>OY755253.1:62165120-63560120 GCA_963576725.1 Azorinus chamasolen | reverse complement strand
GTTACACGTTAGCATAGACCTTAAAAGGTGTGTAAATGTATATGAGGCATACATTAACCCTTTCGCTGCCAGTGCCGGATCTATGATTACCTATGCAAACAGTTTGGATCCAGATGAGACGCCGAGTAACTCGACGTCTCATCAGGATCCAAACTGTTTGTTACTGTTACTATGTTTTTGAAACAAAAATGAAGAAAATCAAAAGAATGAAAATTTGTAGCAGACGACAAAGTTAGCAGACAACAGAGTTTGGCAGCGAAAGGGTTAAGGCAGCAACTGTAATATATAATGTAAAACCAACACCGGCGAATTAAGTTTTTTTTTATTCTGTTAAATAATTCTGCTGGTTAACTGTTTCGCTGCCAAATTCTGTCGTCTGCTAACTGTTTCGCTACAATTTTCATTTGTTTTTAAAAAATCTTCTTCAAAGTCACAGTAACAAACAGTTTGGATCCTGATGAGACACATATCCGTTAATTGACGTCTCATCTGGATCCAAACTGTCTTCATAGGTAATCACAGATGCCACATTGGCAGCGAAATGGTTGAGGTATCCAGTTTCTAAAGAAGAGTAGTGCATTTCGTGATAGCCATAGTTTTCATATTGTTATTAAAATATAAAACAAGTTCTATATACATTTATATTTCGTTTCGTTAGAGTTGTACAACAGACGTGTCCAAAACTGATCACAGTTTTGACAAGATTGCTCGACTGTTCTCCCTATCGGGATACATTTGTATGATTTGTAAGATCGTTTGATTGCATCTCATTTCATGCAGTGTTTTAAATAATTAGTTTCTCTTCAATCTTGACTTGTGTTATCTCTTCTGTTTTCGTGTTAATTTACATCTGCAATATCTGTTTGTCTCTAATGTATTGTTCTACTTTTGCATACTTTGTATCGTAAATGTATCGTCTATATATTCACCTGTATGTTATCTTTGGTCTCCTACATGTAATTGCGGAACTTAAGATTATTATTATAATGACAACATGCTTATTATTTCACTGCATATTTATAATAATATTAAGAACAGACTAATTCTCTATTCTGTCAGAAACTACAGAATTAGATTACGTTTATATTGAAAGCAAACAAAGCAGACCTTGATGAGATCTGATCTGTGTCTACTCTGTTTTCTTAAAGGAGCGTTCTGTTTTACTTTCACCTTGCTTTAAGCAGCCACCTGCCCTAATATACAAACTAATTAACGCAATTTAATGGCCGTTATAGAGAGGTTTTATTGCATACGTTTGTTTCTGGCAATAACATCTGCTGTGTCCTTTAGTATTACTGTTCTCCTCGCCCTTCGGCCTTGGGACACCAAAAGTCCCCCGAGACCCTTCAGATGTTATTGCCCGAAAACAACATGCATTAAACATAGATCCATTACATCACTGCAAAATAATAGAAGAAATATATGCAATCACATCTAACATATAAACCATTGGTTATTTCTTACTTTTCACTGCTCGGGTATGTATGTAAATCGGTGGGAGTATGTATGTAGAGCCAGTGTGACCATGTCAATGATGCGTTTCGATTGTGCTTCACATTGGCCTTAGATACCGTGTTATACAGTGCTCCCTCCCTACAACGGCCCTCTCAATAACGATTCCCTTCTTACAACAACGCATGTCACTGTTTCCGAAACAACAAGGCTCCAGAAACAACTTTTTTCTCCATCGTATTTTCTTTATGCCTCCATCAAACCCTATGTTGTGACCACTCTTTAGAATCGTCACTTTGTGACGATTCTAAACAGTGGTCACAACATAGAGTTTGATAGAGGCATAACGGTTTTAGTTCTCGAAATACACCTTATCTGGGGATCTGCAAACAAGTTACTTATGTTTGAGTTTCCCTCCCTATAACAACTCCCTCTGAACAACACATAAAATCTTCGTATCCCAAAGGATGTCATTGTAGAGAGGGAGCACTGTAGACATAGCTGTTAAAATCTACATGTCTCTACCAAAACCTATGCTGCGACCACACATGAGAATCATCTCTTCAGATGATTCTAATGACTGGTCGTGACATGGGGTTTGATGGCGAAATGGAGACATTTTTCTTAGAACAATTTTAATTTACGTATCTTATATATTCCCCTGTAGATTGTTCGACATGGTTAAATAGTAATCATAGGAATTAGGATGTTAAAAATTACACTACTTTGAAATTAAGTTCTCTGATCAGCTCATCAATGAGAAATAAATGTGAGGCATCATTAAGCTGTGGTAAGAAAGCGAATTTACGAGGCCGTAAACGTACCGTATAGTTGAAGCTAACCCATTCCCGCATATTGACGCCTTTTGACGCTTCTGTAAAAGTCACTTTGTGAAACCAGTGTGACAAATAGAGCATTTGCTCCTAAGGAGCAAATGCTCTATTTATCACAATGGTTTCAGAACTACAAAATTTGGAAAATTTCTTTTTCTCTAGTTAATGCTCCTTTTTGGTAGATTTCATCAAAGAGGTAAGGTCTAAAAATAGGTGAGAATGGGTAAATGTGCATTCGTATACTCGGATAAATAGCTAAAGTCAAACTCACGGATTTTTCAGAAAATTGTGTGGACCTAAAGTCAATATGATAGTAACATCAAACATGTTGAAAGCAATGCATTTATAAAATAATTTTGATGGGACGTGTCCACTTAACTCCTATCTAATAAATACGATTTTCTACGCTATTTCAAACATAGTAGACCCAGACCAGACGGCTCCTTTAGGACCCTCCTAATCAGGATCTGCTCTGTTTGCTTATGAAATAATATAAAATTACATGTGGTCATATTCCATTATAAAAATGAATCTAATTACAGTGAACCCTCGATATACCGGCATTCGTTACAATGGCACCCTCGTTATAACGGCGGTATGCATTGAAACACAATTGCCGTTAACTCTTTGAAACAACCACTGAATAATTAGGTGCAATGTCAATAACACGGGAGCTTTTTGTACTTCTTGTGTTCTGCATTAAGCGATCACCTGTTGGTACCAGTTTAAAACTGGCCGTATGTTTCCTTTCATATTTAAACTCGTTATAACGGCAACCTCGTTATGGCAGCACAATGTCTGGAAACAAACCCCTCCGTTGTAATGAGAGTTCACTGTAATACTCTTGATGTCATTATTTCTCACATGAACGTTCGTTGAGCAAAGGGTTGAGATACGCAGACATATTAATGGGATGTGATCGCACCTATACCATACGCCAATGGTACATAGTCGATTACGTAGATTTCGAATACAGATTAACATCGATATCTCGATTTTCAACGGACCATTCACATTACTTCGAGATTGCACATGTTTGAGTCATCCGGTTCTAATCTGGATAATTTCTCAAGTTCACAGCTTAATGCATGTCTCAAGTAATGCTGAAATCACCAGTAGGAGCGTATAGCATGACTTTTGACTTGTATTAAGCTGTCACATGTGTTTCTGGATATGCGTAGTGATACATATTTAAAACATTCCGTGTCGTAAATTTTGGAATGAAGTTCTTGTCGAGTTCAGATTGCGGAGGCTTTACAAAATTTTAGTATTAAATGGTGTCGAAGAGAACATGTTGAGTCTACTGCCCTTTCTTGTTGGAAAAAACTAATTTTTGATATAATTGATAAACGCATTTCCTTTTACAGCTCTAATAAACACCTTCTTCCACCTAAACCTAGAACTTCATTTAGACATCTTAAAAAGGGTTTACAGGATTTCCATTCAAAATACGTTTTTGTTCCTGCTGATAAGGCATCAAATAATGTGATTATTATTTGACGATTACATTATATCGACGTCTTGAAGCAGGAAATTACTAATACCAAGTCATACATTTCAGTTACCACTGACGAAAAGACCATCATTTCAGACCATGTCAAAAAGTGTGAACAATTTGGAACCGATATTAAAATTACACAACATAAACTTCCTACTATGTATTGGTTACCAAAACTACATAAAAAACCATATAAAGCGCGTTTCATTGCAAATTCTAGTTCATGTACAACTACTAAATTGTCTATACTTTTGACTTCTTGTTTAACGAAGGTAAAGGAACATGTAAAATTTTACTGTGATAAGACTTATGAAAATTCTGGAATAAATCTCTTCTGGTCTATTAAGAACTCTTCAGAAGTCTTAAACAAACTTAAGAACAAAAGGTATCTTGCATCCACTGTAAGCACTTACGATTTTTCTACTCTGTACACAACTCTTCCTCATATTTTAATTAAGGATAAGCTTACTAGCTTGATCCAGAAAGTATTTGCCCGAGAAAAAACATCGTTCTTGGCATGTAATTCTGAAAAAGCTTTCTTTACTGACGAGCAAATGAAATATTACACCAATTGGACTTGCTCAGAAGTTTGCGAAGCACTAACCTTTCTTTTGGATAACATATTTGTACGTTATGGGAATGCTATATACCGTCAGGTAATTGGTATTCCCATGGGTACGAATTGTGCACCACTTGTCGCAGATTTGTTTTTGTACTGCTATGAGAGAGATTTCATGTTGAGTTTGAATCCTCAATCACAAGAAGATGTTATAAAAGCCTTCAATGATACTTGTCGATATTTGGATGATATTTTTAACTTAGATAACCCTTTCTTTAATGATCTGATTCCTACAATTTATCCTAAAGAACTCAAATTGAATAAAGCTAACCCGTCCGACAATTATGCAGCGTTTCTTGACCTAGACCTTAAAATTAATAATGGAATGATTTCTTCTAAAATATATGACAAAAGAGATGATTTTGATTTTAATATTGTAAATTTTCCTCATCTTGACGGGGATGTTCCCCGTGCTCCATCTTACGGGGTTTATATATCTCAACTTATTCGTTTTGCTAGAGCTTGTTCTTCTGTTGACGATTTTAACAGTCGAAATCTCATTTTAACTGAAAAACTGCTTAAACAAGGATATAGATACCATAAACTAAGAAAAACTTTCTCTAAATTTTACTATCGAAATCTCTCGCTTATTGGCAAGTACAAATGTAATCTCAAGGTACTTTTGCGACACGGTATTTCACATCCTGAATTTTATGGTGATGTGATTTACAAACTTCGTAGAATTATTGGACATACCCTTTTTCTCACTTTGTTCATCAAATATATAAAACAATTCATTAAAAAGGGATATGATCCTGTATTATTACAACATACTGCATGTTTGGTTGTGAACCCTTTTACAGTTGGCAATCACGCTGGCCTCTTTGCATGTACGCCGACAAGAAAGGTTTAGTACTCTATGAAGGCGACCTCTTAAATCCAGAAATGGAAGGAGAACGTCGGATATCTGTACTATTTCATTTTTGTCGTACCCTTTATTACTTTTCTACAGTTACTCTGTTTGCAGCTCAATCATTGAGTACACTAGCGATAGGTGGATACAGTATGTTCAATTAAATGTTTTTTTGTTATACATGCACTTTACCACTGTATTTGCTGTCGCGGTTGTTGTAGATTAGTCGGAGAGGGGATACGTTTATTTACACTGTTTGTCTTTTAGGATGGGGATGGAATAAGGGTGAGGTTGGGCGCCCATAAACCGGTTTAAACCCCCGGTGACTTTTGTCACTGACCGTTCCAAGGCGGTACTTCCATCTTCCTCCTATTGTATGTTTGTTTTGTCTTTGTGCGTCTCTTGTTGTTTTTTCTACCCATGTATATTTGCTGTTTCCTTGTGTTGCTGTTCGGGCGAGTGTTTGTTCTGTATGTGGTATTTCCTGCATGACTCATTTTTGTACTTTTTGTATATATTTCAACCGACAGATAAACGCTTTTATCATACTCTTATTAGTCTTTGTCGAGCTATGATGTCTTCAGTTTACAGTAAAAAACCCTCTAAACCTCACGTCCAATTTAGTATAAATATCGGTCTTGTAGACAGCTTAATGCAGGATGAAGGACACACAGAACGCTCCTACATGATGTTTCCTGCATTAAGCAGCCACCTGCTTAAACGTATCTAAATTTCGTCTCTATTAGAATCCTGTTTACATTCAACGCAAATTTGTTTGTTTGGTTGGTTGTGTTGATAAACGTCTGTTTTTGCCAACTATGGGCTAATTGGAGGCCCCAGTGAGAGAGAGAGAGAGAGAGAGAGAGAGAGAGAGAGAGAGAGAGAGAGAGAGAGAGAGAGAGAGAGAGAGAGAGAGAGAGAGAGACAGACAGACAGACAGACAGACAGACAGACAGAGAGACAGAGAGAGAGACAGAGAGACAGAGACAGAGACAGAGAGACAGAGACAGAGAGAGACAGAGACAGAGAGAGAGAGAGAGAGAGGGAGAGAGAGAGGATTCTAAAGAATGGGCACAGTATAGAAATTAGATTAGAAACCATAAATGCTGGCCTTTGGCGAGAACTGTGGCAAAATATCGCATTATAAGCCACATGTTTCTGTACAAATTACCATTTACAAGAGGAAATGAACCGACTACGAAAAATCTCAACACCGCTGTCTGATAAGGAAATGAAAACTCTAGTGTAATTTACCACTCGTAAGACAATAGATGACATTCGGAACTGCAGTGTAGAAAATGAACATGAACTTCATATGAACTCTGTTAAAGTTACTTTTTGAAACCACTGTGAGCAAATTCTCTATTTATCACAGTGGTTTCAAATCTACACAATTCTAAAAATGGAATGTTCAACCGCTTTAAGGCTGTGATTCAACATTTGAATACAGTAAAACCTGTCTTAAGCGGCAATAAAAGAGAAGTATTATTGTGGATATATATATGGCAGGTAATAGCTTAAGTTATACAGAAAGCTCTGCATTACCTTTGCCATGCATTGAACAACAACCTGTTTTCATATACTCCTATTTTCAACAAATTAATGATCGCTGAAGACAGCGTCTAATGAACAAGTATACAAGTACATATCTTGATCTGAATTCCTCTAAAACATCAAACAACAACAACCTTGCTTATCCTGTTATTGATTATCGATTCAAACAGGTCATGTTTACAAAATAAATCATTATCTCTATCCTGTGTATTATACTTTCAGTTTCCGTTTCTTGTACATAGTTACTAGTGTTTGTTCATTTCAAAACAGATGTGCTGCACACATATACACGGTGCTCAGGTATATAATGCACTATATTTATGTATATCATACAGTAAAACCTATCTATAACGGCCACTAAATTGTTTTAATTATTTGGTATTAAGGGCAGGTGGCCGCTTAAAGCAATGTGAAAGTAAAACAGAACGCTCCCATAGGAGCGTTCTGTTTTACTTTCATCATGCTTTAAGCAGCCACCTACCTTTAACAAAAACTACTTGATGTAATTTAGTGGTCGTTATAGAGAGGTTTTACTGTATTTGTTAAACATTTCTAGACAGTACATATAGTATCTTTATTTTAATAACAGACGCGCAAAATTTCAACGTAATGCCACTGCCTGGCGCGACAGGCACAGGCGAAGATAATATCGAAATTGCGTCTTTTATTACATAAGTACCCAAAGGCTTGTGTATACTGATAATATTACAAACCAAAGACAGAATTACCAGATGACTGCCTAATTTACTCTATATTTAGGTAAAGCTCAAATGAAGAAAGTCTTAAAAGCCAAGGACGACATAAAGTACGCTAAGGTTTAGTATCGGAATTAACTGTAACCAAATCCGATAATCAGTTGCCTTTGGGAGAGACAAATGATTAACTTGCGGAAAGAAATACTGATCATATCTTGGATGAAATGTCTAGCATACGACATTCACTGAACGAATACATGTACCATTGCTTCCAGTCACGGGAAAAATATGTTCCTAGCTTTTGGCGTTTTGATGAACAGGGTGAAATAAAACATAGTGCTGTCCGTAATTGGAGCACTGATTCATCAGAATTGGACATATTGCCTATAAGAGGACTTAATGCATGTTTTAACCCTTTCCCTCATATAAACGTGTTTTCACGCATCTGCAAACAGAGTAGACCCAGATCAGACGGCTCCTAGAGGAGCCGTCTGATCAGGGTCTACTCTGTTTGCTAATATAATTTGATAGATCCATTTCTTTACTTTCTAAAATGTCTACAATGTTCCACCTTGAATATTTCTTTATAAATATTTTGTTAATGAATATTCATTAGGCATTGAAATTTGAAATAACCATAGAACAGGGAAAGGGTTAAAGAAATTGGTGAATCTCCAATGGAATCGGCTGAAACATGAATTCGAGAAAAATCGTTAACCTTATATTCATGTCAGAAATAGAATCTAATGACTTCATGCATATTAATTAAATTGATTTTTATAATGGAACGTAGTCACAGGATTTGTGGCAATTGCAGAAACTATAGAATCATATCTATATGATTTAATAAGCAAACAGAGTAGACCATGATTAGACGGGTCCTCGGAGCCGTCTAATATGGGTCTGGGGTTAAGATAAAAGCGTGTTATCACGTATTCTATGACGCATATATGGAGTTAATGGTAAATGTACCTACATCGCATGCTAAAACATGCAGTGTTGTTTACATGCAACATGCAATATTGTCTATGGTATTCCATTATCGAAATGTTGCTCCTGGTTATTATAGTTCATTGTTGATGTTTTGATGTCAAATTCCGACATCTACATGGCACTGAATACCGATACATAACATTATTGTACATGTACTGCAGTAGACAGAGTAAAACCTCTCTATAACGGCCACTAAATTGTGTTAACTAGTTGGTATCTAGGACAGGTGGCTGCTTAAAGCAAGGTGAAAGGATTAGGGTTATAACATTAACCCTCCTTTAGGAGCATTCTGTTTTACTTTCACCTTGCTTTAAGCAGCCACCTGCTTTTAACACAAAATACTTGATGTAATTTAGTGACCGTTATAGAGAGGTTTTACTGTAGAATGATATATTTGTTGAGATCAATAAGATGCGTACATTAAAACATTTTTACGTATAACTCCTTTAATTCTCTACCATTCCCTACTGTGACCACTGTTTTGGAATCGTCTCTTCGCATTACATACAGGGCAGGTCCAGATCAGATGTCTCTTATAGGAGTCATCTGACCAGGGTCTGCTCTGTTTACTTATGGATTTGTGTACATCTAGTTCTAGCGAAATCAAACCATATTGTGTACAAATGCCATTATAACAGTTTACCTAATAAATATTTATGATGCAATTATTTCTTTCAATAGGGAAAGGGTTAAGCTCGGCTGGAAAGTCAATTATCGATAATAGCAAATACCTTGTATTAAACCTTATCCCGATACTATTGACCTGACTTGGATTTGCAAAACAGCTTAACCCATTCCCTCATATTAACGACTTTTGACGACTCTGTAAAAGTCACTTTGTGAAACCATTGTGATAAATAGAGGATTTGCTCCTATAGGAGCAAATGCTCTATTTATCACAATGGTTTCAAACTGCAAATTTCTAAAGTTTTTTCTTTTCTCTAGTTAATGCTTCTTTTCGGTAAATTTATACAAGAGGTTGTATGTAAAATAGCCTATGAGGTAATGGGTTAAATCTAGCTGAGACGCCAAATAACCCGGCTCATTAGGATCCAAGCTGTTTAACACTTGTTCAATAGGTCCTCAAAAGTTTGATCGAATCAGATGCTACAATGAAAAATGCACCAAATCTTAATCTCAGTAGACATTATTTATCACGGAGGGGTAAGGGTAAGCAAAACAATTGAACCCTTCGCCTGATGAATATTCATGTAGGAAATAATGACGTCATAAGTATTAATAAGATTATTTTTTATAATGGCTTATGAACACATGACATTTTGGCTCAGGAAGAAGCTGTATAATCAGATCTATATTACACCAAAAGCAAACAGAGCTGACCCTGATCAGACGGCTCCTATAGGAGCCGTCTGATCTAGGTCTACTCTGTTTACAGATGCGTCAAAATGCGCTTACGTAAGGGAAAAGGTTAAAGAAGCAATGAAAATGTGCATAGAAGTTACATATACAGGAAGAATTTTATATTTTAACTCTTATCCTACTATGAAAATGAGGTCTGTTTAAGCCCTGATCTGTTGCCGTCTTCACTTACTTCTGATTCGTTCAAGCTTTTGAGATACTATTGACAGAGTGTCAAACAGCTTGGATCCTGAGCTACTCGGCGTCTCATTCGTAAACAAGCTGTTAGCAAATGCTAGTTACTTCGCTCTTGGCAGGCTAAGGGTTAAGTGTGAATCGAAAACATATTGGAAATATATTTTTTGCATTTTAGGTAAGGTATGTAATTAAATTTACAACATGCGTCATTCAAATTGCCTTATTTTTGCATTTCTGGAAGCTCACAAATTGTCTACAAAACCTAATTTGCCTCGATTTGTATTTTATATTTCCTTACCAGTTACATCCATGAATATATGTACATATAGAAGTGCATTAAAACGTTATCTTGATTGGTTTCATCTGCACTTTACATACGAACTATTTACTTGAATTCATACACGCTAATGGTGTGTGTCATTGCTAAAAGGTAGTTCTGCAGAATGTCTCATTTTTATGTTTTTATCGGTGGTAGGTGAGATAAAAAGATCATCCATCATTCTTTTTATATATAATTTAGATATATAGACCTGTCTTCAAGTTTAGCAGGATACCTTGTACTGCCATCAAAGAAGTTTAATCTTTCACGTATTTCAAAAATTAGCCAGACAATTTATGATAGCAATGCAATTTGTTTTGATAAGAAGGTATCGTATGAATATTTTAATGTTTTCTTTTACAACGGTTGCTTCAGAACTGACTGGTAAATTGCCAGAATGACTTAACCCTTTCGCTGCCAAATTATCGTCTGCTAACTTTGTTGTCTGCTACAAATTTTCATTTTTTTTATTTTCTTTATTTTTGTTTCAAAAAACATAGTAACAGTAACAAACAGTTTGGATCCTGATGAGACGCCGAGTGTCTCATCTGGATCCAAACTGTTTGCATAGGTAATCACAGATCCGGCATTGGCAGCGAAAGCGTTAATGTACTTGGCAGACATTTTGTTGTTGATTGTTACTTTTAAAAGGGGCGCAGTATCAAATAATTTGTCAAGCTCAATATTGTCTGAAAAGGTTAAAGATAAAGTTTTGAATTATTTAAATAAGTTTGGTGTAAATAAATCAATTGGGCTGGAAGGCATTCCCTCTAGATTTGTTAGGGATGGCGCTTCCTTTATTTCTTGTCTTATTTTCCATGTCATAAAGTAATCTGTAGTTTGTACAAGGAGTTGTTCCTGATTATTTTATCTCTGTCCGGGCCATCCCCCTTTTCAAGAAAAACTGATAAAACAGATGAAGGTTATTACCACCCAGTTTCAATAGTTTTTATTTTCTTAAAGATTTCTGAACGTGTTTTGTACGATCAAATATATTCTAGCTTTGCTGATAAAAAGTAACTTTGTAAGATTCTGGATTTAGCAAAACATTTCAACTGAAACGTGTCTTATTCATCCTTCTAATTCTAGTAATTTCACGGGGTATAGTTTATCAACACGTGTAGAGCCTTGCTGTGCACGCCGGCTTTTGTGGTGAAGCGGTAGATGGCTTGGATAATGGTGTAGTCATCATGCCACAGTAAGTTTGAAATGGATCAAGACAATCTTTTAGGTACGATGTTGCTTGATCTCCAAAATGCATTTGTATTATACAGTTGACCATTCAATCTCTCTGTTGGAACTTGAAGTGATTGGTTTTTGAGAAGATACCTCAAGCTGATTCAAAATTCTGAAAGGGGGTGATCCCGGAGAGCAAAATTTGCAACACAAAAAGAGAAAATTGCAGACTCGGTTTTATTGAGTCTATTCATGAACAGTAATTGAAAGTGCAACACTGTTCACGCCCCCTAGCACCGGCTTAAGCGGTATTCAATTTTCAGAACAAGAAGTACTGAAATTCATGATCTCGAAGGATCAGAAGGTATAACAACAAGTCGTATTTATAGACTGCAGCTTACATATGTCACTCGTATTTTTGCAAAGCCTCGTAATATTTTATGTGGTGTTTCACAAGGGTCATCTATAGGACCGCTTTTATTTTTGATATATGTAAATTATATGTCTGGTGCTGTAAATGATATGTCTGGTGTTGTCAAAACAAACATTTACTTTAAGCAGATGATTCTGGAGTTATGGTTCAGACAGGAATAGGGGAATCTTAGAGATAGAGCCGACTAAGGACATTGAGTTGGTTAATCCATAGCTGATTGTCACGTTTGCCTTAGAAGTGGAAAAAATAGAATCTATCACGTCTCGGTTTTAGCCTAAAATAAAGACAAATGGTGACCTATAATGGTCATGATATCAAGGGAACATAGGCAGTCAAGTATCTAGGTGTGTCACTTGATCAGAATCTTACAGGTGAATCCTTTGCTAGTTATACAATGACAATGACTAATTATCAGTGCCAAGTTAAAATTTCTGTATAGACAGCAATATTATCTCACAGCTTATATTAGATGACACTTTGTTTCATCTGTTATTTAATGCCATTTATATTATGTTTGTTCCTTCTGGTGTTACGATCTTACCAAACTTTCGAAAGAAAACGTGTAGATTACATAATACAAATTGGTCAGATAGAGGTCCAGATATTAAGCGTACATTAAAACATTGCAAAGAACATTCCTTTATTTCTCCACCAAACAATATGCCGTGACGATTCTTTAGTTCTAATCGTCTCGAAGAATGGTCATAACATGGGGTTTGGTGGAGAAATGGTGATTTTAGTATCCGGGTACGCACATTTATCTGGAACAGGTTACGCACATTTATCTCGAACAGGTTATTCTATGTCATGTTTTAAGGATCATAAGTGGTCAATCTCCTACCTATATAGCGCAATAGTTTTTATATTTCCCGAGATCAAAGGGTTTGGTCTGAAATCATTCACATTCCTGAGATGTAAAATGTGGGACCCACTATTTTCTAAAAATCGGAAATTGTTCAGAATGTTTTTATTTAAAAACGCTAAATTTCGGCCTTCAGAAGTTAAATGCCAATTTGTTAATTAATTAATATGTGTACCATTTTTGTTTAAAAGTTGTGTCAAGTTGTGTCAAGTTGTGTAATTTCTTTATAATTTCAATGATCATGTTTAGCCAATTCAGTTTTTCATTGTAATGTGTGGGAATATTTATTATGATAGACATTTATTTATTAATTTCTGTGGTATATTTAATTGCACAACTAAGGTATGTGACATACTTTTAATCTGATCATGTTGATGCTTCGCTATGTCAGCCCATAACTATCAAAGACCACAATAGAAATGTGGAATACGTTTCTCTTGTTTGTGTCATCCTTGATGTGAATGTGACTGACATGGTTCTTTTTTATTCATTATAAATGCATTGTGTTAATTATCATTACATTCCTAAATTTAAAATAATTTAATATTGTTTGTTTTCATTACTTTTGGAGAGCTGTGATTGGCTGGAATTATTTTTTCATTCCTCCATGAAAAAAAAATAAGCCACGCCTTGCCGGGACTACTTCCTCTTAGTCTTTTGTAAACAAACATGTACAATGGAAAAATATTATACATGATTCAAAAACGTAAACCCGAAATAGATTGGAGGGCTAGAAGACAGGAGTCCATCTATGTCAACAAAACACAATATGCAATGGGGATTGAAAATGTTTCAACGTAAACACAATTTGAACTTTTATCTATTAAAACTATCAAGTACACAAACTAGATACAAACCAATAAGACTGACTGGGATTTAAACCCGGAACCTCCTCTTTAATGATTGACCGAGGTGCTCTGACCAATTGAGCTATCTGGCTGAACTTAGTTAGGTATCATACATGTATATCATTGGAATTTGATAATGTAAAAATGCTTTCTAGAAAATATTATAACAATAATCGATAAAACTTTCAAAAATAATGAATAAATGCATGAACTATTATATTTAAAACTAGTCGAGTGAAAACTTACCAATGTTTGCGCTTTTTGTCCGACATTTCAAAACAAGTATCTTGTTTTAAACAATACACATCCCATTGCCTCAGGGCTACAGTCATTCAAACACTAAGTGACGCTGGTTTTGAGTCCCTACATATCACACCATGTACACGTCTGTTCGCCGTAATGACTAATGGAAGCTCCATCCGGAGCTAGATCTATAGGAGAATAGGGCAGAAAAGGGCTCTAATCAAACTCCTTGCATTAATCCGCCAGCAAGATGAAATATCACCTTTGATTTCGATTAGCCATCCACTCCTACGGTTATTCCACCCCCACAAACTGAATCCCAAACTGAAACTGGCATAACACACGTCGCTGTGTCTCGGCAAACAAACAGAAATAACATTTTCCGCTGGAATAATTTCACACAGCTCTTTGACGAATAGTACAATCCAGTTTTACGGAAATAATCCTCCTTTCTAGAACATAAATCTACACAATTAAACACGTGAATCACCCGTTTACTTTGCAATATCGTGTACACTCGTTATTTTAAATTTCCGCATACATAGATCTTTACATAGCCGTGTAGAAAATACTGCTGTTTCATTGGTTGATATATTGGGAAACTGGAAACTTTATTCTATTGGGGATCTGGAACATTCATGTTTGTTGAATGTTGAGTGAATTCGTCCGCAGATATGAATCGTGTTTTAAAGTTGAAAATAAACAAATGATCTGTGAATATTGTTTCATTTTCTGTCTTACATTCAGTTGTGATATTAAATTATAAGATACAGAATATTATGTTGTTTTCATGGAGGCATGAAAAAAAAACCTGGTCACACTTTTGTATGAAACCGAGAAGCGGTTTCATACAGTGTGACCAGGTTTTTATTCATACCTCCATGAAAACAAAACAAATTTGTATATTCCTTAAATGTTTTGTTATTGTAACTATGTTACTTGCACAATATTGAAACAAATATAATGTATCAAACTATTCTCTGGCTGGCAATTGCAAACAGCTTGGATCCAGATGAGACTTCGAGTAACTGGGTGTCTATTCAGGATCCAATCGGTAACAAGTCCTTAAAAGTTTTATCGAATCTGATGTCAGAAAAAGAGCATTTTTCTCAACAGATATTGCTTTTTCTCAGCGGACAATGTTTTGTTTCTCAGCAAACAGTGTTGCTTTTTCTAAGCAGACAATTTTTTCTCAGCAAGTACTTCTTTTATTTTAGCATGGGGTGGATAAAATGTACTTGTAAAGAGACACAACAATTGCAATTAAAATTTGTCATTTGCCCCATTCCTTTTTAACATTTATTCACAATTTATTACCTCATTAATATGCATGAACAGAATCAATAAAATTAAAATTGGAAAGGGCTTAATATACGCTGTGTACACCTTTGCAAACAGCGTACCCAGTTCAGACGGCTCCTGTGGGCTCTATGGTAAAATAATATATACATGTATATGATTCCACTGTCCGTGAGTTCGTATGACAATATACCATTAATTTAATTAATAACAATGGATCAATATGTCGTTTGGCTTCATGACAACAGGATCCAACATGACCTCAATGAAACGGGAGGGCATCAAGTATGATCTCATTGTGACGGCCAGCTTATGATTATGACTTCACTAAGCCCTTCTGTAAAAACACTAAACTTTACAAAGCAGTGCCTGACCATGTTCTACTGTGTTTACCATCCATTAGAACTTATTTAGCTTTGTTGATTTGTGTTTTGCTTAAGACCAGTCATATAGAACCTTGGCCCGAGGTTATAAAACCTTTTGCTTGAATCTGAGCTCATTCTCATACACCTGTCTGACCAGTCAGACACTTGAGAATGACTCGGGCGTTTTACAACATGGAATCAAGTTCAGATCTACTAGAAATGTGGTCAGGTTCTGTGCAATTTGGAAACTCATTTGTTGTTCACAACGTTCTTGTCTAGTTTCTTTAGCAAATAATCCTAGAACAATTCAGGTTGAACGTCAAAGGGTTCTTTAAACGTGTACGTAACTTGTATCCTTTGCTATCTCCTTAACCCGCTCCTTATTCAATGTTTGTTCCAAAGTTCAATACCTAATGAATATAACATGGACAAAACAGATAAATAACGAAACTCCGAAGGTGGAACACTACTTTAATAGCCATCTGATCAGTGTCTGTTCTGCTTGCTTATGAAATTATAATAGAGCTTATACTACAATTTCTACCAATGCCAAAAAAGGTGTTCATACCTGTATGCTATTGTAGAAGTCCTGCTAACAAATATCCGTAATGTTATTATTTCTTCCATGAGTATTAAAAGTACAAGTATGAGTCGTGCAGGAAACACCACATACAGAGCAAACAGCCACCCGAACAGCAACACAAGAAAACACAGCAAGTGCACATAACTATCAAAAATATAAAGAGACGCACAAAGACAAAACAAACAAACAATAGGGGAAGATGGAAGTACCGCCTTGGAACGATCAGTGACAAAATGCACTGGGGTTTAAACCGGTTTAGGGGCACCCAACATCACACTAATTTCATCCCCACCATAAAAGACAAACAGTGTAAATAGGAAACATCTACAAGAATTTGTCCGGGCTCTTTCTTGGAATATTAAACAGGGACATGATTAAACTGGTACATACTACGTGTCCATGTCGACCTACCTTTAGCCTTTCCTTCATATAAATGTCATTTCAAGTATTTGCAAACAGAGTAGACCCAGGTCAGACGGCTCCTATAGGAGCCGTCTGATCAGCGTCTGCTCTGACTGCTTTTCAAGTTGTGATAAATGTTACTCTATAGCTTCTGATAATACCCAAATATCATGTGTACATATGATATTATAAAGCTGACCTAGTAAATATGCATAATGTCACTATTTCTTATTTGAATATTCAAACAGGGGAAAAGTTAAACAGGAATCCTAGATAAATGCAGATTTAACCAAAGCATTGTTTAAACTTTCTTGTAACATGATTACAACAAATATATTTTGAAAGCTTTGTTTAGCATCGTTGTTTTATCATTACATACTCATATACTTTATGCAAACAATTCATTCATCGGAGCACATGACCCTATGCATATCGATTATGCAATAACATTGTCTGGACAAAACAATATACAGTGTTCCCTCTCTACAACGACACCCTTTGGGATACGAAGATTGTATGTGTTGTTCAAAGGGAGTTGTTATAGGGAGGGAAAAACA
The DNA here is from genome assembly GCA_963576725.1 of Azorinus chamasolen. NCBI lineage: Eukaryota > Metazoa > Mollusca > Bivalvia > Cardiida > Solecurtidae > Azorinus > Azorinus chamasolen. The sequence continues at coordinate 63,542,979 of OY755253.1, read as the reverse complement.
AACATAATTAGCTTGTTTGCAGATCCCCAGATAAGGTGTATTTCGAGAAATAAAACCGTTATGCCTCAATTTTCTTTATGCCTCCATCAAACCCGATGTTGTGACTACTCTTTAGAATCGTCACTTGTGACGATTCTAAAGAGTGGTCACAACATAGGGTTTGGTGGAGGCATAAAGAAAATACGATGGAAAAAAGTTGTGTCTGGAGCCTTGTTGTTTCGGAAACAGTGACATGCGTTGTTGTAAGGAGGGAATCGTTATTGAGAGGGCCATTGTAGGGAGGGAGCACTGTACACATAAAATACCTACGGGAATAGAAACTATATAACAATGATCTTAAACATTCTCATTCTGTAAAAAAGTAATGTCTGCTCGATCTCTGATTTGCTGAAATTTCCACCGATTCAGATTCATTTCAGACGCTGTTGACCGGGTATCAAATAATTCGGATCCTGATGAGACGCCGAGTTACTCGGCGTCTCATCAGGATCCAAGCTGTTTGCAAATACCAACTACGACACGCGTAACATGAGAAGAGCTAAGGCGTTTGGCTGAACAAAATAACATGTGTAATTCTGGTATATGGTGACTGTAAATCTATTCTGGAAACTGTTCAAACTTAAGTGTCATATGGAGAATAAAGAACGTTTACCTCGTACTATCCATTTCTCGACCAGGCAGGCATTTGTAAACAGATTTAATCTAGATGAGACACCTAGTCTGGATCTAAACTGCTTCATGCTGGGTCAGTAATTCCAACATTTTTTATCTAGTCGTAAGTAGTCAAAATTGATCATTTCCAAATTGAGCAGATATTTTTTCACAGCGGCAAAATGGTTCGAAACCCTCTGGAAGTTGAAATTATAAATTGTAGTCATATTTAATTATAGATGTTTTATACCATAACAAACGATACAAGTGTCATTTGAAGCAGGGGAAAATAACGAAACAATAAAACATTTAATCTTAAACAATTCAGGTCAAACAGGAGGTATCACACGACCCGAAAAACGCAAATGAAGTGCGCGTGCACTTACACCGTGGAATCGCGATATCTCGAACATGGAGTTTTCATACAATTACTTCGGGTAACAGGAGTTCGAGTGACAGCTTAATGCAGTCCGCAAGCAATGCTGAAAGCTCCCGTAAGAGCTTTCAGGATTTCTTGCGACCTACACCAAGCTGTCTTTATAGATTCAGTGTTGAATATAAGACCAATTCTATATTGCAAAGTTTGGAAGGGGTCGACTTTTTAACTCGAGTTATATCAAGGTACGAGTTATCTAAATTCGAGATATCGAGGTTCAACTATACACACATACACAATCTTCATAAGACTGATCCTTGCCTGCTCACGCAAAAGCATATCGATGCTGTATGAAAATAACCAACAAATACCCAAGACCCCACTCTTGGGAAACCGGCAAAATTATACACACAGATCAGATGGCCCCTGAAGCAAACCTCTGGTCATAGTATGCACTGTTTGCTATTGTAATCACTGTCCAGTATTGGTACCCTAAATATTGTCTGAATAGAAACCCCTCAACATCAATTCAGCAAACATCACCTGAATATCGTCTAAATAGAAAACCCCTCAGCATCGTTCCAGTAGAATTCACCTAGATATTGTCTGCATAGAAATATTCTCAGTATAAATCTAACAGATACAATGTATGACCGAAACATCGTCTAAATAGAAAACCCCTCAGCATCGTTCCAGCAGAATTCACCTAGATATTGTCTGCATAGAAATATTCTCAATATCAATCCAATAGATATGACCGAAACATCGTCTAAATAGAAATCCCTTCAACATAGTTCCAACAGATGTCACCTGAATATCGTTCCAATAGAAATCCCTTCAATATCGTCTCAATAGAAATCACCCCAACATCGTCTCAATAGAAACAGCTCATTATTTATTTGATACTGAAATAAATATTACACAGTCGATATTAACCCTTCGCTTGCTATTCACGTCACTATACCTACCTGTAAATAGTGAAGACCTAGATGAGACAGCTCCTGCAGGAGCTGTCTCATCAGGGTCTGCACTATTTACAAGTTGATTGTGCAACCAGTGCACTCCACAGCAGTGATTTCACAGCGGAATACGTGTACACAGAATGATAAACAATGAAGATCCTAATAAAAGGGCTCCACTATGAGACATCTGATCTTGGTCTAGGCTGCTTGCAAATGACGGTGAACCAGTCGTGTCCCCGGGCAAAAGACGTAAAACGTACAGTTCTTATGCTTGTTTTGTATTTCCCGGTTTAAATCTGCTGTGCTTTAATTACTCATTCATCTGAAAGCCGTAAAAGTGCCGTGCCATCTAAATGCATTCTTGACAACAAAACAGTAATTGAAATATGGTTCGTTTCATTAACCATTTCGGCGCCAAATTTCTAATTGTTGTTTGCAATCCAATGTGTGTTAAACCATTCGGTACAATAAGGAAATGCGATAAATAAATGCAAATTTCAAAGGAATAAAGCACATATGTGTATATAGAAAGAGAGATTGAGACAAAAAATGAAGTCCCTGATCAGACGCCGCCTGGAAAGGCGGCGTCTGATCTGGGACTGCACTATTTGTCGTGTGGCATTTATGCGGCATCGGCGGTGAAAAGGGTTAAACGCGTGATGACCTTACAACTCTTAATCCATAACGCGATGGTGAAAATATAACGTCTGTTAAATTTTAGATCAGGTGCAATGTTGTATTTATAATCCTAGTTATTAACCCTTTCACCGCCAATATCGCATTTATAATGCACCACGACAAATAGTGCAGTCCCTGATCAGGGAGTTCACTGTTTATCCCAGTATCTAGTTCTTTTTCTATGACGTATTCCTTTGAAATGTGCATTTTATCTATATCATTTCCTTATTTTACCGAAAGGTTTAAAACAAAATTGAGTTGAAACTAGAAATTTGGCACCGAAAGGTTTAAGGCTTTGTTTACGATTAATCCTTAATGACACATTCACTCAGATATACACGATCATCACGCACGCTGCATATGTTCAGCATAAAGGTTTGCAAAATATATTAACAAAAGTTAAAAATAGCAACAATTTACATGTATATACCTTACACTGGGTGTAAATCATGTTCAACTCCATCTTGACTAGTTTATCATATACTGAAATAAGATAAATGAATGCAAATTTCAAAGGAATAAAGCACAAATATGGACATATGGCTGAGACAAAAAGAAAAGTCCCTGATCAGACGCCGCCTTCAAAGGTGGCGTCTGATCTGGGATTACACTATTTGTCGTGGTGCATTTTTTGCGACATTGGCGGTGAAAGGGTTAATTACCTGAGGCATTATAATGACATTTGAGCACCCGAAAGTTTAGCCGTGGCAGAATATGTAGAATCAAAATGGCATGAAACAACTGGACTATAGAGAGGATCAAAATCTCCTTTAGGAGATGTCTGTTTATGATCTTATTCTTTGCGTATAAAATAACATATATCTTTTTAACAGTTTCTGCCACGATAAACATTTTCTTGTTAACACAGTCATTCTGTTTTACATGAATATTCATGGAGTGAATTATTTTTTCAGCCCAGAAGGGTACAGTAGTATACAATGTCCATATGTATATCCCTTATCACCCATAAAAATAAAAGAAAATTCATCCAAATGAAGCCTTTGAACCAACCCATTTAAACAAGTAAGGGGTTCTTGCCAAACACAGCAATATTGGTAAAAACACTTACATATTGCCTGGTATAGAAAATAGTGCAATGCCCTTCTGGAGCCTTCTGGAACTCTTTTGAGCCCTCTGATCATACTCTACACTGTTTGCCTAGGTCCCATTTTATTTATTATATGACTGTCTTAGACATACATCACACAGTCAGTACAATACCACTATACCAGTCTGTATACAATATGACGTCATCACAAACTATATATATACATGCACAAGAATCATAATACTAAAACCAAATGTTGCAAACAATGTAGAACCAGGTCAGCCATATTGTTTTAAGCAAGCATATAGAACTTATATTATACATCTTTGCAGATTTATTTCAGGGTCTAAACTTATAAAACGTTTTAGTTTAGTCTGAGTTCGTTCTCAAGCTTTTGATTGGTCAGATTTGAGCCTAGAGCATTAAACGCGGTTGGTGATCTTGATATGGGCTGTTTGTAAACCCCCGAGGATTGTTTTAACATAACATGGTTCAACTAACGAGACTATCTTAATGCGAAGTAGTAAAAATCCCAATGGAAGCGACTCGGTATATTCCGGCAGTATTTCGACAGTTTCCGGCGATGCAATAATAAATCGGTAGTTTTCGGAAGTGCAATAACCTAATCGAGGTTTAACTCATTCGCCGTCATGCATATTCGTCTGCAAAATATTTCGTCTGCTTCCAATTTTCGTTTTCCATGTTCCGCCTTTCTGTTTCTTTACACAACCATACTCACAACAACAGACAGTTTAGATCCTTATAAGACGTCATATAACGTCTCATCTGGATTCAAACTGTTTAAAGAGGTGACTGTTGGCGAACGATTTAAACCATGTTGTAAATTTCTTCTTGATTTCTTCTTCCAGACAATGACTCAATCACATTTGGATAATTGAGGAAATCGAATCCATGTTATGCGATTTAGTAGATCATTACGGATTACGGACGTGCGAGCTGAATTGAATAACGACTTGCCTCAAGAAGAATATGTAATCTAAGATAACAAGATAAGTCTCTCAGACGTATGTTGTATTGTCGCTAATGATCTAGTATATGTAAGATGAGAAGGGTTTGATTTACAGAACAGTGCAGTAGAGTCCCTTTTAAGCGACCACTTAATAATTGACTGTGTGTTGGTTGTGTCCGTTTCTGCCGAATTATGGGTCAATTGGACGCTGAATAGAGAGGGGAGCGGATGCAGAGAAACTCGTGTGTGATGCCCTACTGTTTGCCTGGTTCCTTTATATGCCCAGTGTAAAGTACTGGTACATTTGACCTCGGTTTTTAAAGTCTCATCCGATTTGTTTTGGTCCGGTTTGTATCGTTGGGCCACAGACAAACATCCCTGATGTAGGTCAGATGGTTCATGGAGGATCCCTCCGATCAGGTCAATATTGTTTGCTGAATCCATGGATGTCAGTGAATTTAAGTGGTAACGAGCATAGCAAGGATAGAGTGATTTGTATCGTAAAAAATGATAGCTGCGGAAACCAGCGGAATCGCGTCCGCTCATTCGTAGGAATCTGTGGTTAAGTCAAATACAGTACCCCCCTAATGCGACCACTTAATGAAAAAAACATGGCTGTCTTCATAAGCAGGTGGTCGCTACCACACGCCTTTGCCACTGTGAAGTATGCCCAATTTTGCTGGTCGCAATAGAGGGGTTTCGTACTCTTTACTTCACGCATGTCAATGCAGTTGACATGCTAGGCGTCCCAGTTGGTCTAAATATTTTAAAGGTTGCTTCGCCTCCTAGATAAGAAAAATCGATGAGAAATTTATTGGTTGGTTACTGCATTGTAAAACGTTGCTTTGTGTCAAACGTTTGCCTGTTGAACAAATGATTATAACAAAAACGAACCATAGGTTGACATCAAAACAATAGTTGAAAATAGATAAATATCTAAACTGCTCCAAAACAGTTGCCTCCCTTTTATTGTTTACACCATTTACAAAGTTTCTACAGACGTGAAAAGAGACCTCATGAAGTTAGAAGTCGGAAGTCGGAAGTTGGAACATGGAAGTCGGAACTTGGAACTTGGAAGTCGGAACTTGGAAGTAGGAACATGGAAGTTGGAAGTCGGAACTTGGAACAAGGAAGTCGGAACTTGGAACTTGGAAGTCGGAACTTGGAACATTGAAATTCGAAATTGGAACTTGGAACATGGAAGTCGGAACTCTATAGATTACCGCTAAAAGGTGAGTTCTGTAATAATTATAGTTCTGCTGTAATTATTTCTTACATTTATAGTCATGAAGAAAAAGGGTAAAACAGAACACAATGCAGGGCAAACTTTATGCAGAAAGCTCCTTTAGGGGCTTTCTGTATTACTTTTGACCTGCATTAAGATGTTGAACAAGTGCGCTGAAGATGATATGATACATAGCAGGTTAATAGAACAAATGCGATAGTTTGTATCTCAACGTTTAGAACACCTCGAAGTGATCACGTTTTAACATGTTGACGCCGTACAGATGGATTTAATTGGATAGCAGTAAAACAATACCCAACACACAATGACTTGTGATCAAGATTTATCATAAATCGAAATATATAGAATATTCGTGACAGCAATAGAATCTAAGTTTAAATATTGTGCGTCTCACCACACGGGAGAAATAAAGAAGTTATTGTTCGAAATGCTTTAACCTTTAGCCTGCTATGGGCGGATGAGTCAATACATATGCAAACAGTTGGATCCAGATGAGACGCCGAGTGACTCGGCGTCTCATCAGAATCCAAACTGTTTGATACCCTGATTGTATTTTTGTAGACAAATTGATTGCAGCTTGAATTTTGAAAATGTAGTAGATGAAAAATTCTGTAAAAATAATTTGCTCAGCAGGCTAAAGGTTAATTTACGCATCTTATTTGGGTCTCTTTCTTACCTCTGTAAGTAAAAAATAGCACCGAGGGAAGTTGCCATAATGACCAAACATTGAAATCTGTAGAGCATGTATGGCTGAATCGCTGTTTTTGTAACTACCGAACGTTTTAATCTTAAGAGTAATAGGAGGCACAAGACAGGCTATGATTCAAAAGCCATGGTCTGTTTTATTGCATTATAAAAAAATATGCAAATGGCGTCTGGCACCGTAGGCCTAATGCAAAATTTATGCAGCGTTTGTGGATTGTCTTGTCCTTGAAATGTCTGCTAATCCTTATTGCATTATATCAAACAAATTGAGAGAATAATATCACAGGAAACTCGATTGTGAAGCATTGGTGAGTTTAAATAATCCTATTGTTACGTTACTGGCGTGCCTAGTCAGATTGAATAAGCCTCTACATTGGCCAACACGTTATATTAATGACTAATTATATGATATGTGTTTAGCAATGCATTACAGAGAAACAAATAAATGTGCGTAATAAAATACTAAATTGCCATGTCTCCGCACAACCTTATGGTGTGACCATTCTATAGAATGTATTAAAGTACAAAAATGAGTCAAGCAGGAAACACCACATACAGAACAAACAGTCGCCCGAAGAACAACACGAGGAAACAGCAAATGTACATAACTATAAAAAACATCAAAGACAAAGACAAAACAAACATACAATAGGGGGGGAGATGGAAGTACCGCCTTGGAACGGTCAGTGACAAAAGTCACTGGGGGGGGGGGGGGGGGGTAAACAGGTTTATGCATTTTGTTGTAAATTCCTTCTACCATAACATACACCACGTAAGAATACCCTTCAGTAATGTACAGTAAAGTATTTACTATATCACGTTTACTTTTAAACTCTGTCCTCATGTAAGAAATAATAACTGCATAAATATCACTAAGCTGATGTTTATTATTGCATTTTGACCCTTCGCTTGGTGAATTTTAAAATACATTTCTCCTTCTTTACCCATGCTCAAGTACGAAATAACGACATAATGAATATTAATTAAAATCTGAAAATGGGTGATCCTTCGAAAGCAAAAGTAGAAATGCAAAAAGAGAAAATTGCAGACTAGGTTTTATTGAGTCTGTCTGTTCTGTTAACCCTTTTTTACTAGCATTATTAATAGATTAATGTTCGATTGTGGCAGAAACAGTATAAGTATAATCAGATATACAGTAAAACCTCTCTATAACGGCCACTAATATGTGTTAATTAGTTGGTATTTAGGGCAGGTGACTGCTTAAAGCAAGGTGAAAGTAAAACAGTACGCTCCTATAGGAGCGTTCTGTTTTACTTTCACCTTGCTTTAAGCAGCCGCCTGCATTTCACACAAAATACTTGATGTAATTTAGTGGCCGTTATGGAGAGGTTTTGCTGTATACAGTATAACCCCGCCAATGCGACCACCTAATATAGGTATAATTCTGGGTGCTAGATGCAGGTGGTAGCTCAATGCAGAACAAAAGTAATACAGAAAGCTTTCTGCATTACTTTTGTCCTGCATTAAGCAACCACTTGCTTATAAAGACACCATGTTTATTCATTACGTGGTCACATTAGAGGGGTTCTACTGTATATTATATCACAAGCAAACAGTGCAAATCATGATCAGTCTGATGGACTTTTGAGCCATGGATAGTGATCTGAATATAGATTTTAGAAACGTTTTGAAACTTAAATTAATTGAAAAATGAGAAATTGTTTCCACTTCTATTGCATTTGATGGGGGTTTATTATTTCATCAAAGACAATATTTATCAATACGAGTGTCTGCGTTAATTTCAACTGAGATTTAAGAAATAATTTGCTAATAACTTCAGTCCTTATCATATACAAAAATGTACAGCTGAAATAATGTCAAATTAGTCTACATTTAGAACATTTTCTCCTAGTGACGCATGTTGGTGCCTCTCTATTACAATATTTTCAGAATTTTACAAAACTCTAAAAGTCTCCTTTTCTGTAGTTACTGCTCCTTTTCGGTAGATTTATTCAAAGAGGTTGGGTCTAAAAATAGTCAAGGAGGGAATGAGTTTACTCGTTGAAGAACAAAGTAGGCAATAGTTAGTGATTTTTGTATCTGACAGAATACTAAGGGACTAAGGTGTGCAAGGATTTAGTAAGTATATACAGATGAATTACTGGGGGACCAGTATTTACTTCATGATAGTTCGAGTCATCCGAATATTTCGAGTCATCCAAGTTCACAGTTTCGATATTGATACCTGTTGACGCCAGTGTTTTGAAACCATTGTGATAAATGGAGCATTTGCTCCTATGGAGCAAATGCTGCATTTATCACAATGGTTTCAATTTTACACAATTCTAAAGTTTTTCTTTTCTCTAGTAAATGCTCCTTTTCGGTAGATTTCATCAAAGAGGTTAGGCATAAAATAGCCTATGAGGGACTGGGTTTAGAGTGTTCGATCCTTATCGTTCTATGAACAATTGTCTCTGTTTTTAATTCCGATCTATTGCAAGTTTATTTTGCCTTTGAGAAACTATTAACCCTATACTCCATGAATATTTATGTAGGAAATAAAGACTTTATAATATTGAATTAGTGAATTTTTGATAGGGGTTCATGGGCACAAGAACCTTTTGCAGAAACGGTAGAATCATTTCTATAAAGTATTCATTAGCAAACAGATAGGCCGCGCTAAACAGGCTCAGGGTTAAACCTTTCCCCCATTAATACGCCTTTCTTTGCCTCTGTAATAGTCACTTTTTGAAACCATTGTGATAAATAGAGCATTTGCTCCTAAGGAGCAAATGCTCTATTTATCACAATGGTTTCAATTTTACATAATTCTAACATTTTTCTTTTCTCTAGTTGATGCTCCTTTTTGCTAGATTTAAAGACGTTAGGTCTAAAGTAGCCTATGGGGGAATGGGTTAAAGTATACTTAATCTTTACACCGTTGTGGCAAAAATAAGTATACTCCAATTTGGTTTTGGTGCAATTTGACTACTTCTTCCATTCCGATCAAGCCATTGAGAAATTATTCACAGTTTAGATCCTAACGAGACACCGACTTAATCGGCGTCTCATCTGGATACAAGATATTTGCAAATGCGTGCCAAGTAGCGACTCCAGGGATAAGGGTTAATGTAGCTGGATAAGGGTTAATGTTGCGGAATAAGGTAGCAGGATAAGGGTTAAGCTAGCGGTATAAGGGTTTAGGTTGCGGGATAAGCGTTAGGGTAGCTGACTTAGCGTTAAGGTAGCGGGTAGAGGATTAAGGTAGCAGGGTAATCATTACGGTAGCTGACTTAGCGTTAACGTAGCGGGTAGAGGGTTAAGGTAGCAGGGTAAGCATTACGGTATCGGGATAAGCGTTAAGGTAGCGGGATTGGAGTTTAGGTAGCGGGTTAAGACTTAAGGTAGCGGGATAAAGATTAAGGTGTCGGGATAGTCGCTGAGGTAGCTGTATAAGCGTTAAGGTAGCGGGATAAGATTTCAGGTAGCGGAATAAGAGTTAATGTAGTGGTATAAGGCAATCTTATTAACTGGATTAACGTTAAGGTAGCAATATAACGGTTCATCTAGCGGGTTAAAGTGGTTGGATAAGTGCTAAGGTAACGGGGTAAGGGTTAAGATTATTACATCTTCTCTTCAAATTACAATTTACTCATTTAGCAAGAAATGCAATACATCTTACAGCCAACCTAAGTGCCACAGTATGACAATGCTGGCATAAAACTGTCTGGAAGATAAACTTCAATACCATATGGATCAATTTAGGAAAGGTATCGATGCCCTTATGATACTCACTTAGAGTAAACAATAGTAGAAAACGACAAAGGATATCTAAGTCTGGATTAACCCTTTCACCGCCAATGTCGCAAAAATGCACCACGACAAAAAGGGAAGTCCAAGATCAGACGTCGCCTTTTCAAGGCGGTGTCTGATCAGGGACTTCACTATTTGTCGCAAACTCTATTTCTATATCTATGATTTATTCCTTTGAAATTTGCTTTTATATATCTTTTTTTCTAATTTTACCGAATGATTTAACACAATTGGATTGCAGACGACAATTAGAAATTTGGCGCCGAAAGGGTTAAAGGCAAGTGGTAGCTGATGCAGAAATCGCCCATAGGTGTTTTCGGCATTACTTTATCAAGTTAAAAATGACATATCAGGAGTAGTTAAGAACAATATTCTTCTCTGTTCTCATGACTATGCAGCTTTAGTTTCTGGTAAGACTATACATGGTATTGAAATGACAATAGTCAGTGAGCGGCTTATCTGTGAAAAAGTATCCTTACATCTAGGGAAAACCGAGTCCATTGTGTTTGGTTCTAAACATAAATTAAAAATTCGGCCAAATATAAGAGTAACATGCAATGGTCACTGTATTCAATAAATTTCTTTAATGAAATAATTAGGGGCCACCATTGATCAACGTTTAACTTTTCAATCAATGACAAGGTTAGTAATCAATAAGCTAATTCCAGATTTAATTTTTTGAATAGAAAAACAACAACAATATATTACTCATCATGCTAAACACGTCTAATTTATGTCGCTAATATAATGCTACCTTGATTATACCTCCCATGTTTGGTTTTATGGTTTAACTCAAACAATCAATACTATAATTCAGGTAACAATAATACAGCACCTAACTATATGAAGGATTAAATTTCTCCTCTCGGAGAAGCACATGTTTATCAGACTTTTTAAAGTGCCAGTGAATGATTCCGGTGAATCATGTATAAGTACTCATTCCTACGTTGAAATTATGTCCGAGTTTAGATACATAAGGGACATGATGACCCTGTATCGCTCATCTTGTTTGCTATGTTTTCTATATCAAATATCTGAGCATATTAATTTCAGAGAAGAAGTTTGTAGATTTCACTATATAACTCTATGTAAACTGACAACCCAAAGGGCAGGGACACTTGTACCCTGGGGCAAACTTTGAATAGTCTTTGAGGAGGTCTACTACAAAATAAATATCACAGATATAAGCCTTTTGGTTTCAGACAAGAGGGTTTTATTTTTTTTACATAATCCTATGTAAAACTTGTGACACCCGAAGCATAGCCAGTTTGACCCCAGGGGCAAAATTTGAACAATCTTAGTAGAGGTCCATCAGATGATGCTACATACCAACTTTGGTAGCTCTAGGCTTTACGGAATTTGACAATAGGGTTTTAATGTTTTCGGTAGAACCTCCGTGACCCCTGAGGCAGAGCCAATTTTGACCCTAGGGGCTTAATTGAACAATCTTGGTAACGGTTTACAAGATGGTGCTACATACCAAATATCACAGCTCTAATATTCTGAATGTGGGTGATCCTTTGAAAGCAAAAGTAGCAATGCCAAAAAGTGCCCACTAGCACCGGCTTAAGCAGTATTCAATTTTCTAAACTTGTACCATCAAAAATAGTGATCCCGAAGAACCAGAAAATATAACAACACTGAGAATGAAGTACGGGCGACTTTTTACGGCTGCCACACAAGCACTTAACACCTGCTGTTGTGAAGTACATATATTCTGAAAGTGGGTGATCCTTCGAAAGCAAAAGAGAAAATTGCAGACTCGATTTTATTGAGTCTGTTCATGAGTAGTAATTAAAAGTGCAACACTACTCACGCCCCATAGCACCGGCTTAAGCAGTATTCAATTTTCAAAACTTGCACCATCAAATGTAATGATCCCGAAGAACCAAACGAGCCTTTCAGTTTGAGACAAAAATATTTTTAAAGTTTTTACTATATAATCCTATGTAAATCATATGGCCCCTAGGGCGTGGTCGTCTTTGACTCAGTAAGGTTCACCAGATGATGCTACATACCAAATATCACAGCTCTAAGCTTTTTGGTTTCAGACCAGAATGTTTTTAAAGTTTTTGCTATATTATCCTATGTAAAATTTGTGACCCCAGGGTGGCATCAATTTTGACCCCAGGGACAAAATATGAATAATCCTGGTTAAGGTCTACCAAATGATGCTACCGGTTTAAACCCCAGTGGTGATTTTGCTTCTGATCGTGCCAAGGCTGTACTCTCTGTGTCGCCCTTACTTTTGTTTGTCTTGTGTCTTTGTGATTGTGTTTGTGTTTTTGTTGGTGTTTTCTGTGTTCTCGTGTGGGGGTGCGTGTGCTTGGTTGTGTGTGTGAGTGTGTGTGTGTGGGGTGGGGTAGGGGTGTTGGTGGCGTGCTGTCTATCGATGTGTTTGTGGTGGTTGCGTCTTGTATGTGGCTTTCTCCTGTATGTGTGTGTGTTTGAGAATGTGTATAAATTGCTGTATAAATTGCTTTCTGTCGGTGTGTTGGTGATGGTTGCGTTTTGTGTGTAACTTTACCTGCTTGACTTTACTACTTTTTCATTCATACCAAATATCACATCTCTAGGCCGTTTAGTTTGAAACAAGAAGATTTTGTAAGTTTTTACTATATAATCCTATGGTGAGAACGTCTTTGACCCAAGTGGCATAATTTGAACACTCTTAGTAAAGCTTCATCAAATGATGCTACATACATACAGCTCTAAGCCTTTCGGACAATAATAGTTTTAACGGTTTTACTATATAATCCAATGTAAAAGTTGTGACCCCCGGGGTTGGGCCAATTTTAACCTAAGGGAAAACATTTGAACAACTTACAGAGAGGTCAACTAGATGATTCTACACACCAAATTTTGTAGCCTTAGGCCATACAGTTTTTGACAAGAAGATATTTAACAGTACAACAATGAGTCATGCAGGAAATACCACATACAGAACAAACAGCCACCCGAACAGCAACACAAGGAAACAGCACATATACAGAACTATAAAAACATCAAGAGACACACAAAGACAAAACAAACATACAATAGGGGGAAGATTGAAGTACCGCATTGGAACGGTAAACTTCCTTTTTATATTTTGACATTGGTTGCCATGTAATGAAATGTTTTGAACAACTTTGGAAGAGGTTGGCCCAAAGAACATTCCTGCCAAGTTTGGTAAAATCCATTAAGTAGTTTAGGAGAAGATATCATTTTAAGAAAAAAGTTGACTACAGACGACAGACGACGAACGGCGACGGACACAGGGCGTTCACAAAGCTGACATTGGCACTTCGTACCAGGTGAATTAAAATGTTAACAAATTCCCGCTATCCAGGGTATGAATATTATTATATAATTATAATGTCCTAATCATTATTCTGTGATAGTTTACACTGTGATAATTTAGATGATTCAATTTGTATTCTATGGTCTTTCATTCTTCTGTTTGTTGATACATTTATGATATTGTTTCTTTAAAACATGCACTTAATTTATATATTCTTGTAAAGAGCATTATGTTATAAAGACCACAGTGGATTATGTAAATACTTTTTGTGTTATCCCTGTATTTAATGTAAATGGCATGTTATATATGTATACTTTAATATCAAGTCTATTACCGTGACACTATGTGCATTATACATGTATTTGTGACTTGATATTTTGTTTGATGAATGTTAGATGTATGTTTTAAATGCCATGTACATTTTAATACAAATTAATCTATCTTTGTATCTATCTATTACTTTCGTCATGCAATTAATGATATCATGAATATTAATTATAATAGCACACGGACACAGGAATCTTTGGCTATGACAGAAACTGTAGAATTATATCTATATCATATCCTAAGCAAACAGAGAAGACCCCAATCAGACGGCTCCTACAGGAGCCGTCTGATCTGGGTCTATTCTGCTTGCAAACACGTAAAAACATGTATTAAAACTTTAAAGAAACATATGTTTATATTCACGAAATGATCGTTTTAGAGGGGTTTTAATGTATCCTGTGAAGATGATTGACAATATATTTTTATCAAGTAATGGTAGGTCTAAGATAATTGGTTGTCAAAAGGTAGACACGAAAAAAAAGCCGTTTATGAATATAATTTGCTAGCAATAATAGAGCAAGTCATAAAGACATCTGCAATGGCTTTTAAGTCATTCCCTTTTGAGTATTCGCTCAAGAAATGATTACTTCATGAATATTTATTAGCTGAATTGTTGCATTGCCATATGACAGCTTTTGACACTGGTAGAAACTATTGGATCAGATATTATTTCATAAAACAGACCCTGGTCAGACGGCTCCTACATGAGCCGTCTGATCTGGATCTACCCTGTTCGAAAATGCGTGGAAATGCGTTTATATGAAAGAAAAGTTTAATGAAGTATACATTTCCATAGAAACTCGTTGGAGTCATAGTTATCTTCAAGTTTAGTGATACATGCGGACATGGGTCTTATGGTATTTTATATAACGACACTGTGACATACATAACGCACACACAGCAAAGTCTCGATAACTAGAAACCTCAAAGAAGTATTGTTATTGGTGTGTTAGAGAGGTGGCAGTTTAATACAACCATCTGCTGTGTTTACTTGTGACATGATATATATCTGATTCTACATTTTTTTCAAAGTAAAAAGTTCCTTTCAAAAGTTATATACAGTAAAACCTCTCTATAACGGCCACTAAATTATATCAAGTATTTTGTGTTAAAGGCAGGTGGCTGCTTAAAGCAAGGTGAAAGTAAAACAGAACGCCCCTATAGGCTGCTTAAAGCAAGGTGAAAGTAAAATAGAACGCTCCTATAGGAGCGTTGGGATTTACTTTCACCTTGCTTTAAGCAACCTCCTGCCCTAAATACCAACTAATTAATATAATTTAGTGGCCGTTATAGAAAGGTTTTACCGTATTTTATAAAGATTGAGCTGATGGATATCCATGTCTTCTTTATATTTTACATGAACACTGAACACGGAAAGGGATAAAGACTCTAATACATATTTATTAAGTGGTTTCTTTAGAGGTAATATCCTTATGTAATACCACCATTTGCAACTGTCAACTTGATTTCTTGAAAGAAAAGTTCAACTCCATTTACGACAACAGTAGATGCAGTAGATGCCATAATGTCTGATATATATATATATATTATAAAACAACAACAGTAAAAAAACAGTATTTACTAATATACGGCTACAGTAAAAACCCTTTAAACCGGAATTCTAGTTGAGAAGAATTTAAATATTGTTATGCAAGTGGCTGCTTAATGCAGAGTGAAAGTCATACAGAAAGCTCCTAGAGGAGCTTTCTGTATGACTTTCACCATGCATTAAGCTGCCACATGTCTCCCAGACCGATATTTATACTATATTAAACGTCTGGTTTAGAGGGTTTTACTGTACTTGCGATCTGACTCGCATTTACAAACAGTTTGAATTCAAATTTGACACCGAATAACTCGACGTCTCATCAGGATCCAAGCTGTTTGACACTGGGCCAGTCATTTTTCAAAAGTTACATCGAATCGGAAGTAGTCAGCACTGCACAAGATCCAAATTTGAGCAGATATTTTTTTCAAAGCAGGCTAATGATTAATGTAAATACAGCAAAACCTCTCTATAACGGCCACTAAATCGTTTTAATTAGTTGGTATTTGGAGCAGGTGGCAGCTTAAAGCAATGTGAAAGTAAAACAGAACGCTCCTATAGGAGCGTTCTGTTTTACTTTCACCTTGCTTTATGCAGACATTTGCCTTTAACACAAAATACTTGATGTAATTTAGTGGTCGTTATAGATAGGTTTTACTGTACAATGCTCTTCCTTCGGTTTAACTTGTTTTTGTGTGATTGTATATTACATATGACATGTCTGCAGACTCACAAGCTTTCCCGTAAGAGCAACAGCAGACGCTAAGTCGATACACAGTAATGGCATTGTTATCCATCCACTTGAAAATGTAGACATCGTCTATTTAATATGCATTAATCTGAGGAACATAACACTAAAGCCTCTCTAATGACTATCATAAGGGATCTAAGTATATGTCTTTAACCCTTTACTCCATGGATAGTCATGCAAAAGTAATGACATCACGAATATTCAATAATTAATTATGCAATTCAGAGCTACACATTCTAAACTCGTCATTTCTCAAAAAGCTCTATGCTGTGACCACTCTTCAATGTTTGGTGAAGAAATGAAGAAGTTATTCTTGAAAATGTTCTAGTTTACGCATCTTATCTGGATCCCTATTACATTAACTATAAACAAGGACGTTTTAGTGATCCCACAATATTTGGCGAAAGAGCAACAAAAGCCGTTAAGTCGATATACAATAATGACATTGTTTTCCAAACACTTGAAAATGGAGACCCCATCTATTTCATATGAATAACAATATTACCTCCGTAAAGTTCACAACATATTTGTCTTATATTTTGTGTTTTTAAGATAGTCGATAGCTGGACGAACGTTGTGCAGAAAGCTCGTTTTGGTGTTTTTTTGCATTCCTTTCGTCCTTTATTAACCCTTCGCTTGCTGAATTTTAAAATACATTTCTCCTTCTTTACCCATACCATACCCTGTTGTATAATTACATATATCTTCACTGTGTACAAGTATTTCGCTGTGCAATCACTGCTCTGGAGTGCACTGGTTGCACAATCAATTTGTAAATAGTGCAGACACTGATGAGACAGCTCTTGCAGGAGCTGTCTCATCTGGGTCTACACTATTTACAGGTAGGTATATTGACGTGAATAGCAAGCGAAGGGTTAAGCTTACATATGCATTGATGCACAATCATATTCCTTATAACCAATTTCTCAATATAAACACATTATTAAGCATTTGCAAATAGAGTAGACGCAATTCAGGGCCCGTCTGATCTAGGTCTACTCGTTTTGCTTATTGAATTATATAGGTCTGATACTACAGCTTATGCATATTCATGAGTTATTATTTCTAACATGAATGTGCAACAGGGAATGGGTTAAGTTGTCGCTTTAGAGAATATCTATTGTACATATCAATAGAACATGCCTGGATGCGAGACATCGTTCACTACCCGAGAAACAGAATATCACGCGAGGTTCAGCCAAGTTGCGATATTTCTATTTCAAGGGCTGACAATATATATGAATGTCTCATACATTGGCATTTCATATTTATTTTATTACACCAAACGGCGAGTTTAGGGAATTTTGTAGACAATCCAGTGTCATAGATAATGTTTGAAATCACAGTTATCCCCTAGAAATTTACGTTATAAACAAAGCAAATCATTCAATGCTCTCTTTATGCTCTTTGAATAGTTTCCCCTGTCTGAATAATTCAATTCCTCAAATATTATTAATGAAATATTCGACCTTTTACCGGTTTATTTTTACAAAGTGACATATGGGTCTTCACTGAGTCACAGATCATATATCATATCGCCTTTGTGAAGAACTACGGTAATCACACATTACTGCACCAGACATATTGTTTCAATGATATACATCACCTTTAACCATTTCAGCACTGACTTGCCAGTATTGAATAGTCCATCCTTGTTTAACTATTCCTCCATCGGCTAATTTTAGACCCAACCTCTTAGAATGAGTCTACCCAAAAGTTGCATTTACTACAGAAAAGTAAAATTTTAGAATTTTGTAGTTTGAAACCATTGTGATAAATAAAGCATTTGGTCCTATAGGAGCAAATGCTCTATTTATCACAATGGTGGTTATTACAGAGGCGTAGAACGGTGTAGTTATGGAGGAAAGGGTTAACTACTGAACCCGCTTAGTATGGAAGGCTTTAATGTGCTACAAGAGTTTGAATGACAAACAGTATGTACCCTGAATGAAGGGCTCCTAGAAGAATCCTCTGGCCTATGGCTCCTCTGTTTCCTAATCTCCGTGCATGGGTGTCTCATACTCAGAGGTTACATTCTATGTTGTTTATAATCTAATAATTTAAAAGGTTAAATACTTTGAATAATGAAATCGAACCGAATCGTTTTGTCCTACCCTTTATTACTTTTCTACAGTTACTCTGTTTGCAGCTCAATCATTGAGTACACTACCGATAGGTGGATACAGTTTGTTTCACTTTGAAGGGATATGTTTATTTACACTGTGTTTTTATTTTAGGGTGGGGATGGAATAAGTGTGAGGTTGGCTGCTCCTAAACCAGTTTAAACCCCAAGTGATTTTTGTCACTGACCGTTCCAAGGCGGTACTTCCATATTCCTCCTATTGTTTGTTTTGTCTTAGTGCGTCTCTTTATGTTTTTGGTAGTTATGTACAATTGCTGTGTTTTCTTGTATTGCTGTTAGGGCGGCTGTTTGTTCTGTATGTGGTGCTTCCTGCATGACTCATATATGTTCCTTTAACCCATTACCTCATACGCTATTTTTATATACAACATATTTGAATAAATCTACCGAAAAGAAGCTTGAAGTAGTAGAAGTGAAGAAGACGTTCTTGAAGAAGTAGTTTGAAACCATTGTGATAAATGGTGCATTTGCTCATATATGAGAAAATGCTTTATTTATCACAATCGTTTCACAAAGTGACTTTTACAGTGTCGTCAAAAGTCGTCAATATGAGGGAATGGGTTAATCATGTGTGTCAAGGACAACCAATTGCAGTAAATAGGCCACATACCCAAGCTGTGTCTATAATGTAAATAGGCCATGCCTTCAGGCCTTTTCTACCATGTGCATATAACCACTTACTTCATACAAACGCACGTTCACACTTTGGCAAACATATAAGATCTACATCGGACGACTCCTTAAGGAACCGTTTGCCCTATATATTGATATTATTATACAATGTTCGCCATATTAGGATAGTCCCCTGGTCATAAAACCGCTATGAAAATGTTGAGTTGATTTATATATATATATATATGATCTTAATATATATTGTTACAAGCCAGGCGCAACAGAAAGACAAAGCCAGCAACAAACTTTAGAGGTTTTATTAAATTGAAATGATAAGTTGAAGAAATACTTAAATACCTGTTGTTTAAAGTCCAGAAATATTCCAATTCCTTTCCGTTTTTTATTATAAAACACTAGTGTTTTTAATGTAATTTCCCACACTTTTAATAATCCAGTGATTCTATCAGCATCCAAACTATTCACAAGTAAACTTCTAATACGCTGTTGTTTGCCAAAAGATCCAAGATAAAAACAGTGAAGTTCAAGTTCTATATATAATTATATATACTCTATTACCATTCTAGAAGAGTCTTGAACAATCATAGAATTTCTTGAAGATCACATGTCTACTAGTTTACAATGAAATTACTAAATATAGACATTGGACAATTTCTAGCCACAAAATAAGATCATGTGACTGCTTGTTTACCAACAGATTATAAAATATAGATTTCTAGAACAATCTATATATTTACATATTATTCTCTTTAATATTCTATGACCTAGAAGATTCTAAGAATTTCTAAATGTTCTATGGATACAATAATGTATTTTAAGACATTTAAATACTAAGTAAACATCAAATTCAGATTATAAACATGATTACATGACACTATATTACTAAATATATGGTCGGATTTGTCGCAGAAAAAGTACAGAGAAAAAATGTTACCGCAAATTAGAACAAATATAACCATCGGTAGTTTTGCATTTCAGTTTCAAGTAAAAGTACTGCATCCTTTCGAAAAAAAGAAATCCAAAACGTTCTTAAATAGGAAATCTATATATAGCTTGGAAAAACCCTTAACTAGTAGCGGAACCAATCGGTTGCTAAAATGACATCACGTAGGCATCCGTTAGACCCATCATGACCGAGATTGGACAGAGCATGCAGCAGCATGCATCAGTATCGGGAGCAGAACATCCTCAATGATTAATATATCCGTAATAGTATGTGTCGATTTCCAGGCTTGGTTCCTTGCCTTCACAAAACGTGTTAGTAGATTTGACTTTCGCCTAATGCTGGGTTCGAAACTGTTTTCATATCGATGTCATAGGTGGCCATCGGCCATGTTTACCTTAGTCCCATGTCGTTTCGTCAATGTGCTGGGCTTTGTCTAGTTTTTATTAATTTTAATGTTCCTGGGGTAAGAGTTAATAAGGTGATATGACTTCATAGTGTGTGGATTTGATTTGACTCATCTCCATCAATGGACTCTTTGGTTTGTTTGTAAGATTGAAAACCTATACATGTATATTTAAAATATAAGCACTATGCTATTATATTTAAGTTACTAATATGTATATTGTTTAAGCAACTATAGTTTTAAGCATCCCATGACCTCGTGCACATATAACAACCGAATGTCATCTAGTCAAGTATCAATATCTGGCCTCATGACCGAGAGTATTTTATCCCACTCAACAACATCTATCTTCCACGTCAAATAATTTGAAATTATACGATTTCCTACTCGAAGATGGTAAGGAAATTGCATCCAAGAGATAATCAAATGCAGTCTTAAAAGTGTCATTCATACACCGTTTTGCAATAATTATTACTGAGAAGACATATGTATAACAGCAGGAATTAAGAAAAAAGATAAGCAACCCAGTGAAGTAAACATCAAGGCCTTGATCTAACAGACTGACAGGAGATAGCATTTTCGAAGTTTAACACTTTACTCCATGGAAATATGTAAGAAATAATGGCATCATTAATATCATTTTAGCTATGAGAGTAGCTAGATATTCCATAAGGAAACAGAGTAGAAACAGACTGTTCCTCCAGGATCTTTCTCTGTTTAAGAATGCATGAAAAGGCGTTTTATGAGAGAAAAGGTTGACCAGATGAGATGGTTTGCATACGAAGCGTTTTTGTATTGACAAAAGGACATTTATTCGAAACTAAGTCTATTCCCCAACGAATTGTGGCATTCTAGCATTGGTTGACACATCATTATATGGGTTTCGTTTCCAAGCTATATTGTGGAATTGCTTATTCATTTTCAGATGTTCTTAAAATGGGGATAGAACAACAGAACAAAACACAAACCAGAACAGAGAGGAATCCGACCAGCATCTGCCAATACAGACCGAAGTTGGGAAATGCATTACATTGTAGGTCTTTAAAACATAACATAACCAAAGTACAAAAATGAGTCATGCAGGAAATACCACATACAGAACAAACACTCGCCCGAACAGCAACACAAGGAAACAGCAAATGTACATGGGTAGAAAAAACAACAAGAGACGCACAAAGACAAAACAAACATACAATAGGAGGAAGATGGAACAATGTAGACAACAAAACATTCCAGACACATTAAAAGAGATCTGCGCGAGGCCAAATGTTTGATCAAAGCAACAGATAAAAGTGCGTACTCAAATACTAAAATCGTCATTTCTCCACCAAATGCTATTTGAGACCACTCTTTATAATCGTCTCTTCGACACCGTTCTAAAGAGTGGTCACATTATAGGGTTTGATGTAGAAATAAAGGAGCTACAATGTATTCTTGAAAATGTTTCAATTTGCCCATATTATCTGGACCTCTGCTTCTGGACCTCTATCATCAGTTCCAGTGTATAAACGTGCTTACTGGAATACTAAAAGTACAACAATGAGTCATGCAGGAAACGCCACATACAGAACAAACAGTCGCCCGAACATCAACACAAGGACACAGCAGATGTACATAACTATAAAAACATCAACAGACGCACAAAAACAAAACAAACATACAAAAGGGAGGATGGAAGTACCGCCCTGGAACGGTCAGTGACAAAAGTCACTGGGGGGGAGAGGGTTAAACCGGTTTATGGGCGCCCAACTCACACTTATTCCATCCCCACCCTAACAGACAAACAGTGTAAATAAACGTATCACCTCTCAGACTACAACAACTACATCTACAACTATCGCGACGTCAAATACAGTGGTAAAGTGCATGTATAACGAAAACATTTAAGTGAACAAACTGTATCCACTTATCGCTAGTGTACTCAATGATTGAGTTGCAAACAGAGTAACTGTAGAAAAGTAATAAAGGGTACGACAAAAACGAAATAGTACAGATATCCGACGTCGTTATTTTCCCATCAAACCCTATGTTGTGAACACACTGTAGAATCGTCTCGAAGATACGATTGTAGGGAGTGATCAGGGTACAGGGCTTGATGGGAAAATAAAGAAGTTATTATTGTACACTGTTAAAGTTTCGCACTTTACATGGACTTCTGATTAATGATTTGCAAGTATTGTGCCCTCATCACTACGATTTGGATTGGTGTATCATATTAACCCAACTGTAATACCAATAATATCCGATCAAAGTTGGTTCTTCTGCTATTTTGACAGTCTCTGATTCGACTAAGCATTTGAGAAACAATTGATAGAGATTCAAATATATAGCTACAGATAAAGATGCTTACTCAAATATTAAAATCACCATTTTCCCACCAAACCCTGTAGATAAGTGTTATTAGCAACGAGCATATCAAGCGCAATTTAATGTCGTACATAAATGGTTTTCAATTCGCATTAATTTCCAACAGCAAATACATAGAATCGTCTTCCTTTAATGTAATGTAATGTAACTCTTTCAGTTAAAGTATTTTGGCGTTAAAAATAATTTTTGTTTGCATACATTGTTGCCTGTTTTAACTCTTTTACTTCATAAATACGTCATATATTACGTCATACCTTTCTCCATAAATACGTCATAGATTACGTAATACATTTACTCAATAAATTCGCCGTTCTACGCCTTTGTAAATACAGTAGACCCAGATCAGATCAGGAGTCGTCTGATTTGGGCCTGCTCTGTTTGCTTAAGGCGTAATATTGATATGATTATACAGTTTATTCTTTGGTAAAAAATATCGGGTAAAGGTTTAAGTGTAAGCGTTGATTTTACTTCAATTGACATATGTGGACTGTCAAAAGATTTGATAGTAACCCATCTAACGTGACCACCATAAAAACATCTGATTTGGGGTCGTGGTGGTAGGTGGTAGCTTAATTCAGGATGAAAGGTATACAGCTATCTCCAGCTGTTACAGACACACACATATATGTTAATAATCATATATATATATCAATAAAATGGCGATAGTAGTGGTTTCTCCTGTCACTTTTTACATTGGTTACTTGGCTAAATGTTTTATAAGACACTTTGCCTAGCAATTGCTTTGACCATGACTGGTTTGGCTGGCTTGACGACTACGTTCCTGGTAAATGGCATTGGCACCTGAAAAAGTCATAAAACACGACTCGTAGGGTCTGCTGTCTTTGAACTAAGTATTTAACCCTACACAGTAAAACCTCTCCCAATCGGAATTCTAGAAGAGAACAAATTAGATACTTTAAGGCAGGTGGCTGTCTCATAACTTTCAGCTTGCATTAAGCTGCCACCTGTTTCAAAGACCGATATGTATACTACATTTAAAGTCCTGTTTAGAAGAGTTTTACTGTACTGCACATACATATCTAGTGTCACATTTAGATAGTACATACCGATCATATGACTCATTTACTTATAAACTAATAACTATATTTTTCAGCAATTTCGGCTATAGTAAACCTGTCTTTGATCATAAAAGTCAGCTAGTTAATATTCATAGAGTCCTAATTTCTGCAATGCATATTAATCCTTTTGGTGCCAAATTTCTAATTGTCGTATGGAAACTGCTTTTGTTAAATTAGTTGGTAAAAATAAGGAAATGAGATAAATAAATGCAAATTGCAGAGGAATAAAGCACAGCTATAGAACTAGAATTTGAGACAAAGAGTGAAGTCCATGTAAATGTGGCGTCTGATATGGGAATGCACTATTTGTCATGATGCATTTTTGCGACATTAGAGGTGAAAGGGTTAAAGGTGTAAAGAGTTAAGTTTGGACAAGATGCTTAAACACTTTGACTACCTGGTTCGGGAATCATGCCCTGTGTTAACAATTTGTTCAAGTAAGACTTAAGCATCATAAAAAAATTAATAGCTGTTTTTTATAATGGTACAGTATAACCTCTCTTAACCGGAATTCTAGTAGATAATAATTTAGATACTTTTAGGCAGGTGGCTGCTTAATGCAGGGTGAAGTCATGCAGAAAACCCTGCATTAAGCTGCCACCTGTCTCCAAGACCGATATTCATACTAAATGTAACTGCCGGTTAAGAGAGGTTTTACTGTATATGAAAATAGTAATCAATGATTGTTGAAGAAACAGTAGAATGCGATCTGTTTAACCACATGAGCAAACAAAGCAGAACCTGATCTGACTGCTCCTACATGCACCGTCTAATGTGTATCTGCACTGGTAGTATCGGCGTGAAAAGTCGTTAAGCTATGGCAGAAACTGTAGACACTTATCTATATTATTCCCTAAACAGACAGAGCAGACCCTGAACAGAGGGATCCTCCAAGAGTCTTTGATATGTGTATATTCTGTTTGCAAAGAAATAAAAAGACGTATACAGTAAAACCTCTCTATAACGGTCACTAAATTGTATTACTTATTTGGTATTTAGGGCAGGTGGCCACCAAAAGCAAGGTGAACGTAAAACAGAACGCTCCTATAGGAATACAGAATCAAACGAATTATCTACTTTCAATAAAAAAGTGTGGTCACATTTATAGACGCGGTGATCCTTAGGTTATGTTCTGCTTAACTTTACTACTGTTTCATTTGTAGCTATTGCAGTTATTGAAACAGTACCATTCCGGTTCGATGCCGGGACTACTGAGTGACGGACCAGTGGACACAGGCACCATTCATTTACAAGAGAAGGAAGATCGCTTAAGCTACAGCTACTTCCAGTCATCGAGCTTACCGGGTACCTTTATCGCAGCTGACACAGCAGCAGCTCACGACAAAGATAAAAGTAAAGTACCTAGTTATAGTCTATTATCAATCCGAATGACCCCGCAGCCGACTGCACATTTACTCCCCTGGTCATTGAGTCATTGGCCTACAATATTGAACACTGCTAACATATGGCGCAATCATGCAGCCACAGTACAGGCGAGTGACCCTCAAAGGTACCCGTTTTAACCCCTGGGTGGAGCGGATGTGCCGGTGGGAGACACGGAAAAGCGTCTCTGAAATTTCCGGGAGCGTCCGGGATTTGAACCACGGACCTCCGGACTGATAGTCAAGCGCGTTACCACTAGACCACCGCACATCATTTAAAAATCTTAAACTTAACAACAATAAATAAAAATACTTTTTCATATATTTATACCAATATCATATCGAGTGTAAATACATTTTGAAAGTTGGTGATCCATCGAAAACAAAAGTAAGAATAACAAAAGAGAAAATTGCAGACTCGGTTTTATGTTAAAGTGATTTATTGAATGGTAGCTCCAACAGTTTTGCAAACGAATCTTTGAATTTGAATTATTTGGTCGTGGCGGGGGTTCAGATGCCAGGCAAATTTCAAATAACAAATGCTTTGCTTTTAATTATTAATATAAAGCGATTGATATGGTCTTCCGTGCTTCGATGGATCAGGAGGTTGTGGGAGATCGGCAATCATGATCTATAACACCTGTCTGGGTCGTTTGAACGTCTTAGGACTCTATACTGTACTTACATTGTATTTGTACTTCATTCCAGTTATATGTCGATAACGTAACAATATTAAAACAATAACGTGTTGTTACATACTGCAACTTATCAATTAATGTAGCTGACCATGTTATCATAACTATGAACCCGTATTGCATACGTAGCACAATGGGCGTACTTACCTCTTCCGTGTCAGAAAACAAGTAGGTTTTGCGATTCATATTACGTTAAGGTTAGCTAGAATACGTTGAAAAGTGTTTGTCTACCATTAAATTGAAAGCAGCCAAAGTTCCTCCTCAAAGTTAATAATAAGCACAGACAATCACGTTACAGTACAGGTATTCGTGCGTTTAACCCTTCGCTTGCTATTCACGTCAATATATCTACCTGTAAATAGTGAAGACCCAGATGAGACAGCTCCTGCAGGAGCTGTCTCATCAGGGTCTGCACTATTTACAATTTGATTGTGCAACCAGTGCACTCCAGAGCAGTGATTGGACAGCGCAATACTTGTACACAGTGAAGATATATGTAAATATACAACAGGGCATAGGTAAAGAAGGAGAAATTTACTTTAAAATTCAGCAAGCGAAGGGTTAACTACCTTCGACTACGCTGATGTACATTCACCAACGGCTGTATGACAACACATTTACCCTTTCCTTAACATTTATAAACGTATTTCCACGCAATTTCAAACACAGTTAATCCATAAGATGTCAGACGACTCCTATAGGAGTCTTCTGATTAGGGTCTGCTCAGTTGGCTAATATAGTCTGATAGACTTGTTTCTTTTGTTTCTAAAATTGTTACAATGTTACACCTTCAATGTTTCATGTAACAATTATGTCCATGAATATTCAATAGGTATTAAAATGTGGAATAAAAATTAAATGGGTTAAGAGCAGAAAAAGCGGTACAAAACCTAATTTGTAGTAGTTTATATACACAAATGGATATTATACAGAGCTAAAGATAATGGTGCGTACCGAAATGCTAAAATGGTCATTTCCCTACTAAACACTATACTGTGACCACTGTTTAGAATCGTCCCGAAGAGACTATTCTAAAGAGTGATCCCAGTATAAGGTTTGGTGGAGAAGTAAAGGAGTTTTTCTTGAAAATGTTTAAATTGACGCATCTTATCTGGACCTCTTGGTTAATAATGAAGTGAATCAGTATTAAGTGATACTCGTACCTGTAGCTGGTCTGCTTTGACAAAACGGTACTTTTGAAGGATGCTCGCCATGGTCATCTTAAATTCTACGTTGGCAAGTCTCATCGCAACGCAGTGTCGCGGGCCATTTCCAAACGCCATGTAGGCACACTGATCGATCTTGTGTTCATTTTCGGGTGCAAACCTTAAACCATTCAGATGCTGAAGTTAATATTATGATGTTTGCTTGCAGTTCCCAACACCATCAATTTACAAAAGCTATTTAGTTTGTATAAGACATCCAATACATTTCAATAGAAACTTGTTTTTGGACCAGTCCGAAATGTTATTTAGTTAAATGTCTATAATATATTTCAGTATAAACGTATATACTTAACCCATGCCCTCATATTGACGCATTTTGACCTCTCAGTTTAAGTCACTTTATGGAATCATTGTGATAAATAGAGCATTTGCTCATAACTATGGAATGCTGTATTTATCACAATGATTTCAAAACTAATTCTAAACGTTTCCTTTTCTCCTACAAGTGCTCGACTTCGGTAGACATATTTAAAGAGGTTGGGTCTAAAATAGCATATGAATATGGGTTAAGCGTTCAAATTGTTGATAAAATGAACAAAGGTTACCTTTCCGGGTTATACTCGTTTGGGTTCTCCCAGTAATCAGGCAAGTAGTGAAGAGCTAAGACAGGAAATTCGACCACCATGCCCTTCTTAAATTGCACCCCATTGATCACCGTATCCTCTTGACAAACACGGTCAAATCTGAAGGGAATTCAATGACATCGCGGTAAGTTAATAATCATTTTTTAACAATTTACCGCATGCATATTTATGTAAATATATTCTGAAAGTGGCAGATTGAGAAATAATAACACCATGAATATATATTTGCCGAATTTGTATAATAGCATACGAACACATGTTGGTTTGTAGAAAGGTTTGTATAAAATCCATAAGCAAACATAGCATAACCAGATCAGACGGCTCCAACAGGGTCCGTCCTATCTGTACATGCTCTATTTGTAAATGAAGAAAGGCATTGCCACAGATAAAGGTGCATAGCTAAATACTAATATTGGCATTTTTCTAAAATAAACGTAGATATGATTTTAACGAGTGGTCACGGTATAAGGTTTTGTAGAGAAATAAAGGAGCTATTCTTTAAGATGAGTAAATTTACGCATCTTATCTGGACCACCGTGTGATTTAGTTTATAAGAGACAGCTAGATTAACATATTTCGGCGCCAAATTTCTAATTGTCGTCTGCAATCCATGTTTTCTTAAATCATTCGGTACAATTAGGAACAATTAGGAAATGAGATAAATAAATGCAAAATTCAAAGGAATAAATCACAGATATAGAAAGAGAGATTGAGAAAAAAGTGAAGTCCCTGATCAGACGCCACCTTTTCAAGGCGGCGTCTGATCTGGAACTGCACTATTTGTCGTGGTGCATTTATGCGACATCGGCAGTGAAAGGATTAATATGTACTTCATCTGTCGACTCGTTTACTTTATTTCGTTTTTGTTGGTGACATCGGTGCATTAACTATTTACTCCATGATTATTCATGTAAACTAATATGAACACAGGAAGGTTTAGCCATTGAAGAAATTGTAGAATCAAATGCATATTCATGTAAGAAATGTGACTCCGTAAATACTTATATGGTAACTTGTATAATGGTACATCAATACAAAATAATTTAACCTTGACAAAAACTTTATAATCAGAATTATTAAGTTTACAGGAATCGTCTGACTGGTCTACTATGTTTGCCTGTTTGCAAGGTGACAAAAGTCGTATCATGACCGCGGTGGTCAAGTTGTTATGATCAATTACTTCAAATACTTGTCTGGATATCCGAGTTTTCCATGTACGGAAGCCTTCTAGAGTGCACGCGTTAGGTCGGCGATGCATAATACATGTGTTCTTCTGTTCACGAAACAATGCAATTTTTTTACGCGAAAAACAACTGGAGTTTTCCAGTACCTGTTCTTAGCAGGGAATCGCGATATGACTGAATATCTGTAAAACTCATTTATTGAAAACATTGTGATAAATAGATCTATTTATCACAATGGTTTCAATACTACACAATTCTGAAATGATCCTTTTTTTTTATAGTAATGCTCCTTTTCGGTAGATTAATTCAAAGAGGATGGTCTAAATATGATCCATGAGGGAATGAGTTAAGCGACGTTAAACGCCTATACAAACAAACGAAAAGTAGATATATTACTTTCCGACTGGTGGGTGCATCCTTAATGTCTCTTGCATCACCTTGTCAAGATACCGAAGCTTCAACACATTGTCGTATGAAGGCCTCGCCTAAACGAGATTATATAAATTATATGGACATAGTGTAATGTTGTTCTTTAAAAAGCGTGAGAAGTTCGAATAAAATACATTATGTGCCTATATAGAAAACACATCTTTACAACGATTACTAAATCTACCAATATTAAAAACATTGAAAGCAGGTGGTCATTATACACTGCATAAAATAAAGCATACAAGCTTTCTACAGAAATAAAGCGTTGCATGAAATAACCGCCTGTCTGAAAGATTCAGACGTAGAACTACTTTAGGATGTAATTTTAGAGAGGTTCAATTGTAAGAAAAACAAACATAGACCCCATATAAGTTGCGACCATAGTTAGCCTAAATAGGTCCTAATATACGACAGCCACTACTATTCGGATTGTACAAGTACCAAAAACTTGTGTTTAGTGCTTGCGTGGCGGCCGTAGAAAAGTCGCCGCATACTTCATTCTCAGTGGTGTTATATTTTCTGGTCCTTCGGGATCATTAGTGTAGATGGTATTAATTTGGAAAATTGAATACTGCTTAAGCCGGTGCTAGGGGGCGTAAGTAGTGTTGTACGTTTAATTACTACGCATGAACAGACTCACACTAACCCTTCACCGTCGTCTATGTTGTGGGTAAGTCCAGCGGGGATACCTTTATTTACAATATTTGTAAAGCTAGGGTGACTTTGAGAGAAGTGTGAGGTTAGGACGTCCGTAAACCGGTTTAAACCCCCAGTGGTGTTTTTGCTGCTGACCGTGCCAAGGCGGTACTCTCTTTGTCACCCTTCCTTTTGTTTGCATTGCGTCTTTGTGCTTGTGGTTTGTTCATGTTGTGGAACGTTTGTCCCTGGTTCTTGTGTGTCTTTTGGTGTTTTCTGTGTTCATTTCGTGTGTGTGCGTGTGCGTTTGGGTGTGTGGTTGTGTGTGTGTGTGTCATGCTGTCTATCGGTGTTTTGGTGGTGGTTGCGTCTTGCATGTGGCTTTGCCTGCTTGACTTTACTACTTTTCCATCAATAAAACCGAGTCTGCAATCTTTTCTCTTTTTGCATCTCTACTTTTGCTTTCGAAGGATCACTCATTTTCAGAATCAGTGTCCAGGTCGGGTAAGATGAAACAAATACGAAGTCGTCATTGATCCTAAAAATAGCATAAGGATCTAACATTAAATCAAATTCAAATTATTCATGACCAGTACAATTGCATCATAATGGCAATACAAAGATATTTCAAAATATTATCATCAAAACGAACATCGCATGGCATTACTATAAAATTGTATTTCAAAATATTTGATATTGGGACTAAGTTTTTCTAGTAAAAAGATTCAACAGATGCCATTATGCATCTGTGAAACAGTAAATGCATGCTATCAATGATAACTAAAATATGCCGGAAAAGCAAACAAGATATTCTGATCACAGTACACTTAGTAGTACGTCATAATAAATAGACCTGACATGGTTATAACTTATAAGAGAAGCCGATATTAAAAATGAGAAAAGAGCAGATCAATAAACGAGTTTACTGAATATCATAAAATGAAATGCAATTAAGTATGAACTGATAAACCGAACATTTAAGACATTGGCTACAGCTTCAACGTAAAAACGAACTATCACACTACTGTATGAAACACAAAATCATATCTGAAAACAAATATTGAAGTAATTATCATGGATTTCGAAAGATAGACAGAAAAGTACAAAAATGAGTCATGCAGGAAACACCACATCACATACTGAACAAACACTCGCCCGAACAGCAACACAAGGAAACAGCAAATGTACATAACTAGGAAAAACAACAAGAGACGCATAAAGACAAAACAAACATACAATAGGCGGAAGATGGAAGTACCGCCTTGGATCGGTCATTGACAAAAGTCACTGGAGGGTTAAAAAGAAAGAAGAGTTGCCGCATGACAGACCTCTGCAACGTGAACATAAAAGACCAGCAATCAAAATATATGTACAGTTGAACTTCGATATCTCGAACTCGGATAACTCGAACTTCGGGATAACTCGAAGTAGAATATCGGTCCTTTCAAAATTTAAATTACGGAGTGCTTCTAAATGGTATCGCTACACATATCTAGATACACATTACTTTTTTGTGAAAACTTAATGCAGGTTGAATGTAATTCTGAAAGCTTCTACAAGAGCCTACATCATTACAATCGGCCGGCATTAAGCTGTGAAACTTTGTTCAGATTAGAAATCGGACGACGCGATCAAAGGAAGTAGTGACACAAACCATTCAGATTCAGATCATAAAGAACTTCTGTTATCTCGAAGTAATTTGTATGGTCTCTCGAATTTCTAGGTATCGAAGTAAAAATGCATATCTCAAACAGAAGCTTTTTTATTTTTTTTAACATTTTCAGCTGTTATATAATGACTTACCTCTCCTATCTCAGCATCCACTTCCTGAATCAGCTGTTCCTGAATCTCAGGGTAGAGAACGAGGTCATAAACACACCAGGCCAGAGCAGCAGAAGTGGTGTCATAACCAGCAGCTAGAAACAGGATGGCGTTAACCAGTACCTCATCGTCTGTAAGACCTTTATTGAGAGTTGTAATATTCGGTTAATAATTAACCCATTTGCTCCCACAATCCCATAAAAGGGACGTAGGCAAACAGTGTAGACTCTGATCAAACGTAGCATAATGCAGGAAATGTAATATAAAACAAAACAAAATGAAAATATAGACCACACATCCCTTAGATAAAAGATAGACTAATCCAGTATATACGCATGGAAGCAACTGGGAGGAAATGAGTAAAAACCCAATTTTTCTGTCTATATTCATACTTTCCTATAGATGTTAATAAGGAAATTTAAAAAGGTTGTATTGCAAGAGTATTTAACATTGCGAAATTTGAAGAGCCCCAGCTTCATTTATACACCAATAGAAATATAATTGTTACAGAAATGTTTCTAATGTGCATATAATACTTTGAAGAGTATCTACCCTTTTCCAGATGAATATTCAGATGAAAAATAATAACATGATAAAAATGTTTTGCTGAAATTGTATGATGGTATAAGAACACGTGCGTATTTTGCAATGACAGAAATTATAGACTAAAAACTACATAGGTCCATAAAGACACAGAGCATACCCTAATGAGACAGCTCCTGTTCTATTGTTTTTAAATGTGTGAAAACTATGTTTAGATAAGGTACAATACTAAAACGTATTTCGTTTCTTTAATGCTATGTTGTTGAATGCATGCTGCTATAAAATGTTGAATTTTCTATCATGGTTTATGCCCTTATCCAAGGGAGTGCCTTAAACTAGGTCTACCTCTCTTCTTGAAATCTTCGTATGTGTAGCCTGTTTCTGTGGAAGTTTGCTCGTCCTTGTGGGCATTGATCATGAGCTGCAATAGGTCTTTGTATGCCTGAAATACAGTGAAAGAATGTATTAAAGATTATCCTAGAGAAAAATAAGTCTGTTCTAGTGAATCTGCTGTATTTCCGTTCGATAAGGTCTTTTAAGGAACTATGGACAAAATGGTAGTGAAAAAGTAGTAAAGTCAAGCAGGAAAATCAGCACACAAGACGCAACCACCACCAAAACACCGATAGAAAATAAGTGACACACACACAACCACAATAAACGGACGCACACAAACACACAAGATTATTTTTTTAAACTTCCACAAACGCCGATGAGTACCGAAGCTACCATGACGGGCAGTATGCAGTGCTAAAGGTATAGGAAAACGCATTGAATGTAAAACATGTCTTGCATGAGGATGGAAACCATGTTGATTGACTGTACGGGGAGATGCTTCATAACCGCTACACGGCAAAAACAACACGATAATGCTTATAAGTGTAAACAATAGTAAAGCCAAGAAGGAAAAGCCACACACAGGACGCAATGGCAACATCTTATGAAAACTATTTTCTAACTTTCAAACCGATTTGATCCTGATTAGAGGAGTTATACGGCATCTCATGTTCTTGAGGCTGGGTACCGCTAAACTGGTTTAAACCTCCGTTGACAATTGTCACTGACCTTTTCAAGGCGATACTTCCATCTTCCCCCTATCGTCTGTTTGATATGTCATTGTGTTATTTGATATGCATATACATTTACTGCTGCTTTAATTGTCGTGGTGATGTTCGTGTGGCTTTGCTTTCGAAGGATCACCCATTTTCAGAATATTTGTGTTGAACAGATTCAATAAAACCGAGTCTGCAACTTTCTCTTTTCGCATTGCCACTTTT
The DNA here is from genome assembly GCA_963576725.1 of Azorinus chamasolen. Lineage (NCBI taxonomy): Eukaryota > Metazoa > Mollusca > Bivalvia > Cardiida > Solecurtidae > Azorinus > Azorinus chamasolen. Next base: position 63,509,317 of record OY755253.1, on the reverse strand, counting down.
GCTTTCGAAGGATATCCAACTCTCAGCTTATTTTATGGGGTGTTTCCTGCATGACTCATACATGTAGTTTATCAATGATTAAGAATGAACAGAAATAAAACTTTAAATACGCATTACCCTACTTGTTCAATCTCTTACGATCAGCTGTATGCTAATGCGGAGCTTAAAAACGTCTCCCCGTACTCCATATTTAGTGTTTTAATAATTTCTGGTCCTTTAGGATCATGTTTCAGTGATTTTAGATATGATAATTGAATACCGTTTAAGTCGGTGCTAGGGGCATGAGTAGTGTTGCACTTAACCGTTACCCCTCTTCTATGCATATTCCAATATGAATACCTGCTGATAAGCTATGGATAAGGTAGATATAACGAAATATCAAAGGTGGAACATTCTGCCAATTGTAGAAAGTAAAGACATAATTGTATCAAAATTCTATTTGCAAACAGAGCAGACCCTGATCAGACACCTCCTATAGGAGCCGTGTAATATTGGTCTTCTGTTTTTGCAAATGCGTTAAAAAGCGTTTATATGAAGAACAATATGTGTTTGTGAAACACTACGCCCCTCATATATTTGACCTCTGACCTTGAATGATGACCTTGACCTTGACATGTCACCCCTCAAAATGTGCGGCTTTATGAGATACATATGCATGCCAAATATCAAGTCTCTATCTGTACTGGCTCAAAAGTTATGACCAATGTTAAAGTTGCTAACAAACAAACAGACAAACAGACAGACAGGGCAAAAACAACATGCCCCCAGATCTGATCTGGGGGCATAACAAGTGTTAGAAAACAGCTAATTAATAGATTCAATCAAACCTGCAATAATCTCTTGTCGCATTGCTGCGGTTGGCTTTCGAAGGATATCTTACATTCAGAATTTAAGTAATGATGAAGATTCTCGTATGGGCATGGCATTGCTATCGTTACAGAAGTGCTCGAAATAATTATTACCGAATCATTCAATAACAATAATCAGACAGTATTTTCGCGTGTTGTCTGTGGCGAACTTAATTTTCATTTTGACTTGGGTGAAGGTGGGATTAGCATGAGGTTGGGTGTCACAGACCTGGTTTAAGTCCCGATTAGCCGTTTTAGGCTACTGGCCTTTCCAGGGCGGTACTCCTGCGTTCACCCTATAGCCTACTTTGGAAGTTTTGTATGCTAAATTATAATGTTTTATGTCTTGATGTGTGTTTCGTCACGTTTTGTCTAGTAATAGTGTTGTTTGGCGTTTGATGATGCTTGATGCCGTGCCGTGCCGTGTCCTTTTGTGTGTTGCACTTCCTGTTTGATCTTTTTTCATGTTTACTATTATAACGCACCCTATATCTCATGACTATTCATGTAATAAATGTTTGCATCATGAAAAACATATGGTATGTAAGAAGTTGTTAAATCAGATCGATACTATTTAAGAAACAGAAGCTTCTGAACCAATATATTCTGAAAATGGGTGATCCTTCGAAAGCAAAAGTAGAAATGCAAAAGAGAAAATTGCAGACTCGGTTTTATTGAGTCTGTTCATGAGTAGTAATTAAAAGTGCAACACTACTCACGCCCACTAGCACCGGCTTAAGCAGTATTCAATTTTCAAAACTAATTACATGAAAACTAATGATCCCGAAGGACCAGAAAATATAACAACACTGAGAATGAAGTACGGGGCAACTTTTTACGGCCGCCACACAAGCACTTAACACCTGCTGTTGTGAAGTACATATATTCTGAAAATGGGTGATCCTTCGAAAGCAAAAGTAGAAAGTCTACTCTGTTTGCAAAGGCATGAAAAGCGATAGTATCAGGTAAGGTTTTAATTATTTTTCCCCTGATTTTGGTGCAAGGGATTGAACTTCTACTTAACGATGCTTTCGTTTTCACTAAAGTATATATACTATAGAACGGCTAGGTGTATTTTGTGAAATTTGCAGTTTATAATTAACTTATCAATTCCGATAATCATTTATCTATGTAACAGAATTCTGAAAGCAAAACCAGAAATGAGAGCAAAACCAGAAATGCGAAGGAGAAAATTGCAGACTCCGTTTTATTCAGTTTGATCATGAGCAGTTATTAAAGGTGCAGCACTACACACACCCTCAAGCACCGGCTTGTTGATTTTTTTATTTTCCATATTTACTGACAAAATAGTGTTGTGTGTGCTGTGTGGCGGTCGTAGATGTCTCCCCGTAAACACAATCGATATTTTTCCCGCCTTAATGATATTCATATTGCATATTCAAAATTAATAATATCGTGAGCAATTGTTCCGAAGGACCAAAAAATATAACACTGAGAATGAAGTACGGGGCGACATTGTACGGCCACCAAACAAGCACTTAACACATGGTGTGAAGTACATCATTTCTGAATGTAGGAGACCGTTTACCAACTTACCGAACCAGACGTTTTCCTGGCAGCAAAGGCTGGCCTTGTGGCAGACTTTAAGTATTCGTATGTTTCATTTGAGATAAAGTTGGATGGAAAAAATTGCCATATGAATTCCAAGTCTGGAAGCATCACTGAAAAGGTATATGTATTATATCTTAAGTTTGCGACAGTGCTATAACAATAAACAGGTCGACTGACAGATTCAACTCATAAACGGCTATTATTCAGATCTTACATATGCAATGCTTATTTACAATCGCTTGCAGCAAGTTATTAGCTAATCATGATTTGCTAATTGCTATTAATATTTTGAAATTTCTTACAATCAGCTGTCATTTATAAAGCATGTGATAAAATGGGAAATGTATAACACAACTTTAATCGATGTTTTGTGCATGAAATTATTAGTACATTTCAGTTACTATTGACGACAAATCAGACACAATTACGCATTTCATTAACTACTGACGACAAGACCATCGTTTCTACGAATAGGCTGTCGTTTCAGAACATGTCAACAAGTAGGGCAACTTGGAGCAGATATTAAAATCACACAACATAAACTTCCTACAATGTATTGGTTACCCTAACTACATAAAAAAACATATAAAGCGCGTTTCATTGCTAAATCTAGTTCATGTAAAACTACAGAAATTGTCTATCCTTTTTTATAGACATTTGTGTATAATTAAGATGAACTAACATGTAAAATTATATTGTGATAACTTAGAAAACTCTGGAATAAATCACTTTATGTCTATTAAAACTCTTCAGAAGTCTTAATCAAACTTAAGAGCAAAATGCTTCTTGCATCAACTTTATCAGACATTTGAAACTCACTAACCTTTCTTATAGATAACATATTCCTACGTTATTGGAATACTATATACTATATACAGTCAGGCTATTGGTATTCCTATAGGTAAGACTTGTGCACGACATTAAGCAGGGCCCGTATTCATAAAACTCCTAAGGAGAAACTTAAGAAAATTCCTTAGTTTCTTGAATATTCCTTAGTCTTATAAAATGAATACAAGTAAAACTATTTCAGAAAAAATAAAGCTGTATATCAAATATATATTTAACTAAATATTCTACAAGTCATCAAATGAAATTTTATTCTGTAGTTTTGCTACAGATGCAGAAAGAAATATTTTCCTTAAGTTGTCCTAAGGTGAAAATATTCCTAAGGAGCTTTATGAATATGGGCCCTTATTTGTTTTTGCTAGAGAGATTTCATGTTAAGCTTGAACCCGCAATCCCAAGCAGATGCCATAAAAGCCTTCAATGAAGGCGACCGCTTAAATCCAGAAACGGAAGGAGAACGTCGGATATCTGTACTATTTCGTTTTTGTCGTACCCTTTATTACGTTTCAACAGTTACTCTGTTTGCAGCTCAATCATTGAGTACACTAGCGATAGGTGGATGCAGTTTGTTCACTTAAATGTTTTCGTTATACATGCACTTTAGCACTGTATTTGCCATCGCTGTTGTTCAAGATTAGTCGGAGAGGGGGTACGTTTATTTCCACTGTCTTTTAGGGTGGGGATGGAATAGGTGAGGTTGGGCGCCAAAAAAACCGGTTTAACCCGCAGTGACTTTTGTCACTGAACGTTCCAAGGCGGTACGTCCATCTTCCCCTATTGTATGTTTGTTTTGTCTTTGTGCGTCTGTTTGTGTTTTATAGTTATGTACATTTGCTGTTTCCTTGTGTTACTGTTCGGACGGCCGTTTGTTCTGTATGTGGTGTGTCCTGCATAACTCATTTTTGTACTGAAATTGGAATTAATTCTTCTAAGACATGCGACAAACGAGACTATTTTGATTTCAATATTGCAAATGTCTCTAATCTTTAAGGAGATATTCCCCGTGCCCAATCTTATTCGTTTAACTGGAGCATGTCCTTCTTGTATCAGTATAAATCTCATTTTAACTGAAAACTGCTTAAGCAAAGATAAAGATACCATGAACTAAGAAATTCATTCTTCAAATTTTACCATCGAAATGTCTCATTTATTGGCAAGTATAAGTATACTCTTTAAGGCGCTCCTGCGACACATTTATTTCACATTCTGTATTTTAGTGTGATGTTATCTACGTAAACTTATTGGGAATACCGATTTTCCAGCTTTGTTTATCAAAATTAATACAGTGCTCCCTCCCTTCTACGGCCCTCATAATAACGATTCCCCCTTACAACAACAAACAACACGGCTCCAGAAACAACATTTTTCCATCGTATTTTCTTTATGCCTCCATCAAACCCTATGTTGTGACCACTGGTCACAACATAGGGTTTGATTGAGTCATAACGGTTTTATTTTTCGAAATACACCTTATCTGGGGATCTGCAAACAAGCTAAATGTGTTTGGTGTTCCCTCCCTATAACAACTCCCTCTGAACAAAACATACAATGTTGGTATCCTAAAGGGTGTCGTTGTAGAGAGGGAGCACTGTATGTGAAAAAATCGTTAAAAGGGATGTTATCATATAGTACAACAATATACGGCATAGTTGGTCGTCAACCCTTTTACAGTTGGTAATCAAGCTGCCCTCTATTTATGAACGCCGACAGGAAAGGATTAATACTCTATGAAGATGCCCTCTCAAATCCGTAAACGGATTGAGGACATCGGATCACGTTTTCGTCGTACGCGTTTGTACTTCGGAGCGCGCTGACACAATATAATAGAGCATGACAGATACATTTACGGAAATAATGAAGTTGGTTTACTCTAAATAAATTCTTTTTAATTGGTATTCTCATCTATATATGAGAATTAAAATATATTTTATTTAACATGTTATATAATTATGCATTGAATATACCCTGTTTTGTACATAAAATGTATCTATGTGAAGCGCTTTTGAACGTACATATCCTGTGTGAAAAGAGCGCTATATAAATGTGGTAAAATAATAATAATATTAATAATAATAATAATAGTAATTGCTCCGTTTGCAGGTTAAGCATTGAGTACACTACCGATAGGTTGATTTAGTTTGTTTCACTTAAATAGTTTTGTTTTCGTGTTCATGCAATTTACCTGTTTTTGCCATTGTGGTTGTTGTCGATTAGTCACAGAGGATATATTCATTTATACTTTTAGGGTGGGGATGGAATAAGTGTATGGTTGGGCGTCCTAAATCCGGGTTAAACCCACCCCGTGACAAATGACACTGACCGTTCCAATGTGGTACTTCCATCATCCTCTGTTAATTGTTTATCTCTTTGTGCATATATTTGTGTCTTTCAATATGCATATATATTTACTGTTTTATCGTGGTGCTTTTCGGGCGGCTGTGTGTTTTGTAATGGTCATTCCTGCATGCCTCTTACATGTACTTTTGTTTTCTACTTTAGCTATTCGATGGCGGTACCCATGGTCTTATTTATGAACATTATTTGTGAAAGTTACAAGACATTGACAGGGCATTGGCAAACATACACTTGCATTTCATTTGCAAACAATGAAGCTGATGATGCGAATAAACTTAGAGATGCCCTCTTATCAGGGTCCGCACTCAAACAAGTCAACAGTGAAAGGGTTAAGAATGAATAGATATGCAGCAGTTTAATTTGAGTTTGAAGCCCCTGACTATGGTATGAGTTTGCTATGAGGTGTATTTTCCTTGTTTAGATTTGGGGTTTAAAATTATTCAGTTCAATGGCATTTAAGGCTTTTGTTTGTCTTGTGTCTTTGTACTTGTGCATTTGTTCATGTGTGGAATGTTTATCTCTAGTCCTTGTGTGTTCGTTGGTGTTTTCTGTGTTCATCTCGTGTATGTGCTTGTGTTGGGGAGTGTAGTTGTGTGTGTGTGTGTGTGTGTGTTTGTGCGTGTGTCATTCTATCTATCGATGTTTTGGTGTTGGTTGCGTCTTGTATGTGGTTTTGTCTGCTTGACTTTACTACCTTTTCATTTACGCCGATATTTCAATAGATCCTATTATGATTTAGAGGATCATGAAAATGTTAATGATTTCCTTCAAATCTGTATCATAAATTTCTTTTCACACTTACTTTTTCTTCCTGTATTAATATTGTAGTACATGTATTTACATTCAAAACACTGATATGTTATTCTTTTCAGACAATTCATCATTAAAATGGCTAAATATCATTCAAGCGGTCTCTCTGGAGACAGAAAATAGAATATAGAAAATTAGAAATTATCATTTTACTTGTTTTTAAAAGAGCATCTGTACACGACGATATTTTATACAAAAAGGATTTCGAAATCGATACGATACTCAAACTGCTTTTCGTGCTTTTTAAGATATATCGAAATGGGAATTTTTCATGCCTGGAAAATATATAGTATCGCTTTTTAACAAGGCTTGTACATCTTTGCCACACAAAGTCAGGCCTTTGTCATTTCGTTGTTGCAAAGGAAATAGGTTTTAAACATATGTATATCTTTGTTATAAGTTTCGTCTTCAACTATCAGTCTGGGTCCATGCTTATAAAGCTTTTAGTTGAGTCTGAGATCGTTCTCAAGCTTTTGATTGGTCAGATTTGAGCCTCTGGCTCAAATCTGACCAATCAAAAGCTTGAGAACTCAAATCTGACCAATCAAAAGCCTGAGAACGAAACTCAGACTCAACTAAAAGCTTTATAAGCATGGACCCTGGTTTCAATCTCAATCATTCAGGTGTCTATCAACTACCGTCTAACGAGTTATTGTTTACCTGCTGCTAATTTTTACGACCAAAGTCATTTTCGTAAAAATATTCCTCATCTATTTTCGCCGCGTAAACTCCGGTAATAATATCTAGTATCTAGCATTTGAATGTAACCGTAAGCAGGGTAATCTTATCAAAGTCACCCTAATCTTCCGATACACTAGAGCGATGTGTTATTGTTAATACATATGCATGTAGTGTACAGGTGTTTCAGTGCATTGTGTACTAGGCTATCAGCATTAACATAAAATATGAAGAAACAACACATTATCTGACAAACGTTTCTATTGGCCGAAATCAAAACATACGAGAGGAAATGAGGCAATCATCCATGAAAGTGTTATTAAAAGTACAAAAATGAGTCATGCAGGAAATACCACATACAGAACAAACACTCGCCCGAACAGCAACACAAGGAAACAGCAAATGTACATGGGTAGAAAAAACAACAAGAGACGCACAAAGACAAAACAAACATTCAATAGGAGGAAGATGGAAGTACCGCCTTGGAACGGTCAGTGACAAAAGTCACCGGGGGTAGCTCGCCAAGGCTCGTTTAATGGCATTTTCTAAGGCTCGTTTAGGAACATGTGATCTTAAAAGACAAGTCGCAACAGATCCTCTATGTCATAATCAACCCTTGAAGAAATGAAAATCCAAATGAGTCACTTGCTCAAATAATATTTTTTTATAGAAATATTTGTTAAATTTGGACCACCTCCAACTAATTTGTAAAAACCAACACTGACTAAGTTTCAGACAGAATGGATCCTGATGAGACGCCGAGTTGTTTACAATTGAGAGCCAAATCTAGGCTTACTGGGTAATGAGTTTTTCCTTTTTGCATTGCTGATTTTGCTTTCGAGGGGTCACCTACTTTCTGAATTTGAATCCTTATTAAATGAAAATACAAAAATGAGTCATGCAGGAAACACCACATACAGAACAAACACTCGCCCGAACAGCAACACAAGGAAACAGCAAATGTACATAGGTAGAAAAAACAACAAGAGACGCACAAAGACAAAACAAACATACAATAGGAGGAAGATGGAAGTACCGCCTTGGAACGGTCAGTGACAAAAGTCACCGGGGGTTTAAACCGGTTTATGGGCGCCCAACCTCACCCTTATTCCATCCCCATCCTAAAAGACAAACAGTGTAAATAAACGTATCCCCTCTCCGACTAATCTACAACAACCGCGACAGCAAATACAGTGGTAAAGTGCATGTATAACAAAAAAACATTTTATTGAAAATACTGTATCCACCTATCGCTATTGTACTCAATGATTGAGCTGCAAACAGAGTAACTGTAGAAAAGTAATAAAGGGTACGACAAAAATGAAATAGTACAGATAGCCGACGTTCTCCTTCCATTTCTGGATTTAAGAGGTCGCCTTCATAGAGTACTAAACCTTTCTTGTCGGCGTACATGCAAAGAGGCCAGCGTGATTGCCAACTGTAAAAGGGTTCACAACCAAACATACAGTATGTTGTAGTAATACAGGATCATATCCCTTTTTAATGAATTGTTTTATATATTTGATGAACAAAGTGAGAAAATGGGTATGTCCAATAATTTTACGAAGTTTGTAAATCACATCACCATAAAATTCCGGATGTGAAATACCGTGTCGCAAAAGTACCTTGAGATTACATTTGTACTTGCCAATAAGCGAGAGATTTCGATAGTAAAATTTAGAGAAAGTTTTTCTTAGTTTATGGTATCTATATCCTTGTTTAAGCAGTTTATCAGTTAAAATGAGATTTCGACTGTTAAAATCGTCAATAGATGAACAAGCTCTAGCAAAACGCATAAGTTGAGATATATAAACCCCGTAAGATGGAGCACGGGGAACATCCCCGTCAAGATGAGGAAAATTTACAATATTAAAATCAAAATCATCTCTTTTGTCATATATTTTAGAAGAAATCATTCCATTATTAATTTTAAGGTCTAGGTCAAGAAACGCTGCATAATTGTCGGACGGGTTAGCTTTATTCAATTTGAGTTCTTTAGGATAAATTGTAGGAATCAGAGCATCAAAGAAAGGGTTATCTAAGTTAAAAATATCATCCAAATATCGACAAGTTTCATTGAAGGCTTTTATAACATCTTCTTGTGTTTGAGGATTCAAACTCAACATGAAATCTCTCTCATAGCAGTACAAAAACAAATCTGCGACAAGTGGTGCACAATTCGTACCCATGGGAATACCAATTACCTGACGGTATATAGCATTCCCATAACGTACAAATATGTTATCCAAAAGAAAGGTTAGTGCTTCGCAAACTTCTGAGCAAGTCCAATTGGTGTAATATTTCATTTGCTCGTCAGTAAAGAAAGCTTTTTCAGCATTACATGCCAAGAATGATGTTCTTTCTCGGGCAAATACTTTCTGGATCAAGTTAGTAAGCTTATCCTTAATTAAAATATGAGGAAGAGTTGTGTACAGAGTAGAAAAATCGTACGTGCTTACAGTGGATGCAAGATACCTTTTGTTCTTAAGTTTGTTTAAGACTTCTGAAGAGTTCTTAATAGACCAGAAGAGATTTATTCCAGAATTTTCATAAGTCTTATCACAGTAAAATTTTACATGTTCCTTTACCTTCGTTAAACAAGAAGTCAAAAGTATAGACAATTTAGTAGTTGTACATGAACTAGAATTTGCAATGAAACGCGCTTTATATGGTTTTTTATGTAGTTTTGGTAACCAATACATAGTAGGAAGTTTATGTTGTGTAATTTTAATATCGGTTCCAAATTGTTCACACTTTTTGACATGGTCTGAAATGATGGTCTTTTCGTCAGTGGTAACTGAAATGTATGACTTGGTATTAATAATTTCCTGTTTCAAGACATCGATATAATGTAATCGTCAAATAATAATCACATTATTTGATGCCTTATCAGCAGGAACAAAAACGTATTTTGAATGGAAATCCTGTAAACCCTTTTTAAGATGTCTAAATGAAGTTCTAGGTTTAGGTGGAAGAAGGTGTTTATTAGAGCTGTAAAAGGAAATGCGTTTATCTATTATATCAAAAATTAGTTTTTTCCAACAAGAAAGGGCATTAGACTCAACATGTTCTCTTCGACACCATTTAATACTAAAATTTTGTAAAGCCTCCGCAATCTGAACTCGACAAGAGTTAAAATCTATCAAGGATGGTATTCTATATTTGGGACCTTTATTCAAAAGAGATCGTAGACGTTTATCTTTAATTATCTCAAAATTACCAGTAATCACATGACCAGCCGGAGAATAGCAAAATTTTGAGGTGGCGCAATCTCAATTATCAGGAATATTATCATTAATATTAAGGTCGGCCACAATTTTATTATAGTTGAAAATTGTATTTCTGATGGGTTTGTTATATTTGTAGCAAATGATAGGTGGTTCTGTATTTTTAAAGTATTTAGGAATAGTGTCAATTACATTTTTGTCTCTAAAAATACTTTGGAGGTCAATAAAATCAATACCTTTATTAATAAAAGGAATTTTCAAGAAGAATCTTTGGTGTTCAGATAATTTGTCGATGTGCGGTCTGAGAACATGTAGAGTAAAGCTTTGTATCAAACTAGCCGTTCCTATGAGAGGATCTGATCGAAAAATAATTTTATCGGCTTGCTCGTCAATTTCTTTTAATGAACATATAGATAAGGAGGAAAGTCTAGAAAGCATGGCATGTTTACCCGAAGTTAGGCGTAAAGTATGTAGATCAAGAAGAGTCAATTTCAAACGAGATTTTCGTTTAACATTACCATTCTTGCGAATGCCATGCGAACGAGATTTGCGTTTTCTAATAGAAAAAATTGAAAAAATATCTATATCTGGTTCTTTTGAAATATTTCCAGTCTGGTAAATATTATCATTCAGTCCTAATGGAAAAGGTGTTTGCAATTTTTTGATCCAATTTAATTCAGATATAAATCTAGCTTTCGATTTAAAGCTACTAGTCGCCTCCTTATCATATGTTATATGCTCAACAATTTGTAATAAAACATCTTTAAAAGAATGGCCAGATTTCCGAAAGTGTTGGTATAAAAAATTGTTTAGTTTACGATTTCGACACTGATATGCATGCTCACGAAATCGAGTTTTCAAAGCACGTCCTGTTTGTCCTACGTACTGTATACCGCAACTAGGCGCGTTTCAAGTTAAAACATAAATAACGTTAGTAGTAGTACAATCAACGTCTGAGTTTATCTTGACATTAAATGTTCTACCATTAACTGTAGATTTTATAGTGGAATTACAAGAAATGTTACTACAACATATGCACCTCTTAGCAAAGCACTTTTGGATAATTGGATACACTCTGTGTCGTCTGCATAAGGACCGTTTACGAATAGAAGAAACATTTTGGATAACAGATTTTAAAGGTGAAAGTACAACTCTTGGTCCATTGAAAAAACATTTATTAATAGAAAGAGATGGTATGTGAAAAGATGAAGCCGACTGAAGATTAAGTTGTTTTAAACGAACAAAAGGTTGAAGGGAAGAGAAATTAGAAATATTTCTGGGTACTTGTATAGACGACACAGATTGCATATTTAAAGCTTTTAGTTCTATTCGAGGTATTTTAACTTTATTCATATTGGAAAGTGATAGAGGGGCACCTGTATTGTGTTCATCAACACGTCAATTACATTGGTGTAGCTACCAAGTGCATCAAATTGTTGGTGAACACAACACCTACCACGAGGTGCATGACATACTTGTGATGATGTAAGAGGCGAATGAGAGTTGTGTATGTTACTTGCATATCCTGCAAGAGAATGATAACAACATTGATTACGTGTACGGGGAGACTTTTTACGGCCACCACACGGCACAAGCAACACTGTTGTGATAATAAAAGTACAAAAATGAGTCATGCAGGAAACACCACATACAGAACAAACACTCGCCCGAACAGCAACACAAGGAAACAGCAAATGTACATAGGTAGAAAAAACAACAAGAGACGCACAAAGACAAAACAAACATACAATAGGAGGAAGATGGAAGTACCGCCTTGGAACGGTCAGTGACAAAAGTCACCGGGGGTTTAAACCGGTTTATGGGCGCCCAACCTCACCCTTATTCCATCCCCATCCTAAAAGACAAACAGTGTAAATAAACGTATCCCCTCTCCGACTAATCTACAACAACCGCGACAGCAAATACAGTGGTAAAGTGCATGTATAACAAAAAAACATTTTATTGAAAATACTGTATCCACCTATCGCTATTGTACTCAATGATTGAGCTGCAAACAGAGTAACTGTAGAAAAGTAATAAAGGGTACGACAAAAATGAAATAGTACAGATATCCGACGTTCTCCTTCCATTTCTGGATTTAAGAGGTCGCCTTCATAGAGTACTAAACCTTTCTTGTCGGCGTACATGCAAAGAGGCCAGCGTGATTGCCAACTGTAAAAGGGTTCACAACCAAACATACAGTATGTTGTAGTAATACAGGATCATATCCCTTTTTAATGAATTGTTTTATATATTTGATGAACAAAGTGAGAAAATGGGTATGTCCAATAATTTTACGAAGTTTGTAAATCACATCACCATAAAATTCCGGATGTGAAATACCGTGTCGCAAAAGTACCTTGAGATTACATTTGTACTTGCCAATAAGCGAGAGATTTCGATAGTAAAATTTAGAGAAAGTTTTTCTTAGTTTATGGTATCTATATCCTTGTTTAAGCAGTTTATCAGTTAAAATGAGATTTCGACTGTTAAAATCGTCAATAGATGAACAAGCTCTAGCAAAACGCATAAGTTGAGATATATAAACCCCGTAAGATGGAGCACGGGGAACATCCCCGTCAAGATGAGGAAAATTTACAATATTAAAATCAAAATCATCTCTTTTGTCATATATTTTAGAAGAAATCATTCCATTATTAATTTTAAGGTCTAGGTCAAGAAACGCTGCATAATTGTCGGACGGGTTAGCTTTATTCAATTTGAGTTCTTTAGGATAAATTGTAGGAATCAGAGCATCAAAGAAAGGGTTATCTAAGTTAAAAATATCATCCAAATATCGACAAGTTTCATTGAAGGCTTTTATAACATCTTCTTGTGTTTGAGGATTCAAACTCAACATGAAATCTCTCTCATAGCAGTACAAAAACAAATCTGCGACAAGTGGTGCACAATTCGTACCCATGGGAATACCAATTACCTGACGGTATATAGCATTCCCATAACGTACAAATATGTTATCCAAAAGAAAGGTTAGTGCTTCGCAAACTTCTGAGCAAGTCCAATTGGTGTAATATTTCATTTGCTCGTCAGTAAAGAAAGCTTTTTCAGCATTACATGCCAAGAATGATGTTCTTTCTCGGGCAAATACTTTCTGGATCAAGTTAGTAAGCTTATCCTTAATTAAAATATGAGGAAGAGTTGTGTACAGAGTAGAAAAATCGTACGTGCTTACAGTGGATGCAAGATACCTTTTGTTCTTAAGTTTGTTTAAGACTTCTGAAGAGTTCTTAATAGACCAGAAGAGATTTATTCCAGAATTTTCATAAGTCTTATCAAAGTAAAATTTTACATGTTCCTTTACCTTCGTTAAACAAGAAGTCAAAAGTATAGACAATTTAGTAGTTGTACATGAACTAGAATTTGCAATGAAACGCGCTTTATATGGTTTTTTATGTAGTTTTGGTAACCAATACATAGTAGGAAGTTTATGTTGTGTAATTTTAATATCGGTTCCAAATTGTTCACACTTTTTGACATGGTCTGAAATGATGGTCTTTTCGTCAGTGGTAACTGAAATGTATGACTTGGTATTAATAATTTCCTGTTTCAAGACATCGATATAATGTAATCGTCAAATAATAATCACATTATTTGATGCCTTATCAGCAGGAACAAAAACGTATTTTGAATGGAAATCCTGTAAACCCTTTTTAAGATGTCTAAATGAAGTTCTAGGTTTAGGTGGAAGAAGGTGTTTATTAGAGCTGTAAAAGGAAATGCGTTTATCTATTATATCAAAAATTAGTTTTTTCCAACAAGAAAGGGCATTAGACTCAACATGTTCTCTTCGACACCATTTAATACTAAAATTTTGTAAAGCCTCCGCAATCTGAACTCGACAAGAGTTAAAATCTATCAAGGATGGTATTCTATATTTGGGACCTTTATTCAAAAGAGATCGTAGACGTTTATCTTTAATTATCTCAAAATTACCAGTAATCACATGACCAGCCGGAGAATAGCAAAATTTTGAGGTGGCGCAATCTCAATTATCAGGAATATTATCATTAATATTAAGGTCGGCCACAATTTTATTATAGTTGAAAATTGTATTTCTGATGGGTTTGTTATATTTGTAGCAAATGATAGGTGGTTCTGTATTTTTAAAGTATTTAGGAATAGTGTCAATTACATTTTTGTCTCTAAAAATACTTTGGAGGTCAATAAAATCAATACCTTTATTAATAAAAGGAATTTTCAAGAAGAATCTTTGGTGTTCAGATAATTTGTCGATGTGCGGTCTGAGAACATGTAGAGTAAAGCTTTGTATCAAACTAGCCGTTCCTATGAGAGGATCTGATCGAAAAATAATTTTATCGGCTTGCTCGTCAATTTCTTTTAATGAACATATAGATAAGGAGGAAAGTCTAGAAAGCATGGCATGTTTACCCGAAGTTAGGCGTAAAGTATGTAGATCAAGAAGAGTCAATTAAACACCTACAACTCAGAAATAGAATGGGTAGTTTCATGAAATTGATATCCAGCAGCTTTCTGGCGTGTTGAACAAAGGTATTGTCCTGGTCGGTCTGCGCGTTGACTTCTAAGCCAAAACCGGTTTGAGAGATGACATCCATAGTTAGTCCGTTGAAAAGTCTGCATAGAAAAGTAGAAGAGTTGAGAGAGGTTCAGAATGGCGATGTATACTATGGTATACTATAACTCAGAGTTACATATAAAGGTGCCTACCCGAATAATAAAATACGTAATTTCTCCACCAAAATCTATACTCGAAAAGACGATTCTACATACTGGTCACTGTGTAGGTTTAGGTGGAGATATAAAGGGGCTATTTTTGAAATAAAAATCTAAGCATCTTTTCTGAACCTCTGGCATGTCTCTTTGGAGAGAAACTTTGTAAATAACCCTTTATGTCGTAAGTAATACTACAATAATCATACGATATAATATACAATAATATAGAACTGCATTCTATACTTAGTACAAATATAAAGAATTTTGTAGCCATATCAAACACGACAAAATCATTGATATGTATATTTCCGTAAGTAAACGGAGCAGATACTGATGCGACTATCGGAACCGTGTGAACTGGATCTACTTTGTTTGCAAATACGTTCAATGACGTCTCTATGATAAGTTAATTCAACCTGGTTTATAATGACAAGAAAATATCCCCAGGAAGGGTTTGCAACACTGAAATAGACATGATAGTTGTTATATTCTTTATACCATACCTTTTTATATTATATTCTTTACATTATACCTTTTTATATTATATTCTTTATATTATAACTTTTTGTATTATATTCTTTATATTATACCTTTTGATTCTTTACAATATATAGTAATGATTAACCCTTCGCTTGCTATTACGTCAATATACCTACCTGTACATAGTGAAGACCCAGATGAGACAGCTCCTGTAGGAGCTGTCTCATCAGGGTCTGCACTATTTACTAATTGATTGTGCAACCAGGGCAATTCACAGCAGTGATTGCACAGCGAAATACTTGTACACAGTGAAGATATATGTAATTATACAACAGGGCATGGGTAAAGAAGGATAAATGTGTTTTAAAATTCAGCAAGCGAAGGGTTAAACATTCAGGTACTGAAACACAAACATACATACAAGTGTTAACATACCAACATGGACATAACATATTGGAGACCCATACAGAGAAACTATGATCTGATTTGTATTTTGTACACTATGAATATTCATGTTAGAAATAACGACATCGTGAATGTAATTTAGAATAATTGCTAAATTAGCACTTGTACATAGGTTTTTTGGCCATGACAGAAATTAATTGTAGAATCATATTTATATTATATCATAAGCAAACAGAACAGAACCTGATACGAGCCGTCTGATCTGAATCTACTCTGCTTGCATAGGCATAAAAAGGAGTATTTAATGAGTTAAAGGTAAAACAGAATGCTCCACTACTGAAGCTATACATGGTGAATAATATTGTCCATAAACGATTTAGCAAGAAGAATATCAAAACAAATTCAATCAATATCACGGATTGTGATGCGTTCAGATTTTATTTGTTATGTAGGATTGTCCTATTTCACTGTACATATTGTCAACATAATCACCCATAGATTCACCACTCCATCATTGACAACCATGACTGACACTGTTACCCATGGCTGTAATAAGCCAGTATAAATCTAATCTGAGTTATGATTACTAATCCTTTGAATTTTTCCTACGAAAACAAAGACCGATTTTACATAACGCTCTTTGTTGGTGGCAGGTGTCCACGTTTTGCGGATTTATCGAAAGCGTTGTTCAATATATACGCTTTTCCCAATATGTTTTGCAAACATATTAGACCCAGATCAGATGTCTTCTGCAGGAGACATCTGACCAGGGTATGCTCCGTTAGCTTACGAAACAATATAGGTCTGATTACACAGTGTTTTTCAAGGGCAAAACTCACGTCGTCATATATCAATATAAAAAATCATCTAATTAATATTCATGTTGTCATTATTTCTTACATTAACCCTTCTCTTGCTGAATTTTAAAATACATTTCTCCTTCTTTACCCATGTCATGTTGTATAATTACATATATCTTCACTGTGTGCAAGTATTTCGCTGTGCAATCACTGCTGTGGAGTGCACTGGTTGCACAATAAACTTGTAAATAGTGCAGACCCTGATGAGACAGCTCCTGCAGGAGCTGTCTCATCTGGGTCTTCACTATTCACAGGTAGGTATATTGACGTGAAAGGTTAAATATTCATGGAGTACCCAAAGGTTAGATATTCATGGAGTACCGGGGTAACATTTTTGTAAGGGTGCCTGTCTTTCTACAGGTTACTCAAATGATATGTTTTGTAGCGAAGTTTATATTCTTTTTTCAATCACTCGTGGCCACACGTTTCCTTACAAGTACCTATTACATGTTTATTATATTGCATTGAAAGTACATGAGCCAAGAACAATATATACCGAATGTATGATGTATCCAATAGAAAACGATGTAACCGAATGTATGCTGTATCCAATAGAAAACAATGTGAGTGAGTTGGGTTTTACGTCCGACCAACAGTATTTCAGTTATTTGCAGACGGCACCCGCATGTAAGTAAAACAATGTAAGTAAAACTTATAAAGACACTTGCACATGCTCGTATGAACTTACTTAGCGATGTCAAATCCGTTTGGATTGTCTCGGACACGTTCTTCAACAATACCATGGAAAGTTTTCAGACAGTCCTCAATGATGGAAGTCATCTGTAAATACGTGAGTTCATTGTAAGAAAGTGATAGGAACAGCATAAATATCGGTAGCGAATCAACAGTTTCAATCTCAGTAAAACCGCGATACTACGACATTCTAGTAATGAAGAAATAATGTCTTTTTAGACAGGCGAATGCTTAATGCAAGGTGAATGTCATGAACAAAGCTCCTAGAAGAGATTTTTGTTTGACTTTCATCCTGTATTTAGCTCCCGTCTGTGCTAAATATCGATAACGGTACGTATTTGTGTGTATTACAAGAGATTGTTACTGCCGATCAATCTTCGATTATAAAGAGTGGTCACAACAATGGAATGACGATTTTAGTATCTGTTGATCGTAATATCATATTTCAGTAAATTATTTCCGTTATTTTATGCAGAATAATTGCTTGTATCTTTGATTAGATCGCCATCGTCCGTGTGATAGTACGTTTGGCTACCATTGAATGATGATTCTTTGAACCATTTTGCATATGAACAGCATAGCGTCGATATCTCGAACTAAAATATATCTAACATCGGGATAGCTCGAAGTAAATATGTCGTAATTTCAGACTTTAAAATTAAAACTTTTGTTTAACCCTTTCACCGCCACAGTCGCATAAATGCACCACGACAAATAGTGCAGTCCCAGATCAGACGCCGCCTTTTCAAAGCGGCGTCTGATCAGGGACTTTACCATTTATCTCAATCTCTATATCTATATATGTGCTTTATTCCTTTGAAATTTGCATTTAATTATCAAATTTCCTTATTTTACTAAATGATTTAACAAACTTGGATTGCAGACGACAATTAGAAATTTGGTGCCGAAAGAGTGAAACTGTATAATTACACATCTCTAGAAATATGTGGCAGCGTAATACAGGTCGAAAGTAATCCCGACATCTCTTACAGGAGAGTTCATTGTTACTTTAAACCTGTATCAATCTCTGAACTTGAGAATTATTTCAGAATATACTTGAATTACTTGAACATCTGTTATCTCTAAGTATTTTGCACGATCCCTTGGAAATATCGAAGTTCAAGTGAATTGCAAGAAAGTACAAAAATGAGTCATGCAGGAAACACCACATACAGAACAAACACTCGCCCGAACAGCAACACAAGGAAACAGCAAATGTACATAGGTAGAAAAAACAACAAGAGACGCACAAAGACAAAACAATTCTAATAACTGCTGTTCAAATACTTCACGTTTCTTAATTTTCCTGCACTGAATGTTGGACTCAACGTTGCTCGTAGAAATTTCCAACGGTTGCCAAGCGAAGAACTCAATGCAGAGTGCCATCTCTCTTTTAAAGGACCCAAATTCTGAAAATAAATATATTCCGAAGTTTACATTGTTCGCCTTCGATCACCATAAAACATTTCACATGCAATTGCCCAGATGTTGTGGGTGATATGCAATTATATTATTATAGTGTTTACGTTATGCAATGTCATTGAATGATTCACGATACAGCTACTGAGCCCTTCAGTACGAGTGTACAGTTAGACTGCACATTTACAATTGTCTTCTACCAATGCATTGTTGTCTGCTTATTTCTAAACGGTCACTTTTTTTCAGTGTCCATTAATAGATACTGATAAGATCATCTGGATCAGAATTGTTTGGAAAGGCTATCACATATTTTCTGAAGAATAATACTCAGAATATTGGAATTATTTCCAAGCCAAATCAGAACCAAACAGTTCTGATTAAGATGAAACTAATTACAGTGCTCCCTCCCTACAACGGCCCTCTCAATAACGATTCCCTCCTTACAACAACGCATGTCACCGTTTCCGAAACAACAAGGCTCCAGAAACAACTTTTTTCCATCGTATATTCTTTTTGCCTCAATCAAACCCTATGTTGTGACCACTCTTTAGAATCGTCACAAAGTGTGACGATTCTAAAGAGTGGTCACAACATAGGGTTTGATGGAGGCATAACAGTTTTAGTTCTCGAAATAACATTATCTGGGGATCTGCAAATAAGCTATGTTTGATTTTCCTTCTCTATAATAACTCCCTCTGAACAACACACACAATATCCGTATCCCAAAGTGTGTCGTTGTAGAGAAGGAGCACTGTATCAGTTATGTTGTCGACCAATACGTATATCTGACGGTAGGAGGTCCTTCGAAAGCATCAGCAGCAATACAAAAAAAGACAATTGAAGATTCGGTTTTATTGAATTTGTTCATGATCAGTTATGAAAAGTGCAACACTACTCACGCTCCCTAGCACCGGCTTAAGTGGTGTTCAATTTTAAAAGCTAATAAATCGAAACTAATTATCCCGAAGGGATAGAAAATAAAACAACACTAAGAATGAAGTACGAGGCGACTGTTTACGACCATTAAACAAGCATTTATCACCTGCTGTTGTGAATTACAGAAGTTCAAAGGGTTGATTTGGTTATATTTATTTCTTTATATTTAGCGTTCGTAATTGTCCATATAGCTTAATTCAAGGACTCCCTTGTTCGTTATCGTTCTCCATATACTATAAGTACAAAAATGAGTCATGCAGGAAACACCACATATACTAAGTTCTACGCTAAAGAACCGCCTTGCTTGGTATGCTTTAGCCACGGCATATCATGCCTACTGAGCCAGCTAGTCGTTTAACGTGGTTTAACTCAGCATTCATTATATAAAGGGGTTGCACATACCAATATTAGCGTCGAAAGGTTAGGAGAGTAGATCTATTGTGTATTGTGGTAGAAATTCGGTCGTATTTAAATGTTCGCAGTAAACTGGGTTGTTCTTTGAAAGTGCCGAAATAAGCCTTGTTTAAAGGTCTGGTGAGGTGTGTTCACATATAGAAAATATATTTGATTGTGGTTTAGAATCTGTTGAAAAAGATCCACAAGTCAAGTCGGTGAAACAGCGAACAAGAATGGAAAACAATAGAACGAAGAACGATTTCTTACGTTTCGGCTGTTGAACTTGTTGAAATGTTTTACTGTAATCTCTTTGATCAGATCCGTGTCACATACAATGAGTGAGGGTTTATTGCCCAAGTAAACTCTGCAAAAAAACAAACAACACATGTGCAAGTTAGCCCTTTACACCATGAATGATCACGAATAATAATAACAGGTCGATTTTATTCTATAAGCTAACAAAGCATACCCTAATCAAAGGTATTATACAGTGCGACAGCAAAACTAAAAACTCTCTAATGCGTATAATTAAACACAATGTCAAGGAGGCCAAGGGATATTCAAGTGACTGATTACATTGGCCTTTATCAGGAGTTTGGTGATTAACAATCAATATTCAAGGTGCAACAATAGTAACTCAACATCGCATCTGAATCCGAACTGTTTACAAATCCGATCACATGTTCGCCAATTGCAGCAACCCCCGTTGACCTCAACGATAAAACAGTTAACCTTTCATATCACAAAGTCCCCTTTTCACGCTTTTATAAACATAGTAAACCCAGATGAAACGGCTCTTACTTTTGGCGAGAAATAAACAGGACATCATGTTATTGTATATGTCCGGCATGACGCCATAGTTAGACGCAACAGTCTACCTCATTATCACTACATCCCCAGGACTTATAAAGAGCTGTCAAAGGAAAGATCTGGATTTGCTGCTAGAGTTCGTAAGGTTCTTTTAGGTCTTCATGGAGATTTAGATGCCTGAGTTTGGAATGAGATTTGTTTATTTACTGACTCAAGTTAAAATTATGGATCCAATTCGTATTTGATTGACAGCATGCATAGTTTGTCATATCAAATACATACCCGTTTCATAAACATTAAAATAAGAGTTCGTGTGTCGCTGTCCTCGTCAGGTTTTCTGAATCATATTTCAAACCGAACACTCCTCTGTTTTATCCAGAGGTGATTTGAAGTTGGCACAAACAACTTTATGTGGTCATCAAAGGGATTTTAACTAGATTTCATTCACATCATAAATCGTTTCACCCTGCTCATCTAGCAATTCGATGGTTCAAATTCCGTTGTTCGTGATGCCATTTTAAAGATTCAATAAATATACTAATATTCATGATCTGACGTATATATGCATTGGTTAAATGGAAAAGTAGTAAAGTCAAGCAGGTACTTTACTCAAAGTTTAACGGTTAACTTACCCAAACACCTTTCCGTGTTCCTTGACCAAATCTGCATCAATATAAGTCATGCCCTGTGTCAATATAAAAATAAATTTGGTTCATTACTTTTATACAGGTAGATGGGATTGTACACCTTGAAATTTATGAGATCTACTTAAGCGGTATTCATTTTTATAACTACTAACATCGATACAAATGATCCCGATGGAACAAAAATATAAAACACTGAGAATGAAGTACTGGGCTACATGTGTGCGGTTTCATGTCACGTTAAAAACCGGCATCGATCAAATTCTTCTCAAATTCTGGGAAATCGGTGATTGATTTACGAGAAGGATAGAATAATGCGGAGAAGACTATGATCTTTGGAAACATAGGTCATACGAGACAATGATATGAGCTATGTCCCTTTTCTACAATATCAATTTCTATCCTATTTCTATGATATCTATTTATGTCGTTATTCAATCAAATTTATTTCGATACTTTTTCTATTATAGTTATTTATATCCTATTTCTATCATATTTATTTCTATCCTAGTTCAATCATATCTATTTCTACCCTATATTGCCATATCTATTTCTATTCTTTTTCTAACATATTTGTTTCTATCATGTGTACCATATTTATATCTATCATATTTATTTGTCAATTAAAATTGGATCATAAAATACGCGTATTCAGAAGATCAGACGTTTCTTTTAAAACGATATTCGACCTCCGGCCGGACGGAAATAGTACACAGAGTACATAATTTTTTTAATTAAAGTGTTAAGTGCTCATATGTTGCGGCCGTACAAAGTCGCCCCATACTTAATTCTTAGTGAGGTTATATTTTCTGATCCTTCGGGATCATCTGTTTCAATGTTGTTAGTTTTGAAATATTAATACCGCTTAAACATGTGCTAGCGGGCGTGCGTAGTGTTGCTGTTTTAATAACTTCTTATGAACAGACTCAATAAAAGCAATTCTAGAATTTTGTCTTTTCACATTGCTATTTTTGCCTTCGAGGGAACTTTCTTCATCGCGTGTGCGCGTGTATGTATCTTTGTGTGCGCTGTTGCGTTTGTGTGTTTCACTATTTTTATCGGTGTTAAATGATAATGGCTGCGTCTTGTGTGTTGCTATTCCTACTTGACTTATTCGTAAACACGTAAATTCTATTCTAACCGAATATGTACACAACAATTTAGCATAAACGCAAATAGTAGATTTGCTGAGAGCAAAAACAGAAAACGATATACAGATAATTGGTAATGACTACAACACAAGAAACATCAAATCAGCGCGTTCTTCAATATACAATAAAAATGCATCGGAGTGTGCGTTAAAAATAAATGTGTAATTCTGGTCTTCAAGGCAAGTGGTAGCTTAATGCAGGACGAAAGTTGTGCAGAAACTCCTGCATGAGTTTTTTCTGCAAGTCTTATACTCTGCATTAACCACCTGTTAAAATGTTTATCATTATACCTATTGAGTGACGCCATATGTTATATATGACGTCACTTTTTATGTTCTGAAAAGTACAGATATGAGTCATGCAGGAAATACCACATACAAAACAAACACCCGCCGAGCAGCACCACAACAAGAAAAGAGCAAATGTAATAAGTATTCAATCACTAAGAGACGCACCAAGATAAAACGAACAAACAATAGGGAAATATGGAAGTACCGCCTTGGTACGATCAGTGATAACAAACATTTGGGGGGGGGGGTTAAACCGATTTAAGGGCACCCAGCCTCACACTTATTCCACCCACCCTAAAAGGCAAACAGTGTAAATAAACGTATCCCCTCACCGACTCGTCTACAGCAACCGCGATGGCCTATACAGTGGTAAAATGCATGTAAAGGAAAACAAACTGTGTCCACCTATCGCTAATGTACTCAATGATTGAGATGCAACCAGAGTAACTGTAGAAAAGTAATAAAGGGTAGGACAAAAACGAATACAAAGATCCAATTTCTCCCTTCCGTTTCCGGATTTAAGAAGTCGTAGACCTCCATAGAGTACTAAACATTTCTTGTCGGCGTACATGATCGCCAACTGTAAAAGGGTTGACAACCAGACATGCAATATGTTGTAGTACTACAGGATCATATCCCTTTTTAATGATTTGTGTTTATTATATTTCATGAACAAAGTCAGAAAATGGGTATGTTTAATAATTTTACGAAGTTTGTAAATCACATCACCAAGACGTGAAATACCGTGTCGCAATTGTTCAATCAAGAGTGATGATTATGGAAGAAGGGAATGTTTAAAACTTATTTGATTCCGTTTAAAATCGTCTGAACAGATTTGAAAACGTGTAACGCAACGCCTTGATGACGTGCAACGTGCTGCTGGATGTAGAATTTCGAGAGAAGCAGCGTATTTGTTGGAATCTAATATATTACGCAACAGCAATGTAATTGTTACCCCGGTCAGGCTTCTGTCCCCCGCTCATCCGATATCCAACGGGATTCCGTGGCAATGAAGGTCTCATTAAATGAGGTCAAGGTTGCCATCGGAACCTAAACTGAACGAATCCCGCGAGGTATCAAGAGGTCGGACCAGCCAGTGCTTAATGTATAATGCCTCACTGCAGTCGCTACAGTGACAGACGCTCATACAGGGGATCACACAGTCACAGATGACGAAGAGTAGGTAACCAACGCTAGGAATGTATGGTGGCTGTACGCACTGCAACTTCCCAAAGAGGTGGTATAACATTATTGAACATATGTATTTTCACATATCCTACCTTTTTGAAAACTATAGGCAGATCACCCAGCATAAAGGTACCCGGTACACTATGGATGCCGAGGGCCTTGAAGAAATTGTGCTTGTGGTGTCCGTATCTGTTGGTATCAAGAAAACACATAATGCATGTAATACACTTACTCTAAAAATATTATTATTTATATTACATGTATTATCATTATTTTACCACTCTAACTATTGTTCTTATTATTATTGTAATATCATTAGTTGTAGTAGCATTATCATCATCATAATCCTCACTATCATCATTAAATGCCTTGCATTTTCTGTTTACAGAAACTATTTTACATTAGCAAAGTTACATACGATAACATTAGAATTAATTTGAAACATGAACAGTAAAGAACCATTCACTTCTCAGTCTGTTAACAATGGTCTATCAGCGGCCAGTTTAAATTCAGTTAAATTTCAGTATGTTATATGGAACTTTAAATCTGAACTAATAAGGATTGTATCCACTTCTGTTTCATCCATACTTACATGTAAACACCAAGAACTAGTGTCAGCAGCACCATCAACCAAATAGGAACAGACACCAGACCAAGAATCTCCATTTCTCATAAATGTGATGGGTTTATAATCTGTGAAGTGACAAGGGTAAACGGTTTGCAACGACAGATAATTATGAGCGGTTTTGCCTCAGACTTTGATATGTTGGTTACCATTTCTATAATCTGGGAACGTTAAAGACTATGGGGCATGAGTGGTGTTGCACTTTTATGAACTTCTCATGAACAGACTCAATAAAATCAAGAATGCACTTTTCTCTTTTCGCATTACTGCTTTTGCTTTTGAAGGCTCTACTTTCAGAATTTATGTTTCAAAATCGACAACCTTGATGTGCACATGGTGGTAAAGAAGAAATGTTTGTTTCGACCATTTATCTCAGAGTTATAGGTATTTGCAGTTTTCGTCACTATACACATATGTATGCATCATACTGAAACAATTTTGATATGAAAATGGTCTTAGAGAAGGGATTGCTGCGGAAACCATTTTACCATGATTAGGGGAATTTGTATTATTTGTTTACTAAAATACATACTTGATTTAGAGACGATATAATTTAGGATAGGGGTATGGATGTGTGCGTACGCGCGTGCGTTTTTACTTAACCTGGAAAGTCACTACGATCATATTATCGCACAACTGGCTACGAGTTGGCTACGGTTTTTGGTGTAGTGACTTTCCAAAACGACCGGCTAAAACTACTTTTATTGCCGTTTTATGTCATAGAAATATGTAAAGTTATTCAATGCAAAGCCTATTGCATTGGGTTGAGACTTTCGCTTTTATTAAAATTATACTTTGTAGGTGTACATGTTCCTAACCAACATCTTTCAGCGTTGAAAGGCCAGTTACAATACATTGAAACGACTGCATCCAGGCCAAACCACGTGGAGGCGCTCTCTACCTTGGCCTTAATATTATTATAAAAGTACAAATATGTGTCATGCAGGAAACACGACATGCAGAACAAACAGCAAAACAAGAAAACACGACAAATGTATATAACTATCAAAAACATAAAGAGACGCACAAAGACAAAACAAACATACAATAGGGGAAGATGGAAGTACCGCTTTGGAACGGTCAGTGTTAAACCGGTCTAGGGCGCCTAAGCTCACACTTATCCCACCATCCTCATCCTAAAAGACAGTGTAAATAAAGGTAGAAGAAACCTACTAAATAATTCAGATCTATTCTATTTCTTTACCCTTTCTCATTTGAATATGTATGTCAGAAAAAATGACATCGTGCATATTTATTAGATCTAGCTTATTTTTAACGATGGTATAAGTGTACACGACCTTTTGGTATTGGTAGAAAATATCGTCAGGTCTATTAATTTATAATTTCATAAGCAGAGTGGGTCCTGATCCGACGGCTCCTACAAGAGCCTCAGATCAAGGTTTACCCTGTTTGCAAAGGCGTTACAGTGTTATATCCATGTGTATATAATGGGATAAGCAAAAAGTGCAGACCCTAATAAACCTGCCACGTGAGCAGGCTGATCCGAGTCTATTCTGTTTTCAAAGCTGTTTTCACCAAAATGAGGTAGATCTGTAGCGTTTTAATCAAATAAGCATATTTTATGCACACATATAAGTATGAAAACGTTCTTATTATTTTGTGAAGATTAAACCTTTGTTTGCCGAAATTTAAAAGTGGAATGGCTCATTATTGTTTAACTGTATATTCAATTCATTATTATCAGGCTTAAATTTGCTAGATGATTTTTAACTAGGCCTATAAAAATACTAGTGAAGACCCTGATCAAAACCCTGATTTGGAGCTATATTGTCTGTGTTTACACTGCTTTTAAATGTCAGTACTTTTGTTTTGAATGCAAGAAAATAAATTGTCTTAGTTGAAGACTTTATTATTTACCCAGCCTAAATACTGGTATACGATCAGAGGTGCCAGGTGGTCAGTAAATCCCCTAGCTATTTTCTCAGCAGGGGACAATGGTCTCCAGTGTTGACATCTGACACTATTACACACTTTCTTATCAACAAAGTTACGAATTATTACGTAACAGGTGTACTTCTAAATAATGTGCCCGATTATCTAAACTTATGATTTGTTAGCTTCTCCAATAATAGAAGAAAACTATGTTTTGACTAATTTTAGATCCATGCCTCAGCACAAAGTTTAATCAAACGTTTTAGACCAATTTAAAATTTAGATCATTATGAATTCTAGTTTTAAAGATAGTTTAGAATGATACAATCTAGATCTATTCTAAAATACTTCTACTCTATCTGCTACGGTACTGTACGTACAGTAGCAAAAAAGACATTTTACAGCAAATAGATTAACGCCAGGAGATTGTAGTTCTATATTCTAATATAGATCTAGATCTAGCTAGATCTTATGGAAATGAAACAAGAATTAAAATTTTAAATATTGTTGATCTTAACTTTACATACCAGGCGTGCCCAACAGGTAAATGAGAATATCGCTCTTTTTAAAGAAAGGCCATGTCAAGGATTATCCCCCTTTCATCTATGATTACTCCCCTTCCATCCGGGCTCTTAAACGATAAGAAACGCGTTAAGAAACGCGTAAATAAACGGTTAGAAATCCGTTTAACGAAACTGGTAAGAAACGGATAAGAAACGGGTAGGAAACGCGTAAGAAACGCGTTAAGTGGGTAGGAATAACATATTTACCTCTGTAACTTGGCGTCATTATATTAAGGATCTAAACTGTTTGACACGCTCGTTATTATTGAAAAAGTATTATGTCATTTAACCCAAGCGACGAGTATACTCGTCCTTAACAACCAGTGTGCCTATAAATAGTACACTTTTCTGGATCCAAAGTGTTTGCAAAAATACTAATAAAATCGAATACACCGAGTAACCGAGGATCAAAACTGTTTGTAGAGCAGACCCTGATCGGCCCGCTCCTATATGAACCGTTTGTTTTGTGAAAACGT
Organism: Azorinus chamasolen; assembly: GCA_963576725.1. Taxonomy (NCBI): domain Eukaryota; kingdom Metazoa; phylum Mollusca; class Bivalvia; order Cardiida; family Solecurtidae; genus Azorinus; species Azorinus chamasolen. Next base: position 63,481,439 of record OY755253.1, on the reverse strand, counting down.
GTTTATATGAACGATAGGGTTAAGACATTAAACCCTTGCGACGAGTCTACTTGTCCAAGTAACATTTTTGATTGTGAATGTCCTATATTTTTAACTAGATGTGTCTTGAGGCACTTTCGAGTAGCCGGCCCAAGTTTGCTAATGGCATTGTGGCACTTTCGAGTAGCCGGCTAAGAAACATATGGGACGTCAATGCCATATATTTTAACATGTATATAACAGTTTGAGTCATTTGTTAAACAAAATGCTAGGAAATTTTATGTAAAATATGATTATATATACATAATCATTCCGACATCGTTATTAATACATAGTTTTTTGCAATTTCTTGCAAATGTTGGCCTCCAACTTCCGTTTTCATCTCAAGACTCTACACCACTATTCGACATTTCGCCAGACTGCAGTCTGAACACGGCGACACAACAATATGTCATACAAGACATATTAGTGCATACTGTCTTCTAATTTATGATAAACTCACTTATATATGCATTTTTTTTATAAAATCGAGGGTATTCTAATACTAATAGGGCGTCTAACCAGACTCTACCCGACTTCGGTCGGTCATTAGGTGTGTAACCGGGTAACATTTACCGGGTGTTTTCAAGCCATTATAAGCTTATTTTGTTAGGATATTATTAGTTACAGCTGCAAACTTACTAAATAATGTTATTTAACAGCATTGCGTGAACATACGCCTTATTGTCTTAAAATGCATCTGGATACTACCAAGCTCAACGTGACTCCCCCAGACGGTGAGCGCCTTCGATCATCGACTGTTGTGACTACCGTTCGACTAAAGTTCGATCGAACTGTCTATGGTTAGAGGAAATGACGTCATTTTAATGTCTCTGGTTAGACCGACGGTTGCAGTATGGTCGAACTATGTTCAAATTCGGAATACCTCAATAGCGGTTTTGCTCCGTTTTCGTGAAGAGCGAGTAAGATGTACCAAACCTAACTTACCAAACTTCGACCAGTCTGCGTTCGATCAAAGACCGTAGGGACCACTGGTTGATGATCGAAGTCGCTCGGTATGACTAAACACGGATATGACCGTATATGAGGTTCATATCCGCGGTTTTGAGTTGCGCAACCTAAAATCAGTCACAATTTAGTGACTTATTTTAGCTTTTAAGCATTATTTCTTATTAGAAACGCCTTTTATCGAGCTGATTGAATATTATTGTCTTTATTTATTATTTATGGTTGTCGGGCTTTGCAATATTGTATAAAATATATTTATATTGTATAATTTTATATATTTATTGTATATCTTATATATCTATTGTATACTATTACATATATATTGCATATTTTTATGTGTTAATTGTTTATTAAATAAATATATATTTAATACAATAAATATACATTTACCTTTCGGTATTAAGTAATATTTATAGTATAAAATATCTATTTAACCAATATACAATAAATATTTATTTTACACAATAGATGTATATTTTATACAAAAATGTACAAAATTTAAAATGATTATAAATATACAATAAATATATAAAATACAATATATATAAAATATAAAAATACAATATATATATAATATACAAAAGATATATAAGAGTATACAAGAGTATACAAAAAATATATTGATTTTGCAACACACTAAATATATTTATTGTATATTGATCATTGGGATGTATTCACATTTGCAACGAAGGATCTAATTGGACGGTGAGTCTTAGCATGCTATTTATCCTAGATAGTTGATTCGGTTCTCTTCCGATCATCGACGTTCAGCAACGTCGAGTCCGGTTTGTACTTGAATTGGTGACCGCTTGGGAATACCGGGTGCTGTAGATTTTGTTTCTTTTTATCATTCTTCCAAAAACTGTTCATTGCACTACTAATGAATGAAAACAAGTTGTTTATACATTAAAAATATTTTTCTGCTCCCGATCACTACGAAAAAATCTACATAAGGCATCTTTCTCTCGTTTTAATTGGCACTTTGAAAAGGTTTATAGTCTGACAGTCTTTACTCCATGAATATTTAGGTAAGAAGTAAGTTCGTCATGTATATCAATTAGATTAACTGTTATAATTGCAGAAGAAGTTTTGGCAATGACAGTAACTGTATAACCATATCTGTATTATATAAATGAGCAAACAGAGCAAATCCCAGTCAGACAGTTCCTATAGGAGCCGTCTGATCTTGGTCTATTCTGTTTGCAAAGGCGTAGAAAGACGTAAGATTAATCCGATATTCATGTTATGACTAGCATTTGAAGCAGAGCTGTCACTCAGATCAAGGTCCATGCTTATAAAACTGTTCGTTGAGTCTGTGTACGTTCTCAAGCTTTTGATTGGTCAGATTTGAGCCTCTGGCTCAAATCTGACCAATCAAAAGCTTGAGAACTCAAATCTGACCAATCAAAAGCTTGAGAACGAAACTCAGACTCAACTAAAAGCTTTATAAGCATGGACCCAGATGCTGATTACCCGGTGTAATGACGAGTTTGTACTTCCATAGAAGTTGTACTTCCCAGTCCATAATGAAGTGGTAAAGGTACTCCACAGTCCATAAGCTACGTAGGATATGGACTTCTGACCCGTTACATATGGATAAGATGTTTTGGTAGTGATCGGGAGCAGACGAATGTGTTAAATGTATTTCATTCATTAGTAGTGAAATGAACATTTTTTGGAAGAATGAAAAAAAAGAAACACTTCTACAGCATCGGGTATTCCAAGGAGTGTACCCATCCAAGTACTAACCGGACTCGACGTTGCTGAATTTCAACAGGGTCAAAAGTTCATGTAACGCCGGTGTTTCCAAGAGGGTCTGTACACGGCCCATTTGTCTTTTAAGTGTACGTCAATGATATACAGTTGAACTCCGATATATCGAACTCGGATAACTCAAACTACGGGATAACTCGACCTAAAAGTTCGATCCTTCGAAAATCTTACAATACAGAATTGCTCTAAAATGTGTCACTACGCATATCTAGAAACACAGTTCACAGCTTAATGTAGGTCTACATTAATGCTGAAAGCTCCTACAGGAATTTTCAGCATTACTGTAGACCTGCATTAGCCTGTGTGCTCGATAAATTGTCCAGATTAGAAATTGGATAACACGAACGTCTTTTATCTCGAACTAATTTATATAGTCCATTGAAGTTCGAGATATCGAAGTTCAACTGTATTTGATAAATTAGTAAGACTTACTCGTCGTTTTGCTGATGATACTTCCATTTCTTCTACATTAAGGAACATGCATGATATTTAGGGTATTCTAAATCACGACTTTAATCAAATTTATGCTTGGTCCACGCTGTCATCCAGATTCAACATCATTTATCATACTATTCAAACTAAATGTTATGACGTGACGTCATAGTTACAGACGACGTTTTTGCGTATTGTTCCAAATTTAAGATAACGTCACCTTTCCCGACATGTGTATTGAATGTGTATTGGTCATATGAAATAGCCGTCGCATAATTATATTCATGCCTAATGAAATAGTAAAGTTACAAGTGGTCCGGTTTGACTTTGTATAAACCAGGGTGAAAAAATCCAGTTATTTTAAGAAATCTTATAGAAACTGGTGCACTATGTCTCGCCTCATCACTCATTTAATCACCTGAGCGAATGGGATAGATCGGCTTCAACAAGTTTACGAGTTAGATTGTGCTAGAACAGGGTTAATCGTACTGTAATTTGAAATTTGCGACGATATATGTTTTTAATGGTCTTAAATTATTTTAATGATTCCGCCTTCTGCGTTGGCATTTAAATAAATTGCGACCTTTAAAATCCTCAGATCCTCATATACAGTCGCAAATTTCAAATTACAGTAGGAATAACCCTATAAGATGTAACAAAATGGGATATGAGCGTACGGACGTATGGACATTTCAAATGGACAATTCATTGACAATTCGCATAAAAAAGATGTTAGATCTTAGACGTCTAATCTAAAATCAGCCCACTGCTAATCATTATTGTGAACATATGTGTGACGTCAGTTTAACGCTAATCATTTTTGTGAACATATGTATGACGTCAGTTTAACGATAATCATTATTCTTAACATATAAGTGACGTTTTGAGAGCCTAGTTATAAAGATGGTGATGGTATGTACTACTTTGTGCAAAATACATGTAAACATGTTTTCATGCATGTATGAGCAAGAATGTATATTGTATGCATTCGTTTTGGGAAATAACATGCAATATGTGTACTCTCAGCGATAAGTGTGTGGCAAGAGACAGCCATCAGCTTGGAAATTATTGTTTTGTTTTCTTTATAACGCAATATTAGAAAAATATGTTTCTTTAGATTTACAAAGGGTGTAAAAATACAATAGTTTCACTGCTATAACATATTCTCTGATTCTAGATACTTACAACCGCAATAGCAAATGCAGTGGAAAATTGGAATTTAAAACAAGGACCGTTTTAAGTAAATCTTATTGGGGACCACCTATCGCTAGTGTACTCAGTAATGGACCTGCAATCAGGGTAAATGTAGAAACTATAAAGCAATTGACAACCAGACATACAGTATTTTGATGAAATGGGTAAAATAAAAACAACTTACCGAAATCGTATGTCTCAGGTATTGTGACAGCTTAACCTATGTGTAACTGTTCATACCTTACATTAATTTACACAGTTTAAGTACTTGCGAATTTTCAAGTGCATCGCTATCATTTTATCAGCAAGGACAGCGAGCTTGGTTATTTAAACTTAGACGTACACCGCTACATAAATATGTTTAGAGTGTGGTAAGCTGTTTTCAAAGAGAACTATTGCATTTTTTTGACATTTTGATCAAAGGTGCGTATAAGGAAACCACCCATAAATAATGTTTCAACCTATTTTTTCTGATTCAAATCGATAGGCAACAAGCAAACTCACTAAATTGATATTATTCGTCAAACGAGAGCTAGCCTCAGTATTTAACTGATTAAATGACCAGACTTGTTTAGCTTTTCGCAAACAAATAATTATAAATCAGGGTCCATGCTTATAAAGCTTTTAGTTGAGTCTGAGTTTCGTTCTCAGGCTTTTGATTGGTCAGATTTGAGTTCTCAAGCTTTTGATTGGTCAGATTTGAGCCAAAGGCTCAAATCTGACCAATCAAATGCTTGAGAACGTTCTCAGACTCAACTAAAAGTTTTATAAGCATGTACCCAGGTCAAGGTAAGTGTTCCTTGCCGGGTATCATTCCCTCACAGTTCTTAACCCTTTCCTGTTCAGTATTCGTTCGTGAAATGATTAGATCATGAATATGTATTAGCTGAATTGTTATATTGCCATATGACACTGGTAGATACTATTTGATCAGATCTATATTGTTTCATAAACAAACAGACAATGATCAGACGGCTCCTACAAGAGCTGTCTGATCAGGGTCTACCGTGTTTGCAAATGCGTAAAATGCGTTCATATATTTAGGAAAGGGTAAATGAAGTAAAACTTTGCCGGCGTCATGGTTATCTTCAAATTTAGTGATACTTGTGGACATGGATCTTACTGTATTTTATATAATGACACACATGCCACTGTGATATTAAGCCTGTTACATGACAACCCCACTCAGTCAAATAAAGAAAAAGAAGAAAACAGTCGAACACAGACAGAGCAAAATGGACGATTTTGTGGGTTGTAAGGAATATGACGTAAAACAGTTGATTCAACCTCTGTGGAGACAAAAATAGATGTAAAAACAAGAAACGTTCTCAAATGTAACAAAAAATAACGGAGAGTTTCAAAATATTAAATCAACAATTGATGAAATGAAGGACCAGATTCTCAATTCAGAAATCCTGGAAAGCGAGATTTACGACATGTGCTTAGATTCAGAAAGGCATAAGAATATCTAGAGGAGAGAGACACGGAAATGAAAGTTGAATCTCAGGACAGAAGCAAGGGCGAGAGAAAAAGATGTAAATGGTATTGAGCAATATGACAAGAAACAATTTAAGGATCAGTGGTATTCAATATGAGGCAGAGAAGACGCAGTCACAATCAATAGAGGACCTGGTAGTGAAAACAATGAATGCCAAGACAAATTTGTGCCTAAAGATATTAGCGTCCGCTGAAACTGTCGTCTGCTATAATCTTTGAAATTTTAGAGTTTTCTACTGTTTTGTCTCTAACCCTTTCCAACATATAAACGTGTGTTCACGCACTTGCAATCAGAGTAGACCAAAATCAGAGGGCTCCTATAGGCTCGTCTGATCAGGATCTGCTCTGTTTGCTATTGGAATATGAAAAATCTGTGTCTTTACTTACAAAAATGGCTGCGATGTTACACCTTCCATAGGTCATTATAGCTATGCTGTCCGGAGATATTCAGTAGGTATTGAAATTTTTGATAGACATAGAACAGGGAAATGGTTAAATATTTAGCACTCTATTAGTTAATATATCTCCGGTTTTGTCTGGATCCTGATACTATGCCGAGCGACTCGTCTTCTCACCTGGGTCAAAACTCGACCATGTAAAGGAAACCTCATAGCTGTTTATCCTTTTACTCCATACATACATCTTTCTGTACCTTTACAGTAGACCTAGATAAGACGTATCCTATAGGTGTCGTCTGATCAGGTTCTGATTTTGGTCATGAAATAATATAGATCTAGTTGTCTGCCGTGACCAAAAAACCCTGTGTCCAAGTTAGATTGAAACAAATTAATGTAATTTTTTGACCGTAACGTCATAATTTCTAACATGAAATGTTCATAGGGGAAAATGCTTAAATTGTAAGCTTGCCGAAAATAGTTGCCAACTGTTTTTGCTTGTTCTCAAGTTACTCTGCTTCGTTCAAACATTTGCCGATTCGTAATACTGAACGAAAGGCGTTTCGGGCCATATGGATCCAAAGTGTTTGGGTGAGCGAGTTGGGGTTTACGTCCGACCAACAGTATTTCATTGTTTTGCAGATGGCACCCATTTTAACGTGCAAGTCAATTCTCGGATGGCGGAAAATGTAAAATGAAACAGTTTGTTTTGGTAAATAATTTTATTCTTAACCTACAATTGGTAAAGTGTAATTTTCTTCTTTTTGGGTACAAAATGATAGTCAGGTAAACGACAGTAAGTAGTGGGTTAGGGTTAGGGACGCGGAAGTTACTTGTGTATAATCTGGATCCTGGCTGGTTTTGTGTTTCGTTTACTATATCATGAATCCGTTATCAAAACATTGGAGTTCAATATGGAAACAAATAAAATGCACGTTATTTGATCCGTGGGGTTCAAATATTTTATATTATAATATGTAAATTGTTTGGTTCATCTCTGTTTATAGGATACTATTTAAAATGTTTTTCTATAAAACATTTTTGCATGCAGACTACAGAAATATCTTGCTTATCATTTGAAAAAAATAAGTTTAAATTTTGATTTTAAAAATATTGCAAATGCCTGTTTTTTGCGCTTATTTGTCCATCACGGTATATGATCTCTCAATTCATGTAACAACCGGAAATAGAATTTACAATGGAACTTCGATTACTCGAACTTCAAGGGACCGTACAAATTAGATCGAGATAACAGGAGTTCGAGTCATCCGATTTTTAATCTGAACGAGTTCCCAAGGCCACAGCTTAATACATGTCTAAAGTGATGCTGAAAGCTCCTATAGGAGCTTTCAGCATTACTTTAGACCTGTATTAAGCTGTCACGTGCGTTTCAGAGCAATTCTGTAAGTTTTGGAAGGACTGAACTGTTTGTTCGAGTTATCCCGAAGTTCGATTTATCAAGTTCAAATGTATCTCTCGAAAGCAATGACGAACATTTGTAAGTAAAGTGGAACCTGCCGTGAGCAACCGTTCATTTATAAAAGACAGATGGTTGCTTTCTGTGGGGCGGGTGTAATGCTTAAGGCTCATGTAGGAACTTCCTGCATTACATGTGACCTCAATTGGGCTGCCACCGGACTTACAGATCCATAATAAGGCCTTTTGTGTTGGTCGCTTAGGGCGGGTTTTAATGTATTTTCATTCATAAGATAAGCTTTTCCAGCGCACAAACCTCTTCCTTTTCGTTTTTCGGCAGAGGACTGCCTTACGTTGGAAACTGGTTTGTATACTGTTGGGACATTTAAGTGTTGTTTTTTCTCTAAATTCCTAACCTTTCCAAAATATGTATACAAACAATCTAATATGTTCAAAATTAACTTGTTCGCCCTTTTAGGCGAAACCATTCATTATATTTGCAATCCTGCTGAGGCCCCGAGTACTCAGCGTCTTATCAATGATCCAAACTGCTTTGACACTCTAGTTTACGTTTAGGTTAGAAACTTAAAGCAGTTGATAGTCTTAGCAGACAAAAGTAAGTGTCGGTGAAAGGGTTAAGTTTTGTTTATTTCTTATTATTAACATACATGCATATTACTTTCAGGTTGTTGAATGCTTTTTAAAATATATTGCGTGTTGTTATTCATGGAGGAAAACAAGGTTTAACCAATAATTTATAGAAAACGAAACGGTATTGCTTGTTTAAACGTGCATTTCTTATTGTCATCAATCTACCTTAGTACATGTATGAGTCATGCAGGAAATACCACATATAGAACAAACAGCCGCCCGAACAGCAACACAAGAAAACACAGCAAATGTACATAACTAGCAACAACATAAAGAGACGCACAAAGACAAAAAAAACAAAACAATAAGGGAAGATGGAAGTACCGCCTTGGAACGGTCAGTGACAAACGTCACTGGGGTATTAAACCGGTTTTGGGGCACCCAACTTCACACTTATTTCATCCCCATTCTAAAAGACAAACAGTGTACATAAACGTATCTCTTCTCCAACTAATCTACAATAACAGCGATGACAAATACAGTGGTAAAGTGAATGTAAACCCAAAACAAATAAGTGAAACAAACTGTATCCATCTATCGTTAGTGTACTCAATGATTGAGCTGCAAACAGAGTAACTGTAGAAAAGTTATAAAAGGTACGACAAAAAACGAAAAAGTACAGATACCCATCGTCCTCATTCCGTTTCCGGATTTCAGAGGTCGACTAAGCATTTGAGAAAGAATTAAACTAAATTCAAATACAGAGCTACAGATAAAGATGTGTACTCAAATACTAAAATCGTAATTTTCCCCACTAGACCCTGTGGGATAAGTGTTTATAGTAGCGAGAATATCAAATGCAATGTTATGTCGCTTATAAAATGTTTTCATTACAATTTGCATTCATTTCAAACAGCAAATATATAGCCTCGTCTTCCTGTATCCCTGCAATTTAATGGAACTCGTTTAGTTCAAGTATATGTGCGTTAAATATGTTTTGTGTGCATAGATTACGTCATACCTTTACTTCATAAATACGTTATAAAGTACCTCATACCTTTACTCCTATAAATACGTCATAGGTTACGTCATAACTTTACTCTATAAATACACTTTTCTCCGCCGTTGCAAATATAGAAGACTCAGATTAGACAGCCCCTATAGGAACCGCCTGTTTTGGTCTGCTGATTGTTAAAAAAGTAATATAGATATGATTATACAGTTCCTTGTTTGGTCAAAATGACATGATCTAAAATAGTCTAATTAATATCCATGACGTTAATATTTCTTACGTTAATATTTATGGGGTAAACGGTTAAGCGTAAGCGTGAATTATACTTATATTTACATATGTAGACTGTCAAACAATTTAATAGAAACCCATCTAACGTGACCACCATAAAACGTCCGATTCTTGATAGTAGAAACAGGTGGAAGCTTAATGCAGGACGAAAGTTATGCCGTATAGTCTTATACCTTCATGGCGCATTAAGCAGCCACCAGCTATTAACCCATTCCCTCATAGGATATTTTTCACCCTACCTCTTTTATCAAATCTTCCGAAAAGCAGCATTTACAAGAGAAAAGGAACATTTTAGAAATTTGTATTTTTGAAACCATTGTGATAAATAGCGCATTTGCTCATGTGGAACAAATGCTGTATTTATCACAATGAATATAGAAAGTGACCTTTACGGAGGCGTCAGTGTGAAGGAATGGGTTATAAAGACACACATATCAATAAAATGGTGTAGCGTGTTCTACTATTGTCTTTTCATATCGGTGACTTGACTCAATGTTTCATAAGAAACTTTTCCTGGGAATTGCTTTAATCATCACCGGTTTCGCTGGTTTGATGATTATGTTCCTAGCAAATGGCATCGGTACCTGAAATAATAATAAAACATGACTCCGTAAGTTCTGTCTTCTTCGACCAAAGTATTTTACCATATATAGCAAAACCTCTTTAAATCGGATTTGTGCTTAGAGGAGAATTTAGATACTTTTAGGCAGGTGGCTGCTTCATGACTTTCACCCTGTATTAAGCTGCCACCAGTTTGCCAGACAGATATCTATACTAAAAGTAAAGTCCGGTAGTAGAAGAGTTTTAAGGTACTTCACAAAAATATATATTGTCACATTTACATAGTACATCCCGATCCTAACAGTTTAATTCACACAGCAATGGAAGAATAATTTGAGACAAAAAGTAAAGTTCTTAAAAAGGTGGTGTCGGATCTAGGACTACGCTATTTGCCATGGTGGGTTTTTGCGACATTAGGGTTAACCCTTTCGATGCCAAATTTCTAATTGTCGTCTGCAATCCAATGTTGTTAAATCGTTCTGTACACTAAGGAAATGAGATAAATAAATGCAAATTTCAAAGGAATAAAGCACATAAATAGAAACAGAATTTGAGACAAAAAGCGAAGTCCCTGATCAGACGCCGTCTTGAAAAGGCGGCGTCTGATCTGGGACTGCACTATTTGTCGTGGTGCATTTATGCGACTGCGGCGGTAAAAGGGTTAAAGTTTGGACAAGGTGCTTACACACTTCGTCTGCCGTTCGTTTATAAATTCTTACCTGGGTCATGAATCATGTCATGTGTTAATCCTTTATTTTTGCAAGACGTAAACATCATACATATTTTAATAGCTGATTTTATTATGGTATATGGAAATAGTAATCATTATATGTGAAAGAAACAGTAGAATGCAATTTATTTAATCATATGAGAAAACAAAGCAGAACATGATCTGATTGAACCTGTATGAACCGTCTGATATGAGTCTGCACTGTTATCTTGTAAAATCTAATTTGTTGTAGTTTACATACACAATTGGCTTTACAGAGCTACATATAATGGCGCGTACCCAAATGCTAAACTCTTCATTTCTCCTCCAAACCCCGTACGATGATCACTCTTTAGAATCGTCGCAAAGAGATGATTCTAAAGAGTGATCCCAGTATAGAGTGATCCCAGTATAGGGTTTGGGGGAGAAGTAAAGGAGTTTGTCTTGAAAATGTTTAAATTGACGCAGCTTATCTTGACTTCTTGGTTTATAATGAAGTGAATTAGTATTAAGTAATACACGTACCTGTAGCTGGTCCGCTTTGACAAAACGGTACTTTTGAAGGATGCTCACCATGGTCATCTTAAATTCTACGTGGGCAAGTCTCATCGCAACGCAGTGTCGCGGGCCATTTCCAAATGCCATGTAGGCACACTGATCGATCTTGTGTTCGTTTTCGGGTGCAAACCTTAAACCATTCAGATACTGAAGTTTAAATTATGATCTTTGCTTGCAGTTCCCAACACCAGTAGAAACTTGTTTTTGTACCATTCACAAATGTTATTGGTTAGGTAAACGTCTATACTATTTAACAGTATGAAATTATACACTAAACCTATGCCCTCATATTGACGCCTTTTGACGTCTCTGTTTAATTCACGTTTTGAAACAATTGTGATAAATAGAACATTTGCTTCAATGGAGCAAATGCTGTATTCATCACAATGGTTTCAAAGCTAATTCTATTTTTTCTCCAAATCATGCAGGAAACGCCACTTACAGAACAAAGTGCTCCTCTTCGGTACATATATCTAAAGAGGTTGGGTCTAAAAATAGCCTATGAAGGAATGGATTAAGCGTTCAAAATGTTGATAAAATGAACAAAGGTTACCTTTCCGGGTTATACTCGTTTGGGTTCTCCCAGTAATCAGGCAAGTAGTGAAGCGCCAAGACAGGAAATTCAACCACCAGGCCCTTCTTAAATTGCACCCCATTGATCACCGTATCCTCTTGGCAAACACGGTCAAATCTGAAGGAAAGTTAATAACGAATCGGCGTTTAGTTAACTATCAATCACAGAGAGCCATTTCGTGGGTCTACATGGTCTACAAAGTCAAAAAAAAATGATTGGGTCGATTTAGTGTTATATTATATACAAGGGGTCTAACTACCCATTCGAAAATTTCACGACCGATTCGAAATAACGCCCCGTTTTGGGGCTATCAAGATAAAATACCCACTAATGTTTAGTACGAACGTGAAGCTGGGACCTTGTACTTTTCAAATAATATAACTTTTGATACATTCCGACTAAGCCGTAGCAAGTGCCGACGTGAAATTCCAACAAAATACTCTGCTTGTTCTTACTCGGACGAGAACTTGCAACAACTTGACCTAGTTTCTACTTAGCCAGTAACAAGGCACTTGATTGACCTAGGGATGGTGTCCTGTGTTCTCACTAACGCTTATTGGGTAAACAAGGTAACAGACACGCGGATGTTGTTATTGTACAGGAAGCGGGTTACGTGACTCGTAGTAGCCTGACAGAGATTTAAATCTGCTAATTGCACGAAAATTCGCCTGCATTTCGGATCTGCATCAGTCTCTGCAGATAGTTTGAGAGGTAAACGATAGCTTTTTGTCATATATATTGATTGCACAATCGTTTTGTCCCGAGGCATCGCGATTATGGCCGTTTTACGGGGGGTCTAGCGGCAAATCGTTGTTGCGCGATCTCGTTCGAGTAAGCTAAATCAGCGTATTTTGTAGGAATTTCACGTCGGCACTGGCTACGGCTTAGTCGGAATGTATCAAAAGTTATATTATTTGAAAAGTACAAGGTCCCAGCTTCACGTTCGTACCCAAACATTAGTGGGTATTTTTTCTTGATAGCCCAAAACCGGGCGTTATTTCGAATCGGTCGTGCAATTTGCGAATGGGTAGTTAGACCCCTTGTATATAATATAACGCTAAATCGACCCAATCAATTTTTTTTTACTTTTTAGACCATGTAGACCCACGAAATGGCCCCCTGTGCTATCAATGCTTCTTAACGATTTATCCCATGGATATTCATGATCATTCCGCAAATACCTATAAGTTAGCTTTTTATAATGGTACATGAATACAGAATTATTGTTACCTTTAAAAACACTTTATACTCAAAAAAATTAAGTTTACATACAAACAGGATCATATCAGACGGCTCCTACTGGAATGGTCTGACAGGTCTACTCTGTTTGCCTTTTTTGCAAGGTGACAAAATTCGTAACATGGCCTCCGTGGTCAAGTTGTGATGGTCAATATCCTGGACTTGATTATTCTAATTGTCCATGTAAGGAAGCCTTCTAGATTCCATGCGTTGTATCGGCGGCCCTTCGTACATGTGTTCTTCTGTTCACGAAACAATGCAATGTTCTGTACGCGAAAAGCAACTGGAGTTTTCCTGTACCTGTTCTTAGCAGGGAATCGCGATATGACTGAATATCTGTAAAACTTATTTTTTTGAAAACATTGTGATAAATAGATCATTTGCTCCATAGGAGCACATGCTCTATTTATCACAATGGTTTCAAAACTACATAATTCTACAATGCTCCTTTTCTATAGTCATTGCTCCTTTGTGGTAGATTACTTCAAAGAGGATTGTATATTTATAGTCTAGGAGGGAATGAGTTAAGCGCCGTAAAACCCCTATACAAACAAACAAAAAGTAGTTATATTACTTTCCCGGTCCCTGCCGGAAATTTCAGAGACGCTTTTCCGTGTCTCTCATCCGCACCTCCTCTCCACCCAGGGGTTAAAATTGGTACCTCGGAGGGTCACTCGCCAGTACTGCGCCTGCATAAATTGCGCCATATGTTAGTAGTGCTCAATATTGTAGACCAATGACTCAATGACCAGGGGAGTAAATGTACAGTCGGCTGAGCGGTCATTCGGACTGAAAGTAGACTATAACTAGGTACTTTACTTTCCGACTGGTGGGTGCATCCTTAACGTCTCTCGCATCACCATGTCCAGATACCGAAGCTTGAACACATTGTCATATGAAGGCCTCGCCTAAACGAGAGGAAATAATGTTTTATGGACACATTATTCTATTGGTCATTCAGCATCCTCAGAAGACATGCATACTTATATGGAAAATATTAAAATCAGTCGGTTACATAATGCAGGGTCAATACAGAATCAGACTTAGACATTTGTAAGATGATTCGTTACATAGGTTTAGCTGTAGCAAAGGAACATAATGCTTAGGCAAGTTCCAATCAGACAATTTTCACTTTTTGCATTTCTACTTTTGATGGAACACCCATTTTCAGAATATATGTACTTCACAACAGCAGGTGTTAGGTGCTTGTGTTGCGGCCGTAAAAGGTCGCCTCGTACATCATTATTAGTGTTGTTATATTTTCTGATCCTTCGGGATCATTATTTTTTATGCTATTATTTGAAAATTGAAAACTGCTTAAGCCGGTGCTAGGGGCGTGAGTAGTTTGTAAGCATCTTGTCCAAACTTGTAAGATGTTGCGTTACAGAGGTTAAGCTGTAGCAAACAAACATATTGCTAAGGCCAGTTACAATCAGACAATTGTCTCTTTTTGCATTTCTACTTTTGCTTTCGAATGATCACCTATTTTCAGAATTTAACCTATATAAATTCTGAAGGGCGGTGATCCCCCGAAAGCAAAAATTGCAACACAAAAAGAGAAAATTGCAGACTCGGTTTTATTGAGTATGTTCATGAGCAGTAATATAAAGTGCAACACTGCTCACGTCCCCTAGCACCGGCTTAAGCGGTATTCAATTTTCAGAACAAGAAGTACTGAAATTCATGATCTCGAAGGATCAGAAGTTATAACAACAGTCATACTATACGACAGTCGGTACTATTCGGATTGAAGAAGTAGCAAATAAACTTGGTACCTAGGTCGGATTCGATCAGACTTAACCTGAGGACGTCCTAATGTACAACAGTCGGTACTATTTGTATTGTCGATGTTGCATAGATCTGTATGAAATGATAAATGGAAATATTGACACTCGGGACAAAGGGGTAAGATGGAAAAAAATACTAAGTCTTCATTTATCATAACAAAAGCACAAGGCTCTAACATAAAATCAAATGCAACAGATTCCGTTTTGCAACTACGAAACAATAAACGATAACTAAAATATGCAGGGAAAGCAAACACCCTTCTGATCACAGTTAATTCTTTATGGGGAACTCGTCATAAAAATAGACCTGACATGGTAATAAGAGAATATATTCAGATGATGGCGGATCCTTCTAAGGCAAGAGTAGAAATACCAAAAGTAAATTGCAGACTCGATTTTATTGAGTCTGTTCATGAGTAGTAGGTACGAGGTGCAAGACTACTAAGCACCGGCTTAAACAGTATTCAATTTTTAAAACTTACGATACCGAAGGACAATGAACTATAACAATATTGTGAATGAAGAACGGGGCGGCTTTTTACGGCCGCCACACAAGCATTTGACGCCTGCTGTTGTGAAGTACATATATTCTGAAAATTGGAAGCCGATTTTAACAAACGAGAAAAGAGCATATCATTTAACGATTTTGATGAATATCCTAAAATGAACAGCGATTCATATAAACGGATAAACCAAACGTTTAAGACAAATGGCTACGTTTTCATCGTAAAACTCGACTATGAACATCATTACTGTATGAAACACACACATCCAGTATGAAGACAATTATTGAAGTAACTGTCATGAATTTTGAAAGACGTCACCAATCAAATGAAAGAAGAGATGCTGCATGAAATAACCAAGCAATCCTAGAAGTCAAGATATATATGTACAGTTGAACTTAGAGGTCTCTAACCCGGATAACTCGAACTTCGAGATAACTCGAGTTAAAGATCTGTCCTTTCAAACCTTAAATTAAAGAATTCTTCTAAAAGATATCACTACGCATATCTAGAAACGCATGAGCGAACTTATTGTAGGTTGAATTTAATGCTGAAAGCTTCTACAAGAGCTTTCAACGTTACATTAGATCTGTATTAAGCTGTGAACTTGCGAAATGGTCCAGATTTGATAACGGATGACGCGATCAAATCTAGAATTAGTGTCTTCGTCGTAACCCATTCAGATTCAAACCATTCAGAATTTGTGTTATCTCGAAGTCATTTGTATGGGATATCGAAGTTCTAATACATATCTCAAACAGCAGCTGTTCTTGTTTTGCAACATTCTCAGCTGTAATATGATTAATTACCCCTCCTATCTCAGCATCGACTTCCTGAATCAGCTTTTCCTGAACATCAGGATAGAAAACGAGGTCATAAACACACGAGGCCAGAGCAGCAGAAGTGGTGTCGTAACCAGCAGCTAGTAACAGGATGGCGTTAACCAGTACCTCATCGTCTGTAAGACCTTTATGGAGAGTTGTATTTTTTTTTTATTGATAATTAAAACCCAAATTTTCTGTCTACATTCATACTATTTCCTAAAGATATTAATAAGGACATTTAAAAAGGTTGTACTACAAGGGGAATTGAACATTGCAAAAGTTGAAGAGCTTCAACAGTTTCAGTTATACACATAATTTGTGTTACAGAAACGTTTCTAATGTGCATGGAACAACGGAAGAGTGATTACCCTTTTTGAAGATGAATATTCAGATGAAATGCAATAACATGATAAAATTATTAGTTGAAATTGATTGATGGTATAAGAACACATGTTTATTTTGCCATGACAGCAATTATAGACTTAAACCTACAGAGGTCCATAAATGAACAGAGCTACCCTAATCAGACAGCATCTATTCTACTCTGTTTCTAAATATGTGAACACTATGTTAAGATAAGGTACAATGTTTAATAGTATTTGTTTCTTTAACGTCATGTTGTTGAATGCATGTTGCTCTCAAATGTTGCATTTTCAGCCAGGGTTTTCTTCTGTTATATGCTCTTATCCAAGAGAGTGAATTAAACTAGGTCTACCTCTCTTCTTAAAATCTTCGTATGTATAGCCTATTTCTGTGGAAGTTTTCTCGTCTTTGTGGGCATTAATCATGAATTGCAACAGGTCCTTGTGTGCCTGAAATACAGTGAAAGGTATTAAAATATAAAATAAATCTGCTCAAATGGATGTGGTACATTTTTAACTACTTCGATACGGTTTTATCTTAGCTGTACTCAATAACTTCATATGAGTACATATTTGACGTACTTTCACAGTTGTCGTCTTGCTATGTTATACATTGGTCCTGTGTTTACCGTCTTCTATGTTGTTGGGAAGTCTAGTGGGGAGACCTTGTTTACACTATTTGTTAAGCTAGGGTGACTTTGAAATAAGTATAAGGTAAGGACGTCCGTGAACCAGATTAAACCCCCAATGGTGCTTTTACCATTGACCTTTCTAAGGTGGTACTCTCTTTGCACCCTTGCTTTTATGCTTGTCTGGTGTCTTTGTGCTTGTGCATTTGTTCATGTGTGGTGTTTTTGTGTCTTTGAACCTTTTTGTTCATGTTTAAAATTTTCATCTCGTGTGTTTGTGTGCTTGCGTGTGTGTGTGGTTGTGTATGTGTGTTACTTGCTTTCTATCGGTGTTTGGATGATGGTAGGGTTTTATGTGTTCCTGTTCCTGGTTGACTCTCTGTTGTCATGCTATGTTTTACATAGTGCCCTGTGTTTACCGTCTTCTATGTTGTGGCGTAGTCTGGCAGGGATACCTTTATTTACACTGTTAAGCTAGGGTGTCTTTGCGATTTGTGAGGTTAGGACGTCCGTGAACCGGCACCCAGTGGTGCGTTCGACTCTGACCGTTCATAGGCGGTACTCTCCTGTCCACCTTTGCCTTGGTAGTTATTTGGTGTCCGTGTCGTTGTGCATTTGTTTGTGTTTGTAATTTTCGTCTTGTGTGTTTGTGTGCGTGCGTGTGTGTGTGTGTTTGTTGCTTCATTTCTGTAGGTGTATTGGTACTGGTTGCGTTTTGTGTGTGTGCCTCTTCCTGTGACTTTCGTACTTTTTTTCATTTTGAGGAACTATGGACCAAACTATTTAATGGAAGAAATAATCATGTAACAGAATTCTGAAAGTATGAAATCTTCCTAAGGCAAGCCCAGCAATGCAATGGAGAAAATAGCAGAATCTGTTTTATTGAGCATGATCATGAGCAGTTATCAAAGGTTCACCAATACACACGCCCCCAAGCATCGGCTTAAACGGTATTCAATTTTCATAACTACTAACATCGACCGTGATGATTACGAAGGACCAGAAAATATAACATTGAAAATGAAGAACGAGGCGACTTTTTACGGCCACCACTCAACTATTGAACACCTGCTGTTGTGAAGTACATACTTTCTGAAGGTAGGAGACAGTTTAAGAACTTACCGAACCAGATGCTTTCCTGGCAGCAAAGGCTGACTTTGTGGCAGACCTTATATAGTCGTATGTTTCATTTGAGATAAAGTTGCTTGGAAAAAATTGCCAAATAAATTCTAAGTCTGGAAGCAACACTGAAAAGGAATATAAATATATGTAAATCTTACCGCCGTGATACAGTAGCAAACAAAAAGTTGACTGACAGATAAGACGCACTTACGGCTATTATTAGGATCTTACATATACCACGCTTATTTATAATCGCTTGCAGCAAGTTGTAAGCTACTTGTGATTGGCTAACTGCTGTTCAAACTATAAAAAATCTTACAATCAGCTGTGTCATTTATAAAGCATGTGATAAAATGGGCAAATGTATAGCAGAACACATAGCGATGTATTGAAGCATACATTATTAATACCAAATCATACATTTCAGTTACTACTGACGAAAAGACCATCGTGTCTACGAACAGACCGTCGTTCAAGACCACGTCAAACTTCCTACAATGTAGTGGTTACATCAACTACATGTACATAAAAATATAAAGCACGTTTAATTGCAGATTCTAGCTCTTGTACAGATACGAAATTGTCTATACCTCTTGTATAACTAAGATAAAATAACATGTAAAAATCTATTGTGGTAAGACTTATGAACATCTTTTGAAGAAATCTCTTCTGGTATATCAAAAACTCTTCAGAATTCTTAAAGTGTGAGATCAACTGAAGAACAAAACGTGTATTGCATTACCTGTAAACATATACGATTTTTCTTCTTTGTTCACAACTTTTCCTCAAGATGAATTTAAAAATAAATGTACTAACTTACCCAAGCCCGTATTTGCCAGAGAAAAAAAACATTTCCGGCATGTAATGCTGAAACAGCTTTTTTCACTGACGAGACAATGAAAATTACACCAGTTGGACTTGCTCAGAACTGCATGCATGAGTTATTCAGAAAACACCACTTACAAAACACACAGCCGCCCGAAAGGACACCACGACAAAAACAGCAAATGCACATGCATATCAAAAGACATAACAAACAAATGGAGGTAAGATGGAAGTACCGCCTTAGAACGACCAGTGACAATTGTCACTGGGGTTTAAACCGGTTTATTGGGGCCTGACCTCACTGTTATTCCATCCCCATCCTCAAAGACAAACAGTGAAAAAAACATATTCCCTCTCCGACTAATCTAAAGCAACCGTGATGGCAAATACAGTTGTAAATTGCATATAAAACGAAAATATGTTTTAGTGAAACAAACTGGACGCATCTATCGCTAATGTTCTCAATGATTGAGCTGCAAACAGAGTAAATGTAGAAAAGCAATAAAAGGTACGACAAAAACGAGATGCTGCGTGATTGCAAACTGAAAAAAGAGGACAGCTTGATTGCAAACTGTAAAAAGGTTGACAATCAGACATGTAGTATGTTTTAGTTCTATAGGATCATACCTCTTTTTTATGAATGTTTTAAAATATCTAATGAACATAATTAGAAAATGAGTATGTCCAAGCATTTTACAAAGTTTGTTAATCACATCACCATAACATTCAGAATGTGAAATACCGTGTCGCAGGAGCGTCTTAAGATTACACTCGTACTTGCCTATAAGTGAAAGATATCGATGGTAAAATTTAGGCAATGTTTTTCTTATCTTATGATATCTATATCTTTGCTTTGGCAGAAGTTTGCTGTGATTAACTAACCTTTATTCTAGGAAATAGATCCGTACGTTATGGAAATACTATGGTAACGCGTTTGACTATCAGTCCGGAGGTACGGGGTTCAAATCCCGGTCCCATCCGGAAATGTCAGAGACGCTTTTCCGTGTCTCCCACCCGCACATTCTCTCCACCCAGGGTTAAAATGGGTACCTGTGACGGTCACTCGCCGGTACTGCGGCTGCATGATTGCGCCATATGTTAGCAGTGCTCAATATTGTAGGCCAGTGACTCAATGACCAGGGGAGTAAATGTACAGTCGGCTGAGCGGTCATTTGGACTGAAAGTAGACTATAACTAGGTACTTTACTTTTTATATATTGTCAGGTTATTGGTATTCCCAAGAGTACGAATTGTGCACCACTTTTCGCAGATTCGTATTTGTACTGCTTGTGATATTTCTTGATTAGCAATCGCGAGCAGATGCCATAAAAGTATTCAATGAAACTTCTCGATATTTGTTTGATAACTGCAACTTAGATAACCCTTTCTTTGGTGTTATGATTCCTACTGTTTTATCCAAAAGAACTCAAATTGAATACAGTTAATCCCTCCGACACCTACACAGCTTTCTTGATCTAGACCTTAAAATTGACAATGGAATGATTTTGTCTAAAATTCATAACAAAATTGACGAATTTGATAAAACTATTTGGATACAAATTTCCATCATCCTGACGGAGATGTTCCCCGTGTCCCACCTTATGGGGTTTGATATCACAACTTATTCGTTTCGCCAGAGCTTGACCTTCTGTTGACGATTTTATCAGGCGAAATCTCATTTTAACTAAAAAGCTGCTTAAATAACACTACATGTATACATATCATAAACTAAGAAACAATTCTCTAAATTGTACCATTATTTACAAACTTCGTAAAACTATTGGATATACCCATTTTCTCACTTTGTTTATCAAATATGCTAAAATTGTTAAAGAGGAACATTGATCCTATAGTACTACACCATACTGCATGGTTGGTAAACCCTTTTACAGCTGCAATCATCACGCTGCCCTTTTTTCAAGAACGCCAACAGTAAACGTTTAGTACTTTGTGATGACACCCTCTTAAATCCGTAAACGGAAATAGGACGTCGGACCTTTGTTTTGTCGTATTCTTTAATACTATTCTACAGTTTCCCTGGATGCAGTTCAATCAGTGAGTACACTAGCGATAGGTGGATCCAGTTTGTTTCACTGGAATTAAGTGTGAGGTTGAGCGTTCCAAACCGGTTTACCCCACCCTCTCCTCATCGGACAATTGTCACGGACCGAACCACCATTCCAAGTCGGTACTTCCATCCCCCTATTAATTGTTTGCTATTCTTTGTGCATCTCGTTGTGTCTTTTGGTTTGCATGTACATTTACTGCTGTTCGGGCGGCTGTGTGTTTTGTATGTGGTGATTCTTGCATGGCTCTTACATGTACTTTTGTTTTGTTTTGTTTTGTTTTGTACTTTAGCATGTTGAAGGCGGTATCCATGTATTTTATGAAAATGAATTATTTGAGATAATAAAAAGACATTGACAGTGCAAACAATGACGATCATGATGCTACTAATCTTATCAGGGTTCACACTCGAACTAAATCAACATTGAAAGGGTTAAGATTGGAAATGCATGCAACATTTTAATTCTAGTTTGAAACTCCTGCCTATGTTATGATGTTACTACGAGGTGTATTTTCCTTGTTTATGTTCGTATTTTAGAATGATTTAGTTGAGCGCCATACAGGATTTTACACCTATATTTCAACAGATCCTATTATGATTTAGAGGATCATCAAACTGTTAATGATTCTCTTTAAATCTTTATCAAACATTTCTGTTCACACATACCTTTCGTCCTTACTAATATGTTAGTATTTACAGTCAATAACGAGTAAGACATTATAGATTGAATAGACTGAAAGCATACTGTATCAACATCCACAGCTGTAATGCATAATCCTTTGAATCCGTGACAAGCTGTCATTTGTAAACAGTGCAGACTCATATCAAGCGTTTGATTGGTCAGATTTGAGATTTGAGTTCTCAAGCTTTTGATTGGTCAGATTTGAGCCTCTGGCTCAAATCTGACCAATCAAAAACTTGAGAACTCAGATCTGCCTCAAACGAGTTTCAACATTTCATACTGAGTGAACTCTATAGCTCAACACTGATAGGTTATTCTTTTCTGAAAATTAAGCATTGACATGGCTGAATATCATTCCAGCGGTCTCTCTGAAGAAAATAGAATATAGAAAATACGAAATTATTATTTCACTTGTTGTTAAAAGAATACCTTACTAGACGATATCTCACACCAAAAGGATATTGAAACTGCTTTCTGTACTTTTTAAGATATGGAGAATGTTTCGGATGCTTTGCAAGTATATATTATCGCTCCCTAACAAGGGTAGTATATTTTTGCAATCAAAGGCCAGGTTTTGTCATATCGTAGTTGCAAAGGAAATAGTTTTTAAACATATGTACAACTTTGTTATAAGTTTCATTTCTAAATATCAATCTGGTTTCGATCTCAACCATTCAAGTGTCTATGAACTATTTGATATAGTACATCATGTCAGCTTAGGGTTAGACATGACTTGTCATGCTCAACCCTTGAAGAACTGAATATCCAAATAAGTCACTTGCTCAAATAAATATTTGTTATGATATTATTTGCGCACATTCAGTTTAAATTAGTACATTCAGATATGTTCTATTTTGATTCTATTCGATTTATTTCCAAAAAACACTGACCGAGTGATAACGCTTTTCTTGCTGAATTTTAAAACACATTTCTCCTTCTTTAGTCATGCCCTGTTATATAATTACATATATCGTCACTGTGTACAAGTATTTCGCTGTGCAATCACTGCAATGGTTGCACAATCGATTAGTAAATAGTGCAGACCCTGATGAGACAGCTCCTGCATGAGCTGTCTCATCTGGGTCTTCACTATTTACAGGTATGTATATTGACGTGAATAGCAAGCGAACGGTTAAACAGATTGGATTCTGATGAGACACCGAGATGATTACAAATTAGAGCCAGGTCTATGATTAGTGGGTAATGAATTTTCTCTTTTTTGCATTGCTGCTTTTACTTTCGAGGGGCCACCTACCTTTCGAATTTAAATACTTAGTGAATGAAATGCCTACAACTCAATGAAATGACCTACAATTCAAAAATAGGACAGGTAGTTTGGTGAAATTGATATCCAGCAGCTTCCTGACGTGTCGAACAAAGGTATTGTCCTGGTCGGTCTGCGCGTTGACTTCTAAGCCAAAACCGGTTTGAGAGATGACATCCATAGTTAGTCCGTTGAAAAGTCTGCATAGAAAAGTAGAAGATGTTGAGAGAGGTTCAGAATGACGATGTGTACTATGGTATACCATGTCAGATCTAAAGAGAAAGGTGAAGACCTAAATACCACAATCGTCATTTTCCACCAAACGCTATACTCGAAGAGACGATTCTAAAGAGTGGTATGCAATGACTGCATTCTATACTTTGTACATATATAAGGAAAAATGTGAAGCCGTATATAAAACGGCAGTATCATTTATATATTTCCGTACTATGTAATTAGAGCAGATACTGATACGACTATCGGAACCGTCTGAATTGGATCTACTTTGTTTGCACATACGTTAAGTTACACCTCTATGAGGAGTCAATTCAACCTGATTTATAATGGCAAGTAAATTTCTCGAGGACGAATTTGCAAAACTGAAATAGACATGTTTTATCATTAATCTGACCCTTTTGTCTCTTTACAAAATGTTGGACAATTTATGTCTCTTTACAAAATTTGGGACAATTTATGGTACAGTAGAACCCCTCTAATGCGACCACAATATACCTGTCTTTATAAGCAGGCGGTTGCTTAATGCAGGACGAAAGTTATGCAGAAAGCTCCTATAGGAGCATATAACATATTGGGGACCCATACATAACATATTGGGGACCCATACTGTGAACCTATGGTCTGGTTACAGTAGAATTATTTGTATTTGTATCAACCCTTTACTCCATGAATATCCATGTTAGACATAATGACATCATGAATATAATTTAGATTAATAGCTAAATTAGCACATGTACACAGGCATCTTTGGCCATGACAGAAATAGTTGTAGAATCATATTTATAATTTTATATTATATCATAAGCAAACATGATCAGGCGGTTCCGATAGGAACCGTCTTATCTGTCTCTACTCTGTTTGCCTAGGCGTGAACAGGAGTATTGGAGGATTTAAGGGTAAAGCAGAATGCTCAACTAATAAGGATATACAGAGTGAGCAATATTGCCCATAAACGATATAAAAATAGGAATATCAAAGCAAATTTCACGGGTTGTCAGTTCAGACACTTATTATTTCAAATGTCATATATTTGGTACTTAACCCTTCGCTTGCTATTCACGTCAATATACCTACCTGTAAATAGTGAAGACCCAGATGCAGGAGCTGTCTCATCAGGGTTTTTACTATTTACAAATTGATTGTTCAACCAGTGCACTCCACAGCAGTGATTGCACAGAGAAATAAGTGTAGACAGTGAAGATATAGGTAATTATACCACAGGACATGGGTCAAGAAGATGAAATGTATTTTAAAATTCAGCAAGAGATGGGATAAGGTCCCATTTAAGGTCCCATTTCACAGTATTGTCAATATTATCCTGCATTGATTCATTATTAAATAATTTACAACCATGACCGACACTGTTATCCATATGTTGCAATAAGCCTATATAAATCAAATCAGAATAACGATTACTTTTACTTCGCCTTTTACCGACACTGTTATCCATATGTTGCAATAAGCCTATATAAATCAAATCAGAATAACGATTACTTTTACTTCGCCTTTTACCAGCGAGGACACAGGCTTATATTACATACCGCTATTTGTTGTGACTGGTGCCAACGTTTTGAGCATTTATCTAAAGCGTTGCCCGATAGATACGCATTTTAATCGCCTTTGCAAACATATAAGACCCTGATTAGATGTCTGATGCTCCGTTAGTTTCAAGGAAAAACTACGTATTCATATGTAAGTATAAAAATCATTTAATTAATATTAATGTTGTCATTACTGCTTACATAGATATTCTTTGATGTATTGGGGTTACAATTTTAAGGGTCCTTTTCTTTCTACAGGTTACTCAAATTTTGTAGAGATGTATGCATTTACGTTCAATCACGTGTAGGCACACATTTCTAAATACATGTTTACTATATTGTAATGAGAATACATGAATCAAGAACAATATTTACCGAATGTATGCCGTATCCAATAGAAATCAATGTAAGTAAATTCTGAAGGGAGGTGATCCCCCGAGAGCAAATATTGCAACACAAAAAGAGAAAATTGCAGACTCGGTTTTATTGAGTCTGTTCATGAACAGTGATTGAAAGTGCAACACTGCTCACGCCCCCTAGCACCGGCTTAAGCGGTATTCAATTTTCAGAACAAGAAGTACTGAAATTCATGATCTCAAAGGATCAGAAGGTATAACAACACTGAGAATGAAGTACGGGGCGACGTTTTACGGCCGTCACACAAGCACTTAACACCTGCTAAACTTGATAAAGAAACTTGTGTTGCTGTTCGGGCGGCTGTATGGTCTGTATGTGGTGTTTCCTGCATGACTCAAATATATATTTGTACTTTTTGTACATGCTCATATATACTTACGTAGTGATGTCAAATCCGTTTGGATTGTTTTGGATCCGTTCTTCAAGAACACTGTGGAAAGTTATCAGACAGTCCTCAATGATGGAGGTCATCTGTAAAAACGTAAATTCATTGTGAAAGAGTGATAGAAAAAATAAAAAAAACGGGAGCAAATCAACAGTTTCAATATGCATGTCTGTCTTACAGGACACTGTAAAACCGATCAATCCTAATTAACCGATCGTATATCCAAATCTACGGAAATCATTACTACTCCCATATCTGGGAATATCGAACAATCTAGTGTGAAGCAGTACGTACCGTATGTTGTAACGTACGACCATCGCAACTTGATGTTGCTATCGCCCTATATTAGAACTTACGATGTATCATAAAACGGTTTATGTACGCCGACAATAAAGGCTTAATACTCTATGAAAACGACCTCTTAAATCCGTAAACGGAAGGAGGACGTTGGATATCTGTACGTTTTCGTTTTTGTCGTACCCTTTATTACGTTTCTACAGTTACTCTGTTTGCAGCTCAATCATTGAATACACTAGCGATAGGTGGATACAGTTTGTTTCACTTAAATGGTTTCGTTTTACATGCACTTTCTGACTGTATTTGCCATCGCGGTTGTTGTAGAATAGTCGGAGAGAGGTTTATTTACACTGTTTGTCTTTTAGGGCGGGTATGGAATAAGTGTGCGGTTGGGCGCCCCTAAACCGGTTTAACCGGTTTAACGAAAATTGAAGTTCCTGATCAGACGATCTGAAACGGCGGCGTCTGATCTGGGACTGAAATATGTCGTGGTGCATTTTTGCGACAATGGCGGTTATATGATTAAGACGTTTGGATACATTTGGATAACTCGACTTTCAGTATAGCTCGAAGTAAATATTAGGTTATTCTAAACTTTACAATGCGGAATAGTTTCAAAATGTATCATTACACATATCTAAGATATTATGTTGCAGCATAATGCACGTCGAAATTAATCCCGACGGCTCTTACAAAATATTTCCTTATTACTATAAACCTGTATCAATCTGTGAACTTTAGAAATTGTCCAGATTAGATTCGGATGGCTCGAACATCTGTTATTAGCATGGTCCCTTGATGTTCAAAATACCGAAGTTCAAATGCATTGCCGGACCAATTGTAATAACTGCTGTACAAATACTTTACGTTTCTTAATTTTCCTGAACTGAATGTAGGACTCAATGTTGTTCGTAGAAATTTCCAACGGTTGCCAACCGAAAAACCCAATGCAGAGTGCCATCTCTCTTTTAAAGGACCCATAATCTGAAAATAAAGTTTGCATTAGTCGTCTTCGATCACATAAAACATTTCACATGGCGTTGTCCAGGCAGTGGAGGTGATATGCAGTTATATAATTATAAGGTGCAATCGATTGCATGCGTCGATTTGCCCCGGTATATCCCGGTACACCGCTTATGCACGCGATTGACTTCGGGTTAGATGCGTGCACATCCACAAATGTACCGCGGGGATATGCAAGATAAGCCGCACAAAACAGTACGGCGAATTTCGTACAATGATGGCGACCGACGATGCGGTGTCCTGAAACTGTCTTGAATGATTATGATTTAATTAAGCTATTTATAGAATTGCGTTAAACGAGTGTATGAAAACAAAACCATACCGTGTGGTAAAACTGTTCTGAAATAACAGAAATCCTTCAAACTGCAGATCGTTTTTGTACTGTAAAATAGTGTTCAGTATACTCAAGAGCTCGTTTTATTTTAAAGAAAATCTCGAAAGTTATGAAGATTTTCGCTAGGTGGCTTCCCGTCTACTGGTTGAATCTGCCAAAAGAAGCTGCGAACAAGAATTGGAAACAATATTTTTGAATTTGAACGAAGAATGATTTCTTACGTTTCGGCTGTTGAACTTGTTGAACTGTTTTACTGTAATCTCTTTGATCAGATCCGTGTCACATACAACGAGTGAGGGTGTATTGCCCATGTAAACTCTGCAACAAAAAACAACAACACGTGTGCAAGTTAGCCCTTTACACCATGAACATTCATCACGAATAGCTGGCGTTTTTATACTAGTACAAGTATATAAACACTTTTGTCCGTGGCTGAGGATGAAGTCGATTAGGGCGACAGTTTGTTCTCTGTATGTGGTGTTTCCTGCATGACTTATATTTGTACTGTTATTCTATAAGCAAACAAAGCATACCCTGATCATTCAGCTGCTACATGAACCATCTAATTTACTCTTCTCGCAAAGGAGTTCAAAGTCGCCTCTTTGTACGTGTGCTTTTGTTCATGTTTGGAATGATTATCTGTAATACTTATGTGTGTTTGTTACTGTTTCTGTGTTCATCTTTTCTATGTGCGTGTGTTTCAGTGTGTAGTTGTGTGTGTGACATTCTATCTATCGATGTTTTGGTGGTGGTTGCGTCTTGTATGTGGCTTTGCCTGCTTGTCTTTACTACCTTGTTTCATTTACAGGTGATAACACGGATACAGTTGCTTTATAACGAGCATTGTATGTTTGTCTGTATTCATTTTATATTGTTGCAGTACAAGTAGATAAATGTAATATCATTTGGAAACACAACAACGAGATTTCCATCAAAGGTATTATACTTTAGGAGAGCAAAACTAAAGAATGTCTAATACATACAATTACACATTAGGACACGAAGACTAAACACATTTCATTATATATTAAGAGACCAAGACTAAACACCGTCTAATGCATACAATTATATATTGGGACATCGACTAAACACTGTCACTCTAACACGTATTAGTTTCAGTGAAATACCTCTAAGTAAAGCCTCTCTAAATCGGAGTTTACCGTTAGTAGAAATATCGAACTTTGAGACTGGTGGCAACTTAATGCAGGATGAAAGTCAATCATCAAACATTAAGCAGCTATCTCCCTAACAGTACCCACACTCTTTTCTACTAGAATTCCGGTTTAGAACGATTTTACTTCATTTAGTTACTAAATATGTTATGTCTGCAGAAGGTCTGTTTAGATCGGTGTCATTATTTCATGAGAGATATTCATGCGGCAAAGGGATGTGGAACTGACTGATTACATTATCACGGGTTGGATGATTTGTAAGGAATTAACAATATTTACTATCAATATTCAAGATGCAACAATATTCCAGATTTTGATTTCCTTCAATGAATCCAGGAAGCCGTAAGTGGCGTGTCAAACCGTTTGGACCCGTCCTTATGAGACGTCGAGTAACTCGGCGTCGCATCTAGATCAAAACCTTTTGAAAATCTGAACACATGTTCGCCAATTTCAGCAAACCCTGTTGACTTTAACGATAAAACAGTTAACCCATTTTCGCCCGGTGGATTCTTCCATGATTATATATTGGATCAGTCCATTTTTATCCAAGGGATGCCTGGTCTAAATGTTCATTTTCGTTTTGTTTTATTATGAATCTCCTATCAGCAAACTGTGTAGACTCTGATCAGACGTCTGATCAGAGTCTACAATGCTTGCCTGTATCCAATATATGGGATCGTGGGCACCAATGGGTTAACCTTTCATATCACAGAGACTCCTTTCCATGATTTTGTAAACAAAGTAAACCCAGACCAGACGACGCTTGCTTTTGGCAGGAAATAAACAGGAAATCACGTTATGGATAGGTCCTGATTGATGCCATAGCTAGACGCAACGGTCTTCCTCATTACCACTACATTCCCAGGACTTGCAAGAAGCTGTCAATGGAAAGATTTGGCTTTGCTGTTTGAATTCTTAAGATTCTTCCAGCTCTTCATACAGATTTATATTCCTGACTTTGGACCTAGATACTCATTTCATATACCTAAAAACGCAGTTTGTGTGTCGTTGTCCTCGTCAGTTTTTCTGAATCATATTTCAAAACACTCCTCGGTTTATCTAGAAGTGATTTGAAGTTGGTCCCAACAACATTATGTGGTCATCGAACGGTTTATAACTAGATTTCAATCACATCATAAAACGTTTAATCCAGCTCACCTTGCAATTCGATGGTTCAAATTCCATTGTTCGTGATGTCATTTTAACGATTCAATATATTAATATTTATGATCTCATTATTTCTGACGTAAATATTCATTTGTTAAACTTTACTCAGGGTTTAACAGTTAACTTACCCAAACACTTTTCCATGTTCCTTGACCAAATCTGCATCTATGTAGGTCATGCCCTGTGTCAATATACAAAAATACGGGTTATTACTTTTATACAAGTAGATGGTATTGTACGCCTTGACATTTATGAGAATAGAAACCTTATATCATAGTACTGGTTTGTAGGACATCACTTCTACGAGATCATATTCATCTCATATCTGTATTCCGAAGGTAGGAGATCCTTCGAAAGCAAATACAGCAATCATTGATCATTCAACCAAGTGATCACATTTCATGGGGTGCATTGGACCAGTTGTTTCTGGTGTGTTACACTCAGAGCAAGTATTTGCAGGACGAGTTTGCAGCGTTGCTTGTGAACAGTCTGATTGATGGCTCCACCTAACGATTTTTTCCATGCCGAGGAACAGTTCGGGGGTAAACCCAGAGTCGCTGGAGACGCTGCAACCCGCAGCTACGTTGGCAGCAGCAAGGCGCTAATAGTGGGGATCACATAGTTACCAGTCTTCGGACAGAGATCGATCACGAAGTGGAGGTAACCAGCACAAGGACGTGTTTAGTGGTTTTACGCACTGCAAGTTCCAACAGATGCGGTATAACATTATTGAATATATTTATTTTCACATATCCTACCTTTGTGAAAGCTATAGGCAGATCACCCAACATAAAGGTACCCGGTACACTATGGATGCCGAGGGCCTTGAAGAAATTGTGCTTGTGATGTCCGTATCTGTTGGTAATTAAGAAAACAAATACATGTAATAAATTTACTCTAAAAAATCATTATTACTATTATTATCATTATTCTATCATTATAACTATTGTTATTATTATCATTATAATATCATTAGTTGTAGTAGTAATAGCATTATCATCATCATAATCATAATCATTATCATCATCATCATTATTAAGTACCTTGCATTTTCTGTTTACAGAAACTGTACAATAAACAACAATTCACTTCTCAGTGGCCTGTCATTTAACTTTCAATTTACTAACTAGACCCAATGCTATACAACTTTTTTAGTCTGAGTCTGAGATAGGTCTCAAGTATTTCAACCTCGAGATTAGTACACTTTCAGTCTATTAACAATGGTATATCAGTTAATCATCGGTTAATTGCCAGTTTAAATTCAGTCAAACATCAGTGTGTTCTATGGAACTTTTAATCTGAACTAATCAGGATTGTATCAACTTCTCTCTCGTCCATACTTACATGTAAACAGTAAGAACTATTGTCAGCAGCACCAACAACCAAACAGGAACAGACACCAGACCAAGAATCTCCATTTCTCATCAAAGGGATGGGTCTATAATCTGTGAAATGACAAAAGTAGACAGTTTGCAACGGAATATAATTATGTGAATATCTATATGAGCGGTTTTGCCTCAAACTTTTATATTTTGGTTATCATTTCTACAAACTGGGCACGTTAAAGACTAAGGTCGTGAGTGGTGATGCACTTTGATAAACTGCTCATGAACAGACTCAATAAAACCAATTATGCACTTTTCTCTTTTCGCATTACTACTTTTGCTTTTGAAGGATCTAATTTAAAAATTCATGTTCACAAATAGACAACCTTAATGTGCAGATGGTGGTAAAGAAGAAATGTATATTCGAACCAGTTTTGCCAGAGTTACAGGACGTTGCAATTTTCATCACTATACACATATGCATCAAACTTGTCAGAGAGAAGGGAGTTTTGCGGAAACCATTTTACCATTATAACGGGACTTACTACATGCTTGGTGACCGACCCCTTTACAGTTGGTCATTATGCTTTCCTCTTTGCTTGTGCGACGACGGAAAAGACTTAATACTCTATGAAGATTCCCTCTTAAACCCGTTTACGGAGGGAGTAAATTAGATACAGTAAAACTTCGATTATCCGAACACTAAAATACGTATTATTATCGATCTTTAAGACAGGTGGCAGCTTAATGCATGGTGAAAGACATGCAGAAAGCTCCTCTAGGAGCTTTCTGCATGACTTTCACCATGCATTAAGCAGCCACCTGCCTAAAAGGGTCTAAATTCTTCTATACCGAAAAAATTCGAATAATCGAGGTTTTACTGTATTTGTATTTTGCCAGTTCTTTCGTACCCCAAATGACTTCTCCACAGCTGCTCTGACCTTTGAATATTCATCGAGTACATGTCTACGATGTCATGTTTATTCTTTTTCAAACAAAACAGTTGTACATATTTAATATCCACTAGTATTTGTATCTTCTTGCGCTTTATTTTTTATAAAATATCGGTGTAGAAGTGTTTCATATAGTTTTCCCGTACTTTTAAATTATGACGTCATTTAAATGATGACGTCGCTTGTTTACCTCTAGCGTTTATTTTAAAGTCATTTCATTTTGGCAGACATCGTTATTCATGTTGTGAAGTTGTCTGGAGGGTGAATTTTATTTACATTTTGACTTTGGTGAAAGTGGGATAAGGACGAGGATGGGTACCCGTAAACCAGGTTTAAGTCCCCCAGTAGCTTATTTTGGTTACTGACCGTTCCAAGGCGGTACTCCTGCTTTCAGCCTATGGTCAACTTTGTTGTTTAATATGCTTAATACTTAATGTTTTTCGTCTTGATATGCGTCCTGTTATGTTTTGTCTTGTGGCTATACTGTTTATTGTTTGATGGTGTTTGGTGCGGTGTCATTTCGTGTGTGGCTCTCCCTGTTTGACTATTTTTCCATATTTGTATTATTTTTTACTAAAATACATACTTGATTTAGAGACAATATAATTTGGGAGAGGAGGATGGATGGTAGACGCAGCGCGTGCGTGTGTGTGTGTATGCTGTGTGTGTTGGCTTAACCTGGAAAGTCACTACGACCATGTTATCGCACACCCAAACAAGTCAATACGTTTTGGCAAGTCACTACGGTTTTTGGTGTAGCGAATATAATGTATGAGCCATGCGGGAAACACCACATACAAAACACACAACCGCCCAAACAGCACTACGACGACAAACAGCAAGTATACATGTAAAACCTCTCCATAACGGCCACTAAATTGTGTTAATTAGTTGGTATTTATGGCAGGTGGCTGCTTAAAGCAAGGTGACAGTAAAACAGAACGCTCCTATAGGATCGTTCTGTTTTGCTTTCACCTTGCTTTAAGAGCCACTTGTCTTTAACACAAAATACTTGATGTAATTTAGTGGTCGTTATAAAGAGGTTTTACTGTATATAAAAGAAACAAAAAGTCACACAGACATAACAAACAAACAATAGGGAGAAGATGGAAGTATCGCCTTGGAACCGACCAAGTTTACTATTTTGCCGTTTATTTTCATAAAATATTAAAAAATCGGATGGTGTGAGTTTCACGAAAACACTCTAATTTTAAACACAGTCATCAGTATTCGAAAAGTTGGAACCGCACACATCGACACATCGACGGGATTCACAGCACAGCGCATGCGCACAACGTACACTATTCCAATATCGGTATATCCAATATGGCCGCCAAATAACACGAGACATAGCAGTAAGTTATTTAATATTTATCAAATATCTACTGCATATTTACTGCAAATTACCATTGTTATGTAGTGCTGAATAATACAAATGGTGAAGATAATACATAAAATAAAATATTTGGTAGATCTCTCGCACATGTGCAATTCATTTTTTGTTTTACTTTCGACGTGGACACTTTTCCCTCGCTCAGTTTAAAAATAGTTTTATCTTAAGTGGTCTTGTCCCCAGCTAGGTCTTTAGCATATTTGGTTGAATGCGGCGGTTAATGTACAGGAACTACATC
The DNA here is from genome assembly GCA_963576725.1 of Azorinus chamasolen. Taxonomy (NCBI): domain Eukaryota; kingdom Metazoa; phylum Mollusca; class Bivalvia; order Cardiida; family Solecurtidae; genus Azorinus; species Azorinus chamasolen. The sequence continues at coordinate 63,447,662 of OY755253.1, read as the reverse complement.
TACTTGAGCAAAAATAAGCTACATTCCGTCAGTGAGGTTGCGTAAGGTGTATAGAGACGAAACGCCCCAATGCCGAAACGTACGGAGGCTAAGCGTCTGAAGCCTTTCACTTATGTCATGTTCCGCAATAACCGAAATGGAGACCAGGGTAGATATTGCTTACGTGCTAAATATGAATTTACTCAATGCATAGCCTATTGCTTCAGGTTGAGACTTTCTTATTTAGTAAATATATACATTTGTAGGTATGCTCCTCACCAATATCTTTCAGCGTTGAAGGGCCAAAGAGAGAGAGAGAAAGAGAGAGAGAGAGAAGAGAGAGAATATATATTTTAATGGAGAGGGGATGGCCAAGCAAGGTAAGACAAGTTTCATTATTTGGCCCTTCAACACTGTTGCATGTATAGGAACATGTATACCTGGACACATTGATGGGATGCTATGATTCTGAAAAACAATAAAATTATTTTATCATGAAAGAACAAACCTATACTCCGTGTCACTCTATCTTTAAAAGCAACTCTAATAAATTTGCTGGTTTAGTTTACCAGACTCTTGAGTGTCTTTTACAACGTGTTAATATTACGCGTAACCGATCGTATATTTACCTTTCGATATTAACAGTTTGAGTAATTTTTTAAACAAAAAGCTAGGGAATTTGATGTAAAATATGGTTTCATATACATTCCTACATTATAAATACATAATTTTGCAATTTCTTGCAAAATTAATGTTGGCCTTCAACTTTTAAATTTATGATAAAATCACTTTTTAATATTTGCAGAATGTTTTCTGATAAAATCCAGGGTATTCTAATACTAATAGACTTGACCAGACTCTACGCAACTTAAGTCGGTCATTAGGTGTGTCACAGGGTAACATTTACCGGGTGTTTTCAATCTATTATAAGCGCATGTGTTAGTACATTACTTGCTACAGCTGCAAACATACTAAATGATGTTATTTAACAGCATTGTACTTAATCGTCGTAGAAAGCCTCCAGACTCCACCAGACTCTACCGGACTCCCCCAGACGGTATGACTAAACACCGGATATGAGGTTCATATCCGCGGATACGAGTTTATTACGATTCATAATTTCATTGGAATACTTCGGATTTAAAATAATTCTTGGATCAGGTTCAACATAGTTCACCATTTTTTAAAGAAATGTTTTCTTTAAAGCCAAGTGTGAAAATGTGATAGATAATTAAGATAATTATCTTGCTCAGCATATAAACTACCTAATGCGGTTACTGTTTTAAAGTCGTGCGGTCGGAATTGAAAATTTGTATAAAATCTTAGGATTTGTTCATTCAGTTATAGCCACCCTGCATTAATACTGATGGCCCGCATTTATCTTATCAGGGGACTACCGTCGTGAAATGGTATTGACTGGTGGACTAATTGACCAAATAAACTGTGACCTGACGTATGATCATTTGTGATTGGGCAGCTTTGAAGATAGACGCATGTTTTCATTTCCAAAAGAGCAAATCAGTAGCATACGCTTTTCCGTAAACATTTTTTAAACTGATTTGATTGTCACATAGTGTTAAATACAAATGATTTGCAATAAATGGCTATAGGTAATTTGTTAGACGGTCGAACGGTCAGCCATCTGCCTTACTAAGCTTTTATCTGTGACTACATATTAATGCCTTTAGAACACAGCTTAAAGTAAAAACTGCGTGTAATGTTTTAGGCATATAAATGCACAGATTTTGATAATGTAATAAACATATCTTTCACCCTTTCCCTGTTCAGTATTCATGTAAAAAGTAATGTCAGCATCAATATTTATCTCTTCAATTGTGATAATGTAAACTTTTCAAGGGATTATTGTTTGTCTTGATAATAACAGTAGAATCAGATCTATATCATATCAAAAGCAAACAGAGCAGACCCTTGTCAAACGGCTACTACAGGCACCGTCTGATCTGGTTTTTCACCTTTACTCAATAAACACGACTTTCTACGCCAATGTAGACCCAGATCATGTTACTCAGCGCCTCATCAGGCTACAAACTGTTTGCTAATACCGTTTAGGTTGCACTTAGCAGGCACAAAGGGTTAAAACATGAATCATTTTTCATTTCAGTTGCACAAAATTGCGTCTACTTTCTGATTAGGGACTATGCTATTTCTACAGGTTTGCATGTCCAAATATTTGGAATAAATGCAATACATACAAGACTGCCAATAAAAAATGCTATAGATCTATACGACCAAAAACGATATTGTTGTAAATATTTGTAACTGTTGGTGATAAAGAATGGGCCATGTAAATATCGGCGAGCGGACTTATACGTAAATAAAACTGATCATTTAGCAATGTACCAAACGTGTAGAATTAACTCTGTGCAGGCTAAGTAATTGTACATCTAAAGTAATCATAGGACGTTGTCTGCTTCAGTTTTTCAAGGACGTGCATTTGGATACTGAAGAAACGTCGTGTAACTTGGCGTCTAATATGGATCCTATCTGTTATCATGGTTTTGCAACTAGCATCAATAGAGTTAATGTAAACCTTTCAAAACTATTAAGTTAAAACATATAAATATTCTTCAGGTTAAGGGTTAATAGAACTATGTGACAACCTGGCATTTTAGAAGTGATCTACAAAGTTACTAGATCTGTTACATGTACGTGCTGCCATCGGATTCTGGATCAGACTTCGATTTATATTCACAGCCACATGTTTATACATAAAGTGCACTCCGTGGAAAGGCTCTATTGTGTATTGTGTATACGGATCAGTAAGTTTGTATCCGGTTACATATTTTTTATCTATGTATATATCATCCACATGGATTTAACAAGTGCAAAAAATGTTATACGGCTCGCTGCGTCTGAACTGAATGTTGCAATTCAATATATCTACGCCTAACTATTGAGATTACTACATGTATCAGTGTCATCAGTATGGGCTGAAAACTTAAATTTAAGGTGCGTACACCTTAACGACTTAAAAATCAAACAAGAACTTGAATATACACTGCTTTGCGTGTAAAACATTCAATAATAATTCATATACTTTAACCCTTCGCTTGCTATTCACGTCAATATACCTACCTGTAAATAGTGAAGACCCAGATGAGACAGCTCCTGCAGGAGCTGTCTCATCAGGGTCTGCACTATTTACAAGTTGACTGTGCAACCAGTGCACTCCACATCAGTGATTTCACAACGAAATACTTGTACACTGTGAAGATATATGTAAGTATACAACAGGGCATGGGTAAAGAAGGAGAAATGTATTTTAATACCTTTCATACCTTTGTATGAGCTGCCTGGTCAAGTTAAGCTGTTTGCATTGTGTTTCCGTTCTGGTTCTATTGTATTAAAGGTCCTTAGTTCATATTGTAATACAATAAGTAAATAAGAGACGAAGGAAAGAGACATAGAGACAGAGAGACAGAGACAAATACAGAGAGATAGATAGAGAGAGACACAGAGAGAGACAGACAGACAGAGACACAGAGAGACAGAGACAAATACAGAGAGACAGATAGAGAGAGACACAGAGAGAGACAGAGAGACATACAGAGAAAGACAGAGACAGACAGACAAACAGAGACAAACATATAGACAAACGACAGACAGACATACAGACAGAAGAGAGAGAGAGAGAGAGGGATAAACATACAGACAGACAGAAATACGGACAGAGACAGACAGATAAACAGTTCATGATTTTTTTTAATTCCCATTGTAAATGAAATGCCTTAGGGAACAGAACAGATAACGACATACAGACAAACACACATACACACATAGACACAGAAATAGACACACACGCGCACACACGCATACAAAGACAGACGTACACACAGACACACACGCAGACACACACAGACCTTAGAACAATAAGACTTGATTTCAGGTTAGCCATAAATTTGACAGAGTGTGCAACAAGCAGTTTGTGCTCCATCGTATTTGGAATACAGGTATGACGCTTTTACATAAAGATTTATGATTTTCATTGTGTACATTAATTTTCCAGCCCCATATTTGGATCGTAGATTTCAGAATTTACTGCAATATGTTTTATAAATTATGCTTTAATATCGAGAGGAATGGCCAAATTTTGCAATAACATAACTATATAAATAAGATGTATTTCACGAATAATACAGTTGTCGTCTCTTTGTTCGTATTCATTGACATATATATTATCAATGAAGTGACGAAAACACAAATTAAAACAAACCACTATTCCGCTCTGGGTAAAGGGTGTCTAGATACTGCCCGCTTAAATAGTCCACTCGTGGTGATAGCTGATCATCCGGCAAGTAGTCTTTTATACATGAAGGTGTCAGCCCGCTCGGATTTCGCCCTATATAATCTATGTAAAGATGGCCCACTTTCGTGCTCTGCAGGCTAGACCACGACAAGAGTTGGGTCTAATGATGCACACTCTGCTCTCTATGAACAATTTCCTTTTTTAAGCACAGTTTGAATATATGTACAATCACCGTCTAGATGGTTCACTATCCTGCGCTGATTAAAAACACTGTCCAAAACACACACTACCAAAACAACCACTCTCTTGCACTCCAGTACATTACATAATTATACCTCTGTCGTTGATTCAGAAAGAAGTCCGAAATCACATAGAGCGACTTCACTTGGGTCTATAGTTTCAACCATAGTTGCAGCTAAATGCTAAAAATAGAGTTGCAGACATGCGCAATTATTGTGGTAAGTGAACATGTTTAGCGAAACTATCGTCATAAAATGTAAACAAACAAAAACAAAACTATTATTAATGTAATGCACTACCGTACATTACAAAATAGTACATGTGACCGATCTTATTTTTTCTCCAGATCAAAATAATGTTGAAATTACGCGAAATGTTGGATAATCTCTTAATTCTAATCAAAACTTAAAAATACCAACTTTCAGTTTATCGTTTGCCGCCATCTTTGAACTACAGCGGCCAAGCACTGTGGTGTTGTTCGACTATAGTTCGGTTGAAAGGTCATATGACGTAACTTTAGTAGCGACTATCGCTGTTCATATCAAACTGTGGTAACTATTGCTCGAACGATAAACCCAAGTGAAGTGGCCCATGGTATAATTGTGTTCAAATAGCGACTCTAACTCCCGTACTACACAGAAAGTAAATTGCTATATGTGTGCTTCGTTGACAATTCAACGGAAGTAAATCAAATGGCGGGGAATTTCCCAGTAAGCCGTGTGCCCTTTTGGATTATAGCAGAATGTTAGTGCCCTTATAAGCAGTTCGGAATCTACAGTTTGTAGAAAAACGGTTTTCGAAAATTTGAGCAGACATCATTCCATTTTGTTTATTTACATTTGTGCAATAATCGAAGCGTAAAGCGGCATGAAAATAGACAATTAAATATTCTCTGAAATTAAACCATTATACCACTTTTATGATAAAATAAAAACTATTTGTTCTTGATTCAGGCTAATTTGATATAACTCAGATAACAATAAAACACAAACGTTTTGTTTTGCCAAAAGTCTTGTCATTGAGCCCATCGCACAGGTGTATGTGAGAATAACGAACGACAACTCTGTTTGGAGATTGCAAAACAACACGGCCGACCGAAGCACTGCCTCTTTAACATCCAACCGAATGGGAAAAAAGTCCGGAAATGGAAAGAAACGTGCACTGTCAATGTCTTGTAATTATCACAAACAATTATGTTTCAACAACAAATAATGGCCAAACACCATATAGGCACCAGCAGACATGCCAAATATAGCATACTGGTTTTTTTTCAAGGAACTATTTGAGAGGTTACAACGACCCGGAAGCAAATTCTCACCGGGCCGACACTTGAAGTAACTCTAACAAGTGTGTGTGTGTGTGGGGGTACTGACCTCTAGTAGTGTGCGGTGGTCTAGTGGAAACGCGCTTGACTACCAATTCGAAGGTCCGGGTTTCAAATCCCGATCCCTCCCGGAAATTGCAGAGACATTTTTCAGTGTCTCCCTCCGCACCTCCTTTCCACCAAGAGGTTAAAAAAAGTACATGTGAGGTTCATTAGCCGGTACTACGGCGCCATATGTTAGCAGTGCTCGATAGTACATGTAGGTGAATGACTCAATGACCAGGGGAGTAAATGTACAGTCGGCTGAGCGGTAATTTGGACTGAAAGAAGACTATAACTAGGTACTTTTTACCAGGATTCGATCCCAGAACCTCTGGACTACAAGGCAGACACTGTAACCATGTTGCTAAAGGGTTAACCCAACAGAAAGGCAGGAGATGCCTTACAAAGGTCGATCACTACATACAGCTAATCGCAGCTTACCGGGTATCATACCTAACATAAACAGACGAGAGCGCTATATATAGGTAACAAAATATATTTATAATTGGTCCAGATGTAAAACAATATATTTAGAAATAGTTCACATATAAATTAATGCAAATAAAGTACTATAGAAAGAAATACAGCATCTTTACGTTTAGACGGCTCGTTACCTCGATCTTTTATTTACACGACCGACCCAGTATCAACAGCAATAACATAAACATACATGTAACAGAATTTGTCTTTGGTCGTAGAGATCTAAAACATTATTTATAGAATTGATTCATATACAAAATATGATAAATAAAGCGTTAGTAAAACATACAGCATCTTTACCTTTGGCGCACGTATGTGTGTGTGTGTGTGGGTGGGGGGGGGGGGCTCGATGGACCGATGACCGATTTCCCAATCAAAAACAATAAAAACGTACAAATACAGCAAGTTTCCTTGAATAAACACACACACACGCACACACACACACCATGCACATACATCTGTAGCGGAATGCGAATATGCTGGATGATCATACACATGTTTCAGTATTATGTAAGTTTGGTATCACATGTAGCAGGATTGTGTAAGATTGATGTCACGTGTAGCAGGATTAATTGAGGTTGGTGTAGCACGAGTGAACAAGGTTGGCGTCGTGTGTATCAGGATTTATGAGTAATGAAGATTGTATGTCTTGTAGGCAGGTGGCTGCTTAATGAAGGATGAAAGTAATGCAGAAAGCTCCTAGAGGGGATTTCTGCAAGACTTTCACCTTGCATTAAGATGCCATCTGTATTAAAAATCAATAGGTACGTAGTTGAGTGTTCGAACAATAGTAATTCATAGTAATGCATTTATAAAAGTAATTACATCTTTGAACATTTACTAATAGTATACCACAGTCTAGTAGCGTCCAAAGAATATTTTAGAAGATGAATTACAGAGCTTAATTTCACATAAATCATATCTGACTGGAACAGTCTTTTACAGACGATGTTGCATTAAATGCCATTAATCATTAATAAATCGATGATGGTGAGTGTCATAGAAAACCTATTGTTGGTTTAGCTGAACGCGTTCTATTCTGAATTTTGTTTACCTATTATTTCACCATGAAAAAACTGTACAAACAGTTTATATACAGATAAAAAATTATTTCAAAATGGTATGACGGTTTCATTAAACATTTAAAAAGAAAACTTGAATTCCTGTGTTCACCGTCGTCTATGTTGTAGGTAAGTCCGACGGGGATACCTTTATTTACACTATTTGTAAAGCTAGGGTGACTTTGAGAGAAGTGTGAGGTGAGGACGTCGGTAAACCGGTTTAAACCCCCAGTGGTGTTTTTGCTACTGACCGTGCCAAGGCGGTATTCTCTTTGTCACCCTTCCTTTAGTTTGCCTTGCGTCTTTGTGCTAGTGATTTTGTTCATGTGTGGAGTGTTTGTCTCTGGTTCTTGTGTGTCTGTTGGTGTTTTCTGTGTTCATCTCGTGTGTGAATGTGCGTTTGGATGTGTGGTTGTGTGTGTGTCATGCTGTCTATTGGTGTTTTGGTGGTGGTTGCGTCTTGTATGTGGCTTTGCCTGCTTTGCTTTACTACTTTTCCATTTGAAATCTGAAACAGACGCATAATTCATTTGATGGCGAAAATGGTATAAACAGATCTATGATATTAATTGACAGATATCAGATATATAACTCCATATTTATTGAATGTACTCCTTCCAGGTTTAGGTTTGACTCATTGTTTTCAGCTGGCAATACCAGAATTATAACGTACAGTTAAAAACCCTCTAACGGGATCACTTAATGAGCAAACATGACTGTCTTCATAAGCAGGTGGTTGCTTAATGCAGGACGAAAGGAGCTTTCTGCATAACTTTCGTCCTGTATTAAGCTACCATCTGCCTTTGCAATTGTGAATCATGCTCCTCTTTTCTGGTCGCATTAGAGGGGTTTTACTGTATTTTGCATTAAAGCTTAACACATCACTCTAAAAGACACACCTTTTAGCGCACTTGAAAACGTATAAGACAGCTCCTGTAGAGACCATGTAAACAGGGATTGATCTGTTTGTATATGAAATAGTATAGATCTGATTCTTCAATTAGAGTACGACAAAAAAACACAGTTGTGTTTATATTTCATTAGACAAAGATATCGAAGTGAAACTAACTATGATGACATTCTTTCTTGAAGCAATTTGTTACTCTTTACTCGATAAATACACCTTTTGATACGCTACTGTAGGAGACATTTGAGTACGGTCTGCAAGGTTTGTATTTGGTATACTAAAGCTATTGTTGTGGGACTTTAAAAAATCGCTTAAGCACGATCTCAGATTCAATGACATTTTTTGCTCAAGATTGGGTATGTCTCAATATTATGTGCATATATATGTCTGCGTATGAAACTATGCTCGGTTGAGTATGAATCCATGCTCAGTTTAGTATGAAACCATGCTCAGTTTAGTATGAAACCATACTCAGTTGAGTATGAAACCATGCTCAGTTGAACACAGTCTGACACAGTCTCAAATGCTTGAGCGTGTATCGTCTGCATGAAGACTAATTGTCACACAGGACCAGAAATCGTTCATAGTCACCACTTGAGTATGGAACTCACTGGAGCAAAGATCAGAGCACTTAGCAAAACGTTTCCTTTATTATGAGATCGTACTGAGCAAAAGTAGACACAGCAGTCATATATGGAGCTCCACGTATAAAAGGGCATGGCACCAAACATTATGAAACACGAAACAGCACAATCACAAAACAAAACGTGACGAAATGCACAATACATAAAACATTAAACATTTACCATATAAAAATGACAAATTAGACCATATTATGAAAGCAGGCGTACCGCCTTGGAGACGGTCAGTAACCAAAACAAAGTCAAAATGTAAAGTATAATTGCACCAGTCAGAGGCCAGAGCAATTGTTGGTAAATCATTCATCACTCCGTAAGTTGGTTTCAGAGGAGGCCATTATAGAATATAAGGTATTTCCCGTCGTCGCTCAAGGGAAGAGGGAAGCATAATGTCTAACTGTAAAGGGGTCGACTACCACGAATGCTATATTCTACATATTCTACCATTTCTGTCACAATAAACATATGATTTGTTCATAATGCTATTAGAAAAAATAGATACTTAATATGCATGACGTCATTATTTCTTTCCAGAATCTTCCTGGAGTGAATGGTGTTAAAGTATTGTTTCAGAAAGTGTTAAATCCTTAACCGAAACCATCACTATAGTCAAAATGGCTGTTGGTATTATTGCGTAAAAAGAAGTCCAGAAAAATGCGTAAATTAAAGTATTTTCAAGAATAGCTTCTACTATTCTACAGAGAGATCACAATGTAGGATTTGGTGGAGAAATGACGATTTTAGTATGTGTGTACGCACCTTTTCTGTTATATGGCATTACAAATAGATCACACGCATGGACTTAATGTTATGATAAAAATGATATTTATTGCACGACAATACTTTTATATGATGCCATAGGATGACTAGTAGGAATATTTATATTGACCAATTGTATCCTACTAAAAGGACTATTTATAGTGACCAATTGTATCCTACTAGAAGGACTATTTATATTGACCAATTGTATCCTACTAGAAGGACTATTTATATTGACCAATTGTATCCTACTAGAAGGACTATTTATATTGACCAATTGTATCCTACTAGTAGGACTATTTATATTGACCAGTTGTATCCTACTAGTAGGACTATTTATATTGACCAGTTGTATCCTACTAGTAGGACTATTTATATTGACCAGTTGTATCCTACTAGAAGGACTATTTATATTGACCAATTGTATCCTACTAGAAGGACTATTTATATTGACCAATTGTATCCTACTAGTAGGACTATTTATATTGACCAATTGTATCCTACTAGAAGGACGTTTCACTCAATTAGCAATATTTTATAAGACTCTACCGGGACCTTGCTAAAATGCTTATTTACAGTAAAACCTCTCTATAACGACCATTAAATTGTGTTAATTAGTTGGTATCTTGGGCAGGTTGTGTTGCTTAAAGCAAGGTGAAAGTGAAACAGAACGCTCTTATAGGAGCGTTCTGTTTTACTTTCACCTTGCTTTAAGCATCCACCTGCTTTAACACAAAATACTTGATGTAATTTAGTGGTCGTTATAGAGAGGTTTTACTGTACATTTATGTCAAGTAAATTAACAGTATATCCAATGTTCAACAGTATCCAATGTATTTATAAAATGACCCATTTAGATACTCCTCTGAATACTTAGTGTGACAACATAAGTAATCAACACCGTCTATCAAATGTCTACAGGGATTCCGTTTGAGCAGTTTGTACATACGTAGTGACCTATGTGACGTGAAGGCAATGCCTGCTGTCAAAATACGTTAATATCAAAACATGTAAGACAAATTTGAGGTAATTAGTTAAGTGACAGACAAACTTAATAAAGTTCAAGAGACAATGATTACGTTACTCTGTATAATTGATGATGTTCCTCATTGTAAATGTTCATATATATATATATATATATATATATATATATATGTAGATTGTTATTTCCATGGGGACAGTGAATACTGACAGTCTGTAGGGATGATAGAGATCAAACCATAAATCGAGATAACAGTATTCAACAGTGACTGACAATGTCCATCACTAAGGTCGTATGTGTGTGAGAGAGATGGCGTGTGAGTGTGAGTGTGAGAGAGCAGAGAGAGAGAGAGAGAGTGATGGAAGGAGGGAGGAAGGGAGCTAGGGGGTAGAGAGAGACAGACATACAGATAGACAGACAGGGAGAGAGACAGAGTGAGACTGACAGAGACAGAAATAGATATAGATAGAAAGAGTCACAGAGAGAACAGAAAGAGAGAGACAGAAAGAGATAGAAAGAGACAGAAGAGAGAGAGAGAGGGGGGAAGGGAGAGAATGTTGGCGAAAAAGAGACTGAGACAGAGACAAGGGGGTGGGTTAGGGAACAGTTTAATTCTAGCAGTATTAGTCGTTTTATAATTCAATATAAGGTTTATACATACAGTTTATATGATTGTGCAAAGAGGAGAACATTGCACTGTAAAAACAGCATGCTTTAACCCTGGTTCCCTGTTCTATGTGTAAGAACAGTATGCCTTAACCCTGGTTCCCTGCTCTATGTGTAAGAACAGTATGCCTTAACCCTGGTTACCTGTTCTATGTGTAAGAACAGTATGCCTTAACCCTGGTTCCCTGTTCTATGTGTAAGAACAGCATGCCTTAACCCTGGTTCCCTGTTCTATGTGTAAGAACAGTATGCCTTAACCCTGGTTCCCTGTTCTTTATGTAAGAACAGCATGCCTTAACCCTGGTTCCCTGTTCTATGTGTAAGAACAGTATGCCTTAACCCTGGTTCCCTGTTCTATGTGTAAGAACAGCATGCCTTAACCCTGGTTCCCTGTTCTATGTGTATTACAAATTTCAATACCTATTGCATATGCATGGGCATAATAGTTATAATGAAACATGGAACGTGGAATACTGTAGTTATTTTCTAAAGTAAACAAACAGATCTGTCAAATTCCATCAGCAAACAGAGCAGACCCTGATCAGACGGCTCCTATAGGAGCCGTTTGATCTGGGTCTACTCTGTTTGCAGATGCGTGAAAACACGTTTATATGAGGGAAAGGGTTAAGACACTGTTTCTCTTTGATTTCATTAGTTTTCAACAGTTTCATTAGACATGGTTTAAACAACTTCGATTATACGTTGGGTATATTGCAGTTATTTAGTGTATGATTTCCAAGCCCTATTCTATTTGCATTATTTTGATATTTATTTTATTTATTCGTCATATATTATCACAACATCCACAGATCAGTAGTTGAAACCCAGCATCCGTCTAATTATACTGGTTGTGGGGTTTGTTTTCAATCATTTCTACTTGGGCATCCGTGCCAATCTATCCTGACTAAACAAATGTATTCCCAAACTAAACTATTGTCTAGACAAGAATAAGGAATAAGACAAGAATAAGAACCAGAATACAGTAAAACCTCTCTATAACGGCCACTAAATGAAATCAAGTATTTTGTGTTAAAGGCAGGTGGCTGCACTTTACTTTAAGCAGTCATCTGCCCTAAATACTAACTAATTAACACAATTTAGTGGCCGTTATAGAGAGGTTTTACTGTATGTATATTCATATACTATATATGTGTATGATCAGCTGACAGAGCAACAGACACAGGGACATATTCAAATTTCTCCACCAAACCCTATGTTGCGACTACGCTTTAGAATTCTCTAGAGAAAGAAAGGAACTATTATTGAAATTGTTTTAATGTATGCATTCGTGATCATTAGTTTCGATGTTATTAGTTTTATAAATCGAATACCACATAGCCGGTGCTAGGAGGCGTGAGTAATGTTGCACTATTCTTAACTGCTTATGAACGACTCAAATAAAATCGAGTCTGCAGTTATCTCTTTTTGTTTTGCTACGTTTGCTTTTGAAGGATCGTCCAACTTTCAGAACTTATATTATCTGGACCTTACTGAATTGTGTTTGTTTTCCTTATTAGTCCTTTATTCTATAAATACTCCTTTTGGCTCCTTTGCAAACAAAGAAGACCCAGACCAGAATGCCCATGTAGTAACAGTCTGAACAATGTCTACTCTGTTTACTTATCATTCTAATATAGATAATTATGATTCCGCAGTTTCTGCAATAACCAAATATTCCTAGTCTATTTGCTATTATAACAATTCTAATCAATATTCATGATGTAATTATTTCTACACGACTATTTGTTGGGTTAAGCGTTAATATAGCATGACTACAATATATTATTTGACACATATGCTTACTATTAATAATAGAGTATATATTACAGCGTATTTTACGAAATAGAAAAAAACACCCAGGCGTCCCAAGAAACAGACAGAAGGCTTACAAAATAATGCGTTAGGAATCAGCTGTGGAAAAGTTGCTTTTTGACACTTATTTTGCTGTGAAAAAAAATTGTCTGTTCAAATTTGGATCTGGTGCACTTTTAACTACTTCAGATTCAAAAAAGCTTTTGAGAAACTTTTATCGGAGCGTCAAACAGCTTGGGTCCTAATGAGAAGCCAATTTACCCGGCGTCTCATATTGATCAAAACTATTTGCAAAAACTAGCCAGGTCCCAGTGAGTCATATTAGGGTTAAGATCCATTAACTTGCCAGGTTTCGTGATCTTTTGCACAACATATGCAAGAAGTCTTATATTGTTATTGTTATCTTGTTATTGCATAAACAGGTTTAACCATTGAAAGTTAATCAGCTAAGATAATCGTCTACTTCAGGTTTCAAAGTGGTATTTTCATTAATTGAATTCCATTGCAACAGTACAAAAAATGCCAGACAGTTTGGACCCTGAGGAGAAGCCGAGTTTCTCAGCGTCTCCCCTCGATCCAAACTGTTTGCAAATGTTATCATAGGTTCTTTCTTGAAATAAATTCATGTAAGAAATAATGACATCATGAATATTAACGAACCGAATAATTTTACAGCATTATTAAAAAGGGAATTGGGCTGTGGCAGAAAATGCAAAATCAGATTTATATATTTTTATAAACATACATTGTAGACCCTTAACCCTTTCGCTGCCAATGCCGGATCTGTGATTACCTATGCAAACAGTTTGGATCCAGATGAAACGCCGAGTAACTCGGCGTCTCATCAGGATCCAAACTGTTTGTTACTGTTACTATGTTTTTGAAACAAAAATGAAGAAAAAAAAAATGAAATTTTTTAGCAGACGACAAAGTTAGCAGACGACAGCATTTGGCAGCGAAAGGGTTATTAAAAAATGTTTGCATATGCGAGTAAGGTTGCGGAACGGTGAGGTAATGACTAAAACACTTACACCGAGTTGTGCACGCGTGTATATATTTCCAATCATGCATATCTACTTATGGTAGCAAACTATACTATTAGATCCAGTTCTCACACTACAATAATGATAAAATAATATAATAATAATAATAATAATAATAATGATGATAATGATGATGATAAGGATGATTATGAGTATTAGTTCGTAAATGAAGAAAGATATTAAACGTTCTCCCTATGCATGTAAACATGTGTTAAAAAACAATATAATTCTTGCTACTAATATATTCCATTGAAGCTAACCCGAACTCATGTTTTGTGATTAAACTTTAAACAGTCGGAGAATAATAACATTGACAGTGACCTTGAAACCGTACATCAATAGTTTTCTCCGAAATTCTATGGATATTCGTTAAAGGCTACGCTAGTTTAACCCATTTCCCCATAAGCTAGTTTTAGACCCAGTCTCTTTGAATAAATCTACCAAAAACATTTACAAGAGAAACGGAACATTTTAGAAGTTTGTAGGTTTGAAACCACTCTAATAAATAGAGCCTATTTATTACAATGGTTATATCTATGTACCGCAATGGTTTCAAAATGTGACTTTTACAGAGGCGTCAACAGGCGTCAATATGAGAAAATGAGTTAAGTGAGGCCTGCGATCTGTTCAAAAAAGGGGAAAAGTGAAAGTGTAAAACATGCCATTTGTAATGTACGGAGATATTAACCCTTTCGGCGCCAAATTTCTAATTGTGGTCTGCAATGCAATTTTTTTAGACACTTGGAAAAATAAGGAAATGAGATAAACAAATGCAAATTTCAAAGGAATAAAGCGCATATATGGAAGAAGAGTTTGAGACAAATAATGAAGTCCCTGATCAGACATCACCTTGAAAAGGCGGCGTCTGATCTGGGACTGCACTATTTGTCGTGGTGCATTTATGCGACATCGGCGGTGAAATGGTTAACTCTTTCGCCGCCAGTGTCGCATATGTATTTACCGATGCAAACAGTGAATAAATCGGCATCTCATCGGGATACAAACTATTTGCTGCTACAGTTATGCTTTTAAAACGAAAAAGAAGAAAAATCCAAAGTAAAACAAAACAGCAGACGACAAATTTTGCAAACGCCAGAATTTGACAGTGAAATAGACGACTGTTTAATGCAGGACAAAAGTACAGTAAAACCTCTCTATAACGGCCATTAAATTACATCAAGTATTTGTGTTAAAGGGAGGTGGATGCTTAAAGCAAGGTGAAGGTAAAACAGAACGCTCCTATTGGAGCGTTCTGTTTTACTTTCACCTTGCTTTAAGCAACCACCTGCCCAAAATACCAACTAATTAACACAATATAGTGGCCGTTATAGAGAGGTTTTACTGTACTATTTGCACAGCAGTGGAACGTGTAATGAGCATAGCATAGCGATCACACAAACTAAAAGCGAAAGAAATCAGGTTTTTGCGAAACTGTTTTCCTGCCATAAACATTGTTTAAGATGTCTTGGACTGAAACTTAACAGAAAAAGGCTTCGTGGCATATATGAAGATGTCATATATGATTTAATTGCAAATTAACGAATGCGCGTTGGATGTAAGAGTCGGACAAAACTGCTCTTATATTTGTTACAACCTAATTATTTTTAAGGCTTCAAAAAAAGCTTATATTCATGATTTTGATAAAGTGTATGCTAACTACGTAGGATAAAACTTTCCTCCAAGAATATTCATTCAAGAAGTAATGACGTCATAGACACTAATTGGATTACCTTGCTATAATTGCACATGGACACAGGAAGTTCTGGCCATGACAGAAACTTCATAATCATATCTATATTATATCATAAGCAAACAGGGCAGACCTTGATCAGATGGCTCTTATAGGAGCCGTCTGATCTGGGTCTACTCTGTCTGTTTGCAAATGCGTAGAAATGCGTATTTATGGAGTAATGGGTTAAATGATTAATGCTCAACATGTTATCTTGTCATAACGTACAGATGTCAATATCATTTGGAAATCTAGAACATAGTTGGTATCCCTAGAACAAAGCAATAGATGAAACATTTTGAACATAGAAGTCTTGAAAATCAGGTGGTTGCTTATTTCTTGCAGTTTTCTGCATTACTTATTATCTGCATTAAACTACCACCTGCCTTGAAAACCTATAATTAGACCTCTTTTTGATGTGGGGGCTACGGCAGATTCTACAGTACCAGGAACATGAGAAGCAGACATCAGGATCGAATATCGTGCCATGGAAGTAGATCAATAGATGAATTAAGATACCCGGACCAAGAATATTAGGTCAGTAGATTATTGAAGATTCCATCACACTTGTAACAGTTTATGGATACGTAGACCATTTACTTTATTCCGACGTTTCCGGAAAATTCTTATTAAACCAATCATGTTCTTCGCAGATGTTTCCTGTTGTATTTGGTAAACTCGTTAGCAGAATGTTGATGTTGTATCAGGTAAAATGCAGAAGGTGTATGTTGTAAGTGGCAAAATTGGTAGCGCAAAGTAGCTGCTGTATTAAGAAAACTTGATAGCAGAAGGTGTATGTTGATTTTAGTAAACTCTCTTGTAGAAGGTGTATGTTATATTAGGAGAACTATGTTACAGAAGGTGTATGTTGTATTTGGTAAACTGTCTTGTAGAAAGTGTACGTTGAATTAGGAAATCTCTGTTGCAGAAGATGTATGTTGTATTTTTAAAACTAGATGTATGTTGTATTTGGTAAACTCTGTTACAGACTGTGTATGTTATAGTATCAAGCTCTATTACAGAAGGCGTATGATGTATACAGTAAACTCAGTAGCAGGTGTATACTGTATTAGGAAAACTCGATTCAAGATGGTGTATGTTGTATTAGGAAATCTCGGTTGCAGACGGCGTCTGTTATATTTGGTAAACTTTGTTGCAGAAGGTGTTTGTTGTATTAGAGAAACTCAGTAGTACAATGTGGTCCATTTGAACGCCGAGTAATCTCTGTTTTTGTGTCATAGCTATTACATAGATATTATTAAGCCGTTGAGTCGGGACATGTATGTACTGGCATTTGCTAACAGTGTAGATCCATATTAAAATACTCCTAAATATGTGTCTGCACTGTTTTTCAATCAATTTCCTCTAGTAGATGTAAACCTTTTATACGAAGTGAAAACTGATGGGACATTCCACTTTGAAAACTGAACGTACAAAGGATTGACATAAATTGAAAACATAGAGGTTTGAAATCAGAATTAAATCAATTTGTTTTTGTATTAAAACTGGCAATTAATAATGGCTAAAAACATGTACACACGGAAAATCTGGGTTTCTGAACTCGCTCATGATTTATATGTCTGTGGGTTTGTTTGGTTTGTCTGACATTGTTACACAGTGCAAGAAATGTTTTGTCTATTCGACAACTAGACGATTGGATTATAGATTGACTCGTTATTGTATCATAGATCATGTTTTCTATGGACAATACACATATATAATTCTGTTTGTTTGCGTGGTGTGTACGTGAGAGTGAGTGTGTGCGTTGGGTGTGTGTGGTGTATATGTGCATGTGTGTGTGTGTGCGTTTGTGTGCGTATGTTTGTGTGTGTCTGTGCCTTGATTACAGGGTCCTATCTGGCTGAGTCAGTTTTCTAGTTACAAATTGTTTTATGAAACTAGTTTACTATAGAGGATCTTATATTCGTGTTCATTGCGTTTTCATGAAACGAGTTTAATAACACGATTGTAAGGTTCTTTTTATCTCATAAGCTTTAAAATGCCCTAGAAAATGAAACATGCTATAGCTGACGGCTGTTTCTGTCATTCCTTACAAACAGCGTAGTAATCACATCGATGGATACGTGATTGGCTAACGATTGCTAATTTGCAAAAAAAATCAATTGTGGATTTCCACGATTTACGGCACTCAGTTACGGCATTCCTACAAGGCAGATTATGTGATAAAATAATATGACACGAGCTTTAGTTTTATAACATAATCCCTAAACAGTGCATAGAAAGTGAAACAGAATGGATCCAGGTCAGACGGCTCTTGTAGGAGCCGTTTGATCTGGGTATGCTGTTTGCTTATAGGATAAGGAAATCTGAATTTATTAACCGGGTTTTCCACGGAAATCCGGTTATTGAAATGGTGATGTACGGCGGGCGGTTGGACGGGCAGACGGGAGGGAGGGCGGGTGGACGAATGGACGGGCGACTGCCAATCTTGCAAGCGAAACTTCTCTGAAACCCTTCAACAGATTTCCACAAAACTTTGCGTGTAGCAAGGAAACAATATGTAGATGTGCATATGCACGGGAATATTTCCTTCTGCGATTTTTCTCGGAGTTATGCCCCTTTGAACTTAGATATCATTAGGTCTTCTGACCCTATCCTTGTAAGCGCAACTCCTCTTAAACTGTTCAACAGAATTTCATAAAACCTTGTATGTAGCAAGGACACAATATGTAGATGTGCATATTGTCGGGGGAAATTTCCTTCTGCATATGTTCTGGGAGTTGTGCCCCTTTGAACTTAGAAATCACTAAGTCTTTTGACCCTATCCTTGTAAGCGCCACTGCTCTAAAACTATTCAACAGAATTTCCTAAAATCTTGTATGCAGCATGGGCACAATATGTAGATGTGCAAATTCACGAGAATATTTCCTTCTGCGATTTTTCTCGGAGTTATGCCCCTTTGAACTTAGAAATCACTAGATATTTTGACCCTATCCTTGTAAGCGCAACTCCTCTGAAACTGCTCGACAGATTTCATAAAACCTTGCATGTAGCAAGGACACACTATGTAGATGTGCATATTGTCGTGGAGTTTTCCTTCTGCAATTTCTCTGGGAGTTATGCCACTTTGAACTTAGAAATCACTAACTAATAGTGAAGGAAAACCCGGTTTGATAACATGTCGACATTTTGCAGGAGCATTACTTAGAGAAAAGGAAAATTTTAGAATTTCGTAGTTTGAAACCATTGTGATAAATATTTGTTATTTGTTATAATAATGTGTTTACTTGTTTAGAATATTTTAATAACACTATAAGACAATGAATTTATTATAAATCGACAGAGATAATTCTGAACGCGCTAAATAACGGTACGAGCCGATATAGGGTGGGGTGTGATAAACATTTGAATACATCAAGACATGTCTTAAGCGGCTATCAAAAGGAAATCTAACTGTTGGTACACATGTATGTAAGGCAGCCGGTGCTTCATGCAAGTCTAAGGCAAATCAGTTCTGCATTGCTTTGTCCTGTATTAACCCTTTCCATCATATTGACGACTTTTGACGACTCTGTAAAAGTCATTTTGTGAAACAATTGTGATATAGTAGCAAATGCTCTATTTATCACAATGGTTCCAAACTACAAAATTCTAAAATTTTCCTTTTCTCTAATTAATACTCCTTTTCGGTAGATTAATTCAAAGAGGGTGTATCTAAAAAATATTCTATGAGGTAAAGGGTTCCTCCTTTAGACATGTTCTACTGTATACGACTACATATGTTGATCTGAAGTCCTCCAAAAAAATCGTGCAACAATAACCTTGCTAATCCTGTTATTGATTATCGACTTTATCAGGGGGGTGTTCTATTATCGCAAATCTGAATCAGGATTACAGATCAGGATTGTGATTCGGTCGTTCTTTTTATCGAATCACGAACATGTTCTCTAATCTGACTAACCAAGCTCTGACCTCGATTAAAATCTAATCATAATCAAAATGGCGGAACTTACACTGACAGCAGAGGAGACACAACTTCAAACCATTCTAGAAATGGTTATGGAAGGTAACAGTCGAAGTAACAGTCACATTTCTGTTTGCTCTCGAAGTAAACTATGTTCCCAGCATACTTTTATTTAATTTTATTAGATCTTTTTTTATTCCTATTATTATTATTATTTTATTTTATTAATTTTATAGTTTTAGTTTTTGTTATTGTCGCTTTCTAATTATCCGATAAAAATATTCTGATCGACTCTGGAACTCGAAGAATTGCCAGGCACACCCAATGAGTATTTTCATTTGTGAGATGAACGTTTTAGCGGCCATGTTTAATACAACATGTTATATCAAATTGTTTTAATACCATAGCAATCGTGATTAAGATTGTGTGTATAATTAAAATCAGTATGTAAGAAATAAAACACACCCCATGTCATGCTTACAAAATAAACAATATCTCTGTCATATTACAGTTGAACTTCGATATCTCGAATTCAAGGGACTATATAAATTAGTTGGAGATAACAGAAGTTCGAGTTATCCGATTTGTAATCTAGACAATTTCTCAAGTTCACAGCTTAATGCGGGTCTACAGTAATGCTGAAAGCTCCTGCAGGAGCGTTCAGCATTACTGTAGACCAGCATTAACCTGTAATATATATTTCTAGATATGCGTAGTGATACATTTTAGAACAATTCTGTTTTGTAAAATTTTGAAAGGACCGAACTTTTAGTTCGAGTTATCCGAAGTTCGAGTTATCCGAGTTCGGGATATCGAAGTTCAACTGTATAGTATCATAATTGGTGACGTCTGCTATGAAAATCCATCACATGGAGGATAAGGAATGGGGCGAAAAAAACGTAAAAAATCCAAAGAAACTGGAGAAAGTAGACGCTGTGAAATTTCGATTTTTTGCCACATGCCAGTGATTGACTTATCTTGTTATGAAAAGCGGTGAACTTAAATCAAATGTCAGACGGGTTTCAAGTAATGGAAATATAAGAAGAAGGATTAGACGATCGGTTAATAAATCTGGAGAATAGAAAGAGACATTGACATATCTTCCAGACTCTGCGACGTAAGTTATAGAGCCAATTCTCACGTGTTGTCAGTTATTTGACAAAGTGATAGGCAATGGATGCAATATTTAGATTTCTTTTCCATCGGCCGAACGTATCATATGGTTGAACATTTCGTAATTAGATGACATAAGTCACACTGCGTGATTGACAGGTATTAACCCCTTATCTAGTCAAAAAAATATAATGTCTCCCCGAACTATGATATAAAAGTAAGTTTTACTAATTTGCGATTCGTTCAGGTTTTTAGAAACTACTGAACTAATTCAAACAGCTTGGATCCTGATGAGAAGCCGAGTAACTCGGCGTCTCATTTGAATCCAAGCTGTTTGCAAAAGTAGGTAAGGTTGCGATCCGCAGGAAAAGGGTTAATCCTTTCCCTGATGAGTATTCATGTAGGAAATAATGACGTCATGAATATTAATAAGATTATTTTTATAATGGCATATGAACACATGGCATTTTGGCTCAGGCAGAAGCTGTAGAATCAGATCTATATTACACAATTAGCAAAGAGAGCAGACCCTGATCAGACGGCTACTATAGGAGCCGTCCGATCTGGGTCTGCTCTGTTTGCAGATGCGTCAAAATGCGCTTACACATCGGGGAAAGGGTTCTAGGTTTATTCCAAAACGTATAGATAACGTCATTCCATTACTCCATAAAAAAGCCTTTCTACGCGTTTGCAAACAGAGTAGACCCAGATCAGATGGCTCCTACAGAAACGGTCTGATCAGGGTCTGCTCTGTTTGCTTATACTGTAATACATATTTCATTCTACAATTTCTGCGATTGATAAAATTCCCTGTGTTCATGACATTGTGCTATTGTAATAATTATCCATGGTGTCAGTAAATTCTAACCCATTTGCTCCCACAATCCCATATATGGGACATAGGCAAACAAGTGTAGACTCTGATCAGACGTCGTATTATGCGGCGTCTGATCAGAGTTTACATTGTTTGCTGATAGGAATTTCGATATAAAACAAAACGAAATTGAAAATCTAGGCCAGGCACCCCTTAGATAAAGAATGAACTAATCCAATATATAATCATGGAAGAATCCACTGGTAGGAAATGGGTTAATATTCACATGGAGTAAAGGGTAAAAAAACCGACGATTAATAAGTTAATATTTGGGCTATGGCATCAAGGAAAACATATTTTGGATAATACCACACGTATCAGGCAGTACGTGTAAATAACAAAATCAATTCCATTCCCTATTTAGCAGAGGATACGCTAACGCCAGACAAGTAATAACATTCCCAAGTCAATAAAGTCCCACCCACATCAACAATTATCCAGCTACTTTAACCCTTATCTCGCTACCTTAAAGCTTAGCCATATGCATGTTCTGTTCTTATAATTATTTCGCTACCTTAAAGCTTTGCCACTTATATGTTCTATTCTGTTCTGTACCCTTATCCCGCTACCTTAAAGTTTAACCAACTACCAGTTCTGTTCTATTCATAACCCTGCCCTTATCCCGCTACCTTAAAGCTTAACCACTTACGTGTTTTGTTCTTAACCCTTATGCCACTACCTGACACCTGAACCACTTACCTGTTCAGTTTTATACTTAACCCTTATCCCCCTACCTTAAATATTAACCATCTTCCACTTCTGATCTTTATCCTACACTTACCCCGCTAACTTAAAGCTTAACCACCTACCTGTTCTGTTCTGCTCTTTATCTTACACTTGCCCGCTACCTTGAAACTTAACCACTTACCAGATCTGTTCTTTTCTTAACCCTTTATCTCACTACCTTAACCTCATCCATTTACTTTAATCATTATCCCTTTATCCGCGACCTGAATTAAGATGACAACCACATTTGATGTAGAAGAGACAAAATAATAATAAAAAAAACCTTCGCTTGCTGAATTTTAAAATACATTTCTCCTTCTTTACCCATGCCCTGTTGTATAATTACATATATCTACACTGTGTACAAGTATTTACCTGTGCAATCACTGCTGTGGAGTGCACTGGTTGCACAATCAACTTGTAAATAGTGCAGACCCTGATGAGACAGCTCCTGCAGGAGCTGTTTCATCTGGGTCTTCACTATTTACAGGTAGGTATATTGACGTGAATAACAAGCGAAGGGTTAATAAAAACCAGCAAATTGCAGGACCTACTTATGACAGCGTGTCAATTTATACTCATGTAAGAGGGTCTACTCTGCTTGTTTATGCAATACTATAGAACTGGTTGTACAGTTTGTTTCATGGTCAAATATTCTCTTGTTCATAATGTCATCATAGATATACGCCATTCTACGCCTTTACAAACAAAGTAGACCAGGATCAGACGGCTCCTATAGGAGCCGTCTGATCCTGGTCTGCTTTGTTTGCCTATGGCATAATACAGATATGAGTCTGCACTTTCTATCTATATCAAATATTATGGTATTTATATGGTTTTTGTTTATAACAATGCTAACTAATATGCATGATAGCATACATTATTACATCAATATTCAGAGAGATAAGGGTTAACCATCCCTCCAAAAGCTTCTCAAAGGATTAAACACACGGGAGCCAATGCTGATTTAACGCATTCGCTGCCTATATCGCATTTGTAATTACCTATGCAAACAGTTTGGATCCAGATGAGTTGCCGAGCAACTCGACATCTCATCATGATCCAAACTGTTTGTTTAATACTGTGACTATGTTTTTCGAAAGAAAAATGAAGAAAAGTAAAAAACGAAAATTGTGACAGACGACAAATGTTGCATACGACAAAATGTGGCAGCGAAAGGGTTAAGCAAACTAGAGATTGTGCAGACATTATCATTCAGCATAAGAATGGTTGGCTTGTTTTGTTGCGTTGATTAATGCCCGTTTCTGCCAAAGTCTCTGCCCTAATTGGACGCCCCAGAGAGAGAGAGAAAGACAGATAGAGGCAGACACAGAGAGACAGAGAGAGACAGAGACATAGAGACAGAGAGAGACAGAAACACAGACAGAGAGACAGAGAGACAGAAAAAATAGAGAGAGAGGGGGGGATATAAAAACCAGAGCGCAATGTTCTGCCCTTACCATCGATAGAGTTTCTCTGATTATTTCGCGATTTCATAACAGACGCTTAAACAACTGTAAGCAGAGCAAAGCAGAACAAGAAACAACAAAACGAAAATCCTCTAAACCAGCGAGAGAAAATCAGGAACAAAAAAATGCATGGCATCAGAAATAATTCCAACCTTTGTTGACACGCAGTCAGCGAAATGACAAAATGAGTTTATTGTAATGGTCTGAATACACGCAAACGTCTCATATGTTTGATTTATTCTATACAAAATGTCCTGGTATACTATCATTATTTTTAGTTTTGTGCTAAAGGTGATGACAAGTCGTCACGAGAAAACGACACGTCAATTTTTAACTCTTTCCTTCGTATAAACGCATTTTCACGCAATTGCAAACAGAGTAGACCCAGATCAGACGGCCCCTATAGGAGCCGTCTGATCAGGTTCTGTCATGTATGTTTATGAAATAATAAACACTGTAGATCTGATTCTACAGTTTCTACTAATATCAACATTACAAAGATAATTTTAATTGACATCTATTAAGTTGTTCAATGAATATTAACCCATTCCCTCATACTGACGACTTTTGACGACTCTGTAAAAATCACTTTGTGAAACCATTGTGATAAATGGAGCATTTGCTCGTATGGGAGCAAATGCTCTATTTATCACAATGGTTTCAAACTACAAAATTCTAAAAGTTCCTTTTTCCCTAGTTTGTGCTCCTTTTCGGTAGATTTATTCAAATAGTTTGTATCTAAAAATAGGCTATGGTGTAATGGGTTAAACAGGGAAATTGATTAGACATGTTTTACCGCAGCAGAAACTGAATATATGTAATCGTATTTTAATACTATAAGCAAACAATGCAGACCCTGACCAGACGGCTCCTTGATATGAGTCTACTCTGTTTGCAAACCGTGAATCATCTGGATTAACCCATATGCTCCCAATGGATTATTCCATGCTTATATATTGGATTAGTCAATCTTTTATCTAAGGGATGTCTGGTCTAAATTTTCATTTTTGTTTTGTTTTATGATGAATTTCCTATCAGCAAACAGTGTAGATTCTGATCAGGCGCCGCATTATGCGGCGTCTGATCATAGTCTACACTGTTTGCCTACGTCCCATATATGGGATCGTAGGAGCAAATGGGTTAAACAATTGGAATGAACATACTAGAATATATTATGATCAACAGTTAAACTTCGCTGACCCGTGCATTGAAAAAAGAACCATCATCAGTCGTTAACCATTTCCCTGGTGTTTTTTTCAAATTCCAAAACTTTTTAATATTCATGAAAAAATATTTACAACGAAATATGGAATATTGTACCCATTTTAGAAAGTAAAGAAACGTTTATTTTAAATTCAATTAGCAAACAGAGAAGACCCTGAGCAGACGGCTCCTAGGAGCCGTATGATTTAGGTCTACCCTGTTTGGAAATGCGTGAAACCACGTTTATATGAAGGAAAGGGTTAAGACCGGCGAGAGCTTAAAGTACGATAAAAACAATACAGAAACGTCCATTTGGAGCTTTCTTTATGACTTCCATTCTACATTGAGCAGTCACCTACATGTATCTGCAAATGTTATTTGTTTGTTTGTGTCTATTAACGTCCATTTCCGCTCACCACGGGCTAATTGGACATCCCTGAGAGACGGGAGAGCAACCTTCGCAGTTCTTCTGTAATAAAAGTTCCGATTAACGAGATCGTGTTGTTATTACTTCGAATAAATTCACGTTTCAACGAATGTGTTTGTTTCTCTTACATAAGATATTTCCCAATTCTGTATAGAAGTAATGTTATAATATAACTTGCCGTCGAGAGGTCACGCGTGACAATTCCTTGTAATTAACCCATTAACACGGTGTCTACTCGACTGCGTCTCGTTTGGGTCAAAACAGTTTGCAATTGTTTGCAACAGTTACTTATGCTGCGCTCAGCAAGCAAAGGGTGAACTCTTTCACTGACGAAATTTGTCGTCTGCAAATATTTTGTCTGCTACATTTTTTATTTGTTTTTATTTTTTCTTCATTGTTGTGTCACAAGCAGGCACAGTAACACACAGTTTAGATCCTGACGAGACGCCGAGTAACTCGGCGTCTCATCTGGATCCAAACTGTTTGCAAAGGTAATCACATAGGCGACATTGGCAGCGAAAGAGTTAACCATTTACATAAGCTGCAGCAGCTCTTTGAAATTGCAGCACACTGAATCGGGTTTCATATTTTTACAATATCACGTGGTGGCTCCGCCACAATAAGAAGCGATTTTGAAAACTTATCAGCCTTATAATACATTACATGCTGTCTCTTACAGTTAGCCTGTCTAGAAGTATGTGCAAGAAACAGACATACTATACACTATACAGCGAAATCCCGGTTCCAACACTAAAACAAGTATTATTATCGATCTCTAAGAAGTTTGCAGCTTAATGCAGGTTGAATATTATGCTGAAAGC
This sequence comes from Azorinus chamasolen, assembly GCA_963576725.1. Lineage (NCBI taxonomy): Eukaryota > Metazoa > Mollusca > Bivalvia > Cardiida > Solecurtidae > Azorinus > Azorinus chamasolen. The sequence goes on along the minus strand of OY755253.1, from coordinate 63,421,175 downwards.
TCCCGTAGGAGCTTTCTGCATGACTTTAATCCTGCATTAAACAGCCACCTGCCTACAAAGACGTAAATTCGCCATTACTAAAAGTTCGTAGTATCGAGTTTTTACTGTAAGTAAAACGCAATTATATTATGCGTAAGTAAGTTGATCTTTATTATAACCCTTTTGTTCCGATATTATTGAAGGAAAACCAACTCGGATAACCCATCCGATAAATTAATCTATTTGATATTAAGGACTTCATTATATTTTCATTAAATGTTCATGGAGTAAAGAATTAATAGTTAATCTATTAAATATTCAAGATGTAATTATTTACTATTATTTACTATATGAATATTCATGGAGTAAATGGTTAAATTCTTATATAAGCAAATTGAAAAGTTAACTATAAAGTAAGATATAATCCTTATAATATCAAAATATATTGTTCGAATAAAGTTACATTTAGTTAAAGTTAGAAAAATAAAACAGTCATATAAAACATTATCATATCAAATTATATAATCAGTAAAGAGCTTCTCCTTGGAAAATTATGACAACAAGGATATTGAATCTGCAGATCGGCAAAGAAAAACACTTTAATGATCTAAACGTCTAAACTATGATCATGAACATTGTAGACTGCAGTTTGTCAAAAACCCCAATAACAAATTTAAAAATCACCACCTTAAAGAACCACCCCCCCCCCCAAAATAATAAAAAAAAAAAATAAATAAATAAATAAATAAAAAATAAATAAATAAATAAATAAAAAAATATAAAAATAAATAAAAAATACAAAACAAACAACAAACTAAAACAATACAACAGCAACAACAACAAAAACAACAACAAACACCTTCTACAATTAGCAACAACCAATTACCCTCATCTCCCATTAGTTTGGTCAATATTTTCCCAAGCGTTTGATAGGAAGTAGTCAAAACTACACCGGATGTACATTTAAGCATATATTCTTGTTTACAATGGGCTAGGAGCCGTCTGATCAATGTCTGCTCTGTTTGCTTATGTAATTTTATAGATATATCTCTACAGTTTCTGCCAAATCAAAACTTCATGTGTTCACGTGCTTTGATAAGATATAATCTCGTTAATATTCATGATGTTGTTATAAGATATATAGGTAGATAGACAGACAGACATACAGACAGACAGAAAGATAGGTGTGAAAATTATTGTACAGTAGAACCTGTCTTAGTTATTGGTCTGTAAGGCAGGTGGTAGTTTAATGCAGGTCAAAAGTATTGCAGGAGCTTTCTGCATTACGTTTGCCCTGCATTAAGCAACAACCTTCTTTTAAAGACTTCTATGTTCAGTAAATATGTGGCCGCTTAGGAAAGATTTACAGTAAAACCTCTCTATAACGGCCACTAAATCACATAAAATATTTTGTGTTAAAGGCAGGTGGCTGCTTAAAGCAAGGTGAACGTAAAACAGAACGCTCCTATAGGAGCATTCTGTCTTACTTTTATACTGCTTTATCCCCTTTCAGAACTTTTAAACAGCCACCTGCCCTAAAAACCAACTAATTAACACAATTTAGTGACCGTTTTAGAAAGGGTTTACTGTAATTGTGGGAAATACAACTCCTATTCGCTGCATTAGTTTTAATCCAAAACATAAACTCAAGTGAAACACAAATCTGGGTCCATGCTTATAAAACTTTTAGCTGAGTCTGAGTCCGTTCTCAAGTTTTTGATTGGTCAGATTTGAGCCTCAGGCTCAAATCTGACCAATCAAAAGCTTGAGAACGAAACTCATTGCTCAAGTATATTTTCTTAGAAATCACACGAGATGTGCCCCCGCAAACGAGATGTGCCCTCGTGAAAGGTGAAGTTAAAATCCATCAAGTGCCGCTTCCAGGAAATTAAAGTACGATTTAATCTTGGAACCTGCGATGTCACTGCGTAGAAATTTACAGTTAGCTTAATATATCCAACATAAACAAGTGTCCCTCTAGCCGCGACTTGAATTAAAAAAGGCGTTTCTATGTCCCTGCAAATATAGTAGACCCAGACCAGCGTCTGCTCTGTTTCCTTATGACATACTATAGATTATGAAGCTTTTATCAAAACAGAAACATAATTATGTGTCCATGTGCCATTACAAAAAAATTAAATCTAATTAATATTCATTATGTCATTATGTCTTGACAAATTTAGACAACAATATTTTTGATATGCAAAAATTGGCTGATTATGACAATATTTTTTACAATGAAGAAAATATTCCAAAACAGGGAATTAATATAATACATAAATACTTGAATTGCTCTGATCTAATATTTCGACCACTAAGGGTCTTTTTCCAAAGATTATCATGTCAAAATACACGTCACATTTTTGTTACATGCATTCAGCCATAAAATCAAAGAGAATAATGTTGATCCAGCGTCATGGTGACATTGGGTTGTTATTTAAAATGTCATGATGTCATCAAAAACGTCATCAAATGACTTCACGTGTGCAACGACGTCATGCATTCATTATCTCCTTGATGTTACAGCCAAATGGTCTATAAGTTCTCAGTCTCCATATCCAATCAGTTTCATGGATCTGTCTTTCAATTCTACATGCATGGAACATCCGTTTCAAAACTACAAATATCATATCATCACTGCTATGACCACCGACTCAAAAATGTCTGTTTATTGGCTTCTCTCTCTCCCATGTCTCACATCACTCAAATGTTCTTTCATTCTTTCCCGAAATTCTCTCTCAATCTCGCCAACATACACCATTATATCGCATTTACTACATTTAATTGCATATACTACATTTCTTGCTCTACAGTTAATATTAGTAGACACATTGTAAACTGATTGTCTATTTGTGTCACTAATACTTGACATTTCAAGAATACTGCAAGTAGTACAACCATTGACACACTTTGGCCACACTGGTCATAGAGGGCAGATATTCTGTCGGTGTTGAGCAGGCAAGCAATAGTTCTATGAAGGTTGTGTGTACAATTGAACGTTGATATTTCGAACTCGGTTAACTCGAACTTCTGGATAACTCGAACTAAACGTTAGGTTCTTCCAAAATTTATAATACATAATTGCTCTAAAATGTATCACTACGCATACATAGAAACATACATGACAGCTCATTGCAGGTCGAAAGTAATGCTGAAAGCTTCTGTGCTTCTGTCGTTGCTGTAGACTTTCCTGTGGCGTCGCCTGACTGACTGATGTTCTGTTGTCTGTTTTTGTCCTTGGACCTCGATCATAGATACAAATATTTATACAACAAACAACATCAATGTCTAATTGAAATTATAACCCTGTCCATTTAAATCAGACTAAACTACATTTTCAAATAAAACATACGTTGTTAGAATATTATGAAACAAATAACAATTTGATACACATTAATCCTTTCACCGCCAATGTCGCATAAATGCACCAGGACAAAAAGTTCAGTCCCAGATCAGTTGCCGCCTTTTGAAGGCGGCGTCTGATCAGGGACTTCACTTTTTGTCTCAATCTCTATTTCTATAGCTATGCTTTATTCCTTTGAAATCTGCATTTATTTATCTCATTTACTTATTATACCAAATGATTTAGCATGGTTGGTTTGCAGACGGTAGTTAGAAATATGCCACCGAAATAGTTAAATCATTTCCCTGTTTATTTCAAATTTTAAAACCTACTGTTAAACTCTGTTATATAACACCAATAACACTGTTGATAATTATATGTCACACCTTTAATAAATCAACTGAACTATTCCATATATATAACTTCACTGATCAGACGTTGCTAAGATACCTCTTATGACGTCATAATAACATAACGTCATATGACGTCACATGACGTTCTCTACTATACTTAATATTTGAATAACATGAAATTAACATTCATTATACTTTCTTTTTCTGTTCGATCTAATGAATATTTGGAAAATATTATAAATATAACTAAAGATGAAATCCCAATTAAAAAAACAACATAAAAATGAAAATAAATGTTATGTATCAATAATGATCAGTCTTTAAATGAATTCTTCTGGCATTCTGCCATCTTCCAAGACTCTTAACAGTTCAAACCCAGCAGAACCACGTTTTTTCAGACAATCTGCCAAGTGAATTTTTCCTGGACACCATCTGATATCCTTGACTTCCCCTCGAGCCAGTGATTCATCTATTGCCGCTATGTCTACCCTCAGACGCTTGTCGTCCACAAGTTTTGTTGAATTTACTGCTTCAATTACACTTTTATTGTCAACGTAGGCTAGAATGGGTATTGCTTTTGAATCAATACCAACAACCTGCGCAAACATGTGCCTGTAATACATAGCACTCTCTAGTCCTTCTTGCAGACTCAGTGCCTCAGCAGCAATTGTGGATCGTACAACCCGCTTAATTTTGCCAGCATGCCAAAACAGTGGACAACATTTTCCTTTCGTATCCACTAACCATACAATATGCCCAGCTGTACTGCCTGTCCCATTGTTGAGATTACACAAAGACGCATCTGTAAAAACCAGGATTCTCCAATCATTTGCAGTTTTGCTCAAGTCTGGGAATGATATCAATGACCTCATATCTTTCAGTCTATTTACTATCTTTATTGCTCTTGAAAGGTCGCTTATATTTCCTTGTCTGAGTTTTGTACTGAGTTTTATTAAGTCAAAAGCCATGTCGGGTCTTGTCCCTTGTACAGCCCAATTGAGTTGTCCAATAAGCTGTCGATATTCAGTCTGTTCTTTTTCTGTTAATGTAGTCTGCTTATTCTGTGCCCTTTTTGTATCTAGACTCTTATTCTGTATGTTGTTAACATATATAGACTGATCTAGAATGATTCTATTTTTCTCCTGGGAAATATGAAACCCTATGTATCTGAAGTTTTTCTCTTCAATTTTTCCAGCCACGAATCTCTTCCTCAAATTGTTCATAATGTTCTCAAAAATCTCGTCACCTGCATGAAGAAAGTCATCAACATGGCAGCAAACAATTCCTCTCAGTTGACCATCTTTTCGCAGAAAAAACATAGCTGGCTCTATTTCGCACATTGTACACCCTAGTCTTAATAGTTCTTCTTTCACGCTTAAGTAAAACTGTATTGCCCCATCTTTCAACCCATACAGTCCATGTTTTAACTTCCAAACCATGCTATTTGGTGTGTCACTTTCGTTTGGAGGTTTTATGAATATATCCCTCGACAGCTCTCGACCTTGTAAAAATGCAGTTTTGATGTCAGTTGTTTTGACTGTCCAGTTATTCATAGATGAAAGAGCTAAAAAGAGTCGCATTGTTCCTTTCCCCACAGTGGGACTATCTCTTTGCATTTGAAAATCTTCTTCAAACCCCCTAACTACAAGCCTTGCCTTCATCTGACCATCTTTGTTTGTTATCACCCAACGTGTTGATAAGGTTTGTTGGCCACAATCATTCACCTCTTCATAAGTGTTGAAATGAGACAGTTTCTCTAGCTCAGCCATTTTTGCTGCATTTGTATCCTCATTTTCAGTCGTTTCTTTCAATTCATTTACATTGACATCTTCAGTTATCATTTCCCATTGTACTTGCTCAAGATTGATGCTTTTCTTGTCTCCAGTGACATTCTCTTGTATATTATACCAGTGCTTGTTTCTGCCTGTTGCTTTTCCAGCTCTTCCTAGTACCTTGGCTTGCACCCAAACGTCATCATCTTGTACCTTGTATTTGATGTTGTCATTTGTTTTGAGGACCACCTTCTTGTTTTCTATGTTTTGTTGAGTTTCCACCTCTGTAGACACACCATCTGGTATATCTTCTGAGACCATGTGTTTGGCTCCGGCTCCGACTGCTGTCTCTTTGTCTTGTTCATCTGTTGTGTATTCTTGTTCATGTTTGTCATTTTTGGAATGTTCTGTGGTCACATTGCTGTTGACCTTTTGTAGCCTATTTGGAGATACTCGCACGAACACTGCACCATGGCGTACAAACACTATCTTTCCATCCTGAAATACCACTTTACCAGGCCCGAGCCATCGCTCTTTTCCTTCTCGCTTGTATAAAACAATGTCTCCATTTTTGAAAACTTGTTCTGCAGCCCTGACCTTATTTCTCAAAGCTCGTCGAATTCGTTCATCAGCCTCAGTCTGAATGAATACTCTACGTGCAGCATGTAGGGCATTCAAGTGTTCAGCGAACACTTCACTGCTAGTCATTCCCTGTAAAGCTGGAAGTTCCTCAGTCATAATGTTTGGCAAATGAGGATTTTTTCCAAAAACGAGTTGGCGACTGCTATAACCATTCCACATCTGCAAAGAGTTTCTAGCCATGTTTGCCCATGAGAGGAGGGTCTGTTTGTTATATTTTCCATAATCTGCTGTGAGTTTCACAAGCATCATGTCAGTTATAGCATGTACTCTTTCACACAACCCATTTTGGAATGGACTTTCACCTGCAGTTGTACATAGCTGGACATTAAGGATGGAAGCTATTTCACGTATTTCATCGGAATTGAACTCTCCTCCATTATCTGTCATCAGTGCTTTCATCACTCCAAACTTTCCAACGCAATGTGTCATCAACGCCTCAATGATGTTACTCGGTCTCTTTCTATCGACAAAGACTGACAACGTATACCGTGACCACATGTCTATGATATGCAGTATCCAGTGGCCATCCCAATACTTCAAGTCCATTGCCACCTTTTCATTGAATCTGGTTGCCATGGGCATCCCCACAACTGGCATTGATGGTGTTCTAGCATACATTTTGCAGAGATCACACTTGTCTTCTATGTTTGAAAGAATGTCCTCATATTCATCAGTCCAGATTCCAGCATCTTTTAGAAGGGCAATCAGCCTCTTCTTAGGTGGATGTGCGAATTGTCTGTGTAGCTTTAATAGAGTCTTTTGTTTGTCGTTTTGGCTTAAGACTTCAAGGTTGACTGCACAAACACTCTCTACAGGCAATCTCTCTGCTTTGTCAATTGGTACACAATAGTGGCCAGATGTTGTCAAATTGAACGCTACGTCCTGTCCCATTATATTAGCCATATCATTCTCTAGGTCCAATTTTATAGCAGCTTTCTTCATGGCAGTCCTTGAAAGTAGAAGCGGTATGTCAGATTCTACAACATCCGTATTTATTGTCACAGTCTTACCTGCAATCACTGCAGGCAAACTGTACTCCCCTTTCGACTTTAGACATGTCCCCCCTCCAAACTTGAACACCTTTTGTCCTCTTGTGCACTTCACCCTCATCTTATCACTCTCATCAAGAGACTGGATATATGTGTTGATCCAGCTGTCACCACAAACTGTACTGCTACAGGCACTATCTAAAATTGCACAATTTCTTGCATCAATGCCAAGCCTACGGACTTCTTCTCTGTTGTATCCAGTAAACAGTACAGCATGTTCATCTTCAACTATTTTCACCTTGGCCATGTTCTCCCAGCTGTCTGGGCATGCCGACAATAAATGTCGGTACGATCCACATGATGGACACACTTTTGGATTGCCATCAGGTCCTAAAGGATTCATATTCTTTTTAGGACCTCCTCTGTCTGCACCAACTATAACCTTAGCTTTTTGGTTCCCAGGCCTTTGTTGAGATCCGTAGTTTCCACGTCTCCATGTACTTCCTGATGCTCCTCCAGAATTGTAACCCCTACTTCTGCCTCTATTATATCCCGTCGCTAATACTGATTCTCCCCCACTGGTAAAATAGGCTGGTTCCAAACGCATACCCCCACTTGACACAGCATTACCCCCTTTGAACTTTTTGAGCGACTTCTTTGCCTCCTCATACAATGTTTCCTTCTTTTCATAGTTCATTCCTGTCAGCACCAGGAGTTTTTCTTCTGGCGTGATGTTTGCTTTACGTAGGAGCTTAAATGCTAAAATTTCGGGAGGCAAAATCATTTTCTTTTTCTCAATTTTTTGATACTTGGCATCAAATAAGGCAATAAATTCAGGAATGGATTGACCCTCAGATCGGCGAAAATCATCAAAATCTTCAAACTTTTCTAAGCTATCTGTAAGATCATCTTTCGCTAGATGTTTGTCCAAAAAATCTATCAGAACATCGAAACCGTTGTAACCTTTAAGATCATCAATTGGAATTTGATCAAAAACTTTGTCGCGAATCTGAGTTTCATCTTCAGGCAGTGACAGCGCAATCGCTATCCCTTGTTTATACTCACACAAATCCGTGATCTCACGCCAAGCCAACAACTCTTGCTTATACCGTTCATAGTTCTTTGCTGCCTTGAAAACAGGGGGGTTTATCCTGGTAGTCATTTCTCCTTTCCTATGTAAATGTCCGGCACTAAAAACTTGTCACTATGTAGATTTTGCTCTAATCAAAGTAGTCTCTATAGTCCAAAGGACTGTTGCCTTCGCTCTGCTACCAATGTTAAACTCTGTTATATAACACCAATAACACTGTTGATAATTATATGTCACACCTTTAATAAATCAACTGAACTATTCCATATATATAACTTCACTGATCAGACGTTGCTAAGATACCTCTTATGACGTCATAATAACATAACGTCATATGACGTCACATGACGTTCTCTACTATACTTAATATTTGAATAACATGAAATTAACATTACTCATGGACAAAATAGTTATAATGAAATATGGAAGGTGAAACATTGTAGCTGTTTTAGAAAGTTAAGGAAAAGAACGGTCAAATTCAATTAGCAAACAGCAAACCCTGATCATACGGCTCTTACAGATGTCATCTGATCTGGGTCTATTGTGTTTGCAAATACGTGAAAATGCGTTTATATGTAGGAAAGGGTTACCAACTTACCCTACAAATACGCTTATAAACATATAGAGTAGATCCAGATCTAACAGCTCCTATAGAAAACGACTATCTTGGCCATAATAAAAACCAAATTAATACTCATGATGTCAACATTTTCCTTGCTATGGGCAGATGAGTGATTACCTATGCAAACAGTTTGAATCCAGATGGGATGCCGAGTAACTTGGTGTCTCATCAGGATCCAAACTGGTTGACATCCTGATTGCAATTTGGTGACACATTGATTATAGATTGAACTTTGAAATGTAGCAGGTGAACAATTCTGAAAAAAATAATTTGCTAAGCAGGCTAAAGGTTAATGGAGTAAAGGGTTGCATAATTGTATTAGCTGTTTCACACCAGACTTTATATTACACGTGCATTATGTCTGATCTAGATATACTCCATTTGCTGATACATATTTCTTTGTGCGCTGTGGGTTCGAATCCAAGTCAGGGCATTTTTATTTTTCATGTGAGGAAGCCTTCAAGCTCGCTTGCGATAGGTCGGTAATTCTACTCGGATGTTCTTCACTGCACGAAACAAAGAAACTCTTGAGTCTTCCTTTATGATTGTATAGAAACGCATGTATAGGTGCGCTGTTAGATTGTATAGAAATAGACGTTTAGATTATCTTCATGATTGTATAGAAAAAAAATGTACATGTATATGTGCGCTGTTGGGTTATATAGAAACAAATAATACAGGAGAACCTCTCTTAAAACTTAAGTTACCATTTATTTATTGAACAGACGAGTCTTAAAACAGAAGGTGATTGCACAATGCAGAGCTAATTAATGTAATGCAGAAAACTCCTATATTTTTGACGTGCATTAAGCTACCACCAGTCTTATAGACCCACACTTAGACGTACTTTCGATTGCTGCTTAAGACAAGTTCTGCTGTATTCAAATGTTTAACCACATCCCTTAAGCGGCTCATTCCTTCATTTCGCACGTTCAGAATTATCACTGTCTATTAATAGCCATACATCATCCGTGTGTGTATGATTTACGAGATTAAAGCCACCCACGATATCAAAGGAAAATACGATAGGATAAACAGGATGATTGCATGCTATTTTATGTAACATTCATGCAAATTGCGGCTAAGAACTTCATTTACATGCGATGTTATGTTTATTTTTTGAACAAAATGTACAATGCGTCTCGCATGGTTGTCGGCACTTTGTTTGCTGTTTAATACACATGCCGCCTCATTTCAGATTGTTTATCGTTAACTCATGTACACCATGAATATTTATACCAGGATTCATGACTTCATGAGAATCCATTTACTGATGCTAACAATGGTCATTAATCAATAGAAATATAGGCCTCGGCAGAAACTATAGAATAAGATTTATATTCAGACATATCAATACGCTCGTAAAGGTGCGTACCCAAATTCTAAAATCATCATTTCTCCACCAAACCATATGTTGTGACCACTCTTTAGAATCGTCTCTTCGAGACGATTCTAAAGAGTGGTCACAACATAGAGTTTGGTGGAGAAATAAAGGAGTCATTCTTGAACAATGTTTTAATACAGGCATTTTATCTGGACCTTTTGGGCATATATGGACAAGACCCCACTTTCCCTTTGACATTATTAAACAGCTTCAGTGTATTACTCATGGATTTATGTCTTTGTAGGTACAGGTAAAATTAGATCTTATGGCACACCTTTTGTTCTCAGTGTTTACAAACACTACAGGTAAATATACTGTATAATGCCCAGGTGGCCGCTATAATAGTTTGGTTCAAATCTGCTTTGCTTTTATTGTTTTATATTTGGAATGGGTAGTTTTGTTTTTTCATATGTTTTGATGGGCGTGTACATTTTTTATTATTTTTTATTTTTATTTTTCTCGAGACCTCCGTTACAGGTATGTTTTGTTTACATTTTAAGTAGGTTATGTTGGTGTGCCATAAGATCTAATTTTACCTGTACAGGTAAAATTAGATCTTATGGCACACCTTTTGTTCTCAGTGTTTACAAACACTACAGGTAAATACACTGTATGATGCCCAGGTGGCCGCTATAATAGTTTGGTTCAAATCTGTTTTGCTTATATTGTTTTATATTTGGAGTGGGTAGTTTTGTTTTTTCATATGTTTTGATGGGCGTATACATTTTTTATTATTTTTATTTTTCTCGAGACCACCGTTACAGGTATGTTTTGTTTACATTTTAAGTAGGTTATGTTGGTGTGTCATAAGATCTGATTTGGACTGTATAGATAAACAAACTAGGTCTGGCAGTTACGTCAGCACAATAACAAAACTAAAAATAGAAGGGTTTCCTCAATATATGATGTGAAAAGGATAATTTATAGAAAAAAACACCAAGGGATATCCGATTCCGTGGTCTAAAGGACGCATATGTAGCGTTGCATGCGCGCTATCCGAGTTCGAAACTCACCGGCGTTTACACTTTTATTTCTTTGTTGTTTTAATATTTTTAAATACATTTGTCAGTACATTTTCTCTATAGGATCTATTCTTTTTTTTTCTTTTTTCTGTTCTTGTTTGGTCCTGCTTTCTGTTTTTTGTTTACATATATGTTGTTGAGGCAAACAAGAAAAGGAAAAAAATAATTGACTTATGTGGGTTTCGAACCAGGTACATTTTGATTGGGATGACAGCGCCTTTATCCACTCGGCTACAGACTCCACAAGCATACCGTCATAATCAAATAGTCACATTCTTTTCTTTTAAGAAATAACATGTCATATGAATATCCAAGTAAACTAATTATGACGTAACTGTCAGGAATTCCCTGTCGGACTATAGATGGCTGCATAAAGGCATCTCAAAAGCTCCTTTATAAGTGACCCCCCCCCCCGAAAATAAAAAGAAAGAAAACAAAAACAAATACACAGTGTCTAGCAGTGCTAATTATTGATTCCCTGGAGTGCTCCTGCAGTGTCCAGTCAGGGCCAATAGCCATAAGAGATACAGTTATGCAATTATACATTGATCCTCGGTGACAGTAGCCCGCCTTATCAATGTGTGTATTAGATACTAGAGACTAAGCCCAAAATACACAGCATTGCGGTTAATGGGTCAACATTACTTTCGAAATGCCTTTAATGAGTTTTTACTGTACTAATATTTCTTATATAGATAGTCTTTATCTCCCTGTTTTTATATTTTATTTAAGAAATAATGACATCATGAATATTTAGCAGCTGTTGTTTGTACAATAGTGTATGTACACAGCATGTTTTGTTACTTGTATAAACGATTATAATTTCAACAACAAACAGAGCAGACTATGATCAGACGGATTCTACAAGAGCCATCTCATCTGAGTCTACTATGTTGCAAATGCGTGAAAAGGCGTTTATATGAAGTATAAAGGAAACTATTAAGTATAAGACATGGTTCTTTGAAAATGATGTGTCTTGATAAGTCCAAGTGATTCTTGTAAGAACATTGATTTTAAATCATACTAAATCATACTAACGAGTGAGAGGGTGATTGAGTTTGGTTTTACGACACCGCAACACTACATAGGTTATATGGCGCCGAGACGGGAGAAAATTTGCCGGACCCATATCTAATTTACCTCGAGATGGAATATGGGACATGGGTCAAGAAACCTAACACCTGGAGAATCAGAGATGCAGAAACTCCAGTTTACAAGTACGCTGAACATGTATAAGTGGCATCGTGCGATCATGAACAGTGGTATCCGTTGTGTGCCATTCATGCATGTCCAAGTACCACATAGGACCATACTAACGAGAAAATAAATCTCTTCAAAAGTAGAATTATACATTTGTTTTCCTGAAATATGTTTTAGTACCCCTAAACAATGACATTTATTACTTTTGCAATAAAAGAAAATATACTGTTACAATATCCCCGGAAACTAGACAGTCAAACAAATTCGTATTTTAAATTAAACACAGCCTAGTGGAAAAGGCCACCCTAATACACTATTCAACCCTTATTTCGCTAACAGCGATCTGACCCGAATTTGCAAATAGCTTGAATCCTGATGAGGATCCAATCTGTGGGCAAAATGATTTTTGTTTCAAAAACCTTATATACCAGGCAGTTGTCTAAATTGCAACAGATTCAAAATTGAGTAGAAAATATATTTTACAGCGGGTTCAGGATTTACAAGGTTTATGAGTACAGATGAACTTCGATATCTCGAACTTCAAGGGATCATACAAATTAGTTCGAGATAAAAGAGGTTCGATTCATCCGATTTATAATCTGACCAATATATCTAAGTTTATAGCTTAGGAAATGCTCTATTTATCACAATGGTTTCAAAAGTACTAAATTCTATGTCTCCTTTTCAATAGTTAATGCTCCTTTTCGGTAGATTATTCAAAGATCTTGGGTCTAAAACTAGGAGGGAATGAGTCAAGCAACCACCTGCTTTTTAAGACTCCTATATAATTATGTTCAATAAAAGAATGGCCGCTTAAGACAGGCTCTACTGTTCGGAGCAAAACGAGACGCCTCGCCTGGACGTAAGCTGTCCCATATGTACTGCTTAGTTACAATATTAGACTGCGTGGGCTTTATATAGCTCCGACATGTCAATTATTTCTCTGGGTTTCATTTCGACAGAGGCATAATAAACGGCGTCCATATTAAACATTTCCCGTCACTCTAGGTTTCGCCATTAACATGTCACCACAATCTTCGTTGTTGTCTTCGATGTTGCCATCGTGATCTTGGTCATGCTTAACTCATTCTCTCATATTGACGACCTTTGACGGCTCTGCAAAAGGCACTTTTTGAAACCATTGTGATGAATAGAGCATTTGCTCCATAGGAGCAAATGCTCTATTTATCACCATGGTTTCCAAAATTCACAATTATAAAACAATTCCTTTTCTGTAGTAAATGCTCATTTCGGTAGATTTATTCAAAGTGGTTTGATCTAAAAATAGCCTATGAGAGAATGAGTTAAGATGACCATGATGACGACCACCATCGACGTCATAAACAGTATTATAATATGAAACGGTCTCATAATTTCTATAGGTAAACAACGAGCAGTGAGCCGTGAATGTACTTTACATTTTGGTATGTTCCACGATTTAGGGGTGTCGGCATTGCTGCAGTCCATCTAACTAAGATATGTACTTTAAATGCGACAGTTTATCACGATTTTCTCATGCAGGTTGTATGCTGACAGAATGCTGACTCCCACAAAAAGTGAACTGCGCTGATTTTTATGGTTCACTGCTCGTTGCTTACTTATATAGGTAAACAACGAGCAGTGAGCCGTGAATGTACTTTACATTTTGGTACGTTCCACGATTTAGGGGTGTCGGCATTGCTGCATTCCATCTAACTAAGATATGTACTTTACATACGACAGTCCATCATGATTTTCCCATGCAGTGTTTTATGCTGATTCCGCCCCCCCCCCCCCCCCCCCCCCCCCCAAAGTGGACTGCGCTGATATTTATGGCTCACTGCTCGTTGTTTACTTATATCTTACCGTGGATAGTTGGTGTTTATCATGCAGTGCTTTCTATGTTTGTCTGTCTAATTATAATTGTTAACTGTAATTGTAATTGTTCTTTTTTTCTTTTTTTTGTAACTGTTTGCCATCGTTTGCATTATCTATATATACATGTATGTGTGTATGTATTTTGATATTGCTCTCCTATACTGCAGGAAATATAAATTATTATTATTATTTATTATTATTGATAATATTGTTTTTATTATTATTATTATTATTATTATTATTATTATTATTATCATTTAACCATTTATTCCTTTCTACGCCTTTGCAAACAGAGAGTAGACCCAGATCAGACGGCTCCAGTGGAGGCTGTCTGATCAGGGTCTGCTCCGTTTGCTTATGATATAATATATATATATGGTTCTACAATTTATGCCAAGGCCAAACATGTCTGTGTCCATGTGTTATTATAAGAATTAATCTAATTAATATTCATTATGTTATTATTTCTCACATGATTTTTATGGAGCAAAGATTATTTCCCATATTGGCTCTACTATTGTCCATAAATAGTGCGCACATATACATCTACGATGTTTTACGCCTTTGCAAACAGAGTAGACCAATGGTCTACTTTGTTTGATTTTGCCATATTAAGTACCTAGTTATAGTGTAATTTCAGTCAAACGGACTGCTCAGCCGACTGTACATTTACTCCCCTGGTCACTGTCATTCGCCTACAATAATGAGCACTGCTAACATATAGCGCAAGTATGCAGCCGCAGTACCGGTTAGTGACCCTCACAGGTACTCGTTTTAACCCCTGGGTGGAGAGAAGTACGGGTGGGAGACACTGAAACGCGTCTCTGAGACGCCCGGGGCGGGATTTGAACCCCGGACCTCCAGACCGGCAGACAAGCGCGTTACATGTACCACTAGACCACCGCACACCATAGTATACATATGATTACACAATATCTGTCATAATAAAAGTTCTGTTTCATAATTATTAAAATTCAGTTAACTTATATCCACGATGTAAATTGTTTCTGGCATTAATATTCATGGAGTAAAGGGTTAGGCCTTTGATAAAAAAGTATGTTTATAGTTACCGGGGAATCACGCATAAGTGCCAGTCTCTGAGGAGCTTTTGATGTGCATTAACAGTAAGTCTAGGTTTATCCATATTCTTCATATAAATGCTTTGTCACGTCTGATCAGCGTCTGCTCTGTTTGCTTTATGAAATACTATTGATATGATTCTACATTTTCTAAAATGTGCTGAAAACTCCCGTGCACATAATTATGCATTTATAAAACATATGTCCATTAATAGTCATGACGCCATCATTTCTTATGTGAATATGAAACATGCAAAGGGTTAATACGATACGTAACGTAAAACATTTGAACATTTACCGAGACAGCAGGCATACAAACTGTCTCTGATGAGCTTTTCCAATGGATTAACAGTAAGAATAGATTTTAATACGACATGAGATTCAAAGCCTTTGAACATCAAGGAATGACAAAACACAGTGCAATAAACTTGCTTTCGATTTCAAACACAGCTGAATTGTTCATGTAATCCCTTTTTTATTAAGATTATCTTCAGTTTTTGCAAATGCGATATACTTATATGCTTAATATATTCTTATTTTTTCCTTGACAAATTTAAACTTGATTTCGATTTCAAACGCAGCATAATTGTAATTACTCATTTATTAACATCGTCTTCAGTTACTGCAAATGCGATATTCTTATAAGCTTATCGCCTGAACTTTTCCTGGACACATGTCGGAATTGTTGGCTTCACGGAAACTATCAAGTGAGGGTTTAAAACATTCATTACGACATGGTTCAGATCAACGCACTATCCCGTACAATATAAATGCCCCTTTCTACGCCATTGCAATCAGAGTAGACCAGATTAGACGGCTCCTGTAGGTAATGCTCTGTTTGCTAGTGAAATAATATACAGCTGAACTTCGATAACTCGAACTCGGATAACTCGAAATTTTGGATAACTCGAACAAAAACTTTAGCCCTTCCAAAACTTAAAACACAGAATTGCTCATCTGTATCGCTACAGAAACATGTATCTAGAAATACAAGTTGAAGCTTAATACGAGGGTTGTTCGGAAAGTTCGTAGAATGTTGTTATAAAATTACGTGTAATCGTAACTGCATGCACAGGAGCTTTCAGCATTACTTTAGACCTGTATCTGGCTGTGAACTCGAGAAATTGTTCAGATTAGAAATCGGATAACTAAGCAACCGCGTGCCTTTTAAAACTGTTATGTTCAATAAATGAATGGCCGCTTAACACAGGTTCTACTGATATCTAAATTACCGAGAACAAACTTCTTATTTGCTAGTTCTATCAACTATTCCGGGTCACTCAATATTCAAAATATCTCTGTATGTGCCAATAAGCCAAATAGTTTTCATCAAGCCATGTGAAATATCATGTATTAACGGTTTAGATCTACCTGATACATACGCTTTTGCATACCCAGATAAGATATAGGAGCCATCTGAACAGTGTCGCTCCCTGTTATTCGCGCAAGAAATAATAACATCATACATATTAGATTATTTAAGAGGCATGTCTATGGTATTCCATAAGCAGATAGAGCAGACCCTGATCAGACGGCTCCAACAGGTGCCGTCTGGTCCGGGTTTGCTCTGTTTGCGAAGATATGAATATGTGTTTATAACAGGGACAGGGTTATGGAAATATATATAATGTATTATATTTTTGTTGCCATGGTTTCAAACCCCTATATAATTATTCAGCAAATTTCTAGCCAGACATTCATTATCTCATTTATTACAGGAATATACACCAAGTGAAAGGGTTACTGTAATAAACATGCAATTTAACCCTTTCACTGCCACAGTCGCATAAATGCACCACGACAAATAGTGCAGTCCCAGATCAGACGCCGACTTTTTCACTATTTGTCTCAATCTCTATTTCTATATATGTGCTTTATTCCTTTGAAATTTGCATTTATTTATCTCATTTCCTTATTTTACTAAATGATTTAACAAACTTGGATTGCAGACGACAATTAGAAATTTGGCGCCGAAAGGGCTAAGCTTTGATGGTGTTTATATAATAACTATTAAAATCAGAAGAGACGTAATAGGACTTTAACGCTCTCGGCGCCACATTTCTAATGGTCGTCTGCAAACCACTTTGGTTAAATAATTTAGTAAAATAAGAAATGAGATAAATAGATGCAAATTCCAAAGAAATAATGCACATATAGATCTATAGAAAAAGAGTTTGAGACAAAAAGTGAACTTCCTGATCAGACGTCGCTCTGAAAAGGCGGCGTCTGATCTGGGACTGCACTATTTGTCGTGGCGCATTGTTGCGACATTGGCGGTGAAAGGGTTAATAGGATCATAACGCACTGTGACAGACACGGTATGTGTATAAATGTTATACAGGTTCTTATGTACTAACCGTTATTCCACTATCAGCCATACTTACTAGCATTTACAAACAGCTTAGATCCAGATGAGACGCCGAGTAACTCGGCGTCTCATCAGGATCCAAGCTGTTTGATACTCGGTATAATAGTTTCTGAAAAGCTTGATCGAAATGGAAGTCGTTAAAATTGTATCAGATCCAAATTTGAGCGGACCCTTTTTTCACAGCTCGGTAAGGGTTCCAGACAATACGTGACAGCTGTCTCTTAGGATTTTAAATAAATAATGTGTCTTATGTTTCTTGACAAAATACGCTGGCAAGATATACTTGCGTTAGAATAAAACATGTTCTGCGATTTTTATTAGATTAAAACTGAAACTTTTCCTGGAATTAACTTGCAGTTGTATATTTTCAGCGCCTTTCAAAGCCTTTCCAAACAGGGTTACAGTTAGGTAAGCAATTCCTTGTTCCTAATGCTATTATAAAATGCTAACTATTGCATATTCATAGCATCTTTTTAAGAAAAATGCAAGATAAATGCATAGTACTTTTTGTTTTGTGTTTAAAAAAATGCAAGATAAATGCATAGTACTTTTTATTTTGTGTTTAAAAAAATGCAAGATAAATGCATAGTACTTTTTGTTTTGTGTTTAAAAAAATGCAAGATAAATGCATAGTACTTTTTGTTTTGTGTTTAAAAAAATGCAAGATAAAATCAATTTTGAAATCTTGCGAAGTGGACATTTATCCTGCTAAAAAAAAGTTACCCAGCAGGCTTAGCGTCTTCGTTAAACATTTGAAGTAAGCATTTAGAATTCTAAATACAGATAACCGCATGGTGTAATTACACGTTTTAAATGGCAAAATATTTATAAAAACGGGAATTTTATACGTGTATCAAACGTAAGTTATTTGAATCCTTCCGTTTGATTGACTCCATTAACTTTGGTATAGTTAATAAAACTGCATGATGCATCCAACGTCAGGAGCGTAGCTGAATCTAAGTGTAATGTACGCTTCGTGACTATAGGAGTCGGAGCCATGCTCCCCAGGAAAAAATTGTTATGTTAGGTTGCTCAAGGGTGATTTTGGGGTTTAATTCAGATTTTTTTTCACGGCAAAATATAAACGAATAAGGAATTAAACCAACTCCCTCATACTCTATTTTAAGACCCAACCATTTTGAATAATCTACGGAAAAGGAGAATTTACTAAAGAAAGAGAAACTTTCAGAATTGTGTAGTTTTGAAACCATTGTGATAAATGTAGCATTTGCTCAAGTAGGAGCAAATGCTCTATTTATCACACTGGTTTCAAAAGGTGATTTTTACGAAGGCGTCCAAAGTTGAATTTTACAGAGGCGTCAAGAGACGTCAATATGAGAGAATGGGTTAAAGCTTACATGCCAAGACGGAACATCTGTCAGAGTGGAACAGACTAAGCCTTCGACTCCCTCCCCTATTTTTGCCATAATAATGTTTTCACCTTTTAGATTGATGTTAACTCTTTCGGCGCCAATGTCGCCTGTTGGAAGCATTGAAAACAGTGCAGTCCCAGGTCAGATGCCGCCTTTTCAAGGCGGCATCTGACCTGAGACTCCACTGTTTTCTGTATCATTTTAGCCCAATCATACAGGTTTTTGAAAACAAGTGTTTTACTAATATACATTTATTATTTAGTTTATAATTATATTTAGTATGAAATTATTATTGCAGACGACACTTTTAAATTTGGCGCCAAAAGAGTTAAGCACGTGCGTATGTGCGTATCGCTAGCTACGCCCTTTTACGCCATTAACAAGATGCGTTTTAGAAACAATATGCCCCCAACCAGATTTGACCATAACACCTTGATGTATGACATTGATCTTAATAAGTAACACATAAAACTGTTCGCGTCCATACATTGCATGCATGCCTAGTTTAAAGTATGTATGTGAAATGGCTACAAAATTAGCGCCAATGTTAACGTTGGGAACAAACCAACAAATCATCCAACAAACAGACAGACAGAACAAAAACAATATGCCATTGGTGAGATAATAGTTAAAACAGCTTGGTATTAGACTGGTCAATAATAAATCATTTGCAACAGTCCGCTAGATAATTGGAGATACATCTGGAACATGAATGGTGGCAAAACGCAAGAACTGTTATTTACAGTAATGACGCAGACATCACCACACTCCCACAGAGATCGAAGACTCTTCAGCAATTCGACAGATAGACTTATGTGGTTACGAAAAGTGGCAAACACAAATAAAGTATCAGACGGGTTTAAAGAAATAAAAATATAAGGAAACGGATTAGCTGTATCAGACATATTCCCTCCTAGACTTCTCTAACTTGAACTAAACTACCGAAAAGGAGCATTAATTATATAAAAGGATAATTTTGGAATTATGCAGGTTTGAAATTATTGTGATAATTAGAGCAAATGGCCTATGTATCACAATGGTTTCAAAAATGAGTTTTACAGAAGCGCAAAACGTCGCCAGTAGGATAGAAAGGGTTAAACCCCAAGGGACAATTGTCACGGACCGTTCCAAGGCGGTACTTCCATCTCTCCCCCTAATCTGTGTTTGTTATGTCTTTATGTGTCTCTTTCTGTCTTTTCAAATGCATATACATTTACTGTTCTGTTTTGTCCAGTGTCAATGTGCTATTATTAAAAAATTATCTGATTAATATTCATGATGTCATTATTTCGTACATGAATAAACAGTTCAACAGTTCATACAGTTGAACTTCGATATCTCGAACTCGGGTAGCTCGAACTTCGGTCCATCCAAACTTTACAATACAGAATTATTCTTAAATGTATAACTTAATGCAGGACGAAAGTGATGCTGAAAGTTCCTGCAGAAAATTTCAGCATTGCTTTAGACCTGTATTAAGCTGTGAACTTTTAAGCTGTGAACTTGAAATATTGTTAAGATTAGAAATCAAATGACTCGAACCTCTGCTATCTCGAATTAATTTGTATAGTCCATTGAAGCTCGGGATATCAAAGTTCAACTATACATTTTAAATTATTCCGACCGATAGGCCAACACAATATAGCAATATATACATTGTATCCCTATCCTGTATTTGTGATACCAATAAGCTTATTTTCGCGTCGGTTCTGTATATATATTACATGAAATAAAACAAAACAGATGTTCAGATAAGATGCGTAAATCAAAACATTTTTCAATAATAACTTTGAAATTCGTTTTTTCTCCATCAAACCAATGTTCTGACAACTCTTTAGAATCGTCACAACAAAGGGTTTGGTGGAGATATGGCGAGGTTAGTATCTGATAACGCACCTTAAACACACTTCCTTATATTGACGACTTTTGACGACTCTGTAAAAGTCACTTTGTGAAACCACTGTGATAAATAGAGCAGTTGCTCCTATAGGAGCAAAATTTAATGATCTATTTATCACAATGGTTTCAAACTACAAAATTCTATTTTGGTAGATTTATTCAAAGAGGTTGTATCTAAATATAGCATATATATGAGGTAATAGGTTAATATGTTGCTCTGCTAAATAATATTTACGCATCTGAATACATGTAGTTCGATATTTGGATTGAATCCGATGGAAACACTGCTTAATCCTTTAAAACCATTAACAGTCGTGTAAAAAATTTAGAACACCGTGTCTATCAATTACAGTAATTGATATAATATCCTTTGGGCACCGGAAATTTTGGCCTTGGCAGAAATTGTAGAATCATATCTATATTATATTATAAGCAAACAGCAGATCCTGATCAGACGGCTCAAATAGGAGCCATCTGATCTGGATCTACTCTGTTTGTAAAGGCGTAGAAGTCTATCAGGTAAAGAAATACATGAACGCTCTTTTATCATGATAATGGTTAACCCTTTCGGCGACAAATTTCTAATTGTCGTCTGCAATCCAAGTTTGTTAAAATCATTTATTAAAATAAGGAAATGAGACAGATAAATGCAGATTTCAAAGGAATAAAGCAGATATATAGAAATAGAGATTGAGACAAAAAGTGAAGTCCCTGATCAGACGCCGCCTTGACGCCGCCTTGAAAAGGCGGCGTCTGATCTGTGACTGTACTATTTGTCGTGGTGCATTTATGCGACATTGGGCGCTGAAAGGGTTTAACGTAAACTGTATGTAAATGTTTATACAATTTGAAATTGAAAATTCTAATGCACAATTATGATTAATGATATTAGATGAACACATCAAGTAAATTGCAACCATCAGGCTAATACAATTAGAGAGCTGCGCAATTACAATCAGCACCATCAATTACATGTCTAATCTGCCTGGTAATCTGCATTTTGCGTCTGACAAAGAGAATTGTTACATCAGAGTTAACACGCAGCTTTGTAAATAAATGACAATTGTTCAGCATATAACTGCTCTGTTGTAAATATAGGTTGTTACATAAGCAGTTTAACTATTACAAGAATGCGACATGCAAGAAATACCACATACAAAACACACAACCGCCCGAACAGCAACATGACAAAACAAACACAAAATAGGGGAGGTACCGCCTTGGAATGGTCCGTTACAGTTGCACCGGGGGGGGGGGGGGCGTCCAACCTCACACTTATTTCATAGCCACTATCAAAAACAAACATACCCCCTCTCTGATTAATGTACAAGAACCACGAAGGCATATAGAGCGATAAATTGCATGTAAAACGAAGGCATATTTAACTGAAACAAACTGGATCCACCTATTGTTAGTATACTCAATGATGAGCTGCAGGAGAGGTTCTGTTCATATATACCCAAAAGTCTAGATAAGATAAGTAAATCAAATATTTTCAAGAATAACTCATTTGTTTCTCCACAAAAAGGAAGGAATCATAAAGCTGGCGATGTCCGAAGGAAAAGCCGGCCACATTACTTTTGTTGTTATGATCAACAATTGAACCAGATCTTAGTTTTAAAAACTGTTCATACACATGACACTTTAATTCAATTCACGTTCTTCCTTTGGCATGCGTACTATTCTTACATCCTTAACCTTTAGCCTGCTGAGCAAAATATTTTTGCAGGATTTTGCACCTACTACATTTTCAAAGTTCAAGCTAAAATCAATTTGTCTACTAAAATGCAACCAGGATGTCAAACAGTTTGGATCCGAATGCGAAGCCGAGTTACACAGCGTCTCATCTGGTTCCAAACTGTTTGCAAAGGTATTTACTCATTCATCCATAGCAGGCTAAAGGTAAAATTAATACACGTTCTTCTTTTTGCATGCATACTATTCTTACATCCTTAAAGCATTACCTCGTAGCCTATTTATAGACATATTACGTCATATGCTAATGTTGGATCCGTTACCTCATAGGCTATTTTAGACCCCTTACTTCATAGCCTGTTTATAAACATATCACTTCATGGGCTAATGTTAGATTCATTACCTAATAGGCCAGTTTAGACCTAATTTCATTCATTCGTTCATTCATTCTACCTCTGTGAATTAATCTACTGAAAAGGAGCATTTACTAGGGAAAAGGAACATTTTACACGTGTAGACTTGTGAAACTATTCTTATAAATAGTGGCTTCAAAAAGTGACTATTATAAAGGCGTCAATCTGAGGCAATGAATTGGTTAAAAAGCGTCAATGTAATTGAATGGATCAAAAGGCGTCAATATGAGAGAATGTGTAAAAGGCCGTGAACATGTAGTAAGTGCTACATGTATAAAGGCTATTATAGAAATATATTAAAATATATTTCAAAAGTATGCAACGGCGTCTAAAAATGATTAATCAAATGAATGCCGTTTGTCAAATAATCTTGCAAATTGCTTAGTAAGTACAAGCACTGGCCACATAATAATGCACTGCAGAGAAAAAGAGTAGACATTGCCTAAATTGATTTATCTCGTATCCCAGCTGGACAATTAAGCAGATAAAGCAATTACTTGCTACATAAGTATAGGTTTATATTTAAGGTCTGGAATTAACAAAAGGAGGACCGCAGTCTCCTGAAAATTACTGCGACAATTATGGGTCATAGAAATGCTATCAAGAGTGTACTTTCGAATATTGCATCGTCTATAACGGGCAAAAAGTACACTAAATATGTCAACAAGTACCTAAATGCGAATTACAGGGATAACAAAGTCTGAGGGAAGGGGGAGCAATGTGCTTCATCATTTAACAAGTTCTGCAAGGATGTCTCGAGTGTGCGAATATGCCGTCAATCTACAGTAAACCTAGCTTATTCGAACATTTAAGCAAGTACCATTATCGCGCTTTAAGGCAGATAGTAGCTTAATGCAGGGTAAAGGCCACGCAGAAAGCTCCTCTTGGAATATTGGAGCTTTTGGCATGGGTCCCATCCTGTATTAAGCGGCATTCAGCCCAAACTGTTCTGTATTCGTCTTTACTAAAAGTTACCGAGGCTTAACTGTGTCTTATTCCCACCACGTACTGACATTCAATTGAATTAGTGTTTATAATTAATTTACTGTTTAACCATTACAACGCTGACTTGTCATATGGGCTATTCCAAACTTCAAACAGGTCAAGCTTATTTGGCATATTTAGGGATTCTTCTAACAAAAAGTGTAACGTGACAAACAGGACATATCCAGATGAGAGGGCTCCTCCAGGAACCCTCTCATATGGGTCTACATTGTTTGCAAAGGTTATTATTGACCCGTGTCCGGCACAGAAGAGTTAATATCTTGCAGACGTTCTTTAGACATCCACGAATCAATTCATTGTAAAGTATTACTTGAACTACCAATCCTTTTGAGACAATTGTACTTATATACAAAGACCGCTACGCCTTTGTGTTGCATCTGCCACATTTTTGTACTCCAACTGTTCTATTTTATGTATTCCCTTAGGACATAAATGTTCGCTTCTTTTTCTATTCTTGCTGACTGTGTATATTTTGTTGTCTTATACTGGAATTTGTTAGCATGGAATATTGCAGGACATAAATATCCTTAAGATTAATGTGTGGATAACATAGTAAACAGTACTTCTATAGTTTTATGCATCCTATTTTTATGCATCCTAATGCATTTATTTGCAGTATAGCAACTATAACTGTCAATGCAATGTAAAAACAGTACATAAATGTATAAGAGTCATGCAGATAAAACCGCATACAAAACACACTCCCGACCGAAAAGCATCAGGTCGAAAAACAGTAAATGTACATGTACAGTAAAACCCATCTAAACCGGAATTCTAGTAGAAAAGAATTTAGATAGTTTTAGGCAGGTGGCTCCTAGAGGAGCTTTCTGCATGACTTTCACCCTGCATGAAGCTGCCACCTGTCTCCAAGACCGATATTTATACCAAATTTA
This sequence comes from Azorinus chamasolen, assembly GCA_963576725.1. Taxonomy (NCBI): domain Eukaryota; kingdom Metazoa; phylum Mollusca; class Bivalvia; order Cardiida; family Solecurtidae; genus Azorinus; species Azorinus chamasolen. Next base: position 63,396,197 of record OY755253.1, on the reverse strand, counting down.
ACGTCCGGTTTAGAGGGGTTTTACTGTATATAAAACAAGAAACAAAGAGAATCACAAAGACATAACAATAAACAAAAAAAACAACAGGGAGAGATGGGAGTACCGCCTTGGAACGGACAGTAGCAAATGACACTGGGGGGTTAAGCATGTTATGGGGCGCCCAACCTCAAACGTATTCCATCCCCAGCCTGAAAGACAAACAGTGTAAATAAACGTATCCCCTTTTCGACTTAATCTACAATTATCGCTAGTGTACTCAATGATTGAGCTGCAAACACAGTAACTGTAGAAAAGTAATAAAGGTTACGACAAAGTCACATTTACCCTAGCCCTATGACTGATTTATCACTTAATTAGCATACAGTGCTCCCTCTCTACAACGACACCCTTTGGGATACGAAGATTGTATGTGTTGTTCAGAGGGAGTTGTTATAGGGAGGGAAAATCAAACATAATTAGATTGTTTGCAGATAAGGTGTATTTCGAGAACTAAAACCGTTATGCCTCTATCAAACCCTATGTTGTGACCACTCTTTAGAATCGTCACAAACATAGGGTTTGATGGAGGCATAAAAAACACGATGGAAAAAGTTGTGTCTGGAGCTTTGTTGTTTCGGAAACAGTGACAAGCGTTGTTGTAAGGAGGGAATCGTTATTGAGAGGGTCGTTGTAGGGAGGGAGCACTGTATTTCAAAAGCAAGCGATGCGATTGATCTACAGAACTAATTATGATACTTTCTATGAACATTCGCTAATCCAAACTGCTAGAAGAGCAACAGATAGGCCTAAGCATGCATACCCATGTACTAAAAATGTCATTTCTCCACTAAAACCTATGTTATGACCACTCTTTAGAATCGTCACAAAGAGACGATTATAAAGAATGGTCACAACATAGGTTTTGGTGAAGGGATAAAGAAGATATTTTTGAAAATGTTTTAATGTATGCATCTTATCTGGACCTCTGTAGTACCTAGATCAGCTTTCTGTATGACTTCATCCTATAGATGACTTTCATCCTACATAAAGTTAACTTCTTCCTTATATACTGATAAACATTCTTATTGAATGTTCGGTTTTTACTATACCACAATACGATCTGACGCGGGAGTAAAAAAACATTCAAAAATCGTAATTTAACTACAAAACATTTCCCATCCTTGTAAAATCAGCTTATTGCTAAGGGGATAATAGTGCTTATGGTTCGAAAGTAAACATTGAACGTAACGCAGTCATAGAAGTTTTTTGCATTTTGCATAGTTTAGTGTATTCGTAAGATATTACGTATGAATGATGTTTTAAGCTAAACCAGAGTTTAAGAGAAATAGGTAACTGGTATTTTTATCTGGTATTTTCCTATCACTGATTAACAATGGACTTCTTGAATATTCATGCAGGACTTCACCTATTATGATAATAATTAAATTAATGTTCCACAGTAGACACACATAGCAAAACATCATTTGTTGTATAAATGAATAGCCACTAATCTCTTTTAGCTATTGCATTAACTAAATACCACTATATAATATATTACAAAAGCCGTGTAAACCCCTTTTGATTTATTACCATCAAACGTTTGTCTAACAGTCGGCCATGTACGAGGAAGGGCTTATCGGGGGTACCTAGGGGGACTGATAATTAGGCCACGCGTGTGATAAAACAATGGGTGGCTGTTTAGCCTTATTTCCCTTTCGAAAGCCTCAAACTATGTAGGTCACATTACTAGATAAACTTTCTAACTTGATTTATGGGAAACTGGCAAATCACCTTTTTTAATACATCGGATGGAAGAAATAGAGAGGAGCTTAGTGGGAAATGGCACACATATTATAAGCTGTCAATGGCATATAAATGTGATAGAAAGCTATAGATAATTATCAGTCTTCGCAACACAATGGGGGTTCGTTTATTGTCATGTTTTTGACAGATGTAAATTTAAAGGAGTCGACTTTTTCAAACAAGCGTAACTTCCGTAATTTGCGGTCGAAATACACACGATTTTCGGCATATAAAAAAACATTGTCTCAGTGAGGAATCCGTGTCATTTGTTTCTTATATCTTGCTTCGATCGTCTAACATCTAAAGAAACGTAGCGGGGCAGAATTTTAGGGGTCTTAAAATTATAATACATGTATTCCTAAACGGGTGGTTTGGTAAAAAATAAGTAACAGGATTGATTCTCTAGACATATTACTGATTTACATATTGACCAATTGTAATAACTTTGATCCGAACGATGACTTTGTAATCGCTGTTTTAATGATTTGTTCAAACGGGCACATTTAAATTTTAAATGGATTTTAAATCTCGGTTTCGATAGGATTGTCGATGGTTTGATAAATATTCAAACAAATTATTATATTAACTAACCAACTTGGTTTACAAAATGACTTTTGGTAGTATTGAATATAATTTTCTGACAGCTAGTACTAATAATATTTTGCTAACTTATCTATATATATCAAACATATAGCTACGCTTCCCTCGACAGGCCGAGGATAGTACTCTATGATGGTATACTCTTAAACTCAGATACGGGATGAGCTTACCAGACTCATGTATTACTTCTTCCCTGTCGTGCCCTTAACGGCTTACCTGCAGGTGCCCTGACTTCAGTAAAGTAATTGAGTACATATTTGACGGATTGTCACAGTTATTATGCTATGTTTTACATGTTGTCCTGTGTTCACCGTCGTCTATGTTGCGGGTAAGTCCGGCGGAGATACCTTTATTTACACTATTTGTAAAGCTAGAGTGACTTTGAGAGAAGTGTGAGGTTAGGACGTCCGTAAACCGGTTTAAACCCCCAGTGGTGTTTGTTTCCAGACATTTTACTGGTATAACGAGGTTGCCGTTATAACGAGTTAAAATATGAAAGGAGCCATATGGCCAGTTTTAAACTAGTACCAACTGATGAACGCTTTATGCAGAACACAAGAAGTGCAAAAATCTCCCTTTGGCAGCTTTTTGCACTTCTTGTGTTCTGCATAAAGCGATCACCTGTCTTATTGGAATTTCACTTATTTATTCTGTGGTCGTTTCATAGACATAACAGTAATTTTGTTTCAATGCATACTGTCGGTATAACGAGGGTGCCATTGTAACGAATGTCGGTATAACGAGGGTGCCATTGTAACGAATGCCGGTATAACGAGGGTGCCATTGTAACGAATGCCGGTATAATGAGGGTTCACTGTATTACTCAGGACATGGATGGAGGTTAAATGTTAGTGTGTCATTCTGTGATGTTTATTTTTATTTTGTAGATAAATGCTTTATTGACAACCTTGCTATACAAGATAGGGGCATAAATATCTTACCATATTCACTACGGCGCCGGATCATATTAGCAAGTTGCTTGTTCAGACACCACCAATGACATTAATGCTGTACTGATGGATTTATAATTTCAATATGCAAGAACAGTAAACTCCCCTCTGAATCGTACGATAAAACTAGCATCAGTGTCTCTTACAGACAGATGGTAGGTTAATGCAGGTTGAGGGTCCTCCAGAAAGCCCCGGCCTGCCTCCCACATGCAGACACCTGCCTGAAAAACCTAAATCGTTGATTACCAAAAATCCTGTTTAGAGGTGTTAACTGTGTAATTCCACCCATATCCAAATCCTAATAAGCAAGAAACGTTACAAACACGACTTGTATATTCAATGTATGTTTCATTTATGCTAATGTAATTTACTGCCTCGTATTGCATGCACAGTAAAACCTCTCTAAACTGAAATTTCATAAAAGAAGAATTAAGGTATTTTTAGGAATGTTGCTGCTTAATGCAGGGTGAAAGTTAAGCAGAAAGCTCCTAGAGGAGCTTTCTGCTTGACTTTCACCATGCATTCAGCTGCCACTCGTCCTACAGACCGGAGTTAATAATATTTTGAACGCCTCGTTTAAAGAGGTTTTACTGCACTATATCTGTCTTCAAAGTAAACAATGCTGTCATGTACATATTGAAGTTTTATCTGTCAGAAATATATATGAAAGGCGTAGTTATAGTATGTTCTGAAACGAAAAGAAATTGTTTGGTTTTCCTTCTGGCATCTTGGAAAAACAAATTGCGAAAACCCTGATCTGTTACACGGATTACTTACATCAGATTCGTTTATATTTTTCAGAAACTATTGATCGAATATCAGATTGGATTCTAGTAAAACGACGTATTACTAAACTGATGGAGCCGTTGTTACAATATGCATACTGAAGAAAATATTCCAAAAAAAGGGAATTAATATAATACATAAATACCTGAATAGCTCTGATCTAATATTTTGACCACTAAGGGCATTTCTCAGAGCTATTCAAATATTTATGTAATATACATACCGTTAAATACCAGTTAAATCAATACAGAAGTAAAGCAAAGGATGCCACTATGAATTCCACAGTAATCACAGAAGCACATATGACGTTCATGCGCCAACTTTCACACACACACACACACACACACACACAACCTTCACAAAACTGTTCCCATACATCACATCAATCACACGTTTATATTTCAGTTTGTCTCCAAATCAATGTTCTTCTTTTTCGTATAGTGTTCCCATTCTGAGGCAATATTGTAAAAAGGTTCTATTTAGTGAATGGCCTTGATACAATGGATATGTAGAACAATGATATACAAAGGTTTGAACAGTGCTCCCTCCCTATAACGGCCCTCTCAGTAACGATTCCCGCCTTACAACAACACATGCCACTGTTTCCGAAACAACAAGGCTCCAGAAACAACTTTTTTCCATCGTATTTTCTTCATGCCTCCATCAAACCCTATGTTGTGACCACTCTTTAGAATCGTCACTTTGTAACGATTCTAAAGAGTGGTCACAACATAGGGTTTTATGGTTTGATGGAGGCTTAACGGTTTTAGTTCTCGAAATACACATTATCTAGGGATCTGCAAACAAGCTAATTATGTTTGATTTTCCCTCCCTATAGCAACTCCCTCTGAACAACACATATAATCTTCGTATCCCAAAGGTTGCCGTTGTAGAGAGGGAGCACTGTATCAATTATTTTGTTCTCCTTGACATCTTTATCAGTCGAAACTGAAAGTATAAAGTAGAACTTCTCTAAGGCGACTACTTAATGAGTACAACTGGGTGTTATAAAAACATGGAGTTGCTTAATAAAGGAAGAAAGTTCATATGGGAGCTTTCAGCGTAACCGCCGTTCTATATTAACCCTTTACCTCCTGGGCTATTTTTAGCCCCAACCACGTTTGATAAATCTACCGAAAAGGAGCATTAAGTATAGAAAAGGAGAATTTTAGAATTGTGTAGTTTTGAAACCATTGTGATATGTAGAGCATTTGCTCCTATTATCACACTGGTTTCAACATGTGACTTTTACGAAGGCGCCAAAAAGCGTCACTAGGAGAGAAAGTGTTAACCCCTTACCTGTTCTATATTCATGTAAGAAATAACGATGTCATGAATTTTCTTACTACAAATTTTCTAGAGATTGTTTTTGCCCTGATAAAAATCAGATCTATATAATGTCATAAGCGAACACAGCAGACACTGATTAGACGTCCTATAGGGGTCGTCTGATTCGGGTCTACATGTACTACGTTGGCAAATGCGCGAAAATGCGTTTACAGTAAAACCTCTCTATAAAGGCCATTAAATTACAAGAAGTATTTTGTGTTAAAGGCGGGTGGCTGCTTAAAGCAAGGTGAAAATAAACAGAATGCTCCTATAGGTAGCATCCACCTACATGTACCCTAAATACCAACTAATTAACACAATTTAGTGGCCGTTATAGAGAGGTTTTACTGTCTATGACGAAATATGTGGAAAGTGTCTGCAGTAAGATTAAATTCAAGGAATATACAGTTTCGTATTATTTCAGCATTACTTGACTTGCTTTTCTAGAACATATAGATATATATCGAGTATTTGACTTTGTTCCCGTTTATTCGGCGAAAGTTTTCCATGAATAATTAGGTATTTATTTAGAAAAAAATACTTGTAGCTTATATGGATTCCAGAAGGAAGTTAGGCATGTTAATTGATTGAGCAAGTACATAAAGCGACACTAATGTGGAAGAGATGTGAAGAATTACATTATGAAATTAAACAGCGTAAATTTTTCCGCATGGCCATAGAGGCGGTACTGATGATAGTTTTAAAACCTGAAACACTAAAACCACATACAATAGTATTGTGTTAAAGCGTCTTCAACCCCAATACAAACAAAACATACACAATATAATTACAGTAAAACCCCTCTAATGCGACCACTAAAAGGGGGCAACATTTTGGGCGGCAGAGGCAGGTGGTACATGTAACGTATTGCAGGACGAAAGGTATGCTTTCGTCCTGCATTAAGCAACCACCTGCTTATTTCAACAGCTATGATTATTTTTATGTGGTCGTATTAGAGGGGTTCTTTTGTATGTATTTGATGTGCTCCTCAGCAATTAAAAGGCAGTTATATCTCTTTGTTCGTTTATTTGTCAAAGGATTACTGATATCTATATAATGAACGCTATCAAAGTTATTAATTTCTTCACTGGCTATTTAAAAGGATTTTAAATAATTACTCGATAAAATTAATCATCTTATCTTACAAAAGACGGGGTAATGGACTTTCAGAAATAGAAATACTAAACTAAAATAGTCCTCATGTTGTTTTGTTTATGTGGCGTGTTGCACTACACATTGATAATGACAAGAGTCGCATAATCCTGACATTTGTCTAACAAGTCCTAGCATAAACCTTTTAAATCCAATATCAGTTATGGTGAACTCCTTTAAAGCATATTTTGGTTGGTTGACTGGTTGGCGTCTGTTTCTACCAACTATTGGCTAATTGGACGCCCAAGACAGAGATAGAGACAGAGAGACAGATACAGAGACAACAGAGGGACAGAGACAGAGAGACACACATACATACAGAGAGACACACAGCCACTGAGAGACACACAGAGACTCAGAGAGAGAGAGAGACAGAGAGAAAGAGATAGATATACACACATAGAGACAGAGAGAAATAGAGAGAAACAGACAGACAGAGACAGACAGAGACAAAGAAAGAGACAGACAGACAGAGAGATACAGACAGACAGACAGGGACAGACATACAGATACAGACAGGCTGAAAGAAGTGGGAGCGGATACAGAGACATCTTACTTGTATTATCGATAGAGTATTTTAGACTTTAGATCTCAAGCATTTATGATATAGGGGGCAGCGCAAACACAATTATACTGCTATAAACCATTGATTGGTTCAGCGAACAGTTTTGACTATGATCAGTGGACTTCTTCGGTTCCCCATTGATATTGATCAAGACCTATGTCCTTCATGTATCTTTAGGTTCGTGTGAGTTAATGTCTGAACACCAAGCTGTGTCTTTATCATGGTCAAGGATGGCAAACGAATGCTCTGTCGAAGCACAGCGAACCATCGAAGCACTTGTATATGTTATAATAAAAGTCAAATAATCCGAGCACTAACACAAACATTATTATCAGTCTTTAACCCATTCCTTCATAAGCTATTTTAGATCCAATTTCTTTGAAATACATTTACCGAAAAGGAGCATTTATTAAAGAAAAGGAAAACGTTTCGAATTGTGCGGGCAAGACACCATTGTGATAAATAGAGCATTTGCTCCATAGGAGCAAATGCTCTATTTATTACATGTACAATGGTTTCAAAAAGTGACATTTACAAATGCGTTAACAGGCCACAATATGAGGGTTAAGACATGTGACAGCTTAATGCAGAGTAAAGGCCTGCAGAAAGCTACTCCTGGCTATTTATGCATGACTTTAGCATCCACCTGTTTAACTCATTACCTCATAGGCTATTTTTAGATACAACCTCTTTGAATTAATCTACCGAAAAGGAGGATTAATGAGAGAAAAGGAAAATTTTAGAATTATGTAGTTTGAAACCATTTTGATAAATAGAGCATTTGCTCCTATAGGAGCAAATGCTCTATTTATCACAATGGTTTCACAAAGTGACTTTCACAGTGTCGTCAAAAGTCGTCAACATGAGGGAAAGGGTTAATGTTCGTATGTCTTCATTGCTAAAATTTCGAACTATCGAGTTTTAATTGTATTGTATTATTATCCCAAGCGAGCATGGTGTAAAGGACACATTCATGCCATGTCGTGAAATATTAACACTTGGTTGCCGTTCAATTTATTGATACCAAGAGATTTGTATTATGGGACTATACACAACATATTTATAGGATTGCTATCCACATTTATTTCAGTTAGAGGTTACAGATTAATGGTTAAGTCAAACACTACTGAACATTCTCCACAGACTAATGCATTCAACATGATAATGTGTCCAATGTTAACCATTTGAATGAATTTATATTTGCAAATGGTGTAGCCCAATACATGAGCCCTCTGATCAGGTTCTGCACGATTAGTCATTCAAAGTCACCCAGCAAGCCTCAGCATTTCATATTGTGCTGACACTCTAATTAACCCTTTCGGTGCCAAATTTCTAGTTGTCTGCAATCCAACTTTTGTTAAATCATTTGGTACAATAAGGATATGAGATAAATAAATGCAAATTTCAAAGGAATCAAGCACATATATAGAAATAGAGAATGAGACAAAAAGTGAAGTCCGTGGTCAGACACCGCCTTGAAAAGGCGGCGTCTGATCTGGGACTGCACTATTTGTCGTAGAGCATTTATGCGACATCGGCGGTGAAAGGGTTAAACACTGATGGGCTATTTCATTATAAAACTGCAGCGACGAAAATATTCAATGAATAGAAATAAAGTTTTTGGGGCTTCTATTCTCGAGGGAACTGATATTTCGCAGAGCATTAATTTTGTCTGTAATTTAGTTGTTCTTGGAACTTCGCAGGAATGATTTGCATAATTTAGTGGATACAACTTTTCTTCGCAGCAAAACAGTGCATATTTAATATAAGAATTAACTGGACGATGAAATGCCGGCAACTGGTTTGTCTACTGCTGACATTTGATGTTAACAGTAGACCCTAAGCGGTCATTTTATTTTACACTCATGTAACGGTATAATATTGGATAGTGGTTTCAGTTTTACCCATTTATGATATGACAGAGGAAATGGTTTATTTTGTAAATATGAACTGGTTAACCCATTACCTCATGGGCTATTTTTAGATCCAACATCTTTGAATAAATCTACCGAAAAGGAGCATTAACTAGAGAAAAGGAAAATTTCTAGTTTGAAACCATTGTGATAAATAGAGCATTTGCTCCTATAGGAGCAAATACTCTATTTATCACAATGATTTCACAAAGTGGCTTTTACAGAGTCGTCAAAAGTCGTTAATATGAGGGAAAGGGTTAACCCGTTCCCTATTATATTCATGTAAGAAATAATGACGTCATGAATATTAATAAGATTAGTTTGTATAAAGGCGTATGAAAACAGGGCATTTTGGCTCAAGCAGAAGGTGTGGAATCAGATCTATATTACACAATAAGCAAACAGAGCAGGCTCTGATGAGACTGCTCCTAAAGGATCTTGAATTACTCTTTTTTGCAGATTCGTGAAAATGCGCTTATATAAGGGAAAGTGTTAAGTCTGTAATAGGCGAAAGAATAAAAATGAATCACAGTATATTTTCAGGGGTTTCACCATTTACTGCAAAAATACACCTTTCTACGCCTTTGCAAACAGAGTAGACTCAGATCAGACGGCTCCTATAGGAGCTGTTTGATCAGGGCCTGCTTCTGAGATGATAAACACATGATTCTACAGCTTCTGCCAGAGCCCCAATCCTTGTGTCCATGTGATATTATAATTATTAATCTAATTCATATTCATGAGGTCATTATTACTTACATATATATTCGTGAAGTAAGGGTTAAATAAACGGTATCAATATAATAAACCAGGCATACCACATATATTATATTATGCATGCGAGGAATAAAGGCACCATGAATATTTATTAGCTATTTTTTTTATAATAATATATAGAGAGAGGATGTTTGGTATAGGTACGTATAAGCTCTAGAGTGAACTTCATAAGTAAACAGAGCAGACCCTGATCAGGCGGCTTCTATATATATAGGGGCAGTATGAGCGTGTTCCTCTATGTTTACAACTGCGTGAAAAGGGTTTTATATCAGGGAAAAGGTTAACTGTATCACTGCCAAATATTAATACCTGCAAACGTTGTCGTCTGTTCATTCTTTACTTTGAAGCTTCTTTCTTTTTTTATATAATAAAACAACAAAACAAGTATAGCACCAAACAGTTTGGATCCTGATGAGACACCGAGTTACTCGACGTCAGATCTGCATCCAGACTGTTTGCATAGGTAATCACAGATGCGGCATTGGCAGCACAAACATTTAACATTGAATACAGTTGAACTTCGATAACTCGAACGTATGGGACCATCCGAATTAGTTCGAGATAATACAAGTTCGAGTCATCCGATTTCTAATTTGAACTATTTCTCAAGGTCACAGCTTAATACAGGTCTAAAGTAATGCTGAAAGCTCCTGTAGGAGCTTTCAGCATTACTTTAGACCTGTATTAAGCTGCCACATGTGTTTCCAGACATATGTAGCGATATATTTTAGAGCAATTATGTATTGTAAGTTTTGGAAGGACTGAACTTTTTGTTTGAGTTATCCCGAAGTTCGAGTTATCCGAGTTCGAGATATCGAAGTTCAACTGTATATAGTTCAGGTGTCCCGTCTGCCGTCTCCTTCAATGTGTTTTATCATATACTGTTTCCATTTACAAGGATTTCCATGATGTAAATGTGTCAAAATAAAAAACAACAACATTAAATTCATTTGGGGACTTAGTCTTATCATTTCGAAATATCCAAAAGCTGAGGGACATAAAGAGTAAACTAGTTAGCTATGTTGAAATCTGTTTAGTCATTCAATGTTACATTATCTATATTAATTGTGTGCAAGTATGTGTTGGTAACAATCATAAGAAATGTTCCCACATGTAATTAATTATAATTACTTTAACGCTGGTTTTGGTTCTGTTGATTTACGTCCGTTTCTGCCAGCAAATTGCTAATTAGACGCCAAGGAAGAGAGGGAAGAAGATACAGAGAAAGCCCGAAGCAATGCCATACTCTTTCTCTGGTTCTTTTAGATGCCCAGTGTAATATACTTATACATCGGACATCGGTTTATATAGTGTCATCAGAAGGGGCATCGACCGTACCTTAATGTAAGCATGGACTTAATCTCCATTCGGTTATAGAAACACCAGACTTGTTATAGCGCTTACCGTGAACTCAACATTATTTTATAGTAGTGTTGCTAATTTGTTGCAAATTAACATTAGCCTGATATGAAAATGAGGTTAGCTAAACCCATTTGCTCCCAGTGGATTCTTCCATGCTTATATATTGGATTAGTCTATCTTTTATCTAAGTGATGTCTGGTCTAAATTTTCATTTTCGTTTTGTTTTATATTGAATTTCCTATCAGCAAACAGTGTAGACTCTGATCAGATGCCGCATAATGCGGCGTCTGATCAGAGTCTACACTGTTTGCCTACGCCCCATATATGGGATCGTGGGAGCAAATGGGTTAAGCTCCGATCTGTTGCCGTCTTCACTTACTTCTGATTCCTTCAAGCTGTTGGGATACTACATGTATTGACAGAGTGTCAAACAGCCAGATCCTGATGAGACACCAATATACTCATCTGAATCCAAGCTGTTTGCAAATGTCAGTTAGGTCGAGTTTAGCGGGCTAACAGTTGAATACAACTATTATACGTTACTGCATTATTGAATGTAACCCTTTCCCCGCTGTGAGAAGACAATGTCCGCAAAAAATTAGATCTGGTCCTTGTTTGATTATATTTGATTAGATGAAGCTATTGAGAAACTATTGACCGAGTGTCAAACAGCTTGGATCCTAATGAGACGCCAATTTACTCGCTGTTTGCAAATGTTCGTGAGATTGCCGTTAACTGGAAATATTTAATTAACCCATTCCCGCATATTGACGCCTCTGTAAAAGTCACATTCTGAAACAATTTTGAAAAATAGAGCATTTGCTCCATAGGAGCAAATGCTCTATTTACCACAATGGTTTCAAAACTACACAATTTAAAACATCCCTTTCTCTAGTAAATGATTATTTCCAGTAGTTTTTTTCAAAGAAGTCGACGAAGACGAGGACAACAACTACCCGGACACCGGAGTTAAGAGAATAGCTCGTACTTTTTTCTTCGTAAAACGTTAATGTTATCAATGTAATGTTTACGTTACGACGACAACGCCGGAGTCACGACAATAGCTTGTGTTTGTTCCACAAAACTGACGACATTAAATAGATAATGTTCAATTATGAAACAAATACAAACTATATTCTCACTGACAGGGGTAAATATATTCTTATCTTTGTAAAAGAGCTCTTTTTATCAGTGATAAAACACTCCATAAAATTGTTTTGAAATGTGTGCCACTTATGTATATTAAGGTAAACTTTTTTGTTTTGTCATATATGGAAAAACTGTATTTATTATCAAAGTTTGTTAACATGTAATATAAAAACTAAAAACAAAATGCAAACAGTACTTGTGCATGCTATACTGACAAATGGAGATAATTGTGCTGAAGTTAAAAATACACAGAACATGGTATTTATGTTGCACAAAATGCCATCGAGTACAATAATTATTCTCAAGTCGATGAATATTGAGTTTAGAATAATGACACCTTGTCACGAATCAGAAGTGGAAAAAACAGTCAAACATGGAGAGCGACACACGAAAGGGCATTGACCCAAACATTATCAAACAAGAAACGGCACAATTACAAGACGAAACTTGATAGGAGGCACACCAAGACACATAACATTTAACATTAACCATATAAAATAGCCAATTAGACCATAGGGTGAAAGAAGAAGTTCCGCCTTGGAACGACCAGTGGCCGAACGTGGCCACTGGGGGCTTACACAAGGTTTACGGGTACCCACCCTCACACTTAGCACACCTTCACCCAAGTCAAAATGTTGAATCAAATTCCCACTCTAGACAACTCTACAATATGAGTAAATATGCAAAGATAAAAACAATTATAAACTGAACCAGAAACAAGTGACGTCATAAATTAAATTACAAGAAAAGCACACCAAACATTTCATTACATCAGGACATTTGATATCCATGTAGGCTAGAACAAACTGACTCTTCTAGATGATAGATGAAGAACATGAAATGTCGAAACAATATAACGCTTTACTCGATATACATGTATACACCTTTCTACGCCTTTGCAAATAGAAAATACAAATGTATTATCCTCCCAATTTGACCTGAGACTCGATTAAATTTCGGCGTGTTTATCGGGATTGTTCGTAATACTCTGTGACAAAACGTAGCAAACCAACAGCCGGTAATAATCATGTTCCATGAGGATTGTACAGTAAAACCCCTCTAATGCGACCACTTAATGAATAAATATGACTGTCTTTATAAGCAGATGGTTGCTTAATGCAGGACAAAAGTTATGCAGAAAGCTCCTACAGGAGCTTTCTGCATAACTTCCGTCCTGTATTAAGCTACCACATGCCTTTGCCACTGTGAATTATGCCCCGTTTTGCTGGTCGTATTAGAGGAGTTTTACTGTATTTTATAGCGCATTCTTATATCTTCGGAAATTTATTCGAAGATTACCGACGATAATACACGGAATATGCATGAGTCTCAGGTCAAATTTGTAGGATAATACCCTTCGGTTTTCTCTGTTTGCTTATGTTATGATAATATCACAGTTTCTACCTGAGTAAAATCATATGTTATAATAATAATCTAATTGATAATCATTATGTCATAACATCTGACATTAATAGTCATGGAGTAAAGGGATACACAATCCCCCAAATTGACTTATTCATCTTTAAGCGGTCATTTATTTATTGAACATAGGAGTCTTAAAACATGTGGTGCTTAATGCAGGACAAAAGTAATGCAGAACATTCTTATTGGAGCTTTCTACAATACTTTTGACTTGCATTAAAATACCACCGGTCTTATAGACACATAATTAGACTTCTTTCTGATGGCCGCTTAATATAGGTTCTACTGTATGTTTAACATTTAGCCTGCCATGGGCGGATGGGTGAATACCTATGCAAACAGTTTGGATCTAGATGAGACGCCGAGTAACTGGGCGTCTCATCAGGATCCAAATTGTTTGACACCCTGATTGCATTTTGGTAGACACATTCATTATAAATTGAATTTTGAGAATGTAGTAGGTGCAAAGTTCTGTAAAAATAATTTGCTCAGCAGGCTATGGTTAAACTGCAAAGTTTGATTACACCCTTATAGTGGTTCATTCTATTATTTCGCGCGTTCAGAATTGTATCTGTCTATTTATAGTATACATAATCCTGTTGAGTTTTCCATATTCTATTTTTAGATTTACGTACACATATTTATGCTGTAGTCGATGACATAATTATGCATAATGACTTTAACCCTTTCCATGTTCAATATTAATGTAAAAAATATGACATCATGCATATTTATTAGCTGAGATTTTGTAATGTAAACGTGTCAGGGAATTATCTTGCCTTGACACAAGATTTTAGAATCTGATCTCTATATTATGTCAAAAGCAAACAGAGTAAACATTGCCAGTGACAGTTATATGATGCAATTTCAACTACAATAGAGCCTCTCTTATTCGGACGTTAAATTTAGTATAAATATCAGTCTTGGGGACAGGTGACAGCTTAATGCAGGGTGGAAGTCATGCAGAAAGTTCCTAGAGGAGCTTTCAGCATGACTTTCACCCTGCATTAAGCAGTCACCTGACTTAAGTATCTAAATTATTCTCTACTAGAATTCCGGTTAAGAGAGGTTTTACTGTACAATAGAGCCTGTCCAAAATGGACATTTATTTATTGAACATACGAGTCTTAAAAAGCAGATGAATGCTTAATGCAGGGAAACAGTGATGTAGAAAGCTTCTATAAACAAATCAGAAGAAGATTTTTAAAGCTTTTCCTATGAAAAAACTGATAAGCCCTGGGGCGGGGCAATTTTTAATCTGGGGTCATACTTTAAACAATCTTTGTAGAGGACCATTAGATCATGCTACATACCAAATATCAAAGGTCTAGGCATTACAGTTTAAAAGAAGATGATTTTTAAAGATTTTCCTATGATAAATTGATAAGCCCCGGGCGGGCAATTTATGGTCTGGGGTTATAATTTGAATAATATTTGTGGAGAGCGTGTGGTCTTGTCTACTGTTTGCAAAGCGTTAAAAAGGGTATATATGAAGTAAAGACTTTAAGATGTGTATATCAATGTCACAGATTAACATCAGATATGGCTTTTTCATAAAATTATTTGTAGCATAGTTTGACAGTAAATGTACCAGAAAGAACATATATGATGGTAAATACAGTTTAGCCCTTTCCTCCATAAATGCGCCTTTCTTCGCCTCTGTAAAAATCACCTATAGAAACCAGTGTGATACATAGAGCATTTGATCCTATAGGAGCATCGCTATGGTTTCAAACTATAGAATTCTTAAATTTTCCTTTTCTCTAGTTAATACTGGATCTAAAAATAGCTTATGGGGGAATTGGTTAAGCAGATATTGTAGTTTAACCTTTTCCCTGTTCTATGTTTATTCCACATTCCAATACCTACTGTATATGCATATACACACTGATATATATAATGAACTACGGAAGGTTGAAGGTTCTAGCCATTTTAGAAATAAAAATACAGATCTATCAAATTCCATTAGTAAACACAGCAGACTCCTATAGGAGCCGTCTGATCTGGCTCTACTCTTTTTGCAGATACGTTAAAAGGCTTTTATATGAAGGAAAGGTTTAAACATTTTAATTCAACCGGTTCACGTTCAATAAAACGTGTTTGTCAAATAGTCCCAAGTATGGTGCGGAATCTTTCAATAACTCTTATCCGCCTATAATGGCAATCTTACTCGTATTTTCAGACAGTTTGGAACCAGATGAAACGCCGAGTAAATCTGCCTCTCATCGGGATCTAAGCTGTTTGGTCAATAGTTTCTCAAAAGCTTGATCGATTCGGAAGTAGTCATTTTTTCACAATCCCATTACGTCATAGGCTACTTTTAGATCCATTACCTCATAGGCTATTTTTAGTTCCTATCTGTTTTGAATAAATCTACCGAAAAGGAGCCTTAACTAGAGACAAGGACAATTTTAGAAGTTTGTAGTTTGAAACCATTGTGATAAATAAATGCTCTATTTATCACAATGGTTTCCCAAAGTGATTTTTACAGAGTCGTCAAAAGTCGTCAATATGAGGGAGTGGGTTAAAACGTTGTAAGGTGTAAGCTAATTTTATGACAGGAATTATATCTTGGAAGTGAAATAGTATGATCTTGTTGCTGATTGTCCTCTGTTATCGTGAAAGACGAACTTCAATAGCCCATCAAGACTGCTTCAAAATATATCATGTTTCAAATTCGTGTCCATAAAGGGACGATTTATGAGTACGATAATTGAATAACTTTCACAAAGATATCTGCAATAGCTGTGCCAATATCAGAGACAATTTTAAAACGGCTTCAATCACGAAATGCTTCGTGTACTGTTTCTTTAAGTAAATCAGTACTAGAAACCTTGAATTCTCTAGAATATTTCGCCAAGAGATAAATCATTCAATAGACATTAATTAAAGGTCCGTCGTTTTCACAATTCCTAATCTAAACCCATTCAAGTGTATATTATTTATGATAAATTTGCCTAAATTTAATTTTAGAATCTATCCGTTTTCCATGTGGAATATGTTTTCAAATAGAAGCACATATTAGTGAACACCCTTGATATCGACAGCTATAACGAACAGTGCAGATCAAAATAAGAGGGCCCCCGATCTGAGTCTACACTGTTTGGCTTTGCCCCATTTGTATGATTTCTGGATGTTAGTAATAGCTAAAGAGTTTTATTGATTTAAAGTATGTGTCAGCTTTTATCACAGTCCTAAGGGAACCCTTTAATACATTCACTCATATTGACGACTTTTGACGACTCTGTAAAAGTCACTTTGTAAAATCATTGTGATAAATAGAGCATTTGCTCCTATAGGAGCTTTATTTATCACAATGGTTTTAAACTACAAAATTCTATTTTTTTCCTTTTTCTCTAGTTAATGCCCCTTTTCGGTAGATTTATTTAAAGAGGTTGTATCTAAAAATAGCCTATGATGTAATGGGTTAAATAACGCTTTTCCTAATTTATCCATTGGTGCCCAGTGTTCCTCAAAAAGACAAAGACAAGCAATAAAGAAAAGAATCAAAGGACTCACGAAGGAACCCTCTGATACGGGTATGTGCTGTTTGCTGGAACCCATCGATATCAATGGCCTATACCAGCTAATGTTTAGTTTAGCCTCTACATGAACACAATGAGCGGGTTGAAAAATAAAATATAATTCTGGGTCTTAGAGGCAGGTGGTAGCTTAATGCAGGACAAAAGTAATGCAGAAAGCTCCTGCAGGAGCTTTCTGTATTGCTTTCGCCCTGCTTAAGCAACCATCTGCTTTTAAAGATGCCAATGTATCCTCAATAAGAGGTCGCTTTAAAGGAGTTTTACTGTAATACCCTTTAACCCTTCGCTTGCTGAATTTTAAAATACATTTCTCCTTCTTTACCCATGCCCTGTTGTATAATTACATATATCTTCAATGTGTACAAGTATTTCGCTGTGCAATCACTGCTGTGGAGTGCACTGGTTGCACAATCAACTTGTAAATAGTGCAGACCCTGATGAGACAGCTCCTGCAGGAGCTGTCTCATCTGGGTCTTCACTATTTACAGGTACGTATATTTACGTGAATAGCAAGCGAAGGGTTAACCTGTTTTCCCATGAATTTCCATGTAAGAAATATTGACACCAAGAATATCAAGCAGATTTCTGTTTATTTTTATATGATTTTGCATATGAACGTAGATATTTACCCATGACAGAAACTGTGCAATCAGAGTTTTATTAACCTTTAGCCTGCTATGGGCGGATGAATGAATACCTATGCAAATCGTTTGGATTAATATGATGCGCCAAGTAACCTGGCGTCACATCAGGATCCAAACTGTTTGAAACCCTGATTTAATTTTTGTCGACAAATTATAGCTTGAATTTTGAAAATGTAGTAGGTGAACATACTGTAAAAATAATTTGCTCAGCAGTCTAAATGTTAAGCATTAAACTGAATCGCCGATGACGTTTCCAAGCTAGCATAGGCTGAACGAACCCCCGTTATCTCGATATAATTCGAACGACCCCTTTACGCTCGACATATTGAAGTTCCACAGAACGTATAAACCCTTTCCTTGATACATGTATAAACGTCTTTTCACGCATTTGCAAAAACGAGTAGACGCAGATCAGATGGCTCCTATAGGAGCCACCTGATCGGGATCTGCTCTGTTCGCTAATTGGATTTTGATAGATCTGTTTCTTTGCTTTCTAAAATGACTTCAATGCTCCACCATCCATACTCCATTTTAACTATTTTATCATTGAATATTTAGTAGGTATTGAAATTCGGAATAAACACAGAACAAGGAAAAAGTTAATCAAATTTATCAAAATATATTCAATTGACGTCTCTAAATGTAAAAAGTCTCTAAACGATTTCTTTTACAGAATGTAGTCCAGACAGTTTGTTGTTTACTCCAATTATGGAATATATTTAAATCATACGTCGCGGAATTTGCAGTTAATTTAATATAAGGACGAATAGGCGGTTACCTAGAGCATATAAAACAGATGTGAAGTATCGCTCAGCCGGTTAAAACGTTACATAAAGAGCTTAAGGCACATTGAATAGTTATACAGTGCTCCCTCCCTACAACGACCCTCTCAATAACGATTCCCTCCTTACAACAACGCATGTCACTGTTTCCGAAACAACAAGGCTCCAGAAACAACTTTTTTCCATCGTAATTTCTTTATGCCTCCATCAGACCCTATGTTGTGACCACTCTTTAGAATCGTCACTTTGTGACGATTCTAAAGAGTGGTCACAATATAGGGTTTGATGGAGGCATAACGGTTTTAGTTCTCGAAATACACCTTATCTGGGGATCTGCAAACAAGCTAATTATGTTTATTTTTCCCTCCCTATAACAACTCCCTCTGAACAACACATACAATCTTCGTATCCCAAAGGGTGTCGATGTAGAGAGGGAGCACTGTACTCTGACAGCGATAACTATGTTGTTTATAAACAAGACCTAGTTTAGTCAATAATCAAAAACAGGATAATAAAGGTTGCTGTTGAACGATTTTTACAAATCAAGATATGTACGTGTATATAATAGGATCTGTCGTAAACAATTACTTCATAGGCTATTTTAGATACAACCTTTTAATTAATCTACCGAAAAGGAGCATTGACTAGAGAAAATAATGTTTTTAGAATTTTGTAGTTTGAAACCATTGTGATAAATAGTGCATTTGCTCCTATAGGAGCAAATGCTGTATTTATCACAATGGTTTCACAAATTAAATTCTGAAGAGAGGTGATTCCCCGAAAGCAAAAATTGCAACACAAAAGGAGAAAATTGCAGACTCGGTTTTATTGAGTCTGTTCATGAGCAGTAATTGAAAGTGCAACACTGCTCACGCCCCCTAGCACCGGCTTAAGCAGTATTCAATTTTCAGAACAGAAAGTACTGAAATTGATGATATAAGATGCATAAATGAAAACATATTCAAGAATTTTATTTCTCCAGCATAAGATTATATGATGTGACCATTCAATATAGTTGCATCGAAGAGATTATTCTAACGAGTGGTCACATCATAGGATGGAGACAATACGATGCTAGTAGATGTATTTGAATACAAACCTATATCAATGACTGTTAAACTATGCCCTTATAGGCCACTAATTTTAGACCCATCCTCTTTGAATAAATCTACCGAAAAGAATCATTTACTAGAAAAAGCAAGAATTTAGAATTGTGTAGTTTTAAAACCATTGTGATTTTTTTAAATAGCACATTTATTCCTACGGGGCAAGTGCTCTATTTATCACAATAGTTTCAAAAATGACTTCTACAGGGGCATCAACATGCGTCAGTAGGAGGGAATTGGTTAAGACAGACGGTAAGACAGACGGTATCAAGCAACCAGTGACCAGAAAAGAAGTCAGACAGGCGAAGCCACAGGAAATCTGCACAATCCAAGAACTACACATGAATCCATGCTCACACACAACATTCACAGACGTGTTCAATGTCTGACCATCATCGAGAACACATCCGCTCTATATGACCTTATTACGTCGCCTTTAATCCGTTCCGTCATAAACACGTGTTTTCACGTATCTGCAAACAGAGTAGACCCAGATCAGACGGCTCCTATAGGAGCCGTCTGATCAGGGTCTGCTCTGTTTGCTTATGGAATTTGATAGATCTGTTTCTTTACTTACTTAAATGGCTATATTGATTCCACTTCCACATTTCATTATAACTATGTTGTCCATTAATATTCAGTAGATATTAAACTTTAGAATAAACATAGTACAGGCAAAGGGTTGAACCGTCCTCATTTGTGTAATATCATAAAACACCTTACAGATAAATATCCATTTTGTTGGGATTGGTCCAGGGTACTGTGACACTGAATTTGGTGTTTTAGAATTTCGTCACAGTAAGAACGTTTGTACGAATGAATTGTTTCTAAAGGTTTTCGTTATATTGTCCCAGTACAATTAATGTTGAAAGTGGGAAAAACAATCCTACAGGGAACATTACCGATGCAGCGAGGCATCTCGTCTTTCGGACAGAAAGAATAAGACAATGTCTTTTCCGTGTTTGACGACTTTCAAATTGAATTATAAGTCTTCGAATGTGTCTCGTCGCTTTAATTTTGCCATTATTTCTCACAGTTTCACTTTCTCCTAAACTATATTGAAACAAATTTGTTTATTTGTTCCATGTGCAATATAGAACCATTATTTGATAGATGAGAAAGTAATTGTTTGACTTTCTGTAGTATGTCTGTTGTCAGAGAAGTTTAAAGGCATTCAGTGCAGCTCGAACTATCAATACCATTTGCATTTTCCCATATGAAACCCAATTTTTAGAGTTTTCCTAAAGCGTTGACAGAGGTCCAGATAAGAAACGTAAATAAACATTTTCTAAAGTACAGTAAAACATCTTCAATTGTGTTAATTGGTTGGTATTAAGGGCAGGTGGCTGCTTTAAGCAATGTGAAAGTAAAACAGAACGCTCCTATAGGAGCGTTCTGTTTTACTTTCACATTGCTTTAAGCAGCCACATGCCTTATACACAAAATCATTGATGTTATTTAGTGGCCGTTATACAGAGGTTTTACTGTAGCTCCTTTATTTCTCAACCAAACCCTATACTGTGACCACTCTTTATAATAAAGGTTTCATTATAGGTCGTAGAGACAGGTAGTGTCTTAATGCAGGACGCGCATTATTTTCTGCATTGCTTATGATTAATAATCAAGACTTTGTGTTTAACTTAGTGATTGATAACAAGCAGTACTTACGTTTGAGGAAGGGTGGGGAAAACATGATTATGTTTTTGTTTAACCCATTACCTCATAGGCTATTTTTAGATACAACCTCTTTGAATAAATCTACCGAAAAGGTGCATTAACTATAGAAAAGGAAAATTTTAGAATTTTGTAGTTTGAAACCATTGTTATAAATAGAGCATTTGCTCCTATAGGAGTAAATTCTCTATTTATCACAATGGTTTCACAAAGTGACTTTTGCAGAGTTGTCAAAAGTTGTCAATATGAGGGAAAGGGTTAAGAACGGCGCTCAGGTTTTCCGTGTACCTAGCAAAAGGATCAACATGGAATGAGAATTTAAACCACACACAGTCTCATAAATTCTGAAAGTAGGATATCCTTTGAAAGTAAAAGCATCAATGTCAAATAGAAAATGGCAGATTTTTTATCGAGTCCGTTCATGAACAGTTATTGAAAGTGCGACACTACCCATGCCCCCTAATACCGGCTTAATCGGTATACAATTTCAATAACTAATAACATTGAAGCTACAAAACCCTAGAGACCAGAAAATATAACAACTGAGAATCAAGTACGGTATTGACCTCCCTTCGATTAGGGTAAACACCGTGATACACATATTAACCCTTCTCTTGCTGAATTCTAAAATACATTTCTCCTTCTCTACCCTTGCCCTGTTGTATAATTACATATATCTGCACTGTGTACAAGTATTTCGCTGTGCAATCACTGCTGTGGAGTGCACGGGTTGGACAATCAACTTGTAAATAGTGCAGACCCTGATGAGACAGCTCCTGCAGGAGCTGTCTCATCTGGGTCTTCACTATTTACAGGTAGGTATATTGACGTGAATAGCAAGCGAAGGGTTAATTTCCTCCGTTACAGGAAACCCAAGATAATATACATATGCAGATATAGACGATACATTTACAAAACAAATTATGTACATGTACAAAATAGGACAATGCATTTGTAGATGGTCAAGACAATACTGTAGAGAGACACAGGTACTACTTTCTCTTTCTTCACTTCTCTCCTTTCTTTCCGTATTTTACTCATGCATCGGAACAATTAGTTCCCGAACTTGCATCATAAATAGGTATCTAAGCACAGGGCTCGTTAGTTTCTTGTTAACTCATAACCTCAAGACATTGGCAGAAATTGGAGAATTAGATATTGTATAACTTCATAAGTAAAGAGAACATACCCTGTTGTGAGGATACTGTAGGAACTGTTTGATATGGGTCTACTCTGTTTGCAAAAACGTGAAAAGGCGTTAAAATGAAGGAAAGCTTTAAACATTTATTCCGCTTCTGAAATACTTTATTTGGTCAGATTTGTTTGCACAACATAATCTGAAATGTAATATTTTTGAAACTGTTTTAACAGCTTAGGTTTGGAACATTGCGGGAAATAGCAAGATTATCTAGTACCTACAAAGCGAGTAAGTTTTTTTGTAAGATCGTACTTCAATATTGCAACTGACCTTTGTCACTTGACATTTGACATTTGGCGATTGACATTTAACATCTGACCTTTAAAGTTACCCGAACAATACATAACAGAAGCACCCTTCTTAAGAATTCATCCTTATTCCTTACTAGGCTGGCATTCATAATTAGTTTTGATCCAGTTCAGGCGCCGAGTACCTCGGCGTCTCTTTAGGAGCAAAGCTGTTTGGCATACGGTAAATATTCTTTCAAATGTTTTATCGAATTGGAGGTAGTCAGAATTATCCCAGATCCAAATGTTATTATAAAAAAGTACCTAGTTATAGTCTACTGTCAGTCCGAAGGACCGCTCAGCCGACTGTACATTTATACATTAAATTTCTCTTGAACAGTTTGTTTTTATTAACATTTCTTATACAAACAGTTTGACGGAAATTTCAACGCAGTAAAATATTAACTCCATTTATACAAAACACAACATAGACATTGACATAACATTCTTTGACGACGGTTGGAGTGTTTGACATTTTCGGGTCAATTTAACCATCCTTATTTGATGTATTTTGACAGAACGTTTGGCGATATTTGCTTATATATCGATTTTGTGACTTGACGCTCGATGTAGAAGCTTTTATTAACCCATTCCCTCATACTGACGACTTTTGAAGACAATGTAAAAGTCCTTTGGTGAAACCATTGTGATAAATAAAGCATCTGCTCATATAGGAGCAAATGCTCCATTTATCACAATGTTTTCAAACTACATATTTCTACAGTTTTCCTTTTATCTAGTTAATGCTCCTTTTCGGTAGATTTATTCAAAGAGGTTGTATCTAAAAATAGTCTATGATGTAATGGGTTAACGCTGCAAACGGTGAGTGATTTGGATGGAACAGCTCATCAGTGTTTTTTCAGCTATAGAGCCCACTCAGTATGGAAGTCATAAACTTTCTAGAGGGTTTTAAATGACCAGCAGTGCAGATCTTGGTCAGAGAACTTCTCTTGGGTGTCATATGGTTTGGGTTTAGATTGTTTGCTAATGACAGTGCATGCGGGTTTTGCTTTTAAAGGGGCAAATGCTGCGATGTTTCGGTAACCAGTAATAGATGTTTCGAAACAAGATGTCCCTGTTTGAATTATAGTGTATATTTGGTTTTTGAATGAAGCTTACATTTGTTTTATTGTGTATTAGAGTTTAATCATAAATGCGTAAATTCGAGACGATTCTAAAGACTGGTCGCTGTATAGGGTTTGGTGGAGAAATGACGATTTTGTATTTGGCTACGCATCTTTATCTGTAGCTCTGTGTATATATATAAAAAAAATTTGAATGAAGCTATGGAACTTACATAATGTGAATTTACTGTTGTACTCTTAAACCTTCGCTTGCTGAATTTTAAAATACATTTCTCATTCCTTACCCTTATCCTGTTGTATATTGGGTAACTGAGAGCGACTTTAATGCACTTTGCAAATAGGTTGAATCCATATCACAGGATACATGTAGAAATGTTTGACATTCAGTCAATAGTTTTGAAACGGCAAAGTAAGTAAGAATAACATTTTACACCATTTCGACACCATTTTCTACAGCATGATAAGAGGTACTAATTACAAACACCTTGTATAAGGCACCCCCAGTACTTACAATCAATTTGGAGCCTATCAACTACAGGTCCAGATAAGGTGTGTACATGTAAACATTTTCAAGTCTTAGAATAACTCCTTTATTTCTCAACCAATACCTATACTGTAGCCACTATTTAGCATCGACTCTTCATGACGATTCTAAAGAATGGTCACGGTATAGTGTTTATTACAGAAACGACGAGTTTAGCAGATGGGTACGCATCCTTATCTGTAGCTCTGCTAAAGCATTTTATTTGTTTAGGACACGTGTCAGGAAAGTGTTTTTGTATACAGTGGACTCTCATTATACCGACATTCGTTACAATGGCACCCTGGTTATACCGGCAGTATGCTTTGAAACAAAATTAGCGTTACGTCTTTGAAACAACCGCTGAATAAATATGAACAATACCAATGATCGCTTAATGTAGAACACAAGAAGTGCAAAAAGCTCCCTTTGGGAGCTTTTTGCACTTCTTGCGTTCTACATTAAGCGTTCACCTGTTGGTACTAGTTTAAAAACTGGCCATGTGTTTCCTTTCATATATAAACTCGTTATAACAGCAACCTCGTTATACCAGCAAAATGCCTGGAAACAAACACCTCTGTTGCAATGAGAGTTCATTGTTCACTTCACCGTCTTCCTCGAAGAGATGGTTCTAAAGAATAGTAACAGTATAGGGTTTGGTGGAGAAATGATGATTACAGTATTTGGGTACGAACCTTTATCTATAGCTCTGCATGTAATATGGAAAATGTGAAAGAGAATGACAATGGCTGATGAAATATAATTGACAGTAGCCAAATAATCACGCAAGGCAAATTGAATCCATCAAAACTAACTTAAAGTTGTAATAACCAGTGCAAGACAAGACAGTTATATTTGACAAAGTCGTTGGATTTTGCATTCTTTGCAGAAATGAAAATATTGGGTAAAATTGAATCGAGAAGTATAGGAGTGTGGCATTATTTTGTTCTTAACCCTTTACTCCATAAATACTCCTGTCTATGTCTTTGCAAACACAGTTGCACTTCGCATGCTATGTCTCAACAACAAGAACAACAACAAAAACAACAACAACAACAACTCCATATTAATAATAATATTTTAATTAATAATTACAATGTAATCATCATGCTATTCACTATTCACAGGTAGGTGTATTTATGCGAACGGCAAGAGCAGGGTTCAAATTGATTTTTATCACATAATCTGCCTTGTGGGGGTGCCGTAACTGAGTACCGTATTTCGCAGAAATGCACTAGTGCAGTTTTTGATGCAAATAAGCAATCATTAGCCAATCGTAGCGCTCATTTAAGGGTTAGACAATCGTAGCGCTCCATGTGCGCTATCCGTTCTATTACTACCCCGCAATGGCCGAAACAGTCGTCAGCTATAGCCCATTTTATTTTCTATGGCGTTTTAAGGCTTATGTGATAAAAAGAATCTTACAATCGTGTTCATTACAAATTGTTTTCATGAAACACGTTTACTATAATGTCATGCTCGTGTCATATTATTATAGTAAACTAATTTCATAAAAACAATATGTATTGAACACTCATGTAAGATCCTCTATATATTGCACTTCTTTTCAGAAACTCTATCAGAGTGACACACTGTGAGAATACTGATGGGACGCCGAGTAACTGCTTGTAGAGGTAATCACGGATCCATTAACCCTTTCCTCCATAAATACGCCTTCAAACGCCGCTGAAATAGCCACTTCTTGAAACCATTGTGATAAATAGAGCATTTGCTCCTAAGGAGCAAATGCTCCATTTCTCACAATGGTTTCAATACTACACAATTCTAACATTTTCCTTTTCTCTAGTTACTGCTCCTTTTCGGTAGATTTATTCAAAGAGGTTGGATCTAAAAATAGCCTAGGAGGTATGGGTTAAACGCAGGCTAAATGTTAATATGATAAAGGCTAACTAAGACGAGTTGCAATACTGTTCAATAATCAGTATGCAATTATTATAGTTATTTCCCCTAATCATTTTATTCTTATTGGATCATATCATTTACAGTTGACTTGCAATTTCATCCAGAGTCAGAAAGCCATGCATCAATTTGTGAAACAATTCCATGAACGGATACCCCGATATCAACTATTGCAGCGCAAATGTCGCATCTGTGATTACTAATGCAAACGGTTTGGTTTGGATCCAGATAAGACGGCGAGAATTCGTTGTCTCACCAGAATCCAAACTGTTTGTTACTGTGGCAATGTTTAATTTTAACCCTTTCGGTGCCAAATTTTTATTTTCTTTTGCAACCCAACATGTTAAATCATTCGGTAAAATAAGGAAATGAGATAAATAAATGCAAATTTCAAAGGAATAAAGCACAGCTATAGAAATAGAGTTTGAGACAAAACAGCGAAGTCCCTGATCAGAGGCCGCCTTTTCAAGGCGGCGTCTGATCTGGGACTGCACTATTTCTCGTGGTGCATTTTTGTGGCATTGGCGGTGAAAGGGTTAAGCAAATGGGAGAACATTGCATAAAGGGAAATTGTAGCAGACGCAACATTTTGTAAACGACAATATTTAGCAGCGAAAATAGACCTGTATATTCGGAGCTACAGATAAAGGTGCGTTCATAATTACTAAAAGTGCCATTTCTCCACCAAGCCCTAGGGTTTGTAATTATTAAAATGGACATAATAAAGTTTTAAGCAGTCATCGTTTTCCCACCAGGCTAAGGGTTAAGAATCATCATGATACCATTATAACCAGTGGAAATATTTTTCAAATATACCTCAAAACTAGTCGTCCAATAACATATAGTTTGTATCAATATAATTAACCTTTAGCCTGCTGAGCAAAATTATTTGACAGAATGTTTCACCTTCTGCATTTTCAAAATTCAAGCTATAATCATTTTGTCTACCACAATATAATCAGTGTGTCAAACAGTTTGGACCCTGATGAGACGCCGAGTAGTCTCATCTGGATCGAAACTGTTTGCATCTGGGCATTCACTCATCCGCTCATAGCAGGCTAAAGGTTAACCATTTACATCATGCATACTCATGTAAGAACAATGACACCATAAGAATTATTTAGATTATATAATACATGGACATATGATGTTTGGACATCACAGGAACTGTAGAATAGCATCTAGATCACAATGAAGATAATATTGCAAAAAAGGGGAATTACTACAATACATAAATACTTGAATAGATCTGATCTAATATTTCGACCACTATGAGCCTTTTTCAAAGATTATCATGTCAAAATACACGTCACATTTATGTTACGTGCATTCAGCATATCATTTCTATCTATATAATTTCATACACAAACAGGAGCCGCCTGGTCTGGGTCTATCGTGTTTGCAAAGGCGTAGCTATGCTCCTATAGGAGCAAATGCTCTATTTATCACAATGGTTTCACAAAATGACTTTAACAGAGTCGTCAAAAGTCGTCAATATGAGGGAATGGGGTTAAACAGCTTTGAGCATCCCATCAACAGATTATCAAAACACAATGTGACAAGAGTGTGGAATATGCCAGGTCGTATTAGAAGATTCTTGTATCACTGAAAAGTGTAGATTATGTGATAGATATACTATTTCTTATATCGATGATATTTATGAATTTGGTATTGAGCGTCTAGTCAGCAGCTGCCAACAGTCTGGGCAGAACAGACAGAATCGTTCTGTGCAAGTAGATCTGATAAGAGGTAGATCTAGTAATCATTGAGAACTGAATGTCGCCAGGTTTCAGCCATTCAGGTTTACACATTTTCAGAGGTCCGAATAAGATTCGTGAATCAAAACAATTTCAAGAATAACTTCTCGAAAAGACGATTCTGAAAGAGTAGTCACAACATATGGTTTGGTGGAGAAATGACCATTTTATTATTGCAGTGCGCACCTTTAACTGTAGCTCTGCACCGATACATTGAAGTAGTATGCTTAGAATGTACTGAGAACACTCAGTGACGTCATTACCTCGATATACAAGCTTCAGAGCGACATATAAAGTGACGTACTTAAATACTGAAACAGTCATGCCTTCCCTCTCCTTATGTTGTGACCACTCTTAAGAATAGGCTCGAAGAGGCTATTCTAAAGAATGGTCACCACATAGGGTTTGATGAGAATGTTCTATACGCATCTAGTCGCCCCGTACTTCATTCTCAGTGTTGTTATATTTTCTGATCCTTTGAGATCATTTGTTTAGATGTTATTAGTTTTGAAAATTGAATACTGCTTAAGACGGTGCTAGGGGCCGTGAGTAGTGTTGCACTTTTAATTACTACTCATGAACAGGCTCAATAAAACCGAGTCTGCAATTTTCTCTTTTTTGCATTTCTACTTTTGCTTTCGAAGGATCACCCATTTTCAGAATTTATCTGGACCTTTTAGCTAGCAACACGCCGTAAAACAAACCTATACGCAAAGAGTAACATGTACAGACAAGATTATTGCACTGTCTGCATTTTTTGTATTTATTTAAATGAACACAATAAAGTTGCATATCATTCGTTGCCTAAGAAAACCATAGGACGCCTGTTGGTGTTGGAAATATGCCGCGTTGGCAAACGGGATGGAGAAATGGTGTAAACATGACGAGACGAATTCAAATTAGTTCGGGACCCTATTTCTGCTAAATGCCATTGTTTTACTTGTACTGGAGAATTTGCCATTATAATTCAGGTCAAACGACACCAACTGTGTTGATATGGCCCAGGAGATAATGAATATCACTCGAAATGGCTTGCAGTGCAGTACACCGGACGCCAGACAACTGGATTTGACAGGCAACAAACAGTGAAACAATTTCCATCTGCATGTGTTACGTGTATTTTTTTCATGATAAAAAATGCATTTCTTAAATTCTGTTTTTCAAATCTTCATTTGCAACATGTACATGTAAACACTTGAAATACCTCTTCTTGAAAGCTCTTTAAATAATGTAATATATACAGAGAAGGTTCGTTATAAAAACATTCGATATGTACATACACATGTACATGTATAGGATAAAATATATTATTTGTAGTCATATTGCACAAACTAACATTATTTCCAGTCATAATAAATTCTGGGAATGTGATTGGCTGAGACCGCCCACGTGAACGGGGTGTAAGAAACCGTACACCCCGTTTGATCCAAGGTGTACGGGAATCAAATTTGTCACGTGACTGATCGGTTTTGTTTCATCATCGTTTCGCGTAAACAAACTCAAGTTCTGTTTTTACAAGGCTGTTATTTCCTATGAAATAAATGGAATTAACTCATAGAACTGTCTAGCATCTACACATATTGATGAAAACAACTTATGTATCAATTACATGTTTGTATCTTACTTCTTTTCTTCTTCCCAATTACCCCAGAACTTGTTTGCTTACAGCGCGTACAAATCAGCGCGTTAGTTTGAGTGACGTCAGACGTCACTTTTGAGTCAGGGCTTTATTGACAGCTGTGCCAAGTCGCACGCGCTGTAAGTAAACACGTATTTTGAGAGATTTAATCTACATAATTTAGTTAGGTTATGCATGTATTCTTTCTTGTAATGGACCCAGACTGGAAATAAATTCGTTACACGGTGTTTCGGCAGGGTTTACGGGTTTGTATGACGGTTTTGGATTCCGTATTTCCTTCGCGCTTACACCCCGCCGAAACACCGTGTAACTAATATTATTCCGCCGCTTGCCTAAAAAGGCACCAGTTCTTCATTATTAACATTTCGAAGTATCGGGTATATACTGTACGCATTAATGTGTTTGCTTGTTCCGTTTTCTCCTCTACAACGGCAATATTTTCCCTATTTTATACGTTTAGTAAAATAATCAAATTAATCAATCTTAAAAATGGGCGGATATTGATATCCATGTACTTAAAGGGTGAAATGGGATTTATGGTTAAACCTTTCCCTTATATAAGCGCAGTATGACGCATCTGCAAACAGAGTAGACCCAGATTAGACGACTCCTATAGGAGCCGTCTGATCAGGGTCTACTCTGTTTGCTTATAGCGTAATATAGATCTGATTCTACAGCTTCTGTCTCAGGTAAAATGACCTTTGATCATATGCCATTAGAAAAAAATATTCTTATTAATATTCATGACATGATTATTTCCTACATGAATATTCATCAGGGAAAGGGTTAAAACAATTGATAGTGTGACGGAATTAGATCGGTTATTTTATTGTTGTAACGTTTTTACGGATGTCATTGATGCAAATGTGACAAAACGTCAGGTTTTGATATTAATCTTGATTAGGCGATGTATAATCACACCAGATATTCAATAATGCAGTTTGGTTTGTGACTTATGCAGACTGTTTCGAGATTTTTAACAGTGCTTGGGTTATTACATGTGTTTGCTTTCTTTTTAGCAGAATAACGCACGTATTCTGCCCTGAAAAATTCGTTTGCAAAATAATATTAAATATATGCCAGTCAAGTCGATATAAATATCGTTTGCAAACGCATTTAAGAATGTTCACTAAATTTGAATGACTCGTTTCATTAACGTATTAACGTCCTTATGTCTGCATTAGATATCATATATACATGTATCCAATTTTCATAAATTGTATCCTACATACTAGGGATGTATTTATTACTGTAGATGTGTATCATTATATCAAATTATTTTCTTTTAATAAAGGGAGGCAATTCCAAAAACAAATGTTGGTGTGGCTATCAATTGCCTTACTTTGTATAATGGCCATGTTTGGCCATGGTAGAAACTGTAGAATATCCGTAAACAAACTGAGCAGACCGTGATCAGAGAGTTTCTACGGGAGCAGTCTGATTTAGGTCTACTCTGCTTGCCAAAGCTAGAAAAGCAAAGAGTTAAAGAAAATTGTTATAAGCATGATAAAAGATGCCAATATATGATGCGTAAAATGACATATTTTCAAGAATAACTTCTTTATTTTCCCAACAAATCCTATGTTGTAACTACTCTTCAGAATTGTCTCTTTGAGACGATAGGATTAGCATAGGATTAGGTGGAAAAAGGACGGTTTAAATAGTATTTGAGTATGTAGTGCTCCCTCTCTTCAACGACACCCTTTGGGATACGAAGGTTGTATGTGTTGTTCAGAGGGAGTTGTTATAGGGAGGGAAACTCAAACATAATTAGCTTGTTTGCAGATCCCCATATAATGTGTATTTCGAGAACTAAAACCGTTATGCCTCAATCAAACCCTATGTTGTGACCACTCTTTAGAATCGTCACAAAGATACGATTCTAAGGTGTGGTCACAGCATAGGGTTTGATGGAGGCATAAAGAAAATACGTTTCTGGAGCCTTGTTGTTTCGGAAACAGTGACATGCGTTGCTGTAAGGAGGGAATCGTTATTGAGAGGGCCGTTGTAGGGAGGGAGCACTGTTCAAACCTTTATCCGTTGCTCTAAATTATATTAAGATTGTGATACCTACCTTTTGAGACTAAGATACCTATTTTGAGACTGCGATACCTATTTTGAGACTGCGATACCATGTTAAAGATGTGATCATACGTTACCATTTACCCCATAAATACACATGTTAATGCACTTTAGGAGCCCCCTGATTAGGGTATATCCTGTTTACTTATATAGACTGATTCTATATTTTCTGCCAAAGCCAAATACTCTGCCTCCATATAAAAAAATGAGCTAATAGCTATCTATGAGATCAACATTCTCTGTATGCATATTCCTGCAGTAAAGGGCTGTTGGACTTATAACCCTTCGCTTGCTAATCGCGTCAATATACCTACCTGTAAATAGTGAAGACCCAGATGAGACAGCTCCTGCAGGAGCTGTCTCATCAGGGTCTGCACTATTTACAAGTTGATTGTGCAACCAGTGCACTCCACAGCAGTGATTGCACAGCGAAATACTTGTACACATTAAAGATATATGTAATTATACAACAGGACAGGGGTAAAAAAGGAGAAATGTATTTTAAAATTCAGCAAGCGAAGGGTTAACAGTGAAAAACCAAACAAACAGGGAGAGCCACACACGAAAGGACACGACACCAACCAGCATCAAACAAGAAATGACTCAATTACAAGATAAGCCGAAACGGGATGCATAACATAAAAGTTCAACCATATAACAATTGCATAAATATGACGAATTACAATATCAAATTTTGTAGCGTAAGCTTTACGTGTATATTGTAACCCTTAACCTGTCCAAAACATAGTTCTGTTCAAACTGACATGAATCCAGTTTTACTTACTTAGAAACCACTGATCGAGTATTGAACAGGGTGGATCCTGATGAGACGCCGAGTTACTCGGCGTGTCATCTGGATCAAAGCTTTTTGCAAATGTGTGCAAGCTGCTTACATATGATAACTAGGTCACGATGGGCAATTGGATTGTATACAATTCTTAAATATTTTAAGTCTCTTTGGGATCAATATAATTTCAGATATCACGCAAACTGTGTTCCAAAGTGTCCCAAATGGTGTGGTAAGACAGCCGAGATTCCATGAAATCGCTTGTGTGGTATATCTGACGACAAAAATACTTTCTTTAACGCTTTAACCTTTTCGGCGCCAACTTTCTAATTTTTGACTGCAATCAAATTTTGTTAAATCATTCGGTAAAATAAGAAAATAAGATAAATAAAAGCAAATTTCAAAGGACTAAGTAAGATAAATAAAAGCAAATTTCAAAGGACTAAAGCACAGATATAGAAAAAGAGTTTGAGACAAAAAGCGAAGTCCCTGATCAGACGCCGCCTAGAAAAGGCAGCGTCTGCTCTGGGACTGCACTATTTGTCGTGGTGCATTTTGCGACATTGGCGGCATAAGGGTTAACCATTTTCCCCGCATGATTGTTTGTGTGTGTGTTTTATCACGCCTTTTCAAACAAGGTAGACCGACTTAGTGATTGCCCTACTTTTCCATCCAATCAGCGAGCCGCATTCTTGATATTTTTCTGACACTAATTGTCATACATTTTATAAAATCGACTCTACCTTTCGAAGATAAACATTCCAGTGCGCATGTGCAACAAAGCTCCGCCCATGACTAGAAAAAACAAACAAGTTGCTATGTTATGAACATATGGCGTTATCAACACGCGAATGAGTGTACACCAGTGTTCACGTGTGTATAACGCGGAGAGGAAGACTATGTAAACAACTGAGAGGCAGAATTATATATCTAGTAATTGGGCTGCCGTTGACTAAAATGGACAAATAAATCACGAAACACCCCACCTGTTGAAGCAGGATTATTGAAAAATGACATGTAAATAAGCAAATAAATCAGGAAATAAGAACAAACCTGTATTTAAAATAGTAGATCTATTCCGTTCAGCAAAACGTAAACGATCAAACCTGTTCAACTAAAAAGGTTGTTTCAATGCTCTAGATGATTCATTGTATTTGATGTCCATTACTCAGAGCGGTGAAATTTTTACCTGAGTAATTTTCGGAAGTATCACACTTCCTTCGTCGCACTGACTGTTCGACTAGTGCTGGTCAGGTGACCTGGTTTGGTTCAAGTTAGGTGCATAATGCGGCGTCTGGTCAGAATCTACACTGTTTGCTGATAGGAAATTCAATATAAAATAAAACAAAAATGAAAATTTAGACCAAACATCCCTTAGATAAAATATAGACTAATCCAATATATCAGCATGGAAGAATTCATTGGGAGCAAATGGATTAAACAAAAACTCAATTAAACTCGTTGAAAACAAAAGTTAACAAGAGACGTCACAACTTACACACGAGTAAGAGAAGATAGTCGAACAATGACTGCACAAAGGGTACGAAGTGCAAAGCAAGATTCATGGATCACAATTTACATCTAAAACACAGATTTGCAATGCAGAGATTATAAGAACCTACTTGTCTGGAACATACAATTCACGTAAGGTATGGTCTTGAATAGTGTAACCTTTCCTTCTGTCCAGACGTTATTTTCAATTCAACACACATTTGAATGGCAGCCACGTCTTAAACCATATTTCTAATAGTAAATAATGGAAATCAGACGGGAATTATACTGCTTAGACTCGGTTTTTCAGCTTGGAAATCAATTTCGACGGCCCGACTAAAATAAATGAGACCCTAACTTGTCCGTATTTCTTAGAAAATTAATTACGCATACATTCACCAAATGTTTATTTCTCTGATTGTCAGTAAGCGAAAAAAGCTGTAAGACGCAGTAATATTGGAAAATTGGGAGATATTTAGATTCTTCTATATCGTTACATGTAAGGCCTTGTATTGTATTAAGTAATACAGCTCGGACGTCCAGATAAGATGCGTACATCGAAACATTTTCAAAAACAGCTCCTTCATTTCTCCACCAAAACCTATATTGTGACCAGTCTTTAGAATCGTCACTTCGAGAAATGATAAAATCATAAGTATTTATTATCTGAATATTTATATAATAACATATGTGCACGTGTTTGTTTGGTACTTGTAGAAGTTGTAGAAGTACAAGAGTCATGCAAGAAATACCACATACAGAACAAACAGCCGCCCGAACAGCAACACAAGAAAACACAGCAAATGTATATAACTACCAAAACCATAAAGAGACGCACAAAAACAAAACAAACAAACAATAGGGGGAAGATGGAAGTTCGAGATATAGGAAATGTAGGTCACTTGACCCCTTCCCTCATATAAACACTTTTACAAGCATTTGCGAACAGAGTAGACCGAGATAAGACGGCTCCTATGTGCTAATGGAATTTGATAGATGTTTCTTTACTTTCTAAAATAGCTAAAATATACCACCTTCCATATTTCATTATTACTATTTAACTATGACTATTCAGTAGTATTGACATTTTGAATAACCAAAGAACAGGGAAAGGGTTGAATGCATACAATTTAACCTTCAGTATAGTGCAACATGTGTACAGCGAACATTATAATTTTGTCTAATTCTGTTTTTAAGACATATGGTAGCTTGTTGCAGGACGAAATATGTGGAGAAAGCTCCTCTAGGAGCTCTCTGTACTACTGTCGTGTTAATGCAGGACCAAAGTAATACAGAAAGCTCACAGGTGAGCATTATTTATAACTTTTGTCCTGCATTATGCAGCCACTTGTTCTTATCGACCTCTATATCTCTTCAATAGGTGATTGCTTCAGACAGGTTTAATTGTATATGCAATCTGCGTATATTTTCTTGAAATATTAGAATATCCAGGGCAGAAACTAGGGAATTTGATATGAATATGTAAATTGTACACAAATACTGCAGTCTTTAAAAGTTATGTTTGTGAAAAAGCTAATAGTCTCTATTCCGTAGTCACATGACTGTATAATGCAATTCATGTTAGAGTGTTGTGCAATAGCAGAAATTAAAATGGAAGTCAGACAGCACATCCCACACGAAACTCCAATATGGTCGTAAATAGTCCAGTAGTAAAATGCACCTACAGTAGAATATCGAGTTTTCGAAATTTGAAAATAAAAGAATTTAGACCGCTTTTTAGAGAGGTGGCTGTTTAATGCATGGTGAGGGTCATGCAAAAAGCTCTCTGAGGAGCTTTCTGTATGACTTCCACTCTGCATTAAGCTGCAACCTGTCTTAACCCTTCGCTTGCTATTCACGTCAATATACCTACCTATAAATAGTGAAGATCCAGATGAGACAGCTCCTGCAGGAGCTGTCTCATTAGGGTCTGCACTATTTACAAATTGATTGTGCAACCAGTGCACTCCGCAGCAGTGATTGCACAGCGAAGTACTTGTACACAGTGAATATATATGTAATTATACAACAGGGCATGGGTAAAGAAGGATAAATGTATTTAAAATTCAGCAAGCGAAGGGTTAATATGTATAATGGTAAGTATTTGAGAGTTCGAATAATCGAAATTTAACTGTAGCTCGAATACATAAGGTGTATTACTTTTTTCATGCATTCAGCAGCCACCTGTTTTTTAAGACTCTTATGTTTAATAAATGAATGGCTGCTTACTGAAATAGAAATAGAATTAAAGTCATATGAAACTCCAAAATAGTAGTAAATATTCCGATAGTAAATGGGCGTACAGTGCTTCCTCTCTACAACGACACCCTTTGGGATACGAACATTGTATGTGTTGTTCAGAGGGAGTTGTTAGAGGGAGGGAAAATCAAACATAATTAGCGTGTTTGCAGATCCCCAGATAAGGTGTATTTCGAGAACTAAAACCGTTATGCCTCCATCAAACCCTATACTGTGACCACTCTTTAGAATCGTCACAAAGTGACGATTCTAAAAAGTGGTCACAACATAGGGTTTGGTGGAGGCATAAAGAAAATACTATAGAAAAAGTTGTTTCTGGAGTCTTGTTGTTTCGGAAACAGTGACATGCGTTGTTGTAAGAAGGGAATCGTTATTGAGAGGGTCGTTGTAGGGAGGGAGCACTGTAATTTAGATACATAAGGTGTTGCATATAGAAGAACATGTCTTAAGCGACCAATGAAAAGAGGTACAGTAAAACCTCTCTTAACCGCCCGTTAAATGTAGTATGAATATCGATCTTGGAGACAGGTGGCAGCTTAATGCAGGGTGAAAGTCATGCAGAAAGCTCAGAGAGGAGCTTTCTGCATGACTTTCACCCTGCATTAAGCAGCCACCTGCCTAAAAGTGTCTAAATTCTTATCAACTAGAATTCCGGTTAAGAGAGGTTTTACTGTATTATTTTATGTCTGCACAGCAGGTGGTAGTTTAATGCAGGCCAAAAGACACGCAGAAAGCTATAGGAGTTTTCTGTACATGTATTACTTTTGCCCTTATTGAGCAACCACCTGCTCAATAAATGAATGGCCGCTTAGAATAGGTTCTGTTGTAATAAAAATAGATGCTTTCTTCTTACTTTGGCCCTGCATTACGCAGTTTATAAATTCCTATGGTCTATGAATAAATGGCAGCTTAACCCGTTACCTCATAGGCTATTTTTATATCCAACCTCTTTGAATAAATCTACCGAAAAGGAGCATTAACTAGAAAAAATGAAAATTTTAGAATTTTATAGTTTTGAAACCATTGTGATAATAGAGCATTTGTTCCTAAGGAGCAAATGTTTTATTTATTACAATGGTTTCAATAGGTGGTTTTTACAGAGGCGTAGAAAGACGTATTTATGGAAGAAAGGATTAACAGAGATTCTACTGTGGAGTAAATGTATTTCTCTAATGGTGATTTATGACAGAAGGAAGAGAAACATGTCCAGACAGTCAAACTAATAAAGCGCAGACCCAGTGCACAAAGTTTGATGTTTTGGTGTGAAATGTAAGACTAATGAAAATGGGAAACGATTCTCGTACAAACAGCTTGGTTCCAGATGTTATGTTGAGCAACATGAGATTTCAAGCTGTTTGACACTCAGATATTGAGCAGATACTATATGTTCAGCATGAGAAGGTTTAACCCTTTCACCGCCAATGTCGCATTAATGCACCACGACAAATAGTGCAGTCCCAGATCAGGCGCCGCCTTTTCAAGGCGGCGTCTGGTCAGGGACTTCACATTTTGTCTCAATCTCGATTTCTATATCTGTGCTTTATTCCTTTGAAATTTACATTTATTTATCTCATTCCCTTATTTTACCGAATGACTTAAGAAATACTTGGATTGCAGATGATAATTAAAAAAAATGACGCCGAAAGGGTTAATATAATTCAGCAGAACGTCTCTACTACCTCCACCGAAAAGAAGTCATTTTCTAGGACTTATAACGGGCGGTGGCTTAGTGCGAGAAAAAAGTTATGCAGAAAGCTCCTTTTGCAACATTTTTGTACTTACCCTCAATCATCATTTAGCAGCCCCCTGTTTGATAGGATACTAGTTTGTATTGAACCTCTTTCCCTCATATAAAAGCCTTTTCACGCTTTTGCATCAAACATAGATTCAGCAGACATTATTCTGTCAGCATTCGTAGGGTTATAGATAAGGGGATTTTTAATCGTAAACGTATTTACTCGATATGGTTAGCTAGATTATAACGTTCGATTGTTTCAGTCTTTGAGGGAGTATTGACAGAATGTCGAACAGCTTGGATTCTAATGAGAGGCCGGTACTAGGGGGCGTTAGCAGCTTGGATTCTAATGAGAGACCGATACTAGGGGTGTGAGCAGCTTGGATTCTAATGAGAGGCCGGTACTAGGGGGGCGTGAGCAGCTTAGACTCTAATGAGAGACCGGTACTAGGTGGGCGTGAGCGGCTTGGATTCTAATGAGAGGCCGGTACTAGGGGGCGTGAGCAGTTTGGATTCTAATGAGAGGCCGGTACTAGGGGCGTGAGCAGTTTGGATTCTAATGAGAGGCCGGTACTAGGGAGCGTTAGCAACTTGGATTCTAATGAGAGGCCGGTACTAGGGAGGCGTGAGCAGCTTGGGTTCTAATGAGAGACAGGTACTAGGGGACGTGAGCATCTTGGATTCTAATGAGAGGTCGGTACTAAGGGCGTGAACAGCTTGGATTCTAATGAGAGGCCGGCACTATGGAGCGTGAGCAGTTTAGATTCTAATGAGAGGCCGGTACCAGGTGGGCGTGAGCAGCTTGGATTCTAATGAGAGGCCGGTACTAGGGGGCGTGAGCAGCTTGGATTCTAATGACAGACCGGTACTAGGGGGTGTGAGCAGCTTGGATTCTAATGCGAGGCCGGTACTAGGGGCGTGAGCATCTTGGATTCTAATGAGAGGCCGGTACTAGGGGGGCGTGAGCAGCTTAGATTCTAATGAGAGACCGGTACTAGGTGGGCGTGAGCAACTTGGATTCTAATGAGAGGCCGGTACTAGGGGGCGTGAGCAGCTTGAATTCTAATGAGAGGCCGGTACTAAGGGGCGTGAGCTAGTATTGAAATTTTAATAACTGCTCATGAACAGACACAATAAAACGAGTACATGTATGCAGATTTCTCTGTTTGTATTGCTGCTTATGCGTTCGAAGGACTCCATCTTTTAGAATTTATGCAATTCACAACAGAAGGTATTAAGAGCTTGTGTGACGACCGTAAAAAGAGGCACCGTGCTTCATTCTCAGTGTTGTTATAATAATTTCCTGGTCCTTCGGGATCATTAGGTTCGATTGTACATTGTATTAGTCATGAAAATCGAATACCACTTAACCAATTCCCTAATATTAACGACTTTTGACGCATCTTCAAAAGTCACCTGTTGAAACCATTGTGATAAATAGAGCATTTGCTCCTATAGGAGCAAATGCTCTAATCATCACAATGGTTTCAATAATCTAAAAAATCATTTTCTCTAGTTAATGCTCCTTTTCGTTGGATTTATTCAAAGTGGTTGGATCTAAAAATAGCATATGAGCTAGGTAATGGTTTAAGCCTGTAGGAGCTCTCTAATCAGAATCTGCTCTTTCTGCCTAAATGTTATTATATAGATACATGTACGATTCTGCAATTTCTGTCACGGCCAATAACCAATAGTCATATAAATGAAATGATTTTCAGTCAGCCCATTTATTCTAATTTATGATATTGATGAGCATGGCTTTCATTCAACTTGTCTGTATCAAGTTTTGTTAATACAGATTATTCTAATTTGTGATATTGATTAGCATGGCTTTCAGTCAACTTGTCTGTATCAATTTTTGTTAATACAGATTATTCTGATTTGTGATATTGATGAGCATGGCTTTCAGTCAACTTGTCTGTATCAAGTTTTGTTAATACAGATTATTCTAATTTGTGATATTGATGAGCATGGCTTTCAGTCAACTTGTCTGTATCAAGTTTGTTAATACAGTTTATGCTATTCCCTGCGGATAGTGATTTCATATCTATTGTATATCTTTTGCATATCTTTCACTGACCGGATGGAAAATCATGTAGTTCCTTCTGGCTAACGATTTCATATATATTGTACATTTTTCATTGTCTGGATAGATAATCATGCGGATCGTTCCGGTTAGTGATTTCATCCATGTGAAGCGCTTTTGAACGCACATATCCAGTGTGAAAAGAGCGCTATATAAATGTGGTATAATAATAATAATGCATGTGTACATGTATTATCATAACAGTTAATCTAATTAATATATGTAGCCGGGTCGAGATTATGGTGAAATAAGTTGATATGCTTTACTGTGTGGCTTGGTAGCTCAGTCGGTAGAGTGTTGGCATGATAAGCCAGAGGCCCTGGGTTCGAGTCCCAGTCGATTCACAACTTTTTCACCATGTTACATTTGGCGCCCAACGTAAATAACCCGCGAGGTGATTTATATAAAGATAATATGAAGATAATTTGTAATAATAAGAAACTCGTGGAGTGTTCTTTGAGTAAGAATACGGGACGAATTCTTGTGTAGAGAGGGGGGGGGGGGCGTGTAGCCGGGTCGATATTATGGTGAAATAAGTTGATAGGCTTTACTGTGTGGCTTGGTAGCTCAGTCGGTAGAGTGTTGGCATGGTAAGCCAAAGGCCCTGGGTTCGAGTCCCAGTCGAGTCACAAGTTTTTCACCATGTTACATATGCACGATGTCATTGTTTCTTACATGAATATTCACGGAGTAAATGGTTAAAATCAGCTTAGTTTAATCATAGTTTATTGCTTGCATTTTTACATAATTACAATAATACATATTCATACATGAGTATAAAGCAATAGCAAAAGGGTTGGACCACAAGTTATTACAGTAAAACCTCTCTTAACCGGAATTCTAGTAGATAAGAATTTAGACACTTTTAGGTAGGTGACTGCTTAATGCAGGGTGAAAGTCATGCAGAAAGCTCCTCTAGGAGCTTTCTGCATGACTTTCACCCTGTATTAAGCTGCCACCTGTCTCCAAGACCGATATTCATACTAAATTTAACGGCTGGTTAAGAGAGGTTTTACTGTACAACATTCGAACGCAGATCTTCGTATGTAAACATATAAATAATGCTTGAGCTAAAAACAGCACACAATATTTAACCCTTCGCTTGCTATTCGCGTCAATATACCTACCTGTAAATAGTGAAGACCCAGATGAGACAGCTCCTGTAGGAGCTGTCTCATCAGGGTCTGCAGTGTTTACAAGTTGATTGTTGTACAACCAGTGCACTCCACAGCAGTGATTGCACAGCGAAACACTTGTACACAGAAAAGATCTATGTAATTCTACAACAGGGCATGGGTAAAGAAGGAGAAATGTATTTTAAAATTCAGCAAGCGAAGGGTTAATAATATTTAAGCCACAGAAA
This sequence comes from Azorinus chamasolen, assembly GCA_963576725.1. NCBI lineage: Eukaryota > Metazoa > Mollusca > Bivalvia > Cardiida > Solecurtidae > Azorinus > Azorinus chamasolen. Next base: position 63,354,453 of record OY755253.1, on the reverse strand, counting down.
TAAAAAAGAGTATAATTCCACACCATCCGCTGCGCCAAATCGGGGTTAGTCAGTTAGGTTTGCTACGGGTAAGTACCTACGGTGGCATAAAGGGGACATAGGAAATAGGAAATAACTTACTTAGTGGTGTCTATTACGTGCGCACGCGATAGATATTAACCATTACCTCCATAAAATACATTTTTCTCTGCGCTTTGCAAACAGATTAGACCCATATCAGACGGCTCATGTAGGAGCCGTCTGATCAGGGTCTGCTCTGTTTGCTTACAACATAATATAGATCTAATTTTACACTTCCTGTATTGGTTACCTAATTACCATCGCGTGCTCACATAATAGCTACCGCGTGTCTGCACTATTTGCCAATATCCTGCTCAGGCACCAATTGTTTAACTAGAATGCATCGTGTGCAACTAACGTGTTTCTCAATGTTAAATTTCAACCCTGTGTTTTATGAAACTGTTTTATGGATCACCTTGTTACCGAACTTTCTCTATTGTATACTCTATTACAACGATTCGCTATAGTCTGTCTTGCAGCTGATTCTCTACTAGTAACACAGACATGCAGCGGGAATGGATATTGGCTTTAAGCAATACCGACCATAATCCATCTGACACAGCAGCACGCCTTGTAGAATAAGAGCTTGTCGTGAAGGGGAATGCAGTGGATTTATTGCTTTGTGGAACGGGACAAAACTTGCGAGACTATGTAAGGTTTGTAATGGATGTGCATTATCTGTAGAAAATGAAATGAAATACTTGATTTGCATATAGTTCCATGCGCTTAAACTGTGGTCATAGCTTTATGCAAAACATCTACTTTTTTATCATTCCAATAAAAAAAATAACGTTTCATAGCGTAGATTTTTATTTAGTTAAAATGGACGACATCGTTAAATACGTTATATATTTCACAGGCAAATAAAAAAGCAGGCTTTGCATATTATATTATATGCATTATGCAATTTGGTTGTTTCATTGTCTTTTAGAAATCTAGAAATGAAAGGATAGAATTAGATACGGACAAAACTTCTAAACAAAAAAAATAACAAAAACTGAAACGAAAATTAGCCTCTACCGCATGTTGCATATTGTATCTGCAAACAGCTCGGGTCAATCTGAGACGCCGAGTAACTCGGCATCCCGGCATCTCATCAGGATCCAATCTGTTTGACACTCATTCAATTGTTCCTTAACCCATAACCTCATATGCTATTTTAGACCCATCCTCTTTAAATAAATGTACCGAAAATGAGAATTAACTAGAGAAAATGATACTTTTAAAAAAAATAGTTCTGAAACCATTGTGATCAATAGAGCATTTGCTCCTTAGGAGCAAATGCTCTATTTATCACAATGGTTTCAAAACGTGACTTTTACAGATGCGTAGAAAGGCGTATTTATGGAGGAAATGGGTTAAAAGCTTCATTGCATCAGGAGACGACGAAATTGCAAGGATCAAATTTGTTTTAATCAGAGATTATTTTTTTCACAGTGGAGTAACGGTTAAAATCGAGTAAAGTAAGAAATATGTGAGAAGCCATTAGTCATCTATAATACAGTTGGATATCGTTATCTCGATCTCGGATAACTCGAAGTTGGGATAACTGAAAGTTAAAAGTGCGGTCCTTCTAAAATTTACAATACAGAATTGTTCACAGAACAGGTGTCACTGCGCATATCTAGAAACACATGCGACAGCTAAATGCAGATCGAATGTAATGTTGAACGCTCCCGCATTACGCTGTCAACTGTTGGACATGGTAGAAAATATACAACTAGTTCTTTATCATTCCATATACAGAGAAAAAACTTTGGTCCGATGGTTCCTATAGGAGCCGTCAGATCTGGGTAATTTATGTGTGCAACAATGCCGATATATGGAGTAAAATGTTAAGCTTTTCCTTCATATAGACGCATAGTAATGCATCTGCAAACAGAGAAGACCCAGATCAGACGGCTCCTATAGGAGCCGTCTGATCAGGGTCTGCTCTGGTTGATAAAGGACTTTGGTAGTCTGTGTCTTTACTTTCTAAAATGGCCACAATGTTCAACCTTCCTTGTTTCATTATAACAAGTTTGTCCATGAATATACAGTAGGTATTGAAAAATGCAATACACATAAAACAGGGAAGTGTAAAGCATTAGTGTAATATAATATGAGACAAAATTACTGATGATAAATATATATTTACATTGATAGGACAACGGGTACGTAGCATGCATACGATTTTTTGTATATAAATGTATAATTTATACTATTATATTCATTGACTTAGAGGTCTTGGTTCCGTTTTAAAGGACAAACATTATTGTGTATTAAATATCAATAAATAATATCAACAGTGAATTAATGAACATGGGTAAAGTTAAAAGCACATGGTTACTGAATGTTGTATGAATTAATGAGCATGAGCGGATTTAAAATCATATTGTTACTTAATGCAGAACTAAAGTAATACAGAAAGCTCCTATAAAAGATTTCATCATAACCTTCCTCCTTCATAAATCTACCACCTACCGATGACGAATACAGTAAATTCACGCTAATGCGACCATCTAAAAGAGGTATAACTCTGGGTGCTAGATGCATGTGGTAGCTTAATGCAGGACACAAGTAATTACTGTTGTCATGCGTTAAGCAACCACCTGCTTATAAAGACACCCATTTTATTCATTAAGTGGTCGTATTAGAGGGGTTCTACTGTAATTATATTTTCCTTTGGTGGTCGCTTTAGAGAGGTTTTGCTATGCATACTGAAGTCTACGTTTGCTAAAAACATGTCCATTTATCCTTTCAGTGCCAATTTATGGACGTCTAAAATCACTTTTGTTAAATTATTCGGTAAAATAAGGAAATGAGATAGATAAATGCGAATTTCAAAAGAATACATCACAGATGCAAAAATAGAGTTTGAGACAAAAAGTGAAGTGTGTATGTTCTGGGACTGCACTATTTGTTGTGGTGCAGTTTTGCGACATTGGTGGTTAAAGGGTCAAACCCAGCGTGAATGAATAAATAAATACAGGTGAGTTTTATCTGAGAAATTAAAGAGCGTGAAAAATGGCGTATAACTAACCCATTGTCTATATAATAAATAGCGAGTACCCAGCGCTTGAGATTATAGTTGAGACAAAATATTGATATGTATATTATTATAAAACCGTACATTTTATATATAATTTCTGTTTCGTTTTTCATGCATACCATCCATTAAGAAGGTGTGCAAAGTCCAAGTACAATGTCTGCCTATTACACTTTCGCTGCCAATGCCGGATCTGTGATTACCTATGCAAACAGTTTGGATCCAGATGAGACACCGAGTAACTCAGCGTTTCATCAGGTTCGAAGCTGTATGTTACCGTTTCTATTTCATGAAACCAAAATGTAAGAAAATAAAAATTGAAAATTGTCGCAGACGACAACGTTTGCAGTCGATAAAATTTGACAGCGAAATAGTTAAGACTGTCACGCAAGTGCTTTTATAAAATTTTCATTTCATAATTTTACAGATTGATATCAACCCCTACCAGCATTTAAATTCATCATGTCATCTCGAATATTAATTAATTTTGCTATAACGGTACCATGAACCCAGGAATATTTGACATTGGTAGAAATTGTAGAAAAGTAGTATTTTCTTAACCTTTTACACCATATATACGACTTTCTACGCCTTTGCAAATAAAGTAAACCCAAGTCAGATGGCTCTTATGGGAGCCGTCGGATTGAGTATGAGTGTCCTTTTTTGCTTACGATAATATATAGATATAGTTGCATAGGGCTAAGGAGGCATAGAATAACTTCTTTATTTCTCCACCAAACCCTATGTTGTTGCAACGCTTTAGAATGGTCTCTCTGAGACGATTCTAAAGAGTGGTCACAACATAGGGTCTGGTGGAGAAATGACGTTTTAGTATCTGAGTACGCACATTAGTATCTGAGTACGTACATAAGTATATGAGTACGTACATTAGTATATGAGTACGTACATTAGTATCTGAGTACGTAATTAGTATCTGAGTACGTACATTAGTATCTGAGAACGCACATTAGTATATGAGTACGTACACTAGTATATGAGTACGTACATTAGTATCTGAGTACGTACATTAGTATCTGAGTACGTACATAAGTATCGAAGTACGTACATACGTATCTGAGTACGTACATAAGTATCTGAGTACGTACATTATTATCTGAGTACGTACGTTAGTATCTGAGTACGCACATTAGTATCTGAGTACGTACATAAGTATCTGAGTGCGTACATACGTATCCGAGTACGTATCTGAGTACGCTATCGCTCTGTATACAGCTTATTTGAACAGTACTAACCTTTATGTATTTCTATACACGGAAGAACCCTTTTAAAGCAACCACTTAATTGATGAACATAAGTGTTGCTAAAACCAGGTGGTTGCTTAATGCACGACGGAATTAAAACACAAATCTCCTATGGGAGTTTTCCGCATAACTGTTCGCCCTTCATTAAGCTACTACCTGCCCAATTGACCAATAATTATATTTCCATTCGGAGGTCGCTTTAGAGAAAGTACAAATATGAGTCATGCAGGAAACACCTCATACAGAACAAATAGCCGCCCGAACAGCAACACAAGAAAACAAGCAAATGTAAGTGTATGTAAAAGACAAAAAGTGACGCACAAAGACATAACAAACAAACGGCTGGGAAAAGTCTATTCTATATTACAATGTCGCTCCAATTTAACTGTAGGAAATTAATCATAAGCTTTTTTAACCCTTTCCATGTTCTTTATCTATTCCAGATTTCAATACCAACTGGATATTCATGGCAAAAATAATGAAATATTGAAGTGAGAACTATGTAGTCATGTTAGTAGGTAAAGAGAAACAGATATATCAAATTCCATTACCAAAACCGAGCATATCGTGATCAGATGGTTCCTACAGGAGCCGTCTGATATTGGCCTGCCCTGTTTGCAAACACGTGAAAAGGCGTTTATATTAAGGAAAATGTTAAACAACGTTTACTTTCAAATATTACAACAATCATAGAATCACGTATCTCAATGATAAATAAAAAACACATTTAATTGTCATATGTGTACTATAATGCTCTTTATTTAACATCATTTTTTCTGTTTTTACCATCTTTATATCTAATGATTTATTATATACCTATCAGTTTCTGCAGTAAAATACGATTGTATTCGATCGTACAATACAACCTTTCAGATATTGTTTCCATATTGCATGAGCGTGCAATACAAGATCTGTACTTGTAAATCAATGCGCCATTCATGAATGGACTATGTTTTCTCTTTCTGAATAAAAGGAGTTAGAATATTTATGTTCTTTTGTGTTCTTTTATTAAAACAGGTATATAATAAATGGAATATTACATGAATCGACGACATGAAGGGTTGTATAAAACTTGTGGTATTGTCATTCGCCGCTCGCGGCTCGTAAGAATACTACGGCCAAAAATCCACTCATGTGGTATAACACTTCATATCGTCACTTCGTGTAATATTCCCTATATATTATCTCTTCTCATGTTAAACATGTCTTACCTGGTACTTGCCGACACCTTGGATACAGATGATACGCCGAGTAAGTCGGCGTCTAACCAGGGGCCAAGCTGTTTATTGTTCGAGCAATAAGTTTCTCAAAGGATTGAACGAATAGGAAGTTGGTGATTTTCATTCCAGCATGACAAGGATTTACCCTTTCCTTCATATAAACGATTTTTCAACGAATTAGCAAACAGAGTAGCCGTCTGATCAGGGTCTGCTCTGTTTGGTAATGGAATATGATAGACCTGTTTCTTTAGTTTCTAAAATGGCTACAATGTTTCATATTTCATTACAATGTATAACTATTCTGTTCATGGATATTCAGCAGGTATTGAAATTTGGAATAAACACGGAACAAGGAAATGGTTAATACACATCTCGATTTTTATTTACAGATATTCAGGAAGACTCGTTGATGAAGACATGTGTTACCCGGTAATGGATAATGGTCCATTTCAAAGAGGAAAACAGACAGAATTTCTGATGGTAACGGCTATATGTGTAACGATATAATATAAATTATTATCAAATAATTTACCATAAACGTCATCATAACTGAGACGCTAAATTCAGGGCAACAAATACATATACTATTTGAGTGTTCGACTAATAAATGTCAAGATGTTTTGACGTAACGGATATTATTTAGATTATTTTTTTGTGGAAAACATTTTCCCAGTAACAGCGTTATCGTCCTCAGAAGACACATACAACATACTTAAGACTGCGTGACAATTACATCTGAAGATATGGGTCTAAACAATACTTACTTTAGAATGCCTTGGGACTGGGATATATTACATGGCGTGAATGATACAGTAAATAGATCGTATGACCCTTTAGAGAAAGTATATCGTGAAGTGTTCTCAATTATCACAACGGCTAATAGTTCCAACGACCATTTTGAGGAAGTTTACGATGTTCCGATCGGCATCGTGGTGCTTCTTGCTTTCCTCTACGGGTCTATCTCGCTGATTGCTGTGATTGGTAATGGGTTGGTGATCTTCGTCATAGCAAAGGACAAGCGTATGCAGACCATGACGAACATCTTCATTGCCAATTTAGCGCTGGCGGACGTCATAATTGGTCTTTTCACTACCCCATTTCAGTTTCAACCGGCACTTCACCAAAGATGGGATTTACCACATTTTCTGTGTAATATTGCACCATCATTCAAAGTGTTGTCTGTAAGTGTGAGCGTTTTGACACTAACAGTTATCTCCCTTGACCGCTATGTGGCCGTCATGTACCCGCTGAAGGCCGGTTTTTCTAAACGCTACGCATTACTGGGACTACTATTCATATGGGTCATTGGTATTGCGTCTAGTTTTCCGGAGGGCCTTTATCACGGAATCGTAGAAATGTACGACCCAACAATAAGAGGGTTTAAGCCATTTTGTGAACCATCATGGCCGACTGAACATTTCGGGAAGTATTATCATCTGTATCTAATGCTCGTACAATACTTATGTCCACTGTTGGCTATAAACTTTACATACGCGAGAATAGCCTGCAGAATATGGGGGACACAGGCCCCAGGGAACCCTATAGATCGGGATAATGTGCGACAAAGAAATAAGAAAAAGGCAAGTATTACTTATAGTACAGAGCAAAAGATACACATGCGTACTCAAATACTAAACTCGTCATTTCTCCGCCAAACCCTATGTTGTGACCACTCTTTAGAATCGTCTCTTCTAGACAATTCTAAAGAGTGGTCACAACATAGGGTTTGGTGGAGAAATAAAGAAGTTGTTCTTGAAAATGTTTTAATTTACGTATCTTATCTGGACCTCTGATAGTGGTAACGTTAACCCTTTCCGTCATGGATATATAGGATCTGTCGCGAGTTGTCTTTTAAGATCACATGTTCCTAAACGAGCCTTAGAAAATGTTATTAAGCGAGCCTTTGGCGAGTTTAATAACTTTTTCTTGGTGAGTTTAGGAACATGTGATCTTAAAAGACAACGAGCATCAGATTCTTTTTCTCACATAACCAAATCAGTGTAGATCTAGGTCTATTTTCGCCCTTTTAATGACATGTAAACATCGGTGTTCCCCAGTTTGACGTCATATATGACGTATGACGTCATATATATTCTAAAGTGATATTACACGTGTTACTGATCAGAGAATCTTAACCCCTTGTTTTAACCCGGAGATAAGGGAAGTTATGTGAGAAATATATGTAAGAAATAATCACATCATGAATATTAATCAGATTTGTTTTAATGGGTTATCCACGAGAAAAACTGAGGCTGTCACAGAAACTGGAAACCAAGATCTATATCATCCTGTAAGCAAACAAAGCAGAGGCTGATCAGACGGGTCATGTTTGGATCCGTCTGATCTGGGTCTACTCTGTAAAATGTATGAAAATGCGTTTCTATGAAGCAAAGGATTAATCATTCTGTGTAACCTTTTGCCAGTTAGCATGCTGACCTGCTCCCTATTTAACACATATGCTATAATGTATATCCTTTGTTAGCTCAAACACAAACTCCCATTCAGAAATAGTTTTGAACTTCCTCGGCATCTTAATATATTGATCGCCGAATTACTAGGCGTCTTATATGGATCGCCGAATTACTATGCGTCTTATATGGATCGCCGAATTACTGGGCGTCTTATATGGATCGCCGTAAATTACTCTGCGTCTTATATGGATCGAAATTTGTTTGTAAAACTAATCACAGTTTTGCCATTAGCATTTAAATATCAAACGTATCATAATGGCCTCTTATGATTAATACTCTGGCATTTTCAAATGATATGATGCAACGCTAATTTGACTATTTATACATGTGTTGATGTCATACTCCCAAGAGCGACGTACCTTTCGCTAAGGTTGAATATTCAAAACTCTATTTTCCATTTAAGATCAGGAAACATATTCGGAAATATTGTTTCCAGGATTCGTTGTGTACTTGGCAATAATTCATGAACCCTTAGCCTGCTACGAAAATGAGGTTTGCATAAGCTCCGATCTCTTGCCGTCGTCACTTACTTTTGATTCGTTTAATCTTTTGAGATACTATTGCCAGATTGCCAAACAACATGGATCCTGATGAGACGCCGAGTTACTCGGCGTCTCATCTGGATCCAATCTGTTTGAAAATGTCAGTCGCGATTAACAGACTAAGAGTTATTGTGTTACGTCTTAGAATTTACAGCATCATTTATCGCATTTGAACTATAAGCACGCACGTACTTTTAAACCCCCATTGCTATTGCCTCATCCAGATGAGAAATTCGGTTGCTTGTAAGGATCCAAACTATTTGCCAATTTGATACAGAATTGTCCGCTGTAAAAATGGAAAAATAAAACAGTCAAACAGGGAGAGCCACGCTCAAAAGGGCAGGACACCAACCATCATCAAACAAGAACAGCACAATTACAAGACAAAACGTGACGGAACGCACATCAAGACATAAGACATTGAACATTAACCATATAAGATAACAAAGTAAACAATAGGGTGACAGTAAGAGGGCCACCTTGGAACGGTTAGAACCCCCAAAAGGCTACTGAGGGCTTAAACAAGGCGTGTCGGTACCCAAACTCACGCTTATTCAGCCTTCACCCCAAGCCAAAATGTAAAGTAACTCCCCGCAACACAACTCCACAACATGAGTAACGATGTAACATTGAAGTTGGTGGCAATGTACATGTATCAAGTATAAACGATGCCAGAAAAGGGATAAAACATGGTTCAATAGAGTATCGTGTCCCCATCGTAATCTTACAAATATGAAAAGAATAAAAGTTGTTTTCCATATACACGCATATCGTTAACAGGGACATTACAGGGATGTTATAGCGATACAGACTTACGCACGTGCGTAACATCAATCTGAAAAGTGATAACATTATTATGGACAAAATGGAACAAATATTGAAGGCTAAGTGGGTAGAATTTGACTAACATTCTGACTTGTCAGGTAAATTTCAACCCACACCCTCATGTTAACGTCTTTCGGCACCTTTATAAACAGTCGCCCTTTGAAACCATTGTGACGAAAAGAGCATTTACTCATATAGAATCGAATGCTCCATTTAACACTATGGTTTCAGAACTACACATTTCTAAATGCTCACAGTGAAGAAGGCCCATAGACCCCTATATCCACGGTGTGTAAATTATATTTAGATTCAGCTTCGCTCCTTATTGATAATAATCATGGATCTAAATAGAATGGAACAGGTCGCTGGTGCATTTTCAGGAAGGGTTATCAATAAATCAGTCCCCATATACTGCAGAATATAATACTAAGTGTCTGGGTTACACAATAGATCATGTGAATGATTTGTGATAAGCTAATTGAATAACTAAGCACGTTTCGCAATGTTCGAACAATTATATGTAGTATAGCTAAATGGCAAATGTTAAACCATTTGAATATAACGAAATACATGTCTTTAACACAATCCCTCATATTGACGACCTTTGAAGACTCTGTAAAAGTCATTTTGTGAAACCACTGTGATAAATAGAGCATTTGCCCCTATAGGAGCAAATGCTCTATTTATCACAATGGTTTCAAACTGCAAAATTCTAAAATTTTCATTTTCTGTAGTTAATGCTCCTTTTTCATAGATTTATTCAAAGATGTTGTATCTAAAATAGCCTATGAGGTAATGGGTTAACCTTTTACTCAACGGCCACGCCTCTTTCGTTTGCGAATGAAATAACATCTATTTCTATAGATACTGTCATGGTACAAATTCTTTGTTCATGATCTCAAGCTGTCTTAACACTTTCGGCGCCAAATTTCTGATTGTCGTCTGCAATCCATTTTTGTTAAATCATTCGGTACAATAAGGAAATGATATAAATAAATGAAAATTTCAAAGGAATAAAGCACATACAGTGAAGCTCACTTTAACGAACTTGGATATAACGAAATACTGCATATAACAAAATAGAAGCTTGTCCCCTTCTCTGATTACATATAGTAAAATGGACCAGATATAACGCAATTTGGATATAACGAAAGAAATCAGAGTGTCCAGAGGACTTCATCACTGTATACAGAAATAGAGATTGAGACAAAATGTGAAGTCCCTGATCAGACGCCGCCTTGAAAAGGCGGCGTCTGATCTGCGACTGCACTATTTGTCGTGGTGCATTTATGCGACATCGGCAGTGAAAGGGTTAAGCTGTCACATGTATTTCTAGATATGTATGATGACGATTCTTAGAAGAATTCTGTATTTTTATATTTTGAGTTATCCCAAAATTCGGGTTATTGAAGTTCGATATATCGAAGTTCAACTGTCTATCGTTTTATCATATAGCACTGCTTTAATCGAAATATAACAAATTCGTCATTTGTTATAATACACATCTGTAATAAGTTCTGAAAGTAGGATATACTTCGCCAGCAAAAACAGCAATGAAAAAAAGAGAAATCTGCAGATCTGCTTTAATTGAGTTTGCTAATGAGCAGTTATTAAAAGTGCAACACTAACTCATGCCCCTAGCACAGGCCACAGTGGTATTCAATTTTCATAACGTTTGTTTCATAACTAAAAAAAACTAATGATATCGAAGGATAAGAAATAATAACAACACTAAGAATGAAGTAGTGGGCGACTTGTTACGGTCACCACACAAGCATTTAACACATGCTATTTTAAAGTACATAATTCTGAAAGTTGGTGATCCTTCGAAAGCAAAAACAGCAATGCAAACAGAAAATGTTAGACTCTGATTTACGTTGACAGCTTTACTATAAATAAGGATAAGGGCGTGGTCTTCTTGCTTGGGTGCCATTGGATAAAAAGAATATTATATTTGTGTGCATTTATTATTGGGTTTTAACCATCGTGTGATTTTAGTTTAGTTACCTCGCTTGGTAAAATACGCCAACCAATAATAAATGAACACGAAAGGAATGTCCTCTATTTACTGAACTCAGTTTTAAGCCGGAACCATCACTGATGCATTGTAAACTTAGATATTGATAATAACTCTTACAAAACGAGACACGAGTCACAAATATCCTTTGTAAACAGTACATATTCAGACAGGGTTCCTAGAGGAACCCTCTCATCATGGTCTGCATTGTGTGTCTTGTTACACTTTTCATTAAAAAATTCCTATATATTCGCAATAAGCTTGACCCGTTTGGGATTTGGAATAGTCCATTTAAACATTCAGCACTGTTAGGGTTAAGTCAAGCAAAGGTAAAAGGTAGACCAAACAGTTACGCTTGGCGAAATATGTTTTATTGTGACAGTTTATGACTATATGCTAACACAATTCATAAAATACGGACGCCCGACAGAAACATACAGTAAATGGAAAAAACTTAGATTGATGTGTTATTCAAGTCAGAAATTTATAGTAATGCCTGCCCTAAATTCGCATTTTAAAATGTGAATCATGTAGAACAAAAAATGTGTTAACCCGTTCCCTGTTCTGTATTAATGTCAAATATAACGACGACTTGAATATTTATTAGTTCAATTTTTAAGGGAAGGTTTTTGCTTTGAAAATTTCAATAATCGCATCTTCATCATGTTAAAAGAAAACAGAGCAGATCCTGATTAGACGGGTGAGCAAATGCGTTTATACGAGTGCACATATTAAACATTTTGATACATATTTGTCTGTCGTCTTGAAAGGGCTTTGAAATATTCGTGTCAGTTTGAATTAAGTGTCAGTATGATATTAAGATAAAATATTGTGATTGGTTTATTATATATCAAATGTTGCAGGTTGTGCTTTCCGAAGGTTTCTTACTTTCAGAATTTAACTATTTCACAAAAGCAGGTAATGACTGCTTGTTAGGCGGCCGTAAAATATTTCGCACCGTACTCAGTGTTGCTTTATTCTTTGATCTATCGGGATCATCAATTCAATGTATTTATGAAAACTGCATACCACTTAGGCTGGTGCTAGGGAACGTGAGTAGTGTTGCCCTATTAATAATACTGTTCATGAACAGACGTAATACAACCGAGTCTGCATATTTATTTTTGCATAGTTCAGATGTCCATATAACGTATGTAAATTAAAACACTTTCAAGAATAACTGCTTTATTTATCCATCAAACCCTATGTTGTGACCACTCTTTAGAGTTGTCATAGTATAGTGTTTGGTAGAGAAATGACGATTTTAGTATTTGGGTACGCAACTTTATCTGTAGCTCTGTATATTGCTGCCTGTTATATCAGCCCACATCATGCTATTCGCGAGTTTACTCGCATTCGCAAATACATGTATATATAATTTAACTTAGATCCAGATGAGACACCGAGTAATTTGACGTCTTATCACGATCCAAGGTGTTTGGCACTCGTTCACGAGATTCGCAAAAGTTTTATACAGTAAAACCTCTATAACGGCCACCAAATTGATTGTGTTAATTAGTTGGTTTTTAGGGCAAGTGGCTGCTTAAAGCAAGATGAAAAAAAACCAGAACGGCCTTATAGGAACGTTCTGTTTTACTTTCACATTGCTTTAAGCAGCCTACTACCGTTATCACGAAATACTTGATGTAATTTAGTGGCCGTATAGAGAGGTTTTACTGTAAATTTAAAAATAGTCATCTTGCGTCCAATCAAATGTTAACCCTTTCAGCGCCAAATTTCTAATTGTCGTCTGCAAACCACTTTTATCAAACCGTTTGATAAAAAAGGGGAAATGAGATAAATAAATGCAAATTTCAAAGGAATAAAGCACGGAAAAAGACAAAAAGTGAAGTCTCTGATCAGACGCTGCCTTGAAAAGGCGGCGTCTGATCTGGGACTGCACTATTTGTCGTGGTGGACTTTTGCGACATTGGCGATGAAATGGTTAATCTGACAGCAGGGAAGAGTACATATTGCAATGTTGTATAATTACTTGCAAAGTCTATCAAGGTCTGGATGTTATCATTGCTAGAATTTAAAATGACGTGCTAGTTCAAAGCCAACTGATGTACATAATTACTTCCAACGTCTATCCAGCTCAAGATGCTATCATTGCTGCACTTTAAAATGACGCACTAGTTCAAAGCAAACACTCTTAAGCGGCCATTTAAAAGAGGTCTAATTATGGGTATGTAAGTCAGGTAAAATATAATACATAAGTAATGCAGGGGGCTCCTATAGGAGCATTATTTTAACCCTGCATTAACCCATTTTTTATATTGACGACTTTTGACGACTCTGTAAAAGTCACTTTGTGAAACAATTGTGATAAATAGAGCATTTGCTCCTGTAGGAGCAAATGCTCTATTTATCACAATGGTTTCAAACTACAAAATTCTTAATTTGTCATTTTCTCTAGGTAATGCTCATTTTCGGTAGATTTATTCAAAGAGGTTGTGTCTAAAATAGCTTATGAGGTAATGGGCTAAGCAACCATACTCATATGTTCACTATATCAATGAACGCTTAGGACAGGCTCTACTGTAGGTAAACACCAAACTTATTTGTTTCAGACATGATTTCCTGTAGATTTGGATCTGCGCACAATTTGACTATTTAGTTTCAATCAATATATTGTCTGAGTGTCAAACAGATTGGATCCTGATGTCCCTGCAATATATATCTTGATCCAGACTGTTTTCAAATGCAACTGCTGTTGCGCATTCCGGGACAAGAACTAAGAAGGGATGATGTGTTTTATGAGGATTTGTATGTACTGATTCTTCTCACTGAAATGGCAAAATGCGATAGGCGGGACATATTTTGCGCCTTGTCTTGTGATTTTAGAACATGTGTCAGCCGACGGTGAGGTTTAAGTTTGTTAAAATTCTAAAATGAACACCCTTAGAGGCATTGTAAAGTAATTCTGACAAGCAAGTGACTTTGTCGAGTCTGACTTTCAAACGCATGGAACATTTATGTCTTCATTTGCAAGAAATGTGGATGAAAATAATGACAGTAACAGATATGCTGGGGTATTTTTTAATATTCTGGGTTTCCACAATGTAAAGGACCGTGGTTTTTTAATACCTTACAACCAGCTATAATTGCTGTTAGTGCTCTGTCGTTATAAGCCGCTTTTTATCTCATATGACATGCATCCATTAGACGTTTCTAATTCCTTCCGTATATGATTGCTCATTGTCGTTATACCTGTCTCATTTATGGGATGGTTGAGTGATGTAAATGGATGATCATTTGATCCAAACATTTAAAATGGTTGATAATAACCCCCCCCCCCCCCAACATCCTGAAAGCACTGTCAGAATTCTTATCAGTTGCGGAGTTATGTTTTTAATTATTTATGATTCGTATAAAAGTGTTTGAAATTATGCTGACATAGAGACGCTTATCAGTGTCTCCCATCCGCACATCCTCTCCGCCCAGGGCTTAAATGGGTACATATACATGTGAGGGTCACTAGCCGGCACTGTGGCTGCATGGTTGCGCCATATGTTAGCAGTGCTCAATATTGTAGGCGAATGACTCAATGACCAGGGGAGTAAATGTACAGTCGACTGAGCGGTCATTCGGACTGAATGTAGACTATAACTAGGTACTTTACTTTACATCGTTGCAAACAGATTGGATCCTGATTAGACGCCAAGTTACTTACATGGCGTCTTGTTTGGATCCAAACTAATTGCAGTAAGAATTAAATGTTAACAGTAAAACCACTCTTTCAAATTAGTATAAATATCGGTCATGGAGACAGGTAACAGCTTCATGAAGGATGAGAGTCATGCAGACAGCTCCTCTGGGAGCTTTCTGTATGATTTTCACTCTGCAACCAGCAGCTACCTACCTTAAAATATCTAAATTCACCTCTGTTAGAATTCCGGTTTAGAGGGGTTCTATTGTATAGCTTGATGGATTTGTAAGGGATAAGTTGGCTTAATTGAACATGGTCTATATGTTTTCCTAGCTCTGTCTAGTGTCCTTGAAAGAAGGTATATGCAAAATTTGCAGACAAAGTAGTGTATGGGCTTATCGTTTCATAACCTGTTTTCAAAGAGTGAACATATCTACTTACTTTCACCTCTAATGAAATGTTGATGGCTTCAAAATATATATTTTAGCAAGTTCACTTCGAATAAAATGGGGTAAACGGACTAACAGAAAATGCGGGAATTGGGAATAATAAACCGGGGAAAATATGTAGCACATATGTGTTTATCATAAAATAAGACACCACTAAAAGTATGCCTATGTGGATTTGTTTAAAATAATCACTCTCCTGTTTATTTCATATATGAACTTGGAGGTCAAGTAGGTCTGAGTCTTAGTTCATTCCCAAGTATCTAATTGGTCAGAAATGAGTCTGGGTTCATTTTCAAGTATCTGATTTGTCAGATATGAGTCTAAGTTCATTTGCAAGTATTTGATTGGTCAGATATTGAACTTGCTCAAAATCTGACCAACCAGATGCTTGAGAATGACGTATCAAGCAAACAGTTTTATAACATTGCGGATTCAACCAAACATGTATAACTTATATTACTATCTACTCTACTTCGATACCTGACAGACTGTAACAGAATTGCTTGTACCAGTGTTAGGAAAACGGTCCTTGGTATTGCGAATCGGTTAAAATATCTGAAAGTAGGAGAGCACTCGAAAGCAAAAGCGGCATTGCAAAATGAGAACATTGCAGACTCGATTTTATCGAGTCTGTTCAGGAGCAGTTATTTAACGTGCAAAGCACTACTCATGCCCACTCTCACTGGCTTAACCTTTTCCTCCATAGGCTATTTTTAGATCCATCCACTTTGAATAAATCTACTGAAAAGGTTTCAGGAAGTGAAAGGAGCATTAACTAGAGAAAATGAAAGTTTTAGAATTTTGTAGTTTGAAACCATTGTGATAAATAGAGCATTTACTCCTACAGGAGCAAATGCTCTATTTATCACAACGGTTTCAAGAAGTGATTATTACAGAGGCGTATTTATGTAAAGAGTTAAGCGGTATCCAAATTTCACAACTTATAACATTGAAACTATTGATTCCGAAGAATAAGACAATGTAACAACACTGATAATGAAGTACGGGGCATTTAACGTACATATACGAATATATAATGAACATGCGAACGAACTAGGAAATCAAAATTAAAGTGTTTTCACGTACAAATGCCTAGTCAGGTGTCCATTAGCCCCACACGATAAAATACAGATAACACACAAAATAATGCACTAATGCACTATAGTTAGAGAATCTTACTTAGAAGTTTTCTTTCTAAATAAAAGGATCTATATAATCTATCCTGAAATGTATATTTCTTGGTTGTCATGGTGCTATGATTGTTTTGCAAAGAAACGAACACGATACTTGCCATGGCCAATACGAATCTGTATTTACGTGTCTTTTATTAATAGTACATGTATGGGTCATGCAGGAAACACCAGATACAAACAAAAAACACACCGACCGAACAGCACCACGAGAAAAAAACAGTAAATGAAGATAGAAGTACCGCCTTGGAACGGTCAGTGACAATAGTCACTGGGGGTTTAAACCGGTTATTGCGCACCCAATCTCACACTTAGTCCATCCCAACCAGTGTAAATAATCGCATACCCTCTCAGACTAAACTACAACAACCACAATGACAATAATATCCATGTTATTGATATTCATGATATCATTATTTCTTACATGAATATTCATGGAGTGAATTGAAACCGCACTATTTTATCCCAAGGGAATCTGTATCGACAGCGGGCACATAGACTAGATTTAGATATTATAAATGATAGAAAACATGTATTTTCTTTTGTATTTAATTTATCAATTTCTGTTAATATACAGAACTATTAATCCTTATCCTGCTATTGGCAACCTGACTGACATTTGTAAAAAGCCCAGATCGAGATGAGACGCCGTTACAGCTCGTGCGGTGTTTTATTGAGAATTCAAACATAGATACGTCCCTTCTTTGTTTATGTAGATGTGTGCGCGAGGTGTGTTAGAATTTCTGTTAATATACAGAACTATTAATCCTTATCCTGCTATTGGCAACCTGACTGACATTTGTAAAAAGCCCAGATCGAGATGAGACGCCGAGTTACTTGGCGTCTCATCGGAATCTCAGCTGTTTGACCTTCGATCAAAGGTCTGCTCGAATCGAATGTAGTGAACATTGTAGCATATCCACATTTGAACGGATATAGAGGTCTGTTGCGAGTTGTCTTTTAAAATCACATGTTCCTAAACGAGCCTTAGAAAATGTCATTAAGCGAACCTTGGCGAGCTTAATAACATTTTCTTGGTGAGTTTAGGAACATGTGATCTTAAAAGACAACGAGCATCAGATTCTTTTTCTCACATATCAAAAAAGTGTATTTTCGCCGTTTAAATGACATGTAAACATAGGTTTCCATGGCTTGACGTCATATATGACGTCATACGTTCTAAAGTGATCTTACACGTGTTACAGATAAGGAAATCTTAACCTGTTGTTCTAACTCGGAGATAAGGGAAGGTATGTGAGAAAGTATTGTTTTACATCCGGGTAATAATTGGCATGCTTACTTGCTATCACCATTATACGAATAGCGTTAATTTCTTCCATTTCACTGGATTCCTTTTGTCGGGTATCTTACCTTACAAATTACAGTACAGTAAAACATCTCTATAACGGCCACTGAATTACATCAAGTGTTTTGTGTAAAAGGCAGGTGGCTGCTTAAAAAAGGTGAAAGAAAAACAGAACACTCCCATAAGCGCGTTCTGTTTTACTTTCACCTTGCTTTAAGCAGCCACCTGCCATAAAAACCAACTAACACAATGTAGTGGCCGTTATAGAGAGGGTTTACTCTACATTTAGATTAAACGTTTCTACAAAGCTTGTTCGATTCAGAAGTAGTTAAACTTGTGTTACAGTTAAACCTCTCTATAACGGCCGCTAAAGTATGTCAATCAGTTGGTATTTAGGGCAGGTGGCTGCTTAAAGCAAGGTGAAAGTAAAACAGAACGCTCCTACAGGAGCGTTCTGTTTTACTTTTACCTTGCTTTAAGCAGCCACCTGCCCTTTAACATAAAATATTTGATATAATTTAGTGGCCGTTATAGAGAGGTTTTACTGTAATCCATATTTGAACAAACATTATTGTTTACGGTCGTGTTATAGTTGATAGATATACGTACTTGCTGTAAACAATATAAGAATAAACCTCTACAGTAGAACATGTCTTAAGCGGCCATTAAATTATGGTCTATGTATGGGTCTGTAAGACAAGTTGTAGCTTAATGCAAGTCAAAAGTAATGCAGAAAGCTCCTGCATTATTTTTGCCCTGCTTTAACACCCACATGTTCAATAAATAAATAGTCGCTTTAAACAGATTCATGCATCTGGCTTCCTGGTGTAAGCTTTGTGTTTTACCATACACATTAACAGATCATTTAAATCGTCCATAATTAGTTTCTACCTCTGATATTATCAAAATGATCATTTCTAATCACAAACTGTTATTTTCAATAGTTTTGGTTAATGAACGGTGAATTGTAATCTATCTTGTAATGTGAAAAGTAAATTGCTTCTTTTACATCAGTTCTTACATGATTAATTGAGTATGTTTCATATGATGGTAGTTAACTCTTATCGTGCTGAAAACATTGTGTAAGCCAAATGTCTAAAATATTGCAGTTTTGTACTTAACCCTTCTCTTGCTGAATTTTAAAACACGTTTCTCCTTCTTTACCCATGTCCTGTTGTATAATTACATATATCTTCACTGTGTACAAGTATTTCGCTGTGCAATCACTGCTGTGGAGTGCACTGGTTGCACAATCAACTTGTAAATAGTGCAGACCCTGATGAGACAGCTCCTGCAGGAGCTGTCTCATCTGGGTCTTCACTATTTACAGGTAGGTATATTGACGTGAATAGCAAGCGAAGGGTTAAACAGTTAGGGTCCTGATGAGACATTCAGTTACTCAAGCTATTTGTAAATGTGAATCAGGTCCCGCTTTAGCATGATCACAATTAAAATGATATTTCAATTTCACTCAGATGCTGGATATTTAAAACGCACAATGAAGCAGATTAGATACGAACCATTAATAACTGATATTTACGTCATTCATTTGATAAAATTTACAATAAAAGAACAGAGGTTTCTTTTGTGGGGATACTGTTCTGATTCCAACCTTTTTTCTAGTTATAAATTTTCAGACCATCTAGGGCGTATTTTGTCAGTTGAATATTCCTTTTGTTCACTTGATTTCGTCGGAACAGTCAGTATGCGTTCATCGTTTGACCTGGTATGTGAAATGGGCAGCGACGTTTCTTCTTTGGTTTGTTTCCCAAACACCATAATATTTCTCACATTCGCCGATCCTCTAGGCCCATGTATTTTTCGGAGTGAGCTTCTTGATCGATCGGACGATGAGCCTATTGGGAACCCATCCCGTATTTGTCTGCATCTCAATGCTTTGTGATGACTTGTGTATATAACCAGAGGCCTAGATAAGATGCGTAAATTAAAACATTTTCAAGAATAACTTCTTTATTTCTACTACAAATCCTATGTTGTGACCACTCTTTAGAATCGTCTCTTCGAGACGATTCTAAAGAGTGGTTACATGTATAACATAGGATTAGGTGGAGAAATGCCGATATTAGTATTTGAGTACGCACCTTTATCAGTAGCTTTATATAATATAGTTGCATATAGTGTAGACCAAGAAGGATCTACACTGTTTGTTTTAAAAGTATTCCCTTCAGTGATTCTTTCTAATACAATATTGAGAAAGGAGACAGCCAGTTTTAATGATTAAGCAGATAAAATCTAGTTATTTGGGAACTCGGACCGTAACAATGAGTAGCGCAAGAACGATGTAAACTATCTGAATGAAGGTGGGATATGCGAACCATAGACATGTGTGAATCTTTTCTTTTGTAAAGAATCATTTAAGGCAATTACACCAAGTATATAAGACTTGCAAACTGATCAAAGGGCTCCATAAGAAACCTCTGCTCAAGGTATGCAATAATTTCCATAATAAAAAAGTAACAACAGTTATACAGTGTGTAAAGTGTGAAATCGGGAGGATATGGATATAGATCCAAACTATAAACCTCGCCTTTACCTTTACCAGTAGATGCTACGCAACATTCAATACTCCCAAAGTTTGATACAGCTTTTTAAAAAAGGGAGGTTCCGTTTTATTTTTTATTAGGCAAGTTAATGGTGGATTAACCCTTTCCCTTATGTAAGCGCATTTTGACGCATCTGCAAACAGAGTAGACCCAGATCAGACGGCTCCTTTAGGAGGTCAGGGTCTGCTCTGTTTGCTTATGGTGTAATATAGATCTGATTCTACAGCTTCTGCCTGAGGCAAAATGTTCTGCGTTCATATGCCATTATTGAAATAATCTTATCAATATTCAAGACGTCATTATTTCCTACATGAATATTCATCAGGGAAAGGGTTAAGTCTATTAGAGCAATACTTTGTACATGTTCGCCAAATTACTTGACTGTGTAGAATTATGAACATGTATCCCAAAGAAAGAAAACAGTATGACAAAATGATTTAAGTCAGTTCCAAAGTTTTGACTATGGATTTATACTACGTTATGAAAAACTAGAGCATAAATACATTTTGAGATCAGATCCCTTAGTAACTTGTTATCAACATGTTGTCTAATGCGTGTATACATATAATAAATAAACACATATTACATTAATAATTCTACACTGCAGAACCCCCACAGTTTTACTTAAAGCGGTACACTGAATGAATTTCAAAATATTTGACACGGACGAAACCGTCCTTGCGGGAGTCGAAATTAGCATCAAATGGCGAACATGAATTAACAATGACAAGCGTAACTAATCTCGACCGTAATGACACACATTAGTATACAACTGGCACACGCAAAATCATTTATCTTTATATCTATAATGTATCTGCAATCAAGATACAAGAAGCTTTGTTTAGAGTCAGTTATGTGAATCATAGTGGCATTAGGTTTCAGCTATTTTCCGACAAACAGAGCAAGTAACAATTAACCAGTAGATAAAAGAACAACACATATTTCAAATGCTGAAAAGTCGAAGTACAACTATCCACCCATCCATCTATCTCTACATTGTATCTATGCATACACTCATTTATCTCTAGAGCATGTAACGTCATGATATAGCTATGCACATTGAATATACTGAACCACAGTTGTACTTCGATATCTCGAACTTCAAGGGACCATACAAATTAGCTCCAGATAAAAGAGGTTCGAGTCATCCGATTTATGATCTCAAGTTCACAGCTAAATGAAGGTCTAAAGTAATGCTGAAAGCTCCTATAGGAGCTTTCAGCATTACTTTCGACCTGCATTAAGTTGTGTCATGTGTTTCTTGATATATGAAGTTCGAGAACTTAGTTCGAGTTATCTCGAAGCTCGAGATATCCGAGTTCGAGATATCGAAGTTCAACTGCATTTGTAACTTCATCCTTTACTATTTCAACACCATTGCCGTGCACCTATATCTTTTTACACGTGTACTACCTCCGAAGTATATAGGAACCTCAATATCTCGAATTTTACGGGCCCATACAAATTACTTCGAGATAACGGAAATTCGAATCAGCCGATTTCGAATTGTTTCGATGTAACAACTTTATGCTGGTTACAAATAATGCTGAAAGCTACTGCAGGACCGTTCAGTATTACCTGCGACCTGCATCAAGCAGCCGCATGTCTTTATAGACATAGACAGTTGTGAATTTATAACGATTCAGTATAACAATTTTTGGAAGGGAATAAAGTTTTAATTCCAGTTACATGTATATAGAAGTGCGAGTTATCCGAGTCCGAAATATCTAGATTTCATTGTAGTATTGACTGAACAGGGCTACAGATAAAGGTGCGTACCCAAACACTAAAATCGTCATTTCCCCACCTCGCCCTCTCCGAGACTATTCTAAAGAGTGGTCACGGTATTGACTTTGTCTGAGCAATAAAGGAACTATTCTTGAAAATATTTAAATTTACGCATCTTATCTGGGCCTCTGTAATGATTACTAATTCTTTCATGTCTGCCATTATTACCTGCATACGCAATTTAAACGTTGTTGTGGTATTCTTATCCATCAAATCATATGATACCTGGCCATATCGTCATTTCGCCTGTCAAACATACATTGCACAATATCAGTATGAAGATCTATGGAGCATTTCTTATCAGTTAATTAGGCCTTGATTAGCTGAAATATTTTTTTTATGGTGGTATCAGTCCAATCGGTGTTGCAAAGTTGTAAACAACTGAAAATCGACTTCTTACACAGGATCTATTAGAAATCGTTTACATACATAATCATCAGATCACGAATTTGAGTGATTTTAGAATCAAAGAATTTCATATAAAACGGTATATCTGATATCTCTTTGAAAAAGGATGTTCGTAAAAGTGGTAAAACAGTCAAACAGGGACAGCCACACACAAAAGGACACGGCACCAACATCATCAAACAATAAACAGTACAATTTCAAAACAAAACGACGGAACGCACATCAAGACATAAAATGTTGAACATTAATTATATGAGATAACAAAGTAAACCATAAGGTGAAATTGGGTTCAAACCAAGATTGCGGGTATAGTGCTCCCTCCCTACAACGGCCCTCTCAATAACGATTCCCTCCTTACAACAACGCATGTCACTGTTTCCGAAACAACAAGGCTCCAGACAAAACTTTTTCCATCGTATTTTCTTTAAGCATCCATCAAACCCTATGTTGTGACCACTCTTTAGAATCGTCACTTTGTGACGATTCTAAAGAGTGGTCACAACATAGGGTTTGAATGAGGCATAACGGGTTTAGTTCTCGAAATATACTTTATCTGGGGATCTGCAAACAAGCTAATTATGTTTGATTTTCCCTCCCTATTACAACTCCCTCTGAACAACACATACAATCTTCGTATCCCAACGGGAGCACTGTACACAGCCTCACCCTCAGCAAAGTCAAAACATAAAGTAAACCCCCCTCCAGACAACTCTACAACATGAGTAACGATGTCAAGACAAAAACAGTAAGGACGTGACGTCATTAATCAAATGACGTTTAAGGACACTAAACATTTCTACATCTACGTTGAAAAAAAGAAAAACCTATAAATACAAGGGTGGTCTAAACATACATGTATAAGTGAACATAAATATACTCAATGACAATTAAGAGGTCAGAGCAATTGAGGAAAAGTTATTTGGGTACGACAGAATTGGCAAAATACAAATGCCAAGCTTCCTACATGTACCTCCGTAAAAGTGTATAAGAGGATGCCATCATAGTGTATTATGTTGTTCCCCGTCGTCGCACAAGCATATAGGGAGCATAATGCTCAACTGTAAAGGAGTCGAACACCAAGCATGCAATGTACTGCAGTACAGAGGGGTTATAGCCCTTTCTAATGAATTGTTTAATACGTTTTACAAAGTATCAAAATATAAACTACCTAAGCTATAATTCTGTTTATGTATATCAGTCCACGGATCAAGGGAATACTAACACTTCTCTTGCTGAATTTTAAAATATATTTCTCCTTCTTTACCCATGCCCTGTTGTATAATTACATATATATTCACTGTGTACACGTATTTCGCTGTGCAATCACTGCTGTGGAGTGCACTGGATGCATGATCAATTTGTAAATAGTGCAGACCCTGATGAGACAGCTCCTGCAGGAGCTGTCTCATCTGGGTCTTCACTATTTACAGGTAGGTGTATTGACGTGAATAGCAAGCGAATGGTTAAATCACAAAGTGCGAAACTTTTCCTCAACAATAGAACAGAAGTAATACGATATATGAAAATCCGACACAATCATAGATGCACAGACAAAGTACGCGCCTAAAGACCCTCCAACACACACCATTCTTCAAACTGCTCCTTGCCTGCTTTTGGCCATCCTAGCCACATGACCAACAAGTAATAATGTGTCTACTTCTTACAGTTTCATGATTTACTTCATTACACAAACATTTCAGCTAATACATAATCAGCGTTACTTTAGACCTGTATTAACCCATTCCCTCATAGGCTATTTTTAGATACAACCTCTTTGTATAAATCTACCGAAAAGGAGCATTAACTAAAGAAAAGGAATATTTTAGAATTTTGTAGTTTGAAACCATTGTGATAAATAGAGCATTTGCTCCTATAGGAGCAAATGCTCTATTTATCACAATGGTTTCACAAAGTGACTTTTACAGAGTCGTCAAAAGTCGTCAGTATGAGGGAATGGGTTAAGCTGTCACGCGTGTTTCTAGATATATGTAGCATACATTTTAGAGCAAGTCTGTATTGTAAGTTTTGAAAGGACTAACATTTTGTTCTAGTTACCCCGAGATTCGAGTTATCCGAGTTCGAGATATCGAAGTTCAATAGTAAGTTATTAATGACTATTATTAGGGTATTAGTGCAAATTATGAAATATGCTCTGTGTACAGAAGTACAGTTAACGCGACATTTAACCCCGCTTCAAACAGCTTGTCGCACAGGGGACCTATCCTGCAAGAACGAATACCCATCTGTCACGGTTTGTTTCTCTTACATGACAAATGGAGGAGCATTCTTGCAATCATTGATGCTGTCTGGTATGGTTTACTTCTTAGATTAGATTGGGACATGATATTGAAGAATGTCAGGTTTTAATCTTTAGTCTGTGGCGCAACTCGTCACCGACTCATATATTGACTTTCTTCATATCAAAACTCGTAGCCTATGTGATCGTTGAGTTCAGTCGCACACCCCGAGTGTCACCATGTTTTGTTTCGTGTTAATTTGTGTCTCACCAGGATCTAAACTGTTTGCAAAGTATATTACAAATGCACCCGCATTCAGCTCAAAGTTGAAACGATGGGTATTGGTTGCAAATTATCACAAAACCAGTGTTAGCCGAGACGGTAGTTTGCATAATGTAAAATAATCGTCTTATTTTGTTGCTGATTCGGTTGCCCGAACCGATTTATGGCAAATTACGTTCATATCGCATGTCCTATGCAATGTCAAAAGGACTATTCTAAAATGCAAACAGGGCCCATGCTTATAAAAACGTTTAGTTGAGTCTGAGTTCGTTCTCAAATTTTTGATTGGTCAGATTTGAGCCTTGGGCTCAAATCTGACCAATCAAAAGCTTGATAACTCAAATCTGACCATCAAAAGCTTGAGAACTCAAATCTGACCAATCAAGAGCTTAAGAACTAAACTCAGACTCAACTAAAAGCTTTATAAGCATGGACCCAGAACATGCTTACCGTGAATGGTCAGGCATGTTTTGAAATAAAAGTGTAACGTTGGAGACAGTGCAAACCCTGGTGACAGGAATCCTCTATCAGCATTATATCATGGTCTACACTGTTGTTTGTAAAAGATTAAAGTCAGAGCTACAGATAAAGGTGTGTACCCAAATACTAACATTGTCATTTCTCCACCGAACCCTATACTGTGACAACGCTTTAGAATCGTCTAGTTTAAACGTATTTATTGCATATACTATACAGTAAAACCTCTCTATAACGGCCACTAAATTACATCAAGCATTTTATGGTAAGGGCAGGTGGCTGCTTAAAGCAAGATGAAAGTAAAAACAGAACGTTCCTGTAGGAGCGTTCTGTTTTACTTTCACCTTGCTTTAAGCAGCCGCCTGCCCTAAATACCAACTAATTTAGTGGTCGTTATAGAGAGGTTTACTGTACAAACAAGGGATTAGACTTCAAATTTGTAGTATTAGCAAATGCCCCCTCCCCAGAAATTAACAAAACAGTGCAATAACAATAATAGAGATGAACATAAGTTTCTTTAAGACGATTCAAAAGAGTGGTCACCGTATAGGTTTTGGTGGAGAAATAAAGGAGTTATTCTTGAAAATGTTTTGATTTTTGCATCTTATCTGGACCTCTATTAGCGAATTGTTTCCCACATTGAAGGGGTTAACCCATTTGCTTCCACGATCCGATACATAGGACGTAGGCAAACAGTGCGGCGTCTGACCACAGTCTTCACTGTTTGCTGATAGGAATTTCAATATAAAACAAAACGAAATTCAAAATTTAGACCAGGCACCCCTTAAATAAAAATGGACTAATCCAATATATAAACACGGAAGAATCCACTGGGAGCAAATGGGTTAAGCTGATGGAATACATAACATGTCTCAAGTGGCCTTCATTTCAAGGATAATCTATATTGTTTTACTCTGACAGCACGCCCAGGAAAGTTTCACAGATATTGATTTGGATAAAAGTATTAGTTCACATGAATTTGAACAGTGGAATGGACAAGGATAGACCAGTCGTTATGAAATATAAGAAACGACCTGCAGTACAGTGTTCCCTCCCTACAACGACCCTCTCAATAACGATTCCCTCCTTACAACAACGCATGTCACTGTTTCCGAAACAACAAGGCTCCAGACACAACTTTTTTCATCGTATTTTCTTTATGCCTCCATCAAACCCTATGCTGTGACCACTCTTTAGAATCGTCACTTTGTGACGATTCTAAAGAGTGGTCACAACATAGGGTTTGATTGAGGCATAACGGTGTTAGTCCTCGAAATACACCTTATCGGGGGATCTGCAAACAAGCTAATTATGTTTGATTTCCCTCCCTATAACAACTCCATCTGAACAACACATACAATCTTCGTATCCCAAAGGGTGTCGTTGTAGAGATGGAGCACTGTAGTAAGATTATCCATTGACCTAACAAAAACTTTAAAGTTAATCAATCGAAGTTAATAACGCCATTTCTGAACCATTATTACCCTTGACATGATGCAATGTTGACCATTTTATGGAGGTTTTCCTGAACAACTGATATCATAAATCAAGGTGTCCATAGCCACTCGTAAGTTTGTGTTCCTCTTTAAAATTGTGACGTCTCATGTTGAATGTCATTACATGTAGTAGCTAAACATTTATAAGCTATGAGTTTAAACTGAGCAACTTATATCATAAAACATAATTTTTATGTGTGACCTAATCATTGCCTCCATGAAAATTGATGTAAGAAATAACGATGCCATATTAATTGAATTAATGTGCTAATATAGCACAGTGTAGCCATGACAGAAACTGTAGAATCATATCAGCTATATTATATCACAAGCAAACGGAGCAGACATATATCAGACAAATCAGAGGCTCTTCCATGAACCTTCTCATCAGGATCTGCACTGTTTGCCATTCAAATGCATCTAGAAATTGTAGTTAAACGCTTACATGAATATTCCATGGGGCAAAGCAATTATGTCCACACATGACGAAAGATACATGGCACGGTTTAAGGATGCTATTTTCCTTGCATTTCTTAGCTTTTAAGACTGGAAAATAATCACGAACGTGCAAAAGAAGGAGGACAATCTGAAGAAATCGATTAGTTTTAAACAGGCAAGATTCACACATGTCAACAATGAATTTCATTAGCAGGAGGGAGACAAGAAAAACATCTTTTAAATGTCAAAGAAACTTAATTGCTCTGCGCAATCCAGCAAGAAACCAAAGAACTTAAACCAGATAATTTCTATCGATATTAAGAGCAGGGCATCGCGCTCGGATTCCTCTGTATCGGCTCCCCTCTCTCTGGGGCGTCCAATTAGCACATAATTGACAGAAACGCAACCTCATCAACACAACCAACCAAGCACCCAACCGAGCAAGCGTTGACATACAGTAAAACCTCGATTATTCGAATTTTCGGTATAGAAGAATTTAGACCCTTTTAGGCAGGTGACTGCTTAATGCATGGTGAAAGTCATGCAGAAAGCTCCTAGAGGAGCTTTCTGCATGACTTTCACCATGCATTAAGCTGCCACCTGTCTTAAAGATCGATAATAATACGTATTTTAGTGTTCGAATAATCGATAATAATACGTATTTTAGTGTTCGAATAATCGAAGTTTTACTGTATATAGTAGTCCAAAGTCCAGATAAGATGCGTTAATTTAAATATTTTCAAGAAAAGCTCCTTTATTTCTCCACCAAACCTTATACTGTGACCACTTGGTTACATTAGAGGGTTTGGTGAAGAAACAACATTTTAAGTATTTTGGTACGCACCTTTATCTGTAGTTCTGTATATTACATCATGTCAGTTTTAATTGAACACATAATTGTGCTATAATATCGACTATGCGACTAGTATTGTCCTAATAATAGAACTCACGATACTTATTTATAATAATCAATATGATTAAACATAAAGTGAAGCCTTCTAAATGGCGGTAAGTTAGTAATTTTACCTGGGTGTTCTTCTGTGTACGAAACAATGGAACTTTTTCCGTGCACAGAACATATTCCGGGTTCTTCCTTCACCTGTAATTATCTGGACGTCGCAATATGTCTTAAGTACTGTTGACACTTTCCTTCATATAAACGCATTTTCACGCATTTAGAAACAGAGTAGACCCAGATCAGACGGCTCTTAATAGGAGCAGTCTGATCAGGGCCTTCTCTGTTTGCTTATAATATAGTCTCTGTCTCATCTAAAACACCCTGTGTACATATGCTATCGTAGACATGCAGCTAATAAATAGACAGAACAAAACATGTCTTTTATTCCACCTAGGTATATGGGCACAGCATGAGGATCAGTGACGTCAATGACGTCATTATTTTTTTATATGAATATCAAACAAGGAAATGGTTAACCCTTTCCCTGTCCTATATTTATTCCAAATTTCGATACCTATTGAATAATCATGGACAAAATAGTTATAATGAAATATGAAAGGTAGAACATTGTAGCCATTTTAGAAAGTAAAGAAACATATTCATCAAATTCCATCATCAAACAGAGCAGACCCTGATCAGACGACTCCTCTAGGAGCCGTCTGATCTGAGTCTACTCTGTTTGCAAATGCGTGAAAACATGTTTATATGAGGGAAAGGGTTAAAACAATGTAAAAGCCATATCAAACAAACCAAACACACCTCGTTTGTTAGAAGCGCCTCTGGAAAATTAGCTTTGCTCAACCTTTAGCCTGCTGTGGGTGGATGATTGATTACCTATGCAAACAGTTTGGATCCAGATGAGACGCCGAGTAACTCGGCGTCTCATCAGGATCCAAACTGTTTGACATCCGGATATGACATTGGTAGACTGACTGATTAAAGCTAGAATTTTGAAAATGTACATGTAGTAGGTGAAAAGGTATGTGAAAATACTAAAAGTTAACAAATACTATTGGATGTGAATTTGCCCCCAAGCACACACCTACGTATGTTACATATACAAACAGAATTGAAGTCAGACAGAAGATTTGAAATTGACACATGACAGTACACAACAACAACAACAGAAGCACAAAGGAAGCGCGGGCTCACATACAACAAAAACAATAGAGCACACATACAGAAAAAACATCACACTTACTCATTCAAAAGTACAAAAGTATAAAAGATTCACAAAATAGAATGAAGACAGTTGTACGGCTTTGGAACAGTCAGCGGTAACAATACAACTGAGGGTTTAAACCATGGTTAGGGTACGCGTCCAATCTCACATTTATCCGATCCACATCCTATCAAACACACTTTAAACAGAGAATATTACATGGATTCGTTTCATTCCTTAGCAATGAATAGATTTAGATATTGAAATTGAAAAAAAGTGGTAAGCATCATGTAGTTTGGTTGTCAAATTTGATAAAAAGCAAAGCAACAACAAACTCAATTAATTTTGATTTGGAAAATAGTTGAACTGGATTTCGCCATTTTTTATCAAGAATCTTCAATCATGTTACCCAATCATGACGGAAATTGACGAAAAATTGTCAAAAAAATCAGCATGTTTTAGTAAGATTTTATATGGTTGTCGAAACACCCAAGAAAAGTGAAAATAGCTCTTTACACGAATTCTGTTATGCCGCTTAACCCTTTCGGCGCCAAATTTAAAATTGTCGTCTGCAATCCATTTTTTTGTTAAAGCATTCGGTACTAAGACTGAGTTAAATAAATGAAAATTACAAAGGAATAAAGCACAGATATAGAAAAAGACATTGAGACAAAAAGTGAAGTCCCTGATCACACGCCGTCTTGAACTTGAAAAGGCGGCATCTGATCTGGGACTGCACTATTTGTCGTGGGGCATTTATGCGATATTGGCTGTGAAAGGGTTAATGCCTCTGGTAGGAGCCGTCTGATCAAGGCCGGCACTGTGACTGCGAATGGATATATATGAGTACGTGCTTTCTGCGATGGCAACATTGCCTGTGCTAATATGCCAATTGAAAGCAATCACCAATTGATATTCTTGATCTAATCGCTTCTTACAAGTCTCACAAAGCTACAGATAAACGTGCGTACTCAAATATTAAAATAGTTATTTCTCCACCAAACCATATGTCGTGACCACTCTTTAGAATCGCCTCGTATAGACCGAGTCTAAAGAGTGGTCACAACATAGGGTTTTGTGGAGAAATAAAGAAGTTATTCTTGAAAATATTTTAATTTACGCATCTTATCTGGAGCTCTGCTGACGTCAGAATCGCTTTCAATGCGTGTTTGAATATAGTACAATTATAAAGTGCTATAACGCCTTTTGTAGTGTTTCGTTGCCATTTACAAACTGTTTAATTAATACTGAATGCATACTTAGCGTATAATAGTTTCGCTCTTTATTGCGCAGCAGTTGATCCTAAGTCTATCATTTTACCATTAAGCCGAAGTTCTAGGATTATAATCCCTTCGTTTCCATACTGCTTCTATGGTTATTAAACACCTATATATACGTGCCTCTAAGAGAACATGTCGAATTTAAGCCAAATCCTGCTTTTATGTATTTAATCATCTTATGAATCTATCTTGCAGTTGAATAATATAAATCCGTCGACACATCCGTGTGAAATGAATATAAATTGTAAATATTCTCATTTTGCCGTTAGCCAATAACGTGCTGAAAATTGAAACTGCCAGCTTCTTCTCTGAGTAGTAATTAAACAAAACCTGTATCTAACCTTTTCAGCGAATAACATGATTTTTATAACAAACAGTGCAGACCCTGATCAAAGGGCTCCATCAGGAGCCCTTTGATCTGGGTCTACAATGTCTGTAAATGTCTAAAATGATCTGAGTCCAGACTTTAATATCAGACTCATTACTGCTTATTCATACATGTACGTGTTAATGCTTCCGCTGCCAGTACTTTTATTCACACCTTTACGCGTCATTACTGTGTATTGATACATGTACGTGTTAATACTTCCGCTGCCATTACTGTGTATTCATACCTTTACGCGTCATTACTGTGTATCCATAACTGTACGTTTTACTACTTCCGCCGCTCCATAAACTGCTTTAATTATGGATTCTGTCAAGTTTTGCCGTTAACCTTTATCAAAATGTGGTGAAAAAATAATGTCTGTTCAAATTTAGACCTGATTTTTTTCCGATTCGATAATGCCTTTGAGAACAGTTTAACCAAGTGCTAGGACATAAGCTTTTGAGAAACTATTGACCAAATATCAAACAACTTGAATCCTGCTGAGATGCCGAGTTGCTCGGCGTCTCATCTGGATCCAAGCAGTTTTCAAATGAGATAAAAGTCGCGATTAGCGGGATAAGGGTTACATGTAACTTTTACTATGCTAAGTGTGACCTGAATCGGATTTGCAAACAGCTTGGATCCAGATGAGACGCCGAGTAACTCGGCGTCTCATCAGGATCCAAGCTGTTTGGCACTGGATCAAACGTTTCTCAAATCCAAAGTAAGTAAAGAATGCAACAGATCAGAGTGTTGGCAAACTTTTTTTCAGCACAATAGTGGCTTTAATGAACGGATGCGTGTCTTCCATATAACTGCGCTATTCAAAATCTTCTGACCAATTAGGCTTTCAGTAGAACGTATCGGAAGCGGCCATTCATTTATTTGAAAATGGGAGTCTTCAAAAGCAGGAGGATGATTAATTAATACAGGTGAAAAGTAATACAAAAATCTCTTATAGGAGCTTCCTGTATTACCTTTGACCTGCATTAAGCTACCATATGCCTTACAGACCCAGAATTATATATATATTTTTTTTTATTTTCTACTGTATTTGGATAAGTTAGCCCGAATATCATAAAAAGGAAAAAAATGACACCATGTATATTAATTCGAATATTTTTATATAATGACAGAACATGTAGAATCAGATCTATATTTTTTCATAACCAAATAGAGTAAGCCATATTGAGACTGATTTGGGTCTACAGTAGAATATGTCTTAAAGGGGATGTCCCTACATTCGACGAGTTTCAAAAATACCTAAAATATACAAAACTCATTTGTTTATATGCTGGAAAGAAGTACACCGCAAGAAAACCTATCGAATAAACGTTGAAAATGCAAAACATCCATGGATGTGTTTGATATCGACTGTCCCGATTTTATTCCCCGATATTTCAGTCTTATTCGGGTTGGGGTTTACAAATGTAGTTTCGTATCTGTTCGAGCTATTCGCGTCTCACCGACCACCTCTGAGACAAGCTGTTACGTAAACAATGGAGGGATCGGATGATCATCGGCAAAACGCGGAAATTTTGACCGGAAAGGGCCGATACTATTTTGTTGTAGAAGAAAAAATATAAGTAGTGATGAAATCGATTTATTTTGTATCACAGGGGCATTTTTCGATATAAGTTCAAATTGACAATCTTCATAATAATCATTGAGCATAACAAATACCAAGTTTTATGATATTATTGAAAATATGCGTTCATTATAGGGACCTCCTCTTTAAGCGGTCATCAAAAAGAGGCAGATGGTAGCTTAATACAGGTCAAACATAATGCAGAAAACTCCTATAGGAGCTTCCCGGCTTACTTTGTCATGCATTAAGCAACCACTTGCGTTTTAAAATTTGGGTTTTCATTAAATGAATGGCCACTTAGCCAGGTTATACCGTATTCAATTGACAAAAGCATCAAAATGTTTATCTATCAAGTACAGAGTTATAATCAAGTCCGTGCCACCAAACCTTACAATATTCTCTGAACACAAATGCTATTTACGTCTTTGTCGGATAGTTTAATATCCGGGCATTTTATCTGGAATTGATCTTCAATAATTGAAAAAATGTATATGTAAATAGGCACCAAAGTTCAACTAGTATCAACCATTGTACCATTATATTAGTCAATTACAGCAAATTGCTTGGTGACAATGTTGTAATTACATATAACGTGTTCACCATTCAATGATTCCATAGAAAACATGTTCATCCCCTTTTCGCTGTGAACGTTAAGCCGTAACTCCACAAATCCGCCTTTCTACACCTATGCAAACAGAGTAGACCCAGATCAGACGGCTCCTGTAGGAGCCGTCTGATCAGGGTCTGCTCTGTTTGCTAATGATATCATATAGTTATGATTCTACAGTTTCTGCCATGGCCAAATATTCCTGTGACCATGTGTTATTATAGCAATTAATATCATTAACACTCACGACGCCATCATTTCATAGATGAATATTCATTGAGGAAAGGTTTAAAGTGGATGTAACTAGCATGTTGATAAAAACTAATGTCCAGTCCTTTACCTAGTGAACATTTAAAATTATGAATATTACATGTAATGGAGTTATGTTTTATAATATAAACTGTTGCAGTGAACGGTGACCTTATTCCAAAATAGCAGTTTACTGTGTCAAAACTAACGCATGCCTTGTCGACGTGATTGCGATGATCCTATACATGATCTCCCTACAGAAAGAAGTTAGTGTCTATACTTGTAATTAACTTTTTCACCGCCAATGTCGCATAAATGCACCACGACAAATAGTGCTGTCCCAGATCAGACGCCGCCTTTTCAAGACGGCTTCTGATGAGGACTTCACTTTTTGTCTTAATCTCTATTTCTATATTTGCGCTTTATTCCTTTGACATCTGCATTTATTTATCTCATTTTCTTATTTTACCTAATGATTTAACAAACTTGGATTGCAGACGTCAATTAGAAATTTGGCGCCAAAAGGGTTAAGCCAGTCGCTGCCGTGCTGACTGATCGCTGTTGTAGGTATTTCAGTATCCTACTGCACTGTTTGTCAATACTCTGGTTTCTGAACAAACAGACGGAGGTATACTCCCTCTACACATTTGTAAAATCAACTTCAAACCTGTGTGCAGTATCCAGGCTTATAAAACATTTTAGTTGAGTCTGAGTTGGTTCTCAAGTTTTTGATTGGTCAGATTTGAGCCTTTGGCTCAATCTGACCAATCAAAAGCTTGAGAACAAAACCCAGACTCAACTAAAACACTTTATAAGCATGGACCCAGATATTGTCTACCAGAGAAGACGTTTGCAAACCATGAGCTTAATATACTGTAACAATGCAGTTTATTTCACTTTCTTGTAGAGGTTGCATTTTTCTTCAACTTTTGTGTTATTTGGTTGACACTTTTTCTCGTGCGTGCTGGTGACATTCATCCTAATCCAGGTTCTCAAAATGAAAATGTATCTTTTCTCTCATCTAGCCCCAGCGACCAAAGTGTGCATTCACGGATGCATTTTGTCTGATAAAGTTTAATTAGTTTCCATAGAAATTGTTTTATTAGATTTATCAGTGTTACCCTTTCCTTCAAATAAACGCCTAAGTGAAGGGTTGACATATGTATACATACATGTACAATGTATAATTAAATCTACATGTATATAATTCCTTAACCAAACAGAGCAGACTCTGGTCAGACAACTCCTGTAGGAAATGTCTGCCCTGGTTCTTCTCTGTGAACCCTTTCTCTGATGAATATTCATGTAGGAAATAATGACGTCGTGAATATTAATAAATAAGATTTTTTTTATAGTGGCATATAAACACAGAACATTTTGGCTCAGGCAGAAGCTGCAGAATCAAATCTATATTACACCATAAGCAAACAGAGCAGACCCTGATCAGACGGCTCCTATAGGAGCCGTCTGATCTGGGTCTACTCTGTCTACTCTGTTTGCAGATGCGTCAAAATGCGCTTACATATAAGGGAAAGGGTTAACAAAGAGTCCAAAGTACGTTAATATGACGGGAAATGTGTCCTGCTTGTAAAGACGCAGAACCGCGTTAATATGAAGGAAATTACTATACTTTGATCTGGAGCAACTGGCAATTTTCAAGCTTTTGAGCAACTACTGACTGAATATATAATAGCTCCTAATGAGTCGCACAAATACTCGGAGTCTCCTATAAATTACTTTCTAACCCTTTCGCTGCCAAATTCTGTCGTCTGCTAACTTTGTCGTCTGCTACAAAACTTCATTTTTTTTAATTTTCTTCATTTTTGTTTCAAGAACATAATAACAGTAACAAACAGTTTGGATCCTGATGAGACGCCGAGTTACTCGGCGTCTCATCTGGATCCAAACTGTTTGCATAGGTAATCACAGACCCGGCACTGGCAGCGAAAGGGTTAAAATGGCTTTCTAAAATTGCTGCAATATTCCACCTTCCGTATTTCATTATAACTATTTTGTCCACGAATATTCAGTATAGGTATTCTATGTTTATTCCCAATTTCAATATTCATGGACAAAATAGTGACAATGAAATAAGGAAGCTGGAATATTGTAGCCATTTTAGAAAGTAAACAATTTCTATGGAAACAGATCTTTCACATTCTACTGTGTTTGCAAATGTGTGAAAACCCGTTTATATGAAGAAAAGGGTTAAATATATGTTATCATATAAAATATCACAAAACCGATGCTATTCGATACGCTTATTTACATAATACAATCTAATCGCCCTATTCCGTTTGTTGATTAATTTGTTTGATTATATGTATGGCATGTTGCATGCCTATTCTCTTTCAATAATTTGAATACTCAAAGCGGATTTCAATTGATTGGTTAGATATATTGAATTACATTGACTTTATGTTCAGGAAAACATCAAGAGCCGTATTACATGTAGTTTGAAATTGGACTGGGATAGATGTTATGAACTATGTGTCAGAGACGACATCGTTGTCGTCATATTCTGTCGCATGCATAAGTTTTAGGAACACAAAAGAATTGGAATGAGATAGGTATTGTGGACTACATGTATAGAATAGAAAAACAGTAAAACATCTCTGTAACAGCTACTAAACTGTGTGAATTAGTTGATATTTAGGACAGGTGGCTGCTTAAAGCAATGTGAAAGTAAAACAGAACGCTCCTATAGGAGCGTTCTGTTTTACTTCCACCTTGCTTTAAGCAACCTGCCTTCAACACAAAATACTTGATGTAATTTAGTGGCGGTTATAGAGAGGTTTTACTGTATATTCTGAAATTGCTTGATCCTTCGAAAACAAAGTAGCAATGCCAAAAAGAGAAAATTGCAGACCCGGTTTAGGAGTCGGGCAGGAAAATCGGAAATGACACACGAAAGTACAAATGAAGACCAAATGAAATGCTCGCTTACACCAACACACAGCCGTCATAGAAATGTTCGTTGAATGTTACACACCGACATTCATTATATTAGCATTACCATAAAACCAAACTAAACATCAAATTCACCGAAAACAATTGACAATACGTGACCTCTTTGCATGTACGCCGAAAGAAATGTTTAGTACTCTTTGAATCCCGGTTGTTGTAGATTAGTCGGAGAGGGGATAAATTTATATACTTTTTGTCTTTTTTGGCGGGGATGGAATCAGTGTGAGGTTGGTGCCCCTAAACCGGTTTAACCCCCAGTGACTTTTGTCACTGACCGTTCCAAGGCGGTATTTCTATATTTCCCCCATTGTATGCTTGTTTTGTCTTTGTGCGTCTCTTTATACTGTTGATAGTAATGTACATTTGCTGCGTTTCTTGTGTTGCTGTTCGGGCGGCTGTTTTTTCTGTATGTGGTGTTTCCTACATGACTCATATTTGTACTTTACACAAGAGTTTGATAAGACATAACATCACAAAACGCTTTACTGTAAAATAAATATCGGTCGTACTGGGTCTAGTGCACTGCGGCACTAAACGGTCATCGCTGTCGTCATGTCATATTCAGTCACGTGCATTAATTTGAACACAAAGAATTTTACTGAAATAAACAGTATACACTATGTGTCCGATATGTGTCGTAATATCTGGTCATATGCATTAGTTAAAACATGGTAAACTGGACTGAAGATAGTATGTACTACAAAGAGGTCTTCACATTCCCTTATGAATATTCATGTAGGAGATAATGACGTCATGAATATTAATAAGATTATTTCTTATTATGGCATATGAACACATGCCATTTTGGCTCAGGCAGAAGCTGTAGAATCAGATCTATATTACACCATAAGCAAACAGAGCAGTCCCTGATCAGAAGGCTCCTATAGGAGCCGTCTGATCTGGGTCTACGCTGTTTGCAGATGCGTCAAAATGCGCTTACATAAGGGACAGGGATAAGATAGCGATACATTTGTATTTATAAAACGGCCAAGAAGCATTCACCTGTCGGATGGCTCCCTCAATCATACTTCGTCTTGACAATTATTATTAAGATAAAAATTCATTTTGCTTTAGATTTAATGAATTAGCAAAACAGATTTACTTCAGCTACTTCAATGCAGTATATAAGCTAGTATCCGGATATGCGTACAGTTTCCATTTATAATATAACATCTTTTAATCTCCAATTCTAGTAAACGGACAAATTAACTTTGTTTACATTAAAAATAAATATTTGGAAATCGCAAATGTGCGTAAACTAAATACGAAACTAAACGTGTTAAACGGATAAACTTGTAAAATAGGAGGAATGTCATGTATAATCTTTGTCTACAAGTGTAGTACAATGTATGAAATTGCAAAATTGCGTGTTCGAAATTTGAAACAAAAAAGTTTGCAAACTTATAAAGTTGTATGACCATCATTAATACTTTAGAAATATTTCGTGGTGAATAGTAATACGCTCCTTACAGAAAGGACCAATGAATTCATACCGTTTCAACAACACATACATCTGTCTGTCTCTGTCTCTCTGTCTCTCTCTGTCTATGTCTCTCTCTCTCTGTGTCTCTTTGTATGTCTGTCTCTGTCTGTCTCTGTCTATCTGTCTGTCTCTGTGTCTTTGTCTGTCTCTCTGTCTGTCTGTCTGTCTCTGTCGCTATCTCTCTATCTCTCTCCTTCTCTCCACCCTCCCCCCTCTCTCTCTCTCTCTCTCTCTCTCTCTCTCTCTCTCACTCTCACTCTGTTGTCGACTTATGCATTTAAATTGCATTTAATGTTTTAAATTAAATATGGTTTTATTTCTTTTTTCAGGTGGTGAAAATGTTGATTATCGTGGTTCTGTTGTTTGTCGTTTGCTGGATGCCACTTCAGGTGTATGGCCTTGTTTCTGAAATCTACCCGGAAATAAACGAGTAAGTGATACCATTAACCTTTAGCCTGGTGTTAGCGGATCTGTTAACATTTTATGACTACTTTAAATTCGTCAAACAACTTAGACCCTGATGAGACATCCCGTATCTCATTAGGACCCAAACTGTTTCACACCATGTTTTCGTCATGGAAGAAAGTCTGCTACAATATCGTAGCTACAAGAGATATTTGCTCAGCAGGCTAAAGGTATATTACATAGGTTATATTTTTTAAATGAATTAAATGCACCTTCGCCCTTTCGCTGTTCTACATTCTTTTCAAATTTCAATATCTACTGAATATTCGTGGACAAAATAGCTATAATGGAATACGGAATGTAAACAAACCGACCTATCAATTTCATTTAGCAAACAGAGCATACCCTGATCAGACGGCGCCTATATAAGCCGTTTGATGTTGGTCTGCTTTGTTTGCAAATGCGTGAAAATGCATTTATATGAGGGAAAGTGTTAATTATTTATCCTGTTAACCCTAGTTCATACAAACATTTGGGTCCATACTTATAAAACTTTTAGTCGAGTCTGACTTCGTTCTCAAGGTTTTGATTGGTCAGATTTGAGCCTTTGGCTCAAATCTGACCAATCAAAAGCTTGAGAACTCAAATCTGACCAATCAAAAGCTTGAGAACGAAACTCAGACTCAACTAAAAGCTTTATAAGCATGGACCCTGGTAATTCGACGTCTCATCAGGATCTCATCAGGATTCAATGATGAGCGAGATCATGGTTAAGGTAGCGAGGAAAGGGTTAAAGTAGAGTGATAATTGTTACAGGTCTAAGGTCATGCAGAAAAAAGTGAGCCAGATAAGAATTGATACCAGTTAGCTTACTTCAATCCATAAATCATTATCAAAACCTTGACAAAAAACTGTCATTTGAAATACACATAAACCGCAAAAGACAAAATAAGAGAACTAAACATGGCGCAACCCCTGGCACCTAGTTTTATATACATAACTGCCAATTTAGACAACATTTGTTTTTACTTGAAAGCATTTCGTGTCAAAAAGATGAGCTTGTATTATAGGGTGTAGGTTTTATCCATTTTCCAGTCTAGACTACTTCTTGCTACAAAAAGTCTATATCTCTGTTCAAGTTGCATGCAATTGCATAGACGAACTACCAATTAACCTTAAGTTTTATTCCACTGTGAAAAGTTTTTTATAAAACCCATTCTCTCATAGACTATTGTTAGACCCAACCTATTTGAATAATTCTACCGAAAATGAGCATTTACCACAGAACAGGAACAGTTTAGAATTGTGTAGTTTTGAAACCATTGTGATAAACAAAGCATTTGCTCCTATGAAGAAAATGGTCTATTTATCACATTGGTTTCAAAAACGCCTTTTATAGAGGCGACACTAGGAAGGAATGTGTGGGTCCTTTACTCCATGAATATTCATGTAAGGAATGGATATTTGGTCACGTTCCAGGAACTGTAGAAGCATATCTGTATTTTTAAATGAGCAAACAGCAGACCCTGATCAGATCCTGATCTTGCAGGAGCCGTCTACGAAATGCGTAAAAAGATTAAATTTGGAACTGGCGCAATTTTTTTTATTTCTACTGATTCGCTCACTTTTGTAAATGTGTTTTGGTCAAGTGTCAAGCAGTTTGGAACCTGATGAGGCACCGAGTTACTCACTCGGCGTCTCATCTGGAGCCAAACTGTTTGCAAACGATTATCGAGTCACGGATGGAGATGTAGAGGTTAATTCTTTATTCAAAGAATGTGTTTGTATAGCAGATACAGTAAAACCTCTCTTAACCGGAATTCTAGTAGATAAAAATTTAGATACTTTTAGGCAGGTGACTGCTTAATGCAGGGTGAAAGTCATGCAAAAAGCTCCTCTAGGAGCTTTCTGCATGACTTTCATCCTGCATTAAGCTGTCACCTGTCGCCAAGACCGATATTCATACTAAATTTAACGGCCGGTTAAGAGAGGTTTTACTGTACCCTCTTTTTGACTATGTGCATATTTAGAGTTTAACCTGATTT
Source organism: Azorinus chamasolen (assembly GCA_963576725.1). Taxonomy (NCBI): domain Eukaryota; kingdom Metazoa; phylum Mollusca; class Bivalvia; order Cardiida; family Solecurtidae; genus Azorinus; species Azorinus chamasolen. The sequence goes on along the minus strand of OY755253.1, from coordinate 63,313,630 downwards.
AGATGTGCGTCATGAATGATGTATATCAAGAGACTTTGATGTGGAAGGTTGTATTCTCGGAAGAGGGGGGGGGGGGGGGGGGGTGCCGGAAGTGCGTGGTAAACATTGTGTTCTTTTTTCGTTTATATTTGTCCTGCTGCGAGAGTTTTTATATATGCAAACAGGTTGGAACCAGATGAGAGACAGAGTTTTTATCAAGATGCAAAATGTTTTGACATCATGAGTGCATTTTAGTAGACAAACTGATAACAGCTTGAATTTTAAAAACATAATAGGCAAAAAAAGATATGTAAAAATAATTTTCCCAACAGGCTAAAGTTAAACGGGATTATTAGCACAAATGCGTTCAAAAGTCTGTAATTTAACCCGGAAAAAGCAGCAGTAAGCGTCGAGAAATGTAAAGCAATTTTGTATTTATGGCAATATGATTGGACGAACCTCATGTGGGGAAGCAAATTTGTTCTTATTTTGCAGATGGTTTAAACGCATCGTCTGGTTCTCATCTTACTTCACATTAATGTATAGTCATATGGCAAAACGTAAGACAGGCATTAACCAATATTCTATTATTGACGCCGTTTGACGTATCTGTGAAGGTCATTGTTTAAACAATTCTTCAATTTATCACAATTGCTCCAATTATCACAATGGTTTCAAAACTACAAACTTCTAAAACATTTTTTCTCTCTAGTAAATGCTCCTTTTCGGTGGATTTGCTCAAAGAGTTTGGGTCTAAAAATAGTCTGTTAGGGAATAGGTCTAAACAAGCCTGTTAGGGAATCGGTCTAAAATAGCTTAATATGAGGTATTGGTTCTATAAATAGCGTATGACCGGAATGGGTTAAATAGTACAGTTGAACTTCGATAACTCGAACTTCAAGGGACTACACAAATTAGTTCGAGATAATTGAAGTTCGAGTTATCCGCTTTCTAATCTGAGCAATATCTTGTGTTCACAGCTTAATACAGGTCTTGTAGGAGCTTTCAGAATTTCTTTCGAACTGTATTAAGCTTTCACATGTGTTTCTAGATATCTGTAGTGATATATTTTAGAGCAATTCTGTATTGTAAGTTTTGAAAGGACTGAAATGTTTGTTCGAGTTACCCCGAAGTTCGAGTTATCCTAGTTCGAGATATCGAAGTTCAACTGTATATAGTATTGTGTGACCGAGCGTAAAACCTGTAATTGAAAATACAACAGAACTCAGACAGGTGTCGTGTGAATGTCCACAGCAACTGCATGACCACAGAGTTTACAAATGGCGCGCGCACGCCAACATACAAACACAGTCATGCAATCTTCATAGAACTGTATTCTTTGCTTGCTCATCATCAAAACATTGGTGCCATATTACTTTCCTCAGTCCATCAGTTAAACAACGAATATGAATTAAAAATTTAATCACTTGCCTTCATTGCAGGACGTAAGTAACATACAGACAGACATACAGATGGACATACAGACATACAGACGACATACAGACGACGGAAAAGTGATCACTAAGTGACACACTGCCTCTCTACAGGTGACACAAAAAAATGTAGGTCTAGTTCGACAGTTTCTAACATTGCCAATTGTTCCTTTGTTCATAATGCCATTGAAAACATGATGTCATTACATTGAAACATGACGTCATTACATTCATAAGATAAGGGTTGAAGGACACTAATCGCAAAGGTCAGTCGCATTTACAATCCCAAACTTAATGTGCGACTGCTCTTCACATATAGAGGGCCAAGGGGAAGTCCCTACAATAATATCATAAAACCTGGTATTTGTTCAATCATTGCCAATTTGAACTTATATCGAAAAATGCCTGTGTGATACAAAAATACCGTTAACTAAAACGGGAGCCGAAGAAATAATAAAACATTGCCGAAAAAAAAACTATTCTTCGATATCAAACGCATGAAAGTTGTGTCTTCTTCGGCGTTTATTAATTGTTCAAAATACAACCAAAATAACATGCTGTATCTTTGACGGTTCATTTGATTTATGCTGTTATAGTTCGATTTTGACCCGTGGGCTTTGACCTTTAGGACCAGTCCACCCATAGAGGTAAAACGCGTCACAAACCATGTATTTGTTCCGGAGTTACCTGTGGTAATACAGATAAGTAATAAGCATATACAGTAAAACCTCTCTATAACGGCCACTAAATTGTGATAATTAGTTGGTATTTAGGGCAGGTGGCTGGTTAAAGCAAGGTGAAAGTAAAACAGAACGCTCCTATAGGAGCGTTCTGTTTCACGTTCACCTTGCTTTAACCAGCCACCTGCCTTGAACACAAAATACTTGATGTAATTTAGTGGCCGTTATAGAGAGATTTTACTGTATATACTAATACTGCACGATTACTACGAGCTTCTTGTGACAACCATTGTCCGCTTACCCATAAATTAGAATGATTGCAACTTCTATAAATAGAAAAGTGCAGTCACGGCTCAGCACTCGAAATCGAACTATACCATTGTTTGAATTTACATCTACTACTCTCAGTGGCTCTAAACTATTCACATCGTTCACCTAGCTTCTGCCAAAATACTGTAGTTCCCGCATTCATTGTTTACGTTAGGCCCCGGAAATGCTTATTAACAACAACAGCGCAAGGGGACACTCTCTTCATGGTCTGCACTGTTTGTGTTGTTACACTCTTCTCTAAATTCCCAGAATATCCAAGGTAAACGTATATATTCAACTGTTTGAATAGTCTATTTGGATAATTGGCATTGAAAAGGTTAAGTTTAATGCTGGGTTTGCTGATATCATTACTATAACTCATAACGCAACTATCGATGTAATTGTTAGAAACCCTTTACACCTCAATTAAATTACTTTACAAAATGTAATTGGTTGCTTCACGTACCATAAACGTGTCTGAGCGTTCGGCACAAATTCCTATATAATTGTTAGCGATAGAATAAATGCGTTTTATGTCTTTCTGTGCTATAATACAAATGGAGAAAAAACTAAACCAATCATTCAAGCCAAAACTCGTTACGCAATAGGATTACAGTTTCTTTCGTTGTTTGCACTAATGACTCTCCTGAGTAACACAATGCATGAACATGTTGTCGTTCAGTATTCTGCTACATATTAGCCCATTACGACATACGTAATTTTTTTGACAGAGTCTTTTTGAATAAATTTACCGAAAAGGAGCATTTGCTAGAAAAAAATGATGTTTTAATATTGTGTAGTTTTTAAACCATTGTGATAATAGAGCACTAATGTTGTTTCTATAGGAGCAAATGCTCTATTTATCATAATGGTTTCAAAAAGTGACTAAACTATAAACCGGGGACGGCATATATCAGTGTTTTACAATAGGCATCTAAAAGAACCAGCTATAATCTATATCGATAAAAAGAGCAGCGAATCGCGTCCGGGTTTCTCTGTATCCACCCCGCTCTCTTGGGCGTCCAATTAACCCATAGTTATCCTTTCCTTAATATAAACGTGCGTTCACGCATTTGCAAACTGAAAATACCCAGCACCTATAGGAGCCGTCTGTTTGCCTATGCTGTAGTATAGTTCTAATCATGCAGTTTCTGCCAGAGCCAAAATGCCTTGTGATCCTATACCATAATGAAAAGTAATCTATATTATATAAGCAAACAGAGTAGACACAGACCTATTCTGTTTGCAAAGGCGTAAAAAGGCGTATTTGTGGAGTAAAGGGTATGACGTAATATATGACGTTATGTATGACGCATTTATGGAGTAAAGGGTATGACGTAATATATGACGTTATGTATGACGCATTTATGGAGTAAAGGGTATGACGTAATATATGACGTTATGTATGACGCATTTATGGAGTAAAGGGTTATATACGCATTTCTTCGCCTTTGCAGAAATCTCGATCTCAGTTGACTTTAACTTCGGGATAACTCGAGTTATCCGAGTTTAAGATATTCTAGCTCAACTGTATTTGTATTTAACCCCTTACCTCATGAATATTTATAGAACTAGAAGAGTACATGACGTAATCAGTATGTTAAACTGAACTTTATGACCTGTGTAGATCTACAAGAGAATTTTCTGGCCATTTTAAAATCAGCTGAATCAGATTTTGAATATTCTAGAAACAAGTAGGTTGGACCCCTACAGAAGCTGTCTGATATATATTTTAACCCAATTTGCAAATGCGTAAAAAAGCGGCTGTATGAAGAAAAGGGTGAAAGCTTAATACAAGAAGCTACAAGAGGGTACCTCTGCGTGATGTGTATCCTGCATTAACCATTTCTCTGTTATATATTCATTCCAAATTTCAATACCTACTGAATATTCATGAGCAAAATAGTTATAACGAAATATGGAAGGTGAGACATTGTAGCTATTTTAGAAACTAAAGAAACATACCTATCAAATTCCATAATTAGCAAACAAAACATACCCTGATCAGACGGTTATTATAGAAGACATCTAATGTGGGTATACTATAGTTGCAGATGCATGAAAATGCATTTATGTGAAGGAAAGGATTGTGCAACCATCCGCTTAAAAAATCATATTCCTTCGTGGTATCGACATGTTTTCTGTTCTACATTTCAGGTACAAATACATCAAGGTGATATGGTTTTTCTCAAACTGGCTAGCGATGAGCAACTCTTGCTACAACCCATTCATATATGGACTTCTGAACGTAAGTATAATACCGACAACTATACACATTTTATCACATAGCCTTGCTCGTCTTCCGATAAACCCCTTCACCGCCAATATCGCATAAATGCACCAAGACAAATAGTGCAGTCCCAGATCAGACGCCGCCTTTTCAAGGCGGCGTCTGATCAGGGACTTCAGTTTTTGTCTCAAACTCAAACTCTGTTTCTATATCTGTGCTCTATTTCTCTGAAATTTGCATTTATTTATCTTATTTCCTTATTTTACCGAATAAACACCATTGGTTTGCAGACGACAATTAAAAACTTCGCGCCGAAAGGGTTAATACCATCGCGCATTTTTTATATCTCACATGTGATATATAAGATGTGGGGCACACGATTTCTTAACGTCATTTTCGTATCTTAATTTATACATGTAGACTGGTAAACAACCCATGTTTCCTGCGTCTGTGTGTACATTAGTGAACCTTTGATAACCATTCCGTGTTGGCATTGACTCATCGTTGTTACTTAATATAGAATCTAGCCAGCATCGAACTTTTTTCTCTGCCCCATCGTCTAAATATCAAAGTTAGGCGAATCAGTCATGTAATAAATACTAGTTTTCATTTAAAAGAATACCTTTTATTAAACTCGTCCAAAAAAGTTATTAAGCGAGACTTTCTTCTGGACTCGTTTAAGATTTGTTTACTTCACAACAGCAGGTGTTACGTGTAAACATTAAACTGTTTTATTTGACTAAACGCCTATTTCTATGATAAACACATATTCAATGGCATTATACATATAACATATAAAACACAAATTGAAATATTCAAGATAAGTGACCTAGAAATCTGTTAAATATGCATATGATACACAATATTAACACACACTAATATAAAAGCAACATAAATTAAAACTGTGTATAACTCCCTAAATAGTGGGTTTTCAGTTATTTCTTGAACAAGTCCACAGAAGTACAAAAATGAGTCATGCAGGAAACACCACATACAGAACAAACAGTCGCCCGAACAGCAACACAAGGAGAAGTCGATTCTATTCCACAGATTTGGTCCTATGGTACTGAAGCTTCTGTCATAAAATGTATTCCGTTTATTAAATGGAACAACATATAACAATTCTGCAGCGTCTAAGGATCGTGAAACCTCCTCTCTCATGGTAGTTTGTTTAGTTGAAAGCTCTCGAGGATAAACCAGGGCTTTAGCTACAGAGCAGTTATACATAAGGCACAGAATGTTAACCCATTTGCTCCCAGTGGATTCTTCCATGCTTATATATTGGATTACTCCATTTTTATTCTAAGGGATGCATGGCCTAAATTTTCAATTTCGTTTTGTTTTATATTGATATTCCTATCAGCAAAAGGTGTTGACTCTGATCTGATCAGAGTCTACACTGTTTGCCTACGTCCCATATATGGGATCACGGGAGCAAATGGGTTAAAATATATGCGGGTTTTGATTGGTAACCAGTGCAGATGAAACAGAGCCTCCATGGAACGTTGATACTTTCCACATAGTAAGACACGTTTGGCATACATGTCTTGAATACGTTGCCTTACTACGGTTCCAAACAATATGGCACTGCAATAATCAGATGAGATATAACTAAAGAAAAAAAACATAATCTTAGTAGCGTCCTCAGTAAGGTATTGGCGCATAGTTTTATTCTAATTCTAAAATGGTTCAACATAGCAGTTCTACACTTTGTTTTATATGTTCTTTTAATTTCAGAGATTCATCCAGGTAAGTACCCATGTATCTAATAGTATCAACATATTTAATTGCATCACCTGCAATGTCAATATGTTTCGTACAACATATATTCAACTGTGACTTACTGCCAAACTGTATAAACTCCGTTTTATCTGTGCTCATTTTGATTTTATTCGCATTCATCCAGTCATTAATAGTAACTGCGCATTGTTCAAAATCTGCACATGTAATAGCATTAATTCTGAAAGTGGGTGATCCTTCGAAAACAATCGTAGCAATGCCAAAAGAGAAACTCCGTTTTATTGAGTCTTTTCATGAGTAGTAATTAAAAGTGCAACAACACTCACGCCCCTAGCATCGGCTTAAGCAGTATTCAAATTTCTAAACTTATACAATTAAAACTAATGGCCCTGAAGGACCAGAAAATATAACAACACTGAAAATGAAGTACAGGGTGACTTTTACGGCCGCCACTCAAGCACTTAACACCTGCTGTTGTAAAGAAAATAATTATATTCTAAAAGTGGGTCATCTTTCGAAAAAGAAAGTAGCAATGCCAAAAGAGAAAATTGCAGACTCGGTTTTATTGAGTCTGTTCATGATTAGTAATTAAAAGTGCAACACTACTCACGTCCACTAGAACATCATTTGACACTTAATGAAAATAGTAAAGTCAAGCAGGAAAAGATACACACTAAACGCACCCAACACCAAAACACCAACAGTAGGCAAGCAACACACACAGACGCTCGCGCGCACACACACGAACAGACACACGAGACGAAAACATCAAACTCAAACAAAAGCACAAACACAAAGACACGAAGTTGGTCGAAAACCTTTAAGTGCGTTACGATCGTCTGCGAATGCATATACTGATATAATTGGTGGAATTACATCAAATAAAGTTCCAGCATATGTAAGATAGAGCCAAGGTCAAAGACAACTGCCTTGAGGTACACTGCATTCAATACAACGTGGAGTTGACTTAATCGAGTTTACACTTACATGACAGTTACGTGGTCGAAGATACGAGTCAACCCAGGCTAATGCTGTATCGCACACTCCGTACTGGCTTCGTAACACATCTAATAAAATGTCATGGTCAACGGTGTTAAAAGCAACACTGAGATCGATCGCAATCAGTGCTGTAACTTCGTTATTTTTCCAATAAGTCATTTAGAAGTCTAAGAAGTGCAGTTTCACATGAATGGAAACACACACATATATATGTGTGTAGCAAATTATTGTTATTGACCTGCTTATTCAGTCATAGAGCAGCTTTCTCTCAACTAACTTGGAGAGAAAATATATATTGCTGACATGACTGTAGTTAGAAAACTGAAGTTCAAGTCCAGCTGTTTTACGTAATTGACTTACGATAGATGTTTTCCGATGTGAAGGAAATGCATCCTGTATTAGCGAACAATTTGCTAATCTGGCATTCATACAAGTATGACTTTAGGATATGGGTGGGTAGTAAATCTAGCTCACATGTTTTTGTGTTAGGTTTATTGATAAGATGTCTGACTTTTGACTTTGTGAAATCCTCAAAGTTGTCAAAACATTAAACTGGTTTCAAATGAGGTTGAAACTTTTGAAAATCAACAAGTGTTTGGCGAAATTTAGAAAGTTTGTCCATAAAGAAATCAGCAAACGTATCTGCAAGTTCACCATTACATTGGGCTTGAAGCATTTAGTACCAGTAAGTTTCGATAATAAACTAGAAAGTTTTCACCTATCAATAATCACGCGTTTCTTGTCACATTAAATTTCATTACAATACGTGTTTTATGCTTCTTTGAAATCTGTAAATTGCAATGGGTTATTTCAAAAGTCTCTTATGTTTCCGTACAGTCCGTTTAAGTTGCAAAATATTGTTATTGATCCAAGGTTTCGGAACTACATATTTTAGTATGTTCTTTTACGGGAGCATGCGTATCAACAATATACTGAATATCTGTTTCAAACAATTTTACAAAAGTATCGACTTCTTCGCTATCAGCTGACATTCTGCCCAAGTCGTTTGAAAAGTCTGAGTGAGATATATTCTCCCAGTTACGAAATTTTACATTTTTGCTCGTAGTGTTTTCCTTCGGGATCATTAGTTTTTATGTTATTAGTTTTGAAAATTGAATACTGCTTAAGCCGGTGAGTAGTGTTGCACTTTAAATTACTACTCATGAACAGACTCAATAAAACCGAGTGTGCAATTTTCTCTTTTAGCATTTCTACTTTCGCTTTCGAAGGATCACCCATTTTCAGAATATATTTAACAACAAAATGATCTGAGAGATACGAACATTGTTCGCATTTAAGTACATCTACGCCATGTGTTGCCTCTGTAATGACCAGGTCTAACCAGTTACGACTAGTGAGGGCGTTAAAGTGTACATTTTGCTCTTTAACGTTTGTGGATGTATTACTGCCATAGCAATATCAGGGAACTCAGCTCAGAAAACACACGTCTACCGCAGGACATGTGTGTGGCGGCCGTAAAATTGCGCCCTGTACTTCATTCTAGTGTTATTATATTTTCTTGTCCTTCTGGATCAATAGTTCGATGTTATTAGTTTTGATTACCGGGGATAGGTGGCATGGGTAGTGTTGCACTTTCATAACTTCTCTAGAACAAATTCAATAAATCAGAGTCTGCAATTTTCTCTTTTTGCATTGCTGTTTTTGCTTTCAGAACATATTTATCTCAATTGACAACGCGTGACAGATCTTATATATCTCCATAAGTCGTATGAGACAATAAACTAACCTTTCCCCAAAAATGTAACCCATATGGCCCGTATATCTAATGTATGTGATGTACAATAAATGACATTATTTCCCTAAGTCCAATGAGATGCGTAATATATAGCCCACATAGCATGTATATCTAACGTTGAAAGTATAGGATGGACAATTACATTATTCCGTAAGTCTTAGGAGATTACAAAAAAATGAAGCCCATACACTTATCCCATTTCGTCTGACTGGAACTGTCATCGGTATGGTAAATCCCTTATAAGACAGGTTTGTGTAGAAAACACGACGCAATTTTTTTTTTTTTAAAAATGAAGGGGTGATATTTGTCTACTACAACGCCGATGTCCATAGTAATGAAGAGTAGACACACATTTATTTAACCCTTGGTCAAAATGAGCTATATAAACGCCTTTTCACGCATTTACAGAGTAGACACAAATCAGACGGCTCCTTTGGGAGCCGTCTGATCAGGGTCTGCTCTGTTTGCTTATAGTATAACATATAATAGATTCTAAAGTTTCTCCCAGAGCAAATATGTCAGGAATTGCTCAGAAAATTTGACATGGACCCTAACCTACTTAATTTACATAAATCAAAATGTGTAACTTTTATATCTTTATCATCGACATTGCACGGGTTTATGCTCGGTGCGTGCCCTATTATGCATGAACACTCGTGACTGTATGGTTTATATATGCACGGGTGATCGCTCTCGCGTAAATTTCAGCGAGAAAAGACTTCACGATTTACCGGCGGAGTTTTATTTATACATCTCTCTCATTATGTATTCTGTATATGGGTTAGGGTCCAGGTCAAATTGTCCGAGCTATTATCTATATGCATACGTTACTTAAGAAAGGGTAACAAGCAAATGCTTCAGGTCCGCAAAGTGTAGTTTCATCAGGGTCTTCAGTACTTGCTACTTTGTCAGTATGACATTAACTCTTTCGGCGCCAAATTTAAAAGTGTCGTCTGCAATAATAATTTCATATTAAATATAATTCTAAACTAAATAATAAAGGTATATTAGTAAAACATTTGTTTTTAAAAAAAAACCTGCATGGTTGGGCTAAAATAATACAAAAAACAGTGAACAGCCTTTCTATGCCTTTGAAAACATAGTAGACCCTGATAAGACGGCTCATTCAGGAGCCGTCTGATCGCGGTCTGCTCTGTTTGCTTAAAATATACTATACATGTAGATAAGATTCTACAGTTTCTCCCATGGCGAAAACGTCACGTGTCCATGTCGAGGGCTTGGTGCAAAACTATTCTAACTCCTTCACTAAAGTGAAGGAGTTAGAATAGTTTTCCACCAAGCCCTCGATGTGTTCTTCTTACATTTAATCCAATTTATTTTCCTGAAGTAATAGGTTAAGTTGAAATGAAGAAAAAATGGAGAAAGAAATAAAAAACAACAACATAGAGTTGAACTTCAATATATCGAATTCGGATAACTCGAACAAAAAGTTCAATCCTTCAAAAACTTACAATACAGAATTGCTCTAAAATGTATAACTACGCATATCTAGATTAATGCAGATCTAAAGTAACGCTGAAATCTCCAACGGGAGTTTTCATCATTACTTTAGACCTGCATAAAGCTGTGAACTTAAGAAAATTGTCTAGATCAGAAATCGGATAACTCGAACTGGTGTTATCTCGGCGTCTCATTAGATCCAAACCTGTCTGGCACTCTTATTGCATCTTGGTAGACAAATTGATTGATTATAGCTTGAATTTTGAATATTTAGTAGGTGACAAATTCTTTAAAAATAATTTGGTCAGCAGGCTGAAGGTTAATTGTGTTCAAGGATAATTAGATTTACTTAAAACACCTTACAAGTACATCGAATACAGTGGAACTTCGATGTCTCGAATTCGGATAACACGAACTTCGGATAACTCGAACAAAAATTACAATAAAGAGTTGTTCTAAAATGTATATCTAGAAACACACGAGACAGCTTAATGCAGGTCTAAGGTAATACTTTAGACCTGCTTTAAGTTGTTACCTTGAGAAATTGTTAAGATTAGACATCGGATGAACAGGAGCGTTCTGTTTTACTTTCACCTTGCTTTAAGCAGCCACCTGCTTTTAACAAAAATACTTGATGTAATTTGGTTGCCGTTATACAGCAAACTCCGCACAGTGATCTCCCTTGTCACTACGTACTCCGCACAGTGATCTCCCTTGTCACTACGTACTCCGCACAGTGATCTCCCTTGTCACTACGTACTCCGCACAGTGATCTCCCTTGTCACTACGTACGGTCATAAACTCCGCACAGTGATCTCCCTTGTCACTACGTACGGTCATAAACTCCGCACAGTGATCTCCCTTGTCACTACGTACGGTCATAAACTCCGCACAGTGATCTCCCTTGTCACTACGTACGGTCATAAACTCCGCACAGTGATCTCTCTTGTCACTACGTACGGTCATAAACTCCGCACAGTGATCTCCCTTGTCACTACGTACGGTCATAAACTCCGCACAGTGATCTCCCTTGTCACTACGTACGGTCATCACTGCCACCACAAGTCTTTTTAGCTGAATTTCAGCTAAAATTTGTTTTTGTAATTTTTATTTTTATGAATGTTGATTTCAGCAGTGTTCGATTTTGTTTCATATTTAAGCATCGGTAACACCTATAAAGTAGAACAATAATCAGTTTTCCTAAAAAAAGAATTTGGGTATTGATTATTTTTAATTCTCAATATCATGGTGACGTCACAATAATGACGGCGCCTTAACAACGTTGAAAACAATAGCTTAGATACGCATCACTTGCACGCAGCCTTATGCATTTCGGTCAGTTTTGGGTACCGAGGAAATGGATCTAGATCAGTTTACCAAATTCCCGAACAGCTTAAATGGTTTTAATATTTTCTTGCGGGACAGTGTGTAATAGTAAATTTGCCGATTGGCTGCGGTAAGAGTTTGAAGCCGAAATAGCGTCTGCCATAGTTTGATCACATGATGTACACCATGGTCACGTGGATGTTGTGGTGGCAGGGATCTCTTCAGCGTAGCGATTAGGGGAGATAACTGCGTTGGAGGTTGGTTATACAGAGGTTTTACTGTAGTTGATATATCGGTTAAGTATAGGTTAGTAATAATAATATATAGGTTAATTAACCCGTACCCACCAGTGAGAGAAAATCTGGTCACAGTTGGGCCTGGTGGAATTGTAACTACATTTAGTTCTGATTAGATTAAGCTTTAGAGAAAGTTACGATGACAGTGTGACCAAAAACCTTGGGTCCTGTGAAATGTCGAATGATTCGTCGTTTCATCTGGACCCAAGCTATTTACAAATGCTACTCGTGTCGTGGAACATGGAGTGATGGTTAACCCTTCGCTTGCTATTCACGTCAATATACCTACCTGTAAATAGTGAAGACCCAGATGAGACAGCTCCTGCAGGAGCTGTCTCATCAGGGTCTGCACTGTTTACGAGTTGATTGTGCAACCAGTGCACTCCACAGCAGTCATTGCACAGCGAAATACGTGTACACAGTGAAGATATATGTAATTATACAACAGGGCATGTGTAAAGAAGGAGAAATGTATTTTAAAATTCAGCAAGCGAAGGGTTAATAAGTAATTCTAGTTTTTCCTAAACTTTGCAGGCAAGATGTATCATGTCTTCATATTGATGCCTCAAATGTTGTTTCTTTGATTCTCTACAGGAAAAATTCAAACGGGAATATCGATTGTTGTTCCGGAAAACAAAATGTTTGAAGAAGAAATCTCTGGAGCGTGCCAACACTTATTCCACTGCAAACGACACAACAGATGAATTGAACAATACGAAGCGAATAGCTCTCACCTACAGGTATATGTATATCCTTTTAACTTCATGAATATCCATGCCAGAAGTATTGACATTATGAATATTAATAAGATTATATGTGACAATGGCATAACGCAAGGGAATTATCCTTGGCAGAATAATTTAGAATAAGATCTATATTATGACATAAGATAACAGAGTATGTTTGTGATGATATATTGTGATATATGGGCAAAGAGATTTGTGTCCCAGCTGAAGACTGTACAGTCGAAACTATATTCCATGCGGTATCAGGACAGATACTGAACACATGGCTCTTACACGTAAAGTATATTTTGTTCCAAACTGGCGGTTAATTCCTAAGCGTAAATACAATGGAATATTAACCCATTACCTCATAGGCTATTTTAAACCCAACCTCTTTGAATAAATGTACCGAAAAGGAGCATTAACTAGAGAAAAGGAAAAAAACAGAATTTTGTAGTTAGAAACCAGTGTGAGAAATTGAGCATTTGCTCCAATAGGAGCAAATGCTCTATTTATCACAATGGTTTCACAAAGTCACTTTTACAGAGTCGTCAAAAACGCCAATATGAGGGAATGGGTTAAACAGTCATGCTATGTACAATGAAACATCGATATCTCGATTCGGATAACTCGAAATTCGGGATAACTCGAGGTAATGGTTCTGTTCTTCCAAATATTCTGAAAGTGGGTGATCCTTCGAAAACAAAAGTAGCAATGCCAAAAGAGAAAATTGTAGACTCGGTTTTATTGAGTCTGTTCATGAGTAGTAATTAAAATTGAAACACTACTCACGACCCCTAGCACCGGCTTTAGCAGTATTCATTTTTCAAAGCTTATACCATCAAAAATAATGATGCCGAAGGACCAGAACATAATTATATATAACAACACTGAAAATGAAGTAAACAAAGTTTACCATACCGACTTGTTCTAAACTGTATCACTACGAATAACGAGAAAAAAAACATGTGAAAGCTTAATGCATGAGGTTTAAGCATTACTTTAGACCTGAATTAAGCTGAAAACTTGAGAAATTGTCCAGATTAGAGATCGGATGATTCGAATTTCTGTTATCCGAAACAATATAATTTGTTTCGTGCACAGAAGAATCTCAGGGGTCTTCCTCCACCTGTAATTAGCTAGGCGTCGTGACATGGCTCAAAGACTGTTATGAAGCGACGCAATCCCGATAAATCCCCAACGAAAACAACCTTCTATTATCTCGAAGTAATTTGTATAGTCCCTTGACGTTCGAGATATCGAGATTCAACTGTAAATGCACATATATCAAATGTTCAAAGATATCACATACAGTTAAACTTCGATATCTCGAACTCGGATAACTCGAACTTCAAGATAACTCGAACTAAAAGTTCAGTCCTTCCAAAATTTACAATACAGAAATGCTCTAAAATGTATTTCTACGCATTTCTAGAAACACATGTGACAGCTTAATCTCCTACGGGAGATTCCAGCATTACTTTAGACATGCATTAAGCTTTGAATATAAGAAAATAGCCAATACAGAAATAAGATAACTCGAACTTCTGTTAACTTATTTGTGCTGTCCCTTGAAGTTCGAGATATCGAAGTTCAACTGTATAGTTGAACTTCGATATCTCGAACTTGAAGAGACCATACAAATTACTTCGAGATAATAGAGGATCGAGTCATCCAAATTCTAATCTGAACAAGTTCACAACTTAATGTTGTTGTAGGAGCTTTCAACATTACTTTCAACTTGCATTAAACTGCCATGTGTGTTTATAGATATGCGCAACAATACATTTGAGAACAGTTCTGTATTGTACATTTTGGAGGGACCAAACTTCTACTTCGAAAAATCACGAAGTTCGAGTTATCCGAGTTCAAGATATCGAAGTTCACTGTATAAGTAAATGAATGGTGTTATGGGTAAACATGATGCCTCCACGCTTTGTTGTTATTTTTCCTGGTAAAAAGTCGCCCATTACTTCATTCGCAGCGTTGTTATATTTTCAGGTCCTGCTGGATCATGCATTTCACAGAGGTCCAGATAAGATAAATTTAAGCATTTTCAAGAATATCTCCTTTATTTCTCCACCAACCCTATACTTTGACCGCTCTTTAGAATCGTATCGAAGAGACGATTCTAAAGAGTGGTCACAGTATAGGGTCTGGTGGAGAAATGACTATTTAAATATTTGGGTACGCACCTTTATCTGTAGCTCTGGTTTCAGTGCTTTAGGTTATGAAAATAAGATAGCGCTTAACCCGGTGCAAGGGGCCGTGTGCAGCGTTGCACCTTAATTAACTACTTATGAACACAGTCAATAAAACTGAGTCTGAAGTTTTCTCTTTTAGCATTATTACTTTTGCTTTTGAAGGATCTCCTATGTTCATGTATTTCAGCAAAGAAACACAATAGCTTAGATTAAGTCATCTCAATAGAAATGTAAGTTTCGTTTCTGTTTAGAAAACTCTTTAATAAACTCCTAAAGCCAAATTGCTCAATTAAATCCGGATGTTTAGCAAACAAGAATGCATCTCTTTTAGTTAAACGGCTCCTTAACGCAGGGTGAATAACATGGAGAAAGTTAATTTGGGAGATTTCTGCATGACGTTCACCCTGCATTAAGCTGATATATTTTATAAAGGACGACATTGATTCTAATTTGAAAATCCGGTTTAGAGGGTTTTTTACTGTACCCCGAAAATCCTCTATAAAGTCGAATTTATCGTATTGTTGATCGTCTGAGTGAGTGTGATTTGTTTTGAATCCAAAGTGTGGTAGTTGATTCCACGTGGATTAATTTTAGTAGACAAAGTGTCGACAATCGTCTGATTACTTTCAATTTAATTTAATCATACTCTTCCTGAAGACAGCATATTCGACTCTTCGGTTAAATCCTTCGCTGCCAATGTCGCATCTGTGATTACATATGCAAACAGTTTGGATCCAGATGAGACGCCGAGTAACTCGGCGTCTCATCAGGATCCAAACTGTTTGTTATAGTGGCATTTTTTAAACAGAAATGAAGGGAAAAAGAAAATTGTGAAAGGCGGCACAGTTTGCAGACGATAAAAATTTGCAGTGAGAGAGTTACCTTTATAAAACCCTACCCCTATCCTTATCTACAAACGACCCGGATCAAGGTGTGACGTCACAGCAGAATCTTATCTTTGGCATTCGGGCAATAGTTTGTCAAATGCTCAATCGATTTGGAAATAGCCAAAATTGCATCGGATCAAAATTTGAGCTGTCATTATATTTTTGCTGCAAGACACGATTTAATTTAGCGTATGCATAAAATGTCAAACTCTCTCTCAGCATGCGTCGTTGTGTGCCATACGTTCATTAAGCAATGCAATCATTTCTCGAATTCTCGAAATTTACATAGTCAACTATATTTTGTAATTTTCACTTTTGCAAATAAATGATCATCCGTATTCCGTTGGCGAATAACACCATAAGGATAGGCACCATAAAAGCTGTTCCGTATCTAATTATGTCTTGCTATATACATGTACCTCGAACAATTATACTTTTGTTGTTTACAGTAAAACCTCTCTGTTACGGCCACTAAATTACATCAAGTGTTTTGTGTTAAAGGCAGGTGCCTGCTTAACGCAATGTGAGCGTTCTGTTTTACTTTCATCCTGCTTTAAGCAGCCACCTGCCCTAACTGTTGTGGCCGTTATAGAGAGGTTTTACTGTACATGCTTCGAACTACAGTAGAACTTGTCCCAAGCGGCCGTTTATTTATTAAGTTTAGGTGTCTTAAAAAAGCAGGTGGTTGATTAATGCAGGGCACAACTAATACAGAAAGTTCCTATAGGATTGGTCGCATTAAAGGGAGTGTACTGTATCTTATAGGTTATGTCATAAATTTCTTTGAGAGAGAAAATGCAAATGCAAGGAAGTTTACATAATGAGTTACTTAAATATGATTAGTAATAATAATTTTATTCAACGAATATTTTTTAAAATAGTGTAAATTAAGAAAGAAAAATATAGATTCAGTTTATTGCATAAAATATGAAGCATGACATAATTAGTCTAACCTGGAACACACTTTTGCAGGATAAGCACGATTTTTGAAGACTTCTAAGTTTCTTTAAATTACATTTCCATTTCCATGCACTGTTTTGTGAAACATGAGGACAAATGTATTGAAATCACGTGACACCCAAGTGACGTCCAGGCTAATGTTGACCTTTCGCGGGTTAACTTTTTTGTAGTATAAATGCATTTTAGGCCAATGACATCATGTGACGCCATTAGTCTACATACACTGGAAACACACCATGAGTGTATATAAGTATGAATGAATTCTGGTTTTACCATTTCCGCACAGTGGAGAGTACTTTTCAATTTGCAACTTTATTTCAAACCGGGTTGACATCGAAAATCGCACAATGAAATAATCTTTAACCCGTTTTGAAATGATTATTTCCCAGTGCAGCGTTATTTAAAAACGGATTGGCATCGAAAATCGCACATTGACAAAAACTTCAACCCATTTTGAAATCATTATTTCAAAGGGTAACCTTATTTAAAAACGGGTTGTTATCAAAAATCGCACATTGGAACAAACTTCACCCCGTTTGGAACTTATTATTTCAAATCGCAACGTTATTCAAAATGGGTTGCTACAGCGCGTTATAAGTGAGCCGGGACTCAATATCAAACTAATATCATGCTGAATTACGATGTTTAAATGTATAAGTATCTATTCAAACGGGACGGGATAGTAATTAATGAACAATAAATTTTTGTAATCTAGTTTCTTGTTCATGCTTAAATATATACATATACAAATGTACCATTATATTTTTGTTCACATTCCCATATATGAAACCGACGAAAAGGTTACTGTATGTAGGGGAGAACATTTATGGTGATATTTAATGGAATACTTGATATATATCGAGAGTCTGTAGAGAAAGATTTACTTTATAGGCAAAATTGTGTAACCGAAGGCCGATATCTGACAGATACAGTCTGGGGGAAGTGATTACACTTTAATCTCTCGCCTGCTGAGTGTGACTTGGCAGGCATGTGCAATCAGCTTGGATCCTGATGAGAAACCGAGGAAATCGGCGTTAGATCTGGATCCAGACTGCATTCAGGCAGTAGTTTCTCAAATACACGAACGAATCGGCAGTAGGTGAAAATTGTAACATATAGGAGTCTTAATCATTTCCCTGTTTGACCTTTTCCGTGTTTAACCATTTCACTGTTTAACCATTTCCCTGTTTTATGTTTATTATACATGTCAATATCTACAGAATATTCTTGGACAAAATAGTTATCATGAAATATGAACGATGGAACATTGAAGCCGGAAGCAAAGTATTAACGTTAACACGCCAAGCAAACAGTTGCGCACCTACAGTTGAACTTCGATATTTCGAATTCGGATAACTCGAACGTCGAGATAACATTCCGTTTAATTTCATTCACTTGTCCCTGTACGTCTATTTGTCTGTCAATCATACACAACTCATTGCAATTCAGATCACGCAATATATTGCACAATTTAAAAATCCATTTTTAAATGACCTGCCTGCTTTAGCATGACATTACAAAAACACCGTTTATTAACCCTTACAGCGCGGAACACGAATCACCAATATCCTTTGCAGAAAGTGTAGACCATGATGAGAGGGCTCATAGAGGGGCCCTCTCATCAGGATATTCACTGTTTGTCTTGTAACACTTTTCTTTAAAACATATCCCCAACTATTTACAATAAGCTACACCCGTTTGAATTTTTGAAACGTCCATTTGAAAAATCAGCGTTGTAAGGGTTAATTCTTTTGGAATCCATACTATTACAGGGCGACTTAAAAGATGTTTAACCCATTTACCGCCAATGTCGCAAAAAAGCACCACGACAAATAGTGCAGTCCCTTTCGGCGTCAAATTTCTAATTGTCGTCTGCAATCCAATTTTGTTAAATCATTCGGTAAAATAAGGAAAAAAGATAAATAAATGCAAAGTTCAAAGGAATAAAGCAAATATAAAGAAATATGGATTGAGACAAAAATTGAAGTCCCTGATCAGTCACCGCCTTGAAAAGGAGGCGTCTGATCTGGGACTGCACTATTTGTCTTTGTGCATTTATGCGACATGGGCGGTGAAAGGGTTAATTACGATCTTTTTAAACATAATTACTTTTGCCATGCATTAAGCTCTATCCTCCTTTTACAGACTCCCGTGGTAACCCATTCCGTGTTCTGTATTTATTCCAAATTTCAATACCTACTGAATATTCATAGACAATATAGTTATAATGACGTATGGAATTTGGAAAATTGTAGCTATTTAAGAAGCTAAAGAAAGAAATTTATCAAATTCCATTAGCAAACAGAACCGTGTGATGAGGGTCTACTCTGTCTGCAAGTAAGTGAGAAAGCGTTTATTTGAAGGGAAGGGCTAAAAGATGTGTAAATCTGATTTTTAAAACAGGATTACTTTTGCCATGCATTAAGCTATACCCTTCTTGTTCAAAAATACGTTTTAACAATACGTATGCTTTCTATAACAATTACTTCTAATTACATTGTTTGGATCCTGACTGGGCATACAGGTAACCGTGTCTCTTATTGGGTCGAACCGTTTTCAGAAGAATTAAGTTCGGTCTTATCGTGCAAAGCTTATATACTTATACAGGAGCGTTGTGAAAACCTCTAGCAAGCTAATTAATGGGTGTAAATTCACACAAAATGATTTCCTGAAGCTTAATTAGTAACGTTTGTCTATTTACTTTGAAATTGTAATAATATCAGTACCGCAAATGTCTTAATAAGTTTATAAATTATGCTGAAGAGAAGTACAATTTAACTTCGATAAGTCGAACTTCAATGGACCGTACAAATTAGTTCGAGGTAACAGATGTTCGAGTCATCCGATTTCTCATCTGAACGATTTGTCAAGGCCACATCTTAATACAGGTCTAAAGTAATGCTGAAAGCTCCTGTAGGAGCTTTCAGCATTACTTTAGACCTGTATTAAGCTGCTATTTGTGTTTCTAGATATCTGTAGCGATATATTTTAGAGCAATTCTATAGTGTTAGTTTTTGAAGGACTGTACTTTTTGTTCGAGTTATCCCAAAGTCGAGTTATCCGAGTTCGAGATATCGAAGTTCAACTGTATATTGCAACATAAACCCGATTGCATAAACGCTGAAGAAGAATAACCTTCTATGCGTTTGATATGGAAGATGTTATTCGCCGAGTTCCTAGTGTTTATTCGGGTTAGGTTTTAGCTTCGTATATATAAATGTTCGAAATTGGCCGATACTACTTTGTTGTTCAGTGAAAAAATATCGACGAATATGGTTTGTTTCGTATATGTATCACATGGGAAATCGAATTGATAATCTTCTTAACCCATTACCTCATAGGCTATTTTTAGATACAACCTCTTTGAATAAATCTACCGAAAAGTAGCATTAATTAGAGAAAGGAACAATTTAGAATTTTGTAGTTTGAAACCATAGTAGTTTTTGATAAACGTAGTCGTCAAAAGTCGCCAATATAAGAGAATGGGTTATGTAATATATAGAATCTAGAATATGTTTTATTTCCATAGCGGTATGAAACAAAACAGTATGAAACCGTGAATACTAAAATGTGACCAAGTTTTTTTTCATAATGGTACATGTATTAGGTTTGGTGATGAAATGGCAATTTTATTCTTTGAGTACGAACCCTTATCTGTAGCCGTTCAATATTGTTAAGTTTTATCAAACAATAAATATAATTCCAATTTGCTTTTTAGGAACACATGTCTATTTCTTCAGGGGTATTCTTTGAAGCAAATACGTGCAAAATGAGACACAAATCCCCTGTGCAGTCATATATATTTCACATGCCCAGACATGTGTAGTTTATGTTCAATCAAATAGTAATTTTGCAGCAAAACTCTCTAAAGATTGTTATCTTTCCTTAAGACATGTCTAAGCTTAATGCAGGGTGAATGACCTAAAGCTCCACAGGGACATATAATGATATTTATTTAACATTTTTTCCTTTATAAATATTCTTGTAGGAAATGAATATTAATTTGAGTTGTAACAAGTTGGAAGTTTGAACCAAAGTAGAAACTTTATCGTCAGATCTATTAATTCCATATGCAAACAGAGCAGACCCGAATCAGACGACTTCCTAAGGGGCCGTCTGATCTGGGTCTACTTTGTTTGCAAAGGCAAAGCAAAGCGTATGTATGAAGTAAAGGTTTAAGTCTTCGGACTCCTCGCTTCCTTGTTTGGTAATCCTCAAAGCAAAAAGTTGTAAAACGAAACACATTCCCTGATACACCAAATAATTTTATATTCCACATGCACATACATAACAGATATCGATAATAAGAGTACAAGTGCGGTTTTGCGCAAGAGTAAAATGGCTACGTAAAACATATTTAAGCAAGGTAGAATATAAAACAGAGCAACATTATTATTTAGTAATTTTGATTATGCAAGGACATACAAAGTTCTGACCAAAGACTGGAATAAGAAACTGTTCCAGTATGAGTGTTGTTCCAGCTGCTATTGCTTTTGATTCTAGTATTTATAATAACCTTTGCAAACAGTATAGACCCAGATGAGACGCCTAGCAACTTGGTACCTCATCAGGGTTCAAACCTTTTTTCACTTTGATATTTGTTTTTAAAAGATATGGAAAAAACAAAATTACAGCAGACGACACTATTTGCAGACATTAGTTGCTCAGCGTGCAGAAATTATTTGGAGTACATTATGCTGGACAGCAAGTTAACTGCAAATGACCTGCATAGTGTTAAAACACATCAAACATCAAAGTTCCTGGGCATTAGTGAGGCTAAGTAAGCACAGTGAAAAATATTGCAGCTGCATTGTTCTGGAGTGTAAATCTGGAGTGTAGTCTCGCAGTAAATCGTGGTAATTTTTAATTCTTATCAAAGATTGGGCAGCCCAATGACATCGCGTCCGGGTTTATCTCTATACACACTCTCTCTCTCTCTCTCCCTCTCTCTCTCTCTCTCTCTCTCTCTCTCTCTCTCTCTCTCTCTCTCTCTCTCTCTCAGTGGTATCCAATTAGCCCATAGATGGCAGACGCGGGTGTTAATCAACACAATCAACCAACATGCATTTGCTTGTGAAATAATGTATATATGTTTCTACATGTTCTATATGGTAAACAATCCCCTTGTTTTACGATGCTGTTATAAGAATTAGTCTAATAATGTTCATATATTCATTTATTCTTACTTCAATATTTCTGAAATTGGAGGGTTAAGAAAACACTTTATCACACATTTTACGAATGCTTGGTTGTACTTTCGTGGGAGGTGTCTGAATAATTGATCGTTGATCACCAAATTTCCACCTTTTTCTCGACAGTTAGGCATGGTCCTAAAACTTGATATTGCAGTTTGGAGGACCAACTAACTGAGTTTGACATATGAGGTCGCGTTTTAACCTTTAACCCGATATGAAAAAAATATTGCCTGTTCATATTTTGATCTGATGCAAATCCAAATACTCCCGATTTCTGTTGCACTTTTGCGAGACTACTGTCATAGCGTCAAACAGCTTGGATCCCGAGGAGACGCCGAGTTACTCGGCGTCTCCTCTGGATTCAAGCTGTTTGCAAATGCGAATTCCAGGACATGGACAGCGCGTTAAGGGATGGGATGAATTAATAATGCATTCGGTCCTTACAATTTCAGGACATCGTCTACAACACACCAACAACAGAAGATGCCACAGAACGGATACCAGTTGCCTAAGTATTCCCGCATTGCTATAAGGGAACAGACGGAGGAGACATCCCAGACGTGTGTGTGAATTAACACTTTGACGCTGAACTTATGTTTCATTTCTGCTCCAAGTCCGACTTGTTGGAACTTTTACAAACTTCTGAGTCAATTTTTGAAAGTGGCGCACACGTTTTGACATGGCAATTAGTGACCTTACCATTTATTTAACCCTTGAATCCGCTGTGAAAAATAATATATGCTAAAGATGGGATATGTTGCCATTTTAGCTACAGTGAACCCTTGTTACAACGGAGCTGTTTGTTTCGAGACATGCTGCTGATATAGCGAGGTTACCGTTATAACGAGTTTAATTATGAAGGAAACCATGTGGTCAGCTTTACACCAGTATCAACAGGTACATGCTTAATGCAGAACACAAGAAGAGCAAAAAAGCTCCGCAAGGTAGCTTTTTGCACGTCTTGTGTTCTGCATTAAGCGATCACATGTCTTAATTACGTTATACCGTATTATTCAGTAATGTTTCGGAGACCTAACAGTAGTTTTGTTCCAACGCATAGTAAAGGGTTAATGAGGGTGTAATTGTAATTAATGCCAATATAATGAGGGTTCACTGTACTATGGTTTAAGGTTTTGAGAAACAATTACTATTGACCGAAAGTCAAACAGATTGGGTCCTAATGTGATGCCGGTGTCTCGTTTGAATACATGCTGTTTGTAAATCCGAGTCAGGTCGCGGATAGCAAGATAAGGGTTAAACTAAGCCTGATAATAAGTAATTACAGTAAACAGTCGATACTACGAATACTCGATACTACAAATACTCAATACTACAAATTCTCAAATACGTACCTTTATTGATCTTTAACATAGGTGGCGGCTTAATGCAGGGTGAAAGTCATGCAGAAAGCTCCCCTATGAGCTTTCTGCATGACATTCACCCTGCATTAAGCAGCCAACTGCATACAAAGACATAAATTATTTACTATTAAAATTTCGTAGTATCGAATTTTTACAGTATGTGATTTGTTAAACTGGGGCCATGTCCCTTCCTGTATAATCTCTTACAAGTTGACACCGTCTGCCTGTCGGATTTTGGTAATTTGAGCAGTTACTTCGTGTGAGAAATAAAGGTTCTACATACATGTATATGGAAATAAATATTCCGAATTTTAATAATGGCGTGTATATACGGGAATGTGTCGCTATGGTTGAATCTGTAGTATTCCCTCATAGGCTAGTTTTAGACCCATTCCCTCATAGGCTATTTTTAGACCCAACCTCTTTGAATAAATCTACCGAAAAGGGGCAGTTACTAGAGAAAAGTTTGGTTTCAAAAGGTGACTTTTACAGAGACATCTAAAGGCATCAATATGAGCGAATGGGTCTCAGCATACAAATGCTGTTTTGTAAATATGTTTTTTTATTTTTGTTTTTCTTTTAAATAAAGGGCTAATGCATGAAAACTGCCACAACAGTCTTCTTTCAACCGTCTTTCCAAAAGAGACAACTTTTGATACATTTTCAAACAGAGTAGATCAAGATCAGATGACTCCCGTAGGAGTCACCTGAGCGACATCTACTCTGGCTGCTTATGAACTTATAATAGATCTGACTCTACAATTTCGGCCATGGCCAAAACAAGTCCCATGCTCCAGTACCATACTACAATTAATTTAATTAATTAATGCCCATCGTGCCATTATTTCTTACATGAAACATGGCCTTGTACAGGCAAACGTCATTGTTCTCACAGTTATCACCCATTCCACCATATTGACACATTTTGACGCCTCTGTAACGGTCACTTTTTGAAACCATTGTAATAAATAGATCATTTGCTCCAAAAGCAAATAATGCTTTATTAATCACAAATACGTCTAAACTACACAATTATAACGTTTTGTTTCTTTTTTCGAGTGCATGCATATTTTCAGTAGATTAATTCAAAGAGGCTAAATCTATAAATAACTTATGAGGTAATGGGCCTAACAATAGCCTATGAAGTAACAGATCTAAAATTAGCCTATGAGGGAATACGTCAGAGATTCTGCTACATAATGTTTTAACCTACAGAGTCAGTAATATATTGAATGACAAAAACATTTATCTCAATTAATCGCCTGATAACATAAAAACATCGTGAAATTTCGTCGTGTTTCATACATGTGTAAGATGTAAACATCAGCATGAAAGTCATGTGTCATATCCTCGCTGGAAATCGCCATGTATAGATTATGTAAAACCTCTCTATAATGGCAACTTAATTATGTTATTAGTTAGTATTTAGGAGCAGGTGGCTGCTTAAAGCAATATGAAAGTAAAACAGAACGCTCCAATAGGAGCGTTCTGTTTTTCTTTCACCTTGCTTTAAGCAGTCACCAGCCTTTGACACAAAATACTTGATGTAATTTAGTGGCCGTTATAGAGAGGTTTACTGTAATGTTTATGGAGGTCCGGATTAGCTGCGTATATCAAAACGTTTTCAAGATGTACTCTATTATATCTCCACCAAACCCTATGTTGTGACCACTCTTTAGAATCGTCTCGAAGAGACAATTCAAAAGAGTAGTCACAACATAGCGTCCGCTCTTTAGATTCGTCTCAAAGATTCTAAAGAGTCTTCGTAACATAACGTTTGGTGGTGAAATGACTATTTTAGTATTTGAATACGCACCTTTATCTGTTGCTCTGATGTTAAGTTGTGTTTTTATATTACCCCGATATTACCCCATTTGCTCCCAGTGGATTCTTCCATGCTTATTTATTGGATAAAACCATTTTTATCTAAGGGATGCCTGGTCTAAATTTTCATTTTCATTTCGTTTTATATTGAAATTCCTATTAGCAAACAGTGTAGACTCTGATCAGACGCCGCATTATGCGGCGTCTGATCAGTCTACACAGTTTGCCTATATCCCATATATGGGATCGAGGGAGCAAATGGGTTAAATTTAGCATGGTTACATTTGGATATTCAATTACTGCCGATTGGATCAATCATTTGAGACATTATTGACCGAGTTTCAAACAGCTTGTGTCATAATGAGATGCCGAGTTACTCGGCATCTCATGTGGACCCATGCTGTTTGAAAATGTGAGTCCAGTCGCGAATAGCCGAATACCAGTTAACCCTTTACTCCAAAAATACGCATTTGAAAACAGAGTAGACCCAGATCAGACTGCTCCTATAGGAGCCGTCTGATCAGGGTCTGCTCTGTTTGCTTATTATATAATATAGATCTAATTTTACTGTTATTTTTTTTTAAATTTCCTGTGTTCATGTGCTATTACAACAATCAGTCTAATTAATATTCAGGATGCCGTTATTTCTTACATGAATATTCATGGAACAGAGGGTTAAGCTAAATGCAAAAGCTTTAGATAGAACATTTTTGTTACGTCACTTAAGAAAATGATGACAGTATAAAATGAGATTTAGGTGGAAGCGGGTTATATACTAATATATGATTTTTAGTTTCGTTTTGTTTATGTATCCATCAATTGTCATTATTTATATGTAAACTCCCTCTAAACCGGACTTTTAATTTAATAATAAATACCTGTCGGTCTTTAACACAGATGGCAGCTTAATGCAGGGTGAACGTCATAGAGAAAGCTCCTGAAAGGAGCTTTTTGTGTGACGTCATCCTGCATGTATCCCTTCAGTGTCATAAAGACGCGTCTTATATATCATATGCAAACAGTTTGGATCCAGATAAGAAGCTGAGTAATTCGGGGTCTCATCAGGATCCAAACTGTTCGACACTCTCATGATCTTTTTACAGTATCACCTGTCCTAAGCGGTCATTCATTATTGAACACATGAATCTTATAAGACAGGTGGTTGTTTAATGCAGGACAAAGTAATGCAGAAAGCTTCTAAAATGTTTGACATACATTAAGCTATCACCTGCCTTACAGACCCAAAATTATACATCTTTTTGATGATCGCTTAAGACAGACTCTGATGTATAAAGAAACCGCAGAAACACCTAACCCTATTTTATAGGAAACAAAAATGAGTCCAGAAGGGTTAACAGAGATTCAGATAAGGCGCTTGGATTTTAACATTTTCATGAAGTGCTTCTTTATTTCTCCACCAAATGCTATACTGTGACCACTCTTTAGAATCGTCTCTTCGAGACGATTCTAAAGAGTGGTCACAGTATAGCATTTGGTGGAGAAATGGCGACTTTAGCAAATTGTGTACGCACCTTTATCTGTAGCTCTGGGTTAAGCAGCCACCTGCAGAAACATATCTAAAGTGTTGTTTTTCCTTCAGTAAAAATCCAGTTTTGACAATTTTTACTGTGTATTCATACAATTTAAAGTTTGTATATATATATATATAGCATGTTCCGCTATGTGCGTGTCATAATGCCATAATTTCACATTGTCATAGATTTACATATTATAAAGTGGTGAATAAATGTCATCTTGTATAATTGAACTTATCTTACTTATATCCTGTTGGATGGTTTGACTTTCATCCAAGTATTTTAATTTATATCAACCTTCCCGTAGCAGTTACATCATACTCGAATACAGTTGAACTTCGATATCTCGAACTCGGGTAACTAGAACTTTGGGATAATTCGAAGAAAAAAATCGGTCCTTCCAAAATTGTTTAGACATAATTGTTCTAAATAATATCACTACACACATCTAGAAACACAGCTTAATGCATGTCTAAAACAATGCTGAAAGCTTTCAGCATTACTTTAGACCTGCATTAAGCTGTGAACTTGAGAAAGTGTTCCTATTAGAAATCGGATAACTTGAACATCTGTTACCTCGAATTTGAATGGTCCTTTCTTTGAAGTTCGAGTTATGGAAGTTCAATAAATGCATTTAAACCCCTCTAAACCAGACGTTAAAATTAGTATCAGTGACGGTCTTTCAGACAGGTGGCAGCTTAATGCAGATTGAAAGACACAGAAAGCTCCTTTGGGTGCTTTCTGCATGATTTACACATTGCCTTAACCCTTCGCCTGCTGAATTTTAAAATACATGTCTCCTTCTTTACCCATGCCCTGTTGTATAGTTACATATATCTTCACTGTGTACAAGTATTTCGCTGTGCAATCACTGCTGTGGAGTGCACGGATTGCACAATCAACTTGTAAATAGTGCAGACCCTGATGAGACAGCTCCTGCAGGAGCTGTCTCATCTGGGTCTTCACTATTTACAGGTAGGTATATTGACGCGAATAGCAAGCGAAGGGTTAAACGACCTATATTGTACTGTATTATAATACCGGTTTAACTCTTCCCCACTTACAAACGCATTTTCACGCCATTGCAAACAGAGTAGACCCAGATCAGATGGCTCCTGTAGTGCATGTTTCAGTGGACTCTGTTATGGTGAATCCCTTTTTGTCTATGAAAAAGTGGTGGTTGGTGGTATGTGAGCTTGCTCACTTAAGGTTTTTAATTGTCTGATGTAATCGACTGATATTCTTTAATCAAAATGTGACCTTCACCCTTTGTGAAAAGATAGCGTCAGCTCAAGCTTGGATTTGAAGTACAGTAGAACCACGCTAATGCGAGCACTTAAAGAATAACCACATCTGTCTTTATAAGCAGGTGGTTGCTTAATGCAGGACGAAAGTAATGCAAAAAGCTCCTATATGAGCTTTCTGCATTACTTTCTTCCTGCATTAAGCTACATGTACCACCTGCCCCATGCCACTGTGAATTATACCCCTTTTTGCTGGTTTACTGTATTTGGAATACTTCCGACTCGATCAAGCTTTTGAGAATCATTTACAAAATGATGAGGCGTCGAGTTACCCGGCGTCATATCTATAAATATCCAAATTGTTTACAATTACGACTCAATGCGTAGATAACGAGACAAGAGTCATAATCGCACTTGTTTATTCTCGCTTCTCAGTCGTGCTAGATAAGCTGAGTTACTAAAAATAGCCGTACTAGAAATCCTTATCTGGAACACCCCGTGACTAGTGTATTCATACGCGCGATTGGGTAAAATCAATACAAGGGAAGGACTTCTTACAGAATTATACCAACATTTCTATAGGCAACAACCTTATGAATTGAAATTAATATAAGTAATTAGCACGAATATGAAATTCTATTTATCATATAAACACTTTAAAAGCCTATTTAATTAACCGAAGACGTTGTTTTGTAGTCACTCAGTCATTTATATTTACGCCAAAACGTAACGTTTGTGGTTGTCATAACAAATGACGTCATTAGAGGGTTAATACGCGTTTTTTCGGGCAATAACATCTGCAGTGTCCCGAGGGACTGTTGTTGGCCCGAGCCCGAAGGGCGAGGGCAACAACATTCCCGAGGAAAACAAACGTGTATTAACGCTATTCTTGCATAAAACCAATTTTCTGCTCTCCTGCATCAATTTAATTCTTCAAAATACAGACAAAACAACGGCAGCAAAACTATACACTTCTTTGACACTTCGGCGATTTATGCTGTTTCTGGGCCACTGTTTTCTTTTCGACGTCAATTCATGATTGTATCAAATACCGTTTACACGGAATTTCATTCAATATGTCTATCACTAAAAACAGTTCATTGTCGGTGCTCCTGGAAATACTCACACCCCGGCGTTCACCTAGCTTAGGTCAAAACGCTGTAGCATTCGCGTCCATTGTTTACCTTAGGCCCGTAATGGGTATAATTAAAACCGGTCAACAACAGCGCGTGAGCACGAGAATCGCCTTGTTAATACATGGTCTAGCGGGACTACAACAGCACGTTTTATGCAAGAATTTGGTGTCACGCCTAAAGTTATGCTGCGGTCTGTTGCTATTAGATATGGAAGTCGTATTACGCAATGTAAAGTAGTACTTCACAAATTCGTTAATGTTCTTGGTTTTAGGGCGTATTTCAGTGAGAAAAATAATCAAGCATGGGATTTGTTAAAGCCGGGTTAAAGCTCGGTTGGTCTGTTCCTATCGGAAACTCGCTAAAGCTCGTTTCCGACTGGAACAGACCAACCTCGGGTATAGAACCCCCCGGCTTTAACAAAACCCATGCTTGATTCTATTAACCCTTTCCCTGTTCTATAGTTTGTCCAATTTTCAATACCTACTCAATATCCATTGTCAATGAGTTATAATGAAATGTGGAGGGCGACCCCATTTTCTTTTCTATATTTAGTCCAATTTTCAATACCTACTCAATATTTATGGTCAATTGATTATAATGAAATACGGAAGGTGTAACATTGTAGCCAATTTAGAAACTAAAGAAACAGATCTATCAAATTCATTTAGCGAATATAGCAGACCCTGATCAGACGGCTTATATAAGAGTCGTCTGATCTGGATCTACTCAGTTGGAAAATGTGTTTATATGAAGGAAATGGCTAATTAAATGTATCAGTATAATCTTAGCCAAACTTGATTTTCTAAGCTTGGTAACATGTTATCATGTAATCGTCTGTCAGTTAAATATATAAAACAGAAATCGCTGCAGACGGTAATAGTGCTTACATACGAACGTTACTTAATACGTAAATACAGAAAAAACTCTCTATAATGACCACTAAATTACATAAAATGTTTTATGTTAAAGGCAGATGGCTGCTTAAAGCAAGGTGAAAGAACAGTACGCTCCTATAGGAACGTTCGGTGTTACTTTCACCTTACTTTAAGCAGCAACCTATCCTAAATACCAACTAATCAACACAAATTATGGACGTTATAGAGAGGTTTTACTGTACAGGAAATTCTCGATAATTCGAAAGTTTACTTTCGAAGAATCTAGACCCTTTTAAGCAGGCGGTTTATTAACGCAGGTTGGAAGTCATGCAGAAAGCTCCAAGAGCATGAAGCAGTTATCTGTCTTAAAAGTCGATAATGATATGAATTTGAGTGTTTGAATATTCGAAGTTTTACTGTACTTTTCTAAACATTTATTAAATCAAAACCATTCCCTAAAAACATTTATTAAATCAAAACCATTCCCTATAAAGCATTTGATAACAAAGCAGTAATAAAGGTTAACTGATGTTTCAATTCTACCGACTCCTTTTTATAAAGGAGAAACACGACAATGCAGGGTTTGCAGCGTAAAACCACAGACATCTCAAATTGAAATTTATGTACAGTAAAACCTCTCTATAACGGCCACTAAATTACATCAGGTAGTTTGTGTCAAGGGCAGGTGGCTGCTTAAAGCAAGGCGAAAGCAAATCAGAACGCTCCAATTGGAGCGTTCTGTTTTACTTTCACCTTGCTTTAAGCAGCCACCTGCCCTAAATACCAACTAATTAACACAATTTAGTGGCCGTTATAGAGAGGTTTTACTGTAGTATAACTGGGCCTAGTATACAATCTTCAGGACCACACCAATATTTTGCAAAATAGATAGTACATAAATGAGATGCATAACCCATTTTAACCCTGTATCTCATAAATGTGTACTTTAACATTCTACTCCATGAATATTCGTGTAAGAAATAACGACGTCATGGATATGTATTAGATTCATTTTATAATGGCGTATAAACACGTATAAAATTTTGGCCATGCCAGAAACTGTCTCTTTATTATATCATAAGCAAACAGAGCAAAACCTGATCAAATCCTATGGGAGCCGCCTGATCTGGGTTTAATCTGTTGTAAAGTGCATAGAAAGGCGTATTTGTGGAGTAAATGATAAACGCATTTGTAAATAACACCAATCTACGGTCCTAGATTTCTCAAGACAAAAGAACGAGTGCAGTAAAATCTCTCTATAACGGCCACTAAATTACATAAATTATTTAGTGTCAAAGGCAGGTGGCTGCTTAAATCAAGGCGAAAGTAAAACAGAACGCTCCTGCTGGAGCGTTCTGTTTTACGTTCACCTTGCTTTAAGCAGCCACCTGCCCTAAATACCAACTAATTAACATAATTTAGTGGCCGTTATAGATAATTTTTACTGTATGTTCATGCAAATATCACCTTGTTTAACCATTGTTCTCCATTTCATTTGCATCTAGAGTACAGGAACCGTTTAATCTGGGTCTGCCATGTTCTCAAAGACGTGAAAAGGCGTTTATATTACGGAAGGTGTTAAGAATTTTAAAACATGTTTGTATCATTATATCTGATTCTACAGTTTCTGCTGATGTCATAATGACTTGTGTACGTATAGAAATTAAGTTAATTAGTATTCGTGACGTCATTTATTCACGCATGAATATTCATGAGATAAAGGGTAAAACTGCATAATTATAAAGTTTAAACATTAAAGTTGTAAAATACAGCTGAACTTCGATATCTCGAACTTCAAGGGACCATATGAATTACTTCGAGATAACAGAGGTTCGAGTCATCCGATTTACAATCTGAACAATTTCTCAAGTTCACAACTTAATGCAGGTCAGGAGTTGCCAGTATTACTTTCGACCTGCATTCAGCTGTCGCGTATGTTTCTCGATATGCGTAGTGATGCATTTTGGAACAATTCAATATTGTAAACTTTGGAAGAAAGTTTTACTTCGAGTTATCTCAAAGTACGAATTTTCCGAGTTCGAAATATCGAAGTTCAAATGTATTTTTTTGCAGAAATACAGACAAGGGACGGCTGAAGTGGGCTCCATTACTATTGGGAGACGAAAACTAGCTTTGTGTGTTTTCAAGATTAACACTGCTCGGTCAAAATAAATTGCCCCAGACAGCATTTCAATCAAAATAGTAATCTGAATAAAAAAGGGGCCTTGTTAGACAGTGGCGGTTGATACGACATACTGTACCCAGGAAGCTCATTTCCGACAAATGTTGGCAGGTTTTTTCTTTAACGAATACGGATAATGTCTTGAAGTGTCTAAGAATTTTTTTGATGACGGAGATTATTCTCAAAATTCAAACCATTATCTTGTGATGAAAATTGTCGCCGGCTCTCGGTGTCAGCTTGTTCCGCCTTTTCCTGTTTGAAAGATGTTGTCGACTAAATTAGATTAACTTAGATTTTAACCCTTATCTTGCTATCCGCGTCCCGACTCGCATTTGCAAACAGAGTAGATCCAGATAAGACACCTGGTAACTCTGCTTCTCGTCAGGATCCAAGCTGTTTGATACTCGCTCAATAGTTTCTCAGAAACACAGGAAAGATCTCAAAACAGGCGACATCTTATTCAGGCAATGGTTGTTGATCAATCTTTTGGTAAGAATGAAAGACTTATAGCTCAACTCATTCCCTGATATTGACGACTTCTGACGACTCTGTAAAAGTCACTTTTTGAAACCATTGTGATGAATAGAGCATTTGCTCCAATAGGAGCAAATTCTCTATTTATCACAATGGTTTGAAACTATAAAAATCTAACATTTTCCTTTTCTCTTGTTAATGCTCCTTTTCGGTAGATTTATACAAAGAGGTTGTATCTAAAAATAGCCTATGAGGTAATGGGTTAAAGTATAATTATTGATCGAATAGGTGGTAATCTATAGTGCACGATATCCGAGGTATGGTTGATTATTGAAAGAATAAAATAAGATTGGGTCCTTATCAAAAGCTGAGTTATCTGACTTTTGTCTTGGATCAAGTTAGAGCGTAATTCGCAGGGTATCCGTGATGCATTTTTAATCCCAATCCTAATCCGACGCTTAAAACTGCATTTGAAATTGCCTTCGTATTCGAATCAAAGTCGCGGATTTCAGACGGGGTGATTGGTCTATGGCTACCGGGTTGCAATGCAATAACAACACTTTTTTCCATAAATCCGCTCATATATTAAGTTATGAAAGTAGGAACTCCTTCGAAAGCAAAATCAGCAATAAAAACAAGAATATTGCAGACTCGGTTTTATTGGGTCTGTTCATGAGCAGGAATGAAAAGTGCAACACTCTTCATGGCCTTAGCACGGCCTTAGCGGTATTCAATTTTCAAAACAAATAATATCGAAACTAATGAATCCGAAGAACCAGAAAAAATATAAACACACTGAGAATAAAGTACGGGGCGACTATTTGTGGCCACCACACAAGCACTTAACACCTGCTGTTGTGAAGTACATAAGTTCTAAAAATAGGAGATCCTTCGAACGCAAAAGCAACAATGGAAAAAAACGAAACAAAAACTTCGAAAACACAAGCAGACTTTAACCCTTTCCCTCATAGCGACATTTTCTGATCAGGGTCTACTACAATTGCTTTTGGAATGATATATGATTCAACAGTTCCTGTCAAAGCAAAAACATTACTAACTAATTATTAAACATATTGATGATATAATTGTTTTCTACATTCTGTTAATACCGGTATAAGAGAAAACCCATCCCAACAGTGATTTACTTTTCTACTAGTAAGGCGTTTGGTAACATTACGTCTTATCATACCCGGACATAAGTTGTGTCGTCAAATCTTGAGTTTGGTAAGTTTGGCTTTACGGCACTGCGAATATATTGCCGGTGTGAGAATAGGCAATGTTCTATGAAGGTCGTGTGTGTCAGTGTGAGCGCGAACTTCAGTGCGCTTCTGGTGTTGTGCATATTCGTTTGTCATTTCCAAATTTCCTACCTGACATTTAACCCATTCCCTAATAGGCTATTTTAGACCAAACCTCATTGAATTGGTCTACCGAAAAGGAGCATTAACTAGAGAAAAGGAAAAGTTTAGAAATTTATATTTCTGAAACCATTGTGATAAAAAGAGCATTTGCTCCTTAGGAGCAAATGCTCTATTTATCACAACGGTTTCCAAAAATGACTTTTACTGAGGCGTAGAAAAGGCGTATTTATGGAGGAAAGGGTTAAGAAGTTTGCGCGCACACACATAAATCACCTTCACAGAACCGTGCCTTGCCTGTTCCATACCGACAACATATTAGTAACGTTGTAGAACCAAAACTCAATCAAATTCAACGAAAACAAAATATGACATCATACTTTACGTTTTATTGCCAACTCTAGCTGTTGTACCACTACTAAATTATCTATACTTTTGACGTCCTGTCTTACTACGATCAAAGAACATGTTAAACGCTACTGTGATAAAATATATGAAAATTCTGGTATTAATGTTTTTTGGTCCATAAAAAATTCAAATGATGTTTTAACAAAACTTGAAAATGAACAGTATAACATTTCTTTACTGAGCTCTTATGATTTCTCTACACTCTATACTACTCTACCTCACCATCTTATAAAGGATAGACTTGTTAGATTAATAGAAAAAACCTTTGCCAGAGAAAACAAAATGTTCATTGCTTGTAATGTTCAACGTTCATTCTTTTCGAATTCAGAAGTTGAACATTACACAATGTGGACTTGCCTTGATGTTTGTAGATCTCTTACCTTTCTTTTAGATAATATATTTGTGCGTTATGGAGATACCATATATCGTCAAGTTGTTGGTATACCCATGGGTACAAATTGTGCCCCTCTTGTTGCAGATTTTTTTTTGTATTGCTACGAGAGGGATTTTATGCTTAGCTTAAAACCTGATACACAGACCGATATTGTTAATGCTTTTAATAAAACTTCAAGGTATTTAGACGATATTTTGAATTTAGATAATCCTTATTTTGATACTATGGTTTCTTCAATCTACCCAAAAGAACTGTCTTTAAACAAAGCTAATCAATCTGACATTAATGCTTCATTTCTAGATTTGAATCTTTCAATTACAAATGATAAAGTTTCGTCCAAAGTATACGATAAAAGAGAAGATTTTAATTTTAAAATTGTTAATTATCCTTTTCTAGATGGGGATGTGCCACGTTCTACATCTTATGGTGTTTATATTTCTCAACTTATTAGGTTTGCCCGAGCCTGTTCTTTGCTTGAAGATTTTAACAGACGTAATTTAGTTATAACTGATAAACTTCTTAAGCAAGGTTACAGATATCACAAACTTCGGAAAACCTTTTCTAAATTTTATTATCGAAATTTACCTCTCATTAGTAAATATAATTGCAATCTACGGACGTTACTGCGACAAGGCATTTCTCAACCAGAATTTTATGGGGATGTTATCTACAAACTTAGGAAAATTCGGGGTCATATCCATTTTCATGATTTGTTTATAAAACGCATTAAAAAATTTAAAAAGAAAGGTTATGATCCTATTATATTGCAACACACTGCATGTTTGGTTATCGACCCTTTTACAGTCGGTAGCTACGCTTCCCTCTTTGCTTGCGCGATGACAGGCCGAGGGTAGTACTCTATGATGGTATACTCTTAAACTTGGATACAGGAGGAGCTTACCAGACTCATGTATTATTTTTTCCCTGTCGTGCCCTTAACGGCTTACCTGCAGGTGCTCTGACTTCAGCAAAGTCATTGAGTACATATTTGACGGATTGTCACAGTTATTATGCTATGTTTTACATGTTGTCCTGTGTTCACCGTCGTCTATGTTGTGGGTAAGTCCAGCGGGGATACCTTTATTTACAATATTTGTAAAGCTAGGGTGACTTTGAGAGAAGTGTGAGGTTAGGACGTCCGTAAACCGGTTTAAACCCCCAGTGGTGTTTTTGCTGCTGACCGTGCCAAGGCGGTACTCTCTTTGTCACCCTTCCTTTTGTTTGCATTGCGTCTTTGTGCTTGTGGTTTGTTCATGTTGTGGAACGTTTGTCCCTGGTTCTTGTGTGTCTTTTGGTGTTTTCTGTGTTCATTTCGTGTGTGTGTGTGTGTGTGTGTGTGCGTGTGCGTTTGGGTGTGTGGTTGTGTGTGTGTGTGTCATGCTGTCTATCGGTGTTTTGGTGGTGGTTGCGTCTTGCATGTGGCTTTGCCTGCTTGACTTTACTACTTTTCCATTTACGCAGATTCTGATAAGAAATAGCGTCACAAAAAAGGATTCCTTACATGAACAACCGAAATACCCATGCCAGGAGTCAGAACCACACCGGTTTGGGATTAAGTGCTTGCCAGTCGAAACCCATAACCTCCTGGCCACAGAGGCCCCGATTCGAGCAGTTTCTGAGAAACTGTGGTCGAGCTTGGATCCTGATTAAACTACGGCTGATTATTATGTGGATCTAGATTCCTTGCAAAAGGTGTGTATGTATCATGAGTTCATCTACAGAAAACTAACAACAGGTTTGACCATCTTACCGCCATGGCCACTGCAAAGTTACCAATACATGAAGGACTTGCAATTCAGTGTCGCAGTGCCTCATACCCCGCACTACTTTGCGAGTATCATCCGTTCATCTACGGAAGACTAACAACAGGTTTGACCTTCTTACCGCCACTGCCACCGCAAAGCTACTAATAGGACTTGCAATTCAGTGTCGCAGTGCCTCATACCCCGCACTACTTTGCGAGTATTATCAGTTCATCTACGGAAGACTAACAACAGGTTTGACCTTCTTACCGCCACTGCCACCGCAAAGCTACTAATAGGACTTGCAATTCAATGTCGCAGTGACTCATACCCCGCACTACTTTGCGAGTATCATCAGTTCATCTACGGAAGACTAACAACAGGCTTGACCTTCTTACCGCCAATGAGACCGCAAAGCTACTAATAGGACATGCAATTCAGTGTCGCAGTGCCTCATACCCCGCACTACTTTGCGAGTATCATCAGTTCATCTACGGAAGACTAACAACAGGTTTGACCTTCTTACCGCCACTGCCACCGCAAAGCTACTAATAGGACTTGCAATTCAGTGTCGCAGTGCCTCATACCCCGCACTACTTTGCGAGTATCATCAGTTCATCTCGGAAGACTAACAACAGGTTTGACCTTCTTACCGCCACTGCCACCGCAAAGCTACTAATAGGACTTGCAATTCAGTGTCGCAGTGCCTCATACCCCGCACTACTTTGCGAGTATCAACAGTTCATCTACGGAAGACTAACAACAGGTTTGACCTTCTTACCGCCACTGCCACCGCAAAGCTACTAATAGGACTTGCAATTCAGTGTCGCAGTGCCTCATACCCCGCACTACTTTGCGAGTATCATCAATTCATCTACGGAAGACTAACAACAGGTTTGACCTTCTTACCGCCACTGCCACCGCAAAGCTACTAATAGGACTTGCAATTCAGTGTCGCAGTGCTTTATACCCCGCACTACTTTGCGAGTATCATCAGTTCATCTACGGAAGACTAACAACAGGTTTGACCTTCTTACCGCCACTGCCACCGCAAAGCTACTAATAGGACTTGCAATTCAGTGTCGCAGTGCCTCATACCCCGCACTACTTTGCGAGTATCATCAGTTCATCTATGGAAGACTAACAACAGGTTTGACCTTCTTACCGCCACTGCCACCGCAAAGCTACTAATAGGACTTGCAATTCAGTGTCGCAGTGCTTTATACCCCGCACTACTTTGCGAGTATCATCAGTTCATCTACGGAAGACTAACAACAGGTTTGACCTTCTTACCGCCATGGCCACTGCAAAGTTACCAATACATGAAAGACTTGCAATTCAGTGTCGCAGTGCCTCATACCCCGCACTACTTTGCGAGTATCATCAGTTCATCTACGGAAGACTAACAACAGGTTTGACCTTCTTACCGCCATGGCCACTGCAAAGTTACCAATACATGAAGGACTTGCAATTCAGTGTCGCAGTGCCTCATACCCCGCACTACTTTGCGAGTATCATCAATTCATCTACGGAAGACTAACAACAGGTTTGACCTTCTTACCGCCACTGCCACCGCAAAGCTACTAATAGGACTTGCAATTCAATGTCGCAGTGCCTCATACCCCGCACTACTTTGCGAGTATTACCAGTTCATCTACGGAAGACTAACAACAGGTTTGACCTTCTTACCGCCATGGCCACCGCAAAGCTACTAATAGGACTTGCAATTCAATGTCGCAGTGCCTCATACCCTATAATACTTTTCAGTAAGCCGTTTTGTGGCGTTATGCCTAATCTTACTCTTGTGGTAGTTATAGCGTCACATCTCGTGTTTTGCTGTTGATGAACTTGATTGAATTCCGGTTTAATGGCACTTAAACACATTTTGGTCAAATAAACCTTACAGGGCAAATAAGCTGTCGGAGTTGAGTTGGTAAGGAACATTTCTTTTAAAATTGTTTGCATATGTCTTGTACAATGTATTTCTGGAATTGTTGTGGCCGTTCGTTAGCCATCTCCTGTCCGAAATCTTTTCTGGAATGGGCAAATGTTGCATTATGTTTTCAAATAGTTTGGATGCAAATACCACACGGAGCAACCCGGCCTCTCACTAGGGGTCAAACTGTTGGTCACTCCACTTAGGGATTAAAACAAATGAACCCTTACAACGTTGAATTTTCAAAATAAAAGCTTACGTTGAAAATTAGGGAGGTGTTTTGAAATGTAAACAGTGCAGACACTGATGAGAGGGTTCCTCTAGGATCCCTCTCATCTGGGTCTACATTGTTTGCAAAGGACATTAGTCACTCGTGCCCCGTACTGAAAGGGTTAAAGAAAAATCAACACTGTAACCTAACCCATTTGCGCCCAGTTTATTCATCCATACTTATATTGGACTAGTCCATTTTTTATCTAAGGAGTGCCTGGTCTCACTTTTCGATTTCGTTTTGTTTTATATTGAAATTCCTATCAGCAAACAGTGTAGTCTTTGATGCGGCGTCTGATCAGAGTCTACACTGTTTGCCTATGTCCCATATATGGGATCGTGGGAACAAATGGGTTAAAGCAGATGGCATCGTTCGCAGATGCAACTGCTGGAGGGCAAACATTTAAATCTACTTTTTTGATGACGCTATCAAAACTGACAATTTATCAATGCCAAGATACAATCACTGAAGTAGTCGGATTGGATAGGTTTTCGTTCCTGTTAACCTCGAAATTGTTCAGAGCAAAATCTTGTTTACAAATTTCCTCCAATTTCAAGGCCATAACCATGTACTGAGATATGGATTGACCTGTTTGTCACTAAATATATAAAGACTGTCATCTGCAACAGTTTTCGAAGTGTTTTTTCAGTAATTTGTTTTGCAAAAAATAATGGTAGTTTAAAACAGAAGACTCTAGGTGTCTCATATGATTTGCAAAGGATGAAATGAATTCGCCTTTGTTGACACAGAAGTTAACAATTTGTTTTTGCTTCTTTCCTGTAAAATTTGAATCCGCTTTGGGGAAAATATTATTTGCCGAGTGTCAGACAATATCAAAAGAGTGAAATTTCTTGAGAGATATATAACGTGCATATACGCATCAGTGATCAAAACAATGAATTGGTAACCCGATCCTTCATCTACAAATGTTTTAACGCCTTTGCAAACAGAGTAAAACAGAGCAGACCCTGATCAGACGGCTTCCTACAAGAGCCGCATGATCTGGATCTAATCCGTGTGCAAAGACATAGAAAGGTGTATATCTGGAGTAAAGGGTTGAATTGTGAAATGTGACCCAAATCCAACCCAAGCAACTTGTTTCCATGGATACACTTGATTCGCTGCGAAAAATTCTGCTGAAACTCAAATTTGTCTCAGTGAACAGGAAAGGAAATATCAATGACAGAAATACAATTTGTAAAAGATGGAGATAAAAGAGAGGAAATAATTATTATTAACAAGCCAGCATATAGCCCACGTTAATCATAGCATCAAAATACATACACTTACACATATATAATAATAGTAAATGGTAATAAAGGCGGTGGGTTGGTTTTATCGGTTTTTAAGTCGCTTTAATAGTATTTCAGTCGTATCACGTCGACCAGCTCTAATTACTGGTTGGGTCCCCCAGAGGTTCTGTGTACAAATAGCATTGTTTCGTGCACAGACGAACATCCGGATAGCATAAATGCGGGGAAGTGATTATTATAAACAAACAAGTTTACACATATCAATAATCCTAAAATTACTGACGATGATAACTATATAATAGTAAAGTAAATGAATAAAAGAGAGGGAATGGATATGAACTAACACGTTTACAGACCTCACAGATTATACAGTAAAACCTAACTATAACGGCCACTAAATTATATCAAGTATTTTGTGTTAAAGGAAAGTGGCTGCTTAAATCAAGGTGAAAGTAAAACAGAACGCTCCTATTGGAGCATTCTGTTTTACTTTCACTTTGCTTAAAGCAGCCACCTTCTCTAAATACCAACTAATTAACACAATTTAGGGGCCGTTATAGAGAGGTTTTAGTGTAGCACCAAAATACTGAACATGATACATATATAATAGTACACCAATGGAATAAAAGAGATAATAGATATCATGAACAGACAAGTTTACAAATCTCACTTATCCTAGCACTAACTAGCATAGATATAACAGAAAGGTAAGGGAATATAGAGAGGTAAATGATTGTTATGAACAATAAAATTAACAAACAATGCTAATCCTTGCACTACAAGTACTAACGATGACAAGTATATAATAATAAAATAAGGACATAAAGAGAGAAAAAAGCTATTATTAACGAACAAGTTATCTAACCTCGCTAAACCTAGTATTTTAAAACATATCTAACAATGAAAACCGTATACTAATATAAGAAACATCACTAATTCTAGGACTAAAACAACTAACAATGACAAATATATACAGTAAAACCTCTCTATAACGGCCACTACATTGTGTTAATTAGTTGGTATTCAGGGCAGGTGGCTGCTTAAAGCAAGGTGAAAGTAAAACAGAACGCTCCAACAGGAGCGTTCTGTTTTACTTTCACCTTGCTTTAAACAGCCACCTGCCTTTAACACAAAGTATTTGATGTAATTCAGTCGTCGTTATAGAGAGGTTTTACTGTAATACAGGTATAAAGTAGGGCAAATCGTTATTATAAACAAACAAAGTTTAATTGTAGCACTAAAAGAACTTACAATGACAGATAAATCATAATGAAAGAATGGAATGAAATCGTTATTATGAACCACCGCGTTTACAAAGAAAAAATATACAAATAAAGAAACATCCTTTAAAGCCACCATCAAATATTGGTATAATCGGGGTCATAGAAAAAGAGTATTGCTTAACCCATTACCTCATAGGCTATTTTTGACCGAAATTATTGGAATAAATGTACCAAAAAGGAGCATTTACTAGCACAAAGGTACATTGTAGAATTTTGTAGTTATGAAATCATTGTGATACATAGGAGCAAATGTTATATGTATCACACTGGTTACAAAAAGTTACCTTTATAGAGGCGTCAAAAGGCGTCAGTATGAGAAAATGGGTTAATGCAGAACGAGTGTTGCATAACTTTTGCGCTGCATTAACCCTTTCGGTGCCAAATTTCTAATTGTCGTCTGCAATCCAGTTCTGCTAAATCATTCGGTAAAATAAGGAAATAAGATAAATAAATGCAGACTTCAAAGGAATAAAGCACAGCTATATAAATAGAGTTTGAGATAAATAATGAAGACCCTTGAAAAGGCTGCGTCTGATCTGGGACTGCCTTATTTGTCGTGGTGCATTTAAATGTGACATCGGCGGTGAAAGGGTTTAGCAAGCACCTACTTATTAAAGCACTATATATACATGTATTCAGTAATTGGTAGTTATGGAGGGATTGGACTGTATGGTACAAGGAAACAATTGCTCCCCTGCAAGATAAAACTGCTATAAATGTATCTAGGGAAAATGAAAAATGCTTTTAGTACCATTACCAATAATGACGAAGAAAGAAAAAGTAATTACTCGCTGAACACAAAACATAAACGAAACATTATTTGTCATAATGTTTTAACTCTAATAGTTCGACCTTAATGGGCCTATTCCGAATAATAATTCATAAAGGAACTATAGTAGGATGTAAGCATTTTGTTCTGAATATTTATCTATTTTATCTATTCGGCAAGGTTAACAATATATGTAAACAACTCATTTAGATATTCTCTCTTACCATGCTGGAGCTGACGTTGAAGAAACAGATACAAAACAAATATTGTCTTATTAAATTCTGAAAGTAGGAGATGCTTCGTAAACAAAAGCAGAAATACAAAAAAGAAAAAAACAGACTCGGTTTTATTGAGCAGTTATCGAAAGTACAACACTCCACATCCTTCGAAAGCAAACATAGTAATGCACAACCAGAACATTTCAGACTCGGTTTTATTGAGCCTGTTCATGAGAATTAATAAACGTGCAACACTACACTCGCCCCAAGCACCGACTTAAGCGGTATTTAATTTTCATAACTAAAACTATTGAAATCGATTATCCCGAAGGAGCAGAAAATATATCAACACTGCAAATGAAGTAAGGGGCGACTTTTTATGGCCGCCGCACGAGTACCTGCTGTTATGAGGTACATTAATTCTGAAAGTAGGAGATACTTCGAAAGCAACACAGCAATGCGAAAAGCGAAAATTGCAGACTCGGTTTTATTGACTATATTCTTGAGCAGTTATTAGTCCCCCACCGGTTACCGGTTGGGGGACTATAGGTTTGCTCGATTCCGTCTGTCTGTCCGTCTGTCCGTCCGTCTGTCCGTCCGTCCGTCTGTCCGTCCGTCTGTCCGTCTGTCCGTCTGTCACGCTTCTTGTTAAAAGTGAAACACTACTCACTCCTAGGACCGACGGTAGCCAAACACATACACGTATTACAAGTTATTAATACCATATATAAGAGAGTCTTACAAAACAAACTATACCCAGAATAATCATTCACTCCATAGACATCCATGAAAGAGGACAAAATGGCAACATGAATGTTAATCTGCTGGTGTTTTACAGTGACATATAAAAACATGATTATTTGTCAATGGCAAAAACGGTAGACTCAGATATAACTATCATTTCACAAGCAAACAGGGCAACCTCTTATTCGACGGCTTCTTTACGCATCGTCTGAACTGAGTCTACTATGTTTGCAATATCGTTAAAGGCGTATATATAGGGTAAAGGGCTATTGCAAGATTCTAAAAATCAAATGCATCCCAATACACATATTCCTGAATACAAAGCACTCATGAGGGTATTCTATCACACATATCGACTACCAGTTCTGTAAATAAAGGTACAAATATGAGTCATGCAGGAAATATCACATACAAAAAAACCAGCCGCCCGAACAGCATCACAACAAGGAAATAGAAATGTTTCAAATATTAAAAAACTTACATTGTCTTACATTGTGACTAAACAAC
Source organism: Azorinus chamasolen (assembly GCA_963576725.1). NCBI lineage: Eukaryota > Metazoa > Mollusca > Bivalvia > Cardiida > Solecurtidae > Azorinus > Azorinus chamasolen. The sequence continues at coordinate 63,269,936 of OY755253.1, read as the reverse complement.
AGATACCATGCTCGTCTCAACTACTACGGTTAAAGACAGCTACCAAATTTGATAAATATTTTTACCAGAGCTAAGTTTGCCGAAAATGAAAAGACATTTGGACACATACAGGGAATCCTCGGTATAACGATAATAAATATAACGGCATATTCATTATACTTACATTGATTAAACGAACGGTTCAGTTTCGCGTATGCGTATAAATGTAGAGAATTATTGTTTTATACCCTGAGAAATTCTTAGTACGGTCGAATTAAATTCATTATATAAATATATCTCATAAAATGAATTTGATGCACTCTATATATGTTCAGCTCGAAAATCTTATACATGTAGTTCGGCCATACCTTTATCCGTTGCTCGGCGAGATGCCAAACAACAACAGTTCAACTCCGTTAACCCATTTCCTCATAGGCTATTTTTTTTAGATACAACCTCTTTGAATAAATCTACCGAAAAAGAGCATTAACTAGAGAAAGGGTAAATGTTAGAATTGTGTAGTTGGAAACGATTGTGATAAATAGAGCATTTGCTCCTATAGGAGCAAATGTTCTATCTATCACAATCGTTTCACAAAGTGACTTTTACAGAGTCGTCAAAAGTCGTCAATATGAGGGAATGAGTTAACTTGAGAATTCAGATCCTTTTAGACAGGTGTCTGCTTAATGCAGGGTAAATGTCATGCAGAAAGCACACACAGGAGATTTCACCCTGCATTAAATTGCTATCAGTCTTAATGACAAGAAATACTATTTGTTTGAGAGTTCGAGTAATCACGATATGATTGTATTTTGCTGATTCCTAGATCACGGTTAAGACTCTATGAACATCATAGGAGCGACTCTTCAATCCTTTGCTTACATTGTAAACCCAGATCAGACGGCTCCTACACGAGTCTGATTAGGATCTGGTATGTGTGCTTGTGGAATGGTACAAGTCTAACTGTGTCATTTCTGCCAAACCATTCTGTTCAAATAAGTATGCCATATTTAAAGTCAGCTGATAAACAGTCGTTGTTTCTGACAGAAGTAGGCGTGAGCAAAAGGGCTTTAACGCTTTCGGTGCCAATTTTCTAATTGTCGCCTGCAATCTAATTTCGTTTAATCATTCGGTAAAACAAGGAAATAAGATAAACGCAAATTTCAAAGGAATAAAGCACATATATAGAGTTTGAGACAAAACTTGAAGTCTCTGATCAGGAAAAGGAGCCGTCTGATCTGGGACTGCATTATTTGTCGTGTTGCATTTTTGCGACATTGGCGGTGAAAGGGTTAAACGATATTCGAGAAACCTGAAATAGCACACAACCTTAGCAGACTGCACTAGTTGAAGCGAACGTGTTAAATTCCCATCGAATTAATTATGTTGTCAGTGCATTTTCTATCTTCTTCAGAAGTCTATGCATCAACTTCTAAACGACAGTATTTTATCTCCAAGATTTGAAAAGCGTATAATCGTTTTTGTTCGATTTAACAGAATTAGTGTACTTAGAGTAAGAATGACATTAATAGTTCATCCAATGTCACTAAAATAATCAGTCTGCTATAGCGTTGGGGGAAATAAAGTGATAACCATTACTACGCCATTCGCGATCTGTGTTTCGCATTTATGAACAAATATCCAAATAAGACGCTTAGTGTTCGGGCGTCTCATCAGGATCCAAGCTGTCTCACACTTGGTTGATAGTTTCCCAGACTCTTGATCGGTTAGGAGGTAGTCAAAATTGCACTAGGTCTCAGTTTGAACAAATGCTTTCTTTTCTGCGGGGTAATGGATCAGCATGCAAAGTGGCTTAATTCGATAAGAATGCCTGTCAACTATGTGTCTGTAAGTGCAGTTAGTTTCAAAAGAAATGTCACAGATGATCTAACCGTATTAATTATTTTCCGCGAGAATATTCATGTAAAATATACGGGAATTATGAATAATTATAAGCCATATTTTGTAACATTCTATGAATAGTAGTTTTGGTCATGGCAGATACTGTAGAATCAGATGTTTATAATATCATAAGCAAACAGAGCAGACCCTGATCAGACGGCTCCTATAGGAGCCGTCTGATCAGGGTCTACTTTGTTTGTAAACGTGTGAAAATGTGTTTATATGAGGGAAAGGGTTCACTGTATACCTCATGAATATTCAATCAGGAAATAATGATATCAGAATTATCTATTACCAGGGTGAGTATATAGAAATCTAATTAACGGATACATGTATGTTGGCTATGGCAAAATCCGTAAAATCAAATCTATATAATTCCTAAAGGAACCCGAGTAGACCCTGACCAGACAGCTCCTACTCAGTTTGCAAAGGGGTAAAAAGGGCGTCCTTACCAGGGATATGGATAGGTTCCATGTATATAAATTCTGGGATGCTTTTGCAGATTTGCGCGTAGACACTATTACTAGTATCCGTATTTAAGCAGTTATGATCAGTGGTTAATACAGATAGGTGCGTACCATGAATACACGTACAAAACAATAGACGTGTTTCATTGAAACACGTGCTTTTTTGTTAACATACAAAAGACCCCCTCCATAGTGGCCACTTACTGAATATATAGAATGGTATAAAAAGCGCATATTAACCCATTCTTTCATATTGACGACTTTTAACGATTCTGTAAATGTCACTTTGTGAAACCATTGTGGTAAATAGAGCATTTGCTCCTATAGGAGCAAATGCTCTATTTATCACAATGGTTTCAAACTACAAAATTCTAAAAACGTTCATTTTCTCTAGTTTATGCTCCTTTTCGGTAGATTTATTCATAGAGGTTGTATCTAAAAATAGCCTTTGATGTAATGGGTTTTGTTATGCAAATATCGCCTATAGAAGCGTTTTGCTTACATGTATATACCGTCCTGTGTTAAGCAACAACTTGTCTCTATCACCCCAAAATACTCTAAATATTTACGCATGTAGAGTTGTAGATGTCTGTGATCTCACATCCATTTAGTTACGCATGACATGTTCTGTCTTTTTACGCAGTTGAATATTCTGGTACATTTCTTCAATCATAGTACATTTAACCCTTTATCTACTGAATATTTCTATTAGAAATAACGTCATCATGAATATGTATTAGTTCAGTTGTATAATGGGTTTAGGAAATGCGAGAGTGTTTTAGAATGACAAAAACTGTACAGTCATTTTTATCCAGTCACCAGGCTTCTCTAGTGACATAATAAAGGGGGTGCAAATAAACTTAGGTTTATTAGGTTACTTCCGGTAGTGGAAGGTTTATTAGGTTAGTAGATAGGCGTAATGATTATATAACCATGGAACTATTTTAGTTTTCTGTAAATATTCATAAACATGTTGATGGAATAGATCTAAAAGATCTATTTGGTCACCAGAAGAATTATTCAAATGAGAAAAAATAATAATAATTGGCTACAGCTGGATTCGAACCCGCGCCTGATCCTACAAAAACTAATTCTAATCTCTCTAGAGACGTCGCCCTTACCGATTACGCCACTGAGGCCACATACAAAATGACGTTGATTTATCACTTTTATTAATTTAATCCACCGCTGGCAAAACCCGTTTTTGATAAAATCAAACCTGGAAGCAAAGATTGACAGATAAATAGTAAATGTTTTCTTTTCACTCTCATGATTATTTGATTGATCAACTCTTACAGGGGCGGTGATAGTCATAAACCTAAATATAGCCTGTTCAGTTCCATCGATTTCTGAGTGACGTTAGGTAGAATCTAAAAATAGAAACCGAGACTACGCAACTCGAATTTGACCAAAGAATATAGATCATGTCTCATATCGACCCTCGATTCAAATCATCTTATTTTTCAAATTTTCAACCACGTTTCCCTTCTAGTAATACACGTATCGAAACTATATTCCTCTGCGGTAGCTCATTAGATCTATTTACGTCTAAATGGAAGTGAAAAGGGAGGGATCCGTTGATCGAAAAACTGCATTTTCAATGTAAATTATTTCAAGAGTGTTTTGAATCTATAAAAAAGACATTTAACTATATTGACTGGATAAATCGAATAATAGGTTAGTGCCGTAGATGGGACGCCTTTATCCGACTCGGAGAGAAAACAGTTGAGGCTCGGCAAGCCTCGCCTCAACGTTTTCTCCCCTCGTCGGATAAAGCGTCCCATCTACGGCACTAACCTATTATTCTCTATATCATAAGCACACAAATTAGCCCCAACAAGTGTCTGATCTGAGTATACTCTGCTTGCATGTGTGTTAAAATGCCAACATACATGGACCATGTAAATATTAATGTATATTAGGAATGTTGTATCACAGACATCATCTTGGAGATACTCAAAAGCCATTCTTTGTTATTATGTCTGAAATGATGTACCTACTCTTCGATATGTGTTCTCGTTCCGGTTACCCTTTCCCTGGTGTAAGCGCATTTTTACGTATCTGCAAACAGAGTAGACCCAGATCAGACGGCTCCTGTAGGAGCCGTCTGATCAGGATCTGCTCTGTTTGCATACGGTGTAATGCATGTATAGATCTGATTATACAGCTTCTGCCTGAGTCAAAATGTCCTGTGCTCATATGCCATTATAAAAAATAATCTTATCAATATTGATGACGCCATTATTTCGTATATGAATATTCAACAGGGAAAGGGTTAAAGTTTGATAAGATTTACATACGATTCGTTATACCGTTCGAAGAAGTATTCACCTGTCATCTTGGATCCTGATGAGAAAACGTGTCACTCGGCGTCTCGTCAGGATCCAAGCTGTTTGCTAATGAAATTTAGATCGCGCTTAACCCTTCACTTGCTGAATTTTAAAATACATTTCTCCTTCTTTACCCATGCCCTGTTGTATAATTACATATATCTCCACTGCGTACAAGTATTTCGTTGTGCAATCACTGCTGTGGAGTGCATTGGTCGCACAATCAACTTGTAAATAGAACAGACCCTGATGAGACAACTTCTGCAGGAGCTTTCTCATCTGGGTCTTCACTATTTACAGGTAGGTATATTGACGTGAATAGCGAGCGAAGGGTTAAACCTTTGACCTCAACTACTGCTTTCTTGGCCGTTTTTCGCGGACATATTTGATTCATGCTATTTGTTATCGATAGTCGAATATCATCATTCGTTTGACGAAACAAATAAATAAAATATATTAATTAGAAGTTTTATTTATGTGTATGTTCGACAGACATAGAATAAATGGAACATGACAAGTTATTTCTTTCGAATAAATAATCATTTACTAAAGTAAACATTTCAATTAGGACATGATTCCGTTAACTTTGTATCACATACGAGTGATATCGCTGCATTGCCGATTCACTTCATGGACTGTTTTAATGTTTATGTAATAAAAATAATCTTGCAGTCGTGTTCATTTCGAATTGTTTTAACCATTCCCTCATATTGACGACTCTTGACGACTCTGTACAAGTCATTTTGTGAAACCATTGTGATAAATAAAACATTTGATCGCGTAGGAGCAAATGCTCTATTTATCACAATAGAGCAAACTTTAATGCTCTATTTATCACAATGATTTCAAACTACAAATTCTAAAACAATCCTTTTCTCTAGTTATTGTTCCTTTTCGGTAGTTTTATTCAAAGAGGTTGTATCTAAAATAGCATATGAGGGAATGGGTTAATGAACGTTCATAGAGTAAAAGGATACTACAAGAAATAAGGATAAAAGAGCATAGTGGCATTCAATAGCTTTAATACTGCCATCCTCGAATTGACTGGCACTATTAATCCTTTACTCCTTTCAACACCTTTGCACACGTAGTTGACCCAGATTAGACGGCTCATATATTTAACAATTTTTTCCTGTTCTATGTGTATTCTAAATTTAAATACCTACTGAAGATTCATGGGGAAAATAGTTATAATGAAATATGGAAGGTGGAATATTGTAGCCAGGAAGGTGGAACATTGTAACGATTTTAGAAACTAAATAAACTTATGTTTTCCTTCAATAAATTTCATTCAAACATAAATCATTTATCTTCTCCATTCCAGTTTATAAAACAGAAAACAAACTCAAATAAAGGAGTCGGAGCCGACAAGGTCACTTTACTTCATCAAATTACCATACACACATAACAGTGGAATCACGCACAAAAAAATACAGCCACATAAGTACAAATGGCTAAATAAGTGTCACTAACACAAATATGCTCACTGCATGAAGAAACTCTTCCATGATAAAAACAAAGTCTGTGTCCAATGTTCCAAACACACTGGAGCTGTAAATTATACCCCATCTCGCTACTCCCTCACCATGGCAACCAAACATAAAAAGTCTGCAGAATAAACATACTATTTAACAAAGAAACAAGGGCGGGGGGGGGGGAATATGCTAATCACGTTGTATACATGTATGTAACCTTTTCGGACCGTCGAATGAACTAATACCTCTATACATAGAGGCAAGTGAAAACACCGCACCGAAGAGCCCGACTGAACAATAATGATTCAATCCAATGCAGTAAGCCACAGATAAACTTACAATACGAAGATAAATAAATATATCTATCGAATTCCATTGGCAGACAGGGCAGACCCAGATCGGACGAACCCAATAGGAGCAGGGCTTAAGTAATGCTATAAGCTCCTGTAGGAGCGTTTAACATTACTTTCGACCTGCATTAAATTGTCATATGTATTTCTAATACGTAGTGATACTTTTAACAACCATTCTGTATTTTAAATTTCAGTAGGACCGAACTTTTACTGCGAGCTACCCCGATGTTCGAGTTATCCGAGTTCGAGATACAATGTATCGAAGTTCAACTGTATTGAGTTCATTGACATTTAAACTATTACTACGAAATTCTATGAAGCATAAACATCTCGGCACATTTAATCCAAATAACAAATGCCGGGAAAAAACAAATTGAATATTATTCTAGCGTGTTTGCCTATAAATAACACGCTTGATTTGAAGCGCCGTTCTAGTCTATCTTTCCCGTTAAATTGCTGAAAAACAACCAATTGAAAAATTGGTTTTGAAAAAGAAATTACACTTGTTTGGTTTTGCATTTTGAATGGATTTGCAGTAGAACCTACACTAAGCAGTCAATAATTTATTGAACATAGGGTCTTAAAAGGCAGGTGATTGCTTAATGCAGGGCAAAAGTAACGCAGAAAGCTCCTACATGAGCTTTCTGCATTACCTTTGACCTGCATTAAGCTATAACCTGCCTCACATACCCATAATACCTCTTTTTGATGATCGTATAAGACATGTTCTACTGTATACAGTCCATTACAATATGGATGGCTGAGCTTGATAGATGGTTTTGAGTAACATATAGTACAGGCCTTGCTCTTAGGATTCCTCTTGGAGTCCTCTGATGTGTATCTACACTGTTTTCAAGTCCACGTGAATGCATGCCCCGCATTGACAGGGTTAACGTTCAACCCATTCCTTCCTAGTCACGCATTTTGGCATATCTTGATACCATTGTGACACATAGAGCATTTGCTCCATAGGAACAAATGCTCTGTTTATCACAATTCTAATTATTTCCTTGACTTTAGTAAATGCTCCTTTTCGGTAAATCTATTCAAAGAGGTTGGTTCTAAACCAGTCTAGGAGGAAATAGTTTAATTTTACAGTATGTATTTAAATTACAACTTTTACTTTTGGAACTAAGATTAACGCACTAACCTAACGAAAGCATATAGAAATAACCTCAAATGCGACGGAGGGTTATAAATCTCAGAAAAAACACACAGTTATCATAGTTTATATATACAACATTCATTTGTTTACCATTGGCTTTGCATAGTGAAATTGTGTATTTTGATCCCTGGGTCTTTGTACCAAATAAAGCAGCGCCGTGACTCTCACCCGCCTCTAATTTAGACACCCGCTATTTCGAACAAGGGTAAAAAGATATCATGAATCACCCGGTCAATAGTTTCTGAAAAGTCTAACCGTATCAAAAGTAGGTAATATAAATAGGAGAGCAAAAAATAGACAACCCTTTTGCTAAAAGCGTATACCAAGATCAGACAGTTGTAGGAGCCGTTTAATCAGGGTCTTTTTTGTTTGCTTATAATACTAGCATAGCCATTCTACAGCGTATGCGGTGGTAGCAAATATTCCTGTGTTCATGTGCTATTATAACAATTAATCTAATTACTATTTATGGAGTCATTATTTCTTACATATGCATGGAGTAAAGGGTTAATTGTCTCGCCAGTTTGCTAAAAGTTACTTTTGGCGCTAAAACATGTCGGCTGACGAAACTGATGTGAGTGAGATAGACAGTATATATGATCTCTACCTATACTAAAGCATGTAGGCATGACATTCCATGAATACTAATATGAACAGTGATTCGATACGAGACCATGCATCGGTAGAAACTCCAGTGTTGTAGTCAATATGTATTGAATATAGAAACCCGTATGAGTCTAGTACAGAGGTCCAGATAAGATACTTAAACATTTTCAAATACAACTTCTTTATTTGTCCACCAAACCCTATGTTGTGACCACTCTTTAGAAGCGACAATGTATGAGCTATTTACCGATAGATGCACCTGTCCCAATAGATGCACCTACCACCTGTTTTAGCGTACAGCGGCATATATTGTAGCGACAATGTATGAGCTATTTACCGATAGATGCACCTGTCCCAATAGATGCACCTACCACCTGTCTTAGCGTACAGCGGCATAGATTGTAGCGACAATGTATGAGCTATTTACCGATAGATGCACCCACCTACCACCTGTCTTAGCGTACAGCGGCATAGATTGTAGCGACAATGTATGAGCTATTTACCGATAGATGCACCTATCCCAATAGATGCACCTATCTCAGCGAACAGAAGCAGAAATGATTGCGAGTACTTATAGACTATTTGCCGATATATGCACCTACCTTAGCGAACAGCAGCAGAGGTTATCGCAACTAGTCAGGGACTATTTCTCGATAGATGCATCTATCCCGACAGCTGTACCTATCTGAGAGAACAGCGACTGCCGCGATTATGGATGGTCTATTTTCCGATAATAAACAACAGAAAAAACAACTTATCATTATCATGAATGATAGACGTTATAACAGTTGTGTTAGCGAATTTCATGAATACAGATGAGAAGCAGACGACAGAAGAAGAATAGTCGGTAGTCAACATTACTATATAGAAGCAATATGTCATTGTATTTAGTATGAGTAATAACCGAACACATTGTTGGTTGTTAACCCTTAACGTATGGAAAACGAGTATACAGTCAAACCTCTCTAAACCGGACGTTAAATTTGGTATCAATAGCGGTCTTGGAGACAGGTGGCAGCTTAATGCAGGGTACAAGTAGTATGCAAGGGTAAAGCATGGTGAAAGTCATGCCGAAAGCTCCTAGAGTAGCTTTCTGCATGACTTTCACCATGCTTTATGGAGCCACCTGCTTAAAAGTTCCCAAATTCTTCTCTGCTAGAATTCCGGTTTAGACTATACTGTTAAACCTGCCAAAACCGGATTTCTAGTAGATAAGAATTTAGATACTTTAAGCAGATGGTTGCTTAATGCAGGTTGAAAGTCACGCAGAAAGCTCCTCTGCATTAAGCTGCCATGTTTACAGAGTTTAGCGTTCGGTTTAGAGAGGTTTTACTGTATGCAGTTAATCTTTGATATCCCGAACTTCAAGAGACTATACAAATTAGTTCGAGATAACAGAAGTTCGAGTTATCCGCTTTCTAATCTGAACAATTTCTCGAGTTTATAGCTTAAAACAGGTCTAAAGTAATGGTAGGAGGGTTCAACATTACTTTAGACCTGTATTATGCTGTCAAATGAATGTGTTTCTATATACCTGTAGCGATACAATTTAGAGCAATTCTGTATAATTGTAAGTTATGGAAGGACAGAACTTCGTGTTCGAGCTATCCCGAAATTCGAGTTATCCGTTTTCAAGATATCGAAGATGAACTTTAATAGATTTACAAATATTAAAGACCCAAATCTCATATGGATTCAATCAGTCAATAGTTTTTCAAACTCTTGCTCGAAGTGCTCACTATTGCAACAGATCCAACTTTTAGTAGACATGCTTAAGCATGATAGGGGTAAACAAGTTTTAGTGTAATTGATAAATTCATAAAACTATTTGCAATGTTTAACCCTTTCTTTTGTATGTAAGCGCGTTTTGATGCATCTACAAACAGAGTAGACCCAGATCAGACGGCTCCTATAGGAGCCGTCTGATCAGGGTCTGCTCTGTTTGCTTATGATGTAATATAGATTTGGTTCAACAGCTTCTGCCTGAGGTGAAATGTGCTGTGTTCATATGCCATCATCAAAGTAATCTTATTGATATTGATTACGTCATTATTTCTTACATAAATATACAACAGGGAAAGGGTTAAATAGGAAGTGTTAAAATTTCGAAATGAATGAAATCAAATACTACAAACACGAAGAAAGATGCATTTTAGCGCGTCTGGTTTTAGTAGGAAATAAGAACATCGCAAGAAAACCAGTCGAATAAACGCCGAAGAAGGCACGACTTTCACGTGTTTGATGTCGAAGAACCGATATTCGGCCATGTTTTGGCATTTATTCGGCTCGTGTTTTATTTTCGTTAACTGTTCGATAATGGCTTATACTATTTTGCTATATTTTGCATAACAAATACTAAATTTTATAATATTATCGAAAATATGCGTTCATTGTAGGGACTTTCTCTTTGAAGGACTCTCTGTCAGGTGAATGACATCAAGTAGAATTCTACGCAATGCATCTGTCTTGAGAATTTCCTGTCCTTATCATGAAACCAATGCATAAAATGATTAAATATGAGACACAAACATATTCCAATCATTGCTGTTATGATCGTAACCCAATACAACGATATTAGAAAAACAGAAACAATACTTGCAAGCTTCCGATTATCAAATACAGATAACAAACGATGGCCACCGAAGGATGTTGCAATTACAAAAACATGGTGTTTTTACGGAAATCAAATACCATTTCACTGTTTTCTTAACAACTAATACCACAGAGTACCTGTTTTAATAATATTAGCATCGGCTGCACTACAGTGGTATTAGCAGATTAGTAGAATTAGTACAGTAAAAACTCTCTATAATGACCACTAAATTGTGTTAATTAGTTGTAATTTTTGGCAGGTGGTTGCTTAAAGCAAGGTGAAAGCAAAACAGAACGCTCATATATGAGCGTTCTGTGTTACTTTCACCTTGCTTTAAACATCCGCCTGCCTTTAACGCAAAATACTTGATGTAATTTAGTGGTCGTTATAGAGAGGTTTTACTGTACTTTAAATGCCTCGTGGACTTATAATCATGTTCAATGTTTGCAAGAATGCTGACCATAGATTGCTAGCGTCACACGTAAATTGAGCATGACAGAAAAGAATAAGTAAAGAATATTGTTTCCCACCTCAACATAAGATATGGAATCTGCTTACTATTTATTCGTGACTTGATGGAGTCCAAGAAACTTCATCGGCAAAATGGACGTACATGTAATTATATACATGTATGATAAGGGTTAAATTAACACTTATCTCACTACCAGTGACCTGAATCACATTTGCAAACAGCTTGGATCCAGATGAGACGCCGAGTAACTCGGCGTCTCATCAGGATCCAAGCTGTTTGACATTCAGTCACTTGTTTTCAAATTGCGGGTATTCAAAATTGAACAGATCAAAATTTGAGTAGAATCGTTGGGTTTTTTTTATAGCCAAACACTACTAGGCCAGGGTTGCGTTCAGGTACATGTAACAGAAGCCGTTATAAGTTTATGCAACTGTTCGCAAATTTAAAGACCGAAATGGTGTTATTCTAATGTAATCGAAACATTTTGGCTTTAGAATTTGCGAAAAGTCGTATACATGTATACGCTATGCTATTGTAACTCTTTACTCCATATATATGTCTTTCTATGCCTTTGCACACAGAGTAGACCCAGATCAGATCGCTCCTGTTGGAGCCGTCTGATCACGGTCTACTCTGATTGCTTATGCTATAATATATATATGATTCTACAGTTTCTGCAATGCTAAACATTCGTATGCCCATTTACTACAGTGAAACCCCGCTAATGCGACTACTTGATAAACAGCCACTGATGTCGTTTAAAGCAAGTGGTTGTTTAATGCAGGACGAAAGTTATGCAGAAAGCTCCTATAGGAGCTTTCTGCATAACTTTCGTCCTGCATCAAGCTACCACCTGCCTCTGCCACCCAGAATTATGCCCTTTTTTGGTGGTCGCATGATTTACATAATTGATCTAATTAATATTCATGGAATCATTATTTCTTACATGAATATTCATGGAGAAACAGTTAATTATATAGTATTTGAAAACGCGCATTAATTGTGTCCGGTGCCAAATTTCTAATTGTCGTCTGCAATCAAATTTTGTTAAATAATTCGGTAAAATAAGGAATTAAGATACATAACTGCAAATTTCAAAGGAATAAAGCACAGATATAGAAATAGACTTTGAGATAAAAAAAAAGTGAAGACCCTGATCAGACTATGCCTTGAAAAGGCGGCGTCTGATTTGGAACTGCACTATTTGTCGTGGTGTATTTTTGCGACGTTTGTGGTGAAAGGGTTAATCCACTGTATATGTGAAAAAGATGTTTTCTATATGATGCGCAAAAGAATGCAGTTTATTTGTCACAGCTGTTGACGCCTCTATTGAATGAGGCGCTAAATGGTTCCAATATAGTCATTACAGCTGTTTATGAGCCAACTAGGACTACGTTTTGTACTGCAAAATGTGTATTATTCTTTAACCTCACTGCAAGAAAATTATGTCTGCTCAGATTTGTATCTGTTCGAGTGTCAATACCTCCGATTCGATAAAGAAACTGTTAACTGAGTGTTAAACAGTTTGGATCCTGATGAGACGCCGAGTAACTCGGCGTCTCATCTGGATCCAAGCTGTTTGTATATGAGATCAATGTCACAGATAGAAGGATGCGAGTTAGCTTATCTATTTCACTCACTCAATGTAAAATCAATGCTTTAATATAAATCATTTTCCAAAATATTGAAATAAAGTTGTTTTTTATATCGTGGTTCAATTCAGAAAATATATATAACGAGAAAGAATGAAAGGATTCAAGAGACGCTTGATTTATATAACAAGTAAAATTTAATAAGCGTCTGAGAGGAAAGACTGCAAAGTGTACACGGTTGTAAATGATGACAGAAGAGGTTTCCCACATGAGTCTCTATTGGACCGTCTATAATACAAACGAGAACCGATGTAGGTTATCAGAACTAAAAATTGAAAAACATCCATGACGACTTTCTGTAGTAGTGTCACGTGGTACAAATCAAATCGGTCCCATTATATAAGGTGTGAAATAAATGAAAATAAATTACATTTCCAAAAGCCCGTCTTCGGATCAAATGTGAATAGAAAATATAAGACGAAGTAATTGGGACTTGGTGATATGAAGATTCAAGCTTCATCGACCGAAATAACATTTTAATTTAATTTGTGAGATGTTCATTAATCTTTCGAATGCAGAACACGCATGCACTCTCATTCGCAAGCAGTATAGACCCATAGCAGTGTCCATGTAGGACCAGGAGGTGCATATTTTGTCTCTAAAAGTCCTCTAACATGGTCAAACCTTCTATGCTGATTGGACTCTATTGTTAAACACTGATATGCTTTTCCACTCAGAACTTTCAGCTTCGATAGGGTTAAACCGTGATTGATTGGAACTTCTGTAAACCTGACCTATATAAAATCTTATTGAATACAGTAAAACCTCTCTATAACGACCACTAAATTACATAATACAATTATTGCAAATATGTTTTATGCTAAAGGCAGGATGCTTAAAGCAAGGTGAAAGTAAAACAGAACGCTCCTATAGGAGCGTTCTGTTTTACTTCAACCTTACTTTAAGCAACCACCTGTCCAAATTACCAACACATTAACACAATTGAGTGGTCGTTATAGAGAGGTTTTACTGTAGAATCTTACTGGATATTATGAAATATCAGACTAGCTGTACAACACTTCGACTGCACTATTCTCTGTCATTTTAGGATTTAGATCTAGAAGCAATTTTATTATTACTTTGGTCACTAAATGACAGCAGTAGATTACATGTATATTATTCATTATTACGACGAGACAAAGGAAATGAAGTAACAATCGTTGTTGAATGTATTAACCCTTCGCTTGCTATTCACGTCAATATACCTACCTGCAGGAGCTGTCTCATCAGGGTATGCACTATTTACAAGTTGATTATGCAACCAGTGCACTCCACAGCAGTGATAGCACAGCGAAATACTTGTACACAGTGAAGATATATAGAGGATCTTACATGAGTGTTCTTGATTATTGGATTTATTAAATGAGTCTTTTTAAAACGATAAAAACGAACTTTAGCGAGTTTTTTTTATCGTTTTAAAAAAGACGAATTTAATGAATCCAATAATTATGAACACGAATGCAAGATCCTATTTATAACATAACACACACAAATGTTATTTGCAGCCAATATTTCAGCAGTAACGTGGATTGTTATAAATTCTCCTTACATATAGAAATGATGAATGAAAGGTGTTATTAGGTTCGCTAGGTAACTGGGACAAAGTAGGTCCAAATTTTCCAACTTTTGTTTGACTTACTGTCATATCAACCAGGATCTAATTCAGACCTCTCTGGTATTCAATTTAACTGTGGTAGTTTATGCTATAAAACCATACAGAAACACGTGAAAATAAATTTTGAGTTACAGTTTTGACATACATAGTTACAAACACGTCACATTATGACGTCATTGTACACAACGTGTGTCTATGTAAAGCGCGCCATTTAAATGAAGACCCACATACAATCGCCAACACGTCTGACACTCACTGTCAATGGGATTAAGCCCTTCATTACTGTTGTATACACATGGACATGGACATTTCCACCGAGAAAAAAAATCTCGATTCAAGTTCAGTGAAAATGTTGGAAATGGACAAAAGATTCAGTACGAACTGTTGCATAAAATGTGTTTGAACAGGAGGAAGATTTTCGCGATCAGCTGAGTATAGCATATTTGAAATATGTTTGTGCTGTGCTGGATTCAGATGACTGTAGTTGTTGATTGACGAAATATTTTTATGAGTAGAAATCTGCATAAACAAAAGGGCATGCGGTGAAGAAAATGCAAAGTTGTTGAGGCAATTTTCAATGTAGAATGGATTGTATGGATCAGAGTAGCTGGTAGGTCTTTTGGGCATATATTTTGTATATAATTACTGACAGCGATTACAATTTGTATGATTTTATCGAAATTAAGGCGCAAGTGCCAACAATCCTTTGCCATCTATCGTGACTCAGTCGTTGACAGGTAGGTCAACGTCCGCCAATTTGTTTGTTTTGACAGCGCGTATGAATACAGTTCGGTCGTTCGAATGTTATTCACTAGTGAATATATGCCCGTGAATATCAAAAAATAAATAATAGTATTACGTAAAGCTGAAGCCACGAGTTATGTTATAGATGTAATTATACAACAGGGCATGGGTAAAGAAGGAGAAATGTATTTTAAAATTCAGCAAGAGAAGGGTTAAAGATATATCGAATAAGTGTAATAAAACAAAATATAAGACGATGGAAATATTAATTACTGTAAAACCTGTTCCTTAACGACCATAAAAACGATGTGTAATTATGGGTATGTAAGGCATGTGGTAGCTTACTGCAGGTCGAAAGTAATACAGAATGCGCATTACTTTTGTCCTGAATTAAGCAACTGTGTGCTTTTTAACACACACAAAATATTACAAAGTATGCTAAGAAATGACAATTTACACGACTCGTGAAATACTTTTTACTGCAATAACGCTTATTTCTTCAACATTCTATTAACCTGATTAGATACTGGAATCTAAGATAGTCATTAAGTGCATTTGTAAGATTATGTTGCACATGATTAATATTCAACGTTATCAGCAGTATTAAAAAGTATAATTACTCTCAACATCAGCATCAATAGAGCTATGTCGGTAGGACACCACCAATGGAGAAGAATATAAATGAGTTGTATGATCAATCTGAAATCTTAATTGAGTTTTGAGACTTCATTTGTCAACCCTAAGCATAGATGCAGATAAAGGTGCGTATCCAATACTAGAACCGTCATTTTCCCACTTAATCCAATACTGTGACCACTCTTTAGAATCGTCTCGAAAAGGGTTTGGTGGAGAAATAAGAATGCTATCCTTTAAATGTTTTGCATTTAGGCATCTTATCAGAACTTATCTGTTTAAGTAAACACTAAAATGCTGATTTGCAAACTATTTGATCAACTCAGAAATAGTCAAAATTGAAGCGAGGTAAAGGCTACAATTTAGTTCCATTTGCGCCGTTTTACCTTTCCTTCAAACTGATTATCCTGAAGGACCAGAACATATAACAACACTGAGAATGACAACTCGAACGACTGAAAGTATATGTTAGAGTCATGCAGGAAACACCGCACACAAAATACACCCCCGCCCAAACAGCACCTCGACGACAAACAGTAAATGTACATGTATATAAAAGACACAAAGAGACACACAGAGACAAAACAAACAAACAATAGGGTGAAGATGGAAGTACCTCCTTGGAACGGTCAGTGACCCAAGTCACTTGGGGTTAAACCGGTTTTTGGGCGCCCAACCTCACACGTATTCAATCCCTACCCTAAATTTAACCCATATTGACGCATTTTGACTACTCTGAAAAAAGTCACTCTCTCAAAACATTGTTATAAACAGAACATTTGCTCCATAGGAGGAAATGCCCTATTTATCACAATGGTTTCAACACTACACAACTCTACAAACTTCCTTTCCTCAAGTAAATTTTCCTTTTCGGTAGATTTAGTCAAAGAGGTTGGGTCTAAAATAGCCTATGAGCGAATAGGTTAATGTAAGTATTAATTGATTTTAGTTATACCTGTTCATAATTTCACTAAACCAGAAGTTGCGATCGTTTTATATCCGAACTTTGATATGTTTTATAGAACGACCGTTCGTAAAACGAGGCCAATATTATTTCGCACAGAAGAGGGGGGGGGGTTAAAGTTAAACTGTGCGGGGGGGGGGTAATAAAGTTATAATTAAAAGTGTCGTAACTTTTGGAAACATCATACACATGATTAGTTTAAAGGGAATGTCCCTACATTTGACGCGTTTCATAAACACTTAAAATATACAAAACTCATTTGTTTATATGCTGAAAAATAGTATATCGCAAAAAGCCCCATCCAATTACCGTTTATAATGATATCGCCGATCCCGGTTTTACTCCCCGATGTTTCAGTTTTATTCGGGTTGGGTTTTAGATTCGTAACTGTTCGCCCTATTCGCGATTCTCCGACCACTTCCAATAAAGCTATTACGTAAACAATGGAGGGATCGGTAGATCATCGGCAAAACGCGGAAGAATTTAACGGAAAAGGCCGATAATATTGTGTTGTAGAACAAAAAATATCAGTATTGATGAAATCGGTTTATTTGTATCACAGAGGCATATTTCGATATAAGTTCAAATTGGGAACCTTCATAATAATGATAGAGCATAACAAATACCAAGTTTTATGATATTATTGAAAATATGCGATCATTGTAGGGACTTCCTCTTTAATATCCAGGTAACAAATACTGCGGCATCATCTGACAATGTCTACCAGATAAGAATCATTAAAACTGATGATGAATGGATGCTAACCCATTACCTCATATGTTATATTAACCCATTACGTCAATTGACATTTTAACCCATTACCTTATATGCTATTTTAACCCATTACCTCATAGGCTAATTTTAGATTTTAGGACTCAACCTCTTCGACTAAATCTACAGAAAGAAACTTTTTCTAGAGAAAAGAAATGTTTAGAACTGTGTAGTTTTTAAACCATTGTGCTAAATATATAAAGCATTGGATCATATGGTGCTCTAATAACAACAATGGTTTCAAAAACTGTATATTACAGGGGCGTCAAGATGAGGGAATGGGTCGAGCAATATTCCACAGAATCCGCAACGAGGGGCAAACTTGATCTGTAATTCACTGTGATTCTATCCATTCAGACACAATATACAAGCTATGTTACACAGACCACCTGGGTATCGTAATCATGACTGAACAACAAGTTCAAATTTCACAACTCAATTAAACTGATACCATTAACCTTCGACAATCTCCTGAAGGTGAGTTAACCCTTACAATGCGAGAAACGAGTCACTTTGCAAACAGTGTAGACACAGATGAGAGGGTTCCTAGAGGAGCCCTCTCATCAGGGTATGCAATAATTTTTATGTTACACTTTTCGTTAGAATAATCTATGACAACATCATTTTAAAAATCAGAATTCTAAATAAATGTCAAGCTTGATCTAAACCTGTTAATTGTTATTCAATCCCACACAAACTTCGAGGCACTCTGTAACCCATTGTTATTCAATGACACACACAACGCTCGTGCAAGTGCTCGCGGAATACTGTCTGGAGATTTAAATTTGACTGAATGGTGGATTTTGCAAAGTTCTTCAGCCACCAATCTGTTGCCAGTAATTCTACCGAAACGAAAGTAGCACTAATTACATTAGATTATACACAAAAGGTCAGGTTTACAACTGTTAACTTTGGTAACTTTAAAGTCCGATAAACTAAATCATACTATTATCATGTACTAAAAGTCCAAGGGTTAAATATATTTTTCATTCTAAACAGCTGTAATGAAAGTTAAATTTTATCTGAGATTCATTGATATTCACTAACATTAACGCTCCCCTCGATGCACGAAGGTACTGCGGAACTGAGAGTCCTGAAAAAAAACTAATTTTGACGCAGGGCATACTGTCATTCTGGGCAAATCTATTTGCAACGGTCCAAACGACTTTAATTTGCCTGAACATTGGCCACCAAGCATATAGAAGTGGACTGCGCTTAATCCTAAGCCAAATGTGTAAAAATAAGTATTTAAACCTTTGCCTATTCAATATTCATGTAACAAAAGGAGGACATAAATATTTAGTAACTGAATGTTTATAATTGGCATATAATTATTATATATAGAGAGAGAATCTTACATGAGTGTTCATAATAATTGGATTTATTAAATGAGTCATTTTAAAACGATAAAACACGAGCTTAAAAGAGTGTTTAAGTGTTTTAAAAAGACGAATTTAATAAATCAAATAATCATGAACACGAATGCAAGATTCTAATTATAACATAACAAACATACGTGGTTTAGTAGAGCATATATTATGTGAGAAGGATGCGACTAGCAGTTTTAAATCGAAAGCCAGATTTATATCTGAATAAAAATTCGATTAAGTATTTGCAGACACCTTTTGCTTTAGGCTTAAATGATAATATTTACCAGACTGGAAATATTTCAAAAGGTTCTGATATAGATATTTTTTCTATTTTTCTATACGGAAACGCAAATCTCGATTACATGGCATTCGTAAAACTGGCAATCTATATTACTAAAAGAACGAGCTCGATTTTTTGTCGGATTTGCCGTAAATACGACATAACGTACATATTGGATAATGTTATGTGCGGGTAGCTTACACATTGAAGGTGTGTTATTTGACATCCAAAAAGCATTGCTATCAGACAGAGAAATTCCCCTACCTACAGAAATAGTTCATCTAAAAATAGACGGGAAAAGACCTTCCAAGGTGAGTGACGATTGGTTGATATTCCGAAACGGACACAAACGTTTTATGTGTGGAAAAGTAGTAAAGTCAAGCAGGCAAAGCCACATGCAAGACGCAACCACCACCAAAACACCGATAGACAGCATGACACACACACACACAACCACACACCCAAACGCACACACACACACGAAATGAAAACACCAAAAGACACACAAGAAACAGGGACAAACGTTCCACAACATGAACAAACCACAAGCACAAAGACGCAAGGCAAACAAAAGGAAGGGTGACAAAGAGAGTACCGCCTTGGCACGGTCAGCAGCAAAAACACCACTGGGGGTTTAAACCGGTTTACGGACGTCCTAACCTCACACTTCTCTCAAAGTCACCCTAGCTTTACAAATATTGTAAATAAAGGTATCCCCGCTGGACTTACCCACAACATAGACGACGGTGAACACAGGACAACATGTAAAACATAGCATAATAACTGTGACAATCCGTCAAATATGTACTCAATGACTTTGCTGAAGTCAGAGCACCTGCAGGCAAGCCGTTAAGGGCACGACAGGGAAAAAATAATACATGAGTCTGGTAAGCTCCTCCTGTATCCAAGTTTAAGAGTATACCATCATAGAGTACTACCCTCGGCCTGTCATCGCGCAAGCAAAGAGGGAAGCGTAGCTACCGACTGTAAAACGGTCGATAACCAAACATGCAGTGTGTTGCAATATAATAGGATCATAACCTTTCTTTTTAAATTTTTTAATGCGTTTTATAAACAAATCATGAAAATGGATATGACCCCGAATTTTCCTAAGTTTGTAGATAACATCCCCATAAAATTCTGGTTGAGAAATGCCTTGTCGCAGTAACGTCCGTAGATTGCAATTATATTTACTAATGAGAGGTAAATTTCGATAATAAAATTTAGAAAAGGTTTTCCGAAGTTTGTGATATCTGTAACCTTGCTTAAGAAGTTTATCAGTTATAACTAAATTACGTCTGTTAAAATCTTCAAGCAAAGAACAGGCTCGGGCAAACCTAATAAGTTGAGAAATATAAACACCATAAGATGTAGAACGTGGCACATCCCCATCTAGAAAAGGATAATTAACAATTTTAAAATTAAAATCTTCTCTTTTATCGTATACTTTGGACGAAACTTTATCATTTGTAATTGAAAGATTCAAATCTAAAAATGAAGCATTAATGTCAGATTGATTAGCTTTGTTTAAAGACAGTTCTTTTGGGTAGATTGAAGAAACCATAGTATCAAAATAAGGATTATCTAAATTCAAAATATCGTCTAAATACCTTGAAGTTTTATTAAAAGCATTAACAATATCGGTCTGTGTATCAGGTTTTAAGCTAAGCATAAAATCCCTCTCGTAGCAATACAAAAACAAATCTGCAACAAGAGGGGCACAATTTGTACCCATGGGTATACCAACAACTTGACGATATATGGTATCTCCATAACGCACAAATATATTATCTAAAAGAAAGGTTAGAGATCTACAAACATCAAGGCAAGTCCACATTGTGTAATGTTCAACTTCTGAATTCGAAAAGAATGAACGTTGAACATTACAAGCAATGAACATTTTGTTTTCTCTGGCAAAGGTTTTTTCTATTAATTTAATAAGTCTATCCTTTATAAGATGGTGAGGTAGAGTAGTATAGAGTGTAGAGAAATCATAAGAGCTCAGTAAAGAAATGTTATACTGTTCATTTTCAAGTTTTGTTAAAACATCATTTGAATTTTTTATGGACCAAAAAACATTAATACCCGAATTTTCATATATTTTATCACAGTAGCGTTTAACATGTTCTTTGATCGTAGTAAGACAGGACGTCAAAAGTATAGATAATTTAGTAGTGGTACAACAGCTAGAGTTGGCAATAAAACGCGACTTATAAGGGTTTTTATGTAGTTTCGGAATCCAGTACAAAGTAGAAAGTTTATGTTGTTTTATGTTAGGACCAGACTTAAAATCATTGCACATTTTTACATGTTCCGAGACTATATCTTTTTCAGGTGTTTGAACTGTTATATAAGTTTTTGAATCAGTTAGCTCCTTCTTTAAAACATCAACATAATACAATCTTCAAATAATGATTACATTGTTTGATGCCTTGTCAGCAGGAACAAGAACATAATCTGAATGAAAATTAGAAATGTTTTTCTTCAAGTAGCGAAATGTAACTCTAGGTCGAGGTGGTAAAAGATGGTTATTTGATTTGTAAAAAGTTATTCGTGTATCAATAATATCGAAAATACATTTCTTCCAATCCGAAAGGGCATTAACATCAGCATGTTCTCGTCGACACCATTTGATGCAGAATTCTTGAATAGCTTCCGCAATATGAGTTCGACAAGCGTCAAAATAAATAAGGGAAGGTAATCTATATTTAGGTCCTTTAGTTAGGAGGGTCCTGAGACGTTTATCCTTAATGATATCAAAATTACCAGTAATGACATGACCAACTGGTTTATAGCAAAAGCTAGAAATGCTACAATCTCAAGAAATAGGGGTATTAACATCAATATTTAAGTCAGAGACAATTTTATTGTAGTTCAAAATAACATTTCTAATAGGTTTATTATATTTATAACAGATGATAGGTGATTCAGAGTTGATGAAATATTTTGGAATAGCCTCGATTACATTCTTATCACGAAATATACTTTGAATATCAATAAAATCGATACCTTTATTTAGGAACTGAAGTTTCAGAAAATGTCTTTTATGTTCAGATTCTTTATCAATACGTGGACGAAGAACATGCTGTGTGTAACTTTGTATAAGTGAGGCAGTATTAATTAACGGATCTGTACGCATATAGATTTTATCAGCCTCTTCGTCTATTGACTTAAGACAGGAAAAGGGTAAAGACGATAAACAAGATAACATAGAATGTTTACCAGTTTGTTTTAGAATAGTATGTAAATCATGAATAGACATATTACGACGTAATTTACGCTTGATATTACCATTTCTACGTCTGCCATGTGATCTACTTTTACGTTTTCGAATAGAAAATATAGAGAAAATATCGATACTTGGATCTTTAGAAATATTGCCGCTTTGGAAAATGTTATCATTAAGGCCTAAAGGAAAAGGTGTTTGTAATTTCTTTATCCAGTCTAGCTCTGTGATGAAACGACCTTTAGATTTTAAACTACCAGTAGTTTTAGAATCATAATAAATTTGTTCTACTGGTTGAACCGAAACATATTTGAAAGAATGTCCTGTATGACGAAAATGCTGGTAAAGAAAATTGCGTACTTTTTTGATCCGGCAATGGTAACTGTGTTCACGAAACCTAGTTTTTAAAGAACGTCCTGTCTGACCTACATATTGAATGCCACAACGTGGCGCATTTCATGTAAGAACATATATAATATTAGATGAGTTTCAGTCTAAATCAGAATTAATCTTCACACTAAACACTCTACCATTAACAAGAGATTTAATTGTTGATCTAGTAGAAATGAAATTGCAACACATACACCTCTTACTATTGCACTTAGTAATTATTGGATACACCCTATGTCTTTTGTTCAAATAATGTGAATTTAGATGGACTTTACTATAACGAATGATAGATTGCTTTAAAGGAGACAAAACGATTTTAGGTCCATTATGAAAAATGTTACTAATAGCCGAAGAGGGAACATGAAAAGATGAAGCAGAAGACAATTTTAGAGGTTTAATACAAACTGACGGCTGTAGTGATTGGAAATTAGCCAGGTTATGAGGAATCTGAACGGAAGACACAGAGTGTAAGTTTAAGTTATTAATTTTGAGTTTAGGGAGACTATTCATATTTTGTGTAGTAATTGTAGCACCCTTCTGTAAAAAGCGACATACGTATGTAACGAAAAGTGGTGTAAAATAATAGAAAACATACCAGAGATTATGACAAAAATAAAGAAGACTAAGAATATGAATGAAACATTGAATAGTGAAACATTGAATGGGTAAAAAGTAAGAAGAAACACAAATAAGGTAAAGTCGCACTAGAGAAAACGCAAACGGCACAAATCTTAAAAGGGAAATTAAAATAGTCACACAATATGTCGGTGAGTACGGAAGCCACCATGAAGTGCAAAGTACGGTGTAAAGGTATGAGGAAACACATTGAATGTAGAGCAATTCCTGCAAGAGGAAGAAAACAATATTGATTGGATGTACGGGGAGACGTTTCACCGCCGCCACACTGCACAAACAACACTATTGTGCTTATAAATGGAAAAGTAGTAAAGTCAAGCAGGCAAAGCCACATGCAAGACGCAACCACCACCAAAACACCGATAGACAGCATGACACACACACACACAACCACACACCCAAACGCACACAAACACACGAAATGAAAACACCAAAAGACACACAAGAAACAGGGACAAACGTTCCACAACATGAACAAACCACAAGCACAAAGACGCAAGGCAAACAAAAGGAAGGGTGACAAAGAGAGTACCGCCTTGGCACGGTCAGCAGCAAAAACACCACTGGGGGTTTAAACCGGTTTACGGACGTCCTAACCTCACACTTCTCTCAAAGTCACCCTAGCTTTACAAATATTGTAAATAAAGGTATCCCCGCTGGACTTACCCACAACATAGACGACGGTGAACACAGGACAACATGTAAAACATAGCATAATAACTGTGACAATCCGTCAAATATGTACTCAATGACTTTGCTGAAGTCAGAGCACCTGCAGGCAAGCCGTTAAGGGCACGACAGGGAAAAAATAATACATGAGTCTGGTAAGCTCCTCCTGTATCCAAGTTTAAGAGTATACCATCATAGAGTACTACCCTCGGCCTGTCATCGCGCAAGCAAAGAGGGAAGCGTAGCTACCGACTGTAAAAGGGTCGATAACCAAACATGCAGTGTGTTGCAATATAATAGGATCATAACCTTTCTTTTTAAATTTTTTAATGCGTTTTATAAACAAATCATGAAAATGGATATGACCCCGAATTTTCCTAAGTTTGTAGATAACATCCCCATAAAATTCTGTTTTGTTTGTTTGTTTTGTTTCTCTTTTAGTATTTGTTGGCAAAACACTAGACGGTTTGTGACTGTTTATACAGATATACCAACTTATTTTGGATCAAAACATGACCTACTCTAAGTTAAACAAAACGAAACGACTACAGCGTTTCTTTGTTTTTAACAGCCTTAGAAAGTCGCAATTTTTAAATCGTAGTTGCCTTGGTGCAATTGATATGTACCTGGACTTGCATGTGGCGGGTCTTGAGTTTGATTCTTACCAATGACCACTTCTTTTTATTAAAATACTGTCCGTACAAAACAGCAATAAATATTAATAATAATAATAACAAAATACATTTGTATTAACATATAATTGAAAAAATGATTAAAAAATAACAATAAATAGCAAATCAGTTTGTGTTTAAAAAAGGAAACTGTGCATAGCTTGGGATTCGAACCCACGACCTCCTGTCTGCAAGACCAGGTACATATCCATTACACCAAAGCCCGGTACTTAATATGTGGCGTATTACTAAATTATGTTGCCTGGCCCTATATTTGTGCGCTGTTATATAAACAACAAAATAACAACAAGTCTCAATAATAAAGTATTTAAAAAAAACTTACTTTCGTTTAGACCCATGCACATGGAGAGTGAACGCATATGGAGCAACAGGCTGCCTGTGCAGAAAGGCTAATAAAAAATAACGTCACTGTTACTGTCAATGGATATCAAAATGTGCCCACATTTTGGTGGATTAAGCCCTTAATTAGTGGTGTATACACATGGACGTGGAGAAAAATCTCGATTTAAACTCAGAGAAAAGTTTATTGAAATGGAAAGAAGATTCGATACAAATTGCTGCATAAAACTGTGTTAGAACAGGAGGACGATGTTCACGATCAGCTGTTTCGGTGCCGAGGAAAGGTCAGATTCCTGACAATATACATTACTTTTACCTTAAAGTATATCCAGAAGGCATCTGGATGTCAATTAAGTGATGTCGTGTTTTAGCCTTTAGGGATTGGATTACTTTTATGCGGATGATTATCACAATGATTGTTACCGGCATACAGGGATAGTCAATGACCCTGTAAGAGTATAAAACTACACACTATTATTCGGATATTATACATATTAACTCTCTCCGTTGAATCAGTTACTGTTGAGTTCAGAGCATTTTGTGTATGCAAACACAAGGATTAAACTCTTCTACAGTTATTCTGTTTGCAGCTCAATCATTGAATACACTAGCGATAGGTGGATACAGTTTGTTCATTTAAATGTTTTTGTTATACATGCACTTTACCACTGTATTTGCCATCGAGGTTGTTGTAGATTAATCAGAGTGGGGATACGCTTATTTACACTGTTTGTCTTTTAGGGTGGGGTGGAATAAGTGTGAGGTTGGGCGCCCAAAAACCGGTTTAACCCCCACCCCGTGATTTTTGTCACTGACCGTTCCAAGGCGGTACTTACATCTTCCCCCTATTGTATGTTTGTTTTGTCCTTAGGCGGTTCTTGATTTTTTTATAGTTATGCACATTTGCTGTTTCCTTGTGTTGCTGTTCGGGCGGCTGATTGTTCTGTATGAGGTGTTTCCTGCATGACTCATTTTGTACCTTTACTGTATGATCTAATACACAATACATTATATGTATATATTATGCAATACGATCGTGTATTTATACAGGGATATTTTTGTTTGTTCGTATCGAAATATAAAACCACCAGAACAGACAATATAGCTAACATCAATGTGTTTTCTTTATAATTTCTGAAAGCGGAGGTTCTACTGTGATTTGTCACGGCTAATTTCACGTGCATCAAAATCCGATAACAAAACATACGTAATATTTATTCTAATATACTGATGAATAAATCATTCCCACAGACGAATAAATATCGTTAAAGGTAAAATGAATGGTTTTTATGCTCGTCTGAGCTTTTGCTTTTGAAGCAATGAAATCCGAAGGCATCATTGCCGTGTTCTTCAAATCGGATTAAAGGCCTGACAGAATACTCTTTCAATCAATTTTGTTTTCACTTCATGGATCGTTTAACCCTTATCCCGCCGTAAAATAAATATATCATGAAAGTGGGAGATCATTCAAAAGCAAAGGTAGCAATGCAAAAAGAGAAAATTGCAGACTCGGTATTATTGAGTATGTTCATGAGTAGTAATTAAGAGTGCAACACTACTCACGCCCCCTGGCACCGACTTAAGCAGAATTCATTTTTCAAAAAATAATAACATCAAAATTAATGATCCTGAAGGACCAGAAAATATAACAACACTGAGAATGAAGCAATACAAAGAGAGAACATTGCAGACTTGGTGTTATTGAGTATGCTCATGAGAAGTAATTAAAAGTGCAACACTACTCACACCATTCTAGCATCGGCTTAAGCAGTATTCGTTTTTCAAAAAAATAATCATCAAAGTTTGCTCAATTTTGTGTCTGTTTAAGTTTGACTACTTCCGATTTGAGAAAATATTCAACGACTGACATGAGAAAAGCTTAACCAAGTGTTAAACGGCTTGGATCCAGACGAGACGCTCGAGTTGCTCGACGTCTCATCTGTATCCAATCTGTTTGGAAATGCGACTACAGTCGCTGTTAGCAAGCCAGGGGGTAATATAGCGTACATAGTACAAACACTAATTGGTGTGCTGTAAAACCTCTCTAAACCGGACGATAAATTTAGTATAAGTATCGATCTAAGAAACAAATGGCAGCTTAATGCAGGTTGAATGTCATACAGAAAGCTCCTCTAGGAGCTTTCCGTATGCCTTTCACCAAGCATTAAGCAGCCCCCTGCCTAAACGTATATAAATTCCGCTCTACTAGAATTCCGGTTTAGAGGGGGTTTACTGTATACGTCCTTCCATAAAATCATTGTAAAAAGTCTCAAGGTTATTTAATGACACTGTGTCACCCTTTTTAGTAGAAATCAGTGTCAAATGTATGAACATCAAACGGTGGAATTTTGAAAATGAAGATCGATGTCCCTGTTTAGTTTTAAATGCTTTAAAATGCGTGATTGATTATAAAGACATGTTTGCCATATTTGAATTCCTTTAATATATGAGAGGATATAGAACGGTAGCGTTGTATTATATCATATAAATAGGGATCTATGTTAAAATCAAATCAATCATACAATATGACTATCGGGTTGCGCAATGTGATAGACTCCAACCATCCGAAGAAAGTACTACAAATCTACAAATAGATCTAGGCTTACAAAACCCTTAACCTAATTTTTTAACCCTTTCCCTGTTCTATGTGTATTTAAAATTTCAGTACCTACTCAATATTCATTGAAACAATAGTTATAATGAAATATGGAAGGTGGAACATTGTAGCCATTTTCGAAACTAAAGAAACAGATCTATCAAATTCCACTAGCAAACAGAGCAGACGCTGATCCGACGGCTCCTATAGGAAACCGTCTGGTCTGGGTCTACTCTGTTTGCAAATGTGCGAAAACACGTTTATATGGGGAAAAGAGTTAAGATACATATCTTCCATCGATCCGATGCATGTCTAACTATGATGATGGGAGAATGCCTCATGAGAGCTGATTTCCTATTAGGGAAGCTAACACCGTTGCACTATTTATGACAATGAATTCGTTGTACACATCAGTTTTGTTGTCTTTTTATTTACCCAGTAATCATAGTTAACTTCAAGTTAATGTCTGCATATAAACGTATAAAAATGGGGAAACAGTCATACAGGGAGCGTCACAAACAAAAGGACATGGCAGCCAAACACCAACGAACGGGAAACAGCAAGACAAAACGTGGTGGTACACACAAAAAGACAAAAAAACTTCACCCTATGAAAACATATGGAACAGACAGGAGCCAAAAAAGCTACTTGGAGCTTAAACCATACCTGTTTTTTCAATATGCTACCCAACAAGTTTTACATATAAACGATATTTCCCTCTCGTTTTCTCGGTATTAAAAGCACGTTTGTTAACTTCTACACTAATTCGGTATTCAATATAAATTAGTCTTTACTAAAATATAAGCATTAACCCCTTCAGTGCGAGACACGGGTCACTAATGGTCTTTGTAAACCGTGTAGATACAGATAAGAGGGCTTCTAGTGAAGCCATATTAACCCTTCGCTTGCTGTTCACGTCAATATACCTACCTGTAAATAGTGAAGACCCAGATGAGACAGCTCCTGCAGGAGCTGTCTCATCAGGGTCTGCACTATTTACAAGTTGATTGTGCAACTAGTGCACTCCACAACAGTGATTGCACAGCGAAATACGTGTACACAGTGAAGATATATGTAATTATACAACAGGATATGGGTAAAGAAGGAAACATGTATTTTAAAATTCAGCAAGAGAAGGGCTAGTAGTGTCGGCACTGTTCAAGTTACACTTTTCTCAAAATCTATAGCAAGCATGACTTTTTTTGTAAACTTTGGAATAGTTCATTTAACAAATTAGCCTTGTAAGGGTTAAAGAATATAAAATTTGGCCTACTAAATTCGTAAATGTATAGAAATAGCAATAATAACAATAATGGTTCATTTTAATTGTTTTCAAAGAAACTCAAAATAAGACAATATTGTCATTCTTTGATACTTTATATCGAACATTAATTCCTAAATTGCCGTTGATAAAAACAAATACGAGTATGACGTTATTCCACACTAACATTTTCTACAATACATTTAATGACGAGCTTTGTCTATTAAAAACACAGGAATTGAGTATGAATCAACGTAATGTATATTCATTAAATGGTATTAGGTGCAACTGGTACACTTCCAATCATCATTAACCCTTCGCTTGCTGAATTTTAAAATAGATTTTTCCTTCTTTACCCATGCCCTGTTGTATAATTACATATACCTTCACTGTGTACAAGTATTGCGCTGTGCAATCACTGCTGTGGAGTGCACTGGTTGCACAATCAACTTGTAAATAGTGCAGACCCTGATGAGACAGCTCCTGCAGGACTGACGCGATTAGCAAGCGAAGGGTTAAATGTAATCCTTCGGACGAGACTATGAACCGAGGTATGATGCATCAGTGTTTTACACTGGGCATCTAAAAGAACCAGAGAAACTCCGCCGATAGTAAGAGTAGAGCATCGTGCCCTGGTTTCTCTGTATCCTCTCCCCTCTCTCTGGGCGTCCAATTAGCCCATAGTGAGCAGAAACGGACGTTAATCCACGCAAAACAAACAAACAAACTAAACTGTTTATATGCTAGGTAATGCTAAATACAGGGCTCCAGATAAGATGCGTAAATTAAAACTTTTTCAAGAATAACTTCTTTATTTCTCTACCAAACCCTATGTTGTGACCATTCTTTAGAATCGTCTCTTCGAGACGATTCTAAAGAGTGGTCATAACATAGGGTTTGGAGGAGAAATCATGATTTTAGTATTTTAGTACACATCTTTATCTGAAGCTCTGTAAGTAATTTTTTGTCTGTGGCAATTGTTTTACACTGGGCATCTGAAAGAACCAGAGAAACTCCGCCGATAGTAAGAGTAGAGCATCGCGCCCGGGTTTCTCTGTATCCGCTCCATTCTGACTGACCAGTGCGTCAAATCCGCCCATAGTTGGTAGAAACGAACGTTAATTAACACAAACAAATATAAAATGTATCGCAAGAGGACCGCGGTTGTCGTTTTGCAAGCCTATACACTTGTGTTAGCCGACATGTGTGATGTGGAGCAGACGACGGGCGGTGGATTATATAATTTTATATTTACACTATTTATCTATTTACGCTATTTATCTTTACCCAATTAGATGGACAAAAATACATTTATCATATAAAAACTGACAACGTAGACAACGTAGACAAAAGGGGGAAATCAGGAGTATCGCCTTGGAAAGATCAATAGCCCAAAAAAGGTTACGCGGGCTCAAACCTGGTTTGAGGGAACCCAATCTCACGCTTATCTCACCTTCACCAAAGTAAAAGTGCAAAGTACATTAAGCTGGTGTACTATTTTGATTCTACATAATTATACATAGTGATACATTTTACAACAAATCTGTGTTGTTATATTAGGAAGAACTGGAATTTCACTCCAGTTATCCGAGTTTTATATTTGGAAGTTGAACTGTATCCATTCTTTGTTGCTTAGTTGAGTATTGAATTGAAATGTTTGCAAGAAATAAACATTTCCAAAATGGACGTTATTAATATTTTGAAATACATTAGATGATTAATGACTATGTTATTGTATAAGCAATTACAGTAAGATCGTAAACAAGTGCAATCCTATTGTTCGATTGAAATAACAAACGATTACAATGGATGAGATAGCCCGCTGATATTTTAGGAATACAGTTGTAAATATCACTTGATATTTGTCTTAATTTGGTAAACAAATGCCATGGACTTCAGTCGTCACTGGTGATTACGTTTTTGTTGTATCGCATTTCTGTTAAATTACACGACCGGAACAACAGACAGTTTGGATCCTGGTGAGTTGCTATATGATTAAATGCCTTAGATTTATGTAATCACTCTTTCTTCGGCAACAGGGTAAAGGTTGAAGGCATAGTTACGTTTGAAATTTGGTTTGATGTTGCAATATTGCTTAATAACAACAAAAACAATGATTTGTATCATAAAATGGAAAGCTTCATGTAAAGTATTTATATGTTTGGTCATAGACGACGTCAGATGGGGCAGCTTAGAGCTGATCCTATAGGCCACGAGCCGTGTTCTCGTGCTTTAAATTTTGGCCGAGACAACAATTAAAGATTCAAATATAGATATGTCAGTATTTATTTAGTCTTACATTTTATATTCTAATCTGATATGGTAATACAGTAAAACCTCTCTTAACCGGCAGTTAAATGTAGTATGAATATCGGTCTTGGAGACAGGTGGCAGCTTAATGCATGGTGAAAGTCATGCAGAAAGCTCCTAGAGGAGCTTTCTGCATGACTTTCACCCTGCATTAAGCAGCCACCTGCCTAAAAGTATGTAGATTATTATCTACTAGAATTCCGGTTAAGAGAGGTTATACTGTAGTCAGAGGCCCAGATAAGGAGCGTGAATTTAAATAATTTCTAAAATAACTCCTTTATTTCTTCACCAAACCCTATTCTGTGACCAGGCTTTAGACTTTTCTCTTCGAGACAAATCTAAAGAGTGGTCACAGTATACGGATTGGTGGAGAAGTGACGATTTAAGCATTTGGGTATGCACCTTTATTTGTATCTTTGGTAATAAAAAGCGTAATTAAGTGATGTAAATTATTGAGTAAGTTTGCAACTCGAAACTCCGATGTTTGCCTTTAACCAATTACTGCATATTCTATTTTTAGACAAATTACTCTATAGGCTATTTTGAGACCCATCCTCTTTGAATACATCTACCGAATAGGAGTATTTACTAAAGAAAAGGAAAACAATACAATTGTGTGGTTTTGAAACCATTGTGATAAATAGAGCATTTGTTCTATTTGTTACAATGCCATTGGTGTCAAAACGTGACTTTTACAAAGGTGTCAAAAGGCGCCAATCGCAGGAAAAGGGTTACGACAGGATGCTTGTTCAGTATTTATTCTTCGAACACTCCTCATATTAGGAAACTAAATGAAATTGTGCGAAAATATCATTAGTTATACTGTTCTTTCTCAGGGTACATGACGATTTATTCCCGGCTGAGGAAAGTCATGTTGCCCGAGACGTTAGGCGAGGATTACATGATTTTACCAGCCGGAAATTTGGTTATTTGGTATTTTCCAACATGCATTTGAACCCTTTCCATCATATAAACGCATTTCAACGCATCAGAAAACAGAGCAGAACCAGATCAGACGATTCCTCTACTTTGTTTGAGTATGGAATTTGATAAATCTGTTTCTTTAGTTTCTAAAACGGCTTCAATGTTACACTTTCCCTATTTCATTATAAAAAGAAATTGCCTATGAATATTCAGTAGGTGTTGAATTTGGGACTAAATATAGAACAGTGAAAGGGTTACATAACATACTAATACTTCGTGGCCAAAACTCATCAGAGAACATTAAGCGCGAATCAGTGATTTAACCCTTCGCTTGCTATTCACGTCAATATGCCTACCTGTAAATAGTGAAGACCCAGATGAGATAGCTCCTGCAGGAGCTGTCTCATCAGGGTCTGCACTATTTACAAGTTAATTGTGCAACCAGTGCACTCCACAGCAGTGATTGCACAGCGAAATACCTGTTCACAGTGACGATACATGTAATTATACAACAGAGCATGGGTACAGAAGGAGAAATGTATTTTAAAATTCAGCAAGAGAAGGGTTAATTGCAGTACTTGTCGTGGATTGATTGAAATATTATTTCTAGCCTTTAATCGCATTTGAAGTAGACGATAAGAGTGAATAGTAGTCATTACGGATTCTAACACACCAGAAGCACAGCTCAGACGAGTATAAAACAAATTCGCATTACCTTAAGCGACATCCCTATAAATCATTCGTCTATGAGGGTGATTAATTCACAGCTATGTTGAATTATACATATATTGTATGCATAGTTATCTGATTATTGTGCGCCATGATAAGCCATCCTGCTCTAAGAATCCGGACAACCAGTCGCCTCTTAAGTTTTAACACATTCCCTCCTAATGATGCATTTTGTCGCCCCCTGTAAAAGTCATATTTTGAAACAATTGTGATAAATAGAGCATTTGCTCCATACAATTCTACACAATTCTAAAAATCGCCTTTTCAATAGTTCATTCTAGTTTTTGGTAGATTTATTCAAAGAGGTTTGGTCTAATAATAGTCTAGGAGGGAAAGAGTTAAACCTTTTCTCCATACATTCGCATCGTAATTCCTTTGCAAACACGTGCAATACTAGTTTTCTCTAACATACAGTAGAATCAGTCTTAAAGCGACCATCAAAAGGTGTTATACTTGTGGCATATAAGGAAGGTGGTAGCTTAATGCAGGTCAATGGTAATACAGAAAGCTCCTATAGGAGCTTTCTGTATTTTTTTTACCCTGCATTTAGCAACTACCAACTTTGTAAAACTCCTATGTTCAATAAATTAATGGTTGCTTATAATGATGACGTCATCAATATTAATAAGATTTTTTTTTATAATGGCACATGACCACAGGACATTTTGCCTCAGGCAGAAGTTATAGAATCAGATCTATATTAAATCATAAGCAAACAGAGCAGACCCTGATCAGACGGCTCCTATAGTTGTCTGATCTGGGTCTACTCTGTTTGCAGATGCGTCAAGATAAAAGAAGAGTTCGCGGCAACAACTACCCATATTCAAATGCGGACAAACCGACCGACTGTCAGACAGAATGATTCCAGTATACCCGCTCAAATAAGGTTGCGGGGGTATAATAATCGAGACAAATAATAAATGGCTACATTGCTCCCTCTCTACAACGACACCCTTTGGGATACGAAGATTGTATGTGTTGTTCAGAGGGAGTTGTTATAGGGAGGGAAAATCAAACACATTTAGCTTGTTTGTAGATCCCCAGATAAGGTGTATTTCGAGAACTAAAACCGTTATGCTTCCATCAAACCCTATGTTGTGACCACTCTTTAGAATCGTCACAAAGTGACGATTCCAAAGAGTGGTCACAAAAAAGGGTTTGATGGAGGCATAGGGAAAATACGATGGAAAAAAGTTGTTTCTGGAGCCTTGTTGTTTCGGAAATAGTGACATTCGTTGTTGTAAGGAGGGAATCGTTATTGAGAGGGTCGTTGTAGGGAGGGAGCACTGTATTGTTTGTAAAGTATTTGTTCCAAGCGTCAGGCCAATCACTCGATTGAATGGTCTGTCGTGAGTATGGCCAAATGTGCAATAACACACCGGTAGCTACTGGCTTGTCTGTGATATGTTCTGTATATCAATTTCACAAAGTGTAATTTAAGTAGTATTTGTAGAAATTAGGCATAGACGCCTACATTTACGAGATTTGCGTTGTTTGGTTAGAATATTTCCCAATACCATATACGAAGCAAAAGAAGTGAATCAGCCAATTGCACATTCTGCAAATCAATCTCGTTTTACAATTGTCTATGTTCGCGTACACCATATTGCACAATGCGATTGATTAGAACCGATACAGTTACTTTGAAGGCAATAATACAAAATTGTGAAACCAAAACTATACATCAATCGATTAAAGAGACGGTAAAGACAGATCATTGACCATTTCGGCGCCAACTTTCTAATTGTCGTCTGCAATCCAAGTTTGTTAAATCACTATAAAAGCACATATATAGAGATTGAGACAAATAGTGTCTGATCTGGGACTGCACTATTTGTCTTGGTGCATTTATGCGACATTGGCGGTGAAAGGGTTAATGAATGATGAAGATTAGGCAAAGCGTTCTCAGTGTATTTACATTATCATACAGTATAAAACTGTAAATGCGTGTGTGTATATATCTTAATGAAATCAACATGTACGTCACATCTCGAAATTCGATATAGTATGGCATAATATAAAACGTTATAACACATAGAAAAATACAATCGATGCAATGCTATCACATTTTTCTAACTCTTGAAACAATTGTGATAAATAGAGCATTTGCTCCATAGGAGCAGATGCTCTATTTATCACAATGTTTTCTAAACTACACAATTCTAAAAATCGCCTTTTTCAATAGTTAATGCTAGTTTTCGGTAGATTTATTCAAAGAGGTTTGGTCTAATAATAGTCTAGGAGGGAATGAGTTAAACCTTTTCTCCATACATTCGCATCGTAATTCCTTTGCAAACACGTGCAATACTAGTTTTCTTTATTGGTTTAATACATACAATAGAACCAGTCTTAAAGCGACCATCAAAAGGTGTTATACTTGTGGCATATAAGGAAGGTGGTAGCTTAATGCAGGTCAATGGTAATACAGAAAGCTCCTATAGGAGCTTTCTGTATTTTTTTACCCTGCATTTAGCAACTACCAACTTTGTAAAACTCCTATGTTCAATAAATTAATGGTTGCTTATAATGATGACGTCATCAATATTAATAAGATTTTTTTTTATAATGGCATATGACCACAGGACATTTTGCCTCAGGCAGAAGCTATAGACTCAGATCTATATTAAATCATAAGCAAACAGAGCAGACCCTGATCAGACGGCTCCTATAGGAGTTGTCTGATCTGGGTCTACTCTGTTTGCAGATGCGTCAAAATAAAAGAAGAGTTCGCGGCAACAACTACCCATATTCAAATGCGGACAAACCGACCGACTGTCAGACAGAATGATTCCAGTATACCCGCTCAAATAAGGTTGCGGGGGTATAATAATCGAGACAAATAATAAATGGCTACATTGCTCCCTCTCTACAACGACACCCTTTGGGATACGAAGATTGTATGTGTTGTTCAGAGGGAGTTGTTATAGGGAGGGAAAATCAAACACATTTAGCTTGTTTGTAGATCCCCAGATAAGGTGTATTTTGAGAAATAAAACCGTTATGCTTCCATCAAACCCTATGTTGTGACCACTCTTTAGAATCGTCACAAAGTGACGATTCCAAAGAGTGGTCACAAAAAGGGTTTGATGAGGCATAGGGAAAATACGATGGAAAAAAGTTGTTTCTGGAGCCTTGCTGTTTCGGAAACCGTGACATGCGTTGTTGTAAGGAGGGAATCGTTATTGAGAGGGTCGTTGTAGGGAGGGAGCACTGTATTGTTTGTAAAGTATTTGTTCCAAGCGTCAGGCCAATCACTCGATTGAATGGTCTGTCGTGAGTATGGCCAAATGTGCAATAACACACCGGTAGCTACTGGTTTGTCTGTGATATGTTCTGTATATCAATTTCACAAAGTGTAATTTAAGTAGTATTTGTAGGAATTAGGCATAGACGCCTACATTTACGAGATTTGCGTTGTTTGGTTAGAATATTTCCCAATACCATATACGAAGCAAAAGAAGTGAATCAGCCAATTGCACATTCTGCAAATCAATCTCGTTTTACAATTGTCTATGTTCGCGTACACCATATTGCACAATGCGATTGATTAGAACCGATACAGTTACTTTGAAGGCAATAATACAAAATTGTGAAACCAAAACTATACATCAATCGATTAAAGAGATGGTAAAGACAGATCATTGACCCTTTCGGCGCCAAATTTCTAATTGTCGTCTGCAATCCAAGTTTGTTAAATCACTATAAAAGCACATATATAGAGATTGAGACAAATAGTGTCTGATCTGGGACTGCACTATTTGTCTTAGTGCATTTATGCGACATTGGCGGTGAAAGGGTTAATGAATGATGAAGATTAGGCAAAGCGTTCTCAGTGTATTTACATTATAACACATTATAAAACTGTAAATACGTGTGTGTATATATCTTAATGAAATCAATATGTACGTCACATCTCGAAATTCGATATAGTATGGCATAATATAAAACGTTATAAAACATAGAAAAATACCATCGATGCAATGCTATCACATTTTTCTAACTCTATAGATGTATATCTTGTAAAATATGATAATGTGAATTATTTCCTTGAGATGGTACCGACCAACCTTACTGGCTCATCTGCCACATGGGCTAAATACACCGCGGGCGGTAAATACCTTTCATCTGCAAAAAATGACATCTGATTAAAGTTTCTTTTTCTAAAATAATTTACTCATCTGAACACAAACCGTCTATAACGGTAAAAACAAATCCCCAAACTGTCGCAAGCTCTGCGAGTTTCTTTCCGTCAGTTCAGACGGTGAAATAGTTAAAATCAATCAGATTTGACCGCCGTTTGGCCCGAACGTGATTTAACAGATTTAGTTTATATGCATGAGCGTATGAATAATGCCCTTGCTCTGTACATAAAGCATATCGGCAATAGACCTATTCATCAAACTAACTTGCAAGGTCACTCACTCTATGACATTGAAAAAAGAGTACATATAATACAAACATAACGTTTGGACCCCATAACTTATTTAAGATGTGGTAAATGCACTTGGATTTGCCCGCAAAATGGCACACTTACAAAGAAAAACATTCTAAAAAGAATGACAGAAATTTGTACCAATGCCGGTCTGAACCCTTTCGCTGTCAAACTCTGTCGTCTGCTAACTTTGTCGTCTAACTTTGTCGTCTGCTAACTTTGTCGTCTGCTACAAATTTTCATTTGTTTGATTTTCCTCATTTTTGTTTCAAAAACATAGCAACAGTAACAAACAGTTTGGATCCTGATGAAACGCCGAGTTACTCGGCGTCTCATCTGGATCCAAACTGTTTGCATAGGTAATCACAGATCCGGCATTGGTAGCGAAAGGGTTAAAGACAGGTGGCATATTATTTGGGAGTTTTATGTTTGACTTTCACTTTATTAAAATTCCAGTTTATACGGGGTTAACTCTGTAGTATGCTAACCAAAAGTAATAGTTTAAATCAATATAAAACTGGTATAAATCTCTTCTGTATTGGAAACTCCTTCGATGACACTCTTATAATACACCGTCTGGCACCTTTCCCGGACGAGTTTGATATCATTTGTTTTCAAAATGACTACGAGCATCGTATTATTTTTATCACTTATTTCAACTGGAAATGCCGTTTTTGACAGGGCCTTCATTTTTATTTACACAATAACGCATAGTGGTATACACAATAGCCCATAGTGGTATATACAATAGCCCATAGTGGTATACACAATAGCCCATAGCACTATACACAATAACGTGTGATGTTTCTATAGTAAAACCTCTCTATTACGGCCATTAAATTGTGTTAATTAGTTGGTATATTAGGTCAGGTGGCTGCTTAAAGCAAGGCGAAAGCAAAACAGAACGCTCCGATACTTTCACCTTGCTTTAAGCAACCACCTGCTTTTAACAAAAAATACTTGATGTAATTTAGTGGTCGTTGTAGAGAGGTTTTACTGTACATGACGTAAATCTTATATTATTCTAAACAAGTGTAATACAGAGCAATACGTGATTGCTATATTAACTCCAATACAAGCGAGCTTATGTGATAAAATGTATTGTACTATGCTGTTGATGTTGATCAGGCTGCAAGATCCGTCTGATCAGAGTCTGCTCTTGTTATTAATCTGATTTTAACATTTTCCACCTTGATGATCAAAATCCCTTTTCCATTCCATATTCAATTTTATTGAATATGTCCATGAATATTAACAACGTGATATTATCTTCCGTTCTGCAGACTCTATGTGTATCATCAAACCGTTAGACACTCTGGTTATTTTCTTATGAATATATTGAAGACAGATATACTCTAAAACCTCTCTATACCGACCACTAAATTGTGTTAATTAGTTGGTACATGTAGTGGCTGCTTAAAGAGAGGTGAAAGTAAAACAGAACGCTCCTACAGGAGTGTTCTGTTTTACTTTCACCTTGCTTTAACAGCCACCTGCCTTTACACAAAATACTTAATGAAATTTTAGTGGTCGTTATAAAGGGGGTTTACTGTACTCTAAAACTGTTAATAAACGAAAATGCGCCCAGCAGAGAAAATATTTGTACTAAAAGAGAAAACGTATGTGCAATTGAACTTCGGTATATCGGATTTCAGGGGACAATACAAATATTGTGAAAGTGGGTGATTCTTTGAAAGCAAAAATAGCAATACCAAAAGAGAAAATTGCAGACTCGGTTTTATTGAGTCTGTTCATGAGTAGTAATTAAAAGTGCAACACTACTCACGCCCCCTAGCACCGGTTTAAGTAGTATTCAATTTTCAAAACATATATCATCAAAACTAATGATCCCGAAGGACCAAAAATATAACAACGCTGAGAATGAAGTACGGGGCGACTTTTTACTGCCGCCACACAAGCACGTAACACCTGCTGTTGTGAAGTACATATATTCTGAAAGTGGGTGATCATTCGAAAGCAAAAGAAACAATCCAAAAGGGAAATTTGCAGACTCAGTTTTATTGAGTCTGTTCATGAGTAACAAATTACTTTAAAGATACTCGAATCATCCGATTTCTAATCTGGACAATGTCTCAAGTTTACAGCTTAATGCAGGTCTGGAGTAATGTTAAAAGCTCCTGTAGGAGCTTTCAGCATTACTTTCGATCTGCATTAAGCTGTTACGTGTGTTTCTATATGGGCGTAGTGATACAGTTTAGAACAACTCAGGACCGAAGGATCGAACGTTTACTTCGAGTTGTCTTAAAGATGGAGTTATTCGAGTTCAAAATATCGAAGTTTACATGTAACTGTATCT
The DNA here is from genome assembly GCA_963576725.1 of Azorinus chamasolen. Classification (NCBI taxonomy): domain Eukaryota; kingdom Metazoa; phylum Mollusca; class Bivalvia; order Cardiida; family Solecurtidae; genus Azorinus; species Azorinus chamasolen. Next base: position 63,230,044 of record OY755253.1, on the reverse strand, counting down.
GGTAAATTTCACTAAGCAGCATATTGTGTCATATCTTGACTAAGATGCTGATAAACCGACGCTAAAAAACACACTTTTGATTAATGTTTGATAATGGACTTGCAATATTTGAACATAACGCGTAAAGTTTAATCACATAAGAGCATTAACAGAATACGACCAGTGCTGCTTCATACTCAATAGACACGGCCATTTAATTCATTCATATTCTTCACCAGTGTCGGTGCCCAGCCGAGATTATGTCTATATTGATAGTGTCCCGTTAGGAACTTGAATAACAATTCCAAAAAATAAAGTAAAACCTAACTAAACCGGTCGTTCAATTTAGTATAAATATTGGTCTTGAGTAAAGGTGGCAATTCAATGCAGGGTGAAAGTTAGACCGAAAGCTCTTACATGAGCTTATGCATGACATTCACCCTGCATTAAGCATTATGATATTCACCCTGCATTAAGCAGCCACTTGCCTAAAATATCTAAATTCTTCTCTACTAGAATTCCGGTTAAGAGAGGTTTAACTGTATACTACTGATATTGTTCAAAATAAATCTTATTTCCATGAAAGGTTTAGTGATTAACCTATATTTCAGCATCTAGAAATGGTTTAGAGAAATGCAAAGAAATAAATCTTATTATAAAACGAATTACATGAGAGTCTTATGGAGAGTTGTAAAAGTGTCGTTCCCCGTCTGATCCGATCAAGGCATTGAAAGAACACTTTACCCAAGTTTCACGAACGAGATTAATTTTAATTTCAGTAAAATGCTCAACTTCTTTAGCATGCACAAATTCGTAACTACAGTAGAATCTATAATTTTGGACATATAAGGCAGGTTGTAACTTAATGAAGGTCAAAAGTAATGCAGAAAGCTGCTTTGGGAGCTTTCTGCTTTACTTTGTCCTGCATTAGGGTTCTACTGTATTCAACACTCCTCAATATACACGTGATTTGTATCTATATCCACCTTCGTCTCATGTTAAACTAGTATAATTAACGAATTTCGCAGACAAAGAGTGTTTAACCAATTTCTCCATAAATAAGCATTAGACAGATTAGACCCAGATCAGACGGATCCTATAATTATATATACATGTTATTATACATTTTTGATATATTTACTGAAAATCAATTTGAACAATATAACATTTTTTATTACCGGTGATTTCAATAGCCGGACCGGTGAGAGGCTGGACTATGTTGAGTATGAATTATGGAATAAGTGTGTGCTTGGGCGCCCAAAACCGGTTTAACCCCCAAGTGACTTTTGTCACTGACCGTTCCAAGGCGGTACTTCCATCTTCCCCCTATTGTATGTTTATTTTGTCTTTGTGCGTCTCTTTATTTGTTGGTAGTTATGTACATTTGCTGTGTTTTCTTGTGTTGCTGTTCGGGCGGATGTTTGTTCTGTAATTGGTGTTTCCTGCAGGACTCACATTTGTACTTTCAGTTATTACCAGATGACTATGTTGAAGGTGCACACATAAAACGAAACTCTCATGACAAATGTGTAAACGACTTTGGATTATTCTTATTAGAATCTTGTAAAGAGACAAGTCTTAGAATAGTAAATGGTAGGGTGTGAAAACTAAGATGAATACGACATCGCATTTGAACGGTCATTTCTAAAATGATGGGGGAGGAGAGCTTCAACCATGGTTAGGGGAAACGTCTAACCTCACCCTAACACCATCTACATCCTATCTGGCGAACAGTGTAAAATAAATACTCCATAGATACTCCATAAATATGTATACTCTATAAATAATCCTTTACAAGCAAAACAGACTCAATTTCGACGACGTTTGTAGGAATAATCTAATCAGATTCTGCGCTGTTCGATGATCAATATAGATTCGACAGTTTCTACAATGGTCAACACGTTCACGTGTACATGTACCCTTATCCAGTTACCTCATAAGTTATTTTTAGACCCAACCTCCTTGAATAAATCTACCGAAAAGGAGCATTAACTAAAGAAAAGGAAAACATGAGTTTGAAACCATTTTGATAAATAGAGCATTTGCTCCTATAGGAGGGAAAGGGTTATACATTAAATCTTATCCATGTTCATAGTATCACTATAGCCAGTGTTAGTAAACGGTTTAACACTCTGAAGCAATATGGTCCAGTCTTTGACCCTAATCAGATGCTAAATTACTCTATGTGTCATAATCAAGATCTGGACTTTTTAGTTGAGTCTGAGTTCGTTCTGAAGCATTTGATTGGTCATATTTGAGTTCTCAAGCTTTTGATTGGTCAGATTTGAGCCCAAGGCTCAAATCTGACCAATAAAAAACTTGAGAACGAACTCAGAATCAACTAAAAGCTTTATAAGCATGGACCCTGAGCTGTACGAATAATACCGAGTCTGAACGAGCTCAGTATGATTTGGATGAAATAGTTGCATCTGTATTTGAGTACATAAGTAAATTACCAAGCAAACACACTTGTTTGAATGGCTGGATATATGAGTACAATATATATGGATATATGAGTACAATATAAGATAAATGATATTACAAACGGGACCACCACCTTCATCTTCAAAGGTATGATTGATGTGGACGTCTTCTGAAAGTGATCACTGGTACAAATGCTGCGTTATCTGTCAGGTATGTACTTTACAAGACGGTCTAATAATGACACATACAATATTGTATAAGTGCCTTTGCGATACTAAACTCTTTAGAAATCTGTATCGGCATTTCTAATTAATCATATCGAAGTATGTATCAGAAATGCAATACGCATTGTTTAAATTACAACGCAAAATACAACAATATATTAAGATTAGATGCAAATGAATACCAAAATGTTCAGTATTCAATTTAAATTATGTGTCATATTATGTCTGATGTAATAACAGACCCTTTGTAGGATATCCCAACGGTAATTGCTCCCATCGTCTAGTCGATATTAACCATATAATTCGTATTCTTATTGGAATATATTCAATGGAAAAGTAGTAAAGTCAAGCAGGCAAAGCCACATACAAGACGCAACCACCGCCAAAACACCGATAGACAAGAAATATAGGTTTTACATCAAAGACATGCAAAAAGTGCAAGTGGCTTTTATTTACACTGTTTGTCTTTTAGGGTGGGGATGGAATAAGTGTGAGGTTGGGCGCCCATAAACCGTTTTCACCCCCAGTGACTTTTGTCACTGACCGTTCCAATGCGGTACTTCCATCTTCCCCCTATTGTATGTTTGTTTTGTCTTTGTGCGTCTCTTGATGTTTTTATAGGTATGTACATTTGTTGTTTCCTTGTGTTGCTGTTCGGGCGAATGTTTGTTCTGTATGTGGTGTTTCCTGCATGACTCATGTTTGTAAATTTACCTAGTGAATCATTCTGAAACACTACACGCAAGGCGTCCATTCTCTCTAGATAGTCATACATGTACGAACACATTTCATTCAATAGAGTTTCTATTAGTACATTACATTGCAATTTGCAAACAGAGTATACATAGAACAAAGGTTAGCTTATGAAATGATATATATCTGGTTTAAGGTTCTGTGATAGCAAATACATTTTCTGTGCTTATTTGTCATGTTTGAAATATATCTGATTTGTATCATCAATTATTACATGAAACTGTATTGCGTAAATGATTTTATTGCTCCTATGTGATCCCTCTGACCAGGGTCTTCGCTGTTTGCTTCACAATGTATGTGCAAAGGGTACACCAGCCTACACTATCTGTCAGATACTACATGCACATTATAACTACTTTTTTGACCAGGGCATTAGCCTATGCCATAGTAGCGAGGCTAGATTTTGAGGGGCGTCATTTTTTCAAAGCGAAACTTGGTCAAGATTACACCCAAAATTACTACATGTGCTCCCTCCCTACAACGACCCTCTCGATAACGATTCCCTCCTTACAACAACGCATGTCACTGTTTCCGAAACAACAAGACTCCAGAAACACCCTTTTTCCATCGTATTTTCTTTATGCCTCCACCAAACCCTATGTACGCGGAAAAGAGTTCTACAGATTTGTTGTAGTATATAACCGCCTTTCGCTAAGGCAATATCTTGGAATACCTACCTTGCCACGGAATGAATTGGAATACCTTTGACATCGTCTCTATTTGTATTTAGCCATGCACTCATTCCTAGATATTGCGATATTGTTGGAGGCTATTGCCTTTACATGTATTTGCATAAAACAAAACTGACCTGATGATTCAATAGTGGTCAGTTCCTGACATACAACGTTTGAAGCCAACCAAAAGTCCACCATCGGCCTGTAAAACGTTATCAATTTGTAATTTCTTTGGTTTGAATTGCATGTTGTTGATAGGTGATCGGAAGATCGGGGGATCTACCGGCATTCAATATGTGTTTACTGTATGTGTTGCATCGGTTGTGTTTACTCGGTCCCGGAGTCAAGTCGGCCCGGGTAAAGTCGGCCCAATACCAGTGAACATATATAAAGAAATTGAAAAAGGTACCATATCGTTTCATCCACTTTATTCATGTCAGCACTAAGCAAAAAACTATTAACAATAATCAGAAAAAATACAAGCACTTTATAGATATGTGACACAAATGCAATGTCAAAAAATAACTCTAATATGGTGATATCTTAACTTTGGAAACAGTTTGGATCCAGATGATACACCTAGTAACTCGGCATCACAAGTGATCCAAATGTTTTGATCAGGGTCTTCATTGTTTGCTATATTAAGTAAATGTCATACTGGATAGTGTGGACCGGATTAATTACTTGTTATATATGAGAACAGGCCGTATTAAAAAGCAGAGGTGTTTCCCTCTTACTTTGTGATTTAGTAGGGATATTTGAAAAACATGAAGGACTGTATGTGTATCTAAAGATTTAATTTGTTGTAACAAGGGCTAAAATGCTAACCAGACTTAAATCATACTTGTTATAGGCTAAATGCGAAGTGATACAAATGATCATAAAGCGGAGGTGCTGTTGTATTCGGTCCACAAATTTAGACATTTCCCAATCTGCCAGTGACTGAAGCATACAAAGCAAGCCCAGAATTGGCAACTCCTATAGTAGGATTCTTATTTTCGTCTACTTTGTAAAGGTTTTAAACAAGTATTTGTTTCAAGGGGAAAACGTTTTTTTCAATTCATATTTTCGTTTTATGTCCGATCAGATATAAGGGGCCATATTGTTTTTGCCCTATATTTTTGTCTGATGTTTGTCGCCCAAACAGCACCATGACATAAAAGAACAACAAATGTACATGTCTTTCAAAAGACAGACAATGACGAAGAAAGACGAACACAACTCGCACTTATTCAAAAGTCAGTGTAAATAAGGATATCCCCCTCTCCGACTAATCTACAACAACATCGCTGGCAAATAGAGTGGTGAATTACATGTACAATGAAACATATTTAAGTGAAACTAACTTCTGCTACTAGTAACGTTTTTCATAATGGACCAAAAATTGTTCTGTCTCCTTTAAAGCAGTCTATCCTTCGTTATAGTAAAGCCCATCTAATTTCATATTATTTGAACAAAAAACATAGGGTGTATCCAATAATTACTTATACCCCCATTCCACTGAGCGGCGATTCTGCTACGCTTCGAAAGTTTGGTAAGAACGCCGCGAATCGTAGCAGGAGCGGCAACAGCGCAGTAGAAGCACCCTGATCGTAGTAGAAGCGTAACAGAAGCTTCTTGATCGCCACTTCACGGCGTTTGTTTTGACCTTGCTCAAAACAATCGTAGTGGCATCGCCGTGGACTCGAATCGCCACAGAAGCGTAGTAAGAAATTCATGAACGCAGCAGTATCGTAGCCGCAGCGTGAGTAACGGAGCGCAATCGCAGTCGCATCGCACCAAAAGCGCCGATATATTTGTCCGCATACAAATGCTTTTTCACACATTTACAAACAGAGTAGACCCAGATCAGAAGCTCCTATTGGAGCCGTCTGATCAGGGTCTGCTCTGTTTGCTTATAACATGATATAGATATGATTCTACAGTTTTTGTCAAAGCAAAACATTTCTTAAAAAGGTTAAATTTTAAAAATGCAGCTAATAAATATTCATAAGATCGTTCTTTCTTACATGGATACTGAACAGGGAAAATGTTAATGCTTGAGTCACCCATTAAAGACTTAGCAAAAAGAAGACCTAGATCAGACCCAACACTGCGTTTTTCTTGATCTGGGTCTTCAAAACAATTTGATCAATTTTCTTCGAAGGATGATGGTCAACTACTTCAAAATCAGTTTAATCACCCATTTTATATAGAAACGTTCCAAAAGCGCAACAGAAACGCAGCTCCTGTGCCTAGGTCGAAGCAAGGTCGTAACAGCAACGTATTAAGCGTAGACGAAGCGTAGCCTGAAATCCCTTGTCGTAGTGGAAGCGTAGTAGAAGCGTATTGAAGAGACCTCAAGCGCCGTAGCAGCGCAGCAACATCGCGACAGGATCGTAAACAGCGCAGCGAGATCGTTTTTGAGGCGTACTATAAGCGTACTAGAAGCGCCTTAGTCCCAAAATTAGGCACATGACGGCGCTTCTGCGGCGATCTGGAAAATTTTGGAGAAGCGCCATGATCGCCATGAGCGCAGTGGAAACGCCGCCCAGTGGAATGGGGGTATAAATGCAATAGTAAGAGATGTATGTGTTGCAATTTTATTTCTACTAGATCAACAACTAAATCTCTTGTTAATGGTAGAGTGTTTAGTGTGAAGATTAATTCTGATTTAGACTGAAACGCATCTACTACATATATGTTCTTACATGAAATGCGCCACGCTGTGGCATTCAATATGTAGGTCAGACAGGACGTACTTTAAAAACTAGGTTTCGTGTTCACAGTTACCATTGCCGGATCAAAAAAGTACGCAATTTTCTTTTCCAGCATTTTCGTCATACAGGACATTCTTTCAAATATGTTTCGGTTCAACCAGTAGAACAAATTTATTATGATGCTAAAACTACTAGCAGTTTAAAATCTTAATCTCGTTTTATCACAGAGCTAGGCTGGATTAAAAAGTTACAAACACCTTTTCCTTTAGGCCTTAATGATAACATTTTCCAAAGCGGCAACATTTCTAAAGATCCAAGCACAGCACACAGACACACAGCATGTTCTTCGTCCTCGTATTGATAAAGAATCTGAACATAAAAGACATTTTCTGAAACTTCAATTCCTAAATAAAGGTATCGATTTTATTGATATTCAAAGTATATTTCGTGATAAGAATGTAATCGATACTATTCCCAAATATTTCATCAACTCTGAATCACCTATCATCTGTTATAAATATAATAAAAGTACAAAAATGAGTCATGCAGGAAACACCACATACAGAACAAACACTCGCCCGAACAGCAACACAAGGAAACAGCAAATGTACATAGGCAGAAAAAACAACAAGAGGCAGAAAAAACAACAAGAGACGCACAAAGACAAAACAAACATACAATAGGAGGAAGATGGAAGTACCGCCTTGGAACGGTCAGTGACAAAAGTCACCGGGGGTTTAAACCGGTTTATGGGCGCCCAACCTCACCCTTATTTCCATCCCCATCCTAAAAGACAAACAGTGTAAATAAAGGTATCCCCTCTCCGACTAATCTACAACAACCGCTACAGCAAATACAGTGGTAAAGTGCATGTATAACAAAAAAAACATTTAATTGAACATACTGTATCCACCTATCGCTAGTGTACTCAATGATTGAGCTGCAAACAGAGTAACTGTAGAAAAGTAATAAAGGGTACGACAAAAATGAAATAGTACAGATATCCGACGTTCTCCTTCCATTTCTGGATTTAAGAGGTCGCCTTCATAGAGTACTAAACCTTTCTTGTCGGCGTACATGCAAAGAGGCCAGCGTGATTGCCAACTGTAAAAGGGTTCACAGCCAAACATGCAGTATGTTGTAGTAATACAGGATCATATCCCTTTTTAATGAATTGTTTTATATATTTGATGAACAAAGTGAGAAAATGGGTATGTCAAATAATTTTACGAAGTTTGTAAATCACATAATAAACCTATTTAACTACAATAAAATTGTCTCAGACTTAAATATTGATGTCAATACCCCTACTTCCTGAGAGTGTAGCATTTCTAGCTTTTGTTATAAACCGGTTGGTCATGTCATTACTGGTAATTTTGATATCATTAAGGATAAACATCTCAGGACCCTCCTAGCTACAGGACCTAAATATAGATTACCTTCCCTTATTGATTTTGTCGCTTGTCGAACTCATATTGCGGAAGCTATTCAAGAATTCTGCATCAAATGTTGTCGACGGGAACATGCTGATGTTAATGCCCTTTCTGATTATTGTTTTTAATCTGATGTATTTTTGATATTATTGATACGCGTATTACTTTTTACAAATCAAATTACCATATTTTACCACCTCGACCTAGAGTTACATTTCGCTATTTGAAGAAAAATATTTCTAATTTTCATTCGAATTATGTTCTTGTTCCTGCTGACAAGGCATCAAATAATGTAATCATTATTTGAAGATTGTATTATGTTGATGTTTTAAGGAAGGAGCTAACTGATTCACAAACTTATATAACAGTTCCAAAACCTGAAAAAGATATAGTCTCGGAACATGTAAACATGTGCAATAATTTTAAATTCTGAAGGGTGGTGATCCCTCGAAAGCAAAAATTGCAACACAAAAAGAGAAAATTGCAGACTCGGTTTTATTGAGTCTGTTCATGAGCAGTAATTGAAAGTGCAACACTGCTCACGCCCCCTAGCACCGGCTTAAGTGGTATTCAATTTTCAGAACAAGAAGTACTGAAATTCATGATCTCGAAGGATCTAAGTCTGGTCCTAACATAAAACAACAAAAACTTTCTACTTTGTACTGGATTCCGAAACTACATAAAAACCCTTATAAGGCGCGTTTTATTGCCAACTCTAGCTCTTGTACTACCACTAAAATATCTAAACTTTTGACGTCCTGTCTTACTACGATAAAAGAACATGTAAAACGTTACTGTGATAAAATATATGAAAATTCTGGTATTAATGTTTTTGGTCCATAAAAAATTTAAATGATGTTTTAACGAAACTTGAAAATGAACAGTATAACATTTCTTCACTTAGCTCTTATGATTTCTCTACACTCTATACTACTCTACCTCACCATCTTATAAAGGATAAACTTATTAAATTAATACAAAAAACTTTTGCCAGAGAAAACAAAATGTTCATTGCTTGTAATGTTGAACGTTCATTCTGTTCGAATTCAGAAGTTGAACATTACACAATGTGGACTTGCCTTGATGTTTGTAGATCTCTTACCTTTCTTTTAGATAATATATTTATGCATGATGGGGGTACCATATATCGTCAAGTTGTTGGTATACCCATGGGTACAAATTGTGCCCCTCTTGTTGCAGATTTGCTTTTGTATTGCTATGAGAGGGGTTTTATGCTTAGCTTAAAACCTGATACACAGACCGATATTGTTAATGCTTTTAATAAAACTTCAAGGTATTTAGATAATCTTTATTTTGAAACTATGATTTCTTCAATTTACCCAAAAGAACTGTCTTTAAACAAAGCGAATCAATCTGACATCATAGCTTCATTTTTAGATTTGAATCTTTCAATTACAAACGATAAAGTTTCGTCCAAAATATACGATAAAAGAGAAGATTTTAATTTTAAAATTGTTAATTATCCTTTTTTAGATGGAGATGTGCCACGTTCTACATCTTATGGGGTTTATATTTCTTAACTTATTCGGTTTGCCCGAGCCTGTTCTTTGCTTGAAGATTTTAACAGTCGTAATTTAGTTATTACTGATAAACTTCTTAAGCAAGGTTACAGATATCACAAACTTCGGAAAACGTTTTCTAAATTTTATTATCGAATTTTACCACTCATTCGTATATATAATTGCAATCTACGGACATTACTGCAACAAGGCATTTCTCAACCAGACTTTTATGGGGATGTTATGGGGTCATATCCATTTTCATGATTTGTTTATAAAACGCATTAAAACATTTAAGAAGAAAGGTTATGATCCCATTATATTGCAACGCGCTGCATGTTTGGTTCCCTCTTTGCTTGCGCGATGACAGGCCGAGGGTAGTACTCTATGATGGTATACTCTTAAACTCTGATACGGGATGAGCTTACCAGAATCATGTATTACTTTTTCCCTGTCGTGCCCTTAACGGCTTACCTGCAGGTGCTCTGACTTCAGCAAAGTCATTGCGTACATATTTGACGAATTGTCAAAGTTATTATGCTATGTTTTACATGTTGTCCTGTGTTCACCGTCGTCTATCTTGTGGGTACGTCCGGCGGGGATACCTTTATTTACACTATTTGTAAAGCTAGGGTGACTTTGAGAGAAGTGTGAGGTTAGGACGTCCGTAAACCGGTTTAAACCCCCAGTAGTGTTTTTGCTATTGACCGTGCCAAGGCGGTACTCTCTTTGTCACCCTTCCTTTTGGTTGCCTTACGTCTTTGTGCTTGTGATTTTGTTCATGTGTGGAGTGTTTATCTAGTTCGTGTGTGTCTGTTGATGTTTTCTGTGTTATCTCGTGTGTAAGTGTGCGTTTGGGTGTGTGGTTATGTGTGTATGTGTGTGGCATGCTGTCTATCGGTGTTTTGGTGGTGGTTGCGTCTTGTATGTGGCGTTGCCTGCTTGACTTTACTACTTTTCCATTTAACAGTAGCAATAAATCGCTAGTGTACTCAGTGACTCAGCTGCAAATAGTGTAACTTTAATAAAGGCTACGACAAAAACGAGATAGTACAAGTATCCAACGCCCTCTGCCTCTATAGTGTACGGATACTTTCCTGTTGGTGATCGCCTTTAACTCTGAATGATACATTTAGTTTTATTCGGATCTAAAATGTTTAAAATGTTGTTACAACTGGAACTATTTGTCAGACTGAATATGTGTTGTAACAATAACAAGAAAACTAAAGCAGGCGGCCATACGTAATAGTGAATGTGTAAATCATTAAACGGATGAGTAATGCATCTTCAACGGTGGGTATAACCCTGACTACAATTATAGCGGGACAACAGAACAATAAACGATGATTCTGTTTCTTCAAAATTGTATTCCGAACAGTTTTGCATTTTGTGTCTGCATGTTGTGAAATATTTAAATAGGAATATTTCTATAGAAGTCCAACGTATTGTGTTATTCAAAGCATCATCGATCAATTTCATTTCGTTGTATTTCTCTGCGAAACACCATAGAACTCACTCGTAGCATTAACGAACGTCATTAAATGTACGAAATAGTGAACTATATATTTCAGAAGTCGGAATTCCTTTGTCGGTCGTCTTGTGAATGTTGAAAAGTTTCTTTATCATCTCAAGATCAAAGCCCAGACATAAGTGTTCAGTGTAAAATTGTTCCGCTGACATAACCTTATTGTTGTCAATATCAAGAAACTGTACTCCTAGCGTCGCGTTGTCTTGAAATGACTTTATAAATGTGGTTCTGTTTGTTGCGAATGCATATCTCAGATATTCCATAAATGCAGATTCTGTCATTGATTGAGCAACAATTCCTAATACACCATTCCGAAATAAGTCCTCCTTATTTGGACTGAAATAGACATGCAATATAAAATTTATACAAATGGGATTATAAAATACACACAGTAGAGTACATGCATAACATAGTTTAAACCCAATCCCAATTCAGGCGAGACGACTAGGACTATGTTATTCTATTTTTGAATAGTTCGCTTTGAACATAGAATGTGTATATTATTACCTATAGACACAGAATGGATCCAACTAACCAGCATTGAGTCTGTTTGGTATTGTGATTATGATTTATCGAGGAATGGTATTATAAACATTGAATACAATACGAGGGCTAAGTGGTAAGTTGTGAGTCTCATATGTAAGGATTTGCCTTGTCCAATTTAGAGTGATATCTATTCAACATAAACTGGCCAAATGACGCCAGTCTTTGTGTACACAGTCTGAATTAGCAAAGGAATAGTAGGGCTGAAACAGGACATCCCTGCTGAACTCCTTCAATACAAGGATCACAACTTATCAATCAACCCTCGTAGCACACGCACGCATTTGCATATAACAATATCTTGCAATGATATATTTAAGCATGTTTAACTCCTTTTCAGAATTACTGTTTAACTGCGATTTTCTCTCTTTGCATTTCTGTTTTGCTTTTGAATTTAGAACAACGTGTATGATGCTATTGCAGCTTACTCTAAGTTTCCTTTATAATATTCCTGACTCATATAAACGACAATACACGACGTTGGCACAGTTCAGCTATTTCGCTGTTAAGATTTGTAGTTTGCCAACATTTGCATCATATTTCATTGTTTCCTTATCTCCTTGCTTGTTTCAAATACCAGGATCTCACAACGAGTAATCAGGGATTTTAAAAGAAAGATCTACTATAACCAATCTATCAGGGATGTCCATTTTCAAATAATAAAAATGCTCTTTAAATTATTAGATCTGTATGGGTTAATATGTTCTTGATCTTTGCAAAATGAGATCTTCATACTAGGTCTATGTTCTAGGTGTCAATGATTTTGCAAAACACCACCGTAATAACGGAATATGTCAAAACTATAGTACAAATGGGTTGTGAATCACATTACTATTCAGTATGTACAGTATAACCTTTCTTAACCGGAATTAGATAAGAATTTAGATACTTTTAGACAGGAGATTTCTGCATGACTTTCACCCTGCATTAAGGTGCCACCTGTCTCCAAGACCGATATTCATACTAAATTTAACAGCCGGTTAAGAGAGGTTTTACTGTATCGTCAGGTACTTACCTACATCGTCTGAAACCCGTTGCGCCACTTCGAAAGTAAATATTCTGAGGGATCTATGATTAAAGAAATATTGTGAAATATTCTGTTCATGAAAATGTACGTCATGGCTTTCAAAATATTTAAAATGTCATATCACAGTTAAAGGGATAGTCAATGACCACATATGTTATATAACGTAACAAAGTCTTGTTCCACCATTCTTTTTAAGATTTTCGATTTGAACTTATATCTGAAAATGTCCCTATGGTACTAACTAAACCATATTCTTCAACAGAATATTATCGGCCTTTGTCCAACAGGTACTTAATTAAAATGCATTCTCGATTAAGACTATTACGTCCACGAATAACATAAGGTCTTCGATAAACAAGAGATGAAAGTTTTGTCTTTTTCAGTGTCTAATTGATCGGTTGTCCTGCTATTTACTTCTTGTTAGCATTATCTATGTTGTTTTAGGTACTTTTAAAACGCGTTGCAAGCAGATAAAGGGTTAATATGGAATAAAAGTCAGACCTATTCTCAAAATAGTATTCAATGTTATCCTAGCGTATAGGTTATGTTTGAACGACTTCTGGTAATACAAAACACCACGTGTCAAATACATTTGATCCGATGAGACATTGAGTTCTAAGGCGTCTCAGCTAGAGCTAAGAATTAAGCAAGTGTCAGTCATTCACGCTTGACTGAGTAAAGCTTCCCTTGGTATCTGCCTGTAGTATGCAGCCGTTAGATGCCAAAACATACAACATTTTATAAGGTTAAATCAATTCTTGTCTAGCGTTCTCATAAAGTCGCACAGGCTGCACGTAACCTCTGAGAATCTGCATTGTTTCCTTCAGAAATATGTATTAAAAATCACAAAATTATTTAGGTACATATTTATATTAAATGCATCGTTACTGAGTTACTTAGCTCAATGTGTCTTTACAACAAACGGACGTGTTCACCGATACTGTATATAACTAACCTTCATTGTCTGCATCTGCAGCTATCCATGTCAACAGCAAAACATGCAACAGCAAACAACAACAACTTCTTTACACTTGCTAGTTGAGTTGAGTTGCGTTAGGTTTTACGGAACTGCGACACTAAATAGGTCAAATAGCGTCGATGAATCATGGTATGACATGATGATGGGGTATGATTTCAGGAAGAAGAGTTCGGCTAATCTCATTCGCTGCAAAGCAGCGCATGGGATCAAAACCACCGACCTGCCTTCCTTGTAGTTCTTGGCAGAGGGGGTAATCTCCGTCAAATAAACAAATACATCCCCTGTGACAATTATGCCCCAGAACCACTGCAAGGTAGGGAGGTATCAGGGGTCTACTTGCTAGTGTTTGCAACACCTCTACAACTTTTATGTGTATACTAAATCAAATGTATCTAATTATATATTTCAATTTCATATTTTACCATTACTTACTTTAATGTCTGCTCTGTTTGCTGATAGAAACATATAAACCGGTTTCTATCCGTTAAACGACGTGTGTTATGTACCTTGATTTAAAGGCTTATATGCAGGATATGCAAGTAGCATACACAACTCTCATTCCATCTTCCCCCTATTGTATGTTTGTTTTGTCTTTGTGTGTCTCTTGATGTTTTTATAGTTATGTACATTTGCTGTTTCCTTGTGTAATTTTACGAAGTTTGTAAATCACATCACCATAAAATTCAGGATGTGAAATACCGTGTCACAGAAGCGCCTTTAGATTACATTGGTACTTGCCAATAAGTGAGAGATTTCGATAGTAAAATTTAGAGAAAGTTTTTCTTAGTTTATGGTATCTATATCCTTGTTTAAGTAGCTTTTCAGTTAAAATGAGATTTCGACTGTTAAACTCTTCAATAGATGAACAAGCTCCAGCAAAACGAATACGTTCAGATATATAAACCCCGTAATATGGGACACGGGGAACATCACCATCAAGATGAGGGAAATTTACAATATCAAAATCAAAATCATCTCTTTTGTCATATATTTTGGAAGAATTTATTTCAAGTTGTGTTTGATTTGAAGCTCTTCTGAAAGCAACCAGTGATACAAATGCTGAGTTTGTGATCCGATACATGCTTTAAAAGATGGTATAATAATGAAATATACATGTACAGGTGTCTGTGTGAAATTAAAATCTTTAGAAATCCTGATGAATCATATCTAAGAACGTATCACAGATATAATATTCATTCTATTAATAACAACGCGAATGTATCAAGCATATATGCAAATGAATACCAAACAGAATAGCATTTACATTCGGAGTAATATTTAGCAGGACAATATACGAACAAGATACAACCACCAGCAAAACATCGATAGACTAGAAATGTGTCCATAGGACATTTATACCCCCCTTCAGACTTTTTGTCACAGAAACTAAGGGCCATTTTTAAAGTAATTTTCGCAAATAATGGGCCACAACTCCTACACGACTGAATCGATTTGCATGGCTATCGAGCTGGACCAAGATATAATGGCCACAAACATGTGTGTAATGTTTGGCGTGGATTTGACAAATACATTCTAGGAAGAAGTCCGGACAAATTCCTCTAGATGTGCATACGAACGGACGGACGGGCGAACAGAGAGACGCACGTACGTACGGAAAGGGCAAACCTATACACCACCACTATGTGGGGGCATAAAAACAAGTTACATACACTACCGTACACACATATCAGCAAGTAGGAGTGGCTTGTTTTTATTAATATATTTGGTTTTTACCAAACTATTCAATTCTATACAAAAAGGGTTTTGCTTAAATTGACGAGCGAATTTCTCGCGAAACACGTGCATCTGGCATCTGGTTAGACTCGAAGTCCGATTGCCTATACATTGTAGTATAAGCTGAAATGCTGAGCTCACCTAATGCAATAGTGGTATTATCCCAATCTACGGGTCATCTATAAATAAAAACGACATGTCAGATCTAACGGCTAATACTGATTTTATTCATTGACCATTTTGAATATCGAACTTGTAGGAACATTATACTTTTTCGCCATGTTTTGGCCAAGCTTTTCGGATGTCCTATAATAGGAAATGTACCCCTCTAAAAACATTATGGAAATTTCTTTGGATATGCCCGTAAATCAACTACCTTAAAATAGATGGGTAAGTGTAGCAAAAACGGGTTATCCTATGTGTACACTCTCGTTGCCATCGGGGATCGAATGGTCTTTGTCTGGAGAGGGTTGCATAATGGATGTATATAACAGCTGTTTATTTGTAGTTTTGTATTGCATGTTGAAGCTTATATGCATAAACTACAACTTGACCTATTCTGTTATTCCATTTTCCTACATAATTATGTAAGGCATAGAAAATAATAGGTTAGTGCCGTAGATGGGACGACTTTATCCGACGAGGGGAGAGAAAACGTTTAGGCGAGGGTTGTCGAGCCTCAACTGTTTTCTCTCCGAGTCGGATAAAAGCGTGCCATCAACGGCACTAACCTATTCGTGAATGTATCCAGTCAATTCAATTTTATCTTCTTTTTTCATAGACTCATAAAACATTACAAACCTGATCATGATGAAATAATTTGCGCTTGGCTTTTTATACGTTTACTTACACTGTTTGTCTTTTAGGGTGGGGATGGAATACGTGTGGGGTTGGGCACCCCTAAACCGGTTTAAACCCAGTGACTTTTGTCAATGACCGTTCCAAGGCGATACTTCCATCTGCATTTGCTGTGCTTTCTTGTGTTGCTGTTCGGGCGGCTGTTTGTTCTGTATGTGGTGTTTCCTGCATGACTCATATTTTTACTTTGACTACTACACTGACTTGAAGGAGCTGATCAAGGACCTTTTTTACGGGACTTGAAAAGTTAAAGAAGTGTTAACGCTTTGCAATGCTGCGAGAGTTTCCACATGCACGAGCTTGTCTGAGTATCAAACAATTTGGATCTGGATGAGGCGCTGATTTACACGACCGGTTACTCGGCGTCACATCCGGATCCAAGCTGTTTGCATAAGACACTACGGCATATGACACTACAGCCGCTCTTAGCAGTCTAAGAGTTAAATCAAATATAAACAAAATGACATAAGAAAGGATTTTTTATTTGCCATGTTTATAAAATAACCTCTAACCTCTTAAGGCTACAAACAATTACTGTTGTAGACAGCATATGCCTTGGATGTCTCCAAACTCAACTGATGCATTTATATGTTTTTAGATCAGCAGTAGTGTACAGTAAAACATATCGGTTCATTTTGCGACATTTCCGTTTCTCTTGGAGAGGTTTTCGCAATAGTTGAACCGGTATAAATGGAGTCACAATAATACCACCGTTTGGATATCTTTTATCTCCTAACAACAAAACCTCGTCCGGAAAAGGTTGTTCTTCCCGTGTCCTCATAAGATAAGCCTGAGCTGTTGGATATCGTTTAAATGACCAAAGAAGAAACTTTCTATATGCCGTAAATTACCAGTTACATCAACAACGACTTGGGTGTGCATGCAATGGATATAACGATGGCCTAAATAGTATTGTTCCTGTGGACCGACACATGAACTGCAAATTCGATGGGACTTTCCATCAATTGCACCTACTGCCATTGGAATGGCATTCTGCTACAGATGGCATCTCAATAAATACCCAAAACATAATCGTATGTATTAGTTCCAAGCAGACTGTCTGAACATTTATATACGTTTACAAGGGTACAGTACGTCGGATACCGTCTTGTCCAAATTACAGCCAAAAGTACGCTGTTCCTGGTTAACAAAAGGCGATTCCCACCAGGACGAATAAATACATATTGGTACAGTTCTAGGAAGATCTCGGGTCTTTCACTTTTTAATTTGGTAAAACTGATACTTGTTATCAGATAACAAAACGAAGACATCTCAACAGTCGTATGAATTTTCATCTTCAGCAAAATGCCTAAAACGTAGGAGGAATAGGCGTGAGGTTGGGCGCCCCTAAACCGGTATAAGCCCCTAAACCGGTTTAAGCCCCCAATGAATTTTGTCACTGACCGCTCCAAGGCGGTACTTCAATCTTTCCCTATTGTGTGTTCGTTTTGTATTTCGCCGTGGTGCTGTTTGGGCCGTTGTCTGTTTTGTATGCCGTGTTATTTGCATGACTCGTACATGTACTTTTATTAGGCAATATTTAACGGCGTAAAATAATTTGCCGCAAGACTTTCAAAAGAAGAAAAAAGAAATACTGTAAATGCTTCGGATATACAGAGAAAACCCAACTAGATAGTTAGATGTCCTTGAATACGTCCGACAAAACCTCGAGCACCTTCCGGAGTCAGCGGAAGATCTGTACCGGAATGTGTCAAATAAACAGGATCGCATGTCTGTAAAGCTTGATAAACTGATGACTGCATATGATCGTATGGCGGACGACGAAATAATGTCAAAGAATAGAACTTCTGAGAAATATATCAAGTGTTAAAACAATTAGCACTTAAAATCAAGGATGTTGTCTTTCTTACCATTGCCAGCCTATATCTCTTTCTAACATTAGCAAATATCAAAGTTTATATGAATGATTGTTTTTCTTTTTAAAAGTATAATCAATGTGTCAAAACCGTTTATATATTACAGCAACACCAAGTTAGTCGGTGACCCGTCTGCTTTAAACTGTTTGCAAAATACATATAACGGTATGAGTCGTTGGAAATGAAAAACAAAATGATATAATATAATCCTATAAAATAAACCCTCTTCCTAGTATATTCAGTATAAAATGAATCTGTGTCTCATCTGGATAAAAATGTTTTCATAGGTCATCACTAAAAATTTACAAAATCGTACTAATCATTTAATGTGTTAAAATACAATTTCAGACGAGCAGTGCAGCCTGTACGTGCCCACACGCAGCCCCTGATCATCAACATGTGCCTAATCCACAGCAAAACGAGGCTAACAACAATGTAATGAAATGACGAATAGCAAAAGGATGTGCAACAAGACGCCAATCCTGCAGACCCAACTCAACAGGAACGTTAGTCAAGGGCAGAAAATAGGCCGGACGCGATCGGAGCTGTTTTGTCAGGTGTAGAAAATGAACCTCCAGCCCTGAGAAGGCGGTCGTCGGACATTGTCCGCGAAAACTACAAACTTTATAAATAAGTTCATGCGTCATACGATGTCATGAATACTCGAGCAGTTTTGTGTTGTATTAAATGGATATAATTCAGATATATTTTATATCGTATTCTGTTACAAGAACCAAACATTGTTTTCTCTAAACTATTTTTACAAACTATATGGACACATCCTACATTGGATATTGTGCGTTTTTTAAACGAACTAAAGTCTGTAACATTTGGAAGTCTTAAACCACATCTCAATGAACATTTAGTGATTGGCCGCGTTAGATCGCAAAGCACATGTCAGACTATTTCTATACAGAATGCATAGCTAACCTCTAGCTTTTGGTGAGCATACGTCCTAACACTTGATTTCGGCATATGTTTGAAATCTCTAGCAAAACTACTATGACTATTACTACTACTACTATTAATAATAATAATGATAATTATGAAAAACCATAAAGATATATCCTGAGCTGTTCCAATTTGTGTCTGCTATGTGTTTAAATGCCCAAGTACTTTTGTCTCTTATTCAATCCATGCTCTCTGTGAATTGCATTCTCTAATTACATATTGGGGATTGCATCCGTTATTACTCTATGAAAGCGACCTCTTAAATCCGGAAACGGAAGGAGAACGTCGGATATTTGTACTTGTTTTTCTCGTACCCTTTATTACTTTTCTACAGTTACTCTGTTTGCAGCTTAATCATTGAGTACACTAGCGATAGGTGGATAAAGTTGTTTTATTTGAATATGGTTTCGTTTTACATGTACTTTACCACTGTATTTGCCATCGCGCTTTTGTAGATTAGTCGGAGAGGAGATACGTTTATTTACACTGTTTGTCTTTCAGGATGGGGATGGAATAAGTGTGAGGTTGGGTGACGCTAAACCGATTTAACCCCCAGTGACATTTGTCACTGACCATTCCAAGGCGGTTCTTCCATCTCCCCCCTAGTGTGTGTTTGTTATATCTGTGCTTCTCTTTGTGTCTTTTATATACATGTATATTGGCTGTTTTTGTCGTCGTGGTGCTGTTTGGGCAGTTGTGTGTTTTGTATGCGGTGTTTCCTGCATGACTAATACATGTACTGTTATTAAAAATGTTTATATGAATTAGCATTCCTTTCATACGGAACAAATATTTTATCATAACTACCATATACATTGAATATCATTCATATATTTTAATTGTCTTTAAGTATATGAAAATACAGCAAAACTAATATCTAATGTCCACAATTAATTTAAATATTACTTAACGGCTTACCTGCAGGTGCTCTGACTTCAGCAAAGTCATTGAGTACATATTTGATGGATTGTCACAGTTATTATGCCATGTTTTACATGTTGTCCTGTGTTCACCGTCGTCTATGTTGTGGGTAAGTCCAGCGGGGATACCTTTATTTACACTATTTGTAAAGCTAGGATGACTTTGAGAGAAGTGTGAGGTTAGGACGTCCGTAAACCGGTTTAAAACCCCAGTGGTGTTTTTGCTACTGACCGTGCCAAGGCGGTACTCTCTTTGTCACTCTTCCTTTTGTTTGCCTTGCGTCTTTGTGCTTGTGATTTGTTCATGTGTGGAACGTTTGTCTCTGGTTCTTGTGTGTCTTTTGGTGTTTTCTGTGTTCATTTCGTGTGTGTGTGTGCGTTTGGGTGTGTGGTTGTGTGTGTGTGTGTGTGTGTGTGTGTGTGTGTGTGTGTGTGTGTGTGTGTGTGTCATGCTGTCTATCGGTGTTTTGGTGGTGATTGCGTCTTGCATGTGGCTTTGCCTGCTTGACTTTACTACTTTTCCATTTATTGAAAATATTGAATGAACATAATGGTGAAATATTTTATAACTGAGATATTCAGTCATTCAGCTTTGTGTATACCATATTGTCACATAATATTAAATTGCCTCACTAGGCAAAGACCCATTCGGCAGCTCCCCTTAGTATTAAACACTATTAACATTTCACTGTTAAAGATCTTTTTCTGATCACAATTGCAAACAAATGAGTCATTGGGTTATTCCGAGTTTCATTTGAATATATAATTGTAAATGTTTTAAAACTGTTTGTCAATCTGAATACATCTTAAAAACAAAAGAGGAAGACAAAGACGAAACCTGAAGCAGGTGACCAAACCTGACCTTAACAGTTAACATACGAATTGTTCGTCTACAAAGCAGGTTGTAACATGAGCCACCATTATAGCCGAGAGCCAGAAACAACTATAAGAAGCAAGCCGTTTTCTTGAACATGTTTTCAGTTCTATTCCCAACAAGTTTGACGTGCATCGAACGTTTTTTCTCACGTCAGTGAATATTTGATTAAATTGTATTTATATGTAGTCGAACGTATTATTACTCCAAACATTCATGACACTCGTGCTTAAAAGCATAGTTAAACACATTATCGATGGTGTCCGTTTCATTATTTTCCGTGAATAAATGTACGAACGTGTGAACGAGTTCATCATACGGAATTCCATTGTCGATCGTCTTGTGAAAATCAAAAAATATCTTGATTATTTTGAGATCAAAACCGAGGCATATGTATTCTGTGTAAAATTCTTCCGCTGAGATAAAGTTGTTTTTATCAGTATCAAGAGACTTAACTCCTATCCTCAAGTTGTTTTGAATGCTCTCACCAAACGTGTCTTTGCTGTCGTTAAATTGTTTTGTCAGCTCCACCATAAATCTAGATTCTGTTAATGAATGCGCAGCTTTTCCTAATATGGCGTTCCAGTATAAATCATCCTGGTCTGGACTGGAATGGATAGAAAATTCAGACTAAGTGCAAAATATTTTAAAAATACACAATGGTGTGTTTACCTCATCAATTTTAAAAACAATCAGATACCACAGATACCACATGAGACGAATGGCAAAATCAGTTTGTGCAGCAAATAGTGCACGTGTTTTTTACTCAAGCAAACAATTTTAATTGAGATCAAAAATCAAGTTACCCAGGGTCAAACTGTTCGATATTGTGAGTATATGAATATGGGTATAAATATAAAAATGAATATAGTGGCATACGCAAAAGTTTGAAAACAACAATACCTGGAAATAACAAAGTTCGAAATTGTAAAACGCAATATGGTTTTAAGTCCAGCGGGGATACCTTTATTTACAATATTTGTAAAGCTAGGGTGACTTTGAGAGAAGTGTGAGGTTAGGACGTCCGTAAACCGGTTTAAACCCCCAGTTGTGTTTTTGCTGCTGACCGTGCCAAGGCGGTACTCTCTTTGTCACCCTTCCTTTTGTTTGCATTGCGTCTTTGTGCTTGTGGTTTGTTCATGTTGTGGAACGTTTGTCCCTGGTTCTTGTGTGTCTTTTGGTGTTTTCTGTGTTCATTTCGTGTGTGTGTGTGTGTGCGTGTGCGTTTGGGTGTGTGGTTGTGTGTGTGTGTGTCATGCTGTCTATCGGTGTTTTGGTAGTGGTTGCGTCTTGCATGTGGCTTTGCCTGCTTGACTTTACTACTTTTCCATTTAACTCTCCAATAGCATTTTGTGATGGTATAGTAGTTAATGCTATTCCTGACTCATAATCACGATAATATGAGTTTGATTAAACGATTCTTTTTGGCTTTGAAGCATTGCCGTCTGCAAGCTGTTACCTTTTCATTAAATTTCCTGTTAAGTTTTGTCTCCATTTTCTGCTTTAAATATCAGGGTAAAACACAGGCAGAGTTTTAAACCTTGCGGCTCCGTAATTCTGAATAAACGACTACAACTACTTTTAAATAATTCGAATTCATTAGGTTATTAAATATGTATATGATACTATGCCACGTAGTAGTTAAAATAATTCGAATTTATTAGGTTATTAAATATGCACAGGATACTTTACCCCGCAGATCTGTGCGGAAAGAACTCTTCATTCCAAGTCTACGTTCCGGATGCTGCTGGTTTTTCAAAACATCGCCGTAAGTTCTCAACGTTTCCAAATTAACATACATACTGCTTCCTTAATGTGATCTCTATTTATAATCAGCATTTATGTTCGTATGCTTACCTACAACTTTTGAAACATCGAGGCGTGAGGTGGTTTAGTATGAGATAACCTTTACGCCACTTCGACTGCAAATAGTCTGAGGGACCTGTTGTTATAAACATGAGTATAACAATAAAATCTAGTGAACAAAGTATTGTATTCATGATAGTTTTATGATGTTTTCATTGCAGACAGTTATGTCATAGTTAACAATATACCTGATGAGTAGTTATAGCAGAAATAATTAATGTATATCGAATGGCTGATATCTATTATGGCATAATGAAAACGCTACGTTTTAATATATACAAACTGTTGAATCATATCTAAGTTAATTTACAGAGCATATCCAGATCAGAGCGATTTCCGTTTACTGCGTTTGTGTTGGTGTCAAAAGATGAAGATTTTAATTTTATTGTGATGTGATTTACAAACTTCAAAATATTATTGGACACACCTATTTTCTCCCTTTGTTCATCAAATATGATAAGAAATCAATAAAAAGGACATGATAGTATAGTACTACAGCATAATACATGTCAGGTTGTCAACCCATTTACAGTTGGCAATCATACTATCCTCTTTTCATGTACGCCGAATGGAAAGGCTTAGTACTCTATGAAGACGCCCTCTTAAACGGAAAAACGTCGGATCTCGTTTTTGCCGTACCTTTTCTTACTTGTCTACTATAACTGTTTTCAGCTCAATCATTGAGTACTCTGATGATAGGTGGATCCAGTTTGTTTCATGTAAATATGTTGTCATTCATTTTATATGCAATTTACCACTGTATTTGCCATCGCAGTTGTTGTAGATTAGTCGAATGAGGGGTACGTTTCTTTACACTGTTTGTTTCAGGGTGGCGATGGAATAAGTGTGAAGTGTAGCGCCCCTAAACCGGCTGAAACCCCCAGTGAGAGTCGTCACTTCTATGTCCCCTATTATATGTTTCATTTCTTCTCTTCGTGGGTCCCTTTTAGAATTGTAATGTACTTCACAACAGCAGTTGTTAAGTGCTTTTGTGGCGACCGAAAACATGCTACTTTTGCGAAGGATCTCCCACTTCCAGAATATATCTACGTAATAACAACAGGTGTTAAGGGTTTCTGTGGCGGTCGTAAAAAGTCACCCTGTACTTAATTCTCAGTGTTGTTATATTTTCTGGTCTTACGTAATCATTTATTTTGATGTTATTAGGTTTGAATATTTAATACTGCTTTAGTCGGTGCAAGGGGCGTGAGTCATGTTGAACTTTTAATTACTACTCATGGACACAATAAAACCTAGTCTACATTTGTCACTTTTCGCATTGCTACTTTTGCTTTCGGGGGATCTCCCATTTTCTCAATATTCGTACATTTGCTGTACTTTCTTGTCATTGTGCTGTTCGGACAGCTGCCTGCTTTGTATGTAGTTTTTTCTGCATGACTCATACATGAACCCTCGGTAAAGGATTCGCGCCATATATATGGTGTGAACACATTTCGTGAAGTACCATATATTATAATCCCTTGGAGAATTTAGAATTTGAATTTGAAATTATTATTTGGTATTTCGTTCTGATTCACTTGGTAATTTATCAAAAATACAAATTTATATCACGACGCAATCATAACTAGGAGAATGGGAGAAAACAAGGGCAAGTGTCGAACAGTTCCTGTTTTGTGGCAGTGTGTTGCTTGACATAACAACTACTGCAACGACAGCAATAGAATATCAGTCCAAGTTACTGGTATGGCAGCGCGTGTAATTATCTCCTCATAGACTCGAGCGACGCACGGGCCTCGGATATTTCCATCCGATAGGCCCTCAGAGACAGATCCATACAATAGTTTGATGCGTGTGTAATGAAATTGGGGTATTTCAAATACGTATGGCTGTCATATGTTGTGGTGAACTCACGATTACCTTTCATGCGGTCAATAGACTAGTTCGTCAATCTGCACTCTGACTGCAGCGGGTAGTGATTGAGACTTTCGTATGAGATGGTCAAGTCACACAAAAACGTTATCAGTTATCGTTTCATGTCTTCCTTTATTGAACGAATATATGTACCAAGCCCTGTTAACCCTTTACCCAATAGCCTGTTTCTAGTTTTGAAGACATATGACCACTTAAAGCAGGTTGAAAGTAAAGCAGAATGCGCCTTAACCCTTTACCCAATAGCCTATTTCTAGTTTTGAAGACATATGACCACTTAAAGCAGGTTGAAAGTAAAGCAGAATGCGCCTTAAGGCGCATTCTGCTTTACTTTCAGCCTGCTTTAAGCTACCACCTACTAGGATATAGAAAATATTTATGATGCTATATGTTCATTATTGTACAAATTGGAACTATTTTCTTCAGCGGAGGAATATATTAAACTCGCTTAAAGCCGCTTCTATCAGGTAAAGGGTTAAAGCGCATTCTGCTTTACTTTCAGCCTGCTTTAAGCTACCACCTACTAGGATATAGAAAATATTTATTATGCAATATGTTCATGACTGTATGAATTTGAACTATTTTCTTCCGCGGAGGAATAAATCAAACACGCTAAAAGCCGCTTCTATCAGGTAAAGGGTTAAAGGTGGATGCGTATTGAAATTAGGGTACACTGTTCGATCCATCTTAGATTAATGACATTATTTATTGAGGCAATGCATTATAAGCCACCTAATTAATATTCCTACATATATTATGCCTTACGTTCATATTCATCATGTTGTAGTTTAACGTGTCGTACCAAACAAAATGTTCATCTGTAAACGTTGTTTATTTTACCTCCGTAGTCTGCGTTTCTACAATGCCCTTTAAATCTGTTTCAAATAGTAACTCAACGTCTCATCCTGATACACGTGCTTTGCAAATGTAATCAAATATTTACCCATTGCAGAAGCATTCGGCCGACTGTGGCGGTCAAATAATTAACATGAAATGAGAATCATACATATCTTTTCTCTAAAATAGTTATCAACTTTTATCATTGCATTAAGCTCCGATATGTCGAATATACGTACCTCCCATTCGTTCACAAGTTTTGATTAATGATTGAGCAAAGTGTCAAACAACTTGAACATCGTTTTCTTTGGCGTCCCTAGATCTAAGTATTTAGCAAGTGCCAGTTAGCTCGCGTGTGACTGGAAATAAGGGTTAACCCTTTCCTTCATATAAACGTGTTTTCACGCATTTGCAAACAGAGTAGACCCAGATCTCTAGGACCCGTCTGATCAGGGTCTACTCTGTTTGTTAATAGAATTTGATAGACCTGTATCTTTATTTTCTAAAATGGGTAAAATGTTCCGCCTTCCATATTTCATTTTAACTATTTTGTCCATGAATATTCAGTATGTATTGAAATTTGGAATAAACATAGAAAAGGGAATGGGTTAAACATCCCTTCTTGCATGGTACATACACCTGGTGTTAACAAGAGGAAGATTATTTGTTAGGGTCTGTATTGTTTACATTAATTAGAATGAACATAAGATATGCCTATAGCAAATGACTGACCAAGTATATACATAAACTGGACTTAAATAATGTATTCACAACTATTAATGGGTTCTATAAAAATGTACATGACCAACCTTCATTATTTGCATCTGCAACAATACATGCCAACAGCAGAATCTGCAATAGCAAACTTATATAATCATATTCTATTCACCGGCATCTGTACAAATAGATTCGAAAATGACACTCGACAGTGCACATTAATATAAGAAGCACAAATGAAATGCGCGCTGGCACACAACAATAGAAAAAACACTCGTACAAACACATATTACACATACATATTAAAAAATACAAAAGTATGAAAGATGTACGATACAAAACTAGGGTGCAGACAAGAGTATTGCTTTGGAAAGGACAGTGATCCCATTACCACTGGGGATTAGAACCATGGCTAGAGGATGCGTCCACCAACCTCACACTTATCCAATCTACATCTTATCGGACGAACAGTCCTGCTCCACAACGGCTACAATAGCACTGTATATGTATGTAAAGCAAGGAATATATAGGGAAAGAATCGTTAAATGCACGAACTGAAATTATATAATGTAATCCCAGCATGTGCCTGCAACAAACAATATGTCTAACAATTGCAGGAGATGAATTTTGTAAAACTATTGGACATACGTATTTTCTCAATTTATTCATCAAACATGTAAAAGTACAAAAATGAGTCATGCAGGAAACACCACATACAGAACAAACAGTCGCCCGAACAGCAACACAAGGAATCAGCAAATGTACATAACTATAAAAACATCAAGAGACGCACAAAGACAAAACAAACATACAATAGGGGGAAGATGGAAGTACCGCCTTGGAACGGTCAGTGACAAAAGTCACTTGGGGGGTTAAACAGGTTTATGGGCGCTCAACCTCACACTTATTCCATCCCCGCCCTAAAAGACAAACAGTGTAAATAAACGTATCCCCTCTCCGACTAATCTACAACAACCGCGATGGCAAATACAGTGGTAAAGTGCATGTATAACGAAAACATTTAAGTGAACAAACTGTATCTACCTATCGCTAGTGTACTCAATGATTGAGCTGCAAACAGAGTAAATGTAGAAAGGTAATAAAGGGTACGACAAAAACGAAATAGTACAGATATCCGACGTTCTCCTTCCTTTTCTGGATTTAAGAGGTCGCCTTCATAGAGTACTAAACCTTTCTTGTCGGCGTACATGCAAAGAGGCCAGCGTGATTGCCAACTGTAAAAGGGTTCATTAAAAGTTTCTTTAATAATGGATATGATCCTATAGAACTATAACATAATGCATGTCTGGTTGTCACCCCTTTTACAACTGGCAATCACGCTGCCACTTTTTCATGTACGCCGACAGGAAAGGCTTAGTACTCTATGAAGACGCCTTCTGAAATTTGGAAACGGAAGGAGGACGTCGGGTCGGATCTTTGAACTATACCGTTTTTGTCGTACCCTTTATTACATTTCTACATTTATTCTTGTTGCAGTTCAATCATTGAGTACACTAGCAATAAGTGTATTCAGTTTATTTCATGTAAATATGTTTCCATTCTACATGCAATTTGCCACTTTGCTTGCCATCGCGGTTGTTGTAGATTAGTGGGGTTTGGGATACGTTTATTTACTGTTTGTGTTTTAGGATGGAGATGGAACACGTGTGAGATCGGGCCATTTAAACCCCAAGTGACTATTGTCAATAACCGTTCTAATGCGATACTTACATCTTCCCCTGTTGTTTGTGTGTCTGGTCCCTGTGTGTCCCTTTGTGTTTTGATAGTTATGAAGACTTGTTGTTTTCTTCTTTTGGAGCTGTTCGGGCGGCTGTTCGTTCTGTATGTGGTGTTTGCATGACTCATAATTGTACTTTTACACTTCAAGTTTAATAAAAGAAAAAGCAGTAAAAGGCGAGCAGGAAAAGCCACACACAAGACGCAATCATCACCAAAACATCGATAGAGCAAGTAATACACAACTACACATATTTATATACACACGCACATACAGACAGACACACACACGAGATGAACTTCAAAACAGGAACAAACGCACACGTACAAAGACACCAGACTAAAACACAAATGTGAGGGTGAACACACACATACATACACACGCACACCCACACTGAAAATACTAAACATGAACAAACGCACAAGTACAAAGACACAAAAATACCAAACAAACATAAAAGCAAGGGTGTCAAAGAGAGTACCGCCTTGGAACGGTCAGTGGCAAAAACCACCACTGGGGGTTAAAACCGGTTCACGGAGGTCCGAACCTCACACTTATCTCAAAGTCACCCTAGTTAAACAAACACTGCAAATAAAGGCATCCCCGCCGGACTTCCCAACAACATATAAGACGGTAAACATAACTGTGAAAGTCCGTCTAATATGTACTCAATGACTTTGATGAAGCCAGAGCAACTGCAAGGAAGTCGTTAAGGGCACCAAAGAGAAATGGCAATACATGTGTCTGGTAAGCTAATCCCGGTTCTGGGGTTAAGAGTATACCATCATAGAGTACTACCCTCGGCCTGTCATAGCGCAAGCAAAGAGGGAAGCGTCGCTACCAATTGTAAAGGGGTCAATAACCAAACTAACATAGGAGTCTGCAATTTTCTTTTTTAGCAGTGCTATTTTTGCTTTCGAAGGATCTCCCACTTTCAGAATATATGCCGTGTATTGCAATACAATTGGGTCATAACCTTTCTTCCTAAACGTTTTAATGCGTTTAATAAACAAATCATAAAAAATGAAATGACCCCGAATTAACTATATTTGTAGATAACATTACCATAGAATTCTGGGTGAGAAATACCTTGTTGCAGTAACGTCCGTAGATTGTAGTTATATTTACTAATGAGAGGCCAATGTCAATATTACAATTTAGAAAAAGCTTTCCGAATTATATGATACCTGTAACCTTGCTTAAGGAGTTTATGAGTTATGATTATATTACGACTACAGTAAAACCTCTCTATAACGGCCACTATATTACATCAAATAGTTTGTGTTAAAGGCAGGTGACTGCTTAAAGCAAGGTGAAAGTAAAACAGAACGCTCCTATATTTTACTGTATTGAAATTTTCTAGCAAAGAAAAGACTCTGGCAAAGCGAATAAGTTGAGAAATGGAAACCCCATAAGATATAGAACGGGGCACATGTCCATCTAGAGGAGGATACTTAACAATTTTGAAATCGAAATCGTCCTTTTTTATTGTACATATTGGACGAAACAAATCTAAAACGGAAATTATAATGTCAGATCGATTTGCTTTGTTTAAAGTAAGTTGTTTCGGATTATCCAAATTCAAAATATCGCCTAAATACCTTGAAGTTTTATTAAAAGCGTTAACAATATCAGATTGTGTATCAGGTTTCAAGCTAAGCATAAAATCCCTCTCATAGAAATACAACAACAAATCTGCAACAAGAGGGGCACAATTTGTTATATAAACAGCTTGACGATATATGGTATCCCCATAGCGCACACATATATTAACTAAAAGAAATGTTAGAGATCTACAAACACCAACTTGCAGCATTATGGCCAAGTCTTTAACCCTCTTTAGATGCTAAATTACTCAACGTGACATTTGAATCTGGGCTGTTTGCAAACACCGGTCTGAAAGCGCACAACATGATGTGATCGGTTTGTTTTGCACTTTTGTTAGAGTATGTATAATTATGATTAAATTACCAAAAAACACATGTTTCAGTAGTTGAATCTATGAGTACGCTATAAGATAAATAATCTTACCAACGAGATCAACACCTTCATCTTCCAATTTATGTTTGATATGAACGTCTTCTGAAAGCAATCACTGATACAACTGATGCGGTTGTGTCAGGTCTTTGCTTTAAATGGCGATCTGATATTCAAACAAACAATTGTACACGTATCTTTGCGATATTAACTCCTTTAGAAATCTTTATAAGCATTTCTAATGAATCGCATGTAAGTATGTATTAGATATGCAACTCGCAATGTTTACATTGCATCGCAAATGACAATCCATATATCAGGTATAGATGCAAATGAACCAATGAATTATTCAATTCAGATTCCCACTCGTAATATGTCAGATGCAATTAGGGACACTTTAGAGGATATCCCAAATTTATACAACGGTAATCGCTCTTATCGTCTAGGTGGTATTAACCATATAAATCTTTTTCAAACGGACATGTTAACGCAACACTTATGAATATACATTCCATACCAAAGACGTGAACTAATGACTAGTAGCTCCCTCGCCTAAAATGATGTTAGGTCAATGCAAATATGTGTTAGGTAAATACCAACCTAATGAATATCAAAACCTTAAACCCAAATAGAACGAGACACAATAACAGTTTGTGTTTTATCTTCACTCGAAGGATCCATTTGCTCTAGATATCCATGCTTGGAAGAAACACCTTTGCTTCATATATGTTCCTTTATAACATAACACGTGGCTTCAGCGTGACGTAACACTATCATTTATTTTTTGATAATCATGGGCATATATTCACTAGTGAATAACATTCGAACGACCGAATGACATTCGAACGATTCATACGCGCTGTCAAAACAAACAAACTGGCGGACGGTGGTCGACCTACCTGTCCACGATTGAGTCACGATAGATGGCAAAGCATTGTTGGCACTTGCGCCTTAATTTCGATAAAATAATTCAAATTGTAATCGCTTTCAGGAATCATATACAAAATGTATGCCAAAAAAGACCTACCAGCTACTCTGGCCCATACAATCCATGTTTTTTAGTACATTTAAAATGCCTCCTCAACTTTGCATTTTCTTCACCGCATGTCCTTTTGTTTATGCAGATTTCTACTCATACAAATATCTCATCAATCAACAACAATAGTCATCTGAATCCAGCACAGCACAAACATATTTCAAATATGCTATACTCACTAACTCAGCTGATCGCGAAAATCTTCCTCCTGTTCCAACACATTTTATGCAGCAGTTCGTACTGAATCTTTTGTCCATTTCAAACATTTTCACTGAACTTGAATCGAGATTTTTTTTCTCGGTGGAAATGTCCATGTCCATACATACAACACTAATGAAGGGCTTAATATACCAAAACGAAGGCGCATTTCGAATCCCATTGACAGTTAGTGTCGGACGTGTTGGCGACTGTATGTAGGTCTTCATGTAAATGGCGCGCTTTACATAGACACATGTTGTGTACAATGACGTCATAATGTGACGTGTTTGTAACTATGTATGTCAAAACTGTAACTCAAACATTATTTTGACGTGTTTCTGTATGTTTTTGTATCATAAACTATCACAGTTAAATTGAATACCAGAGAGGTCTGAATTAGATCCTGGTTGATATGACAGTAAGTAAAAAATAAAGTTGGAAAATTTGGACCTACTTTGTCCCAGTTACCTAGCGAACCTAATAACACCTTTCATTCATCATTTCTATATGTAAGGAGAATTTATAACAATCCACGTTACTGCTGAAATATTGGCTGCAAATAACATTTGTGTGTGTTATGTTATAAATAGGATCTTGCATTCGTGTTCATGTAAGATCCTCTATTTAACCCTTCTCTTGCTGAATTTTAAAATACATTTTTCCTTCTTTACCCATGCCCTGTTGTATAATTACATATATCCGCAATGTGTACAAGTATTTCGCTGTGCAATCACTGCTGTGGAGTGCACTGGTTGCACAATTAACTTGTAAATAGTGCAGATCCTGATGAGACAGCTCATGCAGGAGCTATCTCATCTGGGTCTTCATTATTTACAGGTAGGTATATTGACGTGAATAGCAAGCGAAGGGTTAAATTAATACCTTTGCAAACGGGGTGTACTTAGCACAGGGGGCTCCTGTTCCTGTTGTAGAAAATGATATAGATCTGATTCTACGGTTGTTATTGCGTAAAGCATTTACATATTACAATGTATCTGTTTTGCATATATCGGATCCCCCTGATAAGGGTATTCCCTATTTGTACAAAAATGCTGAAAGGCTACATCGGACTACAATATCTGACAGATATCCTATACACATTATAACTTATTTTGCATGTATGGACCCTTTACTCATGTACTCATTCCACACTACGGTTACTATTTTGTATGGTAACCATTCCAATGGGGACTTTTGTCGGTTATCTTCTCCTGTCCAACTAGTAGGACTTTTGTAACACTTTGTAATCCATTATTGATTGATTATGCACTGATTACACACGGGTTATTTAACACCGAGAATACAGAAGGATGTAAACATGTATTGTATGCATTTTATAGTTTTTTTTGTTTTTATTTTGCACGTTTTTGAAAAAGCCCTAAACCTTAGAAACCATCATAAATACATGACTGAACAGTTACCCACATTTCGACTGCAACTTAAATGTTAAAATGTCAGAATGTAATCACGCAGCACATGTCAGGCTACACATGTAGATAGGTAGACAACGTAGGCAGGCAGATGAGTTTTATTTTCTTATTATCATCTCAATTATCACCCATGTTTCCAAGGGGGTCAGTCCGTCCATCCGTCTGTCTGTCCATCCTTTCGACGGCAGTTGCTTTAAACAAAATTTCTCTGAAACCGCATGGCAGAATGTAACCAAATTTCAGATAAATAATATTGGTATTAAGCCCTATCAATATTGCTAAATGAATTATAATCCATAAAGAAGTCTGGATGCTATGGCAACAAAAAGGATTTTTTAAAGAAATATTCTTCAAACCAAGAGGTCAGATTTGAATGGTACTTGACAGAAATAGTCCTCTGATAAACCTCAGCCATAAATACGTCTTTCTACGCCTTTGCAAACAGAGTAGACCCAGATCAGACTATTCTCTTCAGAAGTCTTAAGCAAACTTAGGAACAAAAGGTATCGTGCATCCACTGTAAGCACGTACAATTGTTCTACTTTATACACAACTCTTCCTCATATTTTAATTAAAGATAAACTGACTAACTTAATCCAGAAAGTATTTGCGCGGGAAAAAAACATCAGTTCTGGCATGTAATGCTGAAAAAGCCTTCTTTACTGACGAGCAAATGAAATATTACACCAATTGGACTTGCTCGGAAGTTTGCGAATCACTAACCTTTCTTTTGGATAACATATTTGTACGTTATGGGAATGCTATATACCTATCCCCGTGCCCCATCTTACGGGGTTTATATATCTCAACTTATTCGTTTTGCTAGAGCTTGTTCATCTATTGACGAATTTAACAGTCGAACTTTCATTTTAACCGAAAAGCTGCTTAAGCAAGGATATAGATACCACAAACTAAGAAAACCTTTCTCTAAATTTTACTATCGAAATATCTGACTTATTGACAAGTACCAATGTAATCTCAAGGCACTTCTGCGACACGGTATTTCACATCCTGAATTTTATGGTGATGTGATTTACAAACTTCGTACAATTATTGGACATACCTATTTTCTCACTTTGTTCATCAAATATGTTAAACAAATTCATTAAAAAGCGATATGATCCTATAGTACTACAACATACTGCATGTTTGGTTGTCAACCCTTTTACAGTTGGCAATCACGCTGTCCTCTTACGCCGTACGTGCAGTACGCCGACAAGAAAGGTTACTTTTGTCACTGACCGTTCCAATGCGGTACTTCCATCTTCCTCCTATTGTATGTTTGTTTTGTCTTTGTGCGTCTCTCGTTGTTTTTTCTACTTATGTACATTTGCTGTTTCCTTGTGTTGCTGTTCGGGCGAGTGTTTGTTCTGTATGTGGTGTTTCCTGCATGACTCATTTTTGTACTTTTAGTACTCTATGAAGGCGACCTCTTCAATCCAGAAACGGAAGGTGGACGTCAGATATCTGTACTATTTCGTTTTTGTCATACCCTTTATTACTTTTCTACAGTTACTCTGTTTGCAGCTCAATCATTGAGTACACTAGCGATAGGTGGATACAGCTTGTTCACTTAAATGTTTTCGTTATACGTGTACTTTACCACTGTATTTGCCATCGCGGTTGTTGTAGCTTAGTCGGAGAGGGGATACGTTTATTCACACTGTTTGTTTTTTAGGGTGGGGATGGAATAAGGGTGAGGTTGGGCGCCCATAAACCTGTTTAACCCCCAGTGACCTTTGTCACTGGCCGTTCCAAGGCGGTACTTCCATCTTCCCCCTATTGTATGTTTGTTTTGTCTTTGTGCGTCTCTCGATGTTTTTATGTTTGTTTTGTCTTTGTGCGTCTCTCGATGTTTTTATAGTTATGTACATTTGCTGTTTTCTTGTGTTTCTGTTCGGGCGGCTGTTTGTTCTGTATGTGGTGTTTCCCGCATGACTCATTTTTGTACTCTTATAGGAGCCGTCTGATCAGGGTCTATTCTGTTTGCTTATGGTATAATATAGATATGATTCTACAGTTTCTGTCAACATGTCAATGTTGAGGTATCGATGGCTTAACTGTACATGTGTGTTATGGTTTGCTTTACAGCAAATTTGATAATTGATCGAGCATTAGTTTGATGCCCCTGCTGCGACACAGTTTGGGTATATACTGTTCTTAACATCTTATTAGTTCATGTATTCTGAAAGTAGAGATCCTTCTAAAGCGAGAGCTGTAATGCGGAAGAGAGAAAATTGCAGACTCGTGTGCATTGTGTCTGTTCATGGGCAGTTATTAAAAGTGCAATATTACTCATGTTCCCTTGCAAGTTCATCTTCTTGTAACTGTTCTTGGTTTCGAATATTATTGTGTAAGAATAATATGAGATGCGTTTCATTGCACCAGTTATAGCCGCACTGGCATATCGATTTACATCGAATAATAGTCTTGGTTATCAATCATACCAAATCTAATAACTCATGACCTTTTATGAGTTTTTTCTACAATATACCCTTCCTCTGACCTTTACTTCTCATTAGTATTCATGAAAATCGCGAACAACTGCTTTGTAATAAGAACATGATATAATAATAAAAAACAATATTATACGACTCTAGCAGCATTTCCAATCTAACGGGCAACTATTTCAATACATAGTGGGGGCAATATCTGCTGATATTGGATAAGGTGTCTACCAAGGGTATTTTTATTGAGAATTTTATTTTACACATTCAATAACCAATAAATTAATGGTTATGAGAGACGCGTATTCTGTCAACATAAACAGAAACTGAATCCAAAAGAACATTATGGAATTTTGACATATGTTTGTAGATGTTACAGTAAAACCTCTCTATAACGACCATCAAATTGTGTTTATTATTTAGTATTTTGGGCAGGTGGTTGCTTAAAGCAAGGCGAAAGTAAAACAGAACGCTCCTATGCTTTAAGCATCCACCTGCCTTCAACATAAAATACTTGATGTAATTTAGTGGTCTTTATAGAGAGGTTTTACATGGTATTTAGCTATCAACTCTATCGATCCTTATGCAAACTGATTGGATTCTGATGAGACACCGTCAAATTATTCCGCGTTTTGCCGATGATCACCCGACCCCTCCATTGTTTACGTAATAGCTTTCTCGGAAGTGGTCGGAGAATCGCGAATAGGGCGAACGGTTACGAAACTAAAACCCAACCCGAATTAAACTGAAACTTCGGGTAGTAAAGCCGGGATCGGCGATATCAAACACATGGGTGTTTTGTCATTATAAACGGTAATTGGATGGGTCTTTTTGCGATATGCTACTTTTCAGCATATAAATAAATGAGTTTTGTATATTTTAAGTGTTTATGAAACGCGTCAAATGTAGGGACATCCCCTTTAACTACATAGGGGCAAATGCTCTATTTATCACAGTGGTTTCACAACTACACAAGTCTTACATTTTCTTTTCTCCAGTAAATGCTCCTTTTCGGTAGATTTATTCAATTTTGAAAGACGTTTGGTCTGAAAATAGTATTTGAGGGAATGAGTTAACAATTCTATACTACCCTTTGCATGAACCGCGCGTAGCATATGCTCCATATCCGTAATTGGAACGTGATATTCGTCTGATGTTTCTATGACATTCGGCAGTAGAATATGTTCAACAAATTCTGAATGCCGATAGTAGATATAATGACAGTAAGGCAACCTACGTGATGCTATTTCTTAATAGGTTCAGGCGTAATAAAAGTTTCCTGCAAGTATGTAAAATAATTATGTAGTTTAGAGGTGATTCTTATTATTGCTGTTCGGTACTGACATTTAGATAATACTGTGACAAAATGCAAGACGTTGTTTCAGCTTACCAGTTTGATGCTGACTTTGGTATGGCATCTCGTGTCTGATTGCCAGTCTATGTAGTATCGAAATAACTCACATGCTTCCTAAGCGTCCATATTTTATAACTGTGGCATTCGTAACAAAACGCTGAGATTTAGATTAAATTTTCTGATTACACATGAATCTTAAATAAATTACTTTCCACCATTGAATCATTGGAATGGAACCATGACTTGCTTAGATATTTGCAAACAGTGTAGATAAATCAGCCGCCGAATGTTAAGCACACTTTCAAGTTGGGGGGAAAGCTGTTTCAAAGATAAAGGGATGGGTGCTTTTCTGTTATGTATATCGTTTTGCAATGCGTCATATCCGCATTATCGCATTATCGTCATCAAGCGCAAAAGAAATGCTGATACAGCCTTATCTACTTGAGGTGTTTAGTTGTCGAAAAGCAATCCCATCCAATACTAAATGAAACCATGTCATACACATATATGAGATAAATTGTATTAAGCTAGAGAGAGCTTACTATACTCCTTCCAGATGTAACAAATGGTGGCTGTTTTAAATTTAGAACTGACAAAACTTTGACTCCTTCCGATTAGAGTAATCCTTTGATGTATTATTAACCCTTCGCTTGCTATTCACGTCAATATACCTACCTGTAAATGGTGAAGACCCAGATGAGACAGCTCCTGCAGGAGCTGTCTCATCAGGGTCTGCACTATTTACAAGTTGATTGTGCAACCAGTGCACTCCACAGCAATGATTGCGCAGCGAAATACTTGTACACAGTGAAGATATATGTAATTATACAACAGGACATGGATAAAGAAGGAGAAATGTATTTTAAAATTCAGCAAGAGAATGGTTAACATCTTATCAAGCAGTGTGAATCCTGATGAGACACCGAGTAGCACGACATCTCATCTGAACCCATACTGTTTGTACATGCGGTTCTAGTTGCGAATAGCAATGAATGGTTAACCCTGTACCTGATAGAAGCGGCTTTAAGCGAGTTTAATATATTCCTCCGCTGAAGAAAATAGTTCCAATTTTTAAAATAATGAGCATATAGCATCATAAATAGCTTCTATATTCTAGGAGGTGGTAGCTTAAAGCAGGCTGAAAGTAAAGCAGAATGCGCATTAAGGCGCATTCTGCTTTACTTTCAACCTGCTTTAAGTGGTCACCTGTCTTCAAAACTAGAAATAGGCTATTGGGTAAAGGGTTAAACTGATTATATTCTCATTTCTGACGATTTCCATACAATGCCCCCAGTCCGATTTAATATTTACGTTAGTTCTCTATTTGAGGAATCTCCCCATTAACACTTTCCTCCATACATACGCCCTTCTACGCCTCTGTAATAACAACTTCTTTAAACCATTGTGATAAATAGAGCATTTGCTCCT
Source organism: Azorinus chamasolen (assembly GCA_963576725.1). Lineage (NCBI taxonomy): Eukaryota > Metazoa > Mollusca > Bivalvia > Cardiida > Solecurtidae > Azorinus > Azorinus chamasolen. The sequence goes on along the minus strand of OY755253.1, from coordinate 63,192,129 downwards.
TTAGAAGCAAATGCTTTTTAATTCACAATGGTTTCAAACTGCACAATTCAAAACTTTTACTTTTCGCTAGTAAATGCTCCTTTTGGTTAGATTCATTCAAAAAGGTTTGGTCTAAAATAGACTATTGAGGAAAGGGTTAACATATAATGCAATCTCATACAATCTTATAAGACAGCTATAAAGGCCAATGCCAACCTTAGCCGCTATTCCCCAAATGACTATCATTTACAAATAGGTTGGATCCAGCAACTCGACGTCCCATCGGAATCCAAACTGTGTGACACTCGGTCAGTACAGTAAAGCATCTCTATAACGGCCAATACAATGTGTTAACTAGTTGATATTTAGGGCAGATGGTTGCTTAAAGCAAGGTCAAAGTAAAACAGAACGCTCCTTTATGATCATTAATTCATGATCATTTCGTTATAATTTGTATCGCAGCAATTCACGGACATTTCGTCTTTGCTGTGCAGTGCTGGAATCGTACGTTTACGGCACTCACGGTACCTTTTGTAACAAGAATGTCACAATAACGCACATGGTACCTCAGAATATTCAGACAAACATTTATCATAGTTTCGGGGTTGTCCGCATGAATGTTCATTAGTCGCCTTTCATTGACGCCCTGGTGACATTACGTTTGGCATTTGTGACCATACCTTTATTTATATTCATTTAATGACATGACCAAATGCATCATTACAAGCATACATCATATAAAATATCAAGCATAGACCATATAAATTGTCTACCACCCTCTTAACAATTTCTTCTGCCAGCATGCTTTGACGGAAAAGACCCCAAAAGAGAATAATGTTTTATAGGCTGACTTTTAGCCCTATTCCCTCATAGGCTATTTTTCGATGTAAGCTCTATGAATCAATGTTACCGAAAAGGGGTACTTAATTTAGAATTTTAGAATTGTGTAGGTTTTAAACCATTGGGATAAATATAATATTTGCTCTTATGGTTTAAAAGAGTACATGTTATAGGCCTAGTGACATCAAAAAAACGTCAAAATGAGGGAATGGGTTAATGATATTTAGGATGGAAGAGTTGAGAAAAAAGACATTGGCCTTATACGTCAACACTGTCGAAGATGTTTGCGACATTACCTAATGATGTAGTACAGATATGACTGTACAAGTTCTATCATGGCCAAAATTCATGTTAATTTATAGGAATTTATCTAATTACTGTTCACGACGTCATTATTTACTCGAATTTCTGTTATCTCGAACAAATTTGTAAAAGTACATGCTTGAGTCATGCAGGAAACATCGCATACAAAACACACAACCACCCAAACAGCACAACAACTACAAACAGCAAATGTACATGTATATAAAAGAAACAAAGAGACGCACAGACATAACAAACAAACAATAGGGGGGGGGGGAGATGTCCCTTGAAGTTCGAGATATCGAACTTCGATTGTATATTGCATAGTCAAAACGTTAGAACCAGATCGGCCTTGTCATCCAATAGATCCCTAACAAACATCTATAACCTGAGTTCGTTCTCAAGCTTTTGATTGGTCAGATTTGAGTTCTCAAGCTTTTGATTGGTCAGAGTTGAGCCAAAGGCTCAAATCTGACCAATCAAAAACATGAGAACGAACTCAGACTCAACTAAAAGTTTTATAAGCATGGATCCAGATCAGTTTTTACAATCCATCATAACACTGTCAGGGCTTTTGCAATCCAGTCTTGCTAAAAAACTTTAGAATCGAATTTGCTTTTGAAATCCATTAGAATCATACTAAGATTTTAGAACTAGATCGAGTTTTGAAATCCATCAGGACCCTGCCAAAATTTAGAACCAGATCAGTTTTTGAAATCTATCAAGAACCCTGCTAAGATTTTAAAACCAGATCGAGTTTTGAAATCCATCAGGACCCTGTAGGCGCAACAGATGCTGCTTTGGATTTGCAAGCTGTACGTTGTACTTAATTTTGAATGCAATATATATCCCAATCTAATAACATGACGGGAATTACATACGAGTTTGAATAAGATAGTTCCAGAAACCCTATATTTCTGAAATTGTGAAATAATTTACAACGAATTACTTGAAGCACAGTGTTTATACTATAATATCTGAAATTATATATACTTTACTGGTAGGAAATATGTTTAACCCTTCTCTTACTGAATTTTAAATAACATTTCTCCTTCTTTACCCATGCCCTGTTGTATAATTACATATATCTTCACTGTGTACAAGTATTTCGCTGTGCAATCACTGCTGTGGAGTGCACTGGTTGCACAATCAACTTGTAATTAGTGCAGACCCTGATGAGACAGCTCCTGCAAGAGCTGTCTCATCTGGGTCTTCACTATTTACAGGTAGGTATATTGACGTTAATAGCAAGAGTTAACTATAAGCTAACACTTTACGCCATGAATGATTATGTAAGAAATAATTTTGTCATGAATATTAATTAAATTAATTGTCATAACAGCACATGGATACAGGAATGTTTGGTCATGGCAGAAACTTTAGAATTTTATCTATATTATATCATAAGCAAACTATAGGAGCCGTCTGATATGGGTCTACTCTGTTTGCAAGGCGTTGAAATGTGTTTTATGGATATTGGGATGCATACAATAAAACCTGTCTTAAGCAGCCATCAAAAAGAGGTCTAATTATGGCTCTCTAATTCAGGTGGTTGCTCAATGCAGGTCAAAGTAATACAGTAAGTTTCTATAGGAGCTTTCTGCATTACTTTTGCCCTTCAGTAAGCAATCACCTGCTTTTAAGACACATGTTCAATAAATTAATGTCTGCTTAAGACAGGTTCTAAAGTGAAATATTGTAGCCATTTAAGAAGGTAAAGAAACAGAGCTATCGATTTCCATTAGCAAACAGAGTAGACACTGATCAGACTGCTCCTGTTGGAGCCGTCTGATCTGGGTCTACTCTGTTTGTAAATGTGTGAAAAGTCGTTTACAAGAAGAAAACGGTTAAGCAATATCGCGGTTACATTAGTGGAAGGTCTCTCTTGTATTTTAATACCTTATTCATGCAGAGACGATTTGCAGTGACAACACTTTAACCCTATACTCGGCGAATATTATGTAAGAAATAAACACACCATGCATATTAACTCTTTCACCGCCGATGTCGCATAAAATGCACCACGACAAATAGTGCAGTCCCATATCAGACGCCGCCTTTCAAGGTGGCGTCTGATCAGGGACTTCACTTTTTGTCTCTGTATGTAGTTATATATCTATGCTTTATTGCTTTTATTTATCTCATTCCCTTATTGCACCGATGATTTAACAAATATTAGATTGCAGACGACAATTCGAAATTTGGCGCCGAAAGTGTTAATTAGATTAATTGTTATAAGAGTACATGTGCACTTGAAATTTTGGCCGTAGAACAAACTGTAGAATCATATTCACTCATTCCATTGTATTAACCCTTTTGCTCCCACGACCCCATATATGGGACGTAGGCAAACAGTGTAGACTCTGCTTAAAGGGGATGTCCCTACATTTGACGCGTTTCATAAACACTTAAAATATACAAAACTCATTTGTTTATATGCTGAAAAGTAGTATATCGCAAAAAAAAACCATCCAATTACCGTTTATAATGACAAAACATCCATGTGTTTGATATCGCCGATCCCGGTTTTACTCCCCGATGTTTCAGTTTTATTCGGGTTGGGTTTTAGTTTCGTAACTGTTCGTCATATTCGCGATTCTCCGATCACTTCCGAGAAAGGTATTACGTAAACAATTGAGGGATCGGGTGATCATCGGCAAAACGCGGAAGAATTTAACGGAAAAGGCCGATAATATTGTGTTGTAGAACAAAAATTATCAGTATTGATGAAATCGGTTTATTTGTATCACAGGGGCATTTTTCGATATAAGTTCAAATTGGGAACCTTCATAATAATGATAGAGCATAACAAATACCAAGTTTTATGATATTATTGAAAATATGCGATCATTGTAGGGACCTCCTCTTTAAGTCTACGCTGTTTGCTGATAGGAAATTCAATAAAAAACAATCAACAAAGGACAATTTAGACCAGACATTCCTTAGATAAAAAATGGACTAATCCAATATATAAGCCTGGACGAATCCACTGGGAGCAAAAGGGTTAATTTAATTTGCAACCAATCAGAATATATTCTAGTTTGCGTTGTAGAGGCTGTTCGGTACTTCGGTACAAAACCTAAATATTTGTTTTTAAAGATAGTGAGGCTGAAATACTGTTGGAATGTATCATTCTGTACCAACTATTGCAAATAGAGTATTATGTCTTTGTATGCAGGTGGCTGCTAAATGTAGGGTGAAATTATGCAAAAAGCTAATAGATGGGCATTCTGTATGACTTTCACAATGCATTAAACCCATTATTGACGACTATGTAGAAACCACTTTGTGAAACCATTGTGATAAATAGAGCATTTGCTCCTATATTTATCACAATGGTTTCAAACTACAAAATCTAAAAATTTCCGTTTATCTAGTTAATGCTCCTTTTCGGTAGATTTATTCAAAGAGGTTGTATCTAAACATAGCTTATCAGGTAATGGGTTAAGCTGTCATTTGTGTTAAAACCCAAACATGGTACGTATTTGAGTGTACGTAGTATCGAGTGTTTACTGTAATTACATGATAGTTTTACATAAGAGCTTACATAATATATTTCCACAAACCCTATATTAAATTTGACATTTTAAAACTACTTACAACAATTTATTTGCATCCCAGCGTATATCGATTATATAATAACTAAAATCATAAATACTTTAATGGTAGAAAATCTGTTTAACCGTATGATAAGACCCCTACTGTCTTGCTTTATCAAGATTATACTCAAGAATTGTTGTGACATATATCCGTTTAAAACCATACAATCAGTAAGAAGACAAGTGCAATGTTCTAACGAACGTTTCCAATCTAATACATACCAATACATTGAAAGTAGCTCTTTAAAACGAGTCTGTCCTTGGGGTTATTTAAATACAAATGTTTCGTATATAACACATATGTAGTTATGCTCGTGTGCGTGCGGGCGGACGGACGTGCGTACGGACGTGCGTGCGTGTGTATGCGTGTGTTTGTTTTGTGTATGTGTGTGTGTTTATGTGTGTTTGTAGTTGAGTGTCTGTGTGTGTATGTGTGTGACTGTCTGTCTGTCTATGTGTACCTGTGCCTGTATATATGTGTATGTGTATGTATGTGTGTCTATGTGTGCATGTGTGTCTATGTGTGTCTATATGCGAGTGTGTGTCTATGTGTGTTCGTGTGCATGTGTGTGAGTGTGTCTCCGTTTGTGCCTGTATATATGTATGTATGTGCCTGTGTGTCCGTGTATATGTCAGTATGTAGTTGAGTATGTGTGTCTGTGTCTGTATGTATGTGTGTGTTTGTCTGTCAGTGTGTGTCTGTCTGTCTATGTGTGAGACAGGATGTTTGAACATGAATGCGTGCATATGCGTGCGTATGCGTGCGTGAGTGCATTCGTGTGTGTGTGTAGCTGAAATACTGTGTGTGTGACATTAAACAACCTACTTATGTCCAAGAAAATTTTGAAAAAAGCGAATATCATTTTGAATTCTCCAATTTAGGTGTGGTAAACTAAAGTACATGTATGATTGACAGTTTCTTATTACCCTTACTTTGTATTGGCTATTTGTCTAATTTGATCAGCTGTTTAAGTAAATCCATACAAGGAGCGGTAACACATAAGCAATATTTACATCCACAGATGAACTTCGATATCTCAAACTCAAATAACTCAAATACGGATAATTCAAAGTGAATGTTAGTTCTTTCTATCCTTTACAATGCAGAATTGTTCAAAAATGTAGCACTACGCAATGACCGCATTACTTTAGACCTGCATTAAGCAGTGCACTTGAGAAATATTTCAGATTAGAAATCGCGTGACTCGCACCTCTGTTATTACTCAGTAATTTGTATGGTCAGTCTAAGTTCGAGATATCGAAGTTCAACTGCATAAGAAACTTATTAACCCTTCGCTTGCTATTCACGTCAATATACCTACCTGTAAATAGTGAAGACCCAGATGAGACAGCTCCTGCAGGAGCTGTCTCATCAGGGTCTGCACTATTTACAAGTTGATTGTGTAACCAGTGAACTCCACAGCAGTGATTGCACAGCGAAATACTTGTACACAGTGAAGATATATGTAATTATACAACAGGGCATGGGTAAAGAAGGAGAAGTGTATTTTAAAATTCAGCAAGCGAAGGGTTAAAAGGTACAGTTTACTACATGTGTTCTGTTTAAGGTAGACATATACAAGAACTACCAAAATATACGAATTGACTATCGTTTCTGACTTGCTCTATATCCTCTTGTTAATATATAGAGATACAGGAATCGTATTGGGGATCCTTAGTGCAGGGCTACATATCAAGGTGCGTTCTTTAATACTAAAATCACCATTCCACCACCAAACCCTATGTTGTGACCACTGGAAGGTACGATTCTAAAGAGGGGTCACAACATAGGGTTTGGGGGAGAAATAAAAAGTTACAGTTAAACCCATCTAATGCGACCACTTAATGAATAAACATGGCTGTCTTTATAAGCAGGTGTTTGCTTTAATGCAGGATGAAAGTTATACAGAAAGCTCCTATATAGGAGCTTTCTGTATAACTTTCGTCCTGTATTAAGCTACCATCTGCCTTTGCCACTGTGAATTGTGCCCCTTTTTGCTGGTCGCATTAGAGGGGTATTATTCTTAAAACTGTTTTCATATAGTCATCTTATCTGGACCTCATTTGGTGTTCAAAGATAATAACAGCAATGAACAATTTCATTCTTAATTGTTTGAGCCTTAAATACATTAAGTCTTGGTGGTTTCGACATAAAACTAAAGATTAAATTGAAGATGGCGTAGGTGTAAAATAAAATTGCATTCAGATGAAAAATAATGACGCCACCAATCCAACAAACCCTCTAGGAGTATTTTGTAGACTACCAGACATTTATTACATATCCAATTCTGATTGAAACACAAGAAATGGTCTGGTGAGAATGCAAGTGAAAATAGTGATTACCATAACTATTCGGACAGAAAAAGTAAATCAAATATTGCAGACCCGGATCAAACTGCCACTGAAGTAACATTTCGATCAGGGTCTAAAAAAAGTGTTACTATGTAAATATGTTTTTGTATTGTTTTACAATGGTGATACAGTGCTCCCTCCCTACAACGGCCCTCTCAATAACGATTCCCTCCTTACAACAACGCATGTCACTGTTTCCGAAACAACAAGGCTCCAGAAACAACTTTTTCCATCGTATTTTCTTTATGCCTCGACCAAACCCTATGTTGTGATCACTCTTTAGAATCGTCACTTTGTGACGATTCTAAAGAGTGGTCACAACATAGGGTTTGATTGAGGCATAACGATTTTAATTCTCGAAATACACCTTATCTGGGGATCTGCAAACAAGCTAATTATGTTTGATTTTCCCTCCCTATAACAACTCCATCTGAACAACACATACAATCTTCGTATCCCAAAGGGTGTCGTTGTAGACAGGGAGTACTGTACAATGAATTATTCAGGTTTATGAACAGAACGTCTGAAAACTTAGGCAGTAGAGCTACAGATAAAGGTGCGTACTTAACCCTTCGCTTGCTATTCACGTCAATATACCTACCTGTAAATAGTGAAGACTCAGATGAGACAGCTCCTGCAGGAGCTGTCTCATCAGGGTCTGCACTATTTACAAGTTGATTGTGCAACCAGTGCACTCCACAGCAGTGATTGCACAGCGAAATACTTGTACACAGTGAAGATATATGTAATTATACAACAGGGCATGGGTAAAGAAGGAGAAATATGTTTTAAAATTCAGCAAGCGAAGGGTTAATTCAAAACTATTTCAGTAAAAACTCCTCTAAACCGGAATTCTATTTGAAAAGAAGTTAGATACTTTTAGTCAGATGGCTGCTTAATGGAGGGTAAAATTCATGAAGGAAAGCTCATCGAGGAGCTTTCTGCATGACTTTCATCATGCATTAAGCTATCCCTAAGGAACTTTATGAATATCGGCCCTGATTCTACAATTTTTGCCGGAGCAAAGATATCCTGTATATAAATGACATAATGAAAATTCAGCTTATAAATATTCACGATGTCATTATTTCTTTCATGAATACTGGACATGGAACGAGTTGATACTAAGCTCTCGATACAAGGTCTACATGTCAGTTATTTATATCGGTAATTTATTACGCCAATGTTTTCATACTGATCTACCCATTCTAATGTTCACATTACGTCTCATTTTCTCAATAACTATGCACCAACAAAAAGTATCTACAATAAAAACTCGATACTACATACACTCAAATACGTATCATTGTTGATCGTCTAAACCGGAATTCTTAGATACATGTAGTTATGTGTCAGCTTAATGCAGGGTGAAAGACATACAGAAGCTTTCTGTATGACTTTCACTCTGCATTAAGCATCCACCTGTCTTCCTCGTTACTAATTTTCGTTGTATCGAGTTTTTTCTGTATTTGTATTGAAATTAATCTCTGTCACTTTGAACTATGAGTACCTGGAGTATAAGTGGCTTAAAAAGTCAAGCACGGGCGAAACATTTAACCCGTCGCTTGCTATTCACGTCAATATACCTTCCTGTAAATAGTGAAGACCCAGATGAGACAGCTCCTGCAGGAGCTGTCTCATCAGAGTCTGCACTATTTACAAGTGGATTGTGCAATTAGTGCACTCCACAGCAGTGATTTCACAGCGAAATATTTGTACACAGTGGAGATATATATAGAGGATCTTACATGAGTGTTCTTGATTATTGGATTTATTAAATGAGTCTTTTTAAAAGATAAAAAACGAGCTTTTATCGTTTTAAAAAGACGAATTTAATAAATCCAATAATCATGAACACGAATGCAAGATCCTATTTATAACATAACACACACAAATGTTATTTGCAGCCAATATTTCAGCAGTAACGTGGATTGTTATAAATTCTCCTTACATATAGAAATGATGAATGAAAGGTGTTATTAGGTTCGCTAGGTAACTGGGACAAAGTAGGTCCAAATTTTCCAACTTTATTTTCTACTTACTGTCATATCAACCAGGATCTAATTCAGACCTCTCTGGCATTCAATTTAACTGTGATAGTTTATGATACAAAAACATACAGAAACACGTCAAAATAATTTTTGAGTTACAGTTTTGACATACATAGTTACAAACACGTCACATTATGACGTCATTGTACACAACATGTGTCTATGTTAAGCGCGCCATTTACATGAAGACCTACATATACATGTAGTCGCCAACACGTCCGACACTCACTGTCAATGGGATTCGAAATGCGCCTTCGTTTTGGTATATTTAAGCCCTTCATTAGTGTTGTATGTATACACATGGACATGGACATTTCCACCGAGGAAAAAAATCTCGATTCAAGTTCAGTGAAAATGTTTGAAATGGACAAAAGATTCAGTACGAACTGCTGCATAAAATGTGTTGGAACAGGAGGAAGATTTTCGCGATCAGCTGAGTTAGTGAGTATAGCATATTTGAAATATGTTTGTGCTGTGCTGGATTCAGATGACTATTGTTGTTGATTGATGAGATATTTGTATGAGTAGAAATCTGCATAAACAAAAGGACATGAGGTGAAGAAAATGCAAAGTTGAGGAGGCATTTTAATTTAAATGTAGAATTGATTGTATGGGTCAGAGTAGCTGGTAGGTCTTTTTTGGCATACATTTGTATATGATTCCTGACAGCGATTACAATTTGTATTATTTTATCGAAATTAAGGCGCAAGTGCCAACAATCCTTTGCCATCTATCGTGACTCAATCGTGGACAGGTAGGTCGACCACCGTCCGCCAGTTTGTTTGTTTTGACAGCGCGTATGAATCGTTCGAATGTCATTCGGTCGTTCGAATGTTATTCACTAGTGATTATATGCCCATGATTATCAAAAAATAAAAGATAGTGTTACGTCACGCTGAAGCCACGTGTTATGTTATAAGTACATATATACAACAGGACATGGGTAAAGAAGGAGAAATGTATTTTAAAATTCAGCAAGAGAAGGGTTAAAAGTAAACAGTTAGGATGATCAGACAGTGTTTAATAGTAAAGTGGAAGCGAATCAGTACAATGCTAACCTGAATGCACATACTGTAATTAAGGTGATTTTCAATCACACTAAAATAACAATAAAACTTGGTCACCCATTTTCAGAATATATTTACTACATGTACACAACAACAGGTCTTAAGTGCTTGTGTGGCGGCCGTAAAAAGTATCCCCGTACTTCATTCTCAGTGTTGTTATATTTTCTGGTCCTTCGGGATCATTAGTTTTGATGTTATTAGTTTTGAAAATTGAATACTGCTTAAGCCGGTGATAGGGGCGTGAGTAGTGTTGCACTTTGAATTACTACTCATGAACAGACTCAATAAAACTGAGTCTGCAATTTTCTCGTTTTACATTTCTACTTTTGCTCTGGAAGGATTACCCATTTTCAGAATATTGGTATTTGTTATGTTCAATGAATATTAAGAAGACTGTCAATTTGAACTTACATCGAAAAAATGTCCCCGTGATACAGAATAAACCGTTTTCGTCTGTATTGTTTGTTATGCACAACAAAATAACATCGACCTATGTCGAACAGTTCAACAACTAAAACGCAGCCCGAATAAATACTAATACATTGGCGAATAACACCGGTCTTTGGTACAGAATATACATGAAAATTATTTATTTGATTGGTTTTCTGGCGATGTACTTCTTGTGGGCATATAAATAACCAAATTATATAGGCATTTTTAAAACGTGGGTAATATGTGGTTAGTTGCTAACGAACAGAATCGTTTATAGTGTTTCACTTAAAAATGTACAGTAAAACCCCTCACAACGGGAATTTTAGTAGAGCAGAATTTTGACACTTTTAGTCAGTTAGCTGCTTAATGCAGTGAGAAAGTCGGGCAGAAAGCTCCTGTCTCCAATACCGACATATGTACTAAATTAAACGTCCGGTTTAGAGGGGTTTTACTGTAATATTATTTCGTAATCGAGTAAAGTAAACATATCCTACACTGAGATACGTGACTATAATGTGTATGCACCAGGAATTTACGAGCAAAGGTCCCTATTAAGAAATGTGATTACTGGCTTTTATAAAAGGTCATTTATCATATAGCATGTATAATATAAAGGAAACGTATGAATAAATAATATAAACGAGTGATGTACAAAGCTTAGAGCGGTTGTCGAATAAATTGGTATGGAATTTTGACACCAGGTTCCACATGTATAATATACAGTGCTCCCTCTCTACAACGACACACTTTGGGATACGAAGATTGTATGTGTTGTTCAGATGAAGTTGTTATAGGGAGGGAAAATCAAACATAATTAGCTTGTTTGCAGATCCCCAGATAAGGTGTATTTCGAGAACTAAAACCGGTATGCCTCCATCAAACCTTATGTTGTGACCACTCTTTAGAATCGTCACTTTGTGACGATTCTAAAGAGTGGTCACAACATAGGGTTTGATGGAGGCATAATGAAAATACGATGGAAAAAAGTTGTGTCTGGAGCCTTGTTGTTTCGGAAACCGTGACATGCGTTGTTGTAAGGAGGGAATCGTTATCGTGAGGGCCGTTGAAGGGATGGAGCACTGTACACTTTGCACTGAAATATAGTCAAAGTCAGGCAGGGAATTTGGATACGACACACGACAGTGCAAAGCAATACCAGAAGCACGGATGAAACGTGCGTTAACACACGACCTTCATTGAACTGTTCCGTACTGGCATTATTTAGGGCACTGCGACAATAAAAAGGGCCTAGTACAGTAAAATCTCTCTAATGCGACCACCTAAAAAAGGTATGATGCTGGGTGGTAGAGGCATGTGGTGGCTTAATGCAGGACAAAAGGAGCTTTCTGCATTTCCTTTGTCCTGCTTTAAGCAACCACCTGCTTATAAAGACACCCATGTTTATTCATTAAGTGGTCGCATTAGAGGTGTTCTACTGTAGTGCCAAAGTATGTAGATCATAAAGTAAGTCTAAACGCAAAGGTTTACAGCAATTGAATAGCACTCATACACACATCATACACACATACCATACATACCATATACACATACCATATACACACATACCATACACATCATACACACACACCATACACACATACCATACACACACCATACACACATACCATATACATGCCATACACACACCATACACACATACCATATACATGCCATACACACATACCATACACACATACCATGCACACACCATACACACATACCATATACATGCCATACACACACCATACACACATACCATGCACACACCATACACACATACCATACACACATACCATACACACATACCATACACACACACCATACACACACACCATATACATGCCATATACACACACCATACACACATACCATGCACACACCATACACACATACCATACACACATACCATACACACATACCATACACACATACCATATACATGCCATATACACACACCATACACACATACCATACACACACCATACACACATACCATACACACATACCATACACACATACCATACACACATACCATACACACATACCATACATGTATCATACACACATACCATACACACATACCATACATACATACCATACACACATACCATACATACATACCATACACGTATACCATACACACATACCATACACACATACCATACACACATACCATACACACATACCATACACACATACCATACACACATACCATACACACATACCATACACACATACCATACATACATACCATACACGTATACCATACACACATACCATACACACATACCATACATACATACCATACACACATACCATACATACATACCATACACGTATACCATACACACATACCATACACACATACCATACACACATACCATACACACATACCATACACACATACCATACACACATACCATACACACATAAACACACATACCATACACACATACCATACACACATAAACACACATACCATACACACATACCATACACACATAAACACACATACCATACACACATACCATACACACATAAACACACATACCATACACACATACCATACACACATACCATACACACATACCATACACACATACCATACACACATACCATACACACATACCATACACACATACCATACACACATACCATAGACACATACCATAGACACATACCATAGACACATACCATAGACACATACCATAGACACATACCATACACACACACCATACACACATACCATATACATGCCATATACACATACCATACACACATACCATACACACACCATACACACATACCATACACACATACCATACACACATACCATACACACATACCATACACACATACCATACACACATACCATACACACACCATACACACATACCATACACACATACCATACACACACCATACACACATACCATACACACATACCATACACACACCATACACACACACCATACACACATACCATACACACATACCATACACACATACCATACACACATACCATACACACATACCATATACATGCCATATACACATACCATACACACATACCATACACACATACCATACACACATACCATACACACATAAACACACATACCATACACACACACCATATACACATACCATACACACATACAATACACACACCATACACACATACCATGCACACATCATACACACATACAATACACACATCATACACACATACCATACACACATCATACACACATACCATACACACATACCATACACATACCATACACACATACCATATACACATACCATACACACATACCATACACACATACCATACACACATACCATACACACATAAACACACATACCATACACACATACCATATACACATACCATACACACATACAATACACACACCATACACACATACCATGCACACATCATACACACATACAATACACACATCATACACACATACCATACACACATCATACACACATACATGTACCATACACACATCATACACACATACAATACACACATCATACACACATACTATACACACCATACACACCATATAAACGTACCATACACACATACCATACACACAGCATACACACATACCATACACACATCATACACACATACCATACACACATCATACACACATACCATACACACATCATACATACATACTATACACTCATCATATCAACATACCATACACAAATACCATACACACAGCATACACACATACCATACACACATAAACACACATACTATACACACATACCATACACACATACCATACACACATACCATACACACATACCATATACACATACCATACACGCATACCATACATGTATCATGCACACATACCATACACACATCAAACACATATACCATACACACATCATACACATATACTATACACTCATCATGCCAACATACCATGCACACATACCATACACACATCATACACACATACCATACACACATCATACACACATACCATACACACATACACATGCACACATACCATACACACATCAAACATACATACCATACACATATCATACACACATTATACACGCATACCATACACAAATCATACACACACCATACATTCATCATACACACGTCATACACACATACCGTTCACACATACCATACACATATCATACACATATACCATACACATATACATAGAACAGCTCCTTGCATGTTCATTACCGAAAACATAGCTGCGCCGTTTACTTAAAAACTATATATTTACGTAAATATATACAGCTGCACAAACGTTACATGCGGTAGTCCGTATTCCCATCTTATAATTAAACATCTCTAAATCGATCACCAAACTAGGTCAGGCTCTGTTTCTTGGTCCTAAACCCATATGGTAGCTTGTAATTCGACAATTATGCATTAATCCATCTTGCATTAAGCCCTTACTGCATGCATATTCATGTCAGAAATGATGACATTATGAATATTAATTAGATGTAAATTTTCATACTGTATTTTAACTAGGATATTGTTTACATAGGCAAAACCTGCAGTATATGTTTTACAAAGGCAGAAACTGCAGAATCAATCATATACATATTATTTCATAGGCAAACAAAGCAGACCCTGACCAGGCGGTTCCTACATGAGTTGTCTGATCTGGGTATCTATGTTTGCAAAAATGTAGAATGACGTATTGATATAGAAATATGCATTAAGCATTTTAATCTGTTTTTAAGGAGCCACCGCGGCAAATCTTTTTAAAGTGCAAAACATGTACATTGTATTAAAAAAGTAGAACACTGATCATGCACGCTAGATACATATTAGTTTTGGTTCAAATAAGTTTGCATAACACACGCACACTTAAAATTAATAATACTGTTACAACAAGGGCATGTTGTATTGCTATGCAAGACATGAGTCCCCCACCGGACTGAAAAAAAGACATGAGTCCCCCACCGGACTGAAAAAAACAACTCCACTCTCCCCAACCCTCCCACCCATGGTGTGGTTGACCATGGTATATACATGACCACCTGAATGGTATTAGTACCTACTCTCATACATTGAATCAGTAAATAAAAGGTTATTGTCCCGACAAGAAAATATGAAAAAGGGGAGTAACTCCAAAAATATTGATGCTAGAGTTATTGCCCTTGTGCATGACACCACACCTCATCATGCTTGTTCCATGTGAGAAGTTTCAAATCAATTGAACCAGTACATAAAATTATTACCTGGACAAGAAAATATGAAAAGGGAAAAAAATTAAAAATCAAAAACTATAGTTGCTAGAGTTATGGCCCTTGTGCATGACCCTACCCCTCATCATGCTTGTTCCATATGTGAAGTTTAAAATCAATTGAACCAGTAGATAAAGAGTTATTGTCCGGACAAAAAAATATGAAAAAGGGGAATAACTCCAAAAATATTAATGCTAGAGTTATGACCCTTGTGCACGACACTACTCCTCATCATGCTTCTTCAATGTGTGAAGTTATAATGAATTTGGCCTAACTTTGTAGGAGATATGGCCCGGACACGAAGCGTGACAGACGGACTGACAAGAAAATATGAAAAAGGGGAAGAACTCAAAAGTTATGGCTATTGTGCATGACACTACCCCCATCATGATTGTTCCATATGTGAAGTTTCAAATCAGTTGAACCAGTAGATAAAGAGTTATTGTCCGGACAAAAACATATGTAAAAGGGGAATAACTCCAAAAATATTGATGCTAGAGTTATGGCCCTTGTGAATGACACTAGCCATCATCATGCTTCTTCAATGTGTGAAGTTATAATGAATTTGGCATAACGTTGTAGGAGATATGACACGAAGCGTGACAGAGACAGACGGACGGGCGGACGGACGGACGGAATCGAGAAATCCTATACTCCCCCGACCGGTAACCGGTGGGGGACTAATAACCTTCTTGTGCTCTTCGCATTATTACTGCTTCATAGACACAATTAACCAAGACCATTTAATTATTCAATACCATGGGGAAATGGTGAGAGTGGTTTCCAAGAAGGGCACCAAACAAGGTGGCGTGTCTTTCCAAATGTATACAACGGTCTAGAAAATGTAAAATGTCTGGGGATGCATTAAGGAAATAGTATATGACCATAAATTAATATATAGGTTAAATGCCTCGTTTTCTAAGGTTAATTGTGGGTGCTTTATCTTCAAATCGCCCATTATTTACAGATAATGGCGTCTCAATACCGATATTATGCACTGATATTAGATATTTAAAGACAGTATAAACATATATTGACCATAAAACGCAATTCAATGCAGTATCATATTTGATCTCGTAAAACGAATCCCTATATTCAATTTCAATTGTATGGGACTTGAAAATTGTGTTGCGTTTCTTTAACCCTTTCCCTCATATAAACGTGTTTTCACGCATTTGCAAACAGAGTAGACCCAGATCAGACGACCCCTAGATCAGGGTCTGCTCTGTTTACTAATAGAATTTAATAGATCTGTTTATTTCTTTTCTAAAATATTTACAATGGGTCACCTCCTATATTTCTTTATAACTATTTTGTTAATGAATATTCAGCAGATATTGAAATTTGGCATAAATGCAGAACATGCAAGGGTTAAAACATGATGCTATATAACTAATGTAGATAACCACGCTTTACAGAGAGCGTGATGAACAGTCAGTCATAGATACACATGAATATTAAAATCCCAAAACCCTACATTCAATCGTAATTTAAAACCAACAATGTCATTTTCTGCCAACGTTATGACTACTCTTCTAAATCGTATTGAAGAGTAGGATTTGGTGGAGAAATAAAGACGCTATTCTTGAAAACACTTTCATTTGTGCCTCTTACCTAGGCCTCTGTAATAGGCTCCTATCTTTAAAGAAAGCCAACTCTAAGGAAAACGTGTCTGAATAAAAAAAAAGTAACATTTTACAAGCGAAGTATTCACATAAACAATACGAAATATAGACGTTCTAACATTTATGTTGTCTATGTTCAAGAACAAGTACATAACAATGCTAATACAATCACACTAATGTCTATTTCGATAAGCATTATTTCATGTGAATACAATATGTATTAAATATTATCCTAATTTTGCGTTCGAAGCATCACCCACTTTCAGAATATAATTATGTACTACTTCACAAAAGCAGGTGTCAAGTACTTGTGTTGCGGTCGTAAAACGTCGCCCCGTACTTCATTCTTAGTGTTGTTATATTTTATTTTCTGGTCCTTCGGGATCATAAGTTTTGATGTATACATTTTGAAAATTGAATACTGCTTAAGCCGGTGTTAGTGGGGGGTGAATAGTGTTGCAATTTTAATTACTACTCATGAATAGACTCTATAAAACTGAAATTATCTATGTTGGCATTGCTACTTTTGCTTTCGAAGGATCATCTACTTTCAGAATATATTCAATCATAGGTCATAATACCATTATAAGATATAGTATTCATACACTCATGATTTTACATAGGTATACATCAAGTAATATGTTAACATTTCCACCATGAATATTCATGTACGAAATAATGAGGTTATGGATATCAGTTAGATTAATGGGTTTTAATAACACATAGACACAGGAAGTTTTGTCCAAGGCAGGAACTGTAGAAAAAAAATATATATCATGTCATAAGCAAACAGAGCAGACCCAGATCTGACGGTTCCTATAGAAACCGTTTGAACTAGGTCTACTCTGTTTGTGAAGGCGTATTTATGGAATAAATGGTTAACTTATAATAAAGGTTGTACTTAGAGGTGGTGCAAAACCACACTACAGTGCTCCCTCCCCGCAACGGCCCTCTCAATAACGATTCCCTCCTTACAACAACGCATGCCCCTGTTTCTGAAACAACAAGGCTCCAGACACAACTTTTTTCCATCGTATTTTCTTTATGTCTCCATCAAACCCTATGTTGTGACCACTCTTTAGAATCGTCACAAAGAGTGACGATTCTAAAGAGTGGTCACAACATAGGTTTGATTGAAGCATAACGGTTTTAGTTCTCGAAATACATCTTATCTGGGGATCTGCAATGTTTGATTTTCCCTCCCTATAACAAATCCCTCTGAACAACACATACAATCTTCGTATCCCAAAGGGTGTCGTTGTAGAGAGGGTACGACTTTTATTGACCTTGGTGGTTTGCATTATTCTGATATCACTAAACTCAAACAATCAATTAAATGATAAGACATCTAAATCCTGCAAAGAGTGTTTAGACATTCCGTCGACAAATAGGTTTTAATCTAGCGACATTGTGAAATCAATTTCCATTTCTTTTATGTCTAGGTTCAAAAAGTTCAATGAACGTCTCTATGTGAAATTGTAATTTTCTGACGTACATCTATTCAGATGTGTAACACAAAATGCACGGGAATGCATTTAACAGAGTCTTATTATTTTACATATTTAGTGCATTCCGAAACTTAGTTCTAACACGAAGTACAGTGATCCCTCTCTACAACGACACCATTTGGGATACGAAAATTATATGTGTTGTTCAGAGGGAGAATCAAACATAATTAGCTTGTTTGCAGATCCCCAGAAAGGGTGTATTTCGAGAAATAAAACCATTATACCTCAATAAAACCTTATGTTGTGACCACTCTTTAGAATCGTCACAAAGTGACGATTCTAAAGAGTGGTCACAACATAGGGTTTGTTCGAGGCATAAAGAAAATACAATGGAAAAAGTTGTGTCTAGACCAGTGTTGTTTCGGAAACAGTGGCATGCGTTGTTGTAAGGAGGAAATCGTTATTGAGAGGGCCGTTGTAGGGAGGGAGCACTGTAGTTTACCCCCACTCCTACCCCTTTCCTCCCACTCTCCTGTGACTTGAACAGAGTAAGACAATGTACATCTAACCTCCTGATCAGATGTGTTTACCATACCTTGTGACGCCAAAGATTTCCACCGTATCAATGCTGTGCAAATAACTCACAAGCCAAATTAAAAGTCAATACAACAAAGGTACACGAATTGATTTGAAAGTAACCTGCGCAGTATATTGAACAGACAACAAATGTCGCCTGTTGGCACCATTGAAAACAGTGCAGTCCCAGGTCAGATGCCGCCTTTTCAAGGCGGCATCTGACCTGGGACTACACTGTTTTCTGTATTTTTTAGCCCAAGCATACAGGTTTGTTTGTAAAAATACAAATGTTTTACTAATAAACCTTTATTATTTAATTATTATTGCAGACGACACTTTTAAATTTGGCGCCAAAACAGCTAAGCTCGTAGGATATCTACTGCCTGAATTTAATTGCTATCGAAAAAGGTATTGACCCATTTCAAAGCTGACTTTTCAGAGTAAAATAGTCAGTCAGTGGTTAACTATAGAGTTCACTCAGTATTAAAGACATAAGGCTGATAAGGTATATTGAATAAATAACAGTGCAGACTCTGCTCAGAGGACTACTTCAGGAAACCTCTGGGTTTACACAGTAAGTGCATGAGTACTCCGCCTTCAAAAGGCTTCGTCACTGCTTTATGCATCATCAAGCATGTCATTACAATAAATGAATAAAAAAAAAAATACGAATCTACAAAATCATTAAAAACAATTTATGACACTACTTCTATTGTATTTCTCCTGGCATTTTGAAACTACTTGGAAAATATTTACTTGTTACCGACATTTACTATAAAACATTGCTTCTGTATCGAATACTTATAGTATACATTGAATATATATTATGCTCGCAAGGTTTATGACAATGGCTTCAGTTGAATTGTGTTTCCTCTTGTCTAATTCCAGTAAGACAATTCAGTACAATATAAATGGCGGCCAATATGTTTCCATGTTAAGCCAAATGAACCCATATAAATACTGATCATAATCTACAAGGTCACTCTGAGTTCGATTTTTGTATAATGAAAGCAGTGTTCTGTTTTAAGATTTACCACTTTGCATGTTTTTTGTACAGCAAAGCCTCAATAATACGACCACACACAATGTCTAATTATGCAGTTTTAAAACAGGCGGGAGCTTAATGCAGGAAAATGATGACACGTAAAGCGTTTGTAGGAGTTTTTGTATTATATTAACCTAGCATTCTGAAACCACTTGCTTTTAACAGACGCATATTTTAATGATATACAATGTATGTAGTCGCTTTAGCGAGGCAATCCTGTAATTACCAGAGACGGATATCCTACCGTCCCCTGATGGTACGATTATGTGCTCTGTTCCTTATTGTATATGTATGGGCATAAGTTCATGGTCATCTTAAATAAATTGCTGTATTAACCCGTTCCCTCATATCAACGTGTTTTCACGCTTTGGCAAACATAGTAGACCCTGATCAAACGGTTCCTAGAGGAGCCGTCTGATCAGGGTCTGCTCTGTTTGCTAATGGAATTTGATAGATATGTTTCCTTACTTTCTATAATCGCTACAATGTTCCACCTTCCATAATTCATTATAACAATTTTATCCATGAATATTCAGTACGTTGAGATTTGGAACAAACATAGAACAGGAAAGTGTTTATCCCCCGGTATCTGTGAAATTGATGCCTTTTCAATTTTAGATCTGAGGTAATTTTGTCTTTCTTCTTCTTTGAATTACTTCTAATTCGATCAAGCGTTTAACACTTCGCTTGCTATTCACATCAATATACCTACCTGTAAAGAGTGAAGACCCAGTACCTTGGATTAATGCAGGAAAATGATAAAAACGAATCCAAAATATGTGCGCTAAACTCGTTTTGAATAGGAAATGGTCAGACAGCTCCAAACAATCTCTTAAAGACTTACATTGGTTACCTATCAAAGCTAGGATCACTTTTAAGATATTGACATACATGTACAATTGCTCTCTCAACCACGCTCCCGTTTATCTGACAGAACTTCTTGTAAAGCCAGCACCAACACGCTGTCTGAGATCGGCAGACAAAGCCCAAGAGATGTATGCTGTGCCTTTCAACAAGAGAAAGACCTTTAGTGATAGAAGTTTTGGGACAGCAGGTCCCAGACTTTGGAACAGGCTTCCTAGCGAGATTAAACGAGCAGAAAATGTTGAATCTTTTAAAAGAAAGTTGAAAACACATTATTTCAGACACTTTAACTCACTTTTTAATATTTCGTAGAAACTGTCCGTGTGTTTTAGATGTATAAAGTACTTTACATAAAGTCTGGGTTTTAGTATATTATAACAGGTTTTTTAACCATCGTTTTATGGATATTCGTTTTTATGCTTTCTTAAATGTATATTCGTGTATTGTATATCCTCTATTGATTTTTATTTGTCTCTGATTTTATTTATGTCAATGTACAACGCCATTGAATGCATTGTTTGCAAAAATAGGCGTTTAACCAAGTGATTCAGTTTCAGTTTCAGTTTCAGATGAGACAGCTCCTGCAGGAGCTGTCTCATCAGGGTCTGCACTATTTACAAGTTGATTGTTCAAACAGTGCATTCCACAGCAGTGATTGCACAGCGAAATACTTGTATACAGTGCAGATATATATAATTATACAACAGGGCATGGGTAAAGAAGGAGAAATGTATTTTAAAATTCAGCAAGAGAATGGTTAAGAAACTATTGACCGGTTGCCAAACATCTTGGATCCGAATGAGACGCCGAGTAACTGAGTGTCCAACTTGATCCATGTTGTAGGTTAATAGCAGCATGAGGGTTATATTAGCTATATAAACTGTATATAATCTAGATATTTCCGAGGAGATTTGAATATACGTAAACATAAGATCTAAATCATGTTCGGAACTGCGTTCAATTCCATTAGCATTATCAGATAGCAATTGTGTCTCATTTTATCCTGCTTAAGAATAAATATGGGTTAATTCTGATAAATATGTCTGGATTTACCTACACTTATGTGTACAGGAGACGTTATAAATGGACATTGTAATAACACATGGTCATAAAGGCCGTTTTATTATATTGAACATTAAACAATATTTTTTCAAATACAGATGGACTTCTATATCTCGAACTCGGATTAACTCGAATAGTAGGATATCTCGAAGTAAAAAAATTTAAAATTTATAATACAGAAGTGTTCTAAAATGTATCACTGTCCATATCTAGAAACACAACTAACCAAGGCAGTTCAAGCGCATTGGACAGCTTAATGAGGCACACACGTAATACTGGAAACTCCTATAGCAGCTTTCTACATTATTTTAGGTCTGCATTAAATTGTTGGACTTGAGAATTTGTTCAGATATGAAATCGGATAACTCGAACCTCTGTTATCTCGAAATATTTGTTTGGTCTATTAGAGTTTGAAATATCGAAGTTCAACTGTATTGTATCTATCAGGCGTACAATATAGCAACAAAAGACTATAATGATAAAAGACTACCCACTAATCTCTGGTTAACTCATTTGCTCCCAGTGAATTATTCCATGCTTATATATTGGATTAGTCTATCTTTTATCTAAGGGATGTCTGGTCTAAAGTTTCATATTAATTTTGTTTGTATTTAATTTCCTATCAGCAAACAGTGTAGACTCTGATCAGACGCCGCATCATGCGGCGTCTGATCAGAGTCTACACTGTTTGCCTACGTTTACACTGGTCGCTATATATGGGATCGTGGGAGCAAATCGGTTAAATCTACATCGATACCGGACTTTACGAGAACTTACAATTGAATAAGGGTAAACATACGGATTGATAAACATGCTTTTTAACCTATATAATATATACTATACTATTTTCCACAGGTCCTTTATGTGACATAGTTGACCCTGCTTAGAAATAAATATGGGTTAACTCTGATGAATATGTCTAGACATCTACATAAACAAAGTAGTATACACGGGCATTGTAATAAGATACAAATGGCCACGAAGACCGTTTTGTTATATTGAACTACAAGCAATAATTTCAAAATATAATATCTATCAAGCGTACACTATAAAAAAAAAAGGCTTAATGGATGCAAGATTGACTACTCTTTATTCAGGCTACCAACATAACACTCACGTAAGATTGAAATCGATACATGGTATTTCGATTAGTTAAAGTACATAAAATGCAAAATTGATTTCACATTACAAAAATAATGATACCGGTTTCACCTAATACAGTGCTCCCTCCCTACAACGACCCTCTCAATAACGATTCCCTCCTTACAACAACGCATGTCACTGTTTCCGAAATAACAAAGCTCCAGAAACAACTTTTTTCATCGTATTTTATTTATGCCTCCATCAAACCCTATGTTGTGACCACTCTTTAGAATCGTCACCTTCCACCTGTTTATGGAATTATATCATTTAGATTCTATAGTTCTTGCATGCAGGGACTTAGCTTTCAATCTGAAAGGTGAAAACATCACTATCACTCTCTAATGGCTTAACCCTTTCGCTGCCAATGCCGGATCTGTGATTACCTATGCAAACAGGTTGGATCAAGATGAGACGCCGAGTAACTAGGCGTTTCATCATGTTCCAAACTGTTTGTTACTGTTACTATGTTTTTGAAACAAAAATGAAGAAAATAAAAAAAAATGAAAATTTGTAGCAGACGACAAAGTTAGCAGACGACAGATGTGGCAGCGAAAGGGTTAAGCTATTTGGGGGACTATTCCCCTGTAGCTCTGATGTGTAACATTCTCCTAAATATTTCTACTATTGAAATTTTTTCAACTTTTAGGGACAGTTCCACATGGCTTCGGCAATTGTATGATGTAGGGGAACATTCACCCATTTATTACTTTTGACGTAAAGTCATTGTTTAAATTTGAAGGAACAGTCCAAAATGGCTTGAGCAATTTGGGGGAATATTCCCCCGTGGCTCTGATGTGGAGGGGTCTTAAATGGAAGAACATTCTCCTAATATATTTACTCTTGATATGCACTGGTTTTGTTTCCCATGATAGTGTAGGGGAACATTCCCCCATTTTAACTCTTGAGATTTTTTCAAGTTTTAGGGACATTTCCACATGGCTTCAGCAATTGTACGAGGTAGGGGAAAATTCCCCCATTTATTACTTTTGACGAAACTCATTGTTTAAATTTGGGGGATTATTCCCCTGTGGCCCTTTTTTATATTCTTGCCACACTGATTTGTTTTAATTTGGAGAAACATTGGGGAAATATTCCCCCGTCTTTATTCTTGACAAGTAAAAATATTTCAAGTTGGGGGAACATTCCCCCAAAATTTTAGAAAATGTATGCCAGATAGTTTTACAAACAATAGATTGTATTTATATTCAGTCGATTTGGGGGGAATGTTCCCTATAATTAGTTGTGAAATAAAGGATTAACATGCATTTTTGAGTTTTGTCCTTTCTTTTTCCCATTAGAACGAGGGAATATTCCCCGAAATATTTGATTTATACAGAATCTACCCCGAAATCGTACCCCTAAAATGAGGATTGATATTTGAGTGTTGTCCTTTCTTTTTCCCATTAGAACGGGGGAATATTCCCCAAAATCTTTGGTTTATACAGAATCTGCCCCGAAATCGTACCCCTAAAAAGAGGATTGAAGTGTCAAATCCTCTTTTAAAAAAGCTCGAGTTTATGGCTAAAATGGAACAAAACACGAAGGCAAAGCCTTCGTCATGTCAGCTGAACCCACATTGACCCCTTTGTACGCCTCTGTAAAGGTCAAATTTTAAACCATTGTGATAAATAGAGCATTTGCTCTATCAATCACAATTCTTGCACAAAAATTGCTGTTGTAGTCCCGCTAGACCATGTATTAACAAGGCGATTCTCGTGCTCACGCGCTGTTGTTGACTGGTTTTAATTATACATATTCGGGGCCTAAGGTAAACAATAGAAGCGAATGCTATAGCGTTTTGGCCTAAGCTAGGTGAATGCCGGGTGCGAGTATTTCACGGGCACCGACAATGAACTGTTTTAGTGATATACATATTGAATGAAATTCCGTGTAAACGGTATTTGTGCAATCATGAATTGACGTCAGAAAGAAAACAGTGGCCCGGAAACAGCATAAATCGAACGAAGTGTCA
This sequence comes from Azorinus chamasolen, assembly GCA_963576725.1. Lineage (NCBI taxonomy): Eukaryota > Metazoa > Mollusca > Bivalvia > Cardiida > Solecurtidae > Azorinus > Azorinus chamasolen. The sequence goes on along the minus strand of OY755253.1, from coordinate 63,166,515 downwards.
AAGTAGTGCATAGTTTTCCTGTCGTAGTTTTACTTAGATTTGGAAGAATTAAATTGATGCAGGAAAGCAGAAAATGGGTTCTATGCAAGAATAGCGGTAATACACGTTTGTTTTCGGGCAATAACATCTGCAGTGTTCCTCGGGAATGTTGTTGCCCTCGCCCTTCGGGCTCGGGCCAACAACAGTCCCTCGGGATACTGCAGATGTTATTGCCCGAAAACAAACGTGTATTAACCCTCTATTGTTTCAAAATACCCAATTTTTGCGGGGAAGCATGCCCTCAGACCTTATAGCAACGGCGTGTGCATTACAGTTGGATTCAGCCACGCTCCCGACAATGCCATAAATGCCCTGTTTTGATTAACCCTTCGTTTGCTATTCACGTCAATATACCTACCTGTAAATAGTGAAGACCCACATGAGACAGCTCCTGCAGGAGCTGTCTCATCAGGGTCTGCACTATTTACAAGTTGATTGTGCAACCAGTACACTCCACAGCAGTGATTGCACAGCGATTTACTTGTACACAGTGAAGATATATGTAATTATACAACAGGACATGGGTAAAGAAGGAGAAATATATTTTAAAATTCAGCAAGCGAAGGGTTAATTATATCTATTTAGCCCCTAATCGCTGTGGTTCGAGTCCTTGTCTGGCAGCCTTTATATTTTTCACGCGACGAAGTCTTCTGGCTGGCAGTTGGTCGGTGGTTCTACCCGGATGTTCTTATGTGCATGAACGAATGCATTTTTTTCCGTGCACAGAAGAACCTCTGGGAACTTCCTCCACCTATAATTAGCTGGATGTCGTGATATGTCTAAAATACTGTTAAAGTAACGTAAACCCCGATAAAAATCAAACACAATTTAACCCTTCGCTTGCTATTCGCGTCAATATACCTGCCTGTAAATAGTGAATACCAAGATGAGCCAGCTCCTGCACGAGCTGTCTCATCAAGGTCTGCACTATTTACAAGTTGATTGTGCAACCAGTGCACTCCACAGCAGTTATTGCACACCGAAACACTTGTTTCTCTCTCCTTTCTGACCAAGCTTTTGTTAATTGCATAAATAATCTTATTGACAAGGTACTGCATGAAAATCAGAACAAAAACATGACTGATCAAATGATATGGGAATTATGTAAATATGAAATAAGAAACAAAACTGTAAGCTATGCCAAAAACAAAGCAAAACTTAGGAAGAACCATTTAAAGGAATTGGAGGAAAATTTAAGTGTATTATACCAAACATATGAAATAGGGTTTTCACAGGTAATTAAAGCGGAAATCGAAAGTACAGAAAAGGAAATTCAATCCATATATAACCAAAGGGCCATTGGGGCTCAAATCAGATCAAAAGTTAAAATTCTAGACGAAGGCGAAACAAATTCAAAATATTTTCTGAGTTTGGAAAAAGCAAGACAAGCTAGGAAAGCCATGACATCACTAAAGGTAAATAATAAGCGTATTTTCAATGTAAATACAATCCTAAAAGAAGAAGTAAAATTTTATAACACTTTATATACATCAGAGAAAATCAACGAACAAACTATACATGACTATTTATCTGATTTAAATTTTGAAAGAAAACTTGACAATAATTTATCAGTATTATGCAATGGTACGTTCACTACCAATGAGTGTAAAGCAGCTTTGGATGATATGAAACCCAATAAAAGTCCCGGTAGTGACGGTTTAACCGCAGAATTTTATTTGGCGTTCTGGTCAAAAATAGGAGATATGGTTACCAATTCTTTAAATGCAGACCATTCCATTGGCAAACTATCTGGAACTCAGAGACACGGTATTTTGTCTCTTGTATTTAAAAAAGGTGATCCAGAAGATATAGAAAATTGGCGCCCAATTTCATTGCTCAATACCGACTACAAAATAGCAGCCAGAATCTTATCGAAACGCTTACAAAGCGTTTTACCTTATATTGTTAGTACTGATCAGCAGGGTTATATCAAAAACAGATTCATTGGTTTTAACATTCGGCAAATACAAGATATAATAGACTATGCGGACAGTGTAGATATAGAAGGAGCAGTATTATTTTTAGATTTTCGGAAGGCCTTTGACACAGTAGAATGGAATTTTATGTTTAAAGTACTTGAATGCTTTGGGTTTGGTAATTCATTTATTAACTGGATAAAAACACTGTACAGTAATATTACATCGTGTATTTACAACAATGGGTGGAGATCGGAAAATTTCAGACCATCAAGATCTATTCGGCAAGGGTGTCCTTTATCGTCACTTCTGTTTATTCTCGTCGTTGAAATCTTAGCAATGAAAATTAAATCTGAGAGAACAACTGAAGGAATAAAAATTAAAACAGATTCTTACAAGTCATTAAAGCTTACTCAATTAGCGGATGACACTACATTGTTTGTGAAAAATGAATATGAAATTTTGCATTCTTTATCTGTAGTCGAGCAATTTGGAAAGCATTCGGGGTTAAATTTAAATAGAGATAAAACAGAAGGATTATGGATTGGATCCTCTAAGAACTCAGTAAATACTCCTGGAAGAATTAAATGGTCATCAGAAATAAAAGCGCTAGGGGTATATTTTGGACATGACAGAGAAAAATGCAACAAATTAAACTGGGAAGATAAATTTAAAGATTGTGAGAGGGTAATAAATCTTTGGAATAAGAGAAATATAAGTTTTTATGGAAAAATAACTATTATCAAGACACTTTTGCTTCCAAAATTTATATACCTGTTTCATTCTAAATATGTACCGGAAATCGTCATAAAACGAATTAACTCGATGTTCTTCAATTTCCTATGGTCAAACAAATCGGAAAAAATAAAACGAAACACTCTGATAGGAAAAAAGCACGACGGGGGCATCAGTATGATTGATACTAAGTCTTTCATCAAAGCCACAAAAATCAAATGGGTTAAAAATCTATTATCGGAAAAACAGGATTCCAATTGGACAGTAATTCCGAAATACTTTTTCAATCAATATGGGGGAAATTGCTTGATAATTTATATGAACATAGATAACTTCAAAAACCTTCCAAAAGTAAAACGGGCCTTACCCCGTTTTTATCAAGATCTGCTAAGTACGTGGATAGAATTCAGGAAAATGACTAATAATGCGAAAATAATTAAGTTTTTCGATATTCGTAAACAATTAATTTGGGGAAATTGCCACATAAAAACCAAATTGGGTAAATTGCTAATATTCGATAATTGGATAAAATCGGATATCTTGTTTGTTAACGATATTTTATCAAAAGACGGTAAAATAGATGAAAAATTTATATTTCAAAAACTTAGAGATACTAGGAACTGGATCGCAGAAATTAATATTTTGAAACGAGCGCTGCCTAAAACATGGGCAAAAATATTAAGATCTAAAGACTCAGTACAAACACATGTTAAAACAGTATTAAACATTGAAATAAAAGAGTTTCGATATAGCTTTCCAAATATGACCAATAAAGATTTCTATAACGTATTTGCATTAAACAATTTTGAAAAGCCATACATACATAAATTCCGGGAAAATAAGTTTTCTGAAAACCGGCTGTACTGGCCATCTGTCTACTCAGCCTTATACGAAACTGGCATAAACAACAAAATTAAGCAATTCAAATATAAGTTGTTACATAACATTATCCCAACAAAGGAAAATCTCTGTAAGTGGAAAATCGAGACTTCGTCAAATTGTGCACTGTGTTCATGCAAAGAAGATTATGAACATTTTTTCATAAACTGTAAAAGCATTGCCTTATTCTGGACAGCCATTCAAAATGCATTTACATCATGTGGCATCTCAAACAATATGAAACATATCCGACACATTATCATTGGCTACAAGGTACCTGAATACACCGATGTTAATATCATCCTTAATATAGTAGCTTTTACAATCTACAAGTCATATTTTGTCAGTGAAAAGAGAACAAAAGAGATTAGCATACTAAACTTATTCAAAAGCGAACTCAATTTTATAACTGATTTTATGAAGTGGACACACAGATGTACACATTTTCTAGAAAAATTCAAGAACTCTTTGCAAACGTGTATAGATTAAGTGCAACAATATGCTCTCTATTACTTTGCCTAGAGATCAGTGTAATGCGCGGCTTGATAGCTACTGCCAACACGTTTGAAACTTTGTGAGAAGCTGCACTGTAGGCGACCCACAAAGATCAAAATTGTATCAGCAGTGATTCCTTGTTGTGTTATTCCTCCCTTCCTCTATGTTTCTCTTCTCTTTATAAGCATTTCGTCCACACTTCCTCTTCCCTAAGAGTTCCTCTTGATTTTCATTTCGCCAAGAGGAATACATACATGATCAAACATGTACATAGGGATTGTCGCACTTGTCCACATGTATGAATGGGTGGTGGATGGGTTCACGCTTGTCCATGTATGTGTAATGGGTGGTGGAACTACCGATCTAGTGTTCGTTGTTGTTATATTATGCTTTAAGCAAATGTTTGTTAGCATTAACTGTTCACAGCACTAGTGTTTTCAGTTTGTGTTGTCATTTGTGCTGTTTAGGATAACATTAACTATTCACTATTCAGAAAAAAAAAACAGAGTAGACCCAAATTATATGTCTTCTATAGGAATCGTCTTATCTGGGTCTGCTGTGTTTGCCTATGAAATGATAAAGATTATAATTCTGCAATATTTGCTACGGCAAAACTTTCCTGTTTTGATATGTCATCATAAAAAAATAGTCTAGTTGGAGAAGGAGTTAAATACTATTATATAATCGTATGTTTAAAAAAAAAACAACAAACACTTGTATACAGTGAAGATATGTGTAATTATACAACAGAGCATGGGTAAAGAATTTGAAATGCATTTTAAAATTTAGCAAGCGAAGGGTTAATAAAAAACTTATCTTATTAATATTCATGAAATTTTATTGATTAATTCAATATTCAAGAAGTAATGGGTTAATACTTTACTCCACGAATATGTATATCAGATATAATGAATAGCAATAAACGAACGTTTTATAATAGCATGAACAATATTCATTTTACCAGAAAAGGTAGAAATATAGTAAGCAAACAGAATATACCCTGGTCAGATGGCTCTTACAGGAGTCATCCGATATGGACCTACTATTTATGTGAAGGCGCCAAACGGCGTATCTAAGGAGTGGTTAGTTACTGTTGTTTTGTGTAGGACGAGTTTGGCATTAATATCGAGTGGAGCCCGTGTCAGTTAACACTTTCGGCACCACATTTCTAATTGTCGTCTGCAAACCAATTTTGTTAAATTATTCGGTAACATTAGGAAATGTGATAACTTCATGCAAATTCCTAAGGAACAAAGCACATATATAGAAATAGAGTTTGAGACAAAAGGTGAACTCCCTGACGACATCTGATCTGGGATTGCACTATTTGTGGTAGTGCATTTTTTGCGACATTGGCGGTGAAAGGGTTAATTGTGTGTATGTTGGTGCAGATGACAAATTGCTGTGAAGGCGATATTATAGACCATATGATCCCGTTTGTCAAAGACAAAATCACTCATACTGACTGGCTGGCCATACCGGGACGCATCAGTTATGACTTTTGTTAAGGAAATCAAATGGATTAAAGTGTAAATGTTGATTGAGAATCTCCTTGCAGCTAAATGATAAAGCATATGATCATAACAAATAACGCATGACAAACAACATTGGTTCACGAAACGTGCAGGAGATGTCTGTATCTGATACTGAACGGTCTAAGGATTTAAGTGGAAAAGTAGTAAAGTCAAGCAGGCAAAGCCACATACAAGACGCAACCACCACCAAAAGATGTCATCTGCGCCAAAAGATGGCATCTGCTAAAATGTGTCGTCTGGTTTGAGTTTCACAGTGGCGCTTTCTTTAGTTTCTTTACGCAGATGTAATCAGTGTCAAACAGTTTAGATCCTGATGACACGCCGAGTTACTCGGCGTCTCCTCTGGATCCAAACTGTTTGCAAAGGATTTTTACGGATTCACGTATGGTGGCTAAAAAGGTAAATAACACCATGCTATTCCTTTGTGAATTTGATGGCGAAATAGTTAGATGACGCCATGTTATTCTTTTGTGTGAATTTGATTGCGAAAGAGTTCAATTGAAATAAAACTTTGTTATTCCTTTGTAAATTTGGTGGCGGAAGATTTAAAAAAAAACATGGTATTCCGTTGTGAATTTGAAGTGAACATGTTGAAACGTTTACTTGGTATGTCATTATTCAAGCTGAATGAGCACTTTGCAAGTCAAGAGACGTATACATGATAAAATATGTCTTGGATAAATGCATACTCTTTGCAAATGTTGAGGAAGTTCGTTATCACATTCAAAGGGTTTCTAGCATTCAGAGATGTTATTTTTTTTATCAACCAAACTCTTAGAAATGCAGAAACGTCTGCAAAATAGTCTACAACATGGCCAAACTCATCCAACAACTGTAATATGCTGAAAAATCTCATTTAACCCTTACAACGCTGAATTATGAAATGGGCTATTCCAAAATTTTAACAGGTCAAGCTTATGGTGAATATGCAGGTAATTTTCTAAACAAAACGTGTAACGTGACAAACAGTGTAGACCCTGGTGAGATGGTTCCTCTACACTACTTGCAAAGGACATTAGTGACTCGCGTCCCGCATAGTAAGGGTTAAACATTATGCCGCAGTCAAAAAACTATGTTTGTTCATATTTGGATATTGTGCTGTTTTGACTACTTCCGATTCGATCAATGTTTTGAGAAACTAATGGCGACTTTTAACACTTTACTTCATGGATATACATAAACGAAATAACTACATCATAAATATCAATTAGATTGATTGTTATAAAAGCACTTGGAAGCAAGAAGTTTGGCCCAGGCAGAAACTATAGAATCATACCAATAACATAAGCAAATAGAACAGACCCTGATCAGACGGCTCCTACAGGAACCGTCTGATCTCGGTCTACGCTGTTTGTTTGAAAAGACATAGAAAGGCGTATTAAAGGGTTAAATAGGGTATATCGTGTTACTCGGCATATCATCTGGATCCAAACCGCTTGCAAATTCGAGACAAGGGAGGACAGGGGTCAGGCAGAAGTTTCCACGTGAAAGTCCACAGGAACCTCAAAAGTACAACTGATGTTGCAAATAGCTGGAAAATATTAAAGTTTATATTTTCCTGGAAATATTTAATGCATTTTCAAGCTATAACAATTTGTCAAAGTCAACGTTGTGAAAATTAAATGAAAATGTGAACCGGAATAGTCTGTTATTTATTGTAAACGCAAGCGTACAGGTGCCATTATGGCTACGTCAACAGTCATTTTAACCCTTCGCTTGCTATTCACGTCAATATACCTACCTCTAAATAGTGAAGACCCATATGAGACAGCTCCTGCTGGAGCTGTCTCATCAGGGTCTGCACTATTTACAAGTTGATTGTGCAACCAGTGCACTCCACAGCAGTGACTGCACAGCAAAATACTTGTACACAGTGAAGATATATGTAATTATACAACAGGGCATGGGTAAAGAAGGAGAAATGTAATTTAAAATTCAGCAAGCGAAGGGTTAAAGTGCATTATATACTGCATCAGAACCATCAGGGAAACCCAAGGTTTTTCAAACGTGTACTATTGTAGTATGAGTTACTGGCATTATCGTTACAGAAAAGGTCACCAAACACACGAGAGAGCTGTCACTACTGTGATAACAATACTTATACAGTAACATCTGTATTAGTCTAACACTCAAATACCTATCATTATTGATCTATAAAACAGGTGGAGTGAGTGAGTGAGTTATTATTATTATTATAAATTCTGAAGGGAGGTGATCCCCCGAAAGCAAAATTTGCAACACAAAAAGAGAAAATTGCAGACTCGGTTTTATTGAGTCTGTTCATGAGCAGTAATTGAAAGCGCAACACTGTTCAGGTCCCCTAGCACCGGCTTATGCCTGGCGTCCACTACAGCGCCGAAGCCTTGCCGAAGGGTTGCAGAATAAATTTTGATCGATTCGGGAACCATTCGGGATCAGCTTTGTATTCGGGGTCATTCGGCATGCATTCCGCAAGTATTCGGGAAGTGGCTTACGAAGCGTTGCGGAACAGACGCCGAAGTGATGCAGAATCATGCCGAAACCTTGACAATTACCTCCCGAATGCTTCCCGAATGGTTTCCGATCGTGCGGAAAGGTTGCAGAACCGTTGCGGAACCGTTGCAGAACATGCCGAAGGGATGCCGAATCGTTGCAGAAATAAGGCCGAAGGGTTGCCGAATTGAGAGTCTGGGTATATACATGTAATGATGGGTATATAACGATGTCGCATTTTTTGTGTTTTGGAATGGAAAAGATGTCTCATTGGAGTGGAAAAGTAGCTTCCCCCTATATCTAGACTAGATTGATTCGGATGGAGCGGATGGTTACCCCCGGCTCCCAACACCTAATGGGTAGTGGGTCGGAGTACATGACACCATTATCATGTGATAAATACTGACAGTTCCTTTACGTCCGGATGAACCTTCTTATGCTTGCTTTATATGAATACCCTTTTTTAAAATGTATGTATTACCTTCTCCTCCTCTCCATTCCCGATTTCGTAATGGTTCAATATATTGACTGGGGATTGCTTAGAAACCTCTCATACTTAATTCAGAAAGATTCATTTTCCATGTCAGTTCTTAACGACTATTACTCATATATGTCTTATTTCCATTTCATATCTTAATTTGCATCTAAAGATAGTTCTTAGGCTTCTATAGTACACGTATAGATCCACTTACACATATCCATACTATATGCATACAGCCTTATACTACAAAATAAGTAAGTGTGTGCATGAGAATTAATGTAAATACATATTGACATATATCTATTATAGCTATAGATGTGTTGCAAAATAACAAACTCTATGGACCCTGTTTGGGTGGATCAAACACGAATCCCTTTTTCAAAATCTCCACTGTTTGCAAAAGACAAGTACACTCTTTGCAATTATACTACTTGTAAATGATACATACATATCTATATATTAATATTAATACAAACTCTGTAGACCCTGTTAGGTGTGGGGCTTAAATACACTCTTAACAAGTACTTGGGAAGAGCACACAAAAACGTACGCACACACATACATCTACATATAAATGCTCCCCTCTCATGTGTTTTATTTCGTTTTCGTCAAAACAAAAAACATAATTACGGGTATAAGGGATTGATTATATACATGCTATTTTAAGCTATTTATAATAGGTAGCAAAAATGAGATATGTTATATTTTATAGCTATTCCTGTTCTTTATACATGCATTTTATCCTTAGGTAGTTAGTAATGGAATGTATTTTGTTGAGAAGCTATTGGTTTAGTCGATTAATAACGTCTAGCTTATGTTAAATAAGATGTTTTGTAACATCCGACTATAAGTAAAGTTTCTTGTATATTGTATTTTATATCTCGAAATCCTTTCGTCAATATGACCACCGTTCTTTTACAGATATAAGGTTTGCCGACATCAGCGTCTTCTGAGACTATTCAGGACCAAGTTTCACGAACATTCTTAAGTAATAACTTAGCTAAGCCTGTTACTTAAAAATATACCAGAGCATAAATTTTCATAAATTAGTGAATTGTGATGCATATCATCCACACAAATTGTAAAACGTTTGCTTAATTGTCATTTTAAGAATGCATATTGTATTTGATAATAAATGAGGGTGATCTAAATAAGAAACAGTATTTAAGAATTTGTAACAGACTTTGGGTTTAATTAGATAGTTCTTGCACAAACTGTTATTTTCTGATTAAAAATATAACATAATGTCTATAAGGTTTCTGCTTAGATAAACTTATTTCACTTATCTTCTCTATATGTAAGTGTAATACCCCTAATAAGTTAAGCCTGATATTAAGTATATGAATCGTTCATAATACATTCGGCATGTCTTCCGCGTGTATTCGGGAACCCTTCCACGTCTTCGGGAAGCCTTCGGGAAGCCTTCTGGAAGCATTCCGCATCGATTCGACTTCATTCTGGAACCACTCGGGGTGGATAAGAGATCCGGAAGCCTTGCAGAATGACCCCGAATCTACCCCGAAGCCATCGCGAAGGGTTCCCGAACGTCCCGAAGGGTCCCAGAATAGTTCCAGAAGGTCCCGAAGCCTTCCCGAATAAAAGATTCGGCGTCCAAATTTTAAAACTTTTAAAACTGGGATGCCGAATCTTTTTCGATCCCGATCAGTCCCCGAATCACCCAGAAGGGTTCCCGAAGGGTTCAGGAATGACGCGGAAGGGTTCCCGAACATTCCGAAGGCATGCCAAATCATCCAGAATCTGCGATAGCCACATTCAGGAACCATTCGGGAACCATTCGGCGTCCTAGTGGACGCCTGGTCTTAAGCGGTATTCAATTTTCAGAACAAGAAGTACTGAAATTCATGATCTCGAAGGATCAAAGGGTATAACATCACTGAGAATGAAGTACGGGACGACGTTTTACCACATTTATTTAGCACTCTTTTCACACAGGATATGTGCGTTCAAAAGCGCTTAAAGTTGGGTTTTACGTACGATCAACAGTATTTCAGTTATTTGCAGACGGCACCCGCTTGAGACAAGTTATAGTGCTGCCTCACTGGAATGCCCCTGCCGTGGGTACAAGGCAAGGGCACCCCACCCAGTCACATTAACCTGACACCGGGCCAACCAGTCCTAGAACTACCCTACGAGCGTAGAAAAGGGGGCTACCAGTACCAGCTTTTAATGACTTTTTGTCTGTCGTAGCCGGGGATCGAATCCATGACCTTCCGTACCGCAGACGGACGCTCTACCACTGAGCCACGCGGCCGGTAAAACATGTAGAAGCTTAATGCATGTTGCAATTCATGCAAAAAGCTCATCTAGAAGCTTTCTGCATAACATTTACCCTGTAGTAAGCTGCAACTGTCTTAGAGGTCAAGGTCAAGTTTTGTTCTCAAGCTTTTGATTGGTCAGATTTGAGTTCTCAAGCTTTTGATTGGTCAGATTTGAGCCAAAAGCTCAAATCTGACCAATCAAAAACTTGAGAACGAACTCAGACTCAACTAAAAGTTTTATAAGCATGGACCCAAGAGAAGCATTTGCATGACTTTCACCCTGCATTAAGCAGCCACCTGCATAAAATGGCATCATTTTTCATTAATAAAATCTTAAAGTACCTAGTTGTTATTGTGTGTGCATTCAATATACTAAAGGTAGTGCTAAAATGCTGAACTTAAATATTTAACTGTCATAATTATGTTCTCGTCTACATACTGTGTCGCCTGTGTATTTAATTCCCGTTTCTTTAAACACAACAATCATAGTATGTACCACACAACGAGAATCCGGTGTTTTATATTGATCCAAGCTATTTACAAACTTGATCATATATTCGATATTGGAAGCAATATTTAATACGCAAGAGTCTCATAGTAATGTAAACAGTATTAGCGTAGCTCGTGTGATGAGACAAAACCGTTCCATGAGTATACAAAATGTCACGGGCATTGTGTGTGTCTTGTGCGTGCATATGCTAAATACGTATCCTTTTATCTTTATGTTGTTCTTAAATAACGGTTTCCATATGTACATGAATACATACAGTAAACCCCCTCTACATGGACAATAAAACAGAGGTAAACTTCTTGATCCTAAAGGCAACTGGTAGCTTAGTGCAGGACAAAAGTGCCTCCTGAGAAAAAAACATACAGTAGAACCCCTTTAAAGCAACCACTTAATGCTTAATACATAAACATGGGCGTCTTTAAGTAGACGGCTTCTTAATGCAGGAGCTTTATAGGAACTTTCTGCATAACGTTCGTCCTGCATTAAGCTACCACCTGCCTCTACAACTTAAAGTAGACATATTTTAATGGTCGCATTAGCTGGGTTTTACTGTAAGTTTGTTCATTAAGTTGCTTTAACAGGATGCTACTGCAATATGAAGCTTACCGCTAACCGTGTTTTTCTCTTGTATCCCATTATACAGAGCTACAGATAATGATGCTTAAACAAATACTAAACTCGCCATTTCTCCACCAAACCCTATACTGTGACCGCTCTTTAAAATCGTCTCGAAGAGACGATTCTAAAGAGTGGTCACAGTATAGGGTTTAATGGAGAAATAAAGGAGTTATTCTTGAACATGTTTTAAATTACGCATCCTATCTGGTGTTCTGCGATTGTACGACGCGTTATCTTTAGTATTTCTATAGCTGCGGTGGGGTACAAGACGTACCATTACATCACGGGGTATTCTGACTTATTTCGACAACATCAAATTAGTACACAATTGATGTTTGGAAAGCATACGATACAGCTAGCAAAGTCGGTTTCGTTTTTTCTGTCAGTATCGAACATGATAGTTCCCACATGGTAAATATCTTATATACGTATAACTTAATGTGTATCAAGCACATAAGCTTATTTCCTGAGTCTTTAATCTTTATCCAATATCATGTAAGAAATAATGTGTGTATGAATATAAACTAGCTCAAATTACATAATGGCATTTAAATACATGACGTAGCCTACAGAATAATATTGTAACAGAATGTACACTGGCATAACCTTTGAGAAATCTGTTATTTTCGTATATCTCATAATTATTGATAGGGCATCTAAGAATATAATAGAAACCAATGTATTTTGTATATTTCACCTGTTACTGAAGTTCAATAGCAGTTTCAGAGTGAATTTAAGGGATATTCTTATGTTTCCGTATTTCCGCGGAATCCCATGACATTTCTCGATAGGTGAATTTCAAACAGTCATTATGGATCATATTCATGTTATTAATACTGATTACTTACAGTTTGCAATTCATCTTAGGAGACTTGATTCACTCATATCCATTATTTGTGCTGATATTGTGGAATTATTGCTTTAGGAACGATTCTTGTTGAACCTGTCGTCAGTTGCAACATCTTACCAGCACGGAAGAGACTAATACCAGGTTCAACAGGAATAACAATTTGAGTACGAATCATTATCAGCTATAGTAATAAGTCAGAAGTCTATATTTATAATGTCTACAGTTTTCCTGATGAAAGCATTTTTATCGTTGATAAAAATGAGTAATTGTTATAACTATATTTTGTACGGCGAGTGTTGTTGCAGCTGCAGTAGTGACGTGGTTAACGGATAATTCCGTTCTGTCTTTTGATTGGTCAATGAAAGTTATTGACAGCATTTGCGTATTTCTACTGGTTGAAAGAGTGCCGACTCACTCTGAAGTATTCCGGCGCTAAAGTCTATAAATACAGGCGCGTCAAGCGTTCATCACTTCCACTTCCATCTTTAGAAGTCAGTAATAGATCTACCAACCTTTTAATAAGAAGAAAACCACTAGTAGAGGAAAATGCAAAGCCCTTCAAAAAGCTAGAGATTAAGGAAGTCCCGACACACGACAAATTCATTCTTCATAAGTCATTAGATTCTATTATATTCGTATTACTTTCAGCAAATCAGTTTAAATATTCGTTGCGAGCTACTGTTTACATAGAAGCCAACGTCATTGCTGCAGTTTTTTTAATACTCATTTTAAAGGTTGTATCTACATCTGGATCCATCCATAGTTAGTAGATCTATAGTTATTTGAAATCTAGATCTATTCAATTCATTAAACATTTATGTGGATCTAATTTACATTGACTTGTCGTACATTCCAAATCCGGTATGCCAAACCTTAAACTGTCGCCTGCTATATACATATGTGTATCCGTTGGATAGTAAAGACGAGTGGAAGAGAGTGCCGCCCGGTTACAATTGGTGTCAGAAGTGTGGGATTTACTCAGTTTCTACTAGTAAAACGGATCTACGGCCTTTAACAACTACTCTTTTAAAAAGGATCTATATAACGGAATACACGGTTTTTTAGCGGAATTCTATCATGGAATTTTACGGATAATTTTTAACGGAATATTGTACGGATTTTGTCCTTTACCGGATTTTAGCGGAATTCTATCACGGAATTTCACGGATAATTTTTAACGGAATATTGTACGGATTTTATCCTTTACCGGATTTGCGGATCAACCTTTATCATTTTAACGGAATTTTACGGCACTGACGTTTAGCGGATTTTTCTTTTCACGGATTTTGCGGAAGCATGCTACTAGTCGTGTGACGGAAACGGAATAAAATCAACAGTGTTATTTTAACAGGATAACTGTTGCTTTATACAGATTTAGGCGTAAAAGGGGCTATTTGACAAATTCATTCTTCATAAGTCATTAGATTCTATTATATTTGTACTACTTTAAGAAAATCAGTTTAAATATTCGTTGCGAGCTACTGTTTACATAGAAGCCAACGTCACTGCTGCAGCTTTTTTTTAATACTCATTTTAAAGGTTGTATCTACATCTGGATCCATCCATAGTTAGTAGATCTATAGTTATTTGAAATCTAGATCTATTCAATTCATTAAACATTTATGTGGATCTAATTTACATTGACTTGTCGTACATTCCAAATCCGGTATGCCAAACCTTAAACTTTCGCCTGCTATATACATATGTGTATCCGTTGGATAGTAAAGACGAGTGGAAGAGAGTGCCGTCCGGTTACAATATATAAGCAAACAGAGCATCCTTTAACACTTCGCTTGCTATTCACGTCAAGATACCTACCTGTAAATAGTGAAGACCCAGATGAGACAGTTCCTGCAGGAGCTGTCTCATTAGGGTCTGCACTATTTACATGTTGATTGTGCAACCAGTGCACTCCACAGCAGTGTTAGCACAGCGAAGTACACAGTGAACATATATGTAATTATACAACAGGGCATGGGTAAAGAAGGAGAAATGTATTTTAAAATTCTACAAGAGAAGGGTTAATCAGACGGCTCCGTCTAATTTGGGACTATTCCGTTTGCAAAGGCGCTAAAAGAAGGCATACTCATTGAGTGAATGATAACAATTACCCTCGAGCAATTATAAGTTCGACATATCTCTAATATTTCCAACAATTTACAATACATCAGTGTCCAATGTGAACGAAATATGACCTTCAAATCAAACGGTAATGCTCTCCAACTAGTCCGAACAATTTTACAAGATGCGATTATTATTAAAGCCTTTAATGGGAGAATGTGTCAGTTGTCAGTAAAATCACTGTAGTAAATTCGGTTTGTCTATTCCATGTAATTGAGGTAATGGAAAATAAATGAATAGAGACACCATGCTAATGGAGATTTAGTCTACTGTTACAACTGCGAGATAAGCTACTCTCTGTTTTAACACATTTTGTTCCATGTATTAACAATTTATGAGTGTAGGCATGTATAAGTAGAACAGAGGTCCTGATAAGATGCGTAAATTAAAACATTTTAAAAACTATTTTTATTATGGTTCTTCAGCAAAGTCATTGAGTACATATTAGACGGACTTTCGCAGTTGTTATGCTATGTTTTACATTTTGTACTGTGATTACTGTCTTCTATGTTTTGGGAAAGTCCGGCGGGGATACCTTTATTTACAATGTGTGTTTAGCTAGGGTGACTTTGAGAAAAGTGTGAGGTTAGGACGTCCGTAAACCGGTTTAAACCCCCAGTGGTGATTTTGCTACTGACCATGCCAAGGCGGTTCTCTCTCTGTCACCCTTACTTTTGTTTGTCTTGTGTCTTTGTGCTTGTGTTTTGTTCATGTTTGTCTCTGGTGCTCATGTATTTGTTGGTGTTTCATGTGTTCTTCTCGTGTGTCTGGTTGTGTGTGTTGCATGCTGTCTATTGATGTGTTGGTGGTGATTGCATCTTGTATGTGACTTTCTACTGTATGTGTGTGTATGAGTATAACTTGCTATGCTTTCTGTAGGTGTTTTGGTGATGGTGGCGTTTTGTGTGTGGCTGTTCCTGTTTGACTGTACTACTTTTTTAGCGTGGTCTCAAAGAGTTTAGTTTCAATTTACTATCTTGACTTCGAAGTCACAAATTAAATGCATTGGATTCTAAAACGCCGTTGTTATTTATAATTATGTCTAAACAGTTCTAGGTATGTTTGTGTGCTCGATTCAATTTGGAATAATAACGTCATGTTCCATTTGAAATGCTTAGAATTAGGTCTTGTTATTTATGCAAAACAAATTGTTTTTGAAAAGAAAAGCATATGCACCAAAACTACCTCCTAAACAAAAACTATCTCTATCACAATTATATATCGTGGTGATCATGGCAGTTACGTTTCTCCCACACCTGACGAACCATTCATTAGAAATTGCCTTTTAAGTATTTATCATTCAATTGGACATGACGGTGTGAAAAATAATCGAATCAGACCATCCTTTGGATATGCACAATACACTTCATATTGACCCCAAACACAAAAATACACATCCTAATATATATATCATACATGTATTACACTTCATGTTGATTGTAGCTGTGACGTATTTCCCACACTTGACCAACCATTTATTAGAAATTGCTTTTTCTGTTGTTTTTTTATCATTTAACCAATTACCTCATAAGCTATTTTTAGATACAACCTATTTGAATAAATCTACCGAAAAGGAGAATTAACTAGAGAAAATGACAATTTTATAATGTTGTAGTTTGAAATCATTGTGATAAATAGAGCATTTGCTCCTACAGGAGCAAATGCTCTATTTATTACAATGATTTCACAAAGTGACTTTTATAGAGTCGTCAAAAGTCGTCAATATGAGGGAATGGGTTAAGGGAAAATAACTGTATGACCAATAATCGAACTAGATCAACCTTTGGAAATATACAATTTTGTTTTGTTATCATGTAAGGGGAAATAACTGTATGAATCATAATCGAACGGAATCAACTTTGGGATATTCGCAATTGCACTTCATGTTTATAACTACTATGGCGTGTTTTTCCAAAGATGACAATTAAATGCAGGATTTTACCATTAACCCTTTACCCAATAGCCTGTTTCTACTTATGAAGACATGTGTTGACTTAAAGCAGGTTGAAAGTAAAGCAGAATGCGCCTTACTATCAGCCTGCTTTAAGCTACCATCTGCTAGGATATAAAGAACTATTTCTTATGGTTTATGTTCACGACTGTATAAATTTGACCTAATAACTTCAGTGGAGGAATAGATTAAATGCGCTAAAAGGTTAAAGAAACATACCAGATCATCCTAGCGATATGCACAGCTACACTTGATGATCACAGCTTTGAAGATATTTTCCGAACCTGACCAGCAAATTATGACAAAATGTATTTTATGCCATTTTATCATTAAAGAGGACAACACGGCGACAAATAATCAAAGGACACCACCTTGTCAATATGCACAACTACACTTTATGGTGATAAATGCTAAGACGATTTACTGAAATCAACCGACAGCTGTTAAGGAGAAGAAGCACAGACAAACGTTATGCTAAACAAACCAACAGACAGACTGACTGAAGGTACAAAATCAATAGGTCACTATGTGGGTGGACATAAAACACTAAAGATGCGGGAATGAAGTAGATACCCGCATTTAATATGACTAGACTTTCATAACAAATCTTATGAGAAGTAAGAGTTCACATAATAATTCATTCTGATATAAGTGCGGATAGAGCATGTTTGTATCACAAATCATGTTAGAGTAAAATGACGCTGACAAGGGAAACGAGGTATCTCAGCAATACAACGAATCTACATAACTTAAACTATTCCCTCGTGAATAGTATTAGTACATAAGTATCCATCTGAAAAATAATGAATGTGTGAATGTTATTCATGTGATTTTAATAATGACATCATGAGCAAGGAAATATTTAGCCACAATAGAAACTGTAGACTCAAATTAATATATTAATTCAATAAGCATCAGATCTGGGTCTTCTCTGATTGCAAACTCACGACAATGTGTTTATATCAGATAAAGGATTCAATAATAATGATAATAATGATAATAATAATAATAGACGATATGGGTTATACAGTAGAACCTGTCCTGAGGGAACATTGTCTTTGAACATATGGGTTTAAAAAGCATGCTGTTGCTTAATACAGGTCAAACGTAATACAGAAAGTTCCTTTATCAGTTTTCTGTCTGACTTTTAACCTGCATTAAACTACCGCCTGTCTTACAGACCCACAATTATACATCTACGTGATGGCCGCTTAAAGCAGATTATAATGTATTCAAGAAGGAAATGATGACACCATGAATATTAATTAGGTTATTTTTTGAAATGGTTTATAAACACATTAACCTTTTTACCAAAGCAGAAGCTGTGGAATCTGATCTATGTTATTCTATATGCAGATCCTGATCAGATGGCCGGAGAAATGGTTAAAGTACCTTCACTTAAAGTTGTCTATTTAAATTCCTAGAATATATCATTAATTATTAATGAGCACACAGTCTCTGGAATACATAACACACAACATGACATAATGCTTCATTACCAGATACATGTATTACGGTAAAGGCGCTGCGACACTAAAACATTGTTGATGTCGAAGTATATGCAAATGACATTTCATAATGTTATATCATTTCATCCCATCTGCTGTCTGTCTAGAAATGACACATGAGCTTAAACATATCAAACAAGAAGTTTATTTATAGATATATCCTCCTAACCCTCTGATTGGATCGTCACCACAGTTCACAGGATATTAGTTTGTAGGTGATCAAATATAAAGGTTCCATAGATCGTTTAGTTCCTACGTATAAATAGGGCTCATCAGCTTATATAAATTGTAACAAGCAATGTCATATCCCCCTACTGCATGACATGCATGCTAAATGGGAATTGTTCCGGTTCACTGCATTAGTCGGTCAACGTAGCAAAAATAGGTTTTGAACTTTTTAAACGTATACTCTTAACCCGTTCCTTCATGTAAACGATTTTTCACGCATTTGCAAACAGAGCAGACACACAGAGTTTGACCAGGATCTGCCCATTTTTCAAAAATTCAAATAAATAATTTTCAGGCAAACGTCTATAGAAAGTATGTACGAGTCAGCATACTGCATTATTATGGTCACATCAGTTAAACTAGATATTAAACAAAAATATCCTTAACTGACATCTTCTCCAAAAACAGCTGAATGGATTTACATTCACTCTCTTTCAAAGTGCAAAATGCATCACCCGCTGCATTAACAAAGTCATGGATTAAATAACAATTTAATTAACCCTTTCGAAGCCAAATTTCTAAGTGTCGTCTGCAAACCACTTTTGTTAAATCTTTTGGTACAATAAGGAAAAGATATAAATAAATGTAAATTTCAAAGGAATAAAGCGCAGATATAGAAATAGAGTTTGAGACAAAAAGTGAATTCCCTGATCTGGAATTGCACTATTTGTCGTGGTGCAATTATGCAACATTGGCGGTGAAAGGGTTACATGGGTGTGACATGAATCCAGCATAAGCTTATAGAGTAAAGGTTTAAGGTATAATTATGCTGTAACTACGTTATAACCGCTGTGAACATTCTATATATAAAGTGCGCATGTGTTTTCATGTGGCGCTCGTTCTTGTTTATAAAGAGTTTATAGCTGTTGCAAGTATCAAAAGCATTTTATAAACATACGAAAACATATTAAGCAGTTCCATTCTGGTAAGGTATTCACGAAAATAATGATTTCAATTGGATCTAAACAAGTTGACAAATGAAACAAACTATTAGAATTACAGACATTTAGCTGACATTACCGTATATTTGACAACATAGTCGTTCACACATACCACGCAATAATGAGTCTGTAAAAACTCGATACTACGAACACCCAAGTACGTACCATTATTGATCTCTAACACAAGTGACAGCTGAATGAAGTTTGAAAGTCATACCGAAAGCTCCTGCATTAAGCAGTCACCCGCCTACAAGGACACACATTCCTCCCTACTAACATTTCATAGTATCGAGTTTTTAATATTTTATAATCATTTTGTAATGATTATAATACTGGTTTGAGGTTCGGCTGGATTATTCTGTCCAAGCCATGTACAATAAAAATCTCGCTAATCGAAACATTTAATAAAAGAAAATATAAAAACAATTCCACTTTGGTAACTGTTTAATGCAGGATGAAAGTCATGCTGAAACATCTCTTAGAAGCGTTCCGTATGGCTTTCGCCCTGCATTAATCTGCCACACGTCTTAAATACCAATAATAATATTTTTAGAGTGTCGAATGTCAGAGATTTTATAACCGATACAATACGTTTTAACGGTAACCATACTACAGTAAATATATTTGTAATTCGCATACCTCTGCTTGTAAGATTCTAGCCTTGCAATACATTTTTATCTATATCATATCAATAGTTATATAGCTCCAGTGGAGGGATCAATGTAAAATTTATGTCGCCATGTATTCAAGTGTGTAATAACCTAAGTCACTCTTTATCAACTATCTGCGGTCTAACTTGCATATATGCACACAGCTTTGACCACGATGAGACACCTAGTAACTCAGTGTTTCATCAGGATCCAAATCGTTAACAATTGGTCAATTATTTTTCAAAGATTTGATCGAATCGGAAGTAGTTCAATTTGTACCTTATCCAAATTTGTGCTGACATATTATTTCCCAGAGGGTTAAGAGTTAAAACAATTTCTTGTTCACAATTCTACAAAGAAAATCGCAGTTTTTCGTTTTCATATTTGTTGAAAATCATCTCCATAAACAGAGATTATTTGAACGTTGAATAGGTTATACACACAGGAAATTAATAAGACATTTATTTTATCTGCAAAATGCTTCAGATTTCCCAGTAGACTGCTTTCTCGTTGTAACAGAAAACACGATTTTACACACATTAATGACTAAATTCATTTGCTTTCGGAGAACGACAATTAAATACTTCCGTGAAACCATTGAGAATAACAAAAAGCCTATATATATGTGTGCGAGATATTACTGGTACAGGTAAACCACGCTATATTGAGACTTGTTGTTATTTTGTTGTTTACATAACATAACACAGATATAGGACCAGACAACATACTGTAGTAAGCTGCCACAAATAATGTACTGGGCTTTGGTCTAATGGATATTATCTGCTCTTGCAAACATGGGGTCACGGGTTCGAGCCACTGGTCAGAATCGAACCCGAGAGCCGCCACACGCAAGCCCAGATACATATCCATTGCACCATGACAATTATTTTGATGGGTTGTGACTTGCGAAGTCCTTTAAAAATTAGGAAGCGCCATAGTCGCTTCATTTTGTTTACATTAGAGTAGGTCATGTTTTGTTCCAAAATAAGTTGGTCTATCTGTACCCTGTTACAATCGCATTAGGTATATAGAGCTCTAAATAGAATAGGGAGCATTCCTAGCAAATTAGCTTGAATTGTAAACATGCCAAACGTTATGTAGTACACGGGAACAGTACTAAATCAGAGCAACAGATAAATGTGTGCACCCAGATACTAAGATCATCATTTCTCCATCAAACCCTATGTTTTGACCAATCTTTCAAAAAAAAATCTAAAAAGTGGTCCCAACATAGGGTTTGGTGTGGAAATAAAGGAGTTATTTTTGAAAATGTTTTAATTTACGCATCTTATCTGGTCCTCTGCTAAATGACTGAAATTTGACATTGAACACTTAACATGTTCCCTGTTCATGAAAGAAATAATGACATATTTACTCGATGATTTTTTTATAATGTAAACCTGGCAATTACAAACAGCTTGGATCCAGATGACACTCGGCATCTCATAAGGATCCAAGCTGTTTGACACTCGGTCAATAGTTTCTCAAAAGCTTGATCGAGTATACAGTCATCAACAACTGACTGTAGCAGATCAGAATTTCAGCAGACATAATTTTTTCCAGCTAAGAGTAACATACAGTAAAACCTCTATATAATGGCCACTAAATTACATCAAGTATTTTGTGTTAAAGGTAGGTGGTTGCTTAAAGCAAGGTGAAAGTAAAACAGAACGTTCCTATAGGAGCGTTCTGTTTCACTTTCACCTTGCTTTTAGCAGCCACCTGCCCTAAACACCAACCAATTAACACAATTTAGAGGCCGTTGTAGAGCGTTTTTACTGTCCTTTACACCGTAATATGTTGTCTTTTTGTTTTGAAAATTCAAATACGATTTTATTTTGCTTCAAGTGTTTACCATCTGAATGCGGAAAATGAATATCCAGCATATATATTGGTCAATTCACCCAGTTTGATATGTTTATGCACTGTAGTTGACCTCAACTGTATGTTATAATCCACTGACCGAACTGACCCGTGCTTTGTGAACTAGATATATCTACCGAATCTTATCAATGTGTGTTTTTCAATTCACGTTTTTCCTTAAATCACTTGCAAGCTAGACACAACAGTAGTTCCATGATGTAAATCCTCCATTTGAATGACATCCTAGACGGAGATGACACGTGTTTTAATTATTTTGGAATAATAAATCCAATATAAATTGTCTTCTTGGCGCCCAAGTATTTGTTAGACAGGTCTGACTATATAAGCATGTTTGTTGTTGTTGCTTTGAATCATGGTATTTATGAAAACTTCGGAACATGACAAATGTTATTTGGTTCGGCGTATCTCGGTTTTCCTTCCAAAATAGTATGGTCTCCGACAAGGAGAGCCACACACAAGAGTGCATTGCACCTAAAGGTCACCAAAGAACCAGCGCAGCTGCAGAACAGAACACACAAAAAATTAAAATAAAATCCATATAAAACAAAATGGACTATAAGTGCCACATTGGAACGGACAGAAGTAAAACAAAAATGTTACCTGGGGACAGGGGCTTAAATCACATTTGTGGGTACCCAAACTGACGCTCACCCAACACGGTTTACAACAATTACACGTTAGAAAGAAAGTATTAATTTCATATTGGCCAAATATCAAGAATAGTTTTTAAGTCATCGGTTCATGATTAGCGTTAGGCTCTTAATTCCGTGAATAGTGTTTAACTCTTTATTTCATGAATAGCGTTAGACTCTTAATTCCGTGAATAGTGTTTAACTCTTTATTTCATGAATAGCGTTAGGCTCTTAATTCCGTGAATAGTGTTTAACTTTTTATTTAACGAATATCATTAAGCGATTTATTTCACGAATAGTGTTGATTTCTTTATTTCATCAATATCGTTTAGCTGTTTATGTCATGAATAACGTTTAGCTCTTTATGTCATGAATAGCGTTTAGGTCTTTTTTATTTCATGAACAGCGTTAAGGTCTTTATTTTATGAGTAACGTTTAACTCTTTTTGTCATGAACAGCGTTTAGCTCTTTATTTCATGAATACTGTTTATCTTTTTATTTACGAATGACGTCCAACCGTTTATTTCATGATCATTTTCATAAGCAAAATGAGTTGATCTTGATAGTTTTCTTAAAGACACAAATGTTGTAGACTATATTATGTATATTTTAAGGTTGTGATAAATATTACAGTATACAGATTTTGTGCGGTTATTTTACATTGTGAATATTTATGCATTGGATTTCAAATATGGCTGAATGTACAGTTGAACTTCGATATCTAAAACTTCAAGGGACCATGCAAATTAGTTCAAGTTAAAACAAAAGTTCAAATTATCCGATTTCTGATCTGGACAATTTCTTAAGGGCACAGCTAAATATAGATCTAAAGTACAATGTAATGCTGAACGCTCCTGTAGGAGCTTTCACCAATACTTTAGATTTGCATTAAGCTGTCACATGTGTTTCTAGATATGCGTTGAAATACATAAGAGCAATGCTGCATTAAAAGTTTTGGAATGACCGAACGTTTATGTCGAGTTATCCTAGCTCGAGATATCGAATATTAGATAAAACATACTTTTGTTTTATATTAGCCATTCGCTTGCTGTTCACGTCAATATACCTACCTGTAAATAGTGTAGACCCAGATGAGACAGTTCCTGCAGGAGCTGTCTCATCAGGGTCTGCACTATTTACAAGTTGATTGTGCAACCAGTGCACTCCACAGCAGTGATTGCACAGCGAAATACATGTACCCAGTGAAGATATATATAGTTATACAACAGGGCATGGGTAAAGAAGGAGAAATGTGTTTTAAAATTCAGCAAGCGAAGGGTTAGTACGTTGTTATGCACCAGATTTGCTCATACGAACCGTTTTCGCAGTAACAACTTGTTTTCTCTGTTTTGTGGAGTGTGACTTGCCAGCAGTTTATTTAAACCAGGGTGTTTAGTTTAGTGCAGTTACACATATTAATCATTCAATGTAAAACATACGTCCTGCTCATGGAGGCAATATCAGTTAACATGCAATAATTTTACATCAATATTAGTCACATGATAGCTAGTTATTAAACAAAGTAGAAGAAAAGTGGAAAATGTTTTTTACATGTAATTTACTGACAAATATACGATAGAGTAATTAGCTAGAAGTTTGACTACACATGGGATTTAAGTAGCAACAATTTCATACAACAGCGTTACACAAGACAGCGATATAAGCAAGAACGTTGTACTTTACGCTAGAACATATAACCGTAGGTTATAAATATATTTTCATAAAATTAATAGTTTGAACAGGACCAATTTACTGACACCATTTAGTATATGTACATATCCATACCCTCTAAGGAAACAAAACTTGGAACAATACCTTGCCAGGTATTTGGCTTTGTTACACTCAGTACGCCATATATGTCACAGACTGGGACATAGAGAAATACCAGCAAGTGCCTGTAGGAGCTTTCAGTATCATTTTCCACCTGCATCGAGCTGTCACGAATGTTTATAAATATGCGTAGTGATACAGTTTAGAACAATTCTGTACTGTAAAGTTAAGAAGACCGGAATGTTACTTCGGGTTTTCCCAAAGTCCGTTATCCGGGTTCGAGATATCGAAATTCAATTGTATATAGGGTCAGACACTTTCGATCTTTTAACCCTGTTCGCGTTAACTGGGATAATAGTCTCACAACTAGTAGCTTAGATTCAAACATACTAAATGTCGTTTCCTAACATACGTGTCTTCATTCTATGATCCGGTAATAGGCAACGTCCTTCAGGACGGATCCAATTATACGCCAACTAGGTGCATGATAAACACGATTTTAAACCCATTGCGTGTGCAATACCATTATCACTATTAACCCATTTGTGCCCAGTGGATTCTCCCATGTTTAGCCTATATATATATTGAATTAGTCCATTTTTTATCTAAGGAATGCCTGGACTAAAGTTTCATTTTCGTGTTGTTTAATATCGAAATTCCTATCAGCAAACGGTGTAGATCTTGATCACACGCCGCATGATGCGGCGTCTGATCAGAGTCTACACTGTTTGCATATGTCCCATATATTGGATCGTGGGCACAAATAGATTAAGCGTTTTGCTACATCTCGCCCGGATTTCTCTGTATCCCATTATTTTCTTGGAGTCCAATTAGTCCATAGACAGAAACGGACGTTAACCAAACAAATGTAATTTAGAATTCATGTCTTTACATAAGATACATCTCGCCCGGATTTCTCTGTATCCCATTATTTTCTTGGAGTCCAATTAGTCCATAGACAGAAACGGACGTTAACCAAACAAATGTAATTTAGAATTCATGTCTTTACATAAGATATTACATTGCCGTATTTTTCTAGTACACTGTTCGTTATCATACATTTGTCTGAAGAGTAACACTGCTATCGTTTTTATTGTTTATGCGGTTGTTTTTGTTTTTCAGCGGCTAGCTGTCTATTTTCACTTTTGTTCTAGTTTTCCACCAATCAGAAACTATGTTGCATTGTAATTTGCATATGACCTACTAGTATTTTGTAGTAAACCGTATTTTCATTAGTCAATACCTTGACTGGCATACAGCCCTTTTATAATGCCTCTACACATGGCCAAACTGAATGTAGGACGTTTCGGCCTAGGAAGTTTCGCCCCGGATGTTTCGGCCCAAGACGTTTTGGCCATCTATTTTTTCGGCCTAGGACGTTTCGGCAAAAATTGAAAATTTGTATTAAAAAGCAAAAATTGAATAATCAAAATCATTGAATAACTATCTACATGTTAAATATTGATATGTGATCCAATTGTTTTGGTTTATACAGATTAGGATATTAGCTAAGCAGGTGACATAGTCACACTTACTCAACCTTGGGTACAAGGAGTGATAAAGAGGTGCTTTCAAATACAATAATCACATTGTTTAGTCATTTAAACAGCCCCAGGCCACATAACACCTTACTAATGATTTATTATCCCATTCAGTTTTAATTTTGGTCTTGGTCCAAACTGTTTGCCACTCACTTTATGCTTTTTTGTTTTCAGCCAAATTGTTGTTTAGTTCAACTTTTGGTGGATTGAAATACATGTACAATACTGTAGTCACATAGTTGTTTATTACCATGACCAGTAAAGAAATATGAATTATTTATTACTTTGGCCATTATCAAAACTAGAGTATATAATACATAAACAATATTACTGAGTAAAACTATATAGATCTCTTATCCTCAAAAGGTGTGGATCAATTTTGACTATTCAATTTTTGGTGTGCCATACTTTATATCAGTTCCTAACCCATTATCGTACTTATCACCTCATGGTAATGATTGCTGAGCATTATTGCCAGTTTGCCAAAACCACTATTAAATCAATTTAATACCACATTTGATCACGTCCACTTTGACGAACAGGTAGTTTGCCGAAACCACCATAATTCACAGGCAATGCTATAGGAAATAAAGAAGAAATGTTGTTTAGTATATTAGAGTAGTGGCATTAATAGTATTAATTACTATCCCCGACCACAGCACCAATTAAGGCTCTGGTTGTTCGCTCTCTGTGATATAAAGCTACTTACTGAAGGCTATTGTTACGGCTTTGGATCGAGTAGTAGGTTGAGATTGCTAACTTTATATTGTTTTAAAAATACATGTAGATTCAGTTAATGGTGTCACTAATGATGATGCACACGCGTCGATTAATGCGTTGATCCAGGCTATAGATAAATGCCGTTCTTTAAGTAATTACAGACTCTGCACAAACAAAAACTAAATTCTGTATGCTTTATTTAAAGTGTATTAAATTAGTTATCTTCATATCAATATAAATATACGTGCTTTCAAGTAATTTTTTATAATAGGTAAAATTAAGAACTAACTTCAGATAGTTTTTAAAAAATACTTTGACATTGTACATTTTAATAGTGATTTCCTATAAAAGTAACTTGAAAAATTTCCATAATTGCTTATTCTACTCCAAGTCATTTCCATTGCATGTTTGTCTGCTAATATAATAAAAAGCATCCCTTCATAGATCTAGTTCCCTGTATTAACAGAATCTCCAAACATTGAAATTAAGTTGGCAGAGATTTAATATCATTATTGTTTTGTACATTATGTCAATATTTGAATGCCGCTGAATATCTTTTTAAAAGATATTTCTTGTTATATATAGATCGCGTAGCCGCTATCTGTGTTAGATTTAAATTCTGAAAGTAGGAGATGCTTCAAAGGCATACGCAACAATGCATAACGAGAGGATTACAGTCTCGGTTCTATTAAGTCTGTTCATGAGCAGTTATATTGAATCGACATTACTTACATTGAACTGTCAGATTGAAATAATATTTTAGTGTTTTACTCGACAGTCCAATCAATATGAAAGGTTTATTTTGAATAACGTATAGTGCAGACCCTCGTCAGCGTGTTCCCCTTTGAACCTTCTGGTCTGGGTCTATAATATTTGCAGAGGATGGTACATGCGTGTTCAAAATGATTAATCACTACCCACATATTTTGATTGGTTCATTTCCTGAAGCAAAGCGGCCGATGGTACTATACTTACAATGAGCTAGCGATATGGTAGAGTGATAGTGCCTACTTGCAACGTGTTGTAAAAATGCATAAACTTCACATAAATCATTGCTATCTATGCTGAAAGAAGTATATCGGAAGAAAATCAATCGAATAAGCGCCAACTAAGACACAATTACAGCGCTTGATATAAAAGACCTGCTATTGTTTAGGTAATGTGCAGTAACATCCCGGCAATACGACCACCTTAAAGAGGGTTAATTCTGGGTACTAGATGCAAGTGGTAGCATTATGCAGGACATATGTAATGCAGAAAGCTCCCAGAGGAGCTTTCTGCATTACTTTTGTCCTGCATTAAGCAAACCAACCGCTTATAAAGACACACATGTTTATTCATTAAGTGGTCGCATTAGAGGGGTTCTACTGTATTTATATTTATTCGGGTTGGGTTTTAGTTTCGTTTACTGGTGAATACGGTTTTATTTTGTATCACAGTGGTAATTTTCGAAAATAATTTCAAATTTACATTATTTTTAATAATGATTGAACATAACAAACACAAAGTTGCCTGATGTTATTGAAAATATGTGTTTATTGTAGGGAGTTTCATTTTAATGTATAGGTTTAGGCTTGTCCGTGATTTCCGTATAGATAACTGATAAGTCCGGGTATGCAAGCCATCTATAGAAGCAAACGAACTGTGTAAGAACACCATGTAAAGAATATGATTTAATTGTCATCTTGCTGCACGAAGTTCATGTCTTCTGAACTTTATACATTTGGTGAAATACATTCGAAAGTTTCGATTCAATTAAGCGTTTAACCCTTTCCCTGCTCTGTTGTTAATTCCAAAGTTCAATACCTACTGAATATTCATGGAGAAATTAGTTGTACTGAAATATGGAAGGTGTAACACTGTAGCCATTTAGAAAGTAAAGAAACAGATGCTTGAAAACACTTTTATATATGAGGGAAAGGGTAAAGCGTTTAAGTAACTCGGCACATCTGGGTCCATGCTTTTAAAACTTTTAGTTGAGTTTGAGTTCGTTCTCAAGATTTTGATTGGTCAGATTTGAGCCTTTGGCTCAAATCTGACCAATCAAAAGCTTGAGAACTCAAATCTGACCAATCAAAAGCTTGAGAACGAACTCAAGCTGTTTGCAAATGCGAGTCAGGTCGAGGGCAACGGGCTAAGGTTTTATAGTAATTGTATCAGAAGTTTTATGTCTTTAGCGTATTAGCAAATTCGAGATATAGAAAAATTGCGTCTGAGCGATAAACGCATTGACGTCATAGCTGGATAATCAGTTTAGGATGAGATCTACAGAACAAGTTTGGGGAAAGCAAACATAATTGATGTTACTAAAATAAACATTTATCCCGATGGAAGGTGATAAAAGGAACATAAACTCTAATAACACAATGAAGAGAATATTCCAAAAAGGGAATTAATATGATGCATAAATACTTGAATAGCTCTGATCTAATATTTCGACCACTAAGAGCCTTTTTCAAAGATTATCATGTCAACATACACGGCACATTTTTGTTACATTCATTTAGCCATACAATCAAAGAGATATTTTATTTTATGGCTGAATGCATGTAACAAGAACGCGACGTGAATTTTGACATGATAATCTTTGAAAAGGACCTTGGTGGTCGAAATATTAGATCAGAGCTATTCAAGTATTTATGTATAATAATACTGCACACAGTGTTCTATCGAATCTTCGAGATAAAATTTAACTCTCTATTCAATAAAACATCTTTTTACGCCTTTGAAAACAGAGTAGACCCAAATCAGACGGTTCCGATAGGAGTCGTCTGATCAGAGTCTGCGTCTTTTGCATATAACACGATATATTCTACAGTTTCTGTAAAAGCAGACAATTCGTTTTGAAACTTTCAGCTAATAAATATTCAGGGTCTGTTCTGTTTGCATTTAATATAATAAGCTATTATTCTGCAGAATTGGTTATGGCCAAAACTTCCCATGTAAATGTAGATCTAGTATTATTACAATTAATCTAATTAATATACATAATGTTATTATTTAAAATTGATTGATTGTATTAATTAACATATTAACGTGGTGATCAATATTAAGTAACTAAAGGGTTTAATTTATTTCGGATTCATTGTCCAAGTTATGGGGTTAAATCTAAAGTGTGTCCTATGGGGTTAGATATAAAGTATGGCTAGTATGCTCTATAAACACATTAATACTTATATTAGATGGTATCCCTGAGTCTTGTTGTTGTTTTATTAATGCTGAAGAGGGTGTCAGGAATATCAAACATAAACAAATGACACATGTAATGCTGAATGCGTCGTTTGCAATTGTTTGAAACTTTGGATTAACTCCGTCCTTCATATGAACGTTTAATTCTAACCCTTTTGCAAGATGGGCAGACCAAGATCGGAATCTCTGGGAGCAGTCGAATCAGTTTCTGCTTTATTCATTAATAAAATTGTATTAGGCCTGATGTCTATAATTTCTATCAAAACCAAAATATAATGTGCAAATATGCCATTATAAAATGCCATCAAGTTAATACTTATGATGTCTTTCTTTCCACAGGTAAATGATTAAAGATGAAAATACTCTATAGTGCTCATGTTCCTTACATGTGACACACTATGAATGCTAAATATATTTTCTAAAAGTAAACTTTATAATTTCAGATAACTCGTGACGGACTAAACATGTTTTGTCAATTTGTATTAAAAGTATAAATATGAGTCTTGCAGGAAATACCACATACAGAACAAACAACCGCCCGAACAGCAACACAAGAACAAACAGCAAATGTACATAACTAGTGAAACATAAAGACAAAACGAACAATAGGGAGAAGATGGAAGTACCGCCTTGGAACGGTCAGTGACAACAGTCACTGGGGTTGGGGGAGTAAACCGGTTTTAGGCGCCCAACCTCACACTTACTCCATTACCACCCTAAACGACAAACAGTGTAAAACAACGAATCCCCTCTCCCACCAATCTACAACAGCCGCGATGGCAAATACAGTGGTAAAGTGCATGTAAAACAAAACATTTAAGTAAAACAAACTGTATCCACCTATCGCTAGAGTACTCAATGACTGAGCTGCAAACAGAGTAACTGTAGAAAAGTAATAAAGGTTACGACAAAAACGAAATGTACAGATATCCAACGTCCTCCGTCCGTTTCCGGATTCCAGAGGTTGCTTTCATAGAGTACTAAATCTTTCTTGTCGGCGTACATGCAAAGAAGGCTGCGTGATTGCCAACTGTAATAGAGTTGACAACCAGACATGTATGTTGTAGTACTACAGAATCATATCCCTTTTTAATAATTGTTTTAACATATTTGATGAACAAAGTGAGGAAATGGGCATGTCCAATAATCTTACGAAGTTTGTAAATCACATCACCATAAAATTCAGGATGTGAAATACCGTGTCACATGAGCGCCTTCAGATTACATCTGTACTCGTACTTGCCAATAAGTGAGAGATTTCGATAATAAAATTTAGAGAAAATTTGTTTTAGTTGGTATCTATATTCTTGCTTTAGCCTTTACCCGCTGATACAAAACTATCGTCAATTTTGTGCAATTTAGACTAGTTTTGATTCCATTAAAACATTGAGAAACTTCTAAACAGTTTGGATCCGAATGACTCGGTATTGTATCAGAATTGTGAAAATGATTGAATCGGTATGGTAGAGTCCAAACATTCTTGTCAAGTACGTTTGTGACCAAGTACCATGTCTTTATTCAGTAGTTTATTCAAATATCTTATTTATCAATAGGAATAAAAATTACATATTATCCACAAAATACTACGTCTCGTCTTTACTGACTCGTCAGCATATTAAAGAGTACAGTAGAGTCTCCATGTAATCAACAAACATAGGTGTTTTGAAAAGCATGCGACTGCTTAATGCAGGACGAAAGTAATGCAGAAAACTCCAATAGGAGCTTTCTGTATTACATCCGTCCTGCATTAAGCTACCGACAGCCTCTACGACATAGAATTAGATCATTTTTGATGTTCGCACTAGGCGGGGGAGGGGGGGTACTGTACATGTATTCCGTTAGGCGTCAAAAAATGTCAGCGGAGAAAATAGATGGGCGTGATAGACACTTTATATGATGTTTGCTTATTGTAATGCATTAGTCACGACATTCAATGAATATAAATAAGACAAGGGTTCAATAAGAGTGTATTTGTTTCTTTCTGTAGTCAATATTTTTTGGAATAAGACTGGTAAACAGCATATTCCGCTCATGGAGCAAAGGTAATGTTAAGGGAGAAAATGAGTTGGGTAGCAATGTATGTTATATGGCACCGAGACAGGAGAAAAAATGCAGGACCCATCTCTCATTTATTTCGATATAAAATATGGGATGTGGATCAAGACACTTAACACCTGCTAGAAAATCAGAGATACTGAAACTCAATATTACTTTATACCTTTATACGTCGCCTTGTACGATCATGCAAAGGGTGAGTATTTATGTGCCATTCAGGCACGTTCCAGTACCACACGGAGAAACATTCTGATGTGCCAGTATATATCCTATAACATTAAGTTCGTTTTGTTTTTGCTTTGTTTTTAATGTTAATGTTCATGTACTGACATATATACATGTACTCGTGTCCGTCGGATTGTCAAACATCTCATTTATCAAATAATTTATTCGTGCATAATCTAAGGACGTGTAATGAAGTTTTCAAATAGCTACGTAGTGTCTGTACTTGCGCAGATGTGGAATTTGATTGTGACATTACCCTGCCACAATACACATTTTAACAGTAATACATTAATCACGGATGAAGAGAAACAAAACTCCTCCATTTATAAACATTCTGCAAACCTAATCTAATGTTGAACCAGTATGAAACCAGTTACACAAATTAAACCAAAGCCAAATTTAATTAAACCGAACCAGATACAGACCTTTGTTATAAGTGATCATTTTCATTTCTTTGTGAGCATAATGATTTTCTTCTATACACATTGTAGACGGCTTTAAATGTCAGGAAGTTTCTCATATTCTTCCCAGAATAAATGGATGTCTGACATTAAATATTCTGAAAAAGACACCCGGTCACTTGGCGTCTCAACTCGGCATCTTTGGATATCAACTATTTGCAAATGTAATCTCATATTCGCCAATTACAGCAAACAGCTTCCAAGCGACATAATACAGCAAGCTGCAGAACAAGTAGCTAGGTTTTGTTTAGTATTTAGGATAAACGTGCTACGCTCTATTATTCCACCAACCTTCCGGTCGAACAATCAATTAATGGATAAGATAGTTGACGCTTAAACCTTATAAAGCTTTTTGCTTCAGTCTGAAATCATTCTCAAGCATTTGATTGGTCAGATTCTAAGTTTTATAACCTTGGACCCACCTTGCAAATAGCTTGGACGATCATCTAAAGCTTGATCCTTTGTTCCATAACCACACCTTTCTACGCCTTTGCAAACAGAAAATACCCAGATCAGACGACTCCTGTAGGATCCGTAAGATCAGGGGCTGTTCTGTTTGCTTATGATATGATATAGATATGAATCTACATTTTCTGTCATGACCAAACATTCCTGTGTCTATGTGTTATTAATGTAAATTAATCTAATTAATGTTCATGGCGTCATTGTTGCATGAATGTTCATGGAGGAAAGGGTAGACCTTTTCCGGATTTCTAAGATCTGACTCTCACTTGCAAACAGCTTGGACCCATCAGAATATTTGTTTTTTGGTATGGTTTTGAAGAGACTATGGATTTCTATTTCTTCTGATTTCATCAATTGTTTGGTTTGTGGTATTCAGTTATACGAATCAGCAAGGTAAAAACGGTTAATAGCAAGATTTTTTTTATGATAGACGATGCCCCCGATTGACACTTGACCTTGGTGTATGACCTTGACCTTAATAATTCACCCCTAAAACTGCTAGCCAAGTTTGAAGTATGTATGAGGAATGGCTACTGAATTATTGACAACGTTAAAGTTGGACACAAACCAATAAACCAACAGATAGAGCAGAAACAATATGACCCAGGGGGTCGGCATAAAATAGAATAAAAGTCAGGGGAAATTTGAATATGACACGTGAAGGTGCACATAAACAGAAATAAAACGCGCCCTCACACATACACGCACAGCCTTCATAGACCTGTTCCTGGCCTGTTCCAATTCATATAGGCATAATGTAACTCTTTAACGTAGGTTTCAGATGATTTTAATACATATATTGGTGTACTGAATCTAATAGTAAGCTTTCGGGATTTGTTCTGCTGTAGTGAAATCAACTCCATATGCAGTAAAACCCCTCTAAACCGGAATGGTATTAGAGAAGCATTTGGATAATTTTAGGCAGGTGGTTGCTTAATGCTGGGTGCAAGTCATGCAGAAAGTTCCTAAAGGAGCCATCTGTATGATGTTCACCCTGCATTAAGCTGCCACTTGTCTCCCAAACCGATATTTATATTAATTTTAATGTCTGGTTTAGAGATGTTCTACCGCATAGCTAGGCATGCTATCTCAATCAATAGAAAATGACAATCAAGTATCCCATTATGGCAAACCATTTTGTCGGCAGATAATGCACTTTGTTTTCTCCCTGCTACATGCCAAAATAATTTAGAAGCAATCAGTTATGACTGACATTTATTACAGATAATTACATCTAAGTTATGCTTTTATTAAACAAAGGATATTTGGTAAAGTATGCACCCCCGGTTTCAATGGATTGGTATTTCGACTTGTCTGAATATACATTTATTAAGGCAATTTGACAATATGATTTTATACAACAAAACCGGCCACTTTTTCCTAAATTTAACAAAATTAATTACGCCAAGATTCTAATCGTTATGTTGAGAGAATATTAGTTATGTTTTATCGATAAAAACGAAGAAACCAACGACCAGACGTCTGCTTGAAATGAAGTATTGTTATGCTTAAATGTGCATTGTTCCCTCTCAGTTATTACGTGCCTTGCATTAAGCTCATAGACAAATAGACTAATTAGCTAAGTTATGAAAGTACATAGCGTTTGCAAACAATTAATGTTTTATAACCATATGACTTTATGACATTATAACCATTTCATTGCTGATTTTAGATAGAATATGAATGATAAAGTGTTCTCAGTTTCAGTTTTTAACTAAGTCCGTTCAAATTGTGCAGACTCCTATGTTCGACGTGTCAATCAATAATAAACATACATTAACCCATTACCTCATAGGCTATTTTTAGATACAACCTCTTTAAATAAATCTACCGAAAAGGAGCATTAACTAGAGAAAAGGAAAATGTTAGAATTTGGTTGTTTGAAACCATTGTGATAAATAGAGCATTTGCTCCTATAGGAGCAAATGCTCTATTTATCACAATGGTTTCACAAAGTGACTTTTACAGAGTCGTCAAAAGTCGTCAATATGAAGGAATGGGTTAAACATAATGAAATACGGCATTCTATGCCTTTTTATCATGTTTGCATTCATAAATGGTCTTAAAACAATATAAGTTGAACATTAAGTATGAACATGAACGTAAACTTTATCATGTTTAGATTTATTTCCTTAAAGGCATTTCGAAAGGAATGTTGACCCATTCCATGCTGTGTATTTTGGGTGCTGAGTCTCTGGTATATATTACACACACTGATAATGCGGTCTACTATCACAGCTGAATACTGTGTATTGGGGGTTACTTATATATTATGAAGGAGCTTTGAGAAGAGAATCCTTTAAAACAGTATACAAATGTATGTTAAAATCAGAGCAACTGATAATGTGGCGTACTCAAATACTAAAATCGTGATTTCTCCACAAAACAATATGTTGTAACCACTCTTTAGAATTGTTTCTTTGAGACGATTGTAAAGGGCAGACACAATTCTAAACCGTAGTCACAGCACAGGGTTTGATGCTGAACAAAAGAAGTTATTCTTGATAATATTTTTATTTACACATCGCATCTTGAATCTGTAAAACATTTATGTTCTTATAAACGGATATGTTTAGACATTAACAGCATCATTGATAACAGGACTGGTATAACTTAGTTGAACAATAAAGTGCAATAGTTGCCTTTTTGAATTGACATACCTCCAACTATAAAATAATCAGTCTTAAGCAACCATGCATTGAGAATCTGCCTGCTTGATACAGGGCTATGTTCATGCAGAAAACTACTCTACAGTTGTTTTATTAAGCTAATGCTTGCCTTAACCCTTCGGTGCCAAATTTCTAATTGATGTCTGCAATCCAATTTTTGTTAGATCATTCAGTACAATAAGGAAATGAGATAACTAAATGCACATTTCAAAGAAATAAAGCACAGCTATATAAATACAGATTGAGTCAAAAAATGAAGTCCCTGATCAGACGCCGTCTCGATAAGGCTGTGTCTGATCTGGGGCTGCACTATTTGTCGTGGTGCATTTATGCGACATTGGCCGCGAAAGGGTTAAGAATTCCGAACTAGAATAATTTTAATGGTCATTTGAGACAGGTTATACTGTAGTCCCAAAAAACATTCGTGTTAAATCCGCAAAAGGATCATGCATTGTGTTGGTCCTAAAGGTTAACAAGGTCCACTTGTTTATGCACGACGTCCATCAGTCTGTGACGGTGTGTGATATCGATTATCGGTTAAATGTAACGAATATCATATCGTTTAAATTTGACATCAATAAGATCCTTAATATGAGGGAACGGTCGAAACTTGATCATTTATTATGTCACAAACAGACAAGTATGATGAATATGTTTAACGTAATTACATACAATTCCCTTTATTGACTATGCATGCATGTTAAATCTTTCTAATTGTAATTTCTGTGTACAAATAAACACTTTGGTAGAATCATGGACCAATCGCAAGCCATCTGTTGCACCTACGTTATATTATAAACAATCAATTAAATAGACCAAGTGTTTGGATGTTAGTAAAATCCTATTATTCTTTCTTGGTCCTTAGTGAGATTGACCTGATTGATTTACCTAATGGTTACATCGACTCGAAATCTGACTCAGATATTTGTGCATCTATCCAATATGAAAAACTAGTCAAAAAGGGAGAGCCACATACGAAATGACACCGCACCAAAAGGGATATTTATGTCGGTTTTCAATGGGGCAAAACGCTGATAGTATATTACTTTGAATTAGCGCCTATGTTAAGACTTGATAAGTACAATAGGTTTATAAAAGTACAAAAATGAGTCATGCAGGAAACACCATATACAGAACAAACAGTCGCCCGAACAGCAACACAAGGAAACAGCAAATGTACATAACTATAAAAACATCAAGAGACACACAAAGACAAAACAAACATACAATAGGGGGAAGATGGAAGTACCGCCTTGGAACGGCCAGTGACAAAAGTCACTGGGGGGTTAAACCGGTTTATGGGCGCCCAACATCACACTTATTCAATCCCCACCCCTAAAAGACAAATAAACGTATCCCCTCTCTGACTAATCTACAACAACCGCGATGGCAAATACAGTGGTAAAGTGCATGTATAACGAAAACATTTAAGTGAAACCAACTGTATCCACCTATCGCTAGTGTACTCAATGATTGAGCTGCAAGCAGAGTCATTGTAGAAAAGTAATAAAGGGTAAGACAAAAACGAAATAGTACAGATATCCGATGTTCTCCTTCCGTTTCTGGATTTAAGAGGTCGCCTTCATAGAGTACTAAACCTTTCTTGTCGGCGTACATGCAAAGAGGCCAGCTGTAAAAGGGTTGACAACCAAACATGCAGTATGTTGTAGTACTACAGGATCATATCCCTTTTTAATGATTTTTTTAACATATTTGATGAACAAATCTAGGACGAGGTCATTCTTTTCTAGGACGAGGTTGCACTAAGCCCACCTTTCTTTAGGACACTGTCATAGTCAAGGTTAATGTCACAGGATCTAGGAACAAGAATGAATAATAGCATCTCTTTTATATTACTTTACCTAGTAGATACGGATTTTGATGCATTTATAAATTGAATTGGCACAGACAAGAAATAAACACATTATGATTATTAACTGAGTAAATTATCATAATGCCGTGTGAACACTCTAATGTTTGGTCAGGACAGACACTGTAGATTGTATATTATTTAATAAGGTCTATTCTGTTTGCAAAGAAAATCGTATTAAAGGAGAAAAGCGTTGATATTCAATAGTTCAAACGTGTGTTGCTGTTCGGGCGACTGTTTGTTCTGTATGTGGTGTTTCCTGCATGACTCATATTTGTACTTTTACCATTAGAGTGCAGGACACGAGTCACTAATGGACTTTTTTCTTAGAGGAATCCTCTCATCACGGTGTGCACTGTTTTCATGTTATGTAACTTTTCTTAAAGAAATCCCTAAACATTCACCATAAGCTTGACCTTTCAAGTTTGAACTTTGTAATAGTGCTTTTGAAAACACAGCGTTGTAAGGGCTTATATGGAAAAATCAGTCAAACAGGGAGAGTTACATACGAAAGGACACCACACCAAACACCACCAAACAAGAAACGGCACAGCCACAAGACAAACCCCAACAGGACGCTTACCAAGACGTGAAACATTACATTAAGCATATCAACCCTTCGCTTGCTATTCGCGTCAATATACCTACCTGTAAATAGTGAAGACCCAGATGAGACAGCTCCTGCAGGAGCTGTCTCATCAGGGTCTGCACTATTTACAGGTTGATTGTGCAACCAGTGCACTCCACAGCAGTGATTGCACAGCGAATTACTTGTACACAGTGAAGATATATGTAATTATACAACAGGGCGTGGGTAAAGAAGGAGAGATGTATTTTAGAATTCAGCAAGCGAAGGGTTAAATAATTCTCTAAATACTAAAACATTCCCAAATGTGTATAAGCTTGGCCTGTTTGAATTGAACAATCAGCGTTGAAAGGGTTACACTTGATTTACAAAGTCAGGAACACATGCTATCCTTGTGAAGATTTAGTTGATGCATCAGCATTCGTGAAAATGTCTATTCTGCCAATGTGGCATGTCTGATAAGGTGCATACTAAATAAGATTACAAACGAATCAAATGTGCAGGCACTCGATAATATTTTGTGATTGACCCAGGAAAACTGCAAATTAGTCTGGCGTTGTTTCGCGCCTTATTACAATGTGCGACATCGTACATCAATTTTCACAACAAAACATATTAGGGTTATTTGTGTAGATACAACACGGGGGCTGATTGGAATTTACTGCAGCCAAAGAATGTTAAGTACACCATTGATCCTGATTAGAATTATTGCATGAACATCTTCATTGAAAGTACATAAGAATTACTATGCTAGTAGTTTGGAAGTTCAGCTGTATTTTGGAAGTTAGAAAAGTTGTTAAATGCGAGCCTTGGCGAGCATTTAACTACTTTTCTGACGAGCCAAAATACAGCTGAACTTCCAAACTACTAGCATAGTAATTCGTTTATCATGCAACACCCAGAAAAATGGAGAAAACGAAGAAAAAGAAAGATTGCTAAAGCGGTTTCCTCCCCTGAATGAAAATACACACAGATACGAATTACGTGACGTAATATTGGCATGCAGTGACGTCATGGACTTTTACAACATAAACAAACTTGATTTAATCCTTTTATCTGGACCAATAGTTGAGACAAAGGTGAGCAAATGTGTTATATTTGATGTTTATGTTTAATTATGCCTATTTCGTCCTTCTGTTGTCTGAACCAAACTTGCATTCCAGTCGGGTCAGTACACATGCACTATACCTCACAAAATACAGCGTCGACGTGGAAAATATTATGCTAGTAGGAAGTGACTGTATTTCGTGACGTTGCATGATAAAATGGGACCT
The DNA here is from genome assembly GCA_963576725.1 of Azorinus chamasolen. Taxonomy (NCBI): domain Eukaryota; kingdom Metazoa; phylum Mollusca; class Bivalvia; order Cardiida; family Solecurtidae; genus Azorinus; species Azorinus chamasolen. The sequence goes on along the minus strand of OY755253.1, from coordinate 63,126,965 downwards.
CGATATCTCGCACTTCAAGGGACCGTACAAATTGCTTCGAACCAACTGGCATTCGAAACATCCGATCTGGACAATTTCTCAAGTTCTGTTCATAGCCTAACCCTTCTCTTGCTGAATTTTAAAATACATTTCTCCTTCTTTACCTATGCCCTGTTGTATAATTACATATATCTTCACTGTGTACAAGTATTTCGCTGTGCAATTACTGCTGTGGAGTGCATTGGTTGCACAATCATCGTGTAAATAGTGCAGACCCTGATGAGACAGCTCCTGCAGGAGCTGTCTCATCTGGGTCTTCACTATTTACAGGTAGGTATATTGACGCGAATAGCAATCGAAGGGTCAACATTACTATTTTCATTAAGCTTTCATATTTGTTTCTAGAAATGCGTAGTGATACATTTTAGAAAAAAATGCATCGTAAAGTTTGTAAAACACTGACAATTTAAACTTGATTTATATCGAAGTGCGAATTATCCGAGTTCATGGTATCAAGGTTCAACCATGTGCCCTAATCAAAGTACTGACAGTACTGAAGGTTTCGGCCCTAAATAATATATATTTAAGAAGAGATAATTATATTCTGTCCACGTCCGATTAAAATAAGGATACAAGCAGGGCAACAGATGACTGTGCGTAGACACAGACTGAAATCGTCATTTCTCCACCAAATCCTATGTTGTGACCGCTCTTTAGAATCGTTTATTCGAGTGCTCACAACACAGGGTTTGGTGTTCACAAAAAGATACTTGAAACTATTTTAATTTGCACATCTTATCTGGAGCTCTAGAATTATGGAATTATTATCCATGTATTAGACAGCTTGGTGCCTAATGAGACGCCGGATAGCTCGAGAATACGAGTTAGGTTTCTTATTTGCTGGACAATGATAAACCCTTTCCCTTATGTAAGCGGATTTTGACGCATCTGCAAACAGAGTAGACCCAGACCAGACGGCTCCTATAGGAGCCGTCTGATCAGAGTCTGCTCTGTTTGCTCATGGTATAATATAGATCCGATTCTACAGCTTATGACTGAAGCAAAATGTCGTGTGTTCATATGCCATGATAAAAATAATCTAATTAACATTCATGACGTCATCATTTATTTCATGAATATTCATCAGGGGAGGGTAAAGGGTGGTGAGGAATAATGAAATATTTCGTTTGTCGGACTAGTAAAGGTGTATTTTATAGATGGCCAATATTAAATAAGATAAAAACAACTTAATTAAGATTATGACCTACACAACAAGAACTGTAATCTGATTGAGATAAGAAGATAAACGCAATTGTCCCAAGGAAAGAAAGGAAATAAGATATGCATAATAGGATAAAAAACAACAATCGTCTTTCGATTCATCATAGAGATAAAGCTTTACATATATTTAGGATCACGTTTTTCTTAGTTTTGTATGTTACAACAAATCTCCATCTTTTAACCCTTTCCCTTATGTAAGCGCATTTTGACGCATCTGCAAACATAACAGACCCAGATCAGACGGCTCATATAGGGTATGCTCTGTTTGCTTATGGTATAATATGGATCTGATTCCTGAGCCAACATGTCTTTTGTTCATAAGCCATTATAAAAAATAATCTTATTAATATTTATGACGCCATTATATCCTATATGAATATTCATCAGGGAAAGGGTTAACCCTTATTCTCATAGGGGCGCCTTATCACGTCTTTGCAAGCAAAAAAGACCAATCGGACGACTTCTATAAGAAACATGTGGTTATTGTCTGCTCTGTTTGCTTATGAAACCATACAGATCTGTTCCTACAGTTTTCGTTAAGTAAAACGTTCCCTTAATTTTTCTTAATAAAGGTTGTATTTGCTTATGGAACTACAGTGCTCCCTCCCTACAACGACCCTCTCAATAACGATTCCCTCCTTACAACAACGCATGTCACTGTTTCCGAAACAACAAGGCTCCAGAAACAACCTTTTTCCATCGTATTTTCTTTATGCCTCCATCAAACCCTATGTTGTGACCACTCTTTAGAATCGTCACAAAGTGACGATTCTAAAGAGTGGTCACAACATAGGGTTTGATGGAGGCATAACGGTTTTAGTCCTCGAAATACACCTGATCTGGGGATCTGCAAACAAGCTAATTATGTTTGACTTTCCCTCCCTATAACAACTCCCTCTGAACAACACATACAATATTCGTATCCCAATGGGTGTCGTTGTAGAGAGGGAGCATTGTATATAGAACTGCTTCTAAAGTGTCTATCATGGCTAACAGGTCCCATAGTAAGGTGCGATTTATTACACATATTCTGTCAATGAATATCCATGAAGTGATATATCCTTGCATTATCAAGTAAAATAACTGAACTGAATAATTGTCTGCAAACATTGTCGCCTGCCTCAGTTCTAAAAGCGCTGTTTCCACCCATTTCGTTAAAGAAAACATTTTCAGACTGTCAAACAATTTAAATCCTGATATGACACCAATCCTGATGTTAAGCCAATCCTGACAGCATTTCATCTATTTTCAAATGTTTTCACAAACTCGAACTAAGACCACAAAAGTGTAACGTTTTTGCAAGCAAAGTACGGTTGAACTCGGAAAACTCAAACTTCGGATAACTTTAATTAAAAAGTAGGTCCTTTAGTACTACTTACAGAATTTACAATACAGGATTGTCTAAAATTCATCAATACGCATATATAGAAACACACGTTAATTCAGGTCTAAAGTAATGCTGAAATATCCTACAGGAGCTATCAGCATTACTTTATAGACCTGCATTGAGCAGTAAACGTAATCAATCGTCCAGATCAGAAATCTTCTGTTATCTCAGAGTACTTTATATGATCCCTTGACATTAGAGATTTCGAAGTTCAACTGTAATGTTTCGTCTGCAACGATTGTCTGCTTCAATTCTTATATAAAACAAATTCTCATTTCGTTGCAACAATTTGGTCAGTGACAAACAGTTTGGAGCCTAATGGGAAACCGCATTAACCTGTTTTATAAGTAATCTCATATTGTCAGCTAGAAGCATGTAAAACCATGCAAAATCTAATCCTACAGACTCGTCAGCGTTTGAGAAATTATTCCCTGGGGCTGCAAAACCTGCCAACAGAGGAAATTGATAGGAGCGATAGACACATTATATGATTCTGACTTAGTATACAACACTTGATCATGGCATTCAATGAATGTATACAAGGAACTTGTCAATATTAACCCTTATATCGCGATAGACACATTACAGAGTCACAGATAAAGGTGTGAACCCAAATACTAAAATCGTCATTCCCCCACCAAACACTATACTGTGACCACTCTTTAGAATCGTCTCTTCGAGACGATTCTAAAGAGTGGTAACAGTATAGCGTTTGGTGGAGAAATAAAGGAGCTATTCCCGTAAATATTATTCCTTAAACTGTTTAATGTTTATCTGGACCTCTGACATTATATGATTCTGACTCAGTATACAACGCTTGATCATGGCATTTGGTGAATGTATACAAAGGACTAGTCAATACTAACTCTTATATCGCTTTCCAAGACCTGACACACATTTTGCAGACAGATTGAATCCAGATGAGACGCCGAGTTACCGTTACTCGGCGTCTCATCTTGATCCAAACTGTTTGACAATCGCTTAGTAGTTTTCTAAAAGCGTTGATCAAATCGGATATAATCAAACTTGGCGCCAGATCAAAAGTAACCGTAAGCCTGCTAAACGCGATCTAACTGAAATCATCTGCAAACAGCTTAGATCCAGATGAGACGCCGAGACACCTGCACGGCATCTAATCAGAATCCAAGCTGTTTGACATTCTGTCAACAGTATATCAAAAGATTGAACGAATCAAAAGTAAATGACGATGGCAACAGATCGGATCTTAAGCAGACCTCATTTTCGTAGCAGTCTAAGTGCTAAGCTTTTCACAGAGGAATACTGGTTAAGGTATGTGTTGATTTGATTTACAATTACATTCGGATGGAACGTCAGTTGTTATAGAAACTACCATGTCAAGACAACTTCTGATTGTTCAAACAGGACAATGTATTGATAATAACGTGTAGTTTTCAAAAGACATAGCCTGTGGCAGTATCTTATACAGTACTAAATAGTGAAACTGGTATTTGTAGAAATGCAATATTGTTCGGAAACTGGTAATTAACCCATTTCCTCACACTGACGCATTTGACAACTCTGTAAAAGTTATTTATTGAAACCATTGTTATAAACGGAGCATTTGCTCCATTGGCTTTTTGCTAGTAAATGCTGCTTTTCGGTAGATTTATTCAAAGAGGCTGGGTTTATAAATAGCCTATGATGAAATGGCCTAAGGAAACCATTTCCAAAATATTTTACTTGGACATCTTTGCAGTTAGAGTATGTCAGGCAAAGATTAATAGAATCAAACATGGGTTTTGTTAAGGACGGGGGTTTCTATACCCGAGGTTGATCTGTTCCAGTCGGAAACGAGCTTTAGCGAGTTTCCGATAGGAACAGACCAACCGAGGGTATAGAACCCCCGGCTTTAACAAATCCCATGCTTGATTATTTTTCTCGCTGAAATACGCCCTAAAACCAAGAAAATTAACGAATTTGTGAAGTACTACTTTACATTGCGTAATACGACTTCCATATCTAATAGCAACAGACCGCAGCATAACTTTAGGCGTGACACCAAATTCTTGCATAAAACGTGCTGTTGTAGTCCCGCTAGATCATGTATTAACAAGGCGATTCTCGTGCTCACGCGCTGTTGTTAACCGGTTTTAATTATACCTATTACGGGCCTAAGGTAAACAATGGACGCGAATGCTACAGCGTTTTGACCTAAGCTAGGTGAACGCCGGGTGTGAGTATTTCCAGGAGCACCGACAATGAACTGTTTTTAGTGATAGACATATTGAATGAAATTCCGTGTAAACGGTATTTGATACAATCATGAATTGACGTCGAAAAGAAAACAGTGGCCCAGAAATAGCATAAATCGCCGAAGTGTCAAAGAAGTGTTTAGTTTTGCTGCCGTTGTTTTGCCTGTATTTTGAAGAATTAAATTGATGCAGGAGAGCAGAAAATTGGTTTTATGCAAGAATAGCGTTAATACACGTTTGTTTTGTATTAACCCTCTAATGACGTCATTTGTTATGACAACCACAAACGTTACGTTTTGGCGTAAATATAAATGACTGAGTGACTACAAAACAACGTCTTCGGTTAATTAAATACTCGTAGGCTTTTAAAGTGTTTATATGATAAATAGAATTTCATATTCGTGCTAATTACTTATATTAATTTCAATTCATAATGTTGTTGCCTATAGAAATGTTGGTATAATTCTGTAAGAAGTCCTTCCCTTGTATTGATTTTACCCAATCGCGCGTATGAATACACTAGTCACGGGGTGTTCCAGATAAGGATTTCTAGTACGGCTATTTTTAGTAACTCAGCTTATCTAGCACGACTGAGAAGCGAGAAAAAAGTATTCTGTTCATATGATACATGTCAGGTTGTGAACATTAACGTTCTTATCGCCAATAACGATTAGCTCACTGAATAGTGTTTTGGATATATCAATATCTCTTAAATCTGTTTTCAGTATATACTATGATATAACAATATTGACATTCAGTATACAAACAAAATATCAAAACAAAATTCGAAACTAAATCCAATTTTGAACTTTGGTGTTTAATTAAAACAAGGACATTGAATGGTTTACCAATTTAAAGTCATAGTCCCTACTTGCACCGTGTTGTAAAAACTCCTTTTGAAACCATTGTGATAAATAGAGCATTTGCTCCTATAGGAGCAAATGCTCTATTTATCACAATTGTTTCAAATGGCAACATTTACAGAGGCGCCAAAAGGCGTCAATATTAGAGTATGGGTTAAGGCTTACATGGCAAGACATCCGAGTTTTCACCTTTCTGACTGATATTACGCACGTGTTTAACCCTTCGCTTGCTATTCACGTCAATATACCTACCTGTAAATAGTGAAGACCCACATGAGACAGCTCCTGCAGGAGCTGTCTCATCAGGGTCTGCACTATTTACGAGTCGATTGTGCAACCAGTGCACTCCGCAGCAGTGATTGCACAGAAACATACTTGTACAAAGTGAAGATATATGCAATTATACAGCAGAGCATGGGTAAAGAAGGAGAAATGTGTTTTAAAATTCAGCAAGAGAAGGGTGAAGTGCGTATCGCTATTTACGCCTCTGATATTGGTCTATTATGTCTACAAAAGTGCCAAAAATGGCGGTTAAGCCATTTAGCTCATTTCGTGAACCGTTTTCATCTTATTCTTTCACCGCTTAAGTCACCGGAAAGCGATCTTATAACTAAGCAGTTCATGAATACAAATCAGAAACAAAGTTCATACGAAGGGTAGTAAAGTACAAACCTGTCTAGAAATCATAAGTTATATTGGATATAGGATGATTAATAACCCAAGAACATCATTTGATGTAAACCGATATGCCAGCGCTGTTGTGACTGGTGCACTGAGATCCTGGCGTACGTATACATGTGACTATTGGAAATGCCGAAGAAAGGAAAGAAGGTGTTATTGATCCTTATAATATTATTTGCCACCTAGCTCGCATTTGTTAACCCATTCACCGCCAATGTCGCAAACATGCACCCCAACAAATAGTGCAGCCCCAGATCAGACACCGCCTTTTCAAGGCGGCGTCTGATCAGGGACTTCGCTTTTTGTCTCAATCTCTATTTCTATAGCCGTGTTTTATTCCTTTGAATTTATTTATCTTACTTTTACCAAATGATTTAACAAAATTGAATATCAGACTACAATTTGAATTTTGACGCCGAAAGAGTTAATAGCATAGATCCTGATGAGTAGACATTATATGCAGGGGTCCAGATAAGATGTGTGAATTAAAATATTTTCAAGAAAAACTCCTTTATGTCTCCAACAAACCCTATACTGTGACCATTGTTTAGAATAGTCTCGCATAGACTATACTAGAGATTTTTCACAGTTTAGGGTTTGGTGCAGAAATGACGATTATAGTATTTGGGTCTGCACCTTTTTTGTCACAATGTATTGTTATTATTATTATCATTGTTATTATTATATTGCTTTTATTATTGTTGTTGTTGTTGATGATGTTGTTGTTTTTGTCATACCACATTTATATAGCGCGATTTTCACATTAGGATATGAAACATGAACAAGTTATATTACAAAACTGAATGTATTTAATGTATATAGAATATTAAACAAACTATATTTAAATATTATAAAATATAGATATCAATGAGAATAATAAAAAGGAATGCAATTTAAGAATAATAGTTAGAAAATTATTCGTAAGCCCATATGTCCGTAAATCAAGGGAAAATAGAGCTTACTCCGAATATACTGTGTCAGTTCACTCAGATCACCAAACATCAAATGTAACATTCTATGTACAGTACCAGTACGTCACAAAGTTACGACCTGTGACCATCCATAAAAGACAAGGAAGCGGATACATATATTCTGAAAATGTGTGATCCTTCGAAAGCAAAAGTAGAAATGAGAAAAGTGCAGGCTCGGTTTTATTGAGTCTGTTCAGGAGTAGTAATTAAAAATGCAACACTCCTCACACCCCTAGCACCCGCTTAAGCATTATTTAATTTTCAAAATTAACAACATCAACACTAATAATCCCGAAGAACCAGAAAATATAACAACACTAAAATGAAGTACGGGGCGACTCTTTACGGCCGCCACACAAGAGAATTGCGGGCGCGATGCCCTATCCTTTTATTATCTATAGTTTCGATATGCCCAGTGTAAAGAACTCATTCGTCGAACCTCGGACCTAATAAAATCTGATCCGAAGGACTTGGTCCGGCGAGGGATCAAGATTGTTTAGTTTTTATCGTGATGTGCAGTGGTCTAGTGGTAACGCGCTTGACTATCAGTCCGGATGTCCGGGGTTTAAATCCCGGTCCCTCCCGGAAATTTCAGAGACGCTTTTCCGTATCTCCCACCCGCAACTCCTCTCCACCAGGGGTTAAAATGGCTACCTGTGGGGGTCATTAGCCGGTACTGTGACTGCATGATAGCGCCATATGTTAGTAGTGCTCAATATTGTAGGCCAATGACTCAATGACCAGGGGAGTAAATGTTCAGTCGGACGAGCGGTCATTCGGACCTAAAGTAGACTATAACTATGTACTTTTTATCGGATTTTACGTCGTTTTAACAATATTTCAGGCATATCACGACCGGGAGGTCGAATCCGGTAGTTAATGGGTGAGATTGAATAATTAGCTACTGCACAACATGTGGATTGATAACCTAAACATCGCCAAGCATGATTATCCACATATCATGTTTGCGTTGCTGTCTAAACTAAGACGGTTTCTAATTGAAAACACGTCACTATTCATTACTATGCAAGAATGAGAGATGTCTGTTGAGATTCCATATCACGCAATGGCAAAATATGCGCTGCACATGGAATTAATTGAGCGATTAAGCATTCAAAATCACCGAGTTTAAAACCACTTAATCCATAAATATTCACGTAAGACATAACGACATCATGATTACTAATTAGATTCATTTTTGCAATGGCTCAGGAACACAGGACGCGTTGGCCATGGTAGACACTGTTTAATTATATCTATAAGCCAACAATGTAGACCATGATCAGATGGCTCCTACATGAGCCGTTTGATCTGAGTCTACTCTGTTTGCAAAGCGCAGCAAGCGTGTTTATGTAGTAAAGACTTACGTGGCAATGACAATGGCAATGATTTATCTGTAATGAAATACAATATATACATGTATGCATTTGAGTAGTGTCTAACACATTACATCATGAATATTACGTTAACCCATTACATCATAGGCCTTTTTAGATCCAACCTCTTTGAATAAATCTACCGAAAAGAAGCATTTACTAGAGAAAAGGAACATTTTAGAATTTTGTAGTTTTAACACCATTGTAATAAATAGAGCATTTGCTCGTATGGAGCAAATGTTCTATTTTTCACAATGGTTTAATAAATGACTTTTACAGAGGCGTAGAAAGGTGTATGAGGAAAGGGTTAAGAAACAATGATATAATTAATATGAGTGAAATTAATTTGAATAATCAACGCAAGAAAATTAGCCATGATAGCAGACACTGCAGATTCAGTGTCAACTTGCAAACATTGAAAATTACTGAAACAAATGTTCTCTCTGAAGATTCCATCACTTCAGTCTTCTGTCGGATGTTCAAAAGCTTATAGTATAGGCTCCAACAGAATCAATGGCTCATACAATTCTGTTAACAATGACTAGAATACACAGACAGTAGACAATAACACGAGCTTGGGCGAATAAAGACAACATCCTCAGACAACATCAGCTACGTCTGGACAATATATTACAGATCGTTCATAAGATCAATTATGAAACAGAATGTAGTAAATACAGCTGAACCTGGCTTAAGCGACCATAAAAACATGTCTAATTATTGTTTTTTAGGCAGTTTGTAATTTGATGCAGGTCAAAGGTAATACAGAAAGCCCCTATAGAGTTACGTATTAAGCAACCGCCTTCCTTCAAGACTCGTGTGTTAGATAAATACAGAGCTACAGATAAAGGTGCGTACCCAAATACTAAACTCGTCATTTCTCCACCAAACCGTATACTGTGACCACTCTTTAGAATCGTCTAGTCGAGATGATTCTAAAGAGTGGTCACAGTATAGGGTTTAGTGAAGAAATAAAGGAGCTGTTCTTGAAGATGTTTAAATTTACGCATCTTATCTGAACCCCTGAAAAAATTGGCAGACAGATTCTATTGTTCATATCTGCATTTTATATATGTAACCTTCATGATTTCGATCTTTGAAAATGCTTTTCGGGAAGAAATAATTTCCGACATTAAAGGACGAATTCGAAAATGATATCGATGTCACAAAAACTGACAAAAGCGAAAATGGAATGAACAGAGTAAGCGAATTCAAAGAAAAAGTGCAAACAGTGCGGAAAGCCTAACAAATTGCAAACAGTCCGGAAAACCTAACACAAGTGCAAACAGTGCCGAAAACCTAACAATGACAATGATAAACAGACAGTTGACAATAATTCGAGCATATGTAGACGATTAAAGACGACAACCTCAGATAAAGTCAGCCAAGTCTAGACAATAGATTGCACATCGTTCATACGATGAATTATGAAACAGACTGCCGTAAATACTGTTGAACGTCGAGTTCTTAAACTTCAAGCGACCATACAAATTACTTCGAGATAGCAAAGGTTCGAGACGTCCGATTTCTAATCTGAGATCTGAGCTATTTCTTAAGTTCACGGTTTAATGCAGCTCTAAAGTAATGCTAAAAGCTCTTGAAGGAGCTTTCAGCATTACTTTAGACCTACATTAAGTTGTAACGTATGTTTCTAGATATACGTAGTGATACATCGAGTTCGAGTTATATCGAATTGTCCGTGAAAAAATCGAGGCCTTGGTGCAAAACTGTTCTAACTCCTTCACTTAATGAAATTAAATACAGAGAGCTATTTCAAAGGGAAACATGCGAGCATTACGGAAAAATGTTAATAAATAGAGCTACAATATGAGAATATAAAGCGTAACCATGGCGATAAGAAAGAGACTACGCGAATGTTGGGAGGATTTTATTGAGGTACAGTTAAAGTTCAATACATGTATATCGAACTCGGATAACTCGAAGTACATGTGGTGGTCCAAAGTTATGTTTTCTGCATTACTATAGACATGCATACATTAAGCTAAACATTTGATAACTTATTCGGATAAGAAATCGGATAGCTCGAACTTCTTTTATCTTAAGTAAAAGGCATGATCCCTTGAAGTTCGAGATTTCGAAAAGTACAAAAATGAGTCATGAAGGAAACACCACATACAGAACAAACAGTCGCCCGAACAGCAACACAAGGAAACAGCAAGTGTATATAACTATAAAAACATAAAGAGACGCACAAAGACAAAACAAACATACAATAGGGGGAAGATGGAAGTACCGCCTTGGAACGGTCAGTGACAAAAGTCACTGGGTGGTTAAACAGGTTTATGGGCGCCCAACCTCACACTTATTCCATCCCCACCCTAAAAGACAAACAGTGTAAATAAACGTATCCCCTCTCCGACTAATCTACAACAACCGCGACGGCAAATACAGTGGTAAAGTGCATGTATAACGAAAACATCTACGTGAACAAACTGTATCCACCTATCGCTAATGAAGTTGAACTGTATTACTTCATTCTTACAAATTCTCAAACCGCTCTTGGAATACATCTATACATCAGCAACACGTTACAAAACAAGAAGTCAGATCGAGCGGCGGCTTCTTATCCGTTATTTTTTCTCTTAATACACACTGAATAACTTAAAGTTTGGCACGCCACATTATTACGTCACATTGCCTTATCTGAAAGCCGAAGAAAACAATCAATCAATCAACTATAGAATGTGTCAGTAGTGTTTCCGTCCAGCTTTCTTTCAAACTGGTTTTTATGTAGTAAAAAAGGAGGTCACTGTGATTAGCTCTGAGTAGTTTTGTGTGAGGTTTGCGTGTAAACGTATTTTGAGTTTATTACAGAAAGAGACTCCGTCGATGGCACACAAGTATTCCAGTGGTAGATAGACTCTGAGCAAATACCAGGCCCCGATGTTACAAAAGTTGTTGCTTGAGTCTGAGATCAGAATATGACTCAGGCTCAGAAGTTTTATAACCTTGGGCCCAGGTAATTAGGTAAAAGTGAACGCTTTGATTAACCATTGTTAGATGATGATATCAAAGCTGGAATCCCATGCCTCAAGTATGTTGTTGTTGTTTAAAAGAATTACCAATTGCTAATGATTATCATTAATATGTAACAATACTCTGACAGCGACACATTTTTTCCATCATATTTTCCTTATGCCTCCACCAAACCCTATGTTGTGACCACTCTTCAGAATCGTCACTTTGTGACGATTCTAAAGAGTGGTCACAACATAGGGTTTGATTGAGGCATAACGGTTTTAGTACTCGAAATACACCTTATCTGGGGATCTGCAAACAAGCTACTTATGTTTGATTTTCCCTCCCTATAACAACTCCCTCTGAACAACACATACAATCTTCGTATCCCAAATGGTGATGTTGTAGAGAGGGAGCACTGTATTTTGTAACCATGACATGGTTTAGTCGATACTCTAACCCAGGATAATAAAGGTTACCCATGATAATAAAGGTTACCCAGGATAATAAAGGTTGATGTTGCTCAATTTGGGAGAAACTCCCCCAGCTATCAATGTAATGAAAATACAAGTATGAGTCATGCAGGAAAGACCACATACAAGGCAAACAGTCGCCGGAACAGCACCATGACAAAAACGAACAGGAAAGTACCGCATTGGAAAGGGCAATGACCCTTTTTTTTTTGGGGGGGGGGGGCTAAAACTGGTTTAGGGGCGTCAAATCTCACACTTATTCCATCCCCGTCCTAAAGTACAAACGTTGTAAATTAACGTATCCTCTCTCCATCTAATCTGCAACAACCCCGACGGCAAATACAGTGATGGATTGCATGTAAAACAAGTTTAAATGAACCAACCTATCGCTAGTGTACTCAATGACAGAGCTGCAAAGAGATACAAATTAGTGTATTTTAGGGCTGATAATTGGCAATAATTATCACACCCCTATAGTGGTTATTTCCATTCGTTTGTGTGTACAAAATTAACTCTATCTATTTATTACATATATCAGCAAACTGTGCCTCATCGTGTGTATGATGTACGCAATCTAAGTTACAATGTTTTCAATACTTTTGACTATGAACTATTCTTCTTCTTTCTTTTTAACTTTACAGACAAGCACGGGTATCGGTGCACCCCACATGGAAGTGAAGAAAACATTACCGTATAACGGTACAGTGCTCCGTCCCTACAACGGCCCTCTCAATAACGATTCCCTCCTTACAACAACACATGTCACTGTTTCCGAAACAACAAGGCTCCAGACACAACATTTTCCATCGTATTTTCTTTATGCCTCCATCAAACCCTATGTTGTGACCACTGATTAGAATCGTCACCTTGTGACGATTCTAAAGCGTGGTCACAACATAGGGTTTGATTGTGGCATAACGGTTTTATTTCTCGAAATACACCTTATCTGGGGATCTGCAAACAAGCTAATTATGTTTGATTTTCCCTCCCTATAACAACTCCCTCTGAACAACACATACAATCTTCGTATCCCAAAGGGTGTCGTTGTAGAGAGGGGGCACTGTACCACGAGGCGGAAACGCGTTTGAAACAAACTCCTCGCAGCGCAGTGCCTCGTAAACTCTTAATAATGATAATGATATCCCGAACTCTAGGTGAATTAAGAAGGCTAATCTCACCAAATCACGAACACATTTTTGAAAAATACGGCGTGTTAATTGGCCGAAAAACTACGCCGAACTCTGAGTATATTTATTATATAATATGATATTGAAGACGCAGAGAGCACGTTTCATTTCTCGATAAGACTTGAGAACATTGCGGACAAAAGCAATCGATCTATTATCGCGTGACCGTGAACCTGAAGCCATCAAACCTATTCATCAAGTTATATCATATGCATACGCGAGATATACGGGCCATGTGTGTAGGCTGCATTGACTTTACTCAAGCGTTTTTCACAGTTTTATTATTCGTATCGATATATACGTATATCGTTTGTTTTAAAGGTTCTATATGCATTGTATATACTCAGTTTTGTACAAGTGATGTATTCATGTGAATCGCTTTTAACGCACATATCCTGTGTGAAATGAGCGCTAAGTAAACGTAGGTAGTAAAGTAGCAACAATAATAATAAAAACAATAAAAATTAAATGATAATAATAGTCATCATCATCAGTTACGAGGTATTCATGTCGATATGGTCCAAAACGTCCAAACATAATAAGCAAACGCGTGATCTTAGATAGATAGATAGATTTATTTCGGCAAAACAGAAAACATAATAATTTTATGTTTCACAAACATGTATTACATCATAATAATTAGTAATTCGTAAAATGATGCATAGTGAAAAACCATGGCATACTTTCTATATCAAGGACAACACAATAAAAAGCATGTTCTTATTTCTATTGTGGTCCTTGTGGTCTTCACTGTCAGAAACGGGCCAATCACGTATCCATAGCTTCAAATACATGGATGCAGCGATTAGCTGTGTAGACATTGGCCATCAAACATCAAACAAGAACAAGTTAATTCCTATCTCGAGTACAAACACCGGAAGTTCAAAACATCGCGACGAAAGTATGCCCAACCAAATGTTCGTCTCCAATTGTTACATAGGACACTACTGTTGCAAAATCAACTAGAGGGAAAGGGCCCATAGTCTAACCATTTCAACGTCGAGTTTTTAAAAGAAGAATAGCAATGACGATACATGTTCCGTGAACCCATTTTGATTAGGTAAGTGGGGTATTAGTGACGTAAGATACGCAACGTAGACGCTGTCAGGCGCGGATTTAAAGGGGCGGAGCTGGCGTACGCCCCCTTAAAATTGCCAAAACAATTCTTTTTAGTAATATTTTAGAAATCTAACACGACTTACACCTAACAACATTATCCAGCAGTATTATTGTTCTAGAAATAGATCCAGTGAGTTCCCTGAAGTCAGTGCTCGAACAAAAATGACATGTTTTAAAGTACGTAAGTTCAAAGCGGCTGATGCTCAATTTCTTCCTACGGTTCGAGAGATACCGATTTTAATGCGTATGAATGTAGATTGTCTTTCAAGCCAGTAATCGAATTAGACGTTTTTATCTAAGGGATGCCTGGCCTAAATTTTCAATTTCGTTTTGTTTTATATTGAAATTCCTATCAGCATTATGCGGCGTCTGATCAGAGTCTACACTGTTTGCCTAAGTCCCATATAATATAATATAATATACCTCAGGCTCCGAGGTTATAAAGATTTTTGCTTGAGTCTGAGATCGTTCTTAAGCAACTGATTGGTCAGATTCAGACCAATCAGATATTTGAGTATGATCACAGATTCAGACTCAGAAGATTTATAACCTTCGACCCTGATCTAGGTCGTCTCTGTTTCAAAATGCGTTAACATGCGTCTCTATGAGATAGAAACTTGGACTGCAATGATAGAGGTCCAAGTAAGATGCGTAAAGTAAAACATTTTCAAGAATAACTTCGTTTTGTCTCTGCCAAACTCTATGTTATTACCACTCTTTAGAATCGTCTCTTCGAGACGATTCTAAAGAGTGGTCACAACATAGGGTTTGGTGGAGAAATGACGAATTTTAGTAATTGAGTACCTTTATCTGTAACTCTGTGCACCACTGTAACACAAACAAGCCAGGCATTGTCATTGTAAGCAAATCTAACACGACTTACACCTAACAACATTATCCAGCAGTATTATTGTTCTAGAAATAGATCCTGTGAGTTCCCTGAAGTCAATGCTCGAACAAAAATGACATGTTTTAAAGTACGTAAGTTCAAAGCGGCTGATGCTCAATTTCTTCCTACGGTTCGAGAGATACCGATTTTAATGCGTATGAATGTAGATTGTCTTTCAAGCCAGTAATCGAATTAGACCTTGTGGAAAGACAATTTATAACATAACTCGTGGCTTCAGCGTGACGTAACACTATCATTTATTTTTTGATAATCATGGGCATATATTCACTAGTGAATAACATTCGAACGACCGAACTTTATTCATACGCGCTGTCAAAACAAACAAACTGACGGACGGTGACCTACCTGGACGGTCAACGATTGAGTCACGATAGATGGCAAAGGACTGTTGGCACTTGCGCCTTAATTTCGATAAAATAATACAAATTGTAATCGCTGTCAGTAATTATATACAAAATGTATGCCAAAAAAGACCTACCAGCTACTCTGACACATACAATCCATTCTACATAGAAAATGCCTCCACAACTTTGCATTTTCTTCACCGCATGTCCTTTTGTTTATGCAGATTTCTACTCATAAAAATATCTCGTCAATCAACAACTATAGTCATCTGAATCCAGCACAGAACAAACATATTTCAAATATGCTATACTCAGCTGATCGCGAAAATCTTCCTCCTGTTCCAACATATTTTATGCAGCAGTTCGTACTGAATCTTTTGTCCATTTCAAACATTTTCACTGACCTTGAATCGAGATTTTTTTCTCGGTGGAAATGTCCATGTCCATGTGTATACATACAGCACTAATGAAGGGCTTAATATACCAAAACGAAGGCGCATTTCGAATCCCATTGACAGTGAGTGTCGGACGTGTTGGCGACTGTATGTGGGTCTTCATGTAAATAGCGCGCTTTACATAGACACATGTTGTGTACAATGACGTCATAATGTGACGTGTTTGTAACTATGTATGTCAAAACTGTAACTCAAAATTTATTTTTACGTGTTTCTGTATGTTTTTGTATCATAAACTATCACAGTTAAATTGAATACCAGAGAGGTCTGAATTAGATCCTGGTTGATATGAGAGTAAGTAAAATAAAAAGTTGGAAAATCTGGACCTACTTTGTCCCAGTTACCTAGCGAACCTAATAACACCTTTCATTCATCATTTCTATATGTAAGGAGAATTTATAACAATCCACGTTACTGCTGAAATATTGGCTGCAAATAACATTTGTGTGTGTTATGTTATAAATAGGATCTTGCATTCGTGTTCAAGATTATTGGATTTATTAAATTCGTCTTTTTAAAACGATAAAATACTCGCTAAAGCTCGTTTTTTATCATTTTGAAAAGACTCATTTAATCAAGAACACTCATGTAAGATCCTCTATTTACCTTTTTTCACTGTCGCCGTAATGCTAATTTCCTCACAATTATGTTCACCTAAGAAGGTGTTGTGAACTATGATTATCATTAACGATGCTATGGCAAAGTGTACAAATTGGTATTGATGTAAGTCACCGTGGAATTAGGACAATAATTACATTCAAATTAGTGTGGAACACGATCAGCAGGCATCTCTATATTCGAGGTTAACCCTTTCTCTCATATTGAAGACTTTTGACGACTTTGTAAAAGTCACTTTGTGAAACCATTGTGATAAATAGAGCATTTGCTCCACAGGAGCCTTTCGATGCCCCTGTAAATCATTGTGATAGATAGAGCATCTGCTCCATGGGAGCAAATGCTCTGTTTAACACACTGGTTTGAAAACTGCACAACTCTAAAAACACGTTTCAGTAATTTTAGTTAAAGAAGCTTGTTCTATACGAGTAAATATTCTAGCATGGAGTGGAAATTTTGACTTGAACCCTGACCTACATGTATATGTATAAGTAAACCTCCGTCGGTAAATCGTGAAGTCTATTCTCGCTGAAATTACGGGAGAGCGATAACCCGAGCATATGTTTGCTTGTTTGTTTGTGTTGATTAACGTCCGTTTCTGCTTTCTATGGGCTAATTGGACGCCCCAGAGAGAGGTGAGACGATACAGAGAAACCCGGGCGCGATGCCCTACTCTTATTATAGACTGAGTTTCTCTGGTTCTTTTATATGCGCAGTGTAAATCACTGATACATCGGACCTCGGTTTATAGTCTCGTCCGAAGGACTTGCTCCGGCGGGGGATCGAACCCGTGACCCCTGGTATTGCAGTCGAACGCGTTATTAGCCACACGACCACGTCCTCCGGTCCGTGCATATGCAAACCATACAATCACGCGTGTTGCTAACCGGGACACGTTTCGAGGATAAACCCGTACCATTCTGATGATAAAAATAGAAATACATGCATTTGATTATGCAAATTAAGCAGGTTAGAGTCCGGGTCAAATTTGCAGAGCTATAATGTGTGAATAAACGGGTATATCAGTATATATTTACTTCGCAGGAACCCCTCATATTGAAATTGGACGGTTTCCAATTTTCAATACCCTTTGAACGAGATATAGTATGGGCGTGAATGACCTAAATCATCAGTTTATGTTTTGAAGCAATACTTGTCGAATGGTGAGAAATCTGGATGATTAAATGTTGAGACGGTAGGTTCAAACACAGCAAGTGATTTATCAAACGGTATTTCATAACGGTGTTGGTTTTGCGACTGTTAATCGTTCACATAAGAAATTCTGTCAATGTTTCAAACAATATACAATTCGTTTGCACTTTTCCTTTAACCAGTTTCGTCATATAGACGGCTTTTAACGCATTTGCAAACAGAGAAGACCCAGATCAGACGGCTCCTATAGGAGCCGTCTGATCAGGGTCTGCTCTGTTTGCTAATGGAATTTGAAATATCTTTTTCTTCACTTTCTAAAATGGCTACAATGTTCCAACTTCCATATTTCATTATAACTATTTTGTCCATGAATATTCAGTAGGTACAAACATTCGAATAAACATAGACCAGGGAAAAGGTTAAATATGTGTATTCGTTACAGAGCAGAATCTAACCCTAACGCTTTTAACCCATTCCCTCATACTGACGCCTTTTGACGCCTCTGTGAAGGACGCTTTGTTAAACCATTGTGATAAATAGAGCATTTGCTCCATAGGTGCAAATACTCTATTTATCATGATGGTTTCAAAACTAAACAATTCTAAAACTTTCCTTTTCTCTAGTAAATGCTCCTTTTATTGAAAGAGGTTGGATCTATAAGTAGCCTATGAGGTAATGGGTTAACTCCACATTTCTTAGATAAACTAGTCGAACTAAAAACAGGTAAGAATGTGATGTAAATATACAGCAAAGTGAGTAAGTGCCGCGGCAAAACAAAACCTACCATTATATAAACATAATTATTTGTTTAATACGTATTAAATGATATTTTAACTGAAGTGTATTGTGTTTATTACTTGAGCATTGACCACAAAGCAGTTTTAAACAGTATATGGCAAACGTCTACGTAATTCTGTGAGGCCCTTCGTAGACACTGGTAATTTTTTTATTCCGAGTATATACTAGAACATGTATACGAAAGGCTATTCCCCTGACGCTGATATGAATTAATTATGCTAGGAAGTAATAAGAAGAGCAAAAGTCGGGTATAGAAAAGGAACAACACAATTAATGATTAATTATCTTTATTGTTTTTAAAAAAAGCTTCTAAATGATGTACAATACATACTCACTTGAATAGCTCTTATCTAATATTTCGACCACTGAGAGCCTTTTCATGTCAGAGAGGTTTCTTCTTCTTTAACCCTTTACCTGATAGAAGCGGCTTTTAGCGTGTTTGATTTATTCCTCCGCTGAAGAAAATAGTTCAAATTCATACAGTCATGAACATATTGCATAATAAATATTTTCTATATCCTAGTAGGTGGTAGCTTAAAGCAGGCTGAAAGTAAAGCAGAATGCGCCTTAAGGCGCATTCTGCTTTACTTTCAACCTGCTTTAAGTGGTCATATGTCTTGAAAACTAGAAACAGGCTATTGGGTAAAGGGTTAAAACTGAAAGAAATTGTCAGAGGATTTTGGTCTAAATATTAGATCAAAGCTATTCAAGTATTTATGTATTATATTAATTCCCTTTTTGGAATGTGATCTTCATTGTAATATACAATAGAAAAGGAACACTGTTGGTGTTGATAGCATAATTAAATGACAATGAGGGTCATATATGAAAACCTTTGTTTTCGTCCTTGATGTCGACCAAGTAAAAGTTTACATTGGGTTAATTAATAAATTATATCAATGAGAGAGAGAGAGAGAGAGAGTTGGATGGTTACGTCCGACCAACAGTATTTCAGTTATTTGTATACGGCACCCGCATGAGACAAGCTATAGTGCTGCCTCTCTGGAATACCCCTGCCGCAGGTACATGGCAAGGGCACCCAACCCATTCACATTATCCTTACACCGGGTCGACCAGTCCTAGAACTACACATTTAATGTCGAGCGTAGACAAGGAAGCTACTTGTACCAACGTTTAACGACTTTTGGTCTGTCGCGGCCGGGGATCGAACCAATCAATCAAAGAACTTAATTTTGTGAAAAGAAATAAGGAAGTATCCTTCTTTGAAGAGTAGCAAATGGAAATAAACAACTAATGATCCTCATTACTGCATGCGCAAAATCAAGTAAAATAACCTTTCCCTCGTTTATCTATACAGACGTTTTGTTTTGGTGAATAGTTTAATGAATAAATCATTTGGAAAAGATAAAAAAAAGAACAACTAATTTTCACTGACATTAGCAGTGTTAACTGAGATATACAGTATTTTAACATAATTATCTTTAAATGTAGCATTTGAAACAATCTAATCTACACAAAGAAAGTACATGTAACATTTTTGGTAAAGCAGTGATAACAAAAGAACAGTGTAATATAAATAAGACTTTGTACCATAAGTAAACAACTCAAAACCCTCCAATCAGACTATAGAAATAAGTGAATAATTTGATATTCTCAAAACAAAGTAACTTTTATTTCCAGTGCAAATATTTATGACACCAAAATATGAATTATTTAACTAAGAATTACGGATACTTTACAGATATTGTTCTAAATTTACCTATAGTGCATATTTTGATATGAAGGTTCATAAAGAATGCCTTAATGAACGTACTGGTCACGCCATCATGACCAAAATTACAGATTTACATGTTCATATTATATTGAATAAGTATTGTTCATTTGGTATTACTAATGCTCATGCCACATTTCTCCAAAAAATCGAAAAAAGGCTCTGATATATCGACCGAGTGATCATGATCAAAATCACAGGTGCGCAGGTCATATGATGATTCGTAGAAAGATGGCCGAGTAATGCTCCGGACAAAACCGGACAGATCGATGAACGGACAGAGAGATTGATCAACAGAGTGGTTGTAGTATATCTCCCTCAACTAGTTAGAGAGGGTGGGGATAATAAAAGTAAAATCCGTGGGAACAAACATCAGTATTTTGCACATAATTTAAAAAAATAAATTGCACATAAATCGTTGTTGTTGAATGATTTCTGTGCCATTAATCTGGCGCCTCTTTCAAAATTGGCATGTATAGTTCATAAAAACAAAAACGAAATTACTGTTAACCCTTCGCTTGCTGAATTTTAAAATACATTTCTCCTTCTTTACCTATGTCTTGTTGTATAATTACATACATATTCACTGTGTACAAGTATTGCGCTGTGCAATCACTGCTGTGGAGTGCACTGGTTGCACAATCAAATTGTAAATAGTGCAGACCCTGATGGAACAGCTCCTGCAGGAGCTGTCTCATCTGGGTCTTCACTATTTACAGGTAAGTATATTGACGCGATTAGCAAGCGAAGGGTTAATTACTGTGTTAATGAATAATATTTTAAAGAAGTTGTTCAGACCATCTTTGCTGAAGGAATCGGTAACTGAATACTCAAATACTTCATTGTGAATTGGAAGTATATACATGTAGTACAATATACAATGTACATGCACACGCAGTTAGTTCCGTGCATCAGATTTTAACCGATGCAAACTAATTTATCTCTTTCAGACAATAGATCTATATATTGCTATATTTTGCTATACATGTACTTATATTATGTACATATGCATTTAAACACCTTTGCAAATGGAACAGACCCAGAATCGATACTCCTATAGCACCAGTCTGATCAGGGTCTGCTCTGTTTGCTTATGAAACATCAGATATTTTATCATGTCGCTTTATAGCCCAGTTAGTTACTTCGAACCAGCATTGAACTGTCACGTGTGATTCTAGATATTTGTTGTGATACAATTTAAATAGAACAATTCTGTATTGTAAATTTTGAAAGGATTTTTACTTCGAGTTCGAGACATCGAAATTCAACCGTATCCCCATAATGCCTTTATCGGAAAAGTGAAATAAGATGAAATATAGATTTATTCAAATTGCCTGCTTGATATATTCACCGTTAGTGCATCTGCACAAACTTCTTTTAAAATATATGTTTGTTTTGACTGCTAGACAATATTTCATCTACGACACCACAAATTCCCGGCATACCACAATGGCCAATAAATCATTCTAGCAGACAAATGCTTTATAAGTACAGAGTGTTAGCCGTGACCCAATGTGACAAATTTAATGTCTGTCAACCCTTTCCTCCATAAATACGCCTTCCTACGCCTCTGGAATAATCACTTCTTGAAACTATTGTGATAAATAGAGCATTTATCACAATGGTTTCAAACTACAAAAATCTAAAATTTTACTTTTCTCCAGTAATTTCTCCTTTTGGGTAGATTCATTCAAGGAGGTTGGGTCTAAAAATAGCATATGGAGGAAAGGGTTAAACAAACTGGATTTGGTTCAACTTTGACTATTTCTGATCGGAACAAGAATACGAGTAACTACATATTTGGCGTTTCACAGAGGTCCAGGTAAGAGGCCTATATTTAAAACATTTCAATAATAGCTTCTTTATTTCTCCACCAAATCCTATACAGTGACCACTCTTTAGAATTGTCTTGAAGATAAAGGTACGTACCCAAATACTAAAATTGTCATTTCTCCACCAAATCCTATGCTGTGACCACTCTTTAGAATCGTCTCGAAGAGACAATCCTACTGAGTGGTCACGGTATAGGGTTTGGTGGAAGTATAAAAGAGCTTATTATTGAAAATGATTAATTTTACGCATCTTCTCCGGATATCTGCATATTTGCTCCCTTACGGAATAGGGGTATAAGGGTCTGCACTTTAACGTTTCCTCCGTATAAACGTCATTTGCAAACAGAGTAAACCTAGGTCAGACTGTCTGATAAGGGTATGTTGTGTTTGCTTATGACATAATAAAGATCTAACTCGGCAGTTTCTGTCTGAGCCAAAATGATCTGTTTTTATATGACATGATGAAAATAATCTATAATGTTATTGCTATTAATACTGTCATTATTTCTTACAAAGATATTCTAAAGGGAAAGGGTTATCTCTGACACGATCGACTCTTGAAAATACAGCAGTCTGTTTCGTAGCTGTTCAATTAGGGGATAACCGTTGCGTATTTGAAGATTTGCAGCAGTATATCGGTGGTTTATATGTCGCAAATTTAGTTTACATGCGACGCGTTAGCGGAGCATGTAAAACGATTATTTGCGACATATAAACCACCGATATACTGCTGCAAATCTTCAAATACGCAACGGTTATCCCTATTCTAATGAAACCATAGATCCAGATGGTAAAAAACAAACAATACTTTAAGTCCTTTGATATTTTCTCTATGTCGTCATAGCATGACGTCATGAAACACCGCATATCTCCGCATTACGCATATAGAAAATAGTTCTCCCAATACCTAGCAATTATGCTTATATTTAATATACCAAGAACTGGTGTTTTCACCTGATACTTTGATTTTCACAAATGAAAACCGTTAAGTCATGGTCCGTTGAATTTCTGACGGTAGGTCCCTTTCAAAACTACGAAAGATGAATCAAATTTGACCTCGACATTGCTCGAAATTCCACAATAATTGTGCACATTGACAACGGAATTATTTATTTTTAAATTGTTTGCAATGTGGAACTGGTTGCATATTCAAGATACTTTGGCTGATTGGTGTATTTGATGAGAATGATGATAGGCCAAGTGGACGTGCAAATGGAAATTATCAAGAGCGACACTCTACAGGCATGTTTGGAATTTGCAAAGAGCCCTCGAGTGGTCTTGAGTGGGTGGGGCGAATTCTCTTTATATGACTGTCCTTGAAGAATTGAAGAATACTGCCGCTTCTGATTGTCGGACGAGTTGGCATTATAGCTTCGGACACTGGCTTCATTCTGATGACCGGACTTATTCATTATTTCCCTGGTTTTGACACCAGCATAGGCCAACAGCTAGTGCATGATTGCGGACTCTCGGACACAGTGACTTGTGTTTTAAAACTTTTGACGAAACAAGCCTCAGCAGAAATTGTTTTCATCATTTCGTTCAGCACACGCTCACCAACAGGCCTGGATGTGTATATGATTCTTCATAATCGACTGAACGTTTGGGTTACTGAATGAAATGGTTCGATCACGGGAGCAGTTTTATCAGGTATGTTTTCAGAGATTTACATGACATGTTTCCTGCATGACTCATAAATTGTACTTTTGTCAGAGATCTTAGGTTTTCTATTATATGTATACCACGAAGAGCGAAATTCAAGGTTATGTCAAACCACTTTTCCTTGGAAAGATTTGTGATTTATGACAGAGAGGAAACCTGAGTTTTTTAGTGTTTTCAGATCATTGTCTGTGATCGGTTGGTAATGTTTAAGTGTTGTCAGGTCCTTCTTAAATAGTTTCAGCATGGATATAAAGCTCACAGCTACATGGTTATATACCTTAATCTTATATTTACAGGGTGCAAGTGCCACAAACACCTCAAAACAGAATAGAGGAAGAGAAACGTTTGTTCAATGACAATTGACAGTGAATTAGATCAACATGTGAAATAAATGGACTCGGGATCAACTTGTGGGAATTTGCGATAGAGATTTGAATAGAATCGCCAGACTCACATTGACTACAACCATAAAATGTGTTGAAAAAAACAACAAGCAAAATGAAAACATTTGATATTTCATTCATCCAGTGTCTTCGTTCATTCAGACCCATTCATTCAATTTTACTATTAATGCGCGTATGAATATTTCGTAGTAAATTTTCTAGTGATTCGGTTTCCGACAGTATATTCATTTTTCCGACAGTATATCGGTGGTTTATATGCTTCAAATTTTGTCACGTGGACCAATCAGAATGCGTGTTACAAAAATGTTGCATTAGAATCCTTTATTCCATGACTATCCATCTAAGAATATTAACCCATTTGCACCCAGTGGATTCATCTATATTTATACATTGGATTTGTCCATTTTTGATCAAATGGATAACTGGCCTAAATCTTCATTTTCGTTTTGTTTTATATTGAAATTCCTGTCAGCAAACAGTGTAGACTCTGATCAGACGCTGCATTATGCGGCGTCTGATCAGAGTCTACACTATTTGCCCATATCCAATATATGGAATCGTGGGCGCAAATGGGTTAATACGATTGTTTGTTTATAATGACACATGGACACAGGAAGTTTTTGCCATAAGAAACTATAGAATCGTATCTATAAACTGTCATAAGCCAATAGAGCAGATCCAGATCAGACGGCTCCGATCATTGTCTACTCTGTTTGCAAAGGCGTTGAAATGTGTATTCATAGAGTAAAGGCATAAAGGTTTGGAAGAATATAACGATCAATCAACAATAATATTGTCTAGGTAGGCAGTATTTGACAGTAATGTGTTTGTAAATCATTTCTGCTGTCTCCAGTCTTTATTACAATGCATTTTAACAGCTTTGCACACATATTGTTTTGCGATAATCTCGTCCTAAGTGACGTTTGTAACCCATATATGTTCACGTTGAGGATATCAAAACATATTGACTGGTATAAACCACTGACATCAACTGGTTCAACAATCAGTGCAGACACTAATCAAAGGCCTCCTTTAATTTGGGTTTACACTATTTGCTTAAAGGCATCTCAAAGCTTCTTCATATGTTACCCCCACCAATACACAGTGTCCAGTTGTGCTGATTATTGATTTCCTGAAGTGCCCCTTCATTGTCCAGTCAGTGTCAATGGCCATAAGAGATAAAGTTATGCAATTATACATTGATCCTCAGTGACAATAACCGCCGGCTTTTCAGTTTGTGTATTAGATGCCAGAGAGACGGCACCCAAAATACACAGCATCGGGTTAATGGGTCAAAATTCCTTTCGAAATGCCTTTAAGTCAAATTTATAGGATAGTGCGAGTAAATGCATTAAGGGATGATAATTCGTTGTACGGTTTCTGCCTTGCTTTGGCCGTTTTGTTTTCTTTGTTAATGAGCCATTATAAATATTTATCTAATTAATATGCATGCTGTGATAATTCATGAATATTCATCGAGTAAAGGGTTAAACCATGTATGATGTCCTTTTTATCGTTTTGATACCTAAGCAAATTTACTAAATTATATGTCAAATTGTCAACAAAAACATATATAATATCCAATTAGCATTAATTAAGTATATATGTATATAAGATGGACTTTTGACATTAAGGAAAAGCCATTAGTCCTTAAAGAGGAAGTCCTTACAATGAACGCATATTTTCAATAATATCATAAAACTTGGTTTGCGAATCACTAACCTTTCTTTTGGATAACATATTTGTACGTTATGGGAATGCTATATACCGTCAGGTAATTGGTATTCTTATGGGTACGAATTGTGCACCACTTGTCGCAGATTTGTTTTTGTAATGCTATGAGAGAGATTTCATGTTACGTTTGAATCCACAATCACAAGAAGATGTTATTAAAGCCTTCAATGAAACTTCACGGTATTTGGATGATATTTTAACCCTTTCTTTGATACTCTGATTCCTACAATTTATCCTAAAAGTCTCAAATTGAATAAAGCTAACCCGTCCGACAATTGTATAGCTTTTCTTGATCTAGACCTTAAAATTGATAATGGAATTATTTCTTCTAAAATATATGACAAAAGAGATGATTTTGATTTTAATATTGTAAATTTTCCTTATCTTGACGGAGATGTTCCCCGTACCCCATCTTACGGGGTTTATATATCTCATCTTATTCCTTTTGCTAGAGCTTGTTCATCTATTGACGATTTTAACAGTCGAAATCTCATTTTAACTGAAAAGCTGCTTAAGCAAGGATATAGATACCATAAACTATGAAAAACTTTCTCTAAATTTTACTATCGAAATCTCTCACTTATTGGCAAGTACCAATGTAATCTCAAGGCACTTCTCCGACACGGTGTTTCACATCCTGAATTTTATGGTGATGTGATTTACAAACTTCGTAAAATTATTGGACATACCCATTTTCTCACTTTGTTCATCAAATATGTTAAAAAATCATTAAAAAGGGATATGATCCTATATTACTACAACATACTGCATGTTTGGTTGTCAACCCTTTTACAGTTGGCAATCACGCTGGCCTCTTTGCATGTACGCAGACAAGAAAGGTTTAGTACTCTATGAAGGCGACCTCTTAAATCCAGAAACGGACGGAGGAGGTCAGATATCTGTACTATTTCGCTTTTGTCGTACACTTTATTACTTTTCTACATTTACTCTGTTTGCAGCTCAATCATTGAGTACACTAGCGATAGGTGGATACAGTTTGTTCACTTAAATGTTTTCGTTATATATTCACTGTACCACTGTATTTGCCATCGTGGTTGTGTTGTTGTAGATTAATCTGAGAGGGGATACGTTTATTTACACTGTTTGTTTTTTAGGGTGAGGTGGAATAAGTGTGAGGTTGGGTGCCCATAAACCGGTTTAAACCCCCAGTGACTTTTGTCACTGACTTTTGTCACTGACCGTTCCAAGGCGGTACTTCCATCTCCCCCTATTGTATGTTTGTTTTGTCTTTGTGCGTCTCTTGATGTTTTTATAGTTATGTACATTTGCTGTTTCCTTGTGTTGCTGTTCGGGCGACTGTTTGTTCTGTATGTGGTGTTTCCTGCATGACTCATTTTTGTACTTTTGGTATCTGTTATGCTCCATCATTATTATGAAAGTTCCCAATTTGAACTTATATCGAAAAATGCCCCTGTGATACATATAGACCGATTTCATCAATACTGATCATTTTTGTTCTACATGTACAAAACAGTATTATCGGCCTTTTCCGTTTAATTCGTCCGCGTTTTGCCTATGATCACCCGATCCGTCCGTTGTTTACGTAATAGCTTTCTCAGAAGTGGTCGGAGAATCACGAATAGGGCGAACAGTTACGAAACTAAAACACAACCCGAATAAAACTGAAACATCAGGGAGAAAAATCGGGATCGGCGATGGATGTTTTGTCATTATAAACGTTAATTGGATGGGATGTTTTGAGATATACTACTTTTCAGCATATAAACAAATGAGTTTTGTATATTTTAAGGGTTTCTGCAACCCGTTAAATGTAGGGACATCCCCTTTAACCCTTTAGGTCTCAAATTGTGTTAAATTATTCGCAAATGAGATATATAAAGACAAATTTCAAATCTATAAAGCACAAATATGGAAATCAATGAAAAAGTAGTAAAGTCAAGCAGGAAAATCCACACACAAAACGCCACCATCACCAAAACACCTACAGAAAGCATAGCGATTTACACACATACACACACATACAGTAGAAAGTCACATACAAGACGCAATCACCACCAACACATCAATAGACAGCATGCCACACACGCACACAACCAAACCTGTACGAAAACTTCCAGGCGGAATCCGCCAGGAAAAAACAGTGATTTTCCAGGCGGACTAAATTGTCCGTGTGAAAACAGCTCAGTTGACACGGATTGCTATTTTTAGTAACATTTAGACGGAATATCACACGAAATATTTAAATTAGTCCGGGTCATGTGACCTAGTCCGGGCGGAATTTTTAAAAATCCGGGCGGAATTTGAAATGTTGTTTCAAGAAATCCAGGCGGAATTGTAAAAATTCCAGGCGGAATCTGAAAATGTCCGGGCGGAATTTTTTAAAAATCCGTGTGGAATTTAAAAAAAAATCCGGGCGGAATTGTAAAAATTCCACACGGAATCTGAAAAAGACCGGACGGAATTTTTTAAAAATCCATATGGAATTTTAGAATGTCCAGGCGGAATTAAAAAAAAATCCGGGCGGAATTTGAATATGTCCAGGCGGATTTTTGAAATTCCGTATGGATTTTTTCATAAATTATTAGTTGTTTCATGAATATTCAGTCATAATTTATTTATTTTATTTTTTTTTTTTTTTTTTTGGGGGGGGGTGTATGTTTTTAAAGTAAAGTTTTGGTGAAAAAAGGAACTGCATGCAATGATCTATGAAAATTTATAAGCAGACAGAACAGACTCAGACAGCTGTCTGGTCTTCTATGTCTGCCCATATGAGAAAATGCTGGATTATTAGGGAGAGGGTTAATTATTATCAGTCTCTTAGATCAGCATTTAATAATTTTTTTATTTGTAAACCTTAATATTGAGATATTGGCTGTTAGCAACATGAAATAATCACTTGAATTTCGCCATCAAATACACAAATTTTAAAATTTATGCACATTATGTATAAATAAACAAGAGGGCCATGATGGCCCTGAAATCGCTCACCAGAGGGAAATATTTTTAAAGTTTTAACTACATGTATGTTTCTAAACAAAACTGGACACCCGTTTTGTGGGGTGTTATTTGACCCTTTTTGGATCCAAACTCTGTGCCATACCTGTTGGTCTTAATTCTGTTGAAAAGGGCCAGGAAGCAGTCGATCTTAAATAAACTTTTGGACCTTTAAAACCCTTTCCTTCATATAAATGTGATTTGATGCATTTGCAAACAGAACAGACCCATATCAGATGGTTTATATAGGAGCTGTCTGACCAGGTTGTGCTCTGCCGGCTAATAGAATACTCTTTCCTCCATAAAAACGCCTTTCTACGCCTCTGTAATAGTCACTTAATTAAACCATTGTGATAAATAGAGCATTTGCTCCATAGGAGTAAATGCTCTATTTATCACAATGGTTTCAAATCTACACAATTCTGAAATTTTCCTTTTTTCTAATTAACCCTTTCCCTCATATAAATGTGTTTTCACGTGTTTGCAAACAAAGTAGACCCAGATTTACCTCTTTGAATAAAAGACAAAATTTCTAACAGATGACAACCCTATTACTGCTTAGCATGACTTGACTGAAATTAGCACACAGTTTGGATTCTGATCAGACGCATACCGGTATGTAACTTTATATGTCGTTTGTATATGAGTAAATTTACTCCTATGGTGCAAATGCTCTATTTATTACAATGGTTTCAAATCTACACAATTCTGAAATTTTCCTTTTCTCTAATTAATGCTCCTTATCAGAAGATTTATTCAAAAAGGTGGGATCTGAAAAAAGCCTTTGTTCTACGCCTCTGTAACAGTCACTTTATGAAACCATTGTGATAAACAGAGCATTTGCTCCATAGGAGTAAATGCTCTATTTATCACAATGGTTTCAAATCCACACCATTCTGATATTTTCCTTGTCTCTAATTAATTCTCCTTATCAGTAGATTGATTCAAAGAGGTAGGATTTGAAAAAAGCCTTTGTGATAAATAGAGCATTTGCTCCATAGGAGTAAATGCTCTATTTATCACAATGGTTTCAAATCTACACAATTCTGAAATTTTCCTTTCCTCTAATTAAACCTTTCCCTCATATAAACATGTTTTCACGCATTTGCAAACAGAGTAGACCCAGATTTACCTCTTTGAATAAGCAGACAACATTTCTAATAGATGACAACCCAATCACTGCTTAGCATGACTTGACCGAAATTAGCACACAGTATGGATTCAGATCTGAAGCATACAGGTATATAACTTTATATGTGGTTTGTATATGAGTTAAATTTACTCCTATAGAGCAAATGCTCTATTTATCACAATGGTTTGAAATCTACACAATTTTGAAATTTTCCTTTTCTCTAATTAATGCTCCTTATCAGAAGATTTATCCTAAGAGCATTTGCTAACCATTATGATAAATAGAGCAAAAGCTCAATAGGAGTAAATGTTCTATTTATCACAATGGTTTCAAATCTACAAAATTCTGAAATTTTCCTTTTCTAAAATTAATGCTCCTTATCAGTAGATTTATTCAAAGAGGTAGGATCTGAAAAAAGCCTTTGTGATAAATAGAGCATTTGCTCCATAGGAGTAAATGTTCTATTTATCACAATGGTTTCAAATCTACACAATTCTGAATTTTCCTTTTCTCTGATTAATGCTCCTTATCAGTAGATTTATTCAAAGAGGTAGGATCTGAAAAAAGCCTTTGTGATAAATAGAGCATTTGTTCTATAGGAGTAGGTTTCAAATCTACACAATTCTGAAATTTTCCAAGAAACAGGAAAATAGCCTATGAGGGAATGGGTTAAAAACAGTGTGAACAAACAGACACTAATTCTGAAGCAGACAACTTCATAGAGTTTTGACCAGGAACTTGCCCTCTCAAGTGATTGCGTAACACAGATGGAGTGCTAGCTCAGAGGAACCTTTATAGTGTAAAAGTAAATTTTAAAGTATAACCAACAGGGCAGGGCCAATTTTAACCTCAGAACTATGATATTAACCACTGTCAATAAGGTATACTAAGTAAATCTATACACCAAATATCTAAGCTCTGCGACATGCAGTTTTTGACAAGATTTTTGAAGTTTTCCCCATGCCTAACCTAAGTGAGCCCAGCATTCTGCTACTTGTACAGAAAACAACAGTCAGCTAGAGAAAACTGGCCACCCCTGGGACCGAAGCGGGGCCAATTTTGACTCCAGGGACATAATTTATATAACTTTGTAGAAGACCTATAGGTGATGCTATGTGCCAAAGATGAAAGCTGAGAACCCTGTAGATTCAGAGGAGAAGACTTTAAAAGGTTCAAATTGTTGACGACGCAAGACTCACGACAAACGCCGACAGACATCAGGCGATCACAAAAGCTCACCCTGAGCACTTTGTGCTCTGGTGAGCTAAAAAGCCTTGGTAGGTAAAATGTTCATCATAAAATGAAAAGTACTGTTTATCCACAATATAAGTAACTAGCCAAATAAAGTGTTCAATTTACTATAAGCAGCAGTGTTATCATTTTTATGCCCCCGCCTTTAGGGCATTAAGTTTTACCCTTGTCCATCTGTTTTGTCAAGGACTTCTTCACTTGTATGCTGGAATAGTTCGATATTTGTTCTGAAGCATAATCATGGTGAATTGTACAGTGTCTCCCCTTTTCACGTCTGTCGTTCATCAACTTCCTGTTTGTCGACACTTTCATTGAATTTTGGTGATTGTTTGATGACAAAAGAAATCATCAAAGATTTCTTGCCTTGTGTAAGCTGGAATGATTTGATATTTGGTCTGAAGTATAACCATAGTGAGTTGTACCCTGTCTCCCCATTTCAGGTCTGTCTTTCATCAACTTCCTGTTCGCCGACAATTGATTGAATTTTGGTGATTGTTAGTGACATTTTTTTTGTAAAAAAAAATGCAATTTAGAAAAACCTGGCCTGGGCATTTGTGTCATATGGTCAAATTTTCTTTTATTTATGTCTGGGTTTCATGGAAACCCAAGCATCAGCACACTTTTGGTGATTGTCTAGATGATGTCTTTCTCCGGAGTCTTGCATTTCTCTTGCACATATTCTGAAATGTAAGAAAAAAAGAGAATATTGTATATATTTAAATTCTTTCCCCACCTGATGTGAATTTAAAAGACTGTGGAAGAAATTTGCAAACAATCTTGGATCTAGATGTGCACCCTGCACCTTATCTCTATCCAAGGCATTTGACACTCGGATATATATAGCAATATTGGATTTTTTAAAAATTGTACCTGATATATTTATCTTTGAAAACAGTGAAGATACAGATAAAGAAGCTCTGAAGGAGCAATCTAATTTGGGTGTACTCAATAATTTGCTTGACAGAATATTGTATTCTATTAATTGAAAACAAGTAAAAGATTAACAGTTACGTGTAAAAGCAGTTACTGAGTCTTTATTCCACAGTAAAGTTATTCCACAGTAAAGTTAAGTTCTACTGCTATAGATGTACAGAATAACGGCAATAATTTAGCAGCAATTGTTTGAATCCTACAGGCTTGTGTGAGGGATATTCAGCTTAGAATGAAAGTCCTGTCATACAATATTTAAATGTTGTTGCATTCATTCTCAGTGTTGTTATACCTTCTGATCCTTCAAGATCATGAATTTCAGTACTTCTTGTTCTGAAAATTGAATACCGCTTAAGCCGGTGCTAGGAGGCGTGAGCAGTGTTGCACTTTCAATTACTGCTCATGAATAGACTCAATAAAACAGAGTCTGCAATTTTCTCTTTTTGTGTTGCAATTTTTGCTTTCCGGATTCACCCTTCAGAATTTATCACATATAATTCAAGGCCTAATGATTTGATTCATCCTCAAATTAATGATTTATTGCTGCTATACCCACTGGTATTTTAAGTAAATTATTTATTGTGCCCATCTTATTGTGTATTGGTGTATAGTTCATATTTGTATTAATTTTTTTTAATTTATTTTTTTAAATCAGGATCTTTATCAGATGCATTAAAACACATGTGAATTAAATATTGAGTTACATGCACAGTACCAATCACTCAGAATGCTGTTTTCACTTACTTATGCCGTTAACACTCCTTCCACCCAGGGCTGGCTTCTCCTTTGGCAGAGCTCCTAGACATTACTTCATCTGAGAAGTAAACTGCATAACAGGCGAGTTAGTGCAGTGTCACTTCCTTTTGATGTCCAGCTGACAGATCTTTACACGATATCCTGGTAGCAGATTAGTCTCAACATCTGTACTGTCAGCCTTAAAATTAAACATTATCCAATAAGCACAAGTTACTAAAAAGGACTACATGTGTGCAAAGTGTACTGTAAGTCTGTTTCAAAAGTGTAGATCTTGATGAAACTGTGTCTGCTAACATTGGTCAATCCTGTTTGCATTAGCCCAAACAACCACTTCATTAAAATATTATTCGTGAACACTGCATGTAATTACATTTTCCTAAAGAAATTTTCATAAAAATGCTTTTAATAAAATCTCGCAAAGTGCTGAATAAATTCTGTGTATGCCTAGATCGTTTTTGGACCGAATTTTGTCCGATTCTACCAAGGCCGAAACGGATTGGGTCCGAAACGACCCGATGTCTTGTTGATGTTGTAGTGAGCGGTCCTGTTGATGCATATGGTTTGGTTGTGAAGAAGAAAAGTACGCTGAAACTTTATACAAGTGCACGATTTAATAAATGCTTGTATTAATTTTGACTGTTTGAGATACAATTTCCAGACACTCACAATTTCCAGACGAGTGTCTAACTTCTAAACTTGAGACCGGATTAACTTTAAGCCATCGACTTTCGTCAATAATTCAAACTTCCGACTGAAAAAAATAACAATAAGTGGTATTTTATATACTGATACTCACCATTCATTCTTGCATGTACTTTTTGTAGCATATGGTGGATGTTTTCATTCAAATCGAGTCGATTTTCTTCATCGAGAGAAACGAGCATGCTTTGAAACATTCAAAATGGCGCCGGTTCGGAGTAACATGTGACTCCGAAAATTTGAATATTTACGACCGGGTGCAATAATGGTTTAAATTGTTTCCGAGATATGATATATACATCAAAATAAGGCTTAAAGTGCTTTTTCGTATGGTAGATGGTGCATTTTGAAAAAATGATAATTTTTCGAACAAAATGGAATAAATTTCGAGGGACTATATCTTTGCGTAGGCACAACCTAAATTCACGCACAGCTTGCACCTAGCGACCTTCAATTCGTCACACCCAGAACACTATTATCAAAGGACTGTGTGTACACATGCATTTTTAACCCCCTGAAACTGTAAGGCATAGACCTTTGATATTTGGTATGTAGCATCATCTAATGGTCCTCTACTAAGATTGTTCAAATTATGACCCCCAGGACAAAAATGGCCCCGCCCCTGGGCTTATCAGTTTTTCATAGGAAAATCTTTAAAAATCATCTTCTCTGAAACTGTAAGGCATAGGCCTTTTATATTTACTAAGATTGTTCAAATTATGACCCCTGGGCCAAAATTCGCCCCGCCCCAGGGCTTATCAGTTTTTCATAGGAAAATCTTTAAAAATCGTCTTCTCTGAAAATGTAAGGCATAGACCTTTGATATTTGGTATGTAGCATCATCTAATGATCCTCTACTAAGATTGTTCAAATTATGACCCCTGGGCCAAAAATGGCTCCACCCTGGGGCTTATCAGTTTTTCATTGGAAAATCTTTAAAATCGTCTTCTCTGAAAATGTAAGGAATAGACCTTTAGTATTTGGTATGTAGCATCATCTAATGGTCCTTAACTAAGATTGTTCAAATTATGACCCCCAGGACAAAAATGGCCCCGCCCCTGGGCTTATCAGTTTTTCATAGGAAAATCTTTAAAAATCATCTTCTCTGAAACTGTAAGGCATAGGCCTTTTATATTTGGTATGTAGCATGATCTAATGGTCCTTTACTAAGATTGTTCAAATTATGACCCCTGGGCCAAAATTCGCCCCGCCCCAGGGCTTATCAGTTTTTCATAGGAAAATCTTTAAAAATCGTCTTCTCTGAAAATGTAAGGCATAGACCTTTGTTATTTGGTATGTAGCATCATCTAATGATCCTCTACTAAGATTGTTCAAATTATGACCCCTGGGCCAAAAATGGCTCCACCCCGGGGCTTATCAGTTTTTCATTGGAAAATCTTTAAAAATCTTCTTCTCTGAAAATGTAAAAATTTCACACTTTCCTGAGTCAAATATTTCCAGTACTGAAAAATTCTAAGTATGAAATGTCCATGTGTATTGTTACTTTTTTTTTTTTTTATCAAAGTATGAAGTTTCCGTGCTCTCAAAATGTTCAAGTATTAAAAATCCGTGTGGGAGTAATGTTCCTGCTGCTTTTTATATCAAAGTATGAAATTTTCGTGTTCTCAAACTGTCCAAGTATTAAAATTCCGTGTGGAGAAAGAAATTCCGGGTGGACATGGCAGAAAATCCGTACGGACATTTACCCTGTCCACTCGGAATGTTACTATGATTGTTAAGTTTCCACACGGACATTCTCAAAAAAATCCGTGTCCGCCTGGAATCCGGGTGGAATATTGAGATTCCGTGTCATTTCCGCCTGGAATCCGCCCGGAATCCGCCTGGAATCCGTGTGGATTTTTCGTACAGGAACACACGCAAACACACGAGAAGAACACATAAAACACCGACAAATACACGAGCACCAGAGACAAACATGAACAAAACACAAGCACAAAGACACAAGACAAACAAAAGTAAGGGTGACAAAGAGAGAACCGCCTTGGCACGGTCAGTAGCAAAATCACCACTGGGGGTTTAAACCGGTTTACGGACGTCCTAACCTCACACTTATCTCAAAGTCACCCTAGCTAAACAGTTTGACAGAAAAAGTGAAGTCCTTGATCAGACGACGCATTTTCAAGGCGTCGTCTGATCTAGGACTGCACCATTTGTCGTGGTGCAGTTTTGTTCCATTGGCGGTGAAAGGGTTAATTTGCAACATATCATATTATCTAGAACGCAGAGTACTATTTCTGGAAAAATAATTGTGCCTGATCATTCGCATTTTTCAAACACGCATATACGTATTAGACATTTTATTAGCATCAATACAAGTTAATTACTAAACAGAATATTCACTTTATGTTGCCCAGTGTGTGCAATAACTTGTCATATTGCACAGCACCGTTCAATGGTAAGCTGATTTAATTTAGCTCGTTTGTTTGTTTGTATCGGGCTTATCCTCGCTTTAACCATTTCCCTTATATAAACGCCTTTTAAAGCAGTTCCGTTTCTTTAGTTTCTAAAATGGTTACAAATGTTCCATCTTCCATATTTTATTGTAATTATTTTGTCCATGAATATTCAGTAGGTAGTGAAATTTGAACTAAATATGGAACAGGAAAACGGTTAATCCGGGAAATGGTTTAACAGTATTTCAGTCATATCGCGACGCCAAGCTCGTTACAAGTGGAGAAAGAGCCAAGTTATTGTTCCGTGCATAGAACGAATTGCATTGTTTCGTGCACAAAATGCCATCCGGATAGAAGCACTTTTGCAAGGTCTTTTCTATTGACGCAGTTACCAGGATATGTACATTTACCCTTAAATTGCAGGAACCGAGGATATAAGACATTCGCACACAATGAAGACGCAGAACTGGGGTTTCCATGGGTATAACTCTTGCGGGGAGCTTCATTGTTTGTTATAAACATATGGTTTTTCTTTGATAAAATAAGATACAATATTTTGTTAAACTGATATTCAGAAATCGAGGAGCCAGGTTTTAAATATTCAGCAGTTTAACGGATAAAGAACCAGAGTCCGTATTAGGAGACGTGATTGCTGGTCGTTATGAATTGACATTTATCGCACAGCATATGACATTTAAAGGTTGCAGATTTTTGATAAGCTTTACCGATCAGTTCCGCAGAGGTATAGGATGCGCTGTCTCGATTAGCCTAATTGTCACGTCAAACTGGGATTTCATCTGGCTGATAGTGAATGCTATATTCTTCAAAATACTTGTGCATTAACTGAATCGTTATACCGGTAATAGCACTAGGATTTGAGTTATCAAGCTTTTGATTGGTCAGATTTGAGCGAAAGGCTTAAATCTGACCAATCAAAAACTTGATAACGAACTCAAACTCAACTAAATGTTTTATAAGCATGGACCCTGACCCTGATTAGACGGATCCTATAGGAGCTGTCTGGTCTGGGTCTACTCTGTTTGCACATGCGTAGAAAGGCGTATTTATAGCATAAGGGTAAAATCACCGATTCGCTTTTGGCAGCGAACGAATTAACAACAGTTTAATATCTACATCTTTCATGCAGTTACGTAAACGCGAATGATCAGCAAAATATGTCAAATAATAAATAGTTCTCTGGGTTCGAGATTATTTTAGATAGTTTAGATTATACAAGACTAACATCTCAAAGTCACATCTGCAAACTGACCTAGTCATTTAAAGCATACGTGTTTTATA
Organism: Azorinus chamasolen; assembly: GCA_963576725.1. Classification (NCBI taxonomy): domain Eukaryota; kingdom Metazoa; phylum Mollusca; class Bivalvia; order Cardiida; family Solecurtidae; genus Azorinus; species Azorinus chamasolen. The sequence goes on along the minus strand of OY755253.1, from coordinate 63,089,361 downwards.
GATACATACTTTCGTGCAGAAGTACGTTTCCTCGTATTATTGTAATTGCAATAATGCTAAAGGTTTATGACATCATTAATTCAAATTACCGTGTCTTAACCCTACACATGTCTATCGCGGTCTAAGTGGCGTTAGCAAACAGATTTAACCCAGCTGAGATACCGGGTAACTGAGATACCGGGTATACCGGGTAACTGAGATACCGGGTAACTTGGCATCTCATTAGGATCTAGACTACTTGAACCTCTGTCAGTAGTTTCTCAAAAGCACGAAGGAATCGTTAAAGATAAACATATTAAGTTTTAGTAAACATTATTGTTTCAAGATGGGAACGGCTACAGTTCAATTTCAGCGATACAAGTTTTTTTTATGAAAACTAGCGTGCACAGTAGTAACATTATTCAATTCTTGTTCAACTTTATTGTCTTGTAAAACGGGATGCTCTACATCTGTAGCAGTAATAATAGCCTGATTATATAGTGCTCATTTTTTACAGACATACTTACCCAATAATGTACTTGTGCTACATATAGAACAAACCGTATGAGATAGCCTCTTGTGGAGCATTTATCCGTTGTCTCACAGAGAATATTAGTTACATAGTCATGTAGTGACCGGGTACGGGTTGATTCCTGGTTAGTAAATGTTATACCCGGCGAGGCGAAGCCGATTTACCCGTTACCTCACAGAGAATATTAGTTACACAATCATGTAGTGACCGGGTTCGGGTTGATACCTGGTTAGTAAATGTTATACCCGGCGAGGCGAAGCCGATTTACCCGTTACCTCACAGAGAATATTAGTTACACAACCATGTAGTGACCGGGTACGGGTTGATACCTGGTTAGTAAATGTTATACCCGGCGAGGCGAAGTCCAGCTGGGTATAACATTTACTAACCAGGTATCATCCCGTACCCGGTCACTACATGACTATGTAACGAATTTACCCCACCGATGAACAGCCTATATTCTATCAGTGCTCAGTTGCATATTTTTCTCAATCTCGTTCGCGTCTAACAAACTAGCGACAACTCTTACTGTACCGTGTCCAATCGGCCCAAATTCAATTCGGCACAGTCCAATCGAGCTAACGAAAATTATAACGTAAAATAAATCTAATACAAAAATCCGTTACGTATTGAACTTCAAAATAAAATCTAATTTACTCAGTAACCATTTGCTGACAAAAACACCGTGCAGCCATTAGCTCAAGTGTGGGCTCTACGCTGGTAGGGGAAGTAACCTAGTTACTAACCGTGTATTAAATTTCTACTGACTGTGTATTGAATCTCTAGTGACCGTGTATAAGTTTTACTATTCAATCACGTGACAGAATTCAACCAATCACACCACCTTTACCAGAATGAAAAGTTTTCTTGTCACCCTTTACCATAAAGACAAACTTTCGTGTAACCCTTTACATGTTAGAATAACTTCATCATCAACCTTTACACGGTACAGAAAAAAACTCCTAACCCTTTACCTGATAGCGAGTTTTTTTTTCATAACTTGATAGAATAACTTTCTAATAACCATTTACCTGATAGAGAAGCTTCATTGTCATCCTTTTCCTAATAGAGTAACTTTCCTATCACCCTTCCCATGATAGAGTAAGTTTACTCTAAATATTTACCTGATAGAGTAACTTTTTTATCACCCTTTATGTGATAGACTAACTTTCTTATTACCCTTTACCTGGATAAACTTTCTTATACCCCTTTTTCATGATAGACAAACTTTTGTATCACCATTTACATGATAAAGTAGCATTCTAATCACGCCTTACTAGGCAGAAAAATATTTTTTCGTAATCCTTTACCTGATGGACGCCGTTTCTTACCATTTCTAACCTTTTGCCTCGATTAACAGACGAATGATAAATACATTCGTGTGAAGATGGTGCTACAGTGCAATTATTGAGTTGTTCTATATTAACCCATTTGATCCCAGTAGATTCGTCCATGCTTATATACTGGATTACTCCATTTTTTATTTAAGGGGTGCATGGCCTTAAATTTTCATTTTCGTTTTGTTTTATATTGATGTTCCTATCAGCAAATAGTGTAGACTCTGATCAGACGCCGCATAATGCGGCGTCTGATCAGAGTCTTCACTGTTTGCCTACGTCCCATATATGGGATCGTGGGCGCAAATAGGTTAAATCGTTTCGATATAAGAACGGTAGAACTCGTCTTAACCCATTACCTCATATTGCCGCCTTTTTGGGCCTCTGTTAAAGCCACTTTTTGAAACCATTTTGATAAATATAGCATTAATTTTGCTCCCAGTGAGCATATGCTCTATTCATCACAATGGTTTCAAAACTAAGCAATTCTAAAATTTACTGTTTCTCTAGAAAATGCTCCTTTTCGGTAGATTTATTCAAAGACGTTTAGTAGCAAATCAGCCTATGAGAGAATGGGTTAAGCAACCATTAATAAATGGAACCAACGCGTCTGGAAAAACCAGGTGAATGCTTAATACTGGGTGAAAGTAATGCAGAAAGCTGTTATAGGAGTTTTCTGTGTAATTTCCGTCCTGCATTTTGGCTACCACCGGCCTCTACGATTCAGATTTATACTTCTTTTGAATGTCCGCTTAACCCTTTTCCTCATAGGCTATTTTTAGACCCAACATTTTTGAATAAATTTACCAAATAGGAGCATGACCTAGGGAAAAGGAAAATGCTAGAATTGTGTAGCACAGAAACCATTGTGATAAATCGAGCATTTGCTCCAGGACCTATGGATCAAATGCTTTATTTATCACAATGGTTTCAAAAAGTGACTTTTACAGAGGCGTAGAAAGGCGTATTTATGGAGGAAAGGGTTAAGCCAGGGTTTACTGTAAATAAATTATTCGGCTATATCCGATTCCCAAACAGAATATTTCCAAGTTTGTTCAATGGCAAAAAATATCTCTATCCCGGAGAAAATGTGTGTAACAACTTGACATAATTTTTAACATGCTGTACTTCGTTTATACAGCGTAGAACATGTCTTAAAAGACAGGTGGTTGCTTAATACAGGGCGACAGTAATGCAGAAAGCTTATACAGGAGCTTTCTGCATTACTTTTGACCTGTATTAAGCCACCGCCTGCTTTACAGAGCTATAATAATAATAATAATACTTAAGAAACTCTCTACTGTACATGCATGTGATAGCACAGTATAAAACAACGTTAACTTTACCCTTTCGGTGCCAAATTCATAATTGTCGTTTGCAATCTAATTTGGATAAATCATTCGGTAAAATAAGGAAATAAGATAAATAAATGCAAGTTTCAAAGGAATAAAGCACAGCTATAGAAATAGGGTTTGACACAAAAAGTGAAGTCCCTGATCAGACGCCGCATTGAATCGCGACGTCTGATCTGGGACTGCACTATTTGTCGTGGTGCATGTTTGCGATATTGGCGGTGAAAGGATTAACAGCACATGATGACAACATAACCTTTTCTTGCTGCTGCTGTGCATTCTCTTGTGAAACAAAGTGTTACGTATATTTGTTTCGGGTTCGGTTTTCCGTGTTTTGATTAAAAAATATGCTTACAATATCAAACAGTGTTGATCCTGGCGAGACACCTAATAAGATGGCGTGTCTGATCTGGATCCCAACTATTTGCAGTGGTGATTAAAGTTTTGTCAATAGCAGTGAAACAGTTAGTCCTTTCGCTGCCAATGTCGCATCTGTGATGACCTACGCAAACAGTTTGGATCCAGATGAGACGCCGAGTAACTCGGCGTCTCATCAGGATTCAAACTGTTTGTTACTGTGACTGTTTCTTGAAACAAACATGAAGAAAATAAAAATGGAAAAATGCAGCAGACGACAAAGATTGCAGACGACAAAAGTTGGCAGCGAAAGGGTTAAAGGTTGGAAAGTTTAATGTGTTAAAATTGCGTACAGTGTCTTTACCTTACTTCCTACACTCGTAAAGATGAATAACATCAGGCTTGGTGCTTTTTAATTTGAAGATTTCAATTAGAGTGTTCCGTAGCTATATAACCATATTAACAACTTTGAAGATAATTAAAAATAACAAATTATGCATACCCTAATCAGAAAGCTTGTAGACGAGCTCTGGTCTGGCTTGTGAAAGTCATGACGTCATATCTTCATATATCGTTGATGAGCCGACTAATATCAGTTCGATGACGGTTGTGTGTATGTGGATGCGCGCGCACTTCATTTGTACTTCTGGTGCTTCTGTAGACTTCCATTTTAGTTGTGTACAGTAAAAACCTTTGAAATAATACATAATAAATTATACAAGAAAATCAGTTGATGCAGAGCATCAATGTCGCCGTAATTATGTTTCAATGTTGCGTAAAGAGCATATTTGTACGGCAAACAGCTTCAAAATTTATTTTCTCTGCCGAAGATATAGCTTTAATGGTTTTAATCCCAATGATACAGTAGGATTTATCTTCCTTTGATATAAAGGACAGATAGAAAGACCGGGTGCATGTACTCATGTAAATGTTAATCTATGTGAAAGTGTGTCATTATTCCTAAATATTCACCAGGTAAAGGGTTAAACATTGTTTCAACAGTTATCTCTCTGAAACGTTCTTATACACATTAACTAACGTATGTTGTACTGCATTTCGGGGCCTTTAAATTTTAGTCTGGTGAGGAAATTTATTTCATTAGAGACTTTCAGTTTTTCCTACAGTTTTCAAAATGTATTTATCTTTTATTTATTTTCAGTCTCATCTGGGTCCAAACTGTTTGCAAAAGTACATTAATCCGTCCTGATCAGACTCGGCAATTATCAATCAACCTGTTTTTAGGTTCATACCCGGTGTGTATCCTTCCAACGGATATTCATGACTGTCTTATCCGATGAAGATAAAATCAAATTTATCCAGTCACCAAACTCCTCTTGTAACTGACGTAATAAAGAATGTGCAGATAATGTTAGGTTTACTAGGTTAGTACACAAAGTAAATACAATTTACTTCGTGGTTAGTAGAAGGTTAATTAGGTTAGTAGATGTTTCTAAGGCGTAATGATTCTATAACCATGAAAATATCTTAATTTTCTGTAAATATGCATATGATGACGGAATATGTTGACGCAACCGAATCATAGAAATAAGAGAAGAGAAGAAAAGAAAAGAAAACAAATAATGTGGCGAAAGGTGGATTCGAACCCACGCCGAATCATTCAAAAGTGCGTTTCTATCACACAACCGAGAGCGCTTACCCACTACGCTATACGGGCCGAGTTAATTTACGCCGCTAATTTATCAATTTATCAGTAATCGAAGTGTATTGCAGAATAGACTGGCTGTATGTTTACAACGCACCGGTACAAAATACTGCATATTGACAGGTTTTCATCATAACGTACATTGTATATGTACATGATTTTTTCTAAATATGTTTGCAAGATAACAACAAATAATAATTAGGGTTATTTTTAATACACTGGTACTGTCAACCAACATACACCAATACCTCGCATCACACATTGTTAATGAAATAAAGCGTTACATGTACAAAGTCTATGTCCAATAATTGGTTCGAAGGGACTAGCAAATGTTGTGTGCCCGCTGATTTCATTGCTTTTGCGATTGTCCTGTATTTCTTTAATAATGCTTTTTGTATACAGTGCTCCCTCTCTACAACGACACCCTTTGGGATACGAATATTGTATGTGTTGTTCAGAGGGAGTTGTTATAAGGAGGGAAAATCAAACATAATTGGCTTGTTTGCAGATCCCCTGATCTGGTGTATTTCGAGAACTAAAACCGTTATGCCTCGATCAAACCCTATGTTGTGACCACTCTTTAGAATCGTCACAAAGTGACGATTCTAAAGAGTGGTCACAACATAGGTTTTAATCGAGGCATACAGAAAATACGATTGAAAAAGGTTGTTTCTAGAGCATTGTTGTTTCGGAAACAGTGACATGCGTTGTTGTAAGGAGGAACTCGTTATTGAGAGGGTCGTTGTAGAGAGGGAGCACTATATTATAAAATCTTGTTTAACTAAAAGACAAAGAAAAGGGTCATGAACAAAAAAAGTAATTTTTGATATTGTTGTATTTCAGACACCAACCATTGGTCTTTGTACTCAGTCAATGACTTCTACTCCCATAGACTTTTCCAAAACAAAATAAAAAATAAAGGCTCGCCGTTCACGGCGACCCAATAACTCAAAAAGAAAAGAGAACAAACCCTGATCAAATACTTATGTCTGATCTGGATCTACTCTAATTGCAAAGGCGTCTATATCAGATAGTTCCAAAGCAAGCATTTTTACAATTAAACTTCGATATTTCGAACTTCAAGGGACCACACAAATTAGTTCGAGATAACAGAAATTATCCGATTTCTGATCTGGATAATTTCATAATATTTTAGCTTAATGAAGGTCTGAACCAAGCTTTCATCATTGCTTTAGACCTGTTTTAAGCTGTAACACGTGTTTCTAGATACGCGTAAAAATACATTTAAGAGCAATTCTTTATTGTAAATTTTGGAAGGACTTAACAGTTCGAGTTATCCCGAAGTTCGAGTTATCCGCGTTCGATATATCGAAGTGTATTAACCCTTTCAATCCCGCATTATCGGTGGAATAACCCAATAGTGTTCAACTATAGAGTCCACTTTATATGAACGTGTATATCTTAACCCTTTCATCCCAGAGTTATCGGTGGAATAGCCCATCAATGTTTAACTAAAGAGTCCACTTTATATGAACGTGTACATCTTAACCCTTTCAACCCAGAATTATCGGTGGAATAGCCCATAAGTGTTTAACTAAAGATTCCACTCTATATTAGCGTGTAAATTTTAACCCTTTCAACCCAGAATTATCGGTGGAATAGCCCATCAGTGTTTAACTAAACAGTCCACTCAGTATGAAATGCCTAAACTACTAGGAGACATCTGACCTGGGTTTACATTGTTTGCAAATGACAGTACACTTGCGTCTTCGAGTTTGAAATGATTAATGATATTTTACAGTCTAATTCGTGCAAATATTTCTGTTCAAATGGTGTTAAGCCATCTAGATTTATTTTTCTTCCAAGTCAAATGTCCGTCTTAATATATATCTAATAAAGAATAATTCGATGTTAGGTATAGTTGTATAATATAACTAGTGCATATGTCAAGAATTGCAGCGAAGGCAACTCTTGGAAATGTAAGTATGCCTTTATGAAGACTATTCTACAATATAAAAAATGACACCACACCCAAACAAAACATAACAGGAACCAACACTGCTACCAAACAAAATGTAAAAAACTGTACAAAAGTAAACCAAAGGGTTCAAGCAGAAGTACCGCCATGGAGCAGTCAGTAGCCAAGCAATTGTCACTGGGTACCCAACCTCAAGCTTACCCCTTCTTCACCCAAGTCGAAATGTAAAGTGACAATTCCCCGCCATACAACACCTAACAATGAGCAACGAGGTCAAGACAAAATACCTTAAAAACGTATTAACACTGAAACAGGTGACATCGTAGATGTGAAAAGTGTTAGTTAATTTGTTTACGCTGACATTATAAAGATGCATTATACTGACGCATCTGTAATGAATATTAATTCGATTGGTAATCTATTATGATTTCATTTTCTGATCATTATTTTCGATGCTATTAGCTTTGAAAATTTAATACCGTTTAAGCCGGTACTAGGGACGTGAGTAGGGTTGCACCTTAAATAACTGCTCATGAACAGAATCGATAAAACCGAGTCTGAAAAATTCCTGTTTGCTTTACTGCGTTTGCTTTCAAAGGATCTCCTATTTTCAGATGTTTCTATTCCATTTGTGTGATTATGGTACATGAACATGTATTGCGTGGTCATGGTAGAAAAACAAAATAGAAGTCGGGTAAGAAATATGGAAATGACAAACGAAAGTGCACATCCATACCAGAAGCACGAATGCAATGTACGCTCACACATACACACACACTACCTTCATAAAAAATAAAACTGTTCCTTGCCGGCACCCATAAAATCATATGATTCAAGAAACCAACATACAGAACTGATAAAGGTGCGTACTCAAATACTAAAATCGTCATTTTCCCATCAAACCCTATGGTGTTGCCACTCTTTAGAATCGTCTCGAAGAGAAATGACCAGGGATGGCTATGTTTCCGATGCATAGAAAAGATGCGTAAATTAAAAAAAATAATATTTAAACCATTATTTCTCCAACGGACCCTATGTTGGGACTACTTTTTAGAGGCGTCTCGAAGAGACGATTCTATAGAGTGGTCACAACATAGAGTTTGGTGGAGAAATGACGCTTTTAGTACTTGAGGTCCAGATAAGATGTGTAAATTAAAACATTTTCAAGAGTAACTTCTTTATTTCTCCACCAAACCCTATGTTGGGACTACTCTTTAGAGGCGTCTCAAAGAGACGATTCTAAAGAGTGGTCACAACATAGGGTTTGGTGGAGAAATGACGATTTTAGTACTTGACTACGCACGTTTATCTGTAGCTCCGGGCCGTAATCTATGATAGGTTTTAAATTTATTACAAAATATCCAATCTTAACTTCTAACCCGTTGTGATAACATAATATCTGCTCAACTTTTGAATCTTGTGCAATAGGGACTACTTCCGATAAGCTTTGGAGAAATTATTGACCGAGTGTCAAATAGTTTGGATCCGGATAAGACGCCGAGCTACATGGCGTGTAAACCGAGTCCAAGCTGTTTATAAAAGCCATGTAAGACGCAGATGGCTGAATATCGGTCGAGTGTGAACGTAAATAATGCATCATTGTACTTATGTTGCTTAATGTAAACACAAATGTGCAAATGACGTCAAGTTTCTTTAAAATATCAAGATAAATGTTTTTATACTTCAAGAAAAATATCCTGCCCTAAACTCCTGTCCCGCTATCCGTTACTTTACTCGCATATGAAAAACAATTTGGATCTTGATGAGACGCCTGATAATTCGGCGTCTCATCTGGATCCAACATGTTTGACACTTAACTCTTTGCACGCTAAGTAATTTTTCGTCTGCAACAATTATCATCTGCGTCAATTCTTAAAATAAACTTTCTCTCATTTATTTTGCAAAAATATGGTCAAGATGACAAACAGTTTGGATCCTGATGAGACGCCGCATTATGCGGCGTCTCATCTTGATCCAAACTGTTTGTATAGGTAATCACAGTTTCGCCGCTAGCGTGCAAAAAGTTAAGCAGTAGTTTCGCATACGCTTGATCGCGTCTGATGAAGTCAACATTGTACGAGGTTCAACTTTGAGCAGATCTTATTGTATCATAGCGGAGATAAATATAAAACGTGTACTTTTGAGAAATAATTTACATTGTGCTTACAATATCTTTGTAGACAGAGGTTGCCATGATACACAAGAGACATTCTACTAATGGAACTGCGGTAATTATATACGTCGTTGATAAACGAGACGGTACTAATTGGCTTGTTCACTTATAGGCTTAACCCTTAATGTGCCTAATAATTAAAACTGGCGCCTCCTTTTCTGAATATCAATTAAACAAAAAATTGTATAAAGATTTATCACTGAAGGGAATGACTTGTTTGAGAAACAGTACATGCCCTGATAAAAGGGATCCCATAGAACCCATTTGATCTGGGTCTACACTGTATGCAAATGTCTTATATACTCTGTGTCCTAACAAATGTGCAATTGTTAAGTGTCCTATATTTAGGACAGACGTTAACTCGACTCATACCAGAAGTGTATGATGTGGTGTTTGGAACCAAGTCCTTATCTAGCAAACATTGTATCTCCAGCGTTTCGCCAATGTGCGATAAATAGTATCTGAAGTATGTCTAAATTCCTTTTGTCAATTAAACCTGACTCTCTTATTTGAAACAATGATAAAAAATAACAGACCCAGATACACTAGATATATGTGATCATAAACTTTCCAGGCATTGACAACGAGGAACAGGAAACACATTAACAAGAAATTTGCACAATGCTTGCTAGAAAAGTAAGAGTATGATATCTGAAATTTGTATACTTTCTGCTGATTATAATTGACAGTATATAACATTTCAAATCTACTTGATGTTTTCAAGTAAAAACGTAAGAGTATGGTATGGAAAAGCTACATGGTGTCTGCTAGTAAAATGAGAGTATCGTATGAAAGTGACATCTATGCTTCGCATTTGTGGGTCTTCCTATCTGAATCTGTCAGCAACGATTAAACGTAACCCAGTTATCTTGCTTTTCAGGGATTGTCACCAATATATACCGCAAATGATATAACTTTTAGGTCTAAATTCCTGTACAAAAATCCTAGTGCCAGACCCGTCAGTTAAGCCTGACCTTCTAATTAGAAACAACGATAAGATAGATAAGAGTCAGATTATGTAGACGGCACATGGAAATTATGTTTTGAAAGCAATACAAGTAAAAAGATGCATTGTGGTTACAGGTTTAATATGAGAGCTACAGGATGTCTGCTAAACAATGAGAGTATAAAATGTGAAAATATGATACATGTAATATATTCATTTATACAAATGAAATTGGTATCAAGGTTTTGGTATGAACTGATCCTATTTAACCTTTAGCCTGCTATGGGTGGATGGGTGAATACCTTTGCAAACAGTTTGGATCCAAATGAGACGCCGAGTAACTCATCTCATCAGGATCCAAACTGTTTGACACCCTGGTTGCATTTTGGTAGAAACATCGATTATAGCTTGAATTTTGAAAATGTAGTAGGTGAAAATTTCAGCAGGCTAAAGGTTAACGCTCACTGCGAACAGTATCAGTTATCTGGTTCATAACAGTTTATTGTCAAAAGAGATACATGTATTTTTTTCTTAAAATGGGCATGTGGGTTTTTTTGAAGGAGAGTCTCTTATTTGTATTTGTCAGCAACTATTAAACCTCCGCCATTATATCTTTCTGAAGAATATTATCAAAATAGTGTAGAGGTGTAAGGATTTACCTATCAGTAAGGTTAATTGGCGACAAGTGTGATATTGTACGGTCATATAATTATGTCCGACGGACATGACCGTACAATATCACACTTGTCGCCAAAATAACCTGTCTACAGGTGAAGCTTGTGGTGGTGAACCAAGTTCCAAGTTTCAAAGCTTTATTCAAAAGGTTAAAGGCAAAAAGTGGACTTTAACAAAAACCTTAACCAAGGTGTAACGCCGACGCCGACGCCGACGCCGACGCCGGGGCGAGTAGGATAGCTCAACTATTCTTCGAATAGTCGAGCTAAAAACCAGTAATGTTATGTTTAAAGCCATGCTTGTTGTGTATATTATAATGCTTTTGGTTCAATTTTATTATATTTAAAGAAATTGTAGTCATTTTGACAGTTTTGGCACAAAAGGTTACCATGGAAACTGTCAATTTACAGGAAATCTTAACACGTCGACATATAGTTTTATTTTTTCAGGTTTGATTTCACCACTAACTTTTACCTTATATACCAAAATTTAGAAAATTCTATGAAAGGATTTATTTTTCATAAAACTGTAGAAAATGTCTTTAAGAACTCTCTCTCTCTCTCCCTCACTCTCTCTCTCTTAACACGTCGACATATAGTTTTATTTTCATTTTTTATTTCACCACTAACTTTTACCTTATATACCAAAAATCTCTCTCTCTCTCTCTCTCTATCTCTCTCTCTCTCTCTCTCTCTCTCTTCATAATAAACTGGTATTAACCAGATCACTGATACTATTCTCAGTGCGTAATAATCAATTCTGAAAATGGGTGATCCTTCGAAAGCAAAAGTAGGAATACAAAAAGAGAATTGAGTCTGTTCATGAGTAGTAATTAAAACTGCAACACTACTCATGCCCCCTAGCACCGGCTTAAGCAGTATTCAATTTTCAAAACTAATAACATCAAAACTAATGATCCCGAAGGACCAGAAAATATAACATCACTGAGAATGAAGTACGGGTCGACTTTTTACGGCCACCACACAAGCACTTAACACCTGCTGTTGTGAAGTACAAGATAAGTTCATACCAAAAGTTTCATACTAATTTCATTAGTACACATGTATGTATCATCATATTGTCACATTTTAAACTCGCTTTTAGCAGACATCATGTAGCTCTCACATTAAACATGTAACCACTATGTATGTTGTGTTTTCACTTGCAATTGCTTTGAAAATTTAATTACCACGTCTGACTCTTATCCAGTTTATCAAGGTTTTCAATTAGAGGGTCATGCATAACTGACATGCCAGGCACTAGATTTTGTTGTAAAGGAATTTAGACCTAAATTTTATACCAGTTGCTATATATTGGCGACATATCCTACACATATTATCACAGTGAATGTAGAATTTGTTATCACACGGGTCAAACTGGCGACAAGAATTATATTGTATGGTCATGCCCGAACGCTAACGCGCCGTGCATATGGACCATACAATATTCCTCACTTAGCTTAGGCAACATCTATTGAGCGTACGAGACTTGGTGCTTGGCACATTAACCTATTAACCTATTCCTCCATAGGCTATTTCAAGACCCAACCTCTTTAAATGAATCTACCAAAAAGGAGCATTTACTTGAGGAAAGTAAAATATTAGTATTTTGTAGTTTGAAACCATTGTAATAAATAGAGCATTTGCTCCTATAGGAGCAAATGCTCTATTTATCACAACGGTTTCAAGAAGTGGTTATTACAGATGCGTAGAAAGGCTTATTTATGGACATTAACCCGCGATCCAGTCGATGGGATATGAGCAAACTTTCTTGACCCTGATGAGAGTCAATACTGGTTGCTGACCACTAAGGTGCCAATGGTTGTTTATATCAGTGTATTCTTTGATTGGTGAATGAATGGATGGTTTCCACATATGATTTGGAAAAGTGTACTGTAGACAATGGATAAAACCATTTCCCTGTTTAATATTCATGTAAGAAATAGTGACACAATGACTATTTATACGCAGTATAAAGTTATTTATATCTATATATTTTGATAAAGTAATTTTTTCTTGCAAAAATTTTACTTTGAAAAAATAATGTAGAATCAGATCTATATCAAAACACAAGGAAACAGAGCAGGCCCTGATCAGACGACTCTTATAGGATTGATCTGGGTCTACATTATTTGCAAATGCGTGAAAAAGGCGTTTATTTGAGGGCAATTATTAAGCTGTGTCAACATGTAGTATCTCTTTGTTAACTTAAGTCATTATTAGTTTTTTATTATAGTAACCCTTTCCTCCATAGGCTATAATTTTTAGCTCCATCCACTTTGAATGAATCTACCGAAAAGGAGCAGTAACTAGAGATAAGGAAAATTTTAGAATATTGTAGTTTGAAACCATTATGATAAATAGAGCATTTGCTCCTATAGGAGCAAATGCTTTATTTATCACAATGGTTTCATAAAGTGACTTTTACAGAGGCGTAGAAAGACGTATTAAAGGTGGAAATTGACAACTGATTACACTAGTTGCGTAAATACAAGAATATAAAATCTGATTTTATTTCTGCAGTTGGTAAAAAAACTGCATATGATACTAGTTTACAACAGTTGAATCTATTGTTTATTATACATATAAAGGGTCACTTTCCTAGAACATGGCAAATTAGTATTCAAACGACATAAAGCAGAACCCTGTCTCAAGTAACCATCAAAAATTTGTCTTAATCTAGATTTTTTTAAAGGTGGTAGCTTAGTGCAGGGCATAAATGATACTAAAGATAACTATAAGAGTTTCCTGTATCAGTTGTGCCCTGCATTAAGCAAACATCTATTTTAATACTCCTATAGTTAATAAATTAATGGCCTCTTACACCTTTACATAATATATTAATGGCCTCTTACACCTTTACATAATATATTAATGACCTCTTACACCTTTACATAATATATTAATGGCCTCTTACACCTTTACATAATATATTAATGGCCTCTTACACCTTTACATAATATATTAATGGCCTCTTACACCTTTACATAATATATTAATGGCCTCTTACACCTTTACATAATATATTAATGGCCTCTTACACCTTTACATAATATATTAATGGCCTCTTACACCTTTACATAATATATTAATGGCCTCTTACACCTTTACATAATATATTAATGGCCTCTTACACCTTTACATAATATATTAATGGCCTCTTACACCTTTACATAATATATTAATGGCCTCTTACACCTTTACATAATATATTAATGGCCTCTTACACCTTTACATAATATATTAATGGCCTCTTACACCTTTACATAATATATTAATGGCCTCTTACACCTTTACATAATATATTAATGGCCTCTTACACCTTTACATAATATAAACGCATTTCCAAACAGAGTAGACCCAGGAGCCGTCTGATCAGAGTCTGCTGGTTTCTTCAGTTTCTGCCAATACCAAATGTTTGTGTTCATATTGCCGAATGAATTTTAGTTGAATGAATATCCATGAAGTTTTATTTAAATACTCGTCAGGGAAAGGGTGAAGACATACAGGATATTTCGCCACTCGTGAAAATATACCGTCTGTTGTTCACTCGATGAAATAAATTTCGATCTTCCACCGAAAACAACAAATATTCTATTTATTTCATGCTTTTATTCAACTTTATAATCCTTTTTTCAACGGATTCATATCCTAATGAAATCGACAGTACGATTCATTCCCCTTAGGGAGCCCCAGTGAAAGACCGTAGTTCACATGTCGCTTCACGATAGAAGATATAGTTCTATATAATCGTCTTAGAAAGTGTTAAATGTCCATAAAACATATTTTAAAAGTTTAAAATGATTAACACAGAGGGGTTATATTGCATGACGTCATTTTGTATAAACTGACAAAACTAAAAGAAAACTTTTTTGGTTTTACTACGCGTTATTTTGACGTCATAAGTCATATGCGCGTCATAAGTCAGGTGTCCGCCATCTTGTCCAAAGCAAACGCGGTGGGAAACCAACGAAGAACGAAACTGATACTTTATAACAGAAAACATGTAAGTTGTGGGTTTTAACTGAGCCAACATTATCAGGAAATACGAATGGATAATGCCACGTATTGAATATTCACTGTCACTGTCGGAAAACAATGGAATTATTTTGAACAGTCTGCACACCGGAGAACTTGAGATTAACTGAGAAAGAGTTTGCGTTTCTGAAACGGGGTTGATAACTTGTTATAGATCTAGTAACTGGTGACATGAACAAGGAAATGACAGCCAGGGAAGACGCTGATTTGAAATCCGCTATTGAATCCTATAGATAATCACGGTTGGCTTGTTCTGCCTAGTAGTGTCAGTTCAGGATGGCATCGAGTAAGCGGCTTGCATTTGCTGTACTTGAAGGCTGGTAGAGTAGATTCGGTACTGGTGCTGTACTGGTAGACGTTTGGTTGAATTTATAAATTTTAATGTAAAATCGATTAGTGGACAATTTCATCATTTTAAACTAGATTACGAGTGCAAATAGCAGTACATTTCGTCCAAATGGTCTAATGCAAGGACGTCTTGTCATTTATTGGCAGAAGGTCTGGGTTCGAGTCCCAGTTTGGATTTCATTTTGTACTGCTGTTATGTCATTTGTTATCAAATTTATTCCCTGTGAAACTTTTTTTTAAAACATATAACAAAACATTGCAAAATGACCCCATAAAAGAAGACTTTTATTGGTTTTCTAACTATCTGACTGCTTAGTGCAAGTTAAAATCCCCATGGGGGAACAAGTAGTCCGGTAACAGTGAAATTATCAATTTGATAATTTCACTGTTCAAAACAGTGAGTTTATCAAGTGATAATCCACTGTTATATCCTGGTAAACCACCGGGAAACATGAAATAAAATGTCTTCTGTAAGCGGTAAGAAGCATTAAAACTCTGTATTCTGTAGTAATACTTCGGTACAACGAGCATATTCTATATTTGCATTTACTGGTTCAAATGCAGTACGTATGAGGTGACGGATCAATCCACAGCTTAATGCAGGATATAATTGACACAGACATCAGCTATAAGAGCTTTCTGTATCAGCTATGTCCTGCATTAAGCAAACACCCGTTTTTAATACTCCTATAGTAAATAGATGGATGGGCTCTTAAACCTTACATCATATAAACGCCTTTTAACGTATTTCTTAACAGAATAGACCCTGATTAGACGGCTCATGTAGGAGCCGTCTGATCTGGGTCTGCTCTGTCTACATACATCATATAGATGATTTCTTCAATTTCTACCAATACCAAATATTTGTGGTCAAAATTATTTTAATGAATAGTAATGAAGTTTTATTTAAATACTCATTGTATACAGGGCTAAGAACACTTCTTATGTTAGCATTTAGAATCATTTACACTTCTTCTGTAGCAAAACTTCGATACAACGAACATATTCTACATTTGCATTTACTCGTTAAAAGACAATAGAATGCGTATATATGAGCTGAAGGGTTAATCAACGTTTGATACGTTTTCTTAGACAAGTGAAAAACGGTTTTCTAAATGCTTGTGTATCATTCATGTTTTATATTGAATTGAATAGAAAACTATAAATATTGAGTCACGTGGATGAGAATTAAACGGTGTTAATATTGTTTATTTCCTAGCGATTGTATAACTCAAATTATCTCACTGTATAGAATTGATTTCGAACGATAACTACTTTGGCACATATCAACTATTTGTTACCAGCGATAATAAACCAATGTGAAATGTGACCGAAATATGACCTACAAATCAATAAGTAATAAGCCATTTTACGAGCAATTTCATACGATGTGCTTCCGATTAATGTTAATAATGGGAGAAATGTGTCAGCCGTCAGTAATCTCGCTATCATAAGACAGTTTTGTTTGTTTCATGAGATTGGGGTAATGGCAAATAAATAAAAACAGACAATTTGCTAATAGGAAATTAGTTTTCTGTCGCTATTGCGATGAGAGTTACTGTGTGTTACAACACTTTCTAATCTATTAGCCAGCTCTGTTTCTGGTTAATTATGGGACCATCCCTCTGATGGTCATAACATAAAAAGCAGTGTTGGAAATCGGATCAAACCATTATACTCGATCATCGGAACATGGGCGCTATCGATCATCCATTAAAAACACGATTAAATTCTAATATAACGCGGTTATTTGAGTTTGGGTAAAGGTGAAATATGGGCTGTAGTTTTGCAATCAATGCATATCCATATATTTTTGACCAATACATGGCAGTTGATAAGGGTAAAATCTGTGTTAGATTACAAATTATTCTGTTCAGTGAAATTAATGTGACAAAAATGTGTAAACAAATTCAGATGTTTTGCCTTGTCGGTTTTATTATTATTTGCTTAACTTTATGGTCTTCATAACGTTCAGGATAAAGCGTCGACGATGGCCTGGCCTTCGTTAATCACCACGTCGGAACATTGACGACCTGATCACCGAGTACTGCGATTAATAGGAACATCACTAATAAACAGTAACACCATACTGAGCCGTACACTGATATACGTATCGTGATAGATCTTTAACTCTTTCGGCACCTCTTTCGCATGTTGGCACCATTGAAAACAGTGCAGTCCCAGGTCAGATGCCGCCGGGACTACACTGTTTTCTGCATTATTTTAGCCCAATCATACAGGTTTTTTAAAACAAATGTTTTACTAACATATCTTTATTATTTAGTTTAGAATTATATTTAATATGAAATTATTATTGCAGACGACACTTTTAAATTTGGTGCCAAAAGAGCAGCTGAATGCAGGGTGACAAGTCATGCAGAAATCTTTAGACAGATATCAGCTGAATGCAGTGCGAAAGTCATACAGATGGTTCAAGACAGTTGGCAGCTGGATGAAGGGTAGGAGCCGTCTGATCTTGGGACGTAGAAATGCGTATTTATGAAGTAAAGTGTTAAACCCGAATCATACACACACAGCTACCGTGACAGGGTTTGGTTACTCGATCAATTGCAAAACATTGATGTCTGACAATACAATTCATTGCAAACAACATTCTTTTACAGATAACCAATGTCATTTTGTTACTGCGTTCAGATGCTTCCATCCTAAAATGAATTCAACGCGCAAAAGTAATCACAGAATATCTCTTTCAAAGAGATATGCTTTCTTGCCAGAGAAACAAGCTCTGATTGTTAAAGTATCGTCATTTGTGCATGATAAATCGTACACGTGTTACATTCACGGCTTCCATACTCCAGATAAAATGCATTTGAAATTTAAATTACGTTGTTTTATATGCAGCTGTATTGCAACATCACAATATTAATGTACATCATTCTTAGAATTGTCAGAATGTTTTAGGCTGGTTTGCATTTTAGTTCAGTTTTGTAATGTGCGATTTACAAGTTATTGACATTAGTTTGTTTCGAGTAAAAATTCTAATCTTTAAGTATTCGTCTTTGCTGGGCAGTGACCTATGCTCTACAAAACCAATACAATACATTTCAGGAAGGCGTTTTATGACGCTGTGTCTCATCATACTCTTGTATAAGTCACGGTGTAATATCTTGTCTCGTGTTTTCGATTATTTTATTGTTTGAGTTTGGTTTGAACTATTCCCTAAAATTGAAGTCTTTTGACGCGTCCGTAAAAGTCACGTTTTGAAACTATTTAGATATTTTTTCTTTGTTCTAGTTAATGCTCCTTTTCAGTAGAATCATTCAAAGAGGTTGTATAAAATAGCCTATGTCGCAATTGGTCTAAGAATAGCCTATAAGGTAATAGAATTTTGGCGCTGCGACACAATATAGCGCCGACGGGTTTTCGCGCAAGGAACGGTTATGTGAAGGACCGTGAGTGGGTTTAACTTCCTTAGTGCTTTTATGCTAGGGATGTGGTCTAACAACTCGTTTACATTTCAGGTGTAATCCCTCCGATCTGCAAAAAAGAAGTTCGAGTCATTTCTTATCTGAACAATTTCTTAGGTTTACAGCTTAATATAGGTCTATAGTAATGCATGCTGAAAACTCCTGTAGGAGCCTTCGTCATAATTTTCAGTCTGATTTAAGCTGTTAGATATGCGTAGTGATGTATTGAACATTTTGAAACATGTGTTTCTAGATAGGCACAGTTATGTCTTGAACATTTTAGAAGGAAATGAACTTTTAGTTCGAGATATCCCGAAGTTCGTGTTATCCAGTTGGATATATTGAAGTACAAATAAGAGTCGTGCAGGAAATACCACATACAAAATAAACAGCCGCCCGAACAGCACCACAACAAGAAAACACAGCAAATGTATATAACTATCAAAACACAAAGAGACACACAAAGACAAAACAAACAATAGGGAGTTCAACTGTACTACATGAAAGAATTCATGATGAATTAAGGATTCGCTTCACCTTGAAATAGAATAAATATGTTATTAGTAATGATTAATGTTCTCATTAGTGGTAACAAGAACACATGTTATACAAAAAAGGAAACAAAGCGCACGTACATCTTTACATGTATTCTGAGAGACATTCTGAGAAAATACGATCACTATCGATGAATCTGAAACGTCATCAGACCTTTTTTTCCTGGCATCTACCTGTGTCCGTGAACAGGACACATCTCCAATGCAAAAATAGGTAATATGTCCCAACTGTGGGAGAAAAATCTCTAAAGAGACCAGATTGTGATTAAAATGTAAAGTAAGCAGAAAAGGGATCAACATGCTTTCCAAATCGAGTTTTACGAGCGAAAACAAATCCCAATTATTGAAATGCATTTCCCCCAAAATTGCCAGAAAAAAGCCGGATCATACAAACTATAGCTTTCGGTTATTACGGGAAAGTATCTGTAGGACTTGGTTTACGACTTGGCAACAATGTTCCCTGTTCTCCAATATTTTCATTACAAGTCATTTACAGCATTTATACCTTTCTATTCTATGTTTATTTCAAATATCAATACCTACTGATTATTCGTGGACAAACTGCTTATAATGAGATATGGAAGGTAGCCATTTTAGAAATTAACGAAACAGATCTATCAAATTACATGAGCAAACAGCCCTCTGATCTGGGTCTACTCTGTTTGCAAATGTGTGAAAACAAAATTGTTTGCAATTATGAAGGAAAATGTTAAATGAAGAGTAGTCAGACAGTTATGAAACAGTTTCCCCTAAATTACACCAAGGGATATTTAAAAATGTCGTTATTATAAAAAGAGGAGTCATTGGATAATGATGAGACGGTGGGTAGCTCGACATACCTACCATCTGTTTCTAGGCTGTTTACACATGCATTTCAGGTATAATGTCTGGATTCACACAGTCAATATGTTGTAAATGGCTGGATTCACAGAGTCAATATGTTGTAAATGTCTGGATTCACACAGGCAATATGTTGTACATGACTAGATTCACAGTCAATATTTTGTAAATGTCTTGGTTCACACAGTCAGTATATTGTAAAAGTCTGGATTCACACAGCTAACGTATTGTAAAAGTCTGGATTCACACAGATAACGTATTGCAAATGTGTTGATTCACAATAATGTTATAAATGGCTGGATCCACACAGTCAATATATTGTAAATGTATGGAATCACATGGTCGATATGTTGTAAATGTCTGGATTGATTCACACAGTCAATATGTTGTAAATATTTTGCTTCGCAGAGGAAATACGTTGTAAATAGTTGGAGTCACAGTCAATATTCGGTAAATGTTTGGATTCACACATTTAATATGTTGCAAATGTCTTCTTTCACACAGTCATTACGTTGTAACTGTCTTGGTTCACATATTCAATATGTAGTTAATGTCTTGGTTCACATAGTAAATATACTGTACATGACTGTCTTGATTCACAGTCAATATGTTATAAATATCTAGATTCACAGAATCAATATGTTATAAATATCTAGATTCACACAATCAATATGTTGTAAATGTCTAGATTTGCACAGACAATATGTTGTAAATGACAGGATTGACACAGTCAATATGTTATAAATATCTAGATTCACACAGTCAATATGTTGTAAATGTCTAGATTTGCACAGACAATATGTTGTAAATGACAGGATTGACACAGTCAATATGTTATAAATATCTAGATTCACACAGTCAATATGTTGTAAATGGCTGGATTCGCACTGTGCCTGTTGAAGAGAATATGTTTTTATTTAAGCAGATATTTATTTTGTTTACTCTTCAGTTCCAACACTTTGGTTGCATAATGAAACGATAAATACCCGTAGAATTATCATGGATGTCTAAACAATATTGGTATTTACATATTGCAATTGGCCTGTGTTGTCTCATGTTATCTCTTAAATATGTTCTATATTAATTAACAATAGTGAAGGAAATGCTATGAAGTCTGTCTTGTCATATTATGCATGTTTACTTGAATTAAATAGGTATATATCAACACAGCCGTCTAAATTTGGCATTCGTCTGAAGTAATCAGACCGACCGTCTTACATAAAACGATAAAGACCTGTCTAAACACTACAATAAAGACATTACATAAATATGCCATTGTATCTTTAAGTAATTTATCGCTGATAGCTGTAAGAGACTTATGCAACATAAAATGCACAATGTCAGCATTAGAAATATTTCTGTATGTGTTGATTACAGTAGAACCTGCCTTAAAAGGGGTGCAATTATGGGACTGTAAGGCAGGTGGTAGCTTAATGCAGGTCAAACGTAATGCAGAAAACTTCTAGAAAGGTCCTTCTGCATTACATTTCTTCATATATAATAATAAGTGATCCAGATAATTTTTATGCGTAATTTTAAACATTTTCAAGAATAGTTCCTTTATTTCTCCACCAAACTCTGCACTGTGACAACTCTTTAGAATCATCTCGATGAGATGATTTTAAAGCGTGGTCACAGTATAGCGTTTGATGGAGAAAGGACGATATCTGTAGCTCTGATGATTGATACATAACTGTTTAATGTGTGTGATCATTTGAGAATGCGATGTAATTACTTGAGGCCATTTGCAAAAACTAAACCAATTGGGCTGTAATAATACTCCAGTTCACTGAATGCAAAACGTGCATGTTTGAATTGTACCAATATAAAAAAGGATCTGAAAATGTGTGATCCTTCGGAAGCAAAAGTAGAAATACAAAAAGAGAAAAGTTCAGACTCGGTTTTTTTGAGTCTGTTCATGAGTAGTAATTAAAAGTGCAACACTACTCACGCCCCCTAACACCGGCTTAAGCAGTATTCATTTTCCAAAAGTTAATACAATCAAAACTAATGATCCCGAAGGACCAGCAAATATGATTACACTGAGAATGAAGTACGGGGCGACTTGTTACAGCCGCCACACACACAAGCACTTAACACCTGCAGATGTGAAGTATATATTATTCTGAAAATGGATGAAGAATACGAAATGCATAATTCCTGTAGTTAGTGATGCGTTTTACATGCATAAGACAAACATATACCAAATATGCCCGAGAATAAATTGTGCTAACATCGTGAAAAAATTAGAAAGGAAATATAGATAATGTTTTACAGATAATTTGTCTTAACCCATTGCTTCATAGAGCAGATGACTCCTTTAGGAACCGTCTGATCAGGGTCTGCTCTGTTTGCTTGTGATATAATGTAGATAGGATTCTACCATGCCATGACTAAATATTCCTGTGTCCTCGAGCTATCATTATAATTAATGTAAATTACTATTCATGATGTCATCATTTGTTACATAAAAATCATTGTGTAAAGGGTAGACCCATTACCTCATTGACTATTTTTAGATACAACCTCTGAATAAATCTACCGAAAATGAGCATTAACTAGAGAAAAGGAAAATTTTAGAATTTTGTAGTTTGAAACCATTGGGATAAATAGAGTATTTGTTAATATAGTAGCAAATGCTCTATTTATTTCAATGGCTTCATAAAGTGACTTTTAGAGAGTCGTCAAAAGTCGCCAAAATGAGGGAATGGGTTAAGACGCAATGAAATCATTATCTTTCTCAAATGTACTTTCCTTAATGTAATATTTGCAGTTAAGTCTTTTGAAAACAAAAACAACAACAAAAAACAATAACAACAAAAATCAAATAAAAACAAAACAAAACTTTTGACCGATTCATATGTGTCATGCGCACGCTTTCAACTTCAAATGAAACTATTTATTTTATATCAAACAAAAATATATGAGTTTGAGCATACTGTTAGAGAAAATTGAAAACAGAAATTGAAAACAGAAATTTAATACAGAACATGTAAGTATTAAATGCATGTTTTTATGGAAAATTTAGGGAGTTAATCTTAAATAATAACAACCACAAAATTGAGTGAATCCGTGAGTTACAGTTATTGTATGTGCATGAAATTTAGACCCCATGACATACTGAGAGAAAAATAACCACATCGACACATCACATAAAAAAAATTCGGTTCTGCATCTTAAACATTTGTGGACATAGATAGCAATTTTCTTTAATACGTCATCACAGATATGCGGGCAGCGTAGTGTTACATTATACAGTGCTCCCTCTCTACAACGACACCCTTTGGGATACGAAGATTGTATGTGTTGTTCAGAGGGAGTTGTTATAGGGAGGGAAAATCAAACATAATTAGCTTGTTTGCAGATCCGCAGATCAGGTGTATTTCGAGAACTAAAACCGTTATGCCTTAATCAAACCCTATGTTGTGACCACTCTTTAGAATCGTCACAAAGTGACGATTCTAAAGAATGGTCACAACATAGGGTTTGATAGAGGAATAAAGAAAATACGATGGAAAAAAGTTGTTTCTGGAGCCTTGTTGTTTCGGAAACAGTGAATCTGTTTGCCATTGTGAGTCACGAGCCGCTTTCAACTTCAAACTTATACATTCTTGTGATTATTTTGTATTTCGAGTTTTCATTATCTACTTACTGGGTTGTGTGGATGTTTTCTGGACAGAATTAGCAAATGCATTTTTCTGAAACAATTTAATGCCAAGGGGTAAAATTGACAACTTCTGAATCTTATCAGTACCACAGTAGCACAAACATGTAGAATTAACAGAGTGCACCAAAGTGCTATACAATGCGTCAGTAAACAGCGTGACTTCCATTTGTGCGCATGCGTTTAAATATAGGTCATTTCATCGAACTGACGTACCGTTGTATGACCGCGTTTGTAATATGACGTCATTCAAGCAGGAGTACCTTTCAGTAGCATCGTTTCTAGATGATATGACCTAACTTTCCGATTCACTCCGTCCCATACGTGTATTATGGGATTCATGTCTGGTGATACAGCGGGTCAAGGTAAGACGGTGTAAAAAGCTCTATAGAGCTTAGTAGTACGTTATTTGTATCTATCTATAGATCTAATTAATTTTGCAAACTGCCTAACAGTCAATTACGCTCTTTCTCAATATGAACAAGGGCATGTTGTATTGCTATGCAAGACATGAGTCCCCCACCGGACTGAAAAAGAAACTCCACTCTCCCCACCCCACCCACCCATGGTGTGGTTGACCATGGTATATACATGACCACCTGAATGGTATTAGTACCTACTTTCATACATTGAATCAGTAAATAAAAAGTTATTGTCCCGACAAGAAAATATGAAAAAGGGGAGTAACTCCAAAAATATTGATGCTAGAGTTATTGCCTTTGTGCATGACACTACACCTCATCATGCTTGTTCCATATGAGAGGTTTCAAATCAATTGAACCAGTACATGAAGAGTTATTAACTGGACAAGAAAATATGAAAAGGGCAATAACTCCAAAAATATAGATGCTAGAGTTACGGCATGACACTACCCCTCATCATGCTTGTTCCATATGTGAAGTTTCAAATCAATTGAACCAGTAGATAAAGAGTTATTGTCCTGACAAAAAAATACGAAAAAGGGGAATAACTCCAAAACTATTGATGCTAGAGTTATGGCCCTTGTGCATGACACTACTCCTGATCATGCTTCTTCAATGTGTGAAGTTATAATGAATTTGGCATAACTTTGTAGGAGATATGGCCCGGACACGAAGCGTGACAGACGGACGGACGGACGGACGGACGGACAGACGGACGGACAGACGGACGGAATCGAGCAAACCTATAGTCCCCCAACCGGTAACCGGTGGGGGACTAATAACTGCAAAACAACAAAAACAAACAAGACAAAAGTTTTGACCGATTGATTAATACGTCACATCTGAATTAAATCTGTTTTGCCAATGTGAGTCACGTCCCGACGTTCAGGACGAGTGTTAAAGCGTGTGTTCTGTTGAATGCAAAACCAGTCAATGGGGGAATGTTTAAACATTTGACATTTAACCTTTAAGCCTGCTGAGAGAATAAGTGTTTCAAACTTCAAGCTATAAACAGTTTATCTTCCAAGATGCAATCAAGGTGTCAATCAGTCTGGATCTTTAATACGATACGGCGATCATTAGTGCTAAATCGTGCGTTCCGTTGAATGCGAAAGCAGTCTACAGGAACATTTGAAATATTTCACATGAACCCTTTTCTTCATATAAACGCATTTTCACGCATTTGCAAATAGAGTAGACTAAGATCAGATGGCTCCTATTGGAGCCGTCTGATCAGTGTCTGCTATGTTTGCTAATGAAATTTGAAAGATGTGTTTCTTTACTTTCTAAAATTGGAACAATGTTCCACCTTCCATATTTCATTATAAGATGTTTGTCCAAGAATATTCATTGGGTATTAAACTTTGAAATAAACGTAGAACAGGGAGAGGGTTAAACCTTTAGCCTCTTGAGCAAATTATTTTACAAAATTCAAACAAAGAATAGTGTTTTCTACCAAAATGGATTCGGTGTGTTAAAGAGTCTAGATCCTGTGTGAAAAGTAGTTAACCCTTTCGGCGCCAAATTTCTAATTGTCGTCTGCAATCCAAGTTTGTCAAATCATACAGTAAAATAAGGAAATGAGATAAATAAATGCAAATTTCAAAGGAATAAAGCACATATATAGAACTAGAGATTGAGACAAATAGTGAAGTCACTGATCAGACGCCGCCTTGAAAAGGCGGCGTCTGATCTGGGACTGCACTATTTGTCTTGGTGGATTTACACGACTGTGGCGGTGAAAGGGTTAAAGAGCAAAGGGTTGATACTTCCCCTATTCTATATTTATTCAAAAATTCAATATCTATTGAATAGTCATGGACACAACAGTTCAAATGAAATATAGTAGGTGGAACATTGTAGCCGTTTTAGAAAGTTAAGAAACAGATCTATCACATTCCTTAAGCAAATAGAGCAGACCATATCAGACGGCTCCTATGGGAGACGTCAGATCTAGGTCTATGTTTGCAGATGCGTAAAAAGGCAATACTTAACATAATATTACCACTCCAGATAATTGTAATAAATATAACTGAACATACTTTTATTTACTAACTCAAAGTATCATTATTACAATACTAATAACTAAGCGACGACTGACTCAATTTACACCTCTATAAATAGGCCACATAAGTGGCCGTTCAAAGCTTGGAAGCGTTACTCGACGTCAGTATACACTGACCCCAAATCGAGGGCTTGGTGCAAAACTATTCTAACTCCTTCACTAAAGTGAAGGAGTTAGAATAGTTTTGCACCAAGCCCTCGAAATGAAAACTTTACATCAACTTCAAACCTATACATTCTTGTGATTAATTTGTATTTCGAGTTTCCATTATGTACTTACTGGGTTGTGTGGATTTTTGTCTGGACAGAATTAGCAAATGCATTTTTTCTGAAACAATTTAATGCCAAGGGGTTAAATTGACAACTCTCGAATCTTATCGATACCACAGTAGCACACGAATTAAGAACGCGTCAGTAACCAGCGTGACTTCCATTTGTGCGCATGCGTTTAAGAATATGTCATTTCATCGAACTGACGTACCGTTGTATGACCGCGTTTGTAATACGATGCCATTCAAACAGGAGTACTTTTCGGATGTCAGTAATGGTATCGTTTTGATGATATGACCTGGCTTTCCTACTCACTACCGTCCCATACGTGTTTTATGGGATTCATGTATGGGGATACATCAGCCAGAGGACCGGAGTTAAAAGCGCTATAGAACTTATGTTATATATAATGTGTTTTACTGTATAATTATTTCTTTGCGATTTAGAAAGACGTTGCATTATTAAATATTAATAAATTTCAAAAGTAAAATATGTATTGTTATCTCTATTAAACAGTAAATCCTTAACCCTTTCCCTCATATAAACGCTTTTGCACGCAATTGAAAATAGAGTAGACCCAGATAAGACGTTTCCTATGGGAGCCGTCTGATCAGTCTGCTCCAATTGCCAATGGAATTTGATAGATCTGTTTCTTTAGTTTCTAAAATGGCTGTACTGGTTCCACTTTCCATATTTCATTATAACTTTCTAGAAATAAAGAAATTATTCTTGAAAATGTTTTAATCTACGCATCTTATCCGGAACTTTGGATTATACGATACAGAACATTACTTACATCTTGAGATTGCGGATAGTTTCTCACTGGCTTAACACATCTAAAAACATTGTGACGTCACTTGTTTCCTATTTGACGATGTTTAGTGCCGTTCCCTTGTGTGTGTGGTGCTCTATGTAGGACTAGTTTAACCTATTCCCTCATACTGGCGCCTTTTGACGTTCCTGTAAAACTCACTTTCTTAAACCATTTTGATAAATAGGGCATTTGCTCCACAGGGGCAAATGTTCTATTTATCACAACTGTTCCAAAAAGTACACAATTCTAAAATGTCCCCTTTCTCTAGTAAATGCCCCTTTTCAGTAGATTTATTCAGAGAGGTTAGGTCTAAATACAGCCTATGATGTAATGAGTTAACCTCAAAGGCAATTTGTTATCAGACAGTCAATACCGATCACCGTTATTCCTATATCGTGCATGCAAACGTGTAAATAGTAGTTGAACTTCGATATCTCGAACTCGGATAACTCGAACTACTGGATAACTCGAACAAAAAGTTCAGTCCTTCCAAAACTTACAATACAGAATTGCTCCAGTAATGTATCTCTACAGATATCTAGAAACACAAGTGACAGCTTACTACATGTATAAAGTAATGCTGAAAGCTCCTGCAGGCGCTTTCAATATTACTTTACACCTGTATTAAGCCTGGGCCTTGAGAAATTGTTCAAATCAGATGACTCGATCTTCTATTATCTCGAACTAGTTTGTGTGATCCCTTGGAGTTCGAGTTATCAATGGAACTCTTCTAAATCGGACGTTAAATTCAGCATAAATACCGGTATAGGAGACAGGTGGACGCTTACTGCAGGGTAAAAGTCACACAGAAAGCTCCTATAGGAGCTTTCTGTGTGACTTGTACCCTGCATTAAGCAGCCATCGGCCTTAAAGTATCTAAATTCTTTCTGCTAAAATTCCGTTTTAGAGGGGTTTTATTGTATTTGTTTTCAACATTTACAATGCTTATCTGATTTCTAACTTTCAAGGACTTCCGTCGTCTGTTAGAATATTATTATATTTGTTTAGTTCCTCGTGTGATTTATTTCCTATATATTAGGTAATATCGTCTAAATTTAATTTAAAACCCATCCAAATTTTCGTGGCGGAGAGATCATACAAAAACAATGGTTCTAGCGACAAACCAATGACATTTGTTGATATAGAAAACAGTGCAGAGTCTGATGAGAGCACTCCTTCGAGAGCCCTATAATCTGGATCTACACTGTTTGCCTTTGTGACGGGAGTTTATTGGTTAAAATAATGAAACGATTGATTCTGCGGAACACATTATACCCAGTGCATCTAACAAATCGAGGGCTTGGTGCAAAACTATTCTAACTCCTTCACTTTGTGAAGGAGTTAGAATAGTTTTGCACCAAGCCCTCGAAATCCTATTAGCCTTTTACCCGTTGGGAAAAATATGGTCTGTTATTTTGATCTATTCAATTTAGTAAATAAAAAGTTATTGTCCCGACAAGAAAATATGAAAAAGGGGAGTAACTCCAAAAATATTGATGCTAGAGTTATTGCCTTTGTGCATGACACTACACCTCATCATGCTTGTTCCATATGAGAGGTTTCAAATCAATTGAACCAGTACATGAAGAGTTATTAACTGGACAAGAAAATATGAAAAGGGCAATAACTCCAAAAATATAGATGCTAGAGTTACGGCCCTTGGGCATGACACTACCCCTCATCATGCTTGTTCCATATGTGAAGTTTCAAATCAATTGAACCAGTAGATAAAGAGTTATTGTCCTGACAAAAAAATACGAAAAAGGGGAATAACTCCAAAACTATTGATGCTAGAGTTATGGCCCTTGTGCATGACACTACTCCTGATCATGCTTCTTCAATGTGTGAAGTTATAATGAATTTGGCATAACTTTGTAGGAGATATGGCCCGGACACGAAGCGTGACAGACGGACGGACGGACGGACAGACGGACGGAAAGACGGACGGAATCGAGCAAACCTATAGTCCCCCAACCGGTAACCGGTGGGGGACTAATAACTGCAAAACAACAAAAACAAACAAGACAAAAGTTTTGACCGATTGATTAATACGTCACATCTGAATTAAATCTGTTTTGCCAATGTGAGTCACGTCCCGACGTTCAGGACGAGTGTTAAAGCGTGTGTTCTGTTGAATGCAAAACCAGTCAATGGGGGAATGTTTAAACATTTGACATTTAACCTTTAAGCCTGCTGAGAGAATAAGTGTTTCAAACTTCAAGCTATAAACAGTTTATCTTCCAAGATGCAATCAAGGTGTCAATCAGTCTGGATCTTTAATACGATACGGCGATCATTAGTGCTAAATCGTGCGTTCCGTTGAATGCGAAAGCAGTCTACAGGAACATTTGAAATATTTCACATGAACCCTTTTCTTCATATAAACGCATTTTCACGCATTTGCAAATAGAATAGACTAAGATCAGATGGCTCCTATTGGAGCCGTCTGATCAGTGTCTGCTATGTTTGCTAATGAAATTTGAAAGATGTGTTTCTTTACTTTCTAAAATTGGAACAATGTTCCACCTTCCATATTTCATTATAAGACGTTTGTCCAAGAATATTCATTGGGTATTAAACTTTGCAATAAACATAGAACAGGGAGAGGGTTAAACCTTTAGCCTCTTGAGCAAATTATTTTACAAAATTCAAACAAAGAATAGTGTTTTCTACCAAAATGGATTCGGTGTGTTAAAGAGTCTGGATCCTGTGTGAAAAGTAGTTAACCCTTCGGTGCCAAATTTCTAATTGTCGTCTGCAATCCAAGTTTGTCAAATCATACAGTAAAATAAGGAAATGAGATAAATAAATGCAAATTTCAAAGGAATAAAGCACATATATAGAACTAGAGATTGAGACAAATAGTGAAGTCCCTGATCAGACGCCGCCTTGAAAAGGCGGCGTCTGATCTGGGACTGCACTATTTGTCTTGGTGGATTTACACGACTGTGGCGGTGAAAGGGTTAAAGAGCAAAGGGTTGATACTTCCCCTATTCTATATTTATTCATAAATTCAATATATATTGAATAGTCATGGACACAACAGTTCAATTGAAATATAGAAGGTGGAACATTGTAGCCGTTTTAGAAAGTTAAGAAACAGATTTATCACATTCCTTAAGCAAATAGAGCAGACCCAGATCAGACGGCTCCTATGGGAGACGTCAGATCTAGGTCTATGTTTGCAGATGCGTAAAAAGGCAATACTTAACATAATATTACCACTCCAGATAATTGTAATAAATATAACTGAACATACTTTTATTTACTAACTCAAAGTATCATTATTACAATACTAATAACTAAGCGACGACTGACTCAATTTACACCTCTATAAATAGGCCACATAAGTGACCGTTCAAAGCTTGGAAACGTTACTCGACGTCAGTATACACTGACCCCAAATCGAGGGTTTGGTGCAAAACTATTCTAACTCCTTCACTAAAGTGAAGGAGTTAGAATAGTTTTGCACCAAGCCCTCGAAATGAAAACTTTACATCAACTTCAAACCTATACATTCTTGTGATTAATTTGTATTTCGAGTTTTCATTATGTACTTACAGGGTTGTGTGGATTTTTTTCTGGACAGAATTAGCAAATGCATTTTTTCTGAAACAATTTAATGCCAAGGGGTTAAATTGACAACTCTCGAATCTTATCGATACCACAGTAGCACAAGAATTAAGAACGCGTCAGTAACCAGCGTGACTTCCATTTGTGCGCATGCGTTTAGGATATGTCATTTCATCGAACTGACGTACCGTTGTATGACCGCGTTTGTAATACGATGCCATTCAAACAGGAGTACTTTTCGGATGTCAGTTATGGTATCGTTTTGATGATATGACCTGGCTTTCCTACTCACTACCGTCCCATACGTGTTTTATGGGATTCATGTATGGGGATACATCAGCCAGAGGACCGGAGTTAAAAGCGCTATAGAACTTATGTTATATATAATGTGTTGTATATCCGACTAAAATTTTTACTGTATAATTATTTCTTTGCGATTTAGAAAGACGTTGCATTATTAAATATTAATAAATTTCAAAAGTAAAATATGTATTGTTATCTCTATTAAACAGTAAATCCTTAACCCTTTCCCTCATATAAACGCTTTTGCACGCAATTGAAAATAGAGTAGACCCAGATAAGACGTTTCCGATGGGAGCCGTCTGATCAGTCTGCTCCAATTGCCAATGGAATTTGATAGATCTGTTTCTTTAGTTTCTAAAATGGCTGTACTGGTTCCACTTTCCATATTTCATTATAACTTTCTAGAAATAAAGAAATTATTCTTGAAAATGTTTTAATCTACGCATCTTATCCGGAACTTTGGATTATACGATACAGAACATTACTTACATCTTGAGATTGCGGATAGTTTCTCACTGGCTTAACACATCTAAAAACATTGTGACGTCACTTGTTTCCTATTTGACGATGTTTAGTGCCGTTCCCTTGTGTGTGTGGTGCTCCATCTAGGACTATTTTAACCTATTTTAACCTATTTCCTAATACTTGCGCCTTTTGACGCTCCTGTAAAACTCACTTTCTTAAACCATTTTGATAAATAGGGCATTTGCTCCACAGGGGCAAATGTTCTGTTTATCACAATTATTTCAAAAACTACACAATTCTAAAATGTCCCCTTTCTCTAGTAAATGTCCCTTTTCAGTAGATTTATTCAGAGAGGTTAGGTCTAAATACAGCCTATGATTAATCTCAAAGGCAATTTGTTATCAGACAGTCAATACCGATCTCCGTTATTCCTATATCGTGCATACAAACGTGTAAATAGTAGTTGAACTTCGATATCTCGAACTCGGATAACTCGAACTTCTGGATAACTCGAACAAAAAGTTCAGTCCTTCCAAAACTTACAATACAGAATTGCTCCAGTAATGTATTTCTACAAATATCTAGAAACACAAGTGACAGCTTACTACAGGTCTAAAGTAATGCTGAAAGCTCCTGCAGGCGCTTTCAATATTACTTTACACCTGTATTAAGCCTGGGCCTTGAGAAATTGTTCAAATCAGATGACTCGGTCTTCTGTTATCTCGAACTAGTTTGTGTGATCCCTTGGAGTTCGAGTTATCAATGGAACTCTTCTAAATCGGACGTTAAATTCAGCATAAATATCGGTATAGGAGACATGTGGACGCTTACTGCAGGGTAAAAGTCACACAGAAAGCTCCTATAGGAGCTTTCTGCGTGACTTGTACCCTGCAGTAAGCAGTCACCTGCCTTAAAGTATCTAAATTCTTCTCTGCTAAAATTCCGTTTTAGAGGGGGTTTATTGTATTTGTTTTCAACATTTACAATGCTTATCTGATTTCTAACTTTCAAGGACTTCCGTCGTCTGTTAGAATATTATTATATTTGTTTAGTTCCTCGTGTGATTTATTTCCTATATATTAGGTAATATCGTCTAAATTTAATTTAAAACCCATCCAAATTTTCGTGGCGGAGAGATCATACAAAAACAATGGTTCTAGCGACAAACCAATGACATTTGTTGATATAGAAAACAGTGCAGAGTCTGATAAGAGCGCTCCTTCTGGAACCCTATGATCTGGATCTACACTGTTTGCCTTTGTGACGGGAGTTTATTGGTTAAAATAATGAAACGATTGATTCTGCGGAACACATTATACCCAGTGCATCTAACAAATCGAGGGCTTGGTACAAAACTAGTCTAACTCCTTCACTTTGTGAAGGAGTTAGAATAGTTTTGCACCAAGCCCTCGAAATCCTATTAGCCTTTTCCCCGTTGGGAAAAATATGGTCTGTTATTTTGATCTATTCAATTTAGAAAATGTCCGATTCTATTAAGCCTTTGCGAACTTATTGACAAGATTTCAATTCATCTTGGATCCTGATGAGACGCCGAGTTACTTGGCGTCTCATCTGGATCCAAGCAGTTTGCAAATGCGAGTCAGATCGTGGGTAGCCTGATGCGGGTTAGCGGGCATTCCCCGTCTGAAGTTTTCCTCTCTACGTGTAAAAGCCTGATAAATCTCAAACATATGTATTCCGATGATGGAAATCTCTCGTTTGAATGACAACCTAGACGAATGCGATACGTAGTTGTGTTATATTAAATGAATACAGTCAGCATAAATCTCCTTCTCTCATCTTTGTTTGATAAGAGGGATCGAGCTTTATAAACAAACTTGGTATTTGGAAATGAGAAAATATTTTTTTGTTTGCAAACCATATGGGGTTGTTTTCTAAGACACTTAAACGCGATCACATTAAGGCTAGTAGACATTTCATCTAAAACCTTAGTCCTTGAACGGAATTGAAAACTGATTCGGACAATACAACACTCGGGAGAGTAGCTGAATCCATCCAAATGTAATGGTACATGCTCCCCCGGGACAAATAAGAATTATGTACTTTTGAAACCATTGTGATAAATAGAGCATTTGCTCCTATAGAAGCAAATGCTCTATTTATTGCAATGATTTCAAAAGGTGACTTAAATTACAGAGGCGTCAAAAGGCGTCAATAGTATTGAATGGGTAAAGCTTACATGGCAAAAACCGAACGTGTACCAAAAGTACAAAAATGAGTCATGCAGGAAACACCACATACAGAACAAACACTCGCCCGAACAGCAACACAAGGAAACAGCAAATGTACATAACTAGAAAAAACAACAAGAGACGCACAAAGACAAAACAAACATACAATAGGAGGAAGATGGAAGTACCGCCTTGGAACGGTCAGTGACAAAAGTCACTGGAAAGTCTACCCTGGTTAGACTTCGATTTTTTGTTTCATTTTGGCCATAATGTTTGCACCTGTCAGATTGATGTATCGCTAGCTACGCTCCTGACACTGACGCCATATTGAGAACACGGGGTGCACAAACAGCGATGCATAAAAAGTAAAAACAAATCCTCAATAATTATATAAGAGAAACTGGCCAATGGTATATGCGGAGGTCCAGTTAATACGCGTACATTAAATCATTTTTCTGAACAACTCCTTTATTTCTCCACCAAACCGTATATTATGGCTATCCTTTAGAATGGTCTCAATGAGACGACTCTAAAGAGTGGTCACAACATACGGTTTGGTAGAGAAATGACGATAAAGTACAGTAGAACCTGTCTTAAGCGACCTTACGTCGGAGAGGGGATACGTTTATTTACACTGTTTGATTTTTAGGGTGGGGATGGAATAAGTGTGAGGCTGGGCGCCCATAAACCGGTTTAAACCCCCCCCCCCCCCTCCCCCAGTGACTTTTGTCACTGACCGTTCTAAGGCGGTACATCCATCTACCCTCTATTGTATGTTTGTTTTGTTTTTGTGCGTTTCTTGATGTTTTTATAGTTATGTACATTTGCTGTTTCCTTGTGTTGCTGTTCGGGCGACTGTTTGTTCTGTATGTGGTGTTTCCTGCATGACTCATTTTTGTACTTTTATATTAATTGGACAAATGAACCTTAAAACGCAGGTGATTTCTCAATACAGGGCAAAACTAATGTAGAGAGCTTTCTGCAATATTTTCGTCCCGTATTAAGCTACCAACTGTCTTAAAGGTTCATAATTATACCTCTTTATGATGGTCGCTTAAGACAGGTTATACTATATTTGAGTACACACCTTTATCTGTTGCTCTGTATATAGATAAATATATGAACAGTTAAATACAGTAAAACCTCTCTATAATGACAACTAAATTACATTAAGTATTTTGTGTTAGAGGCAGGTGGCTGCTTAAAGCAATGTGAATGTAAAACAGAACGCTCCTATAGGAGCATTCTGTTTTACTTTCTTCTTGCTTTAAGCAGTCACCTGCCCTAAATATCAACTAATTAACACAATTTAATGGCCATAATAGAGAGTTTTTACTGTACAAGTATTTTAGATATCCACATTTACGTTTAACGTGGTAGTGTCTACACGCAACGTTGTCTAAAAATTCATAAATAATTTTGAATATATTCTGAAAAGAAGTATATCGCCAGAAAAGCAATCGAATAAACGCCGAAGAAGACAAAATTTTGATATCGAAGACCCGATGTTATTCGGCACTGTGATAGTATTTTTTAGGGTTGCCTATTAGTTTCGTTAAGTGTTCAGCTTAAGCCGATAATTTTTTTATTGTAGAACAAAAATATGAGTTTCGATGATTTTGTTTCACAAGGGCATTTTCGATATAAAAGTACAAAAATGAGTCATGCAGGAAACACCACATACAGAACAAACACTCGCCCTAACAGCAACACAAGGAAACAGCAAATGTACATAGGTAGAAAAAACAACAAGAGACGCACAAAGACAAAACAAACATACAATAGGAGGAAGATGGAAGTACCGCCTTGGAACGGTCAGTGACAAAAGTCACCGGGGGTTTAAACCGGTTTATGGGCGCCCAACCTCACCCTTATTCCATCCCCATCCTAAAAGACAGTGTAAATAAACTTATTACCAGTCAGAGTAAATCCTTGGAATTTGATTGGTTAGTTTGCCAAAAACTGCCGGGGTGTACAGTACCGTATTCAGCGGCTTCCACGGAGAATACAGAATAATTCAAATTTGACGCGTGACGTCATTCGTTTTGTTTTTATTTTTAGCGTCGATTCGAAATTTCATATCGTCCTTACTCCAATAATTCTATATGGATTACGACCAAATAGTCGATAATAAACGTAAAAAACTGTACCTCATACGTTCCTCAAATTAACACTATCAGCTTATCAGTACAACGTGTTACCGTTAATGTTTACAAATGAAGTTTCAATTCCTCTTTCTGAGACGACGTCATATTTGCTCTGTGATGACGTCATGTTTTCTTTGTCATGTCGTCATACAATTAGAGATCTAATGTCAGCAAAATAAGAGTTGTTCGTTTCTTAATTAGGTAAATCGGATCCCTGACTGGTAATAAATTCGTTACACGGTTATTTGACAGGGTGTACGGGCTGGTATGACCGGGTTAGACCACGTATTTCCTTCGGCTAACGCCTCAGGAAATACGGGATCTCACCCGGTCATACCAGCCCGTACACCCTGCCAAATAACCGTGTAACTAATAGTATCCCCTCTCCGACTAATCTACAACAACCGCGACAGCAAATCCAGTGGTAAAGTGCATGTATAACAATAAAACATTTAATTGTACATACTGTATCCACCTATCGCTAGTGTACTCAATGATTGAGCTGCAAACAGAGTAACTGTAGAAAAGTAATAAAGGGTACGACAAAAATGAAATAGTACAGATATCCGACGTTCTCCTTCCATTTCTGGATTTAAGATGTCGCCTTCATAGAGTACTAAACCTTTCTTGTCGGCGTACATGCAAAGAGGCCAGCGTGATTGCCAACTGTAAAAGGGTTCACAACCAAACATGCAGTATGTTGTAGTAATACAGGATCATATCCCTTTTTAATGAATTGTTTTATATATTTGATGAACAAAGTGAGAAAATGGGTATGTCCAATAATTTTACGAAGTTTGTAAATCACATCACCATAAAATTCAGGATGTGAAATACCGTGTCGCAAAAGTACCTTGAGATTACATTTGTACTTGCCAATAAGCGAGAGATTTCGATAGTAAAATTTAGAGAAAGTTTTTCTTAGTTTATGGTATCTATATCCTTGTTTAAGCAGTTTTTCAGTTAAAATGAGATTTCGACTGTTAAAATCGTCAATAGATGAACAAGCTCTAGCAAAACGAATAAGTTGAGATATATAAACCCCGTAAGATGGAGCACGGGGAACATCCCCGTCAAGATGAGGAAAATTTACAATATTAAAATCAAAATCATCTCTTTTGTCGTATATTTTAGAAGAAATCATTCCATTATTAATTTTAAGGTCTAGGTCAAGAAACGCTGCATAATTATCGGACGGGTTAGCTTTATTCAATTTGAGTTCTTTAGGATAAATTGTAGAAATCAGAGCATCAAAGAAAGGGTTATCTAAGTTAAAAATATCATCCAAATATCGACAAGTTTCATTGAAGGCTTTTATAATATCTTCTTGTGATTGAGGATTAAGTTCAATTGATAAACTTCATGATAATGATTGAACATGACAAATATATCACGTTTAATGATATTGAAAATATGCGTCTGATTCTATGGTGTGCATTTGTTCATATAACAGTATACATACATTCTTGAATAGCTCTGATCTAATATTTCGACCACTAAGGGCATTTTTCAAAGATTATCATATTTTTTACAAAGGCCCTTTGTGTACAAAATATTAGATCAGAGCTATTCAAGTACTTATGTATTATATTAATTCCCTTTTTGGAATGTTTTCTTCATTGTCATATAACAGTATAAACGTTTATGTAATTAATATACATGACGTCATTATTTCTCACATTGATATATATGGAGTAAAGTGTTATAGAACTACACACTACAGATGAACTTCGATATCTCGATCACGGATAAGTCGAATTTCGGACAACTAAAACCTCGATCCTTCCGAAACATACAATATAGAATTGCTCTTAAACGTATTACTACGCATATCTAGAAACACATGTGACAACTTAATGCAGGTCTAAAGTAGGAGCAAATGCTCTATTTATCACAATGGTTTCAAACTACAAGTTCTCAAATTTTCCCTTTCTCTAGTTAATGCTCCTTTTCGGTAGATTGATTCAAAGAGGTTGTATCTAAAAATAGCCTATGAGGTAATGGGCTAAGCGGCCATCAAAAGAGGTCTAATTATTGGTGTGTAAGGCGAGTAGTAGCTTAATGTAGGTCAAATGTAATGCAGAAAGCTCCGATATGAGCTGTCTGCATTACATTTGCCCTGTATTAAGCAACCGCCTGCTTTTTAGGGTTCATATGTTTAATAAATTAATGGCCGCTTAGGATAGGTTCTAGTATAAATCTATATTTTGAAGTTACACAATCAAACACGTAAGTGTTTTCAATCACAGATGCAGTCACTTGCAAAAGAGGACATTCCAAAATTCCCAAAGGTAATCATGAAATGGCTTGCATAATGTAATTGCAAATTGTGTGCACTATGGAACTTTGTTCCCGTTTTGCAATATAGTTGCACTTCGATATCGCGAACTCGGGTTAACTCGAACTAAAAGTTTGGTCCTTGGTATTGGGAGACATTGTAGATTCAGATATATTATTAGTTCAAAAACACACAGATGACCCCTTGTAGAAACCCTATGGGCTGTGTCTGTCCTGTTTCAAATGCGTGAAAAAAGCATTTGTATGACGGAAAAGATTAAATTATTCATAGTCGGAGTGGTGTGTGTACCATTTCAATTTGCTTTTCATCACTCTAAAGAGTTTTTTATCTAAATATGGTCAGACTCTGATAACACATAGTACAGTAAAAACTCTCTATAACGACCACTACATCGTGTTCATTAGTTAGTATTTAGGGCAGGTGGCTACTTAAAACAAGGTGAAAGTAAAACAGAACGCTCCTATAGGAGCGTTCTGTTTTACTATCACCTTGCTTTAAGCAGCCACCTGCCTTTATAACACAAAATACTTGATGTAAATAGTGGTCGTTATAGAGAGGTTTTACAGTACAGTCATTACCTCATTACCTGTGTCTGGCATATGTAACTGTCTAGCCTACGTACCACGCCTGTACAAATTAGCAGTCACATTATTTTTAGCATATGTTACGAATACATCTCTATGTTTGTGTCCGAAGTAACATTTGAAAGACTACATTAAGGCACAATAGATAAAGGTGCGTACTCAAATGCTTAAATCGCCATTTCTTCATCAAACCCTATGGTGTGACCACTCATTAGATTCGTCTCATCGAGACGAATCTAACGAGTGGTCACACCATAGGGTTTGGTGGAAATAAAGGATTTATTCATGAAAATGTTTCAATTAGCGCATCTAAACTGGACCTCTGTTTCACATTAGACTCAGTATAGCGTGACGTAAGAGACTTTAATGTAACTGCAGACACTCTTTTCTGTATTACAGTTAGCATAAAACATCTACACAGTGAATGCATTAACCCATTTGTGCACTCGATCCCATATATGGGTCGTAGGCAAACAGTGTAGACTCTGATCAGACGCCGCATCATGCGGCGTCTGATCAGAGTCTACACTGTTTGCTGATAGGAAATTCAATATAAAACAAAACAAAAATTTAGACCAGACATTCCTTGGAAACAAATTGAACTAATCCAATATATAAGCATGGAAGAATCCACTGGGAGCAAATGGGTTAAGGTACTGTTAAGAGCAACGTTAACCCCCTTGGTTCAGCAAACCGTGTTGACCCTGATCAGAGGATTCCTCTAGGATCCTTCTAATCTGGTTCAAGACGGTTCGCATATGACCTTTATATGGGATCGCGGGATTGAATTGTTTATGGAATATAGAGATCGTCGTCCGAATAACATACGACTATTAGAATAGTGAAACAAAAGTACGATTATGACAGAGTATTATCAAACTAACAAGTACAGCAGTTGCAGAAATTAGACTCCATCAAAACCTTGGATAAATGACAGTAATGCATTATCCGTGGATTGCAATGCTATACGGAGACATTTTAAATGCTTTTTTGGTGCTGTGCGTGACAGTGATGTATAGGTAGTTTGCTAAATAATTGTTAGCAGCTCATGTTTGCTGTACTTGTTTGGCGAATAAACGTCCCTTCAATAATATTTACATTCGCCCTGCAACGTCCTTATATAACCTTATTCTAAAAAGAAAGTTGCATTTTCCCATGAACGTTCATTTCAATACCGGTTTGAGTCGGTTCTCCTTTTCCCAGAATTCCGCTGTGTAAGCGCGGAGTAATACTGTACTGACCCAGTTATGACCTATTTTAAGATTTATCAATGGGGAATCGATACGTGACAGCGGCCCTGAAAATTTGAAATGTGGCATCTTCTTACTGAGAATTTTCGCTTGAATA
The DNA here is from genome assembly GCA_963576725.1 of Azorinus chamasolen. NCBI lineage: Eukaryota > Metazoa > Mollusca > Bivalvia > Cardiida > Solecurtidae > Azorinus > Azorinus chamasolen. The sequence goes on along the minus strand of OY755253.1, from coordinate 63,049,057 downwards.
CATAAAATTGCCAACTTTAACAGCCGTGGCGTATCAAAATATATTATCAAGTAATGAGTGAAGCATAAATAAGTCAATGTCCTTACCGTTAACCATAGGCACTCGATGACAGGAACGAATTAAATCGATGAAATCGATATAAATGAATAAAAAACACTTTGCTTTGTCCAAATCTTACGATAGATTGTCCAAAAACTCAGTTTTTATATAAGCCTGAATTCCCGTGTCATGGTGTATATAAAAAGACAAGGTTCCTCTCTCGCCATTTTTTTTAAACAACGGAAGTGCCGATATTTTACACTGACCCGGCTAGCTCGCGGTTTTGTACGTCCTTTTCGGGAACCAGTACCAAAGCTGTATTTCGCGGGATATGTCATTTTCTCGAAATTTATGTAAACAAAACAAACTGTTTAATCAGCAGCAAGATCTGTGCTTTAATCTAGTGAAAAAGGGACACAGTGTGTGTATTCTCGGACAGGGTGGTACAGGCAAGTCATTTACCATCAGGAAAATTGTGAAAAGCTTAAGAAATGAAAATAACATTAGTTTAACATGCTACACGGGTGTTGCGTGTCTGCAATTTCAAGAGCTTAAGCCAATGACTCTTCATAAATTTTCTGGTCTAGAAGATGGGCGACATACGAAAGAACTTATTGCATATCTCTTGAAAACAGATGAGAATTTTGAATCTACACTTGCAAGGATACGAAATACAGATATATTGATAATTGATGAAATTTCTATGGTCAGCAAGAGAGTTTTTAATCCACACTGGATCCGTGCATGCATCATTCTTTTTTTTAGTTTCAACTGTTTATTTATTCTTTATAGATGGATTGACTATTAATCGAACTTGCAATTTGACTCACTGAACTTGTAATTCAATTTTGCTCTAGGGAACTTGATCAATAAATGTAAAAATTACATGTAATTATCAATATTCAAGTTATTTTATGTATGGCAACCTGAAATACATATTAAAATAATATGTTATTACCATTTTTCCAAGTTGGTATGGTTCGCCATTGCAGGTTCTCAAAAAAAAATCCGCTGTCAAAATATTCATCTGTCGGCAAACGACGGTTGAATTTGGCGCTATTGAATCCGGATAATAACAATACGCTGGTTCCGAAGTGGACGTACAAACCCGCGCGCTAGCCGGGTCAGTGTAAAATATCAAGTACTTCCGTTGTTTAAAAAAATGGCGAGAGGGGAACCTTGTCTTTTTATATACACCATGACACGGGAATCCAGGCTTGTATAAAAACTGAGTTTTGGACAATCTATCGTAAGCTTTGGACAAAGCAAAGTGTTTTGTATTCATTTATATCGATTTCATCGATTTAATTCGTTCCTGTCATCGATTGCCTATGCCGTTAACAAAGAAAAATCCGAGAATAAAATCCAACGTTGTGACCCGCTTTCGATCAAGCATGGCGGGTGAGTAAATTGGCTTCGACACCGCGACCTACATTTAAGAAGATGCTTTAATACCAACATTTCATAAATATATATGATTTGAAATATCTCGATAATCTTTTCTTTAAACATAGCTGGACAATTTACTGATTAAAATCTTGTATTCATTCTATATTTATAATATGTGTTTGGGACTATGAATTTATATCATATATAGAGATCCTACTACGTTAGAAACGAACCTGGCAACGACCTAGATAGCGGCTATTACGTGACCGGTATATAATATTAAAAAAAATCCGTTGAAATATAAGAAATACAATGGAATATAAATATAAGAAATAAATGACGTGCTCCCGGTGTTCATGAGGTTATGCAACGCATAGCTTTACGAGCAAAGATTCACGTGAAGCCCTTCGGGCTTCACTAACTTTGCTCGTAAAGCTATGCGTTGCATAACCTCATGAACACCGGAAGCACGTCATTCATTTCTTAAATGACCTAATTCATATGCATTTTTTTTATTCGTAGACGAGCTGACACATATGCAAGTAAATGAAAATATTATAAACATTTATATAATTAACACATTGTGTGATTTCGTCCCTTTGGTTGAGTTTCGGTTTTGAATTGAAAAAGGGAAACAATTGCGCAACGATTCAGTCTTGTGTATGCATGTTATCCAAGATCATCTTCCTTACAACACTTACCGTCATCGATATGATTATCACTAATGTTCGTTACAAACAGTGTATACCCAGATGAGAGGGCTCACCTAAGTGAGCCCTCTCATCTGGGTCTGCACTGTTTGTCATGTTACGCATTCCTTTAGAAAAATCCCTAAGTATGCACCATTAGCTTGAACTGTTTGAAATTTGGACTAGTCAATTCGAAAAGTCAGCGTTGTAAGGGTTGACCGTTACCCTACTATCTATGACCGGGTCGGATTTACAAACAGTTTCGATCCAAATATGACGCTGAGTAACTCCGTGGTGCATCAGGGTCCAATCTGTTTCACATTCAGGCCAAGTCGCACTTAGCAGGCAAAGCGTTCATGTGTTTGATTTAATGTAAAACAGTACAACAAAACCTCTCTATAACGGCCACTAAATTACATCAAGTATTTTATGGTAAAGGCAGGTGGCTGCTTAAAGCAAGGTGAAAGTAAAACAGAACGTTCCTATAAAGAGCTTTCTGTTTTACGTTCAGCTTGCTTTGAGCAACCTACTGCCCTAAATACCAACTAATTAACACAATTTAGTAGTCGTTATAGAGAGGTTTTACTGTATGTCTGCAACTATGGCTAGTCTATCCGGAGGTGTTGCATTTAGTATTGCCTTTAACACTTTCTTCAATGAATAATGACGTCATGAATATCAATTAGGTTAATTTGATATAATAACACGTGGACACACAGGAATATTTCGTTATGGTAGAACCTTTAGATCATATATTATATCATAAGCAAACAGAGCAGACCCTGATCAGACGGCTCCTAAATGCGATGAAAGGCGTATTTATGGAGTAAATGGTTAAGTGTTTTCCGCAATGACGTGTATAACATTCGGTTGAAACCTAAAAAGGCGATTCTAGTATGAATACTTTTCTTTGCTTTCGCTCAACTATAAAGTATCACTCTTTCCCGTGCTTTTAGAACTATTTAAATACGTTTATCCTTGCTAAAATCCCATGTCTAAAATAAAGCTCAACTATACGTACTTCACTGACGTTAATCTCCGGTTTGAATGACAACATAAACATCGAAATGCTTCTTTCCATTTGCACGACCTTTCCTTATTTCCCGGAAACTTTTTATGTAATCGACACGTCAGATTTTTACAGTTAATTACAGTTGAACTTCGATATTTTGGGATAACTTGAAGTAAAAGCTCGGTCCTTCCAAAATTTACAATACAGAATTTTTCTAAGTTGTACAGATTCTAAAAACACATGTGGCAGCTTAATGCCGGTCGAAAGTAATGCTGAAAGCCCCTACATGAACTTTACTTTAGATGTGCGTTATGCTGTGATATTGAGAAATTGTCCAGATTAGAAACACGATGACTCGATTTTCTGTTATCTCAAGGTGCTTTGTATGGTCCTTTGAAGTTCGAGATATTGAAGTTCAACTATACGTTTATTCTGGTTTGTTTGTTTTCTTTGTTTCTTTGTGCTTTATTCTCTTTGTTTGTTTTGGAATTTTACATCGCTTGATCAGTATTTCAGTCATATCGCGACGTCAAGCTAATTGCAGGTGGAGCGAGACACCAGACTTAAATTTTTCTGTGCACGGAACAAAAGTAATTTTCCGATGCTCTGAAAAACACCTGGGGAGAAGCACCGACATACCATAAGCAAGCTGGAAGGCTTCACGAAATGCAATAAGAAAATGTCGATAGGACATTATATCACATCTTCATCTAAAGATATCAGCAAGTACTTGTCAATATTGACGATACGAAATGTCAAACATCACCATGATGACATGATTTATGTAAAATAGTTTCCTCTTAGATACACATAATTGGTTTTTGACAATAAGGAAATTAAAACCGGTTATTTTCTGGGAATGTAACTTTTAATAGCTATATTAGATGGCCGTGTCAATATTATGATTTGGCTATTATTACGAGGCACCGACTTAGAACTTCCTTTTCCAGGAATATTCCATCAGCTGGCAGAAAGGGTTTGCTCAGTGTTGGAAAAACTTAAAAATTACTATTCCTTGCATACAAAAAATCGCTATAATGTGTTCAAAAGAGTAGTTGTGCTTTTGTTTTTATATTGAATACTGTCTACCCGTCGATGTGCGGTTTTAAATCTGGATTTACATCGATTTTGTTAGACGATGCCGCTTAGAGCTAGATCTAACCGCGCGTTTTGCAATGCATCTTCACAGCGATTGTTGCTTTTCTTTTAAGTTGGATGCGTCCGGTATTTGCAAGTTTGTAAATCTATATCGTTGTGTGACCAGCAAGTCAGGGCGATAATCATTCTGTTCAGATGCTGTTTTCTAGTTTTTAATAAGTGCATCAAGGTCATGAAGTCACGTGGGACCATTGTTCCTTGCCTGGTCACATGACCGCGGCAGCGTCATCCTATATGACGTCATAAACCTCGTTCACGAGCTGTGCGCGTGTATTTAGAGTACTGACTTGCTATGGCGGCATACACGCTCTTGGACTTGGTGATTACAGAGTTGTTTTGCAGTAGACTTTGAAGTTTCTTAGATCTCGTTCATTTACAACAACTTTATATTGGCGTTATATTTTTGGTCTATGTCTTTGGTCCATTTTACAGTGATACATGAAAATACCTGAATATTTAGGCTTTGTTTGTTTACAGGATTATTGATCGGATATTGAAATGAAACCTATAGGCTACATGAGTATTCCTCAGTACAGAAGTGTTTACTACGATTAGGTATAGTATGTACGAAACAGGTTTGCATAATTTTATTGCTATGTTTGTAAATATCATAGAAGGTCTTTCAGCGTCATTTCATTTTGGGATCCTCAGCGAACAATCGTTCTTGGATAATTTTTGTCGTCATTTAAATTATAGCAAGCCATTCAATCATTCGTACTGAATTAAACGTTGGCTCTACAGCACCGGGCTATGGGTATTTGTTTTTAATGTACAGCTAGAGAACCAGGGCCCAGTTGACTAATGGTTCATTATTGTAGAACTTAATAGTTCATACTTACCTGTCTGCAACAGACTCAGTACAATTAAGTTAATTCACGCCCACAGTCATATAATCTGCATGAATTTTTTGAAGGATCTGTAACTATATGGGTCATGTCATGCAACTGCACCATGAATAGTCATTGTAACTGCACCATGAATATTCATATATAATAAACTATATATAAATGACATCATAAGATCTAAATGGCATATGTCCCAGGATATTTTTACTTGGACAGAAACTGTAGAATGGGATATGTACTATAGATAATTAAACAGTGCAGACCCCGATTAGACGGCTCCTATAGGATCTAGGTCTACTCTGTTTGCAAAGGCATAGCAAGGCGGATTTATGGAGTAAAGGGTTAAGTAGACAAGTCGATTTGGAAAGCTATGTTAATTTTGTAGACAATGTCTAAAAGAAGGAAGGTGGGTCAGGCCGAAAATGTGCAGTCATCTAAAGCAGCCAGAGCCGTTGACGGGGGCACGGATAACATAGTTCAGGAGGTTGTTAAACAGCTTGCGCCAGCCATCGTGCAGACGGTACGGGAGGCCATTGAGCAAGCTGCCAATTTTTCAGATCCTGCCAATGAGGTGCCATTGCCAGGTATAGTTGTCGGTGCCTCTTGTGATATTGATGCACATGTCAGTGCAGCGATTAAAGCCAAAATTTGTAATGGAGAATATGTTGATTTAGCTAGCCTTTTGCAGTCTCCGTTTGCAAATAATGACAAGGGCAGCCATCTCTCTATCGTAGACGGTCAGATTATAGCCAGACCAAAGTCGAACTTTCCCAAAATTCTGGACATTGAGAAATGGACAGATGCTTTCATGATATTTATCAATGTCTATGTTGGTGCGCATCCGGAAAAAGTTCAAGATCTTATGAAGTACATGAGTACAATCAGGCTAGGGGCAAAACGCTATGGGGTATAGGTTGGAAGCTTTATGATGAACAATACCGTTTAAGACAGGCACGAAATCCGATGAATTCGTGGGCATTTATTGATCAGTTGTGGATGTTATATATGTTTTACGCACCGCCCATGCACAGGCCGTTGAATCAGAGACAGTTACCTAACAAATGTTATAATTTCAACAATGTTTATCTAGGGCATGCCATTTCACACATAGGTGCTTAAAATGTAATGGCTTCCACCCGGCTGCCTCTTGTTTAACAGGTTTTGTTTTTAGGCAGGGCACAGGTAGAGGCCGGTTTTTCCGTTTTCCACCTGGCATCTCAGGACAGACCAGCAGGCCAGTTGGGACAATGCCGAGGGAGAACGCCTTTAAACATTGAGCCATTATGTGAAGTTTTAAACAGTTATTCATTGTCTTCAGACAAACAATTTTTGGTGAACGGTCTTGAACATGGGTTCTCATTATCATGGTCCTATGAGTTCGCAGACAGCACATAACTTAGTTTCGGTTAAAAACAATATTGATGTTGCTAAGGATCTAATTATGAAGGAGGTAGGATTGGGAAGAATTGCTGGTCCATTCAAAGCACCCCCATTCAAAATAGGGAGTAGTGCCAAAAAAGGATGGTTCTTTTCGATTGATTCACCATTTGTCTTATCCACCAGGATCGAGCGTAAACAACTTTATAGATCCTGAATGTTTTAGTGTCCAGTATGCCACTTTCGACCAGGCTGTGGAATTGGTTAGTAGTTTAGGTCCAGGAGCATGGTTAGGGAAAATGGATATAGAGTCAGCTTTTCGGTTATTGCCCTTGGCAGAGTCAGAATTCAGCCTTCTGGGTATTAAACTCGAAGATAAATACTTTTATGATATGTGTCTACCAATGGGCAGTTCTATTTCCTGTGCAACGTTTGAAAAGTTTGCTACATTTTTAGAATGGGTATTATCTGTTAGGTCCAGGTCCCAGAATTATTTGCATTACTTTGATGACTTTTTCTTCGGCGACAGAAACAACACCAGGGACTGCGAAAACCTGATGTTTGTATTTCAGAAGCTTTGTTTGGATTTCGGTGTGCCTGTTGCAGAAGATAAAACAGTTGGTCCAGTGCAGGTGATAGTTTTTCTAGGCTTGGAGATCGACTTTATAGAAATGGTTGTTAGAATTCCTCAAAGAAAACTTCAAGAGCTTAAAAGTATGATCGAAGAGGCCCTTACCAGGAAAAAGATCACTTTACGTACTTTGCAATCCATTACAGGGCTGTTGATTTTTTTGTCTCAGAGCTATTCCATCAGGTCGGGCTTTTTGTCGGCGGTTATACGATGCAATGGCAGCAGCATCAAAACCGCACCATTTTATACGAGTCGCCAAAGGTATGAGGGAAGATTTTAAATGTGGTTGGTGTTTTTGGACTGTTTCAATGGTAGTTGCATATTTCCAAACACATTTTGGTCCATCAACTTTGATATCCATTTATTTACGGATGTGGCTGGAAATCATGAGTTCGGTTGTGCAGCCTATCCTGAGCCCAAGTGATTGTTTTTTTTCAGTGGCCAAAATCTTGGGTCAGTTCCAATGTATTAAAAGATTTGACCTTTCTAGAGCTAGTTCCAATTGTCATGGCGTTCTTTGCATGGGGTCAAAGTTTTGTTGGTCAAAAGATTTTGTTGCACACAGATAACCTGTCACTGGTTTCGGTTTTGAATAAATGTACTTCAAAGTCTACAAGAGTTATGCAGCTTGTTAGACCCTTAGTACTGCACAAGATGCTTGTAAATTGTCAGTTTAAGGCTAAGCACCTTCCGGGTTGTGACAATGGTATAGCAGATGCTTTGTCACGTAAAGACTATATACGGTTTCAGCTCTTGGCTCCAGATGATTCGCCCAAGCCGGATCCAGTTCCAGAAGCTGATCTCCGATTTGAATCTGAACAGTTGTTAGCGGCAGCATTTGCTCCTAAAACATTGACAGCTTACAATACTAGATTACTTTGTTTTAGTCAATTCTTGAAGCAAGTTGATCTTACTCCTCAGTGGCCACCTACTATTGAACACGTTGCACGTTTCATTGCACACATATCTTTGAAAAAATACTCCCCTGCTTCGGCACACTTATAATATATAGCCGGTATTGGTTACAATTGTAAAAGGCTAGATGTTAAAGATGTTACACAAAGCTTTGTTGTCAATGCTGCCTGGCCTGGACAAACTAAGCAAGACGACTGATAGTTGTCTGCCAATTACACCCAGTCTGCTAGACAAAATAGTAGAGAAGTTGTCAGGCCTTCACTTGTGCAAGGCAATCAACCTTTGATGGACCTCAGTTGGACATGCGAAGAAAAAGAGCAGAGGTATGGTGGCAAGAAAAAGGGGGACTAAGAACCAGACAATTGTCGAAATTTATTTATTTGTTGTTATCCGTTGAGGATCCACTTGACATCATGGTATTACACTGTGGAGGTAATGATATTGGGTCTACTCCAGCTTTGCAACTAAGGCTTTACATTTTGGATGAGTTGGATGTAATCCGATCTTTGGTACCGGGAGTATTGATCGTATGGTCTCAAATTCTGCCTAGGCGCAATTGGCGAGATGAACAGTCACATTCCTCATTAAAGGCATTTCAAAGCTCCTTATATAAGTGACCCTCCCTATATACACAGTATCCAGCTGTGCTTCTGCAGTGTCCAGTCAGGGTTCATAGCCGTAAGAGATAAAGTTATGCAATTATACATTGATCCTCTGTGATGGTAGCCCGCCTTATCAGTTTGTGTATCAGATACCTGACAGTCTGCTCTCAAATTACACAGCATGGGGTTAATGGGTCAACATTCCTTTCGAAATGCATTTAAATCAAGTGAGGGTTAGAGTCAATAATAAAATAGCTACTGAAGTTATTGGTAAAGGGGGACGGTTTATAAAGTACCCAGAAATTACAGAGGAAGATCATATTTTTGTTGACTGTGCATTTGTCAGATATGGGCAATAATTTATTTTTACATAGGATTCAAGAAGCATTTCAATGCTTTCTGATATCAGGTTGTGTGGCATTTCCTTCTAGATGAGCTGGTATTGCTTCAGCATTTGTATTTCTAATAAACCAGGAAATATGTAGTGTCGCAATGATTGAAATGGGTAAGAAGTGACAGTGGTAATGAGTCATATTGTGTAATGAGATAGCGGCTGGTAATGAAATAATGACTGATAATGTGTAATGAATGATAATGTTGATAATGTGTAATGGAATAATGAATGATATTGTATAATGAAATAATGGATGATAATTTGAAAAATGATAATGTGTAATGAAGTATTGGTGAATATTGTGGTTCTAATGATAATGAGGCCAGACATTTCAAACAACCCTGGTGGTTGCGTCGGCCATCGGACTGACAACGCTACCTCCATGGTATGGCGATGGCATGTAATGAAATAATGATAATGTATAATGAAATAATGAATGATAATGTGAAACATGATAATGTGTAATGAAGTAATGACGGATAATGTGGATATTGATAACGTGTGGTTCTAATGATAATGAGGCCAGACATTTCAAACAACCCTGGTGGTTGCGTCGGCCATTGGACTGACAACGCTACCTCCATGGTACGGCGGTGGCCTGTAATGAAATAATGATAATGTATAATGAAATAATGAATGATAATGTGAAACATGATAATGTGTAATGAAGTAATGACGGATAATGTGGATATTGATAACATGTGGTTATAATGATAATGAGGCCAGACATTTCAAACAACCCTGGTGGTTGCGTCGGCCATTGGACTGACAACGCTACCTCCATGGTACGGCGGTGGCCTGTAATGAAATAATGATAATGTATAATGAAATAATGAATGATAATGTGTAATGAAGTAATGACGGATAATGTGGATATTGATAACGTGTGGTTATAATGATAATGAGGCCAGACATTTCAAACAACCCTGGTGGTTGCGTCGGCCATCTGACTGACAACGCTACCTCCATGGTATGGCGGTGGCCCCCTTGTGCTCCTTACTGGGATAAGTTTTTAGCATAGAACGTTTGGGCGTTCAGTTGGGAGCACAAGGGGGCCATTTGGCGTGGTTTAGCGTTCTCAGCACTTTCCACACATTTACTTAAAACAATAACAGAATGGTGAAAAATAGACAATATTTAATAGGCTAAATTGATGGTAGGCAGCTGTTCCCAGGGTCTACCATTATTTTATTCTTGTAGACTGAAATCTACATCAATAGGTACTAATGAAGTTGAAGCTGTGGCCAATACTTGCCAATAAAATTTATGTATAATGATCTAATCTTTGTTGTTTTAGCATTCCTCGAAAATAATTGGTTTTTGACAATAAGGAAATTAAAACCGGTTATTTTCTGGGAATGTAACTTTTAATAGCTATATTAGATGGCCGTGTCAATATTATGATTTGGCTATTATTACGAGGCACCGACTTAGAACTTCCTTTTCCAGGAATATTCCATCAGCTGGCAGAAAGGGTTTGCTCAGTGTTGGAAAAACTTAAAAATTACTATTCCTTGCATACAAAAACCCCACCCACCCACTCCCTTTATTCATGCTGGGATCTCATGTTCAGATATATTTTTTGTTGCGCTTGGTTTCTTTCGTTTATTTGCAGGACTGCTGTAGCTCGGGTCATTCGGGGGGATAGGATCGTCGCAGCTTCAACTGCCTAGCCAAAAGTACAACTTCAACTGACTAATCGACAGTCCAAGATGGTGGCGTGGTTTAGCGTTCTCAGCACTTTCCACACATTTACTTAAAACAATAACAGAATGGTGAAAAATAGACAATATTTAATAGGCTAAATTGATGGTAGGCAGCTGTTCCCAGGGTCTACCATTATTTTATTCTTGTAGACTGAAATCTACATCAATAGGTACTAATGAAATTGAAGCTGTGGCCAATACTTGCCAATAAAATTTATGTATAATGATCTAATCTTTGTTGTTTTAGCATTCCTCGAAAATAATGAATGTATTTGTATAAAAAACGTTTTTCCGGTAGTATGCAATTAATGGGAACTATTTTGAGAGCCTCATTTCCGCGACAGAACTACATTAACCCCTTCCGTGCCACAATGACGGGTTTATGATATCACATGCAAACAATTTGGATCAAGATGAGACGCCGAGTAACTCGGCGTCTCATCAACATCCAAACTGTTTGACACTCCGTTTACTGTTTTATAAAGAAAATGGACGAAGTGCACACACGTACACTAAAAATAAACGAAACTGTGCCCAGCAGACGACAATGCTGGCACCGAAATGGTTAACCGCAAGACCTCTGTCATTGCACGACTTGATGCTTAACGCAACCATTACAATAACCATTACAATGCTGACTTTTCAAATGGAATATTCCAACATTCAAACAGGTCAAGCTTATGGTGAATATTTAGGTATTCTTCTAAAGAAACGTGTAACATGACAAACAGTGCAGACCATGATGAGAGGGCTCCTCTAGGAGCCCTCTCATCTGGGTCTATACTGTTTGCAAAGGATATTAGTGACTCGTGTCCCGCACAGTAAGGGTAAACCACAAGACCTTTGTCAATGAACGATTTGATAGCTGCAGACATTACATCAGAAATGTCAAAATCACTTTTCAAGCGTGCTCGAGGGCAGTGAGATTTAATATTTCATCATAAAACTTCATGCGCATATGAAATTGACTGTAAAACGTAAACCAACAGACTGATATTATTATATATATAAAACAAGTGGTTCTGTCACAAATGAAAGTAGGGTTGAACTTCGATATCTCGAACTCGAATAACGCGAACTTCGGGATTACTCGAACTTTAAGTTCGGTTTTTCAAAAACTTACAACACAGAATTGCTCTAAATTGTATTACTACGCATACATAGAAACGCATGTTACAGCTTAATGCAGGTCAAAAGTAAAGCTAAAAGCTCCTAAAGGAGCGCTCGGCATTAATTGAGACCTGCATTATGATGTGAACTTGAGAAATTATGCAGATCAGAGTTCGGATAACTCACACTTTTTTTGTACAGTCCCTTGAAGTGTTATGTATGACCATTGAGTTTCGTCCCTTTGTGTTTCGTCCTTTGTGTTTCGTCCCTTTTCAACACTGAATTTTCAGAGTGCAATAACTCATCAGTATGTAACTATACGAAATGTTTAACTCTTTTGGCGCCAACTTTAAAGTGTCGTCTGCAATAATAATTTCATATTTAATATAATTCTAAACTAAATAATGAAGGTATATTAGTAAAACATTTGTTTTAAAAAACTTGTATGCTTGGGCTAAACTAATATAGAAAACAGTGCAGTCCCAGGTCAGATGCCGCCTTTTCAAGGCGGCATCTGACCTGGGACTGCACTGTTTTCAATGGTGCCAACATGCGACATTGGCGCAGAAAGAGTTAACCTTGCTAGAGGAGTTTAAAGGGGACGTCCCTACATTCGACACGTTTCAAAAGTGTCTAAACTATAAAAGAAGTATATCGCAAGAAAACCTATCGAATAAACACAGAAAAAGACACTTCCATATGTTTGATGTGCTATTCGGCAATGTATTAGTATTTATTCGGCTCGCGTTTTAGTTTCGTTAACTGTTCGACCAAGGTCGATAATATTTTGTTGTAGAACAACAAATATAAGTGTCGATGAAAACGGTTTATTTTGTATCACAGGAGCATTTTTCGATATAAGTTCAATTTACAGTCTTCATAAAAATTATTGAACATAACAAATACCAAGTTTTATGGCATTATTGAAAATGTGCGTTCATTGTAGGGACTTCCTCTGTATATGACAAACAGTGTAGACCCTGGTCAGAAGAGTCATCTAAAAGTCCTCTGATCAAAATGTTTAAAAGCCTATATTTCTTTATTGTCGGTCATTGGAACCTAAATTGATAAGGTATACTTTAATTATTCTTCAATAACTTACACACTCACTCTAAACCGGACGTTAATTTCAGAATAAATTTATTTATATCGGTCTTGGACGCAGGTGGCAGTTTAATACAGCTTTAAAGTCATACAGAAAGCTCGTTTAGGAGCTTTCTGCAAGAGTTTCACCCTGCATTTAGCAGCCACCTGCCTAAAAGTATTTCATTTTTCCGTACTAGAATTCGGCTTTAGAGGGGTTTTACTGTAATGTATCAAGTGTAAAGCTAAAATAAACCAAACTCCGTTGCAGGTGTCTAGTTTTCTGTATAGTTAAAAAGGTTATATGATACATATACAGTAAGCCTCCTCTAAACCGTGTTAGTTTCTAATGTTTGGCATCTCCAGCCTGATTTCTTTTCTATTTTTGTACACAGATAATTATTTCATTTTTTTATTTGAAGCACAGAACCAGTCATTATCAATTAGTCAGCGTGTGTTGTGTAAGGCGGGCGTCCGTCGCCTGAGGCACGTGTCCTTCGGACATTGCACTGCCTTGATACATGAAAAAGACCGGGCCAATTAGTAAAACAATTTTTAGAAATATAATTAGAATTCCGTTTTAGGAAAACTTTTGAATTAGGAATTCATCTTGAAAAGATGTTTTGCTCAACCTATAGCCTGCTATTGGCGGATGAGTGAATACCTATGTAAACTGTTCGCAGACAGATGAAACGCCGAGTAACTCGGCGTCTCATCAGGATCCAAACTGTTTGACACCTTGATTGCATTGCATTTTGGTCGACAAACTGATTTTAAAAAAAATCTGTAAAAATAATTTGCTCAGCAGGCTAAAGGTTAAATAACAAACATAATCGAAATCCAATTTTAGACTAGCTGGACGTAGGCGTTTTCGCAGACGGATATTGAAAAACGCTTTAATGTTGCTCCATCAAATATTACATGCCGATTTCGTCTCTGATATACTCGAGGCTCTACTGACAATCCTTTAACCGATCAATCCCGAGTAGAGTCACGACGTCAATATGTTTTCATTCCCCTACGTCATCTGAAAGATGACGTAAATATAGACCTAACTAAAACGCCACCCGGCATACCGTGGTCCAGTATTGACTTGACGCCATAATGTATTTCGTCCGATTTGCTCACCCCTTGCCTGTTCTATGTTTTTCAAACTTCAGTATCTACTGAATATGCATGGACAAAACAGTGATAATGTAATATTGAACGTTCAGCGCTGTAACCATTTCAGAAAGTAAAGATACAGAACTATGAGCAATTCTGTAGGAGTCGTCTGATCTTGGTCTACCGTGTTTGCAAATGCATGAAAATGTGTTAATATGAAGGAAAGGGTTAACGATTTAAGCTCAATATGCATTAGATAAACTCGTCGAAATAAACAAAACATAAAACAAGATAAGTTTGTGAAACTGTATGCCCCCGATATGAACTTTGACCTTGATGTATGACATTGACCTTAATAAGTAAACCCTAAAATGTTCGCCGCCATAAGCTGCACATTCAGGCCAAGTTTGAAGTATGTATGGCACTGGCGACAAGATTATCGCCAACGTTAAAGTTGGGACCAAACCCATCAACCAACAGACAGACAGAACAAAAACAATATATTTGGTCTGGGTGTATACTCTTTGCCTATGTCACATATTTCGGATCACATGATGCTTATGGGTTAACCCTTTCCCTTATGTAAGTGCATGTTCACGCATCTGCAAACAGAGTAAACCAAGATCAGACTGATCAGGGTCAGCTCTGTTTGCTTATTGCGTAATATAGATCTGATTATACAGCTTCTGTCTGAGCCAAAATGTCCTGTGTTCATATACCGTTATTAAAGATAATATTATTAATATGCATGACGTCATGTTTTCTTACATGAATATGCAACATGGAAAGGCTTAAACGGAGAGAACAAAGAGTAACATCCCACAAAACAAGACGTTCAAATTAGTGTGAACGTCGGTCCTTATAAGGGTGACAGTATAATATTTGAGAAAATTTTGACCGAGTGTCATCAGTATTGTGACGAGACACCCAGTTGCTCGGCTTTAAATATGGATACAAAATGAGTTTGAAATGTCTGCAAATACTCGCCGCTTAGCACGGGAAGAAATAAATATTTGCTAGTTAATTTAAACGTCCCACCAGCAGTGTTTCATTATGTATCCCCCCATTTTTATATGGGGGAGACATATTGTTTTCGTGAGAGTTGTCTGTCTGTCTGTCTGTCTGTCTGTCTGTCTGTCTGTCTGTCTGTCTGTCTGTCTGTCTGTCTGTCCGTCTGTCCGTCCGTCCGTCCGTCCGTCTGTCCGTCACACTTTTTGTCCGGACGATAACTTCAATATGCCTGATGCCAGTTGATTGAAACTTCATATATGGAAAGAGCATAATGCGAGAAAGTGTCATGCACAAGGTCCATAACTCTGGCTTCACTAATGTAGGAGTTATTGTCCCTTGTAAAAAAACCAACACTTTTTTGTCCGGACGATAACTCCTATATGGCTCATGCCATTGGATTGAAACTTCATATATGGAAAGAACATAATAAGAGGTAGTGTCATGCACAAGGTCCATAACTCTATATAGGAGTAATTGTCCCTTGTAAAAAACAACACTTTTTTGTCCGGACGATTGACACTTCATAAATGGAAAGAGCATAATGAGAGGAAGTGTCATGCACAAGGTCCATAACTCTGGCTTCACTAATATAGGAGTTATTGCCCCTTGTAAAAAAATAACACTTTTTTTGTCCGGACGATAACTCCTATATGGCTAATGCTATTGGATTAAAACTTCATATATGGAAAGATCATGATGAGAAGAAGTGTCATACACAAGGTCCATAACTCTGGCTTCACTAATAATGAAGTTATTGCCCTTGTAAAAAAATCACATTTTTTGGTCAGGATGATAACTCCTATATGGCACATGCCATTGGAATGAAACTTCATACATGGAAAGATCATGATAAGAGAAAGTGTCATGCATAAGGTCCTTAACTCTGGCTTCAATAAATTGAGAGTTATTGCCCCTTGTACATTTGTTTAACGCTTTCTTGTCCGGATGATAACTCCCACATGGCTATTACCCTTGTATTGAAACATCATACATGGAAAGAGCATGATGAGAGAAAGTGTCATGAACAAGGGCCATAACTCTGGCTTCAATACTTTTGGAGTTATTGCCCTTTGTTATATTTTTGTCCGATCAATAACTCCTGTTCGACTATTGGAATGACATTTCATTTATGGAAAGAACATGATGAAAGTAAATGTCATGCACAAGGGCCATACCTCTGGTATCAATATTTTTGGAGTTATTAGCTGTTATCATTTTCTTCTTGAAAAATGTGGTGTGGAAAGCGCATAATGAGGGGAAGTATCAGTCATCAAGTCCATAACATTCTTAGTGATTTTCCTTTATATATTGTTTTTATTAGAGGGGAGACATCCGTTTTTGTGACAAAAACCTCTAGTTTGTATAGAGACAGTGCATATATAGTGTTGGCACACAGTGACAGTTTGCCAGCTTAAATACTTTTAGTTGTGACAAATCAAAATCGCTTAATCCAGTGCTTGGGGGGCGAGCATAGTGTTGCACTTTTGAAAACAGCTCATGAACAGACTTGATAAACCAGAGTCTGCAAATTTCTATTACCTCATTGTTGCGTTTTTCTTTCAAATTTTCAGAATTTATATACTTCACACCAGCAGGTTTTAAGTACTAGTGTCGCGGCCGTAAAAAGTCGTTCCGTACGTTTATTTATGAGTGTTGTTATATTTCTGGTCCTTCAGAATATTCAGTTTCAATGCTTTTAGTTGTGAAAAATGAATACCACTTAAGCCGAAGATAGGGTGCGTGAGTAATGTTGCAAATTTAATAACTGTTCATAAACAGACTCATTAAAATCAAATTCTGAAGGGTGGTGATCCCCCCGAAAGCAAAAATTGCAACACAAAAAGAGAAAATTGCAGACTCGGTTTTATTGAGTCTGTTCATGAGCAGTAATTGAAAGTGCAACACTGCCAACGCTCCCTAGCACCGGCTTAAGCGATATTCAATTTTCAGAACAAGAAGTACTGAAATTCATGATCTCGAAGGATCAGAAGGTATAACAACACTGAGAATGAAGTACGGGGCGACGTTTTACGGCCGCCACACAAGCACTTAACACCTGCTGTTGTGAAGATTATAAAGCCTCTTATTTCTCTATTCTCATTGTTGTTTTTGCTGTTGAAGGATCTCCTACGTTCAGAATGTATGTAAGTTCAACCGGTAATTTATAAACTGACACAATCCGACCAGTCATATTTCTTAGCAATTATTCCATACTGCCATACAATAGCAAGGGACTGGCACTATCTTGTATAATGACATTGGTATTTCGCGGCCAGATTATATTGTTCATATAAGTTACCATTGTATTCTCGTACCCCTAATGTTGCAGTACAAAATTACGTCTGATCTGAAGTATTTCTTATTTATTTTCAATTCGTTCACACGATATAAAGAGACTACTGAACAGCTTTGAACAGGTTAGGTCCTGATGAAACGCCGGCATGGGCTACAGTCAGAACACGCATGGCAGGATCATCATCATCATCATCATCGGTTACTTTAGATTAACGTACATGGGCATTATACCATACTAGTGGCCACCTCCAGACAGCTGGCTAGCTGCACGCATGGCAGATCTCACTCCTGTTCTCCAAGTGTTTCTATCATGTAGGTCGATGGCAGAGAGTCTCCACTCTCCACAATCTGTCTCTACCATCTCCCTCCACGACATATTTGGCCGTCCGGACCCTCCTCTTCCAGTCAGTCACTTGAAAGTCCCAGACACACTTCATAGCACTGCTGGAACGTTCCACGTTGCCGTACCAGCGGAGCCTCCTCTCCTTTAGAATTGGGTCAAGATCATTCAGACCGAGCTGCCGTAGCAGCTCATTTGACCGTACCTTGGCCACATTATCTGGCGTGATCCTACACATCTGTCTAATCATGGCTCTGTCGTTCCGCTGCAGGTGTTGAAGGTTTGGCTTGGTTAAGAGCCAGGTCTCGCAGGCATACTTATTAATAAACGCAGTTCATTGGAAAACCTAGCTAAAGACGAAACCAAGGAGCCACTGGAAAATGGCCTCACCATTGTCTATAAAATAGAATTTGTCTGCATCTATTTTGGATGATATACGATACCGGACGTGCGTCACATGCAATGCATACATATTAAAACAAGTGTACACTGACAAAGCGTCTGGAACTATTCAACTTCATGTCCGGCAGCAATTCATTACTCTTTAAACCATTACCTCATCGGCTATTTAGACCCAACCTTTTGGAATAAATCTGCTGAAAAGGAGCATTTACTAGAGGAAAGAAAATTTAGAATTATTTAGTTTTCAAACAAATATGATACATATAGTGTTTGCTCCATATGAGTAAAAGATCCGTTTATCACAATGCTTTAAAAAAGTGACTTTCAGATGAGACGTCATTTTATACAGCAAACTTGGAGGTAAGTGAATACAATCATTACTACATGATCAATATATTGGCCCCAATATCAGGTGATGGGTTAACTGATACAGATGCCTGTTCAGGCCTTTGCAAACAGAGTAGACCATTGATATAGTATCTCCTCTTTACTCCATAAATACGACTCTGCAAATAGCCTGTACCCAGATTAGATGGCCATGTGATCAGGATTTACTCCGTTAACTTTTGAAGAATTATACATATGATCATACATGGTCATGGCCAACACTTTGCAATTTTTGCTCTCGAGGGATCACCTCCCTTCAGACTTTATAATCTTCACAACAGCAGGTGTTAAATGCTTGTGTGGCGGCCGTAAAACGTCGCCCCGTACTTCATTTTCAATGTTGTTATACCTTCTGATCCTTCGAGATCATGAATTTCAGTACTTCTTGTTCTGGAAATTGAATACCGCTTAAGCCGGTGCTAGGGGGCGTGAGCAGTGTTGCACTTTCAATTACTGTTCATGAACTGACTCAATAAAACCGAGTCTGCAATTTTCTTTTTTTGTGTTGCAAGTTTTGCTCTCGAGGGGTCACCTCCCTTCAGAAATTGTACTTTACTGTGCAGCTTCAGTGTGTGTGTGTGTGTGTTTTTAACAATTCTAGACCTACACATATTACCTACTGTTTCTGACATATACAACGACAATTTCCTCACTTCGGTGTGAATAGTTCCAAACCTTTGAATAATGATGTCCCCTGTGCTGAAAAATGTTTCAGTTATGTAAATTTTCCTCAATGCGTTTCATCATTCTTAACCATATGTAACATTTCCATTAAAACTTTTCTACTTAAACCCAGATTGGATCTCTCTCATAGAGGACAGTAAATCGTCCGGATTGGACGTTAGACAAATGTACGGAGAATTTATAGTTTCCACAGCTTAGGTCATAAAATGGCCAAACTATTAATCATTGTGTATAAAAGAACGCAACGTCTGTTGTTTCACTTAATCCTCGGTATTTGTCTATTTCACTTAAATTACTAAAAGTCATTTCATTTGAAGTATGGTGTACGTTACAGTGTTGTCTGCAATCGTTCTAAAATACAGCTTACTGTTTATGTGTTTATTTGTCCTTGTAATTATTACTGATAAATTCTCAATAATGCGTTTATCGTACAATATTTTGTCATATTTCAAGCAATTTAAAATACTTAAGTGTGTAGTAGTATAATTGCAGAAGAGTGGAACATATAATACACTTAATACCAGCTAAAGGCCGATAACAATTTTGTTGTCAATCTTTCGACGGCTTGGCGGAAACTTCCACCATGGTCGTTTTGAACGTTCATAACACAAATTATATAGGAAAGTCGGGTGACCAGAAAATATCTGATATATACTTAACCCTTTACTCCGTAGATAGTCCTGCAAGACATAATGGCATCATGAACATTAATTAGATTAGACCCAATCAGGTTTGGCCATAGTACAACTTGTCGAATCATATCTATAGTATTTCATAAGCAAGTAGAGTGGTCTGATCTGGGCCTACGTTGTTTGCAAAGGCGTAAAGCATGCATTTATGAACTAAAGATATTGTGTAATATATGACGTATTTAAGGAGTAAAGGGTTAAATCATGCAATACATAAATATCATACACCATAGAGGGTGATATATCGTATTGTCAACTCGAGACTGGTAATGTCAACCGAGGCGTAACAACTGAACAATAAACAAACAGAACAGTTTGGCGAGTCGAGCGAGCGTTTTGTCGGAAATGCTAGCAAAGCGCTTTGAATTTGCCATTTCGGTGTCGCTTGATAACACTTATGCAAGCGCCGAAAGTAAATACTCATAGGAAACACATTTAATAACCGCACTTCAACAAAGAATATATTGCCTTCCCTTGATTTCTGTAAAACCGTTATGTAACTTTCAGCTTTTCGAGAGTAATAGTATGATGTTGCATGGAATATTAAGACTGTTACATGACATATGTATGGAATATTGGTAAAGGAAAGTCACGTGAAGTATATTAACCCTTCGCTTGCTATTCACGTCAACATACCTACCTGTAAATAGCGATGATCCAGATGAGACTGTACTATTTACAAGTTGAGTGTGCAGCCAGTGCACTCCACAGCAGTGATTGCACAGGGAAATACTTGTACACAGTCAGATATATGTAATTATTCAACAGGGCATGGGTAATGAAGGAGAAATGTATTTTAAAATTTAGCAAGAGAAGGTTTAATATAGTTAATATAGTAACACTCGTACTGACAAACATAATGGCTGCTCTTTTCCTTACGTTCGATTTGATAAAAACTTACGACAATTTTTTATCGAATGTCAAAAAGCTTGGATAATAATAAGGCGCCGAGATAATCGGCGTCTCATCTGGATCCAAGATGTTTGCAAATACCTGTCAATATGCACTTAGAGAAGAATTAAGGTTTCTCTTTCATTTTCCACAGTGCACGGGGTTATAATACACTGCTGATGGCGTATCTAGCATTTACCATCGAATCATTTATGGCCTTTTTTGTCAATCCGGAAACTGTAGGATGACGTCTGATCTTCTTTTTTGTCGTACCCTTTATTACTTTTCTGTAGTTATTCTGTTTTGCAACTCATTTATTGAGTACACTAGCGATTGGTGTATCCAGTTTGTTTCACTTAAATATATTTTCATTTTACTGGCAATTTACTACTGTATTTGCCATCGCGGTTGTTGCAGATTAGTCGGAGAGTGGACATGTTTATTTACCCTGTTTGTTCTTTAGGGTGGATATGGAATAAGTGTGAGGCTCTATATCGCTTAATACCCCAAGTGACAATTGTCACTGGCCGTTCCAAGGCGGAACGTCCATCTTCCCTCTATTTTTATGTCTTTGTACGTATCTGTTTTGTCTTTTGATAGGCATACACATTTGCTGTTCTATTTTGTCATGGTGCTGTTCGAGCGACTGTCTGTTTTGTATGTGGTGTTTCCTACATGACTCATACATTTACTTTTACGTGGTACTGGTGGTCTTATGACGTCTTGTATGAAACAATTATCTATAGATCAGTCGATTGACCAGAATATGGTTGACCTTATTCTTAATTAAAAAATATGTCATGGTTTATGTAAAGAAGTCCTCAGATATTCCCAATGTTGCAAGCATGTCGCGGAAACAAATATTTCACTTTATGGCTTTGGGTCTGAAGAAGGCTAGGCATGTGACATTTGATTCCCCTGTGCACTTTCGCTGTAAATGCAATATTCGAAAGTGCGTAAAAACCGTGAAATCCACAGACGGTCTGCATTCGTCCTTGCAATATTTAAATATGACGCTATAGGTGCCATCGCCGAAGACACATTTACGCCAGTGGCGTTACACATTTAGTGCATTCAATGAGAGATGTCTGGTTTTAAAGTCCTTGACTATTCAACTTGTCATTGGTGGTGTATTCAATAGAGATGAAACCTGCAACAATGGTTCACTAAAATAACAAACCAACACCCGGAAATTTTTTATAGGATGTTTTTATTTTTTGGTTTCTGCAGAATGACTTTCATACTTGTGAAAATAGATGCAAACCAAAAGATTCAAACCCTTTTCTTTAGCAGGTGATAAATGCTCATGTGGCGGCTGTATAAAGTCTCTCCTTACTTCAATCTCAGTGTTGTTATACTTTCCGGTCCTTTGGGATCATCGGTTTTAATGGTTTTAGTTATGAAAATGAATAACTGTTCAGCCGGTGCTAGGAGCCGTGAGCATTGTTGCAGTTTTAGATAAAGTACTCTGCAAGTTTCTCCTTTCGCAATGCTACTTTTGCTGCTTTCAGAATTTATACAGGGATACTGGAAACTTACTAACTGAACGTTTATAATGGAAAACTAAGACGTTATGGACAAACTAGCATTAAGGGTACCAACCTCACACTTATCCACCTTCACTCAAGTCAAATTGTAACGTCAAATCCCCATCCAGACACCTCCACAACATGAGTAACGATTCCAAGACAAAACAGTATTCAAATAAAACTTTCAACTGTGAAATTGTAAAACAAATAACGTCATAAAAGTTAAGTAACATAGTCAATTGATCTTGGTCTACTCGATTAAGGCTTGATTGCATGGTATCGTATCTAGAATTTATATAAATTCAACACATGCTATATATATGTTCTAAATTAAACTTCATCTCTAACAATTACCGTAATGGGTATTTGACAATTTAGTATGGTGTTACATTGTGTAAATATTAGTGTTTTTGTATCGTGAACTTTATTCCATAAATACACATTTTTACTGCGTTTGCAAACGGAGTAGACCCAGATCAGAGGCTCATGTAAGGCCACCACTTCCTGTGTAAATGTGTCATTATACAGTTAAACATCTCTATAACTGCATCTACATTACATCAAGTATTTTGTGTTATAGGCAGGTGGCTGCATTAAGCAAGGTGAAAGTAGAACAGGACGCTCCTATAGGAGCGTTTTGTTTTACTTTCATCCTGCTTTAAGCAGTCACTTGCCTTAAATACCAAATAATTAACACAAATTAGTGCCCGTGATAGAGAGATTTTACTCTAACAATTTCTGTAAGTAATATTCATGATGTCATTAGTTCTTACATGAATGTGTATGGAATACAGGGGTAAGACTGTGTCTTCTAAAACAATAGAAACAGTAGTGGTATAGTGTGGTATTTCTATGTGCCTAAGAATGACTGATTTAAAGTTAAGCCAATTTCTGATCATTAGACTTGATGACGATGAATGCGAATAGGACATGATAGCGTGTCCCTAGACAATAAAATGGCATACATCTGTTCGTAAAAGAAGATCTTCGGCGCTGTAACGTTCCATCAAGAGAAGTGACTTTAATTTGAGAATATTAAAATGCAATAGAAAATACTTGAATTGGATAAAACTGGATAAATCGAGAGCGAACAATGGCATCTTTGAAAGGTAGTAGCCGGTTAATGCATGATTACAAATTAATTAAGAACCACTTAATAAATGTTTGGTAATTAAACATACTTAAAGAGACAATTGTTGTATGTCTGGCTAGAAACATTTTTTTGCGTTGTAATTTGGTCTTAAATCCCTCGGCGCCACAGGCGAATGTGTAATGACATTTTGCAATCAATTTTGATACAGAGGTGACGCCGATAATCTCGGCGTCTCGTCCGGATCAAAACTGTTTTACACTGAAGTGTATATAGTATAACCTTGGTTATCCGACACCTGCCTTTACCGACAACCTGATATATCCGACAGCACTCTTTGGTCCCGAAAAATTCCTTCTTTGTTCTATATGCTTAATACCTGCTTTTAACGGAACCTGCCGTATCCGTTATCCGACACTGTTTGGCGGTCCCAATGTGCTAAATCCTGCGTGTTTCACACCTGCATATCTGACACAATCTTTAAGTGGGATTGTGCATATGGCTGGCTGAGCATCTGTTCACCCTGATTAATTGAGCAATAATTTTGGCCCTGACATTTTGGGGACTTGCTAAATCCATAATTACAGGTAATTATCATTGTGGTCATACAAATGAGAAAATGTAATTGTCTGAATATTATAATCTTTATATTATAGCCTTTACAGAATACAATTTGCTTTACTTATCCAGTCAGGTTTAGGCTATATTTTTAGTATGTATATGTCTTTCAAAATGGAAGGATCATCTTTTGGAAAAAGAAAGCGTCTTGCAAGTGAACCGGCTTGTGCACAGACTCCAAACACGCCAAAGAATAGTGTTAACTTTAGATAAAACATGGAATTAATTAACGAGTCTGAAAGCGGTTTATTGACGCAGTCCGAGTTGTCTTTGAAGTTTTGAATAAGCAGATCATCAGTGTCTGATATTCTTAAAATGAAAGAATTTTGTAGGGATCAATATTTCATTTGAGTGTAAATAAACATCAACAATATTCATTTTGAGTGTAAATAAACATCAAGAGACAATGTTTATCCTTGTCATATATTTCACTTCCGTTGAACTTCCAGTTTTGCGTTGGTTGATCTCCTGACTCTGACTTTCCCGACACAATGATGTATCCGACAAATTCAGTCGGTCCCAAGGGATGTCGGATAAACCAGGTTATACTGTATTTGTAAAATAAATAGAGAAAATGCCACTTTGAAACCTGAAATACTCGATATATCGTTGCTGAATTGCTGAATTTAAATGGACTGTTCCAAAAGTCAAAACAGTCAGGCTTATTGTAAATATTTTCGGTTTTTTAAGGAAAGAGTAGCATGACAAACTGTGCAGGCCGTGATGAGAGGGTTTGCCAAGGACATTAGTGACTTTTATCCCGCCTTACTCTGCAGTGATTGGTTGGTTCCAAGTACATGTAGTCTTGTTCATGGATTTGCGTCTTAATTACATTAACCAAAATATAATGATAAAACCGATTGAAAATCACAGTCACTATTTGCGGCGCGTTTTAAAAATGCGTAAAAATTACATAAATCATTTGCTTATATACTGACAAGAAGTATATCGCATGATAACCGGTCGAAATAACGCTGAAGAAGTTGGTTTGGTATCGAAAATCCCAACATTATTCTTCGATATTTTAGTATTTATTTCGGTTGTGTTTTATTTCCGTAACTGCAGTAAAATCTCGAATAATCGAACATTAAAAAACGTATTATTATCGACCTTTAAGGCAGGTGACAGCTTAATGCATGATGAAAGTCATCCAGAAAGCTCCCCATACATTAAGCAACCACCTGCGTAAAAGGGCTAAATGTTTCTTTACAGTGAATTCGAATAATCGAGATTTTGCTGTTTTCGAATTAGGCGGAAACTATTGAGTTGTACAACAAATAAGTATCGACGACAACGTTCTATTTCGTATCACTTTTGTATGTTTCTATATAAACCCGAATTGAGAATCTAATTGGAGATACAGGTATGAGTCACGTATACAGGGAACACCTCATACAAAACACACAATTGTCCGAACAGCACCACAACAACAAACACACAGCAAATGTACATATCTATCAAAACACAAAGAGACGCGCAAAGACAAAACAAATAAAGAATAGGGGGAAGATGGGAGTACCGCCTTGGAACGGTCAGTGACAATAGCCACTTGGGATATAAACCGGGCTAGGGGCACCCAACTTCACACTTATTCAATCTCCACACTTTCAGACAGTGTCAATGAACATATCCCCTCTCCGACTTATCCACAGCAACCGCAATAGCAAATATATTGCATGTAGATCAAAAACATGTTTAAGTGAAATAAACTAGATCATTGGAGGACATTTGCTGATTTATCCTCTATGTTACAGAATGAAGTATGTCCGTAACA
Source organism: Azorinus chamasolen (assembly GCA_963576725.1). Lineage (NCBI taxonomy): Eukaryota > Metazoa > Mollusca > Bivalvia > Cardiida > Solecurtidae > Azorinus > Azorinus chamasolen. The sequence continues at coordinate 63,023,293 of OY755253.1, read as the reverse complement.
ATAACATTTTGTTCTTATCTTCCCGTAAAACATGATAATTAGTGCGCATCTATCAGTAAAACATAACATATATCGCGCATCTGTCTGTCTAGCAGCTTTACCGTATGCTAGTTGTTATTCAATACCATACACGTGAATGTTTTATGTGACCGAAACTGAATTCAAAATTATGTAATGAATATGAGTAGTTTGGCAATTTATTTGAGAGTGTTGCCAGCGCTTTTGCTTGATATTAAAGATGTTTGTGGTAACGTTGTGATTTCCTCTGGAGGATTTGCAATACAGTAGTTCAGTTTGAAGCGGCCATTGTGGTATTGAACACATGAGTGTTAAAACAGCAGATGTTGCTTAATTCAGGTCAAAAGTAATACAGAAATATCCTACGGGAGTTTTCTACAATACTTTTGGCCTGCATTAAGATACCGCCTGCCTTACAGACTCATAATTACACCTCTTTGTGATAGCCGCTTAAGACAGTTTACACTGTATTACATTTAACACAACGTAATCAAATCAATTCATGGTAAACTGACTCTCGGTCAAAGCAAATGTTATCCTATTTCTAATACGAATTAAACCAGAAATCCATAACGCACAAATATGTTCCTTTCACATTTACAAAGAAAACAAATACAAACACATTATATGACGTGACCTAGTTAGTGTTAGCTTAATTAAACTGAAGCCACTTCTTTGTGTTTTAGATTAAATTTGAAAACTTTGTCTTCATCCTGGTTGTAAAAGGAACAAAGAATTGGTTTTATTTTAATTGCATTCTAACTTTCATTCAATGTTTGTTCAAAAGAACATGAGCTTGTTTGTATTTTTTTTCATCCCATTCTGTCGAAAATGCTAAACTTGGTTTATTGTTTTTGATAAAAATTAAATGAAATGGATAGCGATATTACAGTGAGTCTTTTTATACGTAATTATATTAATCCTCTATTTCATGAATATTCACATCGTAAATACATGTAAGCTAAGGTCATGGTACACGAGCTCAGGTAGATTTGGCCTTGGTAAAAGCTGCTGCCAGCTCCAACAGGCAGGGTAACAGCTAACGGTGCTTATTTAAATACTAAAATCGTTCTTTCGCCTCTACCAAACCCTATGTTGTGACCATTCTTTAGCATCGTCTCTTTTAGTTATTCCTGAAAATATTTCAATTTACGCATCTTATCTGGATCTTTGCACAGGGGTATTCTATTTCCAAAAGGTAATGGGTAATTTCAGGACGAAATATTAAAAACGGCCTGATAGGATCATTTGCAATACATTCCATCTATTTTAAGCAGACATCTGCTTCAAAGGTTGCCCATGTCAAATAATTATCTGGTCGTGTTAACCCTTTACTCTTTAAATATTCATGTAAGAAACAAAGACATGGTAAATGTTAATCAGTTTGTTGTATAATGACAAATGAGCATCGGACGTTTTGGCCACAGCAGCAACTGTACCCTGATTAGACAGCTCCGATAGGCGCCATCTGATCTGAGTCTTCTCGGTTTGCAAAGGCATAGAAAAGCATACTTCATTCTCAGTGTTGTTATACCTTCTGATCCTTTCAGATCATTAATTTCAGTACTTCTTGTTCTGAAAATTGAATACCGCTTAAGCCGGTGCTAGGGGGCGTGAGCAGTGTTGCACTTTCAATTACTGCTCATGAACAGACTCAATAAAACCGAGTCTGCAATTTTCTCTTTTTGTGTTGCAATTTTTGCTCTCGGGGGATCACGTCCCTTCAGAAGTTTTATACAGTTCATAACGCTTACAAGCGTTACGTCATTTCCAACTAAATTAGTTCGACTAAGTTTCGATTCTAATGTATTACTCGTTGTGACCAACATCTCAGAGAGTCTAACTTTAGTATGTCATTACTGCTGTGTATCTTAACTTTTATCTTAGATCCAGACCATAGGTCGAGTAACTATTAGTCTCATTATGGTCCAAGCTATTTGACACTCTTACAAAAGTTTATTCAAAAGCTTTATCAAATCGGACGTAGTTTAAATAGAACGAATCCTTACTTGAGCAGTCAGTTCTTTCACAGTAGATAGACATGTGACGCCCACTCAAAAGAGACATTATGCTGCATTTTTAACCCTTTCGCTGCCAAACTCTGTCGTCTGCTAACTTTGTCGTCTGCTACAAAATTGCATTTTATTTTTTTTTCTTCATTTTTGTTTCAAAAACATAGTAACAGTAACAAACAGTTTGGATCCTGATGAGACGCCGAGTTACTCGGCGTCTTATCTGGATCCAAACTGTTTGCATAGGTAATCACAGATCCGGCATTGGCAGCGAAAGGGTTAAAACAGGTGCTAGCTTAATACAGACAATGATTTGTAGAAAGTTTCTATATGAGCGTCCTGCATTACCCGGGCTCTACATTAAGCAACCACCTGTAACCACCTGCTTTTACAGACTCATATGTGAATGAATGTAAAACCCCTCTAATGCGACCACCTAAAAGAGATATACTTATTGGTGGTAGAGGCAGGTGGTAGCTTAATGCAGGGCAACAGTAATTCAGAAAGCTCCTACAAGAACTTTCTGCATTACTTTTATCTTGCATTAAGCAACCACCTGCTTATAACGACACACGTTTATTCATTAAGTGGTCGCATTAGAGGGGTTCTTCTGTATGTATGCATTTTGGTTGTATTTCATCTCCATATCTCAAGAGAATCACGTGACAATGTTTGGTTTACACGTATTCCATTTCTGCCTAACCCATTTGCTCCCAGTGGATTCTTCCATGCTTATATATTGGACAAGTCCATTTTTATCTAACGGATGCCTGGTCTAAATTTTCATTTTCGTTTTGTTTTATATTGAAATTCTTATCAGCAAACAGTGTAGACGCTGATCAGATACTGAACTACTGTATTGCAAATCCTCAAATCCGCATTATGCGGCATCTGATCAGAGTCTACACTGTTTGCATATACCCAATATATGGGGTCGTGGGCATAAATAGGTTAATTTTCTCAAACCTCTTTTCCTCATACAACGCCCGATTCATGTCTTGGCAAATAGAGCAGTTCCAGTGTTATGTGGCGTCTGATCAGAGTCTACACTGTTTGTCTATATCCCATATATGGGATCGTGGGAGCAAATGGGTTAAAAAGAATTTAATGATATTGTATTACAGTGCTCCCTCTCTACAACGACACCCTTTGGGATACGAAGAGTGTATGTGTTGTTCAGGGGGTGTTGTTATAGGGAGGGAAAATCGAATATAATTAGCTTGTTAGCAGATCCCCAGATCAGGTGTATTTCGAGAACTAAAATCGTTATGCCTCAATCAAACCCTATGTTGTGACCACTCTTTAGAATCGTCACTTTGTGACGATTCTAAAGAGTGGTCACAACATATGATTTGATGGAGGCATAAAGAAATACGATGGAAAAAAGTTGTTTCTGGAGCCTTGTTGTTTCGGAATCAGTGACATGCGTTGTTGTAAGGAGGGAATCGTTATTGAGAGGGCCGTTGTAGGGAGGGAGCACTGTACATAGAATCAAACCAGTTTATAATATGACCTCTATCCGTTTACTTGCAGTTGCATATACAGTGAACCTCAATTATACCGTTCATTATACATTCGTTACAATGGTACCCTCGTTATACCGGCAGTATGCCTTGAAACAAAATTACTGTTGAACAGCCACTAAATAAATGATGGTACTTGGAAAAGTAGTAAAGTCAAGCAGGCAAAGCCACATACAAGACGCAACCACCACCAAAACACATATACATGTAGATAGCATCACACACACACACACCAACCCACACATAACTCTAAACCCAAAAGCACACACACACACGAGATGAACACAGAAAACACCAACAAACACACAAGAACTAGAAACAAACATTCCACACATGAACAAATTCACAAGCAAAAAGACGCAAGACAAACAAAAGAAATGCCAAATTACGCGACCTAAATAGCTCCTTTAATTCATCGGAGTTTGATAGTATAGAACAGTTTGAATCCCGATGGGACTCACAGTAATTCGGCATTTCATCTGGATCAAAGATTTTTCTAAATGTGAATCAGGTCATGAACAACTCAATAAGGTTGTTCTACCCGGATGTTCTATGCACGGAACAATGCAGTTCGTTCCATGCGCGGAAAACCAACCATGTAAATTCGCTGGGCGTCGCGATATCTAAAGTAATGCTGAAAGCGCCTGTGGTAGCTTTCTGTATTTAATGCAACCTGCATTAAGCAGGCACATGTGTTCCTACATATGCGCTGTGGTATCAATACAGGTTTCAAGCATACTTTCTGAAGATTATGCCAGCTTTAAAATGACTTTCACAATAAGCTTTATGTTTTATACTGAGCTATAGATAATGTTCGTACCCAAATACTAAATTCGGCATTTCTCTAAGAAACATTTTATGAATACTCTGTATTATAATTATCTCGAAGAGGCAATTCTAAAGAGTCGTCTCAGTTTATTGTTCGGTGGAGAAATAAATGAGCTATTTTTGAAAATGTTTAAATGTACGAATCTTATTTGGGGGGTTTTATTACAGCAATCCGAACTGTTACAAAATAAGAATTGATATTCTTCTGGACATGTGAATGATTAATACTGGATGGAAGGCACACAGAATGTGCCCATGAGAGCATTCTTCATGACGTTCGTCCTGCAATAATATGTGATATGCCTTAAAGACCATTAATGGTATTTTTGTGGCCGGATTAGCGAAGTTGCACTCTATCTTAAAACAAGTGTATTATAATGTTTCCAAAGAAATGCTTTAACCTTTTCCTAGTTCTACCTTTATTCCAAATTCAAATACCTACTGAATACCACATGGAATATGGAAGGTGGAACATTACATAGCAACTTTAGAAAGTAAAGAAACATATCTATCAAATTCCATACGCAAACAGAGCAGACCCTGATCAGACGGTTATTATGGGAGCCGTCTGATCTGGGTCTACTCTGTTTTCAAATGCGTGAAAATGCGTTTATATGAAGGAAAGGATTAGTATTTATATGAAGGAAAGGATTAGTAATTACTTTTTATTGATACTCTATTCTACTGTAGTACCGTCAAAAATGACACACAGCTACCCCAGTCTGACAATACAGATATAAATTGGATTAACAGGTGAACACAACAAGTTGTAACGTTTCTCTTGTAAAAAAATATCATACAATATGCATGCAGTTTGTCTGTTTATTTTGTTAATGACCTGACGAATGTGATTAGTCCTTTAATCATTTATTGAAGTTCCGGTTTTTCGCAGATGTGCGTGTATAAATCCATATTAACGCTAACCATTCAACAAATATTGATAACCGGGAGACATTAATGCATAAAAAACAATCCGCTGACACACTAACACGTGTCATTAATAATTATATTGAAACAAAAGTGCAGTTTAGAACAAATGACATTATGGTCATGTGTTATGCAGACTATAGTTACTCAAATATGGCAACACATTAGAGTCCCTTAAAAATAGCATAGGCAAACAATGTAGACCCAGATCAATGGACTCCTTCACGATCTGCACTGTTTGCTTAACCCATCAATGGCAATGGCTTTTTCCAAATAGTTTCTTTGTTGTGCCCCCTCTGCATGGACAATGTATGGGTACCAAAAGTAAACTCTAGACGAGTTTTTCTTAGGTACAGTTGAACTTCGATATGTCGAACTCGGATAACTCGAACTTCGGGATAACTCGAACAAAAAGTTCAGTCCTTCAAAAAATTACAATACAGGATATTTTCTAAAATATATCACTACACATATCTAGAAACACACACGATAGCTTAATGTAGGACGATAGCTTAATGTAGGTCTAAAGTAATGCTGAAAGCTCCTGCAGGAGCTTTCATCATTACTTTAGACCTACATTAAGCTGTAAACCTGAGATATTTGTCAGATTATGAATCGGATGAGTCGAACCTCTCTTATCTCGAACTAATTTGTATGGTCCCTTGAAGTTCGAGATATCGAAGTTTAACTGAAATATGGAAACAAATGGGTTAAAGTAGTCATTTTGGAAGGAAACACATGGTCGATGAGAAAATAAAAATTTGGAATCATGCAAACCATGCAGGTTATTCTGTCTAAGGTATCAGTGGCACCGAATATTACCATTGTCTAGACATACAAATGCATGCATGGGTTAGCATCCTACTGACGCCTTTTGACATCTCTTTAAAAAACACTTTTAAACCATTGTGATAAAAGGAGCATTTGCATTATCAAAACTACAGTGCTCCCTCTCTACAACGATACCCTTTGGGATACGAAGATTGTATGTGTTGCTCAGAGGGAGTTGTTATAGGGAGGGACAATCAAACATAATTAGCTTGTTTGCAGATCCCCAGATAAGGTGTATTTCGAGAACTAAAACCATTATGCCTCCATCAAACCCTATGTTGCGACCACTCTTAGAATCGTCACAAAGTGACGATTCTAAAGAGTGGTCACAACATAGGGTTTGATGGATGCATAAAGAAAATACGATGGAAACAGTGACAGGCGTTGTTGTAAGGAGGGAATCGTTATTAAGAGGGCCGTTGTAGGGAGGGAGCACTATATACAATTCTAAAATTTTCCTTTTCTCTTGTACATACTCATTTTTGGATGATTTATTTAAAGAGATATTGTCTAAAATAGTCTAAGAGGGACCGGGTTGTTTCGTGGTCACATATGGACAGTACGTATGATCAATTGTTTTGGTCATATATGGTCAAAGAACCACACATGCGGCATGCGCCACTCGAAAGAAGCTAGCAAAATCAGGCATAATCAAGCAAGACATATCGAACGAGCTTGTGTAATGCTTGTGTGCTCAAGCGATGACTGTGGATGGCTGTAGCGTTATAACAACTCAATGACAGTTTTTCTTTCATACTTTAATTACGTTTAGTGACATATCTAAGTCTATGGCCGTGGCATCTTCCTGTCCTTTTTAACAAGCATATAAATATTCACAAATACTGTAGACAAAGTCCGCATGCTCTGTCCCGGTATTAATTAAAGTCACCTGGTTAACTCAATTTAATTCCCGCTAACTTGGCATACGAAAGATGTATAAATACCGTTGAATGTGAGAACTCCCAGTACTACTACCCTAAGGGGCCTACTTTATCAAGAAGCGAAAAGGTCATTGCGCCACACATGTGAGCATATTTAAAATATTCTCGTAACTCATATTATACAAACATAAAGATAAAGATGTTCGATGCATCTGTATCTGCAATATAACATATACAGTGTGTTCACCCGAACTACAGTGCTTATTTTTCCTACGCTTATGCGTAGATATTTTTCCGTTGCAAGATATCCTATCAAGCGTCTTCTTAAAATGCCCGCTCGTATGAAAAATGTATCAGGGCATGTGTGCACTGCTAGTACCAAAACTACCACTGTTTGGAAAGGCGTTTGAATTTCATATACAATAAGATTTAATAGAAACAGACTAAAAAAAGGTTACAACTCGTCAGAATATTCTACATGGGAGTGGAAATAGGATAAGCTTAGGCATTTCTCTTCTGGCTTAATACAATCAAATACCATTAACGAAGCACAATTGTTATTTCTTTGTAACCGGTGTCTGTAGGTTCTTTTTAACCCTTCGCTTGCTATTCACGTCATTATACCTACCTGTATATAGTGAATACCCAGTTGAGAAATATCCTGCAGGAGCTGTCTCATCAGGTTCTGCACTATTTACAAGTTGATTGTGCAACCAGTGCACTCTACAGCAGTGATTCCACAACGAAATACTTGTACACAGTGAAGATATATATAATTATACAATAGGGCATGGGTAAAGAAGGAGAAATGTATTTTAAAATTCAGCAAGAGAAGACCGAGCCTGCAATTTTCTCTTTTTCCATTGCTACTATTGCTTTCGAAGGATGGATCTCCCACTTTCAGGATATATTGTTCTAAAACACGCCACTGTACACATCTCTTATGACATACGACAGCCTGATGCAGGTATGTCGCAAGTAATGCTGAAAGCTCCTACAAATCCTGCATTAAGCTGTCGCATGGAGAAAGCTTTCAAATTAAAAGCAGGCTGACTAGAACTCTCGTTATCTAGAAGTAATTTATATGGTCCCTTAAAGTTCGAGAAATCGAGGTTTCAGCGTAGTTCGTTGCCTAACAATGTAGTGGGATTGAGCGGTCGTCAGTTTCATTTCTTTAAGCACTATCGACACGTATCGACAACATCAGCATCTGGAAACGATTAATCTCTATATGACTCCCTTTTGCATACAGTTTGGATCCAGATGAGACGCCGAGTAACTCGGCGTTTCATCAGGATCCAAACTGTTTGACATTCGGTCAATAGTTTCTCAAAAACTTGATCAAGTCGCAAATAGTAACTATCGCACCATATCAATCTGTAAGCAGAAATTATTGTATAGCCGGGTAACAGTAAATAAACCGCCAATTATCTGACGCTTCCCATATTTAGAACGTTGTCTCAGTGTCAGTTTGTAACCTTATATGTTTTCCAACTAATACCATTACATAAACAACCAGTCAATCTTCAAACTCGTACAAATACATTCTTATTAAACAGAGTATGTCCAAATTTAGGTCTCCAAATCAGTTCAAGCGGAGAGCACCGATGAAGTTGCAGCAGTTTTAAACATCAGACGCCGCTTGTAGTTTGGACTGCGTCGGTTTAATCTTTTCTCACAGGGCGGTGCATTAATCTTTTAAGTAAATGTGTAATGTATATATAAGGTTGCGTTTTATCGATTGCCATATAAGCGAAACGTTTAACCCTTCACTTCATATTTATAAACGCGTTTTCACGCATTTGCAAACAGAGTAGGCCCAGATCAGAGGGCCTCTGTAGGAGCCGTCTGATCAAAGGGTCTGCTCTGTTTGCTAATGGAATTTGAAAGATGTTTCTTTACTTTCTAAAATGGCTACAATGTTCTCCCTTCCGTATTTTACTATTTAGGCCATGACTATTCAGCAGATATTAGAATTTGGAATAAACATAGAATAGGGAAAGGGTTAGTTATCTCTTTATCTGTTGAATATTCATGTAAGAAATAATTACTCTATGAATATTTGTCTGTATGTGGTGTTTCCTGCATGACTCATTTTTGTACTTTTACTATCTATAAGGCATTTGTACATATTATTATTTTATATTGGAACAAAACTGTATAGTCAGATTTATATTATACCATATGTAAACAGAGCAGAGCCTGCAAACAGTTCGGAGTCGCCTGATCAGGGTCTACCAAAATGTCCCATGTTCATATGCAGTTATAACAAGAGTACCGCATACGGTACATAATACGCCCACTTGCGAACTTTCTCTGATTCAACAAGCCTTATAAGTGTTGACATTTTCTAATCTGTGCTTCAGATCTTGATTTCCATATTAAGGTGATACTATTTTTAAAACAATTGAAGTGAATATCTTATTAAATAAAAAAGTTACAGCTAATCCTCATACTTGCAGATTTTTGTAAAGTGCAACGGGCGTAATTCTGTAAAGACAAACTGAATGAACCTCAAAATAAACTCAGCTTGGGATTTTGCTGCTTAAAACATTTGTGTTAAGTTTCATTTATATCATTTTAATATTTTTCCCAGAAACAACAGACAAACTAAAAGTTGACCGACAAACAAAGCAACGAACACACAAAGTTCAAGGACCATAACTTTAGAATAAAATGACATATCAAAAACCCCGCTATATATGTAAAAATTCACATTAAGGTTTAACCATATAAAAAAATTGAAGTAAATATCATTTCAAATGAAAAAGTTATGGCCATATTTGCATAGATTTGCATTATTGTTTTAAGTGCAAGGGCCATAACTCCAAAACAACAAATCAAATGATCCTCAGAATCGACTTAGCTTCAGGTTTTGATGCATTAAACATGTGTATGAAGTTTCATTAATATCTGTCAAATAGTTTTACCAGAAAACAGCGGACAAACTTTATGCATATATTTGCATGATTTTTTAAGTAAAAGAGCCATAACTCCGAAACGACAAATCAAATAAACCTCAAAATCAACTCAGCATCAAATCTTGATGCATTAAACATTTTTGTGAGGTTTCATTAATATCTCTCAAACAGTTTTCCCAGAAAACAGCGGACAAACTATTTGCATTATTTTTTAAAGACAAGGGCCATAACTCTGAAGCGAAATATTAAATGATCCTCAGAATCATTTCAGTTTCGGCTCTGGATGCATTTAACATTTGTGTAAAGTTTCATTAATATCTCTCAAATAGTTTTCCCAGAAAACAGCGACAAACTATTTGCATGTATTTGCATTATTTTTTAAATACAGGGGCCATAATTCTGAAACGACAAATCAAATGAACCTTAGAATTGACTCAGCTTCAGATCTTGATGCATTAAACATTTGTGTTAAGTTTCATTAATATCTCTCAAATAGTTTTCCCAGAAAACAGCGGACAAACAATTTGCATGTATTTGCATTATCTTTTTAGTAAAAGGGCCCAGAAAACAGCGGACAAACTATTTGCATATTTTTTAAGGACAAGGGCCATAACTCCGAAACGACAAATCAAATGAACCTCAGAATCGACTCAGCTTCAGATCTTGATGCATTAAATATTTATGTGAAGTTTCATTAATATCTCTCAAATAATTTTCCCAGAAAACAGCGGACAAACTATATGCATATTTTTTAGGACAAGGACCATAACTCTGAAATGAAAAATCAAATGAACCTCAAAATCAACTCAGCTTCAGATCTTGATGCATTAAACATTTGTGTGAAGTTTCATTAATATCTGTCAAATAGTTTTCCCAGAAAACAGCGGACAAACAAAATGTTGACGGGCGAACGAACGAACGAACGAACGGACGGACGGACAGGGCCACGACAATATACGACCACTTTTATTAGGTGGGCGTATAAAAATGAATGTAATTAAAACGTATGCATGACAGCGTTATTTTTAAATGAATATTCATTAAGTAAAGGGTTAAGGTACATTAGTACCAAAGGGTTACAAAATAATAGCGATCAGTGGTACTTGCCGTGAATGAATGAATGATAACCTATTCATAACAGTTTCGATCCAGATGAGACGCCGAGTAACTCGGCGTCTCGTCAGGATCTAAACTGTTTGACGCCCTGGTAGCATTTTGGTAGACTGGCTGATTATAGATAGAATTTTGAAAATATAGTGGATGAAAAACTATTTAAGAAACAATTGACCCAGCAAGCTAAAGGTTAATGATAATTCTGGTTACAAAATGTCAGTACAGTTATTTATTCTCTTGTGAATATGGACGTCATGTCAAACTATTTAAATGAGAGGTATGACGCAAATAACATGTCTTTGCAGCAGTTGCCGTGTTATATACGATATAATTAATGTTTTGTCTCAATTTCTGTAACATGAAGACATACAAGTACTAATCTTATCTCTTTCAATGGGGAAACTAAGAGTTTAGACCCGGACCAAAGGATTCATAGAAGAACTTTTTCGTCAAATTTTGCAGTTTGTATTATTTAAATGATTGAGCAAACTCACAACTAGTGATAAAAAACAAAACTATAACATTGTCATATACGCCTTTTTCAGAGGATTGTTGAGTTAAATGACACTTTCTACGTTTGTTTGTTTTGTTGTTGTTTGTATTATGCTTATAAACATTAATCAAATTAACAATATATTAATTGAAACTATTTACACCCACAACATAATATTTTTTTTAATATTCCGAATAAAACACATGTATACGCATTAAAACATTCAGTATACCTCTAACAGTCAATGTTCAATACTATTAAAAGTACAACATTATTCATGCAGGAAACACTACATACAGAAAAATAAGCCGCCCGAACAGCAACACAACGAAACGGCAAATGTACATAACTATAAAAACATCAAGAGACGCACAAAGACAAAACAAACATACAATAGGGAGAAGATGGAAGTACCGCCTTGGAACGGTCAGTGACAAAAGTCACTGGGAGGTTAAACCGGTTTATGGGCGCCCAACCTGACACTTATTCCATCACCACCCTAAAAGACAAACGGTGTAAATAAACGTATCCCCTCTCCGACTAATCTACAACAACCGCGATGGCAAATACAGTGGTAAAGTGCATGTATAACGAAAACATTTAAGTGAACAAACTGTATCCACCTAGCGCTAGTGTACTCAGTGATTGAGCTGCAGACAGAGTAACTGTAGAAAAGAAATAAAGCGTACGACAAAAACGAAATAGTACAGATATCGGACGTCCTCCTTCCGTTTCTGGATGCAAGAGCTCGCCTTCATGGAGTACTAAACCTTTCTTGTCGGCGTACATGCAATGAGGTCAGCGTGATTGCCAACTGCAAAAGGGTTGACAACCAAACATGCAGTATGTTGTAGTACTATAGGATCATATCCCTTTTTAATGAATTGTTTAACATATTTGATGAACAAAGTGAGAAAATGGGTATGTCCAATAATTTTACGAAGTTTGTAAATCACATCACCATAAAATTCAGGATGTGAAATACCGTGTAGCAGAAGTGCCTTGAGATTACGTTGGTACTTTCCAATAAGTGAGAGATTTCGAAAGTGAAATTTAGAAAACGTTTTTCTTAGTTGTTTGGTATCTATATCCTTGCTTAAGCAGCTTACCCTTCGCCTGCTATGAAAACGAGGTATACTTAAGCTCCGATCTGTTGCCGTCCTCACTTACTTTTGATTCGTTCAAACATTTCGGATACTACTGACGGATGGTCAAACAGCTTGGATCCTGATGGGACGCCGAATTACTCTGCAACTTACCTGGGTCCCAAGCTGGTTGCAAATGACAGTTGGGTCTCGCTTAGCAGGCTTAGGGTTAAGCCACTTTCCTCCTAAACTTCCACTTTCAAAATCGATATAAATCAGTAACTGTAATGTTGCTGTTTTCTATTTAACCCTTTCGCCGCCGCAGTCGCATAAATTCACCACGACAAATAGTGCAGTCCCAGATCAGACGCCGCCGTTTCAATGCGGCGTCTGATCAGGGACTTCACTATTTGTCTCAATCTCTATTGCTATACATGTGCTTTATTCCTTTGAAATTTGCATTTATTTATTACATTACCTTATTTTACTGAATTATTTAACAAACTTGGATTGCAGACGACAATTAGAAATTTGGCACCGAAAAGGTTAAGCCTCATATAAACGCTTAGCAAACGGAGTAGGAACATGAAATTATGATAGATTTACACTATAGCTTTAACCATTACCACAAATTCCTGGGTGCATACAGTTGAACTTCCATTACTAAATGCTTATTGCTTACGTATGGTTGTATGTTTGCTTCATACAAGTACAAAGAAACAATGACAATGTAAATGGTTTAAAATAATTATGTTATTATTATTATTATTATTATTAGTAGTAGTAGTAGTAGTAGTAGTAGTAGTAGTAGTAGTATCATCGTCATCATAACCGCCACCATCATAATTTATTTCACAGTAAAACGTCTATGTTTTATTTGGCATACAAAGTCGCTGACAAATAAGGTTATAAAATCAACGAACACGTGTGTTGATTTATGTCTATACTGCTATTGTCTTCAAGATGTTAATAAAAACGACCATTCGCTGTCTGCTTATTCAGCATTCACTTTGTAGAGTAAAATATCTGGATGACCTCGATATTTTACACTAAGCGACAAAATCATTGGATTTCTCATTATTGTGGCTTTCTATATAATTGTGATATAACACGCTAGGTCTACGTAATTACATGAAAAAGTACCCACCATTGTGGCCAAAGATTATAATGATCACGTTGGCTTTTATAAGGCTTCTACCAATTAACACTTTGAATGTTACCGTGCAAAGTCCATCAGAATTTATAATGATCAATCACGTCCATGTAATGAAAATCATAAAAGAGACTGCATGACAAACAATGCAAAGGTTAGTCAGGGGGTTCCCCTAGGAGTCATCTGATCAGTGTCTACACAGTTAGTAGATATTAGTACATTCGTTTTACGCACTCAGGGTTAAACCGAATTCGCTTAACCCATTCCCTCATATAGACGACTTTTGGCGATTCAGCAAAAGTCACTTTGCGAAACCATTGTGATAAACAAAGCATTTGCTCCTATATGATCATATTGCTCTATTTATCACAATGGTTTTAAACTACAAACATCTATAAACATTTTTTCTCTAGTTAATGCTCCTTTTCGGTAGGTTTATTCAAAGAGGTTGTATCTAAAAATAGCCTATGAGGTAATGGTTTAATTAGTCAAATCCGGTCTTACTCATATTACATGACGTACTTCATTCTCAGTGTTGTTATATTTTGAGGTCCTTCGAGATCATTAGTTTCGATGTAATTAGTTTTGAAAAAATGAATACCGCTGTAGCAACCGGAATTGTAATAAAACCGAATCTGTAATAATTATAACATCTCAGGTTACTATTAAATTTCCGGTTGTCATGCTCAAGCGGAAATGTAATAAAATTCAGCATGTCAACCGGTATTGTGAAAACAACCAGATTTGTAATATCTGTTCATTTCTACAATTTTTATTTGTGTTGAATAATATTAATAGTGTGTTTTTGATGAAAATCATCTTATCTACTCAAACATAACACATTTGGACCAAAAAGTGAACTTTGAACAATCAATGTTTAATACCATGGTTAATTTCATTTCATGTTTCTTTGCCGTTTTTGTAACAAATCGCCCTGAATTGATTCTTACATGATTTAAACTATTCTTTTCATGTATTTCGTTAAACCTGGATTTGTACGGTGTGTCTGAACATATGCCACCACTCGTCGGGATGTTATTGCATTTTGCCTTTTATTACGTTTCCGGTTGAGCACAACTTAAGTTGCTGCTAGGAACCGTGAGAAATGTTGCACTTTTAATAACTACTCATGAACAGACTCAATAAAACCGAGTCCGCAATTTTCTCTTTTTTGCATTGCTGCTTTTGCTTTCAAAATATCTTCTCTTACAGATCTTGACCTCACAAGTCTACCGGTAATAGTAAATTGTTCGAGAGTTTGTTTTATAACCAAAGGTGATTGTTCATGCAGTCGTATGTGCAGTTTGTTTTATAATTTATCGTACCCTTTCCCTGTGTGGTATGCAGTAAAGGAATACAGTAGAACTCCTCTTATGCAACCACTTAATAGATAAACATGGGATTGGCTGTCTTTATAAACAGGTGGTGGCTTAATGCAGGACGGAATTTATGCAGAAAGCTCCTGTGGGAGATTTCTGCATAAATTTCGTCCTGCATTAAGCAAATACCTACATCTGCCATCCAGAAGTATGCCTATTTTTGGTGGTTGCATTAGAGGGATTTTACTGTACATAATGACATCATGACTATTTATTAGCTGATTTTATTGGCATATCTACGCATGGATGTTTGGTATTTGTAGAAACTGTAGAGTCAAGCCAATATTATTTTATAAGCAAACAGAGCAGACCTTGGTCTACCCTGTTTGCAAATGCGTTAAAATGCGTTTATATGAGGGGAAGTAATTCATGCATAGCAAGCGTAAGGAATAAAACTCAGCATAGTGTTTGTCCTGTATGAAACTGCCACCTGTTTTAAAAAGCTTCTTTTGAGGAGTCTCAGAACAACTGAAATATGCCCCAGTAATTATGTGGGCTATTTGAGAAATAATTGTTTCCTTCTGATAACAGCAATTTCCATCAAACCTCTATTATTTGTCCCGCTTAAACGCTAATGCCACTATTATATCTGAAACGTCAAACCCATATTGTCTGTGTGTTCCAGGGCGACATCATTTGATATTACATCATGAAATGCCTTGAACTTTTATTACTGAGAAACAACAGAGTGATCTTAACCCATTTGCTCCCACGATCCCATATATGGGACGTAGATAAACAGTGTAGACTCTGATCAGACGCCGCATGATGCGGCGTCTGATTAGAGCCTACACTGTTTGCTGATAGGAATTACAAAAAGAAATTGAACATTTAGACCAGACACCCCTTAGGTAAGAAATGGACTAATCCAATATATAATCATGGAAGAATCCACTGGCGCAAATGGGTTAAGGATGTGTCTGTTTTTCATGTTTTACAACAGAGTGATCTTAAGGATGTCTCTGCTTGTCATGTTCGATCGTGCATTTACTGCTAGCGGTTTGTGGGATGTGAGTAGTGTGACACTGTATATAGCTGCTCGTTAACCCGTTCCCTCAAACAAACGTGTTTTCACGCATTTGCAAACGGAGTAGACCCAGATCCTAGAGGGGCCGTCGGATCAGGGTCTGCTGTGTTTGCTAATATAATTTGATACATATGTTTCTTTAGTGTCTAAAATAGCTACAATGTTCCACCTTCCATATTTCATTATTACTGTGTTATCTATGAAGATTACATAGGTATAGACATTTTGACTACACATAGAACAGGGAAAGGGTTAATAGACCCACTAAAAATAGAAAAGAAGTCAGGCAGGAAATTTGAAAATGACAGATGACAGTGCACAATGACAGATGACAGTGCACAATGACAGATGACAGTGCACATCAACACCAGTGTCCATTTTCGTAAGTTTTTCGTTATGAGCTTTATGAATATGAGCCCAGAAGCAGAAATGAAATGCGTGCTCGCACACGACTATTCCTTGCTTGTTCCATACCCAGATCGATTAGGGCACTGCTACTATAAAACGGTCACGTAGTGCAAAAGGATGCAGAACATAAAGTAGCTCGGCAAATACTGATTCAATACACGCGAAGAGCTACACATATGCTACACATATGCTACAGATATACCATACATATAAACACCAATAACATAGATATTGCACCATTAACCCTTTCGCTGCCAAACTCTGTCGTCTGCAAACTTTGTCGTCTGCTATAAGTGTTCTTTTTTTTTATTTTCTTCATTTTTGTTTCAAAAACATAGTGACAGTAACAAACAGTTTGGATCCTTATGAGACGCCGAGTTACTCGGCGTCTCATCTGGATCCAAACTGTTTGCATGTGATATCATAGACCCGTCATTGTGGCACGGAAGGGGTTAAACGCGCGTAATTAAACCAATCCTACAACCCATCAAAAGCAACAGGCAAGATATGACGTCATACAATTATGCAAGAGTATGACAAGACATAACATCACAAAAAGGTCTTACTAAAGTGTGCGTATATCGACAAGGTTGGGTCTGTGCGACAATAGTACAGTTTTATGTTGAAAGGCACGCATTAAACACACAGGAATGTTGAGCTTCGAATACAAAAGCAGCACACTGTGAAAGAGAATGACAGACACAGTTTTCTCGAGTCCGTTCAAATCGACAAATAAAGTAACATTATAAACATACATGTAATTCTAAGACTACCATTAAATATACACAAATGCATAGTTTCAATACCATTATATATGGCTTTAAATGTTTTTTCGTTATACATGTACTTTGCCACTGTATTTGCTGTTGCGGTTGTTGTAGATTAGTCGGAGAGGGGATACATTTATTTACACTGTTTGTCTTTTAGGATGGGGATGGAATAAGTGTGAGGTTGGGCGCCCATAAACCGGTTTAACCCCCCAGTGACTTTTGTCACTGACCGTTCCAAGGCGGTACTTCCATCTTCCTCTTATTGTATGTTTGTTTTGTATTTGTGCGTCTCTTGTTGTTTTTTCTACTTATGTACATTTGCTGTTTCCTTGTGTTGCTGTTCGGGCGAGTGTTTGTTCTGTATGTGGTGTTTCCTGCATGACTCATTTTTGTACTTTTAAAGGAAGCATCAAACCGCAGAGGATAAAGCAGGAAGCACAAAACAAACAGTATTCTTTTATTATACGTTGCATCTTTCACCGATTAGGTAAGATTCCCAAGGGACAATTATCATGCACCGTTCCAAGGCGACATTTCCATCTTCCCCATTTGTTTGTTTTGTCTTTGTGCGTATCTTTTTTGTGTATTGATAGATATGTCAATTTGCTGTACTTTGTTGTCTTGGTGTTGTTCGGGCGGCTGTGTGTTTTCTGTGTAGTGTTTCCTGCATGACTCATACATGTACCTGCACCAATTCAAGCATTACGTTTTCTGGATCATACACCACAGATGTGTGAAGTCAATTGTAGGTATAATCTACCACGGTTGTAATCACTAAATGTGTGTACACACCCTGGGTGGATTCTAAAGAGTTAGTTTGGTACGCTCTCTGTCACAATGACATATTGATCCAAACTGTTAGCAGAGCACATTCTCAGAGTGTAAACATATGATTAAATTATTACTGTTTTCAGAACTAAAAAGAGTGCAGCTGCCTGGTTTCTAGAGAATCTATATGAGACAGACACTCTCTTTCATATGGTTCATACTGTTAAACATCAAGGGGCCCACTGAATAAAAAAAGCTCTCACATAAGGATGATGTACAACCTGGATTCTAATGATTTAGTATGGTCCAAGGCTATGAACACATTATACACATGCGATGCACTCACGGTAAAAGGTATCCAGCCTAATTCAAGGCACTGAAATGTGTGAAGAGCCTGGATTCGAATGAGTATGTAAAATAGACACCGATTGATCTGGGCTGTTGATGAAGGTTAATCAGCCTGTGAGCCCTAGTGTTGAAAATGTTTAAGGAGTATATTGAGAGGAAAGCAAGCAAAAGCATTGAATATATCCATGAGAATGGCTTCAACATAAACATAGTCAACCAAAGTTTAACGACGGTCCTCTAAAAGACAAAGTAGAGTAGTATTGGCAACAGTAACCTTTATTGACAGGCATCTAGAAATGGATTAAATGTGGAAAACAGTCAAAAAGGGAGAGCCACATACGAAAGGACGCAGCGCAAAGCACCACCAAACAAGTAACGGCACAGGCTCAAGACAGAACCCAACATGAAGCATTATCAAGATGTGATATATTAATCATTTAACATATTAAGTAACAAAATATATATCCTAAAAGTGGGAGATCCTTCGAATGCAAAAGTAGCAATTCAAAAAGAGAAAATTGCAGACTCGGTTTTATTGAGACTGTTCATAAGTTGACCATATATGGTGAAAGCAGGAGTACCGCCTTGGAACGACCAGTAGCAAAAATGGGTACTTGGGGCTTACACCTGGTTTGTGGGCACCCAACCTCACACTTATCCCACCTTCACCCAAGTAAAAATGTAAATAAAAAACCCTTCCAGACAACTACACAACATGAGTAACGACTAAATATTTTTTTAAATAAACTGAAACGGTAAACAGGCGACGTCATCATTTAAATGACTTCATAATTTAAAAATACGAGTAAAGTACATGAAAACTTCGACACCGATATTTTAAATAAAATATAAATACAGGTGGATAAAATCACAATATTCTAAACGTTGTTTATGAATGCACCTTTCGTAACCCTAAGGTATACAGTTGACAGACTACTTACTGGTCTATAGTTACCATTTTTCTTATGCTAAATGAGTATCGCCGAAATCGTATCTGCTCCAGGAGCCTTTTCGGAACCATGATGTAAGATAGTTTTCAATATACCTTCAAGAGACACTCGGAGAAACGAATTATTTATTCTATCGTTATCAGATAGTGTGAT
Organism: Azorinus chamasolen; assembly: GCA_963576725.1. Lineage (NCBI taxonomy): Eukaryota > Metazoa > Mollusca > Bivalvia > Cardiida > Solecurtidae > Azorinus > Azorinus chamasolen. The sequence goes on along the minus strand of OY755253.1, from coordinate 63,003,705 downwards.
TGTTGCGCCACAATTAAACATTTGTTATTTGCCAGTTCCAATCAAAAGTAGTTTGCCGATAATGTCTGCCTATTGACCCACTTAACTGGCCGATAATTGTCCTCAATTGATCATTTGTAGGACGCTAGACGCCCTATTAGAAGAATGAGGCTTTCAAGTTCGATACTTCATGTACGTTAATGAAATTGTCATAGTGACATGGGGGATATTTTCAAATATTGCTTAATGTAAACAAATAAATAAATGTATAATATCAAGCGGTCCTACTCTCCCAGTAATATACCAGACTCAAGTGAAAGTCCTCAAAACAGAAATACATAGCCATGCTATTAGTATGCTTAACTCATTACGAATGCGATTTGTTACGAATGTGATCTTACAGAGCTACAGATAAAGATGCATACTCATATACTAAAATCACATAACTTCCCTTATCTTTGGGTTAGAACAACGGGTTAAGATTCCCGTAGCAGTAACACATTAAAACATATACGTCATATATGATGCGATATAGGTCATATATGATGCGATATACGTCATATACTATGGTGTCAAACTTGGGAAACCAATGTTTACAGGTTATTTTTTATTAAAATGGCGAAAATACACTCGTTTAGGAATATGTGGGCTCCTGTATTTTTTCACCAAAACCTATATTGTGACCACTCCTATAGAGACGAGTCTAAAGAGAGTGGTCACAACATAATAACTCTTTAGGCGCCAACTTTAAAAGTATCCTCAGCATAATAATTTCATACTAAATATAATTCTAAACTAAATAATAAAGGTATATTAGTAAAACATTTGTTTTTAAAAACCTGTATGTTTGGGCTGAAATAATACAGAAAACAGTGAAGTCCCAGGTCAGATGCCGCCTTGAAAAGGCGGCATCTGACCTAGGACTGCACTGTGTTCAATGGTGCCAACAGGCGAAATTGGCGCCGAAAGCGATAAAGGAGTCATTCTTGAATATATTTTAATTTACGCATCTTATCTGGGCCTCTGATCCTAATTATACTAAGTATTCGGAAACCAAACCTCTCTCCACCAGTTTGCAAGGCAGAATGTATAAAGATGATGACGTCATTTTGGTAAGATCAAATAAGAATGACATAATAGCAAATACGTTAGCGAAGAGAAGTCCAGGCTTTCGTTATGACATGCGCGATGTCTTCCCTGCACTGCATGCCCGAAATGGCAATTTTGTGAAAATCTCATTACATGGTTTAGGCAAATGGCATTTGCCTTTAAGTGCAATTTCGGTTTCAGATTTCCGTTCTTCACAGATTTCTATGAAAGGGAAGTCATTATTTACAAAACATATTTAATTTTAGTTTTCATTTAGAGCTTGCAACTAATCAATTCAGCAATAGTAGATTATAGGAATCAGATGCTCGTTTTAATAATAATACGTTTCCCTGTGTGATTGAATATTGTTAACGCTGCAACAAACCAACCAAAACCAGCTTCTCGCAAGTTAATAGAATTTGCAACTACAACAAATATTGTGTTTTCTTTTCTGTACTGGATAGTGTAAGCCGTCTTGTCTAAAAGCATAAATATCTCGTACTTGGATAACTTGTGTCTGTTGGTGTTTTCTGTGTTTATCTCGTGTGTGAGTGTGCGTTTGGGTGTGTGGTTGTGTGTGTGTGTGTGTGTGTGTGTGTGTGTGTGTGTGTGTATGTGTGTGTCATGCTGTCTATCGGTGTTTTGGTGGTGGTTGCGTCTTGTATGTGGCTTTGCCTGCATGACTTTACGACTTTTGCATTGAACATCGGGATAACTCGAACTAAACGTTATGTCCTTCCTAATTAGCAATACAGAACGGTTCTAAAATGTACCACTTCACATAACTAGAAACACATGTGACAGCTTAATGCAGATCGAACGTAATGCTGAAAGCACCTACAGGAGCATTCAGCATTACGTTTGACCTGCATTCTGCTGTGCATTTGGGTTATTGGTCAAAGGTTAGAAATTGATTACTCGAACCTCTGTTATGTCGAACTAATTAGTACGGTCCCTTGAAGTCGAGATATCGAAGTTCAACTGTATATGATTTGAATAAAAGAATAACTGTAAGAATATATCAACATCTGCAAAGCAGCACATGGGATCAAAAACACCGACTTGTCTTCCTTTTAGCTTATGACAGAGGGGAAAATCTCCGTCAAATAAACATCCCCTGCGACAATTAAGCCCCATAACTACGGCAAGGTATGGATGTCTCTGGGGACATCTGAATAGACAAATAGAATTGTGTCTGGAATGGAGTGACCCTGTTGACATAGATGTGTGTAGATGGCACATAAATGAAAATTCGTGAACGAAATAATGATTTTAAGAATATCATTTTTAAGAATATAAACGACAAATGGACACATGAATGCTTTGCCATGACAAAAACTATAGCATTAAACCTACAATATTCCGTAAGCAAAGGATAAGACTCTGATCTTGGTCAACTCTGGCTGCGAAGGCGTAAAAATGCGTGTTTATATAGTAACGGGTACAGTGACATTCTGATCTGGTGTCTCCATTGATAGAAAATAAGTGACACACACAAAAACACACACACGAGAGCGAGAAATGCAAATCTAAAACACCAACAAACGTACAAGTGCAACGACACAATAGTACAAGACAGTCATCAAGCTAAGGGTGACAAAGTGAGCTAGGAACTGTCAGTAGCAAAACGCCTCCGGGAGTTAAACCGATTAAGGGCGTCATAACCTCACACTTGTCTCCCAAGTTAACATTTTCGGCGTCTTGTATATTTCTAATTGTCGTTTGCAATCCAAGTTTGTTAAATCATTTGGTAAAATAAGGAAATGAGATAAATAAATACAAATTTCAAAGGAATAAAGTAAATATATTGAAATAGAGATTGAGACAAAATGTGAAAAGGCAGCGTCTGATCTGGGACTGCACTATTTGTCGTGTGCATTTATGCAACATCGGCGGTGAAAGGGTTAAACGAAAAGGCTTACAAGTCATCATTGATGTGACTTCATTGTGAGGTCTTTTAAAACTGATGATACCTTAATTGCCGTATGTTTGAACTTCGATATCTCAAACCCGGACAACTCGAAGTCCGGGATGACTCGAAGTAAAGTTTCGGTCCTTCCAAATTTTAAAATACAGAATTCTTCTAATATGTATCATTAGGAATGTCTAGAAACACATGTGATAGCTTAGCCCATTTCCTCATATTGACGACTTTTGACGATTCTGTAGAAGTCACTTTGTGAAACCATTGTGATAAATATAGCATTTGCTCCTATAGGAGCAAATGCTCTATTTAACACAATGGTTTCAAACTACAAAATTCTAAAATTTTCCTTTTCATTAGTTAATGCTCCTTTTCGGTAGATTGATTCAAAGATGTATCTAAAAATAGCCTATGAGGTAATGGGTTAATGCAGTTCTAAAGTAATACTTTCAGCAGTACTTTAAACCTGCATTAAGTTGTGAAATTGAGACACTGTTTAGATAAGAAATCGGATAACTCGAACTTCTGCTTCGAAATTCAACTGTATAAGAAAAGCCGAATACAGTAAAATCTCGATTAAACGAATTTAGACACTTTTAGCCAGGTGGCTGCTTAATGCATGATGAAAGTCATGCAGAAAGCTCCTACAGGAGCTTTCTGCATGACTTTTACCATGCATTATGCTGCCAACTGTCTTAAAGATCGATAATAATACGTATTCTAGTGTTCTAATAATCGAGGTTTTACTGTACTTTTAATAACTTTAGATTCGACTAGTTGTTTTTCTACCTACCATATGTCTTCTCAAAATCAAAGACATATGTATAACGTGATGGGTTACATTGACACATGACCTCCTCCTAACCATGGATATATTAACTGCAATAAGTAATTGTGTCTTTCTGGTTTCTTGTCCTATAGAATACCCGGTATAAAACACGCATTTACATTTTAATACTTTCACCTGAATATTCTTTTCAGAAATAATGATAGCATACATAAGTATTAGCCCATTACCTCATCGGCTATTTTAGATACAACCTCTTTGAATTAATTTACCGAAAAGGAGCATTAATTAGAGAAAAGAAAAACAATAGAATTTTGTAGTTTGAAACCATTATGATAAATAGTGCATTTACTCCTATAGGAGCAAATGCTCTATTTATCACAATGGTTTCACAAGGTGACTTTTACAGAGTCGTCAAAAGTCGTCAGTATGAGGGAAAGTATTAACTGAATTTTTGGAATGGCGTATGTACAGAGAAACTGGAAGAAAAATCAAATTCAAAGAGTTGTTGACCCCATAATTTGGCAATGAAAGTTAACGATTAATCATACGAGCGTATAATACAGATCATCACACTTTTGATACAAGTAATATCAAACTTACACGTCTTTAGCATTGACTTGTGCAATGATATATGGTACAAATCGTAATAAATCAGACAGACACATAATATTTGTCGATCAACGTAAATTGTTAAAGTAGCATTTGCATAAAAAATAACACACAACGAACGTTGAACTCTGTAATGCGTGTTCAAACCAATTTGCAAAGAGCTATTTCATGATATATTGGTGTATGCAAATAACCCAAACTGTTAGAGCATATGTGAAAAAATGGCATTATTCCCTTTGGAGAATACAGTAAAACCTATCCATAACGGCCACTAAAATATAGTAAGTGTTTTGTTTTAAAGGCAGGTGGCTGTTTAAAGCTAGGTGGAAGTAATACAGAACGCTCCTATAGGAGCGTTCTGTTTTACTTTCACCTTGCTTTAAGCAGCCACCTGCCCTAAATACCAACTAATTAACACAATTTAGTGGCCGTTATAGAGAGATTTTACTGCATTCTCAGTCTCACAACCTTTTTGAATATGTCTTTTATGACACGTGTTTATTAGAGCAATACAGAGGAGGCATTATAGTTGAATGCTTTCTATAACGACAACCAATAAAGGTTGTACGCCGGGCCTAAAAGACAGATTGTAGCAAGAAGCAGAACGAAAGTAAAAAAAAAAAGCTTCCGTTTCTGCATTCATTTCGTCCTGCATTACGCTACAGTGAAATTTGTTTATAGAAGGCCATTCTTATTCATTACGTAATTGCTTTAAAGGGGTTCGTGTGTATGTTCAGGTTTCCCAAGACAATCAAGTGACAGATATCAGCTCGTGAACGAGGAAGCACGGCGCCAAAGGATTCCATCAAGAGTAAAATTCAATTATTTATTTTTGAAAATTAAAATGCAAAACATCTTTAACCCTTACTATTCGGGAAACGAGTCTCACTAATGTCATTTGCAAACGGTGTAGACCCAGATAAGAGGGCTCTTAGAGGAGTCATCTCATCAGGGTATGCACTGTTTGTCATGCTTGACCCGTTTGAATTTAGGAATAGTCAATTTGAAAAATCGGCGTTGTAATGGTTAAAACTGCCATTAAATGAAAGAAGCATTCATCAGTATTTAACCTGTCATAAACATGACACCTGCTTAAGCTCCGATCTGTTGCCGTTGACACTTAATTCCGCTTCGTTTAAGCTTTTGTGAAACTATTGGTCGAGAATCAAGCAGATTGGATTCTAAATTGACGCCGAGTTACTCGGTATCCCTTTTGGATTCAAACTGTTCGCAGATGGCTGTTCGGTCGTCCTTAGCAGGGAAAGGGGCATTCGGAAGCCTTATTTTTGTGGTAGAAAATGTCATCGAGTTCAGTTGTCAGAGTTGGTTTATCTTGGCATTTCATTTCAGGAACTCGGTCAGAGTATCAAACTGGTGTATCCTGAAGAAAATTTCATGTGTTCATCATTTCTCAAATGCATATGCATGGAGCAAAGGGTTCAATAAATATTCACCAGAAAAAATTAAGCTACCTCTATTTTCATAGACTGACAACAAAATCACTTATACCCGGTGTCGCTTTAGAAAACTTGCACTGCTATCAGGCCAGAAACATTTTAATTGTTTCGGCCACTGTCTTTTAACCCATTCTTCCATAGGCTATGTTTAGATCCAACCTCTTTGAATGAATCTACCAAAAAGGAGCATTAACTAGAGACAATGATAATTTTAGAATAGTGTAGTTCTGAAACCATTGTGATAAATAAAGCATTTACTCTGGAGTAATTGCTTTATTTATCACAATGGTTGCAAAAAGGTGACAGGGGCGTAGAAAGGCGTATTTATGGAGGAAAGGGTTAAGGCTATATAGCGTTGACGTAGTTTCGATGACAAGCAGTTCCCGATCAGACGGTCACTGTTCGAGCCGTCTTATCTGTGTCTACTCTGTTGGTGCCGAGTAAATAGAGTATAGGTTAAAACGTTACTTATTCCATTATTTCAGGAAGTGTTTCTGTTTGGAGACATGTCATCCTAGAACATATCAGCTAAATGTTCTGTATTATTCTTCATATTACAATGGTATATTGTAACAGCATTCTTTTAACCCTTACATTGCGGGACACGAGTCATTAATGTCCTTTGCGAACATTTTAGACTCAGAATCATGGTCTGCCCTGTTTGACTTGTTACATATTTCTTTAGAAATATCCATAAATGTTCACGCTTTAAACCATTGTGATAAATAGAGCATTTGTTCCTATGGAGCAAATGTTGTATTTGTCACAATGGTTTCTAAAAGCGACGTTTACATTTGCAGACAAACTTATGTGGCACCAAAAGGATTAATACCCATCGTCTAGTTCAGCTGCGGCGTCAAGTGTTCCTTGACATGTCGTACATAGGTCTATTCGTTTTTAAAACCCATCTAAAATTCTTGAACAGGCAAATAATCTTTAGATATTTATTAACTATTTGATATTAATGTAAGGAATAATGATACCATTATAAGTGATGTGCACGTGATGTATTTGCTCAGTCAGGAAAGGTAGCATCCGATGTTATACCATAAGCAAACAGAGCAGACCCTGATCAGACGGCTCCTATAGGAACCGTCTGATCTGGGTCCACTATGTTTATGAACGCATGAAAAGGAGTTTATATGATGGAAAGGGTTGAATATTGTTTTTGACCCAATACGAACTATTTGGGCTCCATAGTAGATTGACCGGTGAAGGGTCATCTATGAAAACGATAGCAGTCATTCAACTATACCGTAAAATGATGCACTGGTACACCAAAACAATGAATCGTCGGCACATAATAAACTGACCCAATGTGGTGGCAAATTGAGAAATTATCTTTACACTGGCACGTCTGTCTTGTATTGTGAATGTATTTGGAAGGACGGCTAATGACGAAAAGCAATATTACATTACATGTAATCAAGCCGATCCAAGGTACAGTGACTTTCGGAGAAATGAAATAAACGTGATTATATATTCGTGAAAGTCATATTATTACCGTGATTGTGACTAGAATTGTGCTCTGAAAATGATTTTAAGAAAGGTTTCCCTCACCATAACTTTCAAGGAAACGGTGGAATACTTTTGATTGATTGAATTTAATTTGATACAATGGTTCTATAAACGATTACCTGTTTTGTTTATCCAAAAATTACCATTTCTGAATGTTGTCAGGGATCAAAATGATTGCAGTACCAAATTTAATCATGTTTATTGTCCTATGGGATCAAATGATTGCAATATCAAAGTCAATGATTTCGCACGATATATACTTCCTTCGAAAATGTACAATAAAATTAAGCATCATGAAAATCGATTGAACAATTCTTTAAATCTAGGTCAATTAAATAAATGTATTTCTTATCGATATTTATCGTGCTGAAAACATATGTCTGCCTATTATCTGATTTACTGCTTTTTAACTTACTTCTGATTCGAATAAAAGCTTGATACGAATATCATACCGGTCTTGAAGACGGGTGACAGCTCAATGCAGAGTGATTGTCATGCATAAAGCTCCTGCAGGAGCTGTTTGCATAACTTTCACTCCTTCGGGATCATCAGTTTCAATGCTTTTAGTTTTGAAAAGTGAATACCACTTAAGCCGGTGCTAGGGGCGTGAGCAGTGTTGCACTATTAATACCGTTCATTAACAGACTCAATAAAACTGTAATTTTCTCGTTTTGCATTGCTGTTTTTCGCTTTCGAATGTTCTCATCTTTTCAGAGTTTACTTTCACCATACATTAAGCCGCCAACTGCCTAAAAGTATCTAAATTCTTCTCTACTAGTATTCCAGTTTATATAGGTTTTACTGGACATCGATGCATCTCATCAGAATCTAGTCTGTTTGATAATCGGTCAATAGCTTCTCAAAATCTTGTTTGGAATAGATAATCAAAGCTACCCCAATTCCAAACTTGAGCATACTTTTTTGTTTACAGCAGGTGTTAAGTGTTTGTGCGGTAGCCGTAAAAAGTCGCCCCGTACTTCATTATCAGTGTTGTTCAATTTTCTGGTCCTTCGGGATCATTAGTTTCGGTGTTTTTTGTTTGGAAAAATGAATACCGCTTAAGCCAGTGCTAGGAGGCATGAGTAGTGTTGGATATGACATAACTGCCCATGAACAGTCTCAATAAAACCGAGTCTGCAATTTTCTTTTTGCATTGCTGCTTTTGCTTTCGAAGGATCTCCTACTTTCAGAATGTATGTATAAATTCCCATCTATTATCTACGGCATGTATACTGGTCATAGCATACATTGAAATGTACAACATATTACAATCATTATTATATTTCAATTTACAAAGTTCAGTAGAACTTTCTACCGCGACCACTTAATCAATAAACACGGACATATTAAAACACCAGATGGTTAATGCAGACAGCTCCTATGGGAGTTTTCGGCATAACGTTCGTCCTGCGTTACGCTACATTGAACGATGCATTGTTGGTGGTCGCTTTGGAAGGGGTTTCTACAGCATCACAAATAAATAGAACTCTGACATGAATGCGTTCAGCAAGCAGTTTAAGACCTTGCTCAGAGGACTCCTCCTTGGGCTATCTGGCTTTGTTCAAGAGTGTTTGTCTATATCCCACCTATGGGCTCTTTGTTGTTAATGGGTAAAACACAGTTTGTGAAAACTTGAAATGATTCGTAGGCAAGGCATTTGTTAATAAATATATTTCTAAATGCATATTAAAAGTCAAAATATTTACTGAATCCTTGCATGTAAATTGTTTATACCAGTATACCATTTGTTTGTGATGCCTCCTCAATATGACACATGTATGAGTTTCAGTGTCCTTTTTGTAGTTAATACAGGACTAAACGGTTCAATTACCTTAAACATTACGTATCAGTTATAATAGAGTTCATGCCATGAATATAATACTTACAGTTGATAAAGCGTATGTCTTCTAAACAAATACACTTCAACCTCAAATGCATTTAAAGTTGCGTGATATGTCTCTTCCAAGGTCTCTGTCGGTATGGGTATAGTTATACACATATATTCTTATACATATATTTGTTAGCTATAATAAGTATGATAACGATGTTTGGATAAACTTTCGTTTTAATACAAACGGACAGATGTCATGTTACAACAACCGCGATTGAAAATAAAATGGTAAATTGCATGTAAAACGAAAACGTATTTAAGTGAAACAAACTGGAATAACCTATCGCAACTGTACTCAATGACTGAGCTTTAAACAGTGCACCGGCCATGTAGAAAAGTAATAAAAGGTACGACGTTTCCAGATTTGAGAGGGCGTCTTCATAGAGTACTAAGTCTTAGCTGTTTGCGTACATAAAAAGAGGGTAGCGTGATTGCCAACTGTAAAAACTGTAAAAGGGTTGACAACGACACTGTCATACTATTATGTTCATGCACAGTCACTTAAAGTTATTTGTGACTTAATCCTTCAATACTGAACTTTTAGAGTGGGATATCCCATCGGCGTTTAGGTATAGTTGAAACAAGTAGTAAGGTCAAGCCGGCAAAGCCACATACAAGACGCAACCACCACCAAAACATCGATAGATAGCATGCTACACACACAACTACATCCCAAACACACGCACATACACGAGAACACAGAACACCTTTACAAAACACAGAACTACTAGAGACAAACATTCCAAACATGAAAAAAGCACAATTACAAAGACACAAAACAAACAAAAGTAAGGATGACAAAGAGAGTACAGCCTTGGAACGGTCAGTGGCAAAATCACCACTAAGGGATTGAAACTGATTAGAGGATTTTGAATGGGTATACGTTTTTATAAAATGCTAGCATATGCTTGTGTCGCACGCAAATGGTTGAAAGGGTTAGGGTTAGTGTCTTGAATGTCTGTTTAGTGTCTCAATCGCCAACTTCATGAATAAACACAATATCACATGTGTATTTAAAAGAAGATGGTTGCTTAATCCAGGCGGCGAGTTATGTATATAACCAATGTAACCGGACACTTTAAAATATAAATATTTACCATTGTAAATAAGTCATTTGTGCATATGTCTGCCAAATTTCTCTTATATTTCTCTTATGCATTGGTGTTAAATATACGTACAAAAATGAGTCATGCAGGAAATACCACATACAGAACTTTAATGAATGCACATAATATATGTTTTAACATGATATTCGTACATTGCATAGTCCATACCTACATCTTGTTTAAAACATAGTTTTGAGTGCTTTCATTTAACTGCTGATATCTTGAAAACCAATGAATATGTTTAGACAAAATTTAGACAATATATGGCAAAATGTTGTCTCTACTAAGCTACATGTGTATACTTTTAATTTAAGTTAGCAATATTGACAGAAATGGGATAACCTGCAGGTCTTAATCCCGGATTTCGTTTTTTGGGACACCCTGTATATGGATGGGGAATGTCATGACAGTTCACAGTATTTTACTTTTTTCTATGTGTATAGTTGTGTATTTTAGATTTTCTAAATTGTTTGTCCTTGTTTTTGTTAATATCTAAATTGCTATCAACTTTAATGCAATAAAATGGTTTAGCTGTAATTGTATAATTTTAACCCATTCACCGCCAATGTCGCATAAATGCACCACGATAAATAGTGCAGTCCCAGATCAGACAAGACGGCGTCTGATCAGGGACTTCACTTTTTGTCTCAAATACTATTTCTATATCTGTGCTTTATTCTTTTGAAATTTGCATTTTATTTATCTCATTTCCCTATTTTGCCAAATGATTTAACAAAAGTGGTTTGCAGACGACAGTTAGTAATTTGGCGCCGAAAGAGTGAATTATCGTTGATAAGTGCACGTGCCAAATATCACTTCGAGCAAGTTTATATGCACATGTTTGTTTAGCTCTAATGAATCATGATATATTTGCCTTCATTGTAAAACCATACTTTAAATGAAATACTTTAAACAAAGGATAATTATATTTATCTCTGCCAGAGATGTTTGTTAAAGTACATGTATTTTAATATCCTCAAAATTAAAGTACAAGCTACTTTCATTTACGTGCCTTTAAAATTATGTCAGAGTACTGTAAATATGTCGAATCGTTCAGCAAGTAATATGTACCGTACAATTATAACTCATGTGGTGTACGGTGTGCAAATGTGCTTAACCCTTTAAATGTGGGATGCTCATGCATTGACATTTACAAACAATTTAGATGAAGAACAGAGGACCCATCTGATCAAACTTGGCACTGTTTGCCATTCAAAGTCATCTCGCAAATTAAGGTACAGTAAAACCTCTCAATAACGACCACTAAATTGTGTTAATTAGTTGGTATTTTGGGCAAGTGGCTGCTTAAAGCAAGGTGAAAGTAAAACAGAACGCTACTGTAGGAGCGTTCTGTTTTACTTTCACCTTGCTTTAAGCATCCACCTGCCTTTAACACAAACTACATGATGTCATTTAGTGGTCATTATAGAGAGGTTTTACTGTATTTTGTACTGAATGGACACTAGATAAACACGGATAGGCCATTCGAAATTCAGCATTGGAAAGGTAAAACGTCATGTTTGATTGATTGCAACGTGCAGAACGGATAAAAAGAAAGTTGATTTATGATGGTGTGATTACATTATTTTCCTGAAACGTTCTATAAATTTTGATTTCATGAAATTATATATCAGTGAACTTTTGTAAATATACAAAATGATAAAATACCGGTACATAGACGATAATCAATTTATTTTCGTTGATATTAAACATGTATCACGAGAATGGGTTGTAATCCGATTAAAAGATGAATTCAAAGAACGAGTTAATTAACCTAATAAAACAACCCGTTAAAAGATGAACTCGGAGAATGATTTATTTAACCTAATAACAACCCGTGTGCATGCTATATTTTAACATTAGCCAAAATAAGTTGCACATTCCGTTTATTATATACATTTAGAAGAAATCTAAATTAGGCAAGCATACGGGTTTAAAATGTACAGACGATAAGATATTTAGTAAATAGGACAAATACTATTTACTTTGGAGTCTGAGTCGAAAGAACATAGTTTGATACGTAATAATATTTGCTACAACACTCCGTTTAATTAGTTTGTTGTCATCACAAAATCTCACTGACGCAATGTGCATGTACATGTATTTTACTATTTAACACCCAACAAGTATTAAATTGCATTTAATGGAGTGTTTATTTCGTTATTATCTAACCCGCATAAAACCTTAAACGTTATTTCTTTATTATTAAATTATTACGCTATGAAATCCTTCGATAGCAAAAGCAGCAATGCAAAAATATAAATTTTCAGACTCGGTTTGACTGTCCATGAAAAGTTATCTAAAGTTCAACACTTGTCCCTTATTTCCGGCGTAAACGATTGTCAATTATCATAACTAAACGCATTGAAATTAATGACCACTAAGGACCATAAAATATAGCGAAACTTAGAATGAAGTACGGGGGACTTTTTACGGCGCAACACAAGCACTTAACACCTTCTGATGTGACGTACATATATTTGAAAAGTATGAAACGTTCTGTTATCGCAGACTGTTTGTAAGTGTCGATCTGAGAGCTAATAATTCCAATGCTAACTTAAGCGATGTTTTAATATATAACACGGTTGAACAATAGCAATTTGCCTTTGATTATTGAATTTGCACTGAAATAAATGTGCGATAAATAACAAGTGTGGAAGTGTTAATATACAGTAAAACCTCTCTAAGCCGGAATTCTAGTAAATCAGAATTTATATACTAATAGGCAGTTAGATGCTTAATGCAGGGTGAAAGTCATACGGAAAGCTCCTAGAGGATCTTTCTGCATGACTTTCACCCAGCGTTAAGCTGCCACCTGTCTCCATGACCGATATTTATACTAAATTTAACATCCGGTTTAAGAGAGGTTCTACTGTATATTAAAATGCGAATCAGATCGAAAATAATGGGATAAATGTTAATACTTTTGCAATAAATATATCAGAGTTTCTCTTGAATCAGTTTAATTACTTAGAATTTGAAGAAACATTTGGACCGTAAATATATTTTGTTCACTTGAGCGATATACTTAAAGTGATAGTCTCTGCTTGCAGCGCGTTGTAAAATTACCTAACTCCTTTCAAGTACATGGCAAGATCACTGATCGAAAGACGATGCAAAAGACAATTACGTTAGTGTTTTTATACAGTGAATTCGTCACTGTTTTAGTGATCATTCGGGTCGTGTTTTAGTTTCGTAACTGTTTGATATTAGTCATTATTGCTTTGAGTAATTCTGTTTGACGATGTGAATGATTTATTTGAATGATGATATTTGCACCTGCTACTCAGATTAAACGCAAGAAAACTGATCGAAACAGGCTGCAAAAGACATAAGAATTACCATGCTTTGGCGAGCATTTAACTACTTTTCTGACGAACAAAAATACAGCTTAACACTAAAACTACTAGCATAGTAGTTCATTTATCATGCAACACCAAGAAAAATGGAGAAAAAGAACGTTTGCTCAAGCGGATTCGTCCCCTGAATACATGCAAGTGCGATATAAGTGACATCATATTGGCGGGCAGTGACGTCATCGACTTTTACAACATAAACAAACTTGATTTAATCCTTTTATATGGACAAATAGTTGAGATAAAGGTGAGCACATGTGTTAAATTGGATGTTTATATTTAATTCTGCTTTTTCGTCCGTCTGTTTTCCTCCTATATGCATCCCAGTGGGGTCAGTACACATGCACTATACCTCACAAAATACAGCGTCGGTGTGGAAAATAGTATGCTAGTAGGAAATGGCTATATTTGTTGACGTTGTATGATAAAATACCGTGCCTTTATACAATAAATTAGTCAACATTTAGTGTTTATTCGGGTCGCGTTTTAGTTTCGTAACTGCTTGATCTAGGTCATTATTGCTCTGATTAATTCTGTTTGACGTTGTGAATTATTTATTTGAATGTTTATATTTGCACCTGGAATGCATTCGGACACATGGGAGTTTAGTTTAACCCTTTCCTCCATAAATACGCCTATCTACGCCTCTGTAAAAGTCAACTGTTGAAACCATTGTGTTAAATAGAGCATTTGCTCCTATAGGAGCAAATGCTCTATTTATCACAATGGATTCAAATTACAAAATTCTAAAACAATCCTTTCATCTAGTCAATGCTCCTTTTCGGTAGATTTATTCAAAGAGGTTTGATCTTTAAAAAACAGCCTATGGAGGATAAGGTTAAGACGATATAAGAGTCATTGATTCTTCTATCATGTTCTAGTAGATTATATATAGATGGTAATGTGTTTTAACACGAAATATAACAGGCCAATTTTAAGACCATTATCGTAATAGTTTAGTGTGTTTTGCAAATCTTACAAACTCAACAACCAAAGCTATATTGCTTAATCCTTTCGTAACCAAATTTCTAATTGTCGTCTGCAAACCAATTTGTTAAATCATTTGGTAAAATAAGGAAATGATATTAATACATGCAAATTTCAAAGGAATGAAATACAGATATAGAAATAGATTTTGAGACAAAAAGACGCCGCCTTGATCTGGGACTGCACTATTTGTCGTGGTGCATTTTTCCGACATTGGCGGTGAAAGGGTTAAGGCATGTCATTTGTTTTTGTTGTTTTTTCAATATTTTAAGATATATATTCCGGCGAAGAAGTATTGACTTAATTGGTAAACAATGTTCTTAACACGCAACATGCTTTTCTTCAGTTGAATAATAATCTGTATTTTCTTCCGAAATTTTGTCTGGTCTTAAACTCTTATTTGTAGAAAATTAAAATATATGTTGTCCTACATTCAATCTGAAAAGAACAATGTTAATTCAAAACGGCGTTAAAATAGTGAGTTACATATACATTTATATATCGAAATTCTATAATTATCTTCAAATCTGATTCCCTTGTGTTTCATTTTTCTTTGACAAATTCCTTTTATTTCTGTGAATGTCGTGTGTTGTTTGTGTGGAGGTGGACTTAATTTGTGATTATCTGGCTACTGAGATCTTTCATGTGGTATATCCTGCCTGACATCTGTTCTATCTTAACTTCAAATATAAAAATTATGTTGCCTTTCCGTGATGATATTCGGTGAAGTAATATGTTTACCCGAACTTGATCAAGCGACATCCTGTGTACTTGTAGAGTAACATACATATATAGCATATGGAATGCGTTTAATTGAACCATGCGTTCATTTCCTCTCGTATCGTTCTCCTTTTCATGTCACAAAATACATTATAAACTTCCCTTCCAACAATATAGACTTATATGAATAATAAATAGGCAATAGGGAATTCGGGAAGTACTGCTATCACTCTTCTAACTTGTTTTGACGTCGTTAACCTCTATACCTCATAAATACGCCTTCCTAAGCATTTGCTAACAGAGAAGATCAAGATCTTATAAGAGTCATCTGATCAGGGTCAGCCCTGTTTGCTTATTGATTTATAAAACATCTAATGCTACAGTTTCTACAAATACCAATCAATCCTGTGTACTTATGCAATTACAAAACATCATTTAATTAATATTCACGGTGCCATTATTCTTACATGAATATTCAACAGGGGGAATATGGTAAGCTCGTATTAGTTGGTCGAACAGAAAGCCTTTAAAAGATGGAGTTTCACAGCGAAATAGGCGATAACTGTTAAACTCATTCCCTCCTAGACTAATTTTAGACCCAACCTCTTTGAATTAATCTGCCAAAAAGGAGGATAAACTATACAAAAGCTTTGAAACCATTGTGGTAAATAGAGCACTATGGAGACAAACCAAGTTATAATTATACAATCGGAAAAGGAACGACGTTTTTCGGACGACCTTACTTTTTAGGGCATTTAAAACAACCACTAGTACAAAGGGTTTACAAAAGACATGATCACGACAATGTGGAGGAAACTCCGTGTTGGTATAGATTCTGGTCCTTTGATATCATTAGTTTAGGTGTAATTAAATTTGGAAATTGAATACTGGTTAAGTCCGGTGCTAGGGGGCCTGAGTAGTGTTACATTTTTAATTATTTCTTATGAACAGCCTGTACGAAAAATCCACACGGATTCCAGGCGGATTCCGGGCGGATTCCAGGCGGAAATGACACGGAATCTCAATATTCCACCCGGATTCCAGGCGGACACGGATTTTTTTGAGAATGTCCGTGTGGAAACTTAACAATCATATTAACATTCCGTGTGGACAGGGTAAATGTCCGTACGGATTTTCTGCCATGTCCACCCGGAATTTCTTTCTCCACACGGAATTTTAATACTTGGACAGTTTGAGAACACGAAAATTTCATACTTTGATATAAAAAGCAGCAGGAACATTACTCCCACACGGATTTTTAATACTTGAACATTTTGAGAGCACGGAAACTTCATACTTTGATAAATAAAAAAAGAAGAAAGTAACAATACACATGGACATTTCATACTTAGAATTTTTCAGTACTGGAAATATTTGACTCAGGAAAGTGTGAAATTTAATTGAGTCTTAAAGTTTGGTAAAGTGGCAGAAATATAATTCATAAACAAGAGGGCCATGATGGCCCTTAATCGCTCACCTGTTTGTAACAGATTAATGATTTCAATGACAGATTGCATAATTTGAAAAATCTTGGTAGAAAACTATTCGATAATGCTACATACTAAATATAAAGAGTCTAGACCTTACAGATTTGGAGGAGACAATATTTTAAAGATTTTCCTATGAAAAACTGTTAAGCCCCAGGGCGGGGCCATTTTTGATCCAGGGTTCATTATTTGAAAATCTTGGTAGAGGACTATTAGATAATACAACATACCAAATATCTAAGGTCTTTGCCTTACAAGTTCAGAGAAGACTTTAAAAGATTTTTAAGAGAAGAAGATTTTTTAAAACTTTCCTATGAAAAACTGACATGCCCCTGGGCGGGGCCATTTTCAACCCAGGGGAATAATTTGAACAATCTTGGTAAAAAACTATTAGATAGCGCTACATACCAAATAATAAAGGTCTCTGCCTTACAGTTTTGGAGAAGAAGATTCTTAAAGCTTTTCATATGAAAAACTGATAAGCCCCAGGGCGGGGCCATTTTTTACCCTGGGGTAATAATTTTAATAATCTTGGTAGAAAACCATTAGATGATGCTACATGATGCCTAGACCTTACAGTTCTGGAGGAGAAGATTTTTAAAGATTTTCCTATGATAAATTGATAAGCCCTTGGGCGGGGCCATTTTGGGTCCGGGGGTCATAATTTGATTAATTTTGGTAGAGGACCATTAAATAATGCTACATACCAAATATCAAAGGTCTATATCTTATAATTTTAGAGAAGAAGATATTTAAAGATTTTCTTATGAAAAACTGATAAGCCCCGGGGCGGGGCCATTTTTGTCCTGGAGGTCATAATTTGAACAATCTTAGTTGAGGACCATTAGATGATGCTACATACCAAATACTAAAGGTCTATTCCTTACATTTTCAGAGAAGAAGATTTTTTAAAGATTTTCCAATGAAAAACTGATAAGCTCCGGGGTGGAGCCATTTTTGGCCCAGGGGTCATAATTTGAACAATCTTAGTAGAGGATCATTAGATGATGCTACATACCAAATAACAAAGGTCTATGCCTTACATTTTCAGAGAAGACGATTTTTAAAGATTTTCCTATGAAAAACTGATAAGCCCTGGGGCGGGGCGAATTTTGGCCCAGGGGTCATAATTTGAACAATCTTAGTAAAGGACCATTAGATCATGCTACATACCAAATATAAAAGGCCTATGCCTTACAGTTTCAGAGAAGATGATTTTTAAAGATTTTCCTATGAAAAACTGATAAGCCCAGGGGCGGGGCCATTTTTGTCCTGGGGGTCATAATTTGAACAATCTTAGTTAAGGACCATTAGATGATGCTACTTACCAAATACCTAATGTCTATTCCTTACATTTTCAGAGAAGATGATTTTTAAAGATTTTCCAATGAAAAACTGATAAGCCCCGGGGTGGAGCCATTTTTGGCCCAGGGGTCATAATTTGAACAATCTTAGTAGAGGATCATTAGATGATGCTACATACCAAATAACAAAGGTCTATGCCTTACATTTTCAGAGAAGACGATTTTTAAAGATTTTCCTATGAAAAACTGATAAGCCCTGGGGCGGGGCGAATTTCGGCCCAGGGGTCATAATTTGAACAATCTTAGTAAAGGACCATTAGATCATGCTACATACCAAATATAAAAGGCCTATGCCTTACAGTTTCAGAGAAGATGATTTTTAAAGATTTTCCTATGAAAAACTGATAAGCCCAGGGGCGGGGCCATTTTTGTCCTGGGGGTCATAATTTGAACAATCTTAGTAGAGGACCATTAGATGATGCTACATACCAAATACCAAAGGTCTATGCCTTACAGTTTCAGAGAAGAAGATTTTTAAAGATTTTCCTATGAAAACTGATAAGCCCCGGGGCAGAGCCATTTTCGGCACAGTGGTCATCATTTGAACAATATTAGTAGAGGACCATTAGATCATGCTACATACCAAATATCAAAGGTCTATGCCTTACAGTTTCAGGGGGTTAAAAATGCATGTGTACACACAGTCCTTTGATAATAGTGTTCTGGGTGTGACGAATTGAAGGTCGCTAGGTGCAAGCGGTACGTGAATTTAGGTTGTGCCTACGCAAAGATATAGTCCCTCGAAGTTTATTCCATTTTGTTCGAAAAATTATCATTTTTTCAAAATGCACCATCTACCATACAAAAAAGCACTTTAAGCCTTATTTTGATGTATATATCATATCTCGGAAACAATTTAAACCATATTGCACCCGGTCGTAAATATTCAAATTTTCGGAGTCACATGTTACTCCGAACCGGCGCCATTTTGAATGTTTCAAAGCATGCTCGTTTCTCTCGATAAAGAAAATCGACTCGATTTGAATGAAAACATCCACCATATGCTACAAAAAGTACATGCAAGAATGAATGGTGAGTATCAGTATATAAAATACCAATTATTGTTATTTTTTTCAGTCGGAAGTTTGAATTATTGACGAAAGTCGATGGCTTAAAGTTAATCCGGTCTCAAGTTTAGAAGTTGGACACTCGTCTGGAAATTGTATCTCAAACAGTCAAAATTAATACAAGCATTTATTAAATCGTGCACTTGTATAAAGTTTCAGCGTACTTTTCTTCTTCACAACCAAACCATATGCATCAACAGGACCGCTCACGTACATCAACAAGACATCGGGTCGTTTCGGACCCAATCCGTTTCGGCCTTGGTAGAATCGGACAAAATTCGGTCCAAAAACGATCTAGGCATACACAGAATTTATTCAGCACTTGGCGAGATTTTATTAAAAGCATTTTTATGAAAATTTCTTAGAAAAATGTAATTACATGCAGTGTTCACGAATAATATTTTAATGAAGTGGTTGTTTGGGCTAATGCAAACAGGATTGACCAATGTTAGCAGACACAGTTTCATCAAGATCTACACTTTTTGAAACAGACTTACAGTACACTTTGCACACATGTAGTCCTTTTAATACGCCCACCTAATAAAGGTGGTCGTATATTGTCGTGGCCCTGTCCGTCCGTCCGTTCGTTCGTTCGTCCGTCAACATTTTGTTTGTCCGCTGTTTTCTGCGAAAACTATTTGACAGATATTAATGAAACTTCATACAAATGTTTAATGCATCAAGATCTGAAGCTGAGTTGATTCTGAGGTTCATTTGATTTTTCATTTCAGAGTTATGGCCCTTGTCCTTAAAAAATATGCAAATAGTTTGTCCGCTGTTTTCTGGGAAAACTATTTGACAGATATTAATGAAACTTCACACAAATGTTTAATGCATCAAGATCTGAAGCTGAGTCAATTCTAAGGTTCATTTGATTTGTCGTTTCGGAGTTATCGCCCTTTTACTTAAAAAATAATGCAAATACATGCAAATAGTTTGTCCGCTGTTTTCTGGGAAAACCATATGAGAGATATTAATGAAACTTCACAAAAATATTTAATGCATCAAGATCTGGTGCCGAGTTAATTTTGAGGTTTATTTGATTTGTCGTGTCGGAGTTATGGCCCTTTTACTTTAAAAATAATGCAAATATATGCATATAGTTTGTCCGCTGTTTTCTGATAAAACTATTTGACAGATATTAATGAAACTTCATACACATGTTTAATGCATCAAGACCTGAAGCTAAGTCGATTCTGAGGATCATTTGATTTGTTGTTTTGGAGTTATGGCCCTTGCACTTAAAAAAATAATGCAAATCTATGCAAATATGAGGATGGCCATAACTTTTTCATTTGAAATGATATTTACTTCATTTTTTTTATATGGTTAAACCTTAATGTGAATTTTCACATATATTGCGGGGGTTTTGATATGTCATTTTATTCTAAAGTTATGGTCCTTGAACTTTGTGTGTTTGTTGCTTTGTTTGTCGGTCAACTTTTAGTTTGTCTGTTGTTTTTTAGGAAAACTATTAAAATGATATGAATGAAACTTAACACAAATGTTTTAAGCAACAAAATTTGAAGCTGAGTTTATTTTGAGGTTCATTCAGTTTGCCTTTACAGAGTTATGGCCGTTGCACTTTACAAAAATCTGCAAAAATGAGGATTAGCTGTAACTTTTTTATTTAATAAGATATTCACTTCATTTTTTTAAAAAATAGTATCACCTTAATATGGAAATCAAGATCTGGAGCACAGATTAGAAAATGTCAACACTTATAAGGCATGTTGTATCAGTTTGAAAGTGGGCGTATTATGTACCGTATGCGGTACTCTTGTTAGTAACTTGTGCTTATTGGATAATGTTTAATTTTAAGGCTGACAGTACAGATGTTGAGACTAATCTGCTACCAGGATATCGTGTAAAGATCTGTCAGCTGGACATCAAAAGGAAGTGACACTGTACTAACTCGCCTGTTAAGCAGTGTACTTCTCAGATGAAGTAATGTCTAGGAGCTCTGCCAAAGGAGAAGCCAGCCCTGGATGGAAGGAGTGTTAACAGCATAACAAGTAAGTGAAAACAGCATTCTGAGTGATTGGTACTGTGCATGTAACTCAATATTTAATTCACATGTGTTTTAATGCATCTGATAAAGATTCTGATTTAAAAAAAAAAAAAAAAAATTAATACAAATATGGACTATACACCAATACACAATAAGATGGGCACAATAAATAATTTACTTAAAATACCAGTGGGTATAGCAGCAATAAATCATTAATTTGGGGATGAATTGGGATGAATCAAATAATTAGGCCTTGAATTATATGTGATAAATTCTGAAGGGTGAATCCCGAAAGCAAAAATTGCAACACAAAAAGAGAAAATTGCAGACTCGGTTTTATTGAGTCTATTCATGAGCAGTAATTGAAGTGCAACACTGCTCACGCCTCCTAGCACCGGCTTAAGCGGTATTCAATTTTCAGAACAAGAAGTACTGAAATTCATGATCTTGAAGGATCAGAAGGTTTAACAACACTGAGAATGAATGCAACAACATTTAAATATTGTATGACAGGACTTCCATTCTAAGCTGAATATCCCTCACACAAGCCTGTAGGATTCAAACAATTGCTGCTAAATTATTGCCGTTATTCTGTACATCTATAGCAGTAGAACTTAACTTTACTGTGGAATAAAGACTCAGTAACTGCTTTTACACGTACATGTAACTGTTAATCTTTTACTTGTTTTCCATTAATAGAATACAATATTCTGTCAAGCAAATTATTGAGTACACCCAAATTAGATTGCTCCTTCAGAGCTTCTTTATCTGTATCTACACTGTTTTCAAAGATAAATATATCAGGTACAATTTTTAAAAAATCCAATATTGCTATAATATCCGACTGTCAAATGCCTTGGATAGAGATAAGATGCAGGGTGCACATCTAGATCCAAGATTGTTTGCAAATTTCTTCCACAGTCTTTTAAATTCACATCAGGTGGGGAAAGAATTTAAATATATACAATATTCTCTTTTTTTCTTACATTTCAGAATATGTGCAAGAGAAATGCAAGACTCCGGAGAAAGACATCATCTAGACAATCACCAAAAGTGTGCTGATGCTTGGGTTTCCATGAAACCCAGACATAAATAAAAGAAAATTTGACCATATGACACAAATGCCCAGGCCAGGTTTTTCTAAATTGCATTTTTTTTTACAAAAAAAATGTCATTAACAATCACCAAAATTCAATCAATTGTCGGCGAACAGGAAATTGATGAAAGACAGACCTGAAATGGGGAGACAGGGTACAACTCACTATGGTTATACTTCAGACCAAATATCAAATCATTCCAGCTTACACAAGGCAAGAAATCTTTGACGATTTCTTTTGCCATCAAACAATCACCAAAATTCAATCAAAGTGTCGACAAACAGGAAGTTGATGAACGACAGACGTGAAAAGGGGAGACACTGTACAATTCACCATGATTATGCTTCAGAACAAATATCGAACTATTCCAGCTTACAAGTGAAGAAGTCCTTGACAAAACAGATGGACAAGGGTAAAACTTAATGCCCTAAAGGCGGGGGCATAAAAATGATAACACTGCTGCTTATAGTAAATTGAACACTTTATTTGGCTAGTTACTTATATTGTGGATAAACAGTACTTTTCATTTTATGATGAACATTTTACCTACCAAGGCTTTTTAGCTCACCAGAGCACAAAGTGCTTAGGGTGAGCTTTTGTGATCGCCTGATGTCTGTCGGCGTTTGTCGTGAGTCGTGCGTCGTCAACAATTTGAACCTTTTAAAGTCTTCTCCTCTGAATCTACAGGGTTCTCAGCTTTCATCTTTGGCACATAGCATCACCTATAGGTCTTCTACAAAAGTTATATAAATTATGTCCCTGGAGTCAAAATTGGCCCCGCTACGGTCCCAGGGGTGGCCAGTTTTCTCTAGCTGACTGTTGTTTTCAGTACAAGTAGCAGAATGCTGGGCTGACTTAGGTTAGGCATGGGGAAAACTTCAAAAATCTTCTTGTCAAAAACTACATGTCACAGAGCTCAGATATTTGGTGTATAGATTTACTTAGTATACCTTATTGACAGTGGTTAATATCATAGTTCTGAGGTTTAAATTGGCCCTGCCCTGTTGGTTATACTTTAAAATTGACTTTTACACTATAAAGGTTCCTCTGAGCTAGCACTCCATCTGTGTTACGCAATCACTTGAGAGGGCAAGTTCCTGGTCAAAACCCTATGAAGTTGTCTGCTTCAGAATTAGTGTCTGTTTGTTCACACTGTTTTTAACCCATTCCCTCATAGGCTATTTTCCTGTTTCTTGGAAAATTTCAGAATTGTGTAGATTTGAAACCATTGTGATAAATAGAGCATTTACTCCTATAGAACAAATGCTCTATTTATCACAAAGGCTTTTTTCAGATCCTACCTCTTTGAATAAATCTACTGATAAGGAGCATTAATCAGAGAAAAGGAAAAATTCAGAATTGTGTAGATTTGAAACCATTGTGATAAATAGAACATTTACTCCTATGGAGCAAATGCTCTATTTATCACAAAGGCTTTTTTCAGATCCTACCTCTTTGAATAAATCTTCTGATAAGGAGCATTAATTAGAGAAAAGGAAAATTTCAGAATTGTGTAGATTTGAAACCATTGTGATAATTCGAGCATTTGCTCTATAGGAGTAAATTAACTCATATACAAACAACATATAAAGTTATATACCTGTATGCTTCAGATCTGAATCCATACTGTGTGCTAATTTCGGTCAAGTCATGCTAAGCAGTGATTGGGTTGTCATCTATTAGAAATGTTGTCTGCTTATTCAAAGAGGTAAATCTGGGTCTACTCTGTTTGCAAATGCGTGAAAACATGTTTATATGAGGGAAAGGGTTAATTAGAGGAAAGGAACATTTCAGAATTGTGTAGATTTGAAACCATTGTGATAAATAGTGCATTTACTCCTATGGAGCAAATGCTCTATTTATCACAAAGGCTTTTTTCAGATCCTACCTCTTTGAACCAATCTACTGATAAGGAGAATTAATTAGAGACAAGGAAAATATCAGAATGGTGTAGATTTGAAACCATTGTAATAAATAGAGCATTTGCACCATAGGAGTAAATTTACTCATATACAAACGACATATAAAGTTACATACCGGTATGCGTCTGATCAGAATCCAAACTGTGTGCTAATTTCAGTCAAGTCATGCTAAGCAGTGCTAGGGTTGTCATCTGTTAGAAATTTTGTCTCTTATTCAAAGAGGTAAATCTGGGTCTACTTTGTTTGCAAACGCAGGAAAACACATTTATATGAGGGAAAGGGTTAATTAGAAAAAAGGAAAATTTCAGAATTGTGTAGATTTGAAACCATTGTGATAAATAGAGCATTTACTCCTATGGAGCAAATGCTCTATTTATCACAATGGTTTAATTAAGTGACTATTACAGAGGCGTAGAAAGGCGTTTTTATGGAGGAAAGAGTATTCTATTAGCCGGCAGAGCACAACCTGGTCAGACAGCTCCTATATAAACCATCTGATATGGGTCTGTTCTGTTTGCAAATGCATCAAATCACATTTATATGAAGGAAAGGGTTTTAAAGGTCCAAAAGTTTATTTAAGATCGACTGCTTCCTGGCCCTTTTCAACAGAATTAAGACCAACAGGTATGGCACTGAGTTTGGATCCAAAAAGGGTCAAATAACACCCCACAAAACAGGTGTCCAGTTTTGTTTAGAAACATACATGTAGTTAAAACTTTAAAAATCTTTCCCTCTGGTGAGCGATTTCAGGGCCATCATGGCCCTCTTGTTTATTTATACATAATGTGCATAAATTTTAAAATTTGTGTATTTGATGGCAAAATTCAAGTGATTATTTCATGTTGCTAACAGCCGATATCTCAATATTAAGGTTTACAAATAAAAAATGATTAAATGCTGATCTAAGAGACTGATAATAATTAACCCTCTCCCTAATAATCCAGCATTTTCTCATATGGGCAGACATAGAAGACCAGACAGCTGTCTGAGTCTGTTCTGTCTGCTTATAAATTTTCATAGATCATTGCATGCAGTTCCTTTTTTCACCAAAACATTACTTTAAAACATACACCCCCCAAAAAAAATAAATAAATAAATTATGACTGAATATTCATGAAACAACTAATAATTTATGAAAAAATCCATACGGAATTTCAAAAATCCGCCTGGACATATTCAAATTCCGCCCGGATTTTTTTTTTAATTCCGCCTGGACATTCTAAAATTCCATATGGATTTTTAAAATATTCCGTCCGGTCTTTTTCAGATTCCGTGTGGAATTTTTACAATTCCGCCCGGATTTTTTTAAAATGTCCGCCTGGACATTTTAAAATTCCACACGGATTTTTAAAAAATTCCGCCCGGACATTTTCAGATTCCGCCTGGAATTTTTACAATTCCGCCTGGATTTCTTGAAACAACATTTCAAATTCCGCCCGGATTTTTAAAAATTCCGCCCGGACTAGGTCACATGACCCGGACTAATTTAAATATTTCGTGTGATATTCCGTCTAAATGTTACTAAAAATAGCAATCCGTGTCAACTGAGCTGTTTTCACACGGACAATTTAGTCCGCCTGGAAAATCACTGTTTTTTCCTGGCGGATTCCGCCTGGAAGTTTTCGTACAGGAGACTCAATTAAACCGAGTCTGCAATTTTCTCTTTTCGAATTTAATTGCTAGTTTTGCTTTCGAAGGATCTCCCACTTTCAGAATATATCATCATTAGAAGTTCCGTACAATTCAGATTTGATAAAATATTATTATTATATAATATAACGGCTGTTAACTAATCGTTTGCTGCAATTTCCTTTTTTGTGAACATCACAATAACAAAGCTGTTGGATGCTGATGAGACGCCGAGTTACTTGGCGTTTCATCTAGATCTAAAGTGTTTTGCACAGATTTATAAATAGAGAGGTTTCGATTCCTTACTTGTACGTGTACGTATACGTGAAAGCCATGGTGCGTCATCATTTCGGTGTGTGACGTCATCAATATATGTGTAAATATCATCAGTCTTTGACGTTCTCAACGTGTAGGAGTGCTTCAAGAAGTTTCAGCAAAACGTGTAATTTTATCATCGTTTAATGCCTATTTTTCACGTTTTCTAGTAAATTGTGTTAATAGAATGTTAGTACCAACCCTTCTTTTTGTGTCACAACAGTTAATTTACTTGAGAAGTGAAATTAAAGGTGTTTAATATCATATTTTGTAACCCAGTTGAAAAGTTCATCTGAACCGAGTCATGGGGTTTTGTGTGTCAATTTGGCTTCGCATTAAATCTGTGTATGCTTCTTATTTGTGATTCAGTCTGTCTGTCCGTCCGTATGTACGACCACCCACCCCTCCGCTCAGCCGTCTGTCTTTAAATCTGTCTGTCTGCCTTCCTGTCTGCCTGCGATTTTATGTTTATTTTGCTATTTGTGATTGTTTGATGTTACTTTTATAAATGCTAATTTGTTAATGAAATGTCGACGTTAAAAGCTCTGCGGAGCGTATGTTATTTGTTAATTCTGTACCGACTTGTAAATAAATATTACTTGGCTTGACTTCACTGCCTGCCTGTCTGCCTGCCTGCCTGCCTGCCTGCCTGTCTGTCTGTCTGTCTGTCTATCATTCTGCATCTATACTGTCTATCCGTCTGACTGTCTATCTGTATCTATTTGTATATCTATCTTTCTACATGTCTGCCTATCAATCTGTCCATCGATCTGTCTAATTATATGTATGTTTATCAACCTGTCTATCTGCCAGTATATCTGTCTATCGATCAGTATGTCTAGACTATCTATTTGTCTCCCTGCATGCCTGTCAGTCTGTCTGTCCGTATATTGATTTCTATGTTCGTCTTTTTTGGCCTTATTTTCTTGCTTTATGCAATTTCTAGTACTTCCTAATCTCATTTATTTTACAGAAAATGGCATGGCCCCGCAAGAAGTCACATCGTGACAGATTACCCGTACGGGTACACGTTATCTGATTTCGAAACATGATTACTAATCGTTACTAAAGTAACGCAGAAAGCTGATATTGGACTTTTCTCCATTAAGCTAATATTTGTTCTTTTAATCCTTTCGGCGTCAAATTTCTAATTGTCGTCTGCAATCCAATTTTCGGTGAAATAAAGAAATAAGATAAATAAATGTAAACTTAAAACGACTAAAGCACATATATAGAACTAGAGTTTGAGAAAAGTAGTGAAGGCGGCGTCTGATCTGGGACTGTACTATTTGTCTTTGTGCATGTATGCGACATTGGCGGTGAAAGGGTTAAAGAGCAAGTGTTGAATAAATAATCTCCCAAAAAGCGCTTCCCATTAATGTTACTAAGTAGCAGCTTTACAGAGATCGTGATACCATTGTTTCTCGGAAAATTGAAAGTGGTTCGAGAATAACTTAATGTAAAAATAATCCCAGCAATTAAAGATCTCTACATAAATCAAAATAATATTGGGTATCGAATAATGAATATTATTTTCGGAAAATAACTTAATTACCTTCTAAAAATAAGTGCTCCACCAACTGTTTGTTACATGCAATTACGTTTTATGCAGTTTAACTACAGTTGTTTTGCCTGTTTTCAAATTGTGTTGCGTTATTTTGGTCTTAAAATATGAAATTAATCACATCTGCGTCTGTTGCATTATAAAAATAATTTAAACATTATCACCTTCTAAATTACTTAACCCTTCGCTTGCTAATCGCGTCAATATACCTACCTGTAAATAGTGAAGACCCAGATGAGACAGCTCCTGCAGGAGCTGTCTCATCAGGGTCTGCACTATTTACACGTTGATTGTGCAACCAGTGCACTCCACAGCAGTGATTATACTGCGAAATACTTGTACACAGTGAAGATATATGTAATTATATAACAGAGAATGGATAAAGAAGGAGACATGTATTTTAAAATTCAGCAAGCGAAGGGTTAAGAAATAACCCTTTCCGGGTTTGAACATTCATAAAAGAAATAGTGCCACTATGAATATATTCTAGCTGAATGTGTACATATGTACATAGGATTTTGTAGTGTGTAGAGACTGTACACAGTAAAACCTCTCTAAACCGGACGTTAAATGTAGTGTAAATATGGGTCTTGGAGAAAGGTGGCAGCTTAATGCAGGGTACAAATCATGCAGAAAGCTCCTAGAGAACTTTCACCCTGCATTAACAACGACCTGCCTAAAAGTATCTAAATTATTCTCTACTAGAAAAACGGTTTAGCAGGTGTCACTGTATTTACATCTAGTCATACGGCTCCTACATACGGAGCTGTCTGATCTAGATCTACTCTGTTTGCAAATGCATTAAAAGGCGTTTATATGAAAGAAATGGCTAATCGAATAGTTATAGCACCAACAAGTTTAACAATTGAAATGCACCATCTTATTTTACTTAATGATTGCAAGGTTTATTCCGATTTTAATTGTTTCTCTACATGTACACACTCAAGTACACATCGTAGACCCAGATTAAAAGTTTCCCATAGCAGTCGTCTGATCAGGGTCTGCTCTGTTTGCTTATGATATAATATAGATATGATTCTTCAGTTTATGTCATGATCAAACACCATATGTCCGTGTCCGATTGTAACAAATTAATCTATTTAAATATTCATGACGTCATTATGTCGTTCATAGTTGAATATTCATAGATGAAAAGTGTTAAACCTGTACCTGGGTGACTGGTTGGTCATCCTGTGCATTACTGTAGAGTACATAGAGTATAGCTTTTATACACATTGGCAATGTGTACTTAAGTTGCTCAATATTGTTGGAGATCAGTTTACTATATACCCAATACCCAATAACAGAGTAATTCACTTTGAAAGCACGGTAGCAATGCGAAAAGAGACAAAATGCAGATTCGGTTTTATTGAGTCTGCTCTTGCGTAGAAATTAAAAGTACAACAGTACTCACACCGCCTAGTACCGGTTTAACCCTTTCGATGGCAAATTTCTAATTGTCGTCTGCAATCCAAGTTTGTTAAATAATTTAGTAAAATTAGGAATTGTGATAAATACATGCAAATTTCACAGGAATAAAGCACATATATAAAAAACATAGATTGAGACAAATAGTGAAGTACCTGATCAGACACCGCCATGAAAAGGCGGCGTCTGATCTGGGACTGCACTATTTGTCGTGGTGCATTTATGCGACTGCGGCGGTGAAAGGGTTAAGCGTATTCAATGTTCATACTAAAATACTGTCACTGGTGATCCCGAAGGACCAGAAAATATAACAAAACTAAGATGGAGTACGGGGAGACTTTTTACGGCCGCCACACGAGCATTTAGCACCTGCTGTTGTTATGTACATAACGTCTGAAAGTAGGACTCATCTAATAAAGTGTTTTCCACCCTTACTCCGCTGTGAAAAATATAATGTCTGCTCAAAATTAGCGCTGTGAATTCTTCCATGTTTATATATTGGATTAGTCCATTTATTATGTGAGGGATGTCTGGTCTAAATTTTCAATTTCGTTTTGTTCTATATTGAAATCTTTTCAGCAAACGTCTGATCAGACGCCGCATTATGCCTATAGATGTGATCGTGGGCACAAATGGGTTAACTACCTTGATTCAAAAACGTTGTTGAGAAAAAATGTTTGCTGTGTGTCAAACAGCCTTGGTCGTAAAGAGTTAAACAACTTATTCTCTGGAGAGAAGCTGTTTGCTAACCGAGACTAGTCGAGAACAACGGGATAAGGGATACAGTAAAACCTCTCTATAACGGCAACTGAATTTTGTTAATTAGTAGGTATTTAGGACAGGTGGGTGCTTAAAGCAAGGTGAAAGTAAAACAGAACGCTTCCATAGGAGCGTTCTGTTTTACTTTCACCTTGCTTTAAGCAACCACCTGTCTTTAGCACAAATTACTAGATGTAATTCAGTGGCCGTTATAGAGAGGTTTAATTGTAATTCAATTGATCGAAGGAGTTATTTCCAAAGCCTGATAATAATCACACCGTGCAGGAATGGGTGCATAAGTATCCTAGTGCCACCTTTCTAGTTATATAGCTTTTGTAATTAAAATATACTTTTACATCACTTTGGAGGTTGTGCAAGCATTATGACCACTTTCCGGTTTAGCAGGAATTCCAAATTAGAATATGTAATAATTGCGCCAATTATATTTACAAAGTTTTTAAATCATTTTATATGGCGCGAATACCTACAAAGTGGTATTAAGGACTATAAATCAAGTGTATGCGATTCTTTGTGTTCTACATTTGCTATTCAGTAAAACCCTTCTAAACCTGACGAACATATTAGTATCGATACTTGTCTTAACCTATTCCTTCAAAGGCTAATTTTAGATCCAACCCTTTTTAATAATAAATTCTGAAGTGAGGTGATCCCCCGAAAGCAAAAATTGCAACACATTAAGAGAAAATTGCAGACTCGGTTTTATTGAAAGTGCAACACTGCTCACACCCCCTAGCACCGGCTTAAGCGGTATTCAATTTTCAGAACAAGAAGTACTGAAATTCATGATCTCGAAGGATCAGAAGGTATAAAAACACTGAGAATGAAGTACGGGGCGACGTTTTACGGTCGAAAAAAAACTACCGAAAAAGAGCATTTACTAGAGGAAATGATAACTTTAGAAGTGTGTGAAACCATTGTGATAAATACAGCATTTGCTCCTATAGAGCAAATGCTCTATTTAACACAATGGTTTCAAAAATTTAATTTTAGAGAGGCGTCAATGGGTGCCAATATGAGGGAATGAGTTAAATATTAGGGAATGCATAAATACTTGAATTGCTCTGATCTAATATTTCGACCACTAAGGGCCTTTTTCAAAGATTGTCATGTCAAACTACACGTCACATTTTTGTTACATGCATTCAGTCATAAATTCAAAGAGAATAATGTTGATTAAGCGTCATGGTGACATTGGGTTGTTATTTAAAATGTCAGGACGTCATCAAAATGACGTCATAAAATGACGTCATGGGTGCAACGACGTCATTCATGCATTAGTGCATTATCCTCCTTGATGGTACAGCCAAATGGTATGTAAGTTCGCAGCCTCCATATCCAGTTTCATGGATTTGTCTTTCAATTATACATACATAGATCATCCGTTTCAAAACTACAAATCTCACATCATCATTGCTATGACCACCGACTCTGTTTATTGGCTTTTCTCTATCATGCCTCACATCACTCAAATCTTCTTTCATTCTCTCCCGAATTTCTCTCTCAATCTCGCCAACATACACCAATTATATTATATTCCCTGTTTTGGAATATTTTCTTCATTGTGTATTAGGGAATGGGTTAACTGTGAGGGAATGTGTTAAAGATGTGAGTTAGATCACAACTTAACCCTTTACTCCATGAAATAATTATGTAAGAAATAATAGCATCATGAATATTAATTGGATTAATTATTATATTAGCATATGGACATAGGAGTGTTTTGCCATCGGAAGAAACTGTATAGTCATATCTGTTTTATATCATAAGCAAACAGAGTGGACCCTGATCAGACGGCTCCTACTCTGTTTGTAAAAGAGTAAATGCTTACATATTTCTACAATTGCGCAGTCTATCTGTATGTAGTTCGTGTCACACCTTGTATATCACAATGCAATACTGCTTCACTGTTAAGTTTTCACCAAATTCTCATTTCTCTTTGTTAAAAGCCAGTACAAACACGACGATGATCTTAAAGACGTTGAACAGCAAAAATGAACATTATCTAATTAATCAAACCGTCCAATTCCTGAAGCGGCTTCCCAACAACTTCCCGGAATTGATTTATAGCTTTTATTTGTTCCAGGACCTCACATGTATGTCAATGTCATTCGACAAAGTCATATGAAACGCTAGAAATGATCTTCAAAATGTTAACATTACATAAGTCAACGAAATTAGTTTCTGCAATGCATGTTTTCTATGACGTATACTTAACCCTTTCCTTGTTTCAAAATGAAATCATGACTATATATCAGCTCAATTTTCTTATTTTAAATATTTTAAGGAGGATGTTTTGCTCTGACAAGGACAGTAGAATCAGATTTATATCGTGTCATAAGCAGACCTTTATCAGATGACCCCTAAATGAGCCGTCTGATCTGGGTCTACTCTGCTTGCAAATGCGTAAAATGAGTTTATATGAAGGAAAGGGTTACAAGAAGTCTTATTCGTGCAGGAAACAATTACTATATGAATATTAATTAACTGGTGTTTTAATGGCATGTGATCTAAGCAGTTTCGGCCATGGCTGAAACTGTAGAACCAGATCTATATTATTTCATACGTAAACATAACATAGGGGTCTTCGGATCTGATCCAACTTTGCTTTTCAATGCGTTTAATCTTTTCGGCGCCAAATTTCTAATTGTCGTCTGCAATCCAATGTTTGTTAAATTATTCGGTACAATAATGAAGTGAGATCAATAAATGCATTTTTCAAAGAAATAAAACACAGATATAGAAATTGACATTGAGACAAAAAGTGAAGTCCTTGATCAGACACCGCCTTTAAAGGCGGCGTCTTATCTTGGACTGCACTATTTGTCGTGGTGTATTTATGCGACATTGTCGGTGAACGGGTTAAAGGAGAATATATGAGATGAAGGGCTTAGATAGATGGTAACTACGTGAATGGAAGCTGCTACTACAGGACCTTAACAAATACTTACATTCATTAACCCATTCACCCATAGGCATTACCTCATAGGCTATCTTTAGAGCCAACGTCAAAATACATCTACCGAAAAGAAGCATTTACTAGAGTTAATGTACATTTTAGATTTGTGGAGTTTCAAAACCATTGTGCTATATTTATTAATGGGTACAATTAATGGAATGGGTTAACAGGTCGCTGTAGTGAAGTTCGTAGGTATAAATATTATTCAGGACGTGTTTGTGGTAGTATGTTTGATTGCGTTCATCACAAAACACGTGACAATAATTGTATGTCTAGGTCTGTTGTTGAATTCTCAAATCTCGCTAATATGATAAGTACTGATATGTACAGCGTTACGTTCAGTTCATTGACGGTGAATGTAGGCATTTAACCGTTTTCCTGTTCTATATTGATTACAAATTTCAAAACCTACTGAATATTCAACGATATAATAGTATAATGAAATATGGAAGGTGGAAGATTATAGCTATTTAAGAAACTAAAGAATCAGATCTATTGAATTCCATTAGTAAAAAAGAGCAGACCCTGACCAGACGGCTCCAACAGGAAGGCTGAATAGTGTAGACATTTTAGAAAGCAAAGAAACAGATCTATCAAATTCTATTAGCAAACAGAGCAGACCCTGATCAGATGGCTCCTCTAGGAGCCATCTGATCTTGGTCTACTCTGTTTGCAAAGGCGTGCAAATGCATTTATATGAAGGAAATCGTTAATGCAGCAGGTCTATACGAATATTACTTTTTTTAATAAATATTTGTGAAAAACCTTCTGGCTCTGTTTTAAATACAATGTATTTTATTGAAATATGTGTTGTTGTTTCTAATTAGCAATTCATTGCATCACGTGCTTTGGAGTTTGAATGGTCTTGTCATTTGGCAAATATATCCTCTCAGTGACCCTGGAAAGATATGGTGTCGTTTAGATGCCATGTGCTGCGTTGGAACGTATGCAATTAACTTTAGAATCATTCGCAATTATTACGACCACGTTTCTACCATCCATTGGCATTCTAGGACCTACTCTGAGTCGTAACATTGTCAGTCATTCGTCCATCATTTTCTACGGTTTTGATTAAATTGTCTCTTTATGGATGAAAACCATCACCTTAAATGAAACCATGTCTACTAAAATTAAATAAATCAACTCTTTACCCAATAATTTTGATTGTGTTTGCGTATTTGTACAAACAAACCTAAATGTTGCAACAACTGCACTAAGATTTATTTGAATGTTAAGAAATAGTATATCAAATGATTACATCTAAGCATTTTCTTATTCAACGTCAACGATGATGGTTACCAATCAAATCCACAGGTCCAAATAAGATGCGTAAATTAAAATATTTTTAAGAATAACTCTTTTATTTCTCCACCAAACCATATGTTATGACATTTCGTTAGAATGGCCTCAAAGAGTAGTCAAAGCATAGGATTTGATGGAGAACTGACGATTTTAACCCATTCCCTCATATTGACGACTTTTGACGAATTTTGTAGAATTCACTTTGTGAAACCATTGTGATAAATAGAGCATTTGCTCCTATAGGAGCAAATTCTTTATTTATCACAATGGTTTCAAACTACAAAATTCTAAAATGTTCCTTTTCTCTAGTTAATGCTCCATTTCGGTAGATTTATTCAAATAGGTTGGATCTAAATATAGCCTATGAGGTAATGGGTTAAGATGTGAATACGCACCTATATCTCTGGTTCTGAAACCTAGTCTATATTTTATATTGGGTAGCTATTACAGCACAACGGGGGCTTATAAATTGCTATATTAAGTCAATGAAGTGTATTATATTCCTCTTACATTTTAAATTGAAAATAATCAAAGACTTTGTACTGACGTACATAATGTTACATCCGACTAAAGTGTGTCTTTTACTCGATCAATATAGAGTTATTATTTTCCAATTCTCACAATAGTAATTACACCATTGAAAATATCGCATACTGAACCGCGTCCCGTGTATATGCTGCATTATTACAAAGTCATTACTGGTTTATTAATTTGGCTACTGATCGTTCTAAGGTGTTACTCCTGCTTCGCCTTATGGTCTACTTAATTCTTCTTTACTAGAATTCCGGTTTAGATGGATTGAGATTTGAGATTAGATTGGATCTGCAGAAGAAAGGTCCACGTATTCACGAGCCATTTTTAAGTAATTTATTGACAACAACTAGGGTGGGGATGGAATAAGTGTGAGGTTGGGCGCCCATAAACCGGTTTAACCCCCCAGTGACTTTTGTCACTGACCGTTCCAAGGCGGTGCTTCCATCTTCCCCATATTGTGTTTTTGTTTTGTCTTTGTGCGTCTCTTGTTGTTTTTATAGTTATGTACATTTGCTGTTTCCTTGTGTTGCTGTTCGGGCGACTGTTTTTTCTGTATGTGGTGTTTCCTGCATGACTCATTTTTTGTACTTTTAGATGCATCCAAACACATATATTTCTGGCAACTAAGAAAATCTCAACATCGGCTTTAGTTTGAATGGTTTCCTTTCAGATATTCAGTTTTCATTGTTTCATTGCACGTGAGCTGCTGTATACAGAAATCAAACATGTTTTCTGAGAAGTTCATTACCCGTACGACCTCTCTTTTTTCATTCATTTGATAGCTAATGTAACCATAACATTAGAATGTCAAACCCAGATTGTGTGCGTGTTCCAATATCATAACATCTAATATTTCCTCAAAAAACAACAGACTAATCATCTGAATCAGATTAATGCTTCTGAAACAGTTGATTGTTTTTAGGTTTCGTGTTCGTCGGTTGTAGCTGTTTATGAATGAAATCACTTAAATTACATTCTAACCTTTTGGCTGTTCAGAAATAATGTCAGGAAAAATAATATTATGATTATTTATTAGCTGAATGACCTATTTCTTCTATTAGATATTCCCCTCATATAAACACATTAAAATGTCATTTCACGTCGTTCCTGTCGGGTTCATCTGATCAGGGCCTGCTATATTATATAATGTATAGATAGATCTATGACCCTACAGTTTGCGTCTAAGTCAACAATTCACTTTAAACAGTTTACCATATAAAACATTAAGTTCATGAATATTGATTAACTTATCCATTGATGGATAAATGTTCATAAAGGAAGGGATCACCGCAATGTCATGTGTGCAAACCCAAACTATTGCCATTGGACCTGTTTTTTGTTTTAATCCTTCGCTTGCTATTCGCGTCAATATACCTACCTGTAAATAGTGTAGACCCAGGAGCTGTCTCATCAGGGTCTGCACTATTTACAAGTTGATTGTGCAACTAGTGCACTCCACAGCAGTGGTTGCACAGCGAAATACTAGTACACAGTGAAGATATATGTAATTATACAATAGGGCATGGGTAAAGAAGGAGAAATGTATTTTAAAATTAAGCAAGAGAATGGTTAATTTCAAAACAAATTGTTTGTTTACAAACTAGAAAGGTAGAGTAGGTTCAACCCTTGTTGTCTTCTCTGAATTACAAATTGGTTGGTTTTACCTTCGATTAGAAAACAAGTGTCTAAGTGACAAACACGTTGGGATCCGGATGCGACGCCGACTAAATCAGGCATCTCACGTGATGTGCAAACGTATTTAACCCTTTCGCTGCCAAGCTCTGTCGTGTGCTACAAAGTTTCATTCTTTTGATTTTCTTCATTTTTGTTTCAAAAACATAGTAACAGTAACAAACAGTTTGGATCCTGATGAGACGCCGAGTTACTCGGTGTCTCATCTGGATCCAAACTGTTTGCATAGGTAATCACAGATCCGGCATTGGCAGAGAAAGGGTTAATTCACGTTAGGTGGTATGATAAGGGTCCAATATATGTATATATTCTTAACAGTTGGCAATCACGCTGGCCTCTTGCATGTATGCCGACAAGAAAGGTTTAGTACTCTATGAAGGCGACCTCTTAAATCCAGAAATGGAAGGAGAACGTCGGATATCTGTACTATTTCGTTTTTGTCGTACCCTTTATTACTTTTCTACAGTTACTCTGTTTGCAGCTCAATCATTGAGTACACTAGCGATAGGCGGATACCGTTTTTTTTACTTAAATGTTTTCGTTATACATGCACTTTACCACT
This sequence comes from Azorinus chamasolen, assembly GCA_963576725.1. Classification (NCBI taxonomy): domain Eukaryota; kingdom Metazoa; phylum Mollusca; class Bivalvia; order Cardiida; family Solecurtidae; genus Azorinus; species Azorinus chamasolen. The sequence goes on along the minus strand of OY755253.1, from coordinate 62,966,569 downwards.
GTATTTGCCGTCGCGGTAGTTGTAGAATAGTCGGAGAGGGGATACGTTTATTTACACTTTTTGTCTTTTAGGGTGGGGATGGAATAAGAGTGAGGTTGGGCGCCCATAAACCGGTTTAACCCCCAGTGACTTTTGTCACTGACCGTTCCAAGGCGGTACTTCCATCTTCCCCCTATTGTATGTTTGTTTTGTCTTTGTGCGTCTCTGGTTGTTTTTATAGTTATGTACATTTGCTGTTTCCTTGTGTTGCTGTTCGGGCGAATGTTTGTTCTGTGTGTGGTGTTTCCTGCATGACTCATTTTTGTACCTTTAAGATGTCATTAACCCTTTCAATTCCGATGTCGCATAAATGCACAAAGACAAATAGTGCAGTCCCAGATCAGATGCCGTCTGGCGTCTGACCAGGGACTTGCACTTTTTGTCTCATTCTGTAGTTCTATATATGTGCTTTATTCATTTGCAACTTGCATTTATTTATCTCATTTCCTTATTTTACCTAATGATTTAACGAAAATTGAATTGCAGACGACAGTTAGAATTTTGGCTCCGAAAGGGTTAAATAGTAAGTACAGTGCTCCCTCCCTACAAAGGCCCTCTCAATAACGATTCCCTCCTTACAACAACGCATGTCGCTGTTTCCGAAACAACAACTTTTTCCAACATATTTCCTTTATGCCTCCTTCAAACCCTATGTTGTGACCACTCTTTAGAATCATCACTTTCTGACGATTCTAAAAGAGTGGACACAACATTGGGTTTGATAGAGGCATAACGGTTTTAGTTCTCGAAATAAACATTACCTGGGGATCTGCAAACAAGCTAATTATGTTTGATTTTCCCTCCCTATAACAACTCCCTCTGAACAACACATACAATCTTCGTATCCCAAAGAGTGTCGTTGTAGAGAGGGAGCACTGTAGTTATTGTTCTTTCTTATTTGGAGTACATCATCGACAATAGAATTGATCAGAATGTGTAAGATATCAGTCACAAAGCCGCGATATATTTAATATGTATGATAAAAGCAGGGTTTATACCACACGATAAAATAGTTTAGGTTTCTATTTATTGCTTAGTCTCATTCGCAGAATAGATTTCAGATTTTAACTCTTTTGCTGCTAAAGTGTGTCGTTTGCAAACCTTTTTCGTCTGCTACACTTTTGTTCTCATTTTTCGTCATCATTGTTTCAAAAACAGTCACAATAACAAATAGTTTGGATCGGCGTCTCATCTGGTTCCAAATTGTTTGAATCACAGATGCAATAATGACATCAAACGAGTAAATGCTTGACAAGAATGAACCTTTATTGTTGCTGTTTGTGATTATAGCAGAGGACAAATACCGGATGTGTTAAACGCCTAGTCTGCTAAACACAACCAGGGTCCATGCTTACAAAGTTTTTTAGTTGAGTCTGAGTTTGTTCTCAAGCTTTTGATTGATCTGATTTGAGCCTTTGGCTCAAAACTGATCAATCAAGTATCTAGTCTAAGATTTTATTCTTAGGTCACGTTCGTACATGCAACACATCTAGCTCGAATATCGCCACTGTTCTTCGAATACTTCATACAGTATTGCATAAATGCAGTCAAACAGGTCTATAATAATGCTTCCATGGGTAGGTAAAGCTATGGACATATTGGTTGGCCTGATAATAAGATATGTTCTATTGCTCAGCAAGACAAACTTTCCATCCGAAAGTTGTCTGTCTTGAACATTTTGAAGAAAGAGTAATGATGTGGAACAAGTCTGAATGGGCTGTTATGGATGATGATGATTCTATACATAATTCCTTGTCCTGTGTTTGCATTACCGTTGTAATGGAAGCTCATCAAATTCTCTCAAATGTAATAAAACATTAAAAGTATACACACCAATTACCGATAACGTGAACTATTTACGCCAAGGGTAATCAGCGAAGCGTCTTAATCCTTTCCCTCATATAAACGTGTTTTCACGTATTTGCAAACAGAGTAGATCAGGGTCTACTCTGTTTGCTATTGACATTTGATAGGTCAGTTTCTTTACTTTCTAAAATGGCTACAATGTTTCACCTTCCATATTTCGTTTACATATTTGTCTATGAATATTCAGTAGGTATTGAAATTTGGAATAAATATAGAACAGGGAAAGGGTTAAGTAATACGGACGAAGCCTTTATGGTTAAATATCTACTCGAAGTTTGACTACTTCGGAATCTAGAACGCTTTTGGAAAACGATTGGACGAGAATCCTAGGACTTGAACTCTGATAAGACGCCGAGTTACACCGCGTCTAATATGCATACAAGATGTCTGCAATTGAAAGTCAGGTTGGGGCTGAAGACTTGATTATCCTGTTCAATTATGAAAAACAATTACCAAAGGTCAGGCAAAATGTGCCACACGAAAGTCCACAGCCACAATAATACGTTAACCCTTTCACCGCCAATGTCGCAAAACATGAACCACGACAAATAGTGCAGTTCCATATCAGACGCCGCCTTTTCAAGGCGGCGGCTGATCAGGGACTTCACTTTTTGTCTCAAACACTGTTTATGTATTTGTGCTTTATTCCTTTGAAACTTTGCATTTATCTATCTCATTTCCTTATTTTACCGAATGATTTAAGAATATTGGATTGCAGACGACAATTAGTAATTTGGCGCCGAAAGAGTAAATATGCTGTTATAAAGTCTGAAGGGAGGTGATAAGTTTCAGCTTATTAACCATTTACTCCATGAATATCTAAATTATTTTATAAACAAACAGAGCAGACCCTGATCAGATGGCTCCTGTGTCTATCCTGTTTGCTAAGACGTAGAAATGTATTTTAATAAACGTCGTTATTTTTAGACAAATGAAATATTAATGTGATAAACGATTAAACACATGCATCGTAATCTTGATTGTTCGTTATTAGGTTAATATATAGACAACTCACGATTAGAGTGAGTTATCATTTTTATGTTTTCTCGAAGACATTTTGAATGAAAACGTCTACAAACACTCTAAAATGTATATCGTGGTAGAACTATTTAGCAAAGAGTTAAGGAAATATCAAACAAATAATCCGATTTGTTGGGATATACCTAACCCTTTGCTTATCTTAATAAAATGTATTTCTTCGTGTCCTTTCTAATACAATTTTCACTTGTTTCCAATTCCTTCAAGCGTCTGAGAAACTATTGACCAAGTGTCAAACAGCTTGGGTCCAGTTAATAAGGTCGCAAATAGCCAGCAAAGCGTTAAAATCGGTACCATTCCCTTTAGACGATTAAATAAGTGAGTCTCGCGAAACATTTGTTATGTTGTATATTACCCTTGAGCAATAAAGTTAAGCCGATCTGTGATTATTATATTAAATAGCACAAAGGCCGCAGTAAAAATAAATTCGCACTTCCCATGATAGTACAGTGGCATACATCTGCTCTTTAAGGAGGAGTTCCGGCGTTGTAAGATTCAATCAAAAGAAAGAATATTAACTTAACCTTTTCCCTTGTGTAATAATCATGTAATAAATGTTGACACCATAAAAACTATTTGCTAAGATTTTTATAACGACATACGTACACAGGATGTTTTGGTATTGGGTCAGATCGATTAAATAAAGGTGTCTGAGCTGGAACTGCTCTATTTGCCAATACATAAAAAGGGTTATGTTGAGGAAAAATGGTTTGAGAAAATTAATCCATTTGCGCCCAACGATCCCATATATTGGATATAGGCAAACAGTATAGACTCTGATCAAACGCCGCATTATCTGTTTGCTGATAGGACATTTAATATAAACCAAAATGAAAATGAAAATTTAGACCATCATGTCCAAAGCTGATGCAAAAACTGAAGCACAACATCAAAGTTATACAAAGGCTACATATAATCCTACATTTTTTGTTCAACTAAATCTTACACATAACATTTATTTTTCCATGTTCAGCACTCGTTTATTTTGAATAAATGTAGTCTGCTTACAAATTGAAGGTAGACTGTTTTTATTTTTAATTACTAAGTAGAATTACATGTACATACAATTACGGTAGTTGTTTGGAACCTGATGAAACTCAAATTCAGAACTACAGTCTGAAGTAGAGATGTAATCTGGGAAAGACATTTCAACAAATTGCAACCTACTTTCGCTTTTACACGACACAAACGTCTTGAGCAATCGACAGTGTCGGCGACTCGGCGGTTACACCATACATAGAATCGGCTCTATTTTCACAGTTGTTATTGACACTGGAATATAATTTGATTGAATATGTGTTGAAAACCTTCTATGGATAATACTTACTTTGATAAGCCGATAGAACCCCGTGTTTTTACTTCTTGTAACACTTAGACTTGTGTTGAGGTTGGGTGCCATATTCAAAACACGCTGTTCGATGCGTGATACATGTGTATATGGGAATTCCGAATTTCATTGGTTGATTATTTTAGATTTCTTTGACCTTGTCCTTTATGAAACTTCCTATTTCTAATTTGAGTACGGGTCGAACGGAAATGACCGAATACGACGCAAAAGGCAGTTTGATTGGCTGAAGATGTAGGTCTATATGCTAATCAGTTACGAATGTGTATTAAAATGCAATCGGAAAACTCGGCTATATTCCTTCTGCTTTAGAACGCCAAGGTGTTGCGAAAACTACGGTAAGAATTTCGTTCGCGTCTTCTTCTTCTTCTTCTTCCGATTAAAGTACAGGGCCCACTCTGGAGCATCGACGTACTTGAAGTTTATTAAAATTCAAGACTTTTAAAAAGTTTATCTTTGTGTAGATTAGTAGTAATTATCTTACACAGCGAATTATTATCAAATACATGAAGAGTAAACAAATACATGAATATTTTACAACCAAACTACTTGAAACTAGTGCAGACTTGAAGAAAACTATTTTGTCTTGCGCATGTTTACTAGAAAAGTGAACTCGTTGCCGTAAAGAGACCGATTGTTACATGGCTCCGAAAGCCATAAAAATGTGCTCAGAACTGAAAACAATATAATTTACCTTATCTATTGCAATTTTATTGAGAATCGCTCCGATATCCAAGTGTTATTTGATGATGCCCTTTGAATAAAATTAGATCTCCATGATGGAACAAGGTCATTACTTTACGTGTGCTGCATTCACACTGATTCATTGTAAAAACAAAACAGAGGCCAAGTAGGAAATACCATATTACGAAGGTTCACAGTAACTGTAAACCAAATGACTCCCGGATGAGGCCAACTAGCAAAGTAGGTCATCGTTTGTCACAGCATTAGAAAAACATTGCATGTGATGCTGATACATGTATACGCTATTTGTCAGTAGTTAAGTATTATATGAATACCATTTGCAAATTATGCCAGGATTTGTCTTGATTTACTCTGTTTTCAGTCTCCTACAAACCTTATTGGTGCGACTTTTAAATGTATAAACTAAATGCTCGGCACAAAGTAGTGTACCCATTCACCTCACCAAAATAGCAGATAAAAACCCATTTTTGAGTGTCAGGTTGCTAAAACAGAGGCCATTTCTTTATACAGTAACATCTATAAAAGAACAGGGTTATACAAGCTGGTCTTTTTCGTGTTCTTAAAGGCAAGTGGTATGTTAATGCATGCCGACAGTAATACAGAAATATTTCGTAAATTTCTGCTTTATATATGTCCTGCGTTAAGCAACCATCTGTATTAATATATATGTATGTTTATGCTAATCTATTAAGAGGTTCACTGAGGTTCATTTAGAGAGGAAGTACTGTATTTTTAAATTAAATTATTCTTGCTTTTCGAAGATCAATGAAAGGCTTTTGGTGTATTGCATTTTAATTTTGATTGACTGTTTTGAAAAAAAGTAGCTTCATCTGTCATTAATTCGTCAATCCAGTTTACAAGGTATTCCTTTCGAAGTTGTTTTTTATTATCTCTAATGCGATTCGAACGGAACGAATTGCAATAATACAATCAACGTGTCGGCAATCATATGTGTATGCATTAACACTTGTTCTGCTATCTGAGATACGACAGGAAGTTCTTGTACGTGTGTTGGTGTTTGAGATTTGCAGATATCCTTTGTGTTTGCGTGTGTGTGTGTCTGTGCGTGCGTGTGCGTGCGTGTGCGTGCGTGAGTGCGCGCGTGTGTGCGTGTGCGTGTGCGTGCCGAATGTCACAGACCCATAACTAGACCTCTTTTGGATGGCCGCTTAAAACAGGTTTTTCTGTATAGTATTTGCACGGTGTTTTTGATGCGGTCAGACATTTCAATTCAGAGTTCAATCAAGGTTGAAACGTCTACTATCAATACAAAAATAATATGCTAAATAGATAAAACGCAGCTGGTTGTTTACTGCATGGCAAAAGTAATGCAGAAAGCATCTGAACTCCGTCATTTCTCCTATTTCGCAAAAAGGACATTTTTTATAACAGGTTAAATGTGAACACAGTATATATCATACTCGATGATATGAGTCTAACAGGTATGTCTAACGGCTGACAATCCTCGACACCTGCTTTTACTACCCTGTCTATCTAACACTAAAGCAACTGATTGCTGCATTCCATGGTTGTAATTTAAAAAAAAAGAATGCCTATCTCAGTTGCTCGCTCAGGTTTCCTACATGCTATTGACATAAGGATTACAATTCTACTTATACAGTCAACTTTTACAACGATCACGTTCGTTTCCACAGATGTCATAATGAAAATGCTGTTGTAACGAATAGGAAGCATTTTCATACTATTGGCGTATATGTTTGCATTTTCAAATAGTGCGTACCCATATGAGACAGCTCCCAGAGGGGCTGTCTCATATGGGTCTGCACTATTTGCCATTCTAATTCAGTAGCTACAGTTGATCTGTCGTTTGAATGATACAGCTTATTAATATGCATAGTGGATGGGTTCATATATGAATATTCAGCATGTTCGCGTAGTTTTGTTTCCAAAAATAGTCCGTATAATGAATGTTACGTAATCGAATGACGTGATAACGAGAGCTCATTGTGCTATATCATTCTTACTACTTTTTTTGCATTATCCTAAATTATCCATTTGTTAACTATTTTGGCGCCAAATTTAAAAGTGTCGTCTGCAATAATAATTTCATATTAAATATAATTCTAAACTAAATAATAAAGGTATATTAGTACAACATTTGTTTTTAAAAAAAACCTGTATGCTTGGGCTAAAAAAATAAAGAAAACAGTGAAGTCCCAGGTCAGATGCCGCCTTGAAAAGGCGGCATCTTACCTGGGACTGCACTGTTTTTAATAGTGTTAACAGGCGACATTGGCGCCGAAAGAGTTAAGGGGTGCTGTGTTTGCTGTTTTCGTGCCTGACTGATCATGAGACAATGTAGTTAAAACGATGTGTTGTAATTCACATACGTGGTGTTCACATTATAATTTGTTGTAATTCACATACGTGGTGTTCACATTATAATTTGTTGTAATTCACATACGTGGTGTTCGCATTATAATTTGTTGTAATTCTCATTCAGTAAACATTCGATACTTCGAACTTTAAATTAACGAAGAATTTATCCTTTTTTAAACATGTGGCTACTTAATGCAGGGTGAAAGTCATGCAGACAGCTCCTCGATTAACTTTCTGCATGACGTTCATCCTGCATTAAGCTACCACATGTCTTAGATAATGATACCTGTTTTAATATTCGAACTATTGTACTCTACTTGATTTTGCCCATTCTAATGGTTGTATCGATACAAGTACTTAAGGTTCATGCGATGTAAAATACATTTCAAACAAAACAATTCGATAGTTCTAAAAGAAACATCGCTTGATATCAATAAAGAACGAAATGCGAAATGTCATTAACTGAAATAAACTTAATATCCTGTTTCCCCGTCGAGTATTAGCGGCAAAAAACTGGAGCATCAGAAGGAAGCCAGTCTAATGTCGTTTGAAATTCGCTTGGTGCGTAGGCCGGTAGCACACATCAGTCAACAAATATCTGAGCTAGAGTATTGTTTTCTCAATTCCCACATACGCCGAAATCATTGCCCGAATGTGATACAACTAGAATCCTGATGAGACGACGGTTTAGCCATGACCCAGATGTAAATGGCTTTTCACGTCATTTGCAAACATCGTATACCAAGACAACTTCCGTTCTGTTTGCTTATGGATAAATATAGATCAGATTCTACAGCTTCTGTCATATCAAAAACCATCCTGTTTCCATATATCATTATAAAAGTTCAGCTATATTCATTAGGTATAATGTTAAATGCCGACAAGGTTGCCTGATTAAAGATATTGTTAAACCTTTCCTCTATAAATAGACCTTTCGTCGCATTTGCAGAGTATTGGCTGATACAAGATAGTACGAGTGATAGAATAAACAGAAATATGAACTGTTTGAATAGTACCCACAAATGCTAGGGATCTAGTATTTATTTATGTAACTTTGGAAACAGATGATAACGACGCCATTCGTTTTTCTTTAATCTCAATGCCGATTTATTGCGTAATACATTCAATCTGTAGTTAGGGCCTATGATGTAATGAATAGGAATGCGATATGAATTGGATATCCTAGCGCCAGACAGTACAAGGTAAAATCATATAACAAATAGATATACATAGTTTGAATCTGACCAACACCTGTAAGGGTCTAGTTATTATTAGTGGACAATAATCTATTCTTGCACTTGAAGTAGAAAACCCAACTATCGATGACGTAGATTCGTTGTTCCTGTTGTATGTATATGCCAGTTAGAGAGCCGATGCCAGCGTATATAATATCTATTTTATTGATACAAAGGTCATAGGCTCAACACTACGAGGGTCATTCAAAAATTACGTAGACATTTATGATAATTAATCATTGGCTTGATGGATATTATTAAAATTTGGTATACATGATGTTTATCTAAATTCCAGTTCATCCATTGCAATTATTGTGCTATCCTTACATTCTACTTCGAATTACGGTTGTTATAACAACGTAAATTTATACGCACGGCGCAACGCATATAATTTCGGCAACTAATTTTTACCGGCCACGGCAGAGCTTGTATCTACCGGATACGGCGAGAAAACGTAATAAAACTACACGTGCATTTAGCATGACATTACGTCATCATTTGTACTGATTTTCAGCGTCATATTCGCACGGATTATTGAAAAAACTGTTTATTTATCTCATGGCCAATTTTTATCGAAGGGAAAACATGACATCATGCAGCGATACGGAGCAGCAGCGCTGTGATAAAGTACACGATGGCAAATGAAGATAATTACATGGTCAACAACAGAAAGAACGAATTCAGCATCACCCCATGCTTCTACATGCACACAAGCAATCATACACGTGAACACACTTTCGAGAGGAAATAGGTGTGTTTGAAAAGTTTATTAACCCTTCGCTTGCTATACCTGTAAATAGTGAAGACCCAGATGAGACAGCTCCTGCAGGAGCTGTCTCATCAGGGTCTGCACTATTTACAAGTTGGTTGTGCAACCAGTGCACTCCGCAGCAGTGATTGCACAGCGAAATACTTGTACACAGTGAAGATATATGTAATTAAACAACAGGGCATGTGCAAAGAAGGAGAAATGTGTTTTAAAATTCAGCAAGCGAAGGGTTAACCCATTTCCTCCCGCGCTCTCATAGATGACGACGCAGTCAAACAGTCGTGTCAGAGGAGGAGAACTCTGATCAGGATGACACACACACACACATACACACACTGAATATGACAAATAGACGGATTCCAAATTCTGATGTGTAGGAATGTGCTGTAGATAATGTAATGTGGGATCTTATGGATTCTATGTACATACCGTAATAAACCTATGCACTCAGCATTCAACATTCAACATGTTTATAAAGCTGAACATTTCAAATTTGCTCCATTTTGATAATTATAATTTATACTAGCATAGTAGCAAATACTGTAAGTAGACCCCTTTATGTTAAGCTGTGTTTGTACATTTTTCATAAGCTTGCCCGAACGCTTATGATATTTAGGGTACCTTGAACGACCTATCAAAGCCTTAGAAACTAGTAAAGTGGCAATCACAAAACAGGGCATAAATTTATATAAAAGACATATAAACGCGTGCTCTGGCGGTAATGCGATCAAATATTCATTTATTCAAATAAACTGATTAAGTGGGTGCAATATTTCTAAGATTATTTTCTTGAAGGAGAGTTAGTCTAGAGTTCGGACTGAATATTCGGATAGGGACAGAATATATTCTGCTTTAAGTTTGTCTGTCCACACAGTTCCCATCTAATGACTTATTACAGCGTTCGTTTGAGAAATATAATTTGTTATTGCATTCGGATCATCACATATATCACAAGGTCGAAACCTGTTATTTTGAGAAAGCACATATATTTCATGAAACAGTATAATTATGTCGCTTTCCTGTCAGACACACCGTGTTTAAACCATTTACCTCATATACATATCTCACAATGCCTTTGCAAGCAGGGTAGACCCAGATCAGGCGACTCCTACAGGAATGGTCTGATCTAGGTTTTCTTTGTTTGCTTCGCAATGCGTCTCAAGTTAATATTTGCCCAAAAAAATTTAAGTTCTTAATTTGGTCATCATAGTTATTGATACAGGTATGCAAAGTTAGGGGTTAGTTCCAAATGACAATAACTTACTCTGTGACGAATAAAGCATTATATACTCGTATATGAAAAATGGTATTGAAATGAAACAATTATTCAAATGTTGAACTTTATGCAACTCAATCTCAAGTTGGGAGGTTTAGTGAAAGCGGGACCACTGAATTTAGTTTTTGACTTAACCAACTCTGTGCTGTATGCCATTTATTAAAAGGCATCCAATAAGCATAAACCTTTTCCTCATAGGCTATTTTTAGACCCAACCTCTTTGAATAAATCTACCGAAAAGAAGCATTTACTGTCAAACAGGAAAATTTTAGAATGAATTGTGTAGTCTTGAAACCATTGTGGTAAATAGAGCATTTGCTCCATAGGAGCAAATGCTCTATTTATCACAATGGTTTCAAAAAGTGACCTCTACAGAGGGGTCAAAAGGCGTCAATATAAGGGAATGGGTTAATATCCATGTTTTCGTTATCTGTTACATATGGACTAAGTAAAGTGTTAGTGGATGATGGCGTTCTGATTAATTCATTCCCTCCCAGACAATGCTTAGAAACATTGTCTTTGAATAAATATACCCGAAAGGGAGCATTTACTAAGGAAAAGAGATTTTTTAGAATTGACAGGGGCGTCGAAAGGCGCCAATTAGAGGAAATTGTTTATGCATTTGGAAGTATTTGTGTATTTATTTTAAGTATTGGCAAACTTGTAAGATATTCATCCAGTGATGTAAAACAGAGTTGTAGTCAGACAGCAGATGTTACAAGAAGATCCACAGCAATCCCAGATGCACAGTTATGACGTGCTCGCGCACATATATATCTACACTCAGTCTTCGTAAATACTTTCTTTCATGTTCGCTACCAAAAGCTACGTTAACAAAGTGCAGTTAAACCAACACAATAAAAGCAATACTCTGACAGGCTGTAAACTAAATCATTTAAATTCCAGATATAATACCAATTATACAGAAGGGACATGCATTTAGTTACCCTATGTATTCGGACTAAGACTCCTAGGTAAATAGTGCAGACCCAGATCAAACTGCTCCTAAAGACTCTATTTAATCAGGGTCTTCACTATTTGCAAACTATGCCAGTTTTATTTAAAGTTATTAAAAGTATTACAAATTCAATTAAATTGTTGAGCTTTTACTATCGGATAGAAAGAAGAAGATCGAGTGTTCGAATTCTTAGGGTAATTTATGTTAGGGTTAAATACCGGTACTTACACAAGATACATTTAACCCATTACCTCATAGGCTATTTTTAGATCATACCTCTTTGAATAAATGTACCGAAATGGAGCATAAACTAGAGAAAATGAAACTTTTAGAATTTTATAGTTTGAAACCATTGTGATAAATAGAGCATTTGCTCCTATAGGAGCAAATGCTCTATTTATCGCAATGGCTTCAATAGGTGATTTACAGAGGCGTAGAAATGCGTGTTTATGGAGGAAAGGGTTACGAGTGGGTTTATCAAAAAAACTTTTGTCTTTTACTTTCATTTTCGTGATACTACAATGAAGGTACATGCATTATGTGTCATATTTAACCTAAGAGGTCAATTAAATAAAAATTGAAACATTAGTTGGGGACACCAATTTGTCTATGCCTGTGTTGTATTCCTGTGAAATCTGCGTTTCATTCTTCAGTTTACCGTTACGTTTTTAACACGGGTGGGTTTATAATCTGACAAATATCTAAAGTTCACAGCTTAATGCAGGTCTAATGTAATGCTGAAAGCTCCAGCAGGAGCTTTCATCATTACTTTAGACATACATTAAGCTATCATGTGTGTTTCTAGATATGTGTAGTGGTATATTTTAGAAAATATCATGTATTGTAAATTTTGGAAGGACTGAACTTTTAGTTCGAGTTTTCACGAAGTTCGAGTTATCCGACGTAGAGATATCGAAACTTCAGAGACGCTTTTTCCATATTTCCCATTCGCACCTCCTCTCCATCCAGGGGTTAAAATGGGTACCTGTGAGGGTCACTCACCAGTACTGCGGCTGCTTGATTGCGCCATGTGTGAGCAATGCTCAATATTGTAGGTCAATGACCAGGGGAGTAAATGTACAGTCGGCTGAGCGATGATTCAGACTGAAAGTAGACTATAACTAGGTACTTTACTTTATTATAAATCGGACGAGTCGAACCTCTCTTATCTCGAACTAATTTGTATGGTTCCTTGAAGTACGAGATATCGAAGTTCAGCTGTATATTGAAATAAATATTATTCTCTTGTACAAAGAATCATTGCAAAACCCTTTCAAGATACAAGTGTTATTGTCATAAACGATTGCGTTAATATATTAATATACCTGTGCGGGTCACTAGCCAGTACTGTGGCTGCGTAATCATGATATATGTTAGCAGTGCTCAATGTTTTATGGGTGAATGACTCAATGAACAGTCGGCTGAGCGGTCGTTCGGACTGAAAGTAGACTATAAATAGGTACAATGTACTTTACAAAAGATGTAACTACGGTTCATATTTTATCATTATACAATAACCACCTGTAAAGTGAACACCAAACAGAGGTCAACTACTGGGTCGCCCAGACAGGTAGAAAGTTATACAGAAAGTCTTCAGCGAACCTTTGGCCTGCATTAAGCAATAATTCAATCTTATTAATTAATTAACCCATTTCCTCATAATATACGTTTGAATCAACCTCTTTGAATAAATTAACCGAAATTGCGCGTCAAATAGAGAAAGGTAAATGTTTAGATTTGTGTATTTTTAAAACGGTGTGATAAGCAGAGCATTTGTTCCTATGTACTAAATGTTCTATTTATAACAATGGTTTCTAAAAGTGACTTGTACACAAGCGCCAAAATGCGTCAATTGATATTAGGGAATGGATCACATGCGTCAATATGAGGGAAGGGAGCAAATGCATCAATATGAGGGAATTAGTCAAAACGCGTCAATACGAGGGAAAAGGTCAAAAATGCATCAATATGAGGGAGTGGGTCAAAAGGCGTCAATATTAGGGAATAGGTCAAAATGCGTTAACATGAGGGAATAGGTTAAAATTCGTCAATATAAGGAAATAGGTCAAAATGCGTTAATATGAGAGAATTGGTCAAAATGCGTTAATATGAGGGAATAGGTTAAAATTCGTCAATATAAGGGAATAGGTCAAAATGCGTTAATATGAGAGAATTGGTCAAAATGCGTTAATATGAGGGAATAGGTTAAGATTCGTCAATATGAGGGAATTGGTCAAAATGCGTTAATATGAGGGAATTGGTCAAAATGCGTCAATATGAGGGAATTGGTCAAAAGGCGTTAATATGATGGAATGGGTCAAAATGCGTTAATATGAGGGAATGGGTCAGAAGGTGTCAACATGAGGGAATAATTGAAAATGCGTCAATTTTAGGGAATGAGTAAAAATGGGTCAATATGAGGGAATGAGTATTATAATAGTTACGTCCGTTCAAATTAAAATTCAAACCCCATCCATTTTGAAAAGGGGATGGAGTCCTGTATGTGAAACATGTCTTGGTGACAATAATTGACATTTATTGGTTTAGCAAATAGTGTAGACGCTGATCAGAAGACCCTTTCAAGAGAGACTGAATGATCTGAGTATACACTGATGGCATTGCCCTATGTCATGGGTGTGTATGAGCTAAATTACAGAGGTCTAGATATGATGCGGAAACATTTTCAAGAATAGATCCTTTTTTCTCCATTAAACCCTATACTGTGACCAATCTTTAGAATTGTCTCGAATAGACGATTCTAAAGAGTGGTCGCAGTATAGGGTTTGGTCGAGAAATGACTCACCTTCTGGTCCTTCGATATCATAAATTTCAGTACTTCTGGTTTTGAAAATTGAATACCGCTTAAGCCGGTGTTAGGGGGCGTGAGCAGTGTTGCACTTTCAATTACTGTTCATGAACAGACTCAATAAAACCGAGTCTGCAATTTTCTCTTTTTGTGTTGCAATTTTTGTTTTGTTATCGGGGGATCACCTCCCTTCAGAATTTAGAGAAATGATTTAGTTCTGTAGCTCTTGGGTTAATGGCATATGTGCGTATTACATAAATATCCGTTTATAGAGGTTTAATTGCAGAGTTCTACAGAATTTTGCATTGTACCTGCTATATGTAGAAAATACTTGGTCGGATATTTAAAACAAGCTGGAGTTGGTTTAATATTGAATTATGCATAACTCATTTATTAATTCCTTCCAGGAGAAATTGTCTCTTCGTTCATGTGGCAAACTATCGTATAATGGCGAAATCACAACCATATTTCCGTTATTTATGTTTAATTAAAGACTGCATCTGTGAAACAAACACGCCTTAGTGCATAAAAGAGCAATATTAATTAGATTGTGTTTTAATTTGCAAGTACCGATTCCAATGAAACGCTTTATTTTAATCTCTTCTGTGTAATTTATTTCAAATATGTTGTTTCTTTTTCAATTTCAAATCAGTCTTGAATTTAAACAAATGAAGAAATTTATATGGTTATGCAAATCAAAATATGAATAACAATATTTTTATTCAGCCATTAAATAGGGAAATTTAGATGCAATGTCATGCACCATCCGTCGTGCGCTGGTGCGTCTGTCAAACCTGTGTGTTGTACATGCTTCATAACGTTTTGGCATTATCGCCACATCAGCTTCACTAATGATTGACCCCAACTGAACTTGAAAACGTTTAGTATGATCACAGTATGAATGTGTCATTAACCTTTTCCCTGCTCAATTTTCAGAAAGAAATAATGACGTCATGCATATTAAATTGCTCAATTTATATTGTAGTACACGTGCACTGGAATGGTTTTCATTTTAGAAACTATAGAGTCAGATCTATTACAATTTCATACGCAAGCAGAGTAGACCCTGATCAGACGGCTCCTACAGGAGCCGTCTGATCAGGGTCTACTCTGTTTGCAAATGCATGATAAGGCGTTTTATATAAGGGAAAAGGTTCAATAGTCACGGTGACTATTTACATTTGACTCTTGTAGTGTCAAGACAAAAATTCACCTGACGTTATTGGCTTCTACAGATAAACAAACTATGTCTGGCAGTTACGTCAAAACAAAACTAAAAATAGACAGGTTTTCCCCAAATTTATTATGACGTGCATGGGATAATTAATAAATTTATAAATATAGCTTCGGGAAACTTCGAAATCGTACGATGTGGCATGGGATGGCACGTGGTAAGAAGATAGTGAGAATATCATGTCACCCATGCATTTTATTTTGTCACCCATAACTGGCGATTATTGATTTATACTGCGTCATCTCGCTTTAATTTATTCATGCATAAAGGTCAACATCATGTGATTTTGTCTGGACTATACAACGCCATTTGCCACTTGATTCGATCAAGCATTTCAAAAACAATGGACCGAGTGTCAAACAGTGTCAAACAGTGTCAAACACTCTGACATCTCACCTGGATCCAAGCTATTTGCAGGTTGCTGATATCATTCAGTTAGATCACCTGTCATAAAACAAACACGATGACTATTTTAACAGTGTAGCGTATTTCAGAGTAGAGTAAAATCGCGATTACCCTTTTCTTCATACAAACGTGCTTTAACGCATTTGCAAACAGAGTAGACCCAGATCAGACGGCTCCTAGAGGAGCCGTCTGATCAGGGTCTGCTCTGTTTGCCTATGGTGTAATATAGATCTGATTCTACAGCATCTACCGGAGCCAAATGTCCCATGTTCATTTGCTATTATAAAAAGTAATATTATTAATATTCATTACGTCATTATTTCTTACATGAATATACAACAGGGAAAGGGTTAATGCAGGGTTGACGTCACACAGAATGCTCCTATATGAGCTTTCTATGTGATTTACACCTTGTAGTAAGCCGCCACCTGTCTTAAGGATAGCTAACGATACGTATTTGAGTGTTCGAATAATCGCGATTTTACTGTATATATTTATTTCCGAGCGATTATTATTGAAACATTAAAACACTATACAGTAATATACAGTAAAACCTCTCTATAACGACCACTAAATTATGTTAATTAGTTTGTGGATTAGGGCAGGTGGCTGCTTAAATCAAGATGGAAGTAAAATAGAACGCTCCTATAGGAACATTCTGTTTTACTTTCACCTTGCTAAGCAATCACCTGCCTTTCACACAAAATACTGGATGTAATTTAGTGGCCGTTATAGAGAGGTTGTATTGTATGTACTAATTTCAAGCAACTTTGTTTGGAGCAATGTGTCTATAATGAATTTCCTCAGGCTACAGTGCCGCATGATTGATTAAACAAAAACAACAACAGAATTTGATATCATTTAAAATGATTACATTAAACTTGAAAATTAAGTAAACAAAGTCTTGTTTCAGGTCAATCAACTAAAAGTTCCGAGATTTACAAAATATGATTTAAAAAATAAGCCTTATTTGAAAAATATATTTGCCTTTCTGTGTAATGCTTGAGTTTAAATGCGTACTTTAAGTCAACACGTGCTTGAGGACAGTATTTTTTTTATAAGACCAACTGACAGAATGGCTATTGAGGATGCTTTGGGTTTAGACACTGCTCTACGACCCGGGCTACACTATGCTCCAGGAACAAATATCTCTGAGCCGAGGTAACAATTCTGTTGATACCTGAAGGCATATACCAAACAAAATCTATTCAGACCTATTTTATAGCTGTTTAGTTATCTATTACTAATCTTATTCTCTACGGTTGCCATTGCAACGGTTGTAGTAATTTTATATGTCTAATACAAACATTACGAAATAAATTAATAAGGTGCAAATTTGGGGAATGTTGCATGGGTATACATATAAAAAGAGTTAAAGTTCTATACTATTTATGCGCTTAACCGTTGAGTCTTTTAGAAATAGTGTAGACCGAAACTGCAATGTATGTCAATCGAAATCACATAACCCGTTCAAGCCTTCCATACTGAGTGGAAAATTTAATAAATTCCAAACTCCAAAGGAGCAAATCGAGGGCTTGGTACAAAACTATTCTAACTCCTTCACTTTGTGAAGGAGTTAGAATAGTTTTGCACCAAGCCCTCGAAATGCTCTATTAATCACAACGGTTTCAAAACTACACAATTCTAAAATTCTCCTTTTCAGTAGTTAATGCTTCTTGTTGGTAGATTAATGCAAAGAGATGGAGTCTAAAAATAGTCTGGGAATTAGATAAAACAGCGAAGTAGTATTCCACTCTAAAAATTCAGCGTTAAAAGGGTTTAAATTATTCACTTCATGAATGAGCGTTTTGACATCATCTGTTTAAAGTTCTGTGGGTGTAATCTCTTGTTCAAATACTGTTTGTTCCTGAGTTTATATAATGGCAACAGAGAATTATGAAAGTTTGTCTTGAAAGCAAGATTTAAATTAACTATGACTGATTTTGATTACAGTTGTTCCCTTCAGCAAATAATTTTGGCATGCCATGTTATCTCTATATTCACATATTTCATGGCCTGACGCCAGTGCAAACATAGCAATGGTTTTAAAAGGCATTGAATGACAAAATGAAGCATTATCTAAATCATTAAATGTTCCATTTTTAAGCCGCTTTCCAGAATTGATTTCTAGCGAGAATGTTTATTGTTCAAACTGTCTTTAAGTGAGTGTCAGGAACATAAAATCGTGTCATTGACATTAAACAATGCCATTTAAAAGCGGCATTGTTGGTCTTTAAACTGTTCAAATGACAAACAGCTGGAGATAGACCCGGATGTTGCTTTATGAAGTGACCTTTGTCAAGAGGTACAAAAGTGGCAAGTTTTATTCAATAGAAACATATTGTTGTAGCAATTGCCGCGAATGTCTGCCAACGTTTGGATCCGGTGTACATTTTACTACGTCCGGTTCAATCAGGCTTTTGAGGAAATACTGATTGACCCTTTCCATGTTCTATATTTACAGTAAACCTTTCTCTATTACGGCACCTAAATTGTGTTAATTGGTTTGTATTGAGGGCAGGTGGCTTCTTAAAGCAAGGTGAAGGTTAAACAGAACGCTCCTATAGGAGCGTTCTGTTTTACTTTCACCTTGCTTTAATCAGCCACCTGCCTTTAACACAAAATTATTGATGTAATTTAATGGCCGTTATAGAGAGGTTTCACTGTATTCCAAATTTCAATACCATCTGAATATTCATGGACAAAATAGTTATAATGAAATAAAGAAGGTGTAAAAGTGTAGCCATTTTAAAAAGTAAAGAAACAGAACTATCAAATTCCACAAGCAAACAGAGGAGATCCAGATCAGACGACCCCCAAAGGAGCCGTCTGATCTGGGTCTACTCTATTTGTAGATGCGCGAATGTGCGTTTATGTGAAGGAATGGTTTAAGTGTCAACCATGATGAGATGTTGAGTTACTTAGTATTTCCCCTTGATCTAAGCTGTTTGCAAATGGTATTTAGCCGGTGAAAGGTTAATCGCATTTCTTCGACATAGCTTGCTTGTATCACATCATTGATACGTATACCGTGTATTTTGGAGGTCAAAGTTAGAAACGCTTTTGAGACATATAAATACTATGGTTTCATTATTGATTATGAAAACTAAATATTTGGTGTGAACATATTTTATTTGTAAGCACTTGCATGAACATTGTAATGATAACACAAAGGAAAAAAATATGGAAACGAAAGCAAGACTGCTTATCGTATTTCTTTCCCAAAAGGTAAATATTTATCCCTTTACACTATTTTGACGAGTTCCGAAGTTTGTAAATCGATCACCTTTCTTTTGACCAATATGTTTGTACGTTATGGTCTTAGACACACGGGATGACTTTGACTTATTGAATAAGTGTGAGGTTGGGCGCCCATAATTCGGTTTAAACCCCCGGTGACTTTTGTCACTGACCGTTCCAAGGCGGTACTTCCATCTTCCTCCTATTGTATGTTTGTTTTGTCTTTGTGCGTCTCTTGTTGTTTTTTCTACCTATGTACATTTGCTGTTTCCTTGTGTTGCTGTTCGGGCGAGTGTTTGTTCTGTATGTGGTGTTTCCTGCATGACTCATTTTTGTACTTTTATTGTTAAGTACCCTAATCCAATGACATTGCAACGCACTGCATGTTTGGTGGTCTATCATTCTGTAGTCGATGATCACGTTTCCGTCTTTGATTGTGCGATGGCAGCGTGTACATAATACTCTGTTATGACGAACTCCGAAATCTGGATACGGATGGAGGAAGTCAATTGTTTGTACGTTGTTGATCTTCCTGTACCCCAAATAGTACCCCAAATAGCTTTTCTACAGTTGTTCTGACTTCTGAAAATGTTTGGTACAACTCAATTCCCTGTATTTAACGATTCTATTTTCTATACGGTGGAATCTCGATAATTGGGCACGTATAACACGAACTTCGGGATAACTCGAATTAAAAGTTCGGCAATTCCGATATATACAATACAGAAATCTTCTAACAATGTATCACTATGCATATCTAGAAACACATATGACCGCGTTATACAGGTAGAAAGTACTGCTGAAAACTCCTGTAGGAAGCAATTGTCAAGATAAGAACTCGCATGCCTCAAACTTGTTATCTCGAAAAAACTGTATCGTTACTTGAAGTTCGGGGTATCGAAGTTCAAATGTATATGTTCGTAAGCCGTCACTCTTGATGTGGGAAATTGGGTGGGGTATATGTATTCATGCCTGGCGTCCACTACAGCGCCGAAGCCTTGCCGAAGGGTTGCCGAATAAATTTTGCTCGATTCGGGAACCATTCAGGGTCAGCTTTGTATTCGGGGTCATTCGGCATGTATTCCGCAAGTATTCGGGAAGTGGTTTACGAAGCGTTGCGGAACAGATGCCGAAGTGATGCAGAATCATGCCGAAACCTTGAGAATTACCTCCCGAGTGCTTCCCGAATGGTTTCCGATCGTGCGGAAAGGTTGCGGAAAGGTTGCGGAACCATTGCAGAACATGCAGAAGGGATGCCGAATCGTTGCAGAAATAAGGCCGAAGGGTTGCCGAATTGAGAGTCTGGGAATATAACGATGTCGTATTTTTGTGTTTTGGAGTGGAAAAGATATCTCGTTGGAGTGGAAAAGATGCTTCCCCCCTATATCTAGACTAGATTAATTCAGATGGAGCGGGGTTACCTACGGCTCTAAACACCTAATTTGTAGTAGGTCAAAGTACATGGCACCATTATCATGTAATAAATACTGACAGTTCCTTTACGTCCAGATGAGAAATCTTAAGCTTGCTTTATATTAATACCCTTTTTTTGAACTGTACGTATTATCTTATCCTCCTCTCTATGCATGGTTCTCAATATATGTAACTGGGGATTGCTTAAAAACCTCTCATACTTAATTGAGAAAGATTCATTTTCTATGTCAGTTCTTAATGACTATTACTCATGTATGTCTTATTCCCAATTCATATCTTAATTTGCATCTACAGATAGTTCTTAGACTTCTATAGTACAAGTATAGATCCACTTACACGTATCCATACTATATGCAGTAGCCTTATACTACAAAGTAAGTGTGTACATGATAATTAATGTAAATAAATAATGACATATATTTATTATAGCTATAGATGTGTTGCAAAATAACAAACTCTATGGACCCTGTTTGGGTAGGTCAAACACGAGCCCCTGTTTCAGAATCTCCAATTTGCAAAAGACAAATACTCTGTTTGCAAGTACACTACTTTGTAAAGGGTACACATATATCTATATATTAATACAAACTCTGTAGACCCTGTTTTAGGTGGGGCTCAAATACACTCTTAGCAAGTACATGGGAAGAGCACACATACACGTACGCACACACATACATCTATATATAAATGCTCCCCTCTCATGTGTTTTATTTCGTTTTCGTAAAAAAAAAACCCAATTACGAGTATAAGGGATTGATTATATACATGCTATTTTAAGCTATTTATAATAGGTAGCAAAACTTAGATGTGTTATATTTTATAACTATTCCTGTTCTTTATACATGCATTTTGTCCATTTTTAGTATTTAGGTATTTAGTAATAGAGTGACTGTGTTTTGTTAAGAATCTATTGTTTTAGTCGGTAAATAACGTCTAGCTCATGTTAAATAAGATGTTTTGTAACATCCAACTATAACGTTTCTTGTATATTATTAGTTATACAGATCATTGGCGGGGTATCTGACTTTTTGTTTCCTGCTGAGGAAAATCATGTTGTCCGAGCCGTCAGGCGAGGGCTACATGTATTTTCCTCAGCAGGGAATAAAAAGTCAGATATCCCGTCAATGATCTGTATAACGAGTTTATTATACTGCAAAGTTTAATATGTGTAGCAGTTAATTAGCGTTGTTCATATAGGCCTCAGGGGCCTCATACTGTAAGGTAAGGGCTTATATCACTCTGCGATCCTAGTTCGCCGTGTGTAATGACCAGTTCATTACACTTGTGGATAGAAAGGGATCTTCCAAGTGCATTAGTTTCTCAAAAGATTGAAAGAATCAGACGTTAGTAAAAGTTTCAGAGGTTAAGCATACACTATTTTTCAGCATGAGAACGGTTTAACTTATTTGGTGGAATTTTGGCGCAATTCCGACGTCATTTGGATGACGTCAACATGACGGTTTTATAATATTTAAACAAATAGGCGTAGGAAGGAGCGGCTATACTGCAATTTAAAGGTACGTGTACTGTGCATGTGCATAAATAAAATCTGAATCGAATTGGGTGTGGATTGTTTTTGTAAAGGCGGGTTTTGTGGGCTAATCGGTACGTGCACAAGCACTTTGACAACATTTGCAGCATCAGATCAGAATAAGACCTTCGCCACGTATCGGGCTCATTTACATTGTTATACAACAACTATAACAACAATGTTTCTCAATGGATAACTTTGTTTCGCCCCAAACTCTTGTTATTTCGTTTGACAGCGGTTGTTTGGATCGAATCGACGAAGTGAAACTGGTCGGCCATTTTTATTTTGTTATAGCAAGGAAGCGAGGCCCTCGACGGGGGAAATTCCATTGTTGCTCATGACTCCGTATATACATCAGAATTTAGAGGGATACACGGCTTTTATATATGGCTAATTGACCAATCAAAATCGAGGATTTTACTTTGCATTATAATAATGTATTTTATATCTCGAAATCCTATCGGTAATATGACGGCCGTTCTTTTTCAGATATACATGTATATAAGTTTTGCTGACATCGGCGTCTTCTGAGACTATTCAGGCGCCAGTTTCACGAACATTCTTAAGTAATAACTTAGCTAAGCCTGTTACTTAAAAATTAGACCAGAGCATATTTTTTATGAATTAGTGTTTATTTTGTAAAAAACAAATTGTAAGACGTTTGCTTAATTGTCATTTTAAGAATACATATTGTATTTGATAATAACTGAGGGTGATCTAAATCAAAAACAATATTTAAGAATTTGTAACAGACTTAAGAATTTTACCAACTTCATTTTAGGTTTAATTAGATGTTTTATGCACAAACTGTTATTTTCTGTTTAAAAAATATAACAAAATGTCTGTAAGGATTCTGCTTAGATAAAATTATTTCACTTATCTTCTCTATATGTAAGTGTAATACCCCTAATAAGTTAAGACTGATATTAAGTATATGAATCGTTCAAAAATACATTCTGCATGTCTTCCGCGTGGGTTCGGGAACCCTTCCGCGTCTTCGGGAAGCATTCGGGAAGCCTTCGGGAAGCATTCTGCATCGATTCGGCATCATTCTGGAACCGCTCGGGATGGATAGGAGATCCCGAAGCCTTGCAGAATGACACCGAATCTACCCCGAAGCCACCGAGAAGGGTTCCCGAACGTCCCGAAGGGTTCCAGAAGGGTTCCAGAAGGCCCCGAAGCCTTCCCGAATAAAAAATTCGGCGTCCAAATTTTAAAACTTTTAAAACTTTGATGCCGAATCTTTTTCGATCCCGATCAGTCCCCGAATCACCCTGAATGGTTCCCGAAGGGTTCAGGAATGACGCGGAAGGGTTCCCAAACATCCCGAAGGCATGCCGAATCATCCAGAATCTGCGATATCCACATTCGGGAACCCTTCGGGAACCATTCGGCGTCCTAGTGGACGCCTGGTCTTACACTGATCGCCTGAAGATGTGATAAGTGTGAGGCTGGACACGTCTCATACACATGGTTTAAACCCACAGTGGTAATTTTACTACTGACTGTTCCAAAGCGATACTCCTGCCTTTATACTTTCTATGTTTCATCATTTGATCATATGTATGTGTGTATATTGTGCTTGTGTTTGTGTGCATGGTTTATTGTATCTGCACGCATTCTCCGTTTGCTGTGACTCGGTGCTTGGGAGTTCCTTTATATTCATCTTCTTTTCGCGCTATGTGACATGTCCAGTGTCGCAGAACTTAATTGGAATAATCCACTTATATAATTAACAGCACCACATTGAATGACAACACATAAAAGGTACATTACTAATACAACTATTTATCACAGTCCCAAATACAAAATAGATGAATGACAGAACCATGCAACTAATGAATGAAACAAATAAAACTCAATTGAAAATAAAACTGTACTTATCCAGAAAAGTGTCTCACTCTAGTGGCTAAATTTCATCTGCCACATTGCAAGACTTCGTCATTCACAGTCCACCTTCTGTCAGCATTAAAACCTGCATAAGAAAATCGTGATTGACTGTCGCATTTAAAGAACATATTTTAGTTAAACGGACTGCAGCTATGCCGACATCCCTAAATCGTGGAACATACCAAAATGTAAAGTACATTCACGGTTCACTGCTCGGTGTTTACCTATAACTCCGGAACAATACATGGTTTGTGACGCGGTTTACTTCTACGGGTGGACTCGTCCTAAAGGTCACAGTTCATGGGTCAAAATCGAGCTATAGCAGGAATTCCCTGTCGGACTATACCTAATTTTACAGTGGACAAATAATTAAAAGACATGTTCTACTATAGTCCAACAAGATTCACCTGACGTTGCTGACCTCTATTATCATAATTTCACACTACGCTGGGTTTCTATATATATATTCGGTAGTCTCCGTGAATTATTTATACAAGAGTGCACATGGTATATCCAGGTATACCAGACTAAATACCATTCATAATTGACAAATGTATCGCCAAGAATGTGCCTCAGATGGATTATATCGTGTCTTCCCTGCATTTTATTATGTACGATGCACTGGCGAGTATTGATATATATTGCGTCATCTCACTTTAATTGCTGCAAACATAGTAACTGTAGAAAAGTAAAAAAGGGTACGACAAAAACGAGATACAAAAATCCAAATACAAATAAATACAAATATCCGACGTCCTCCTTCCGTTTTCCGGATTTCGGCGTACATGCAACGAAACCAGCGTGATTGCCATCTGTAAAAAGGTTAACAACCAGACATTCAGTATGTTGTAGTACCATATGACCATATCCCTTTTTAATGAATTTTTAATGTATTTAGTGAACAAAGTGAGAAAATAGGTATGTCCAATAATTTTACGAAGTTTGTAAAACTGAAAGTTGGAGATCTGTCGAAAGCGAAACCAGCAATGCAAAAAGAGAAAATTGCAGACTCGGATTTATTAAAACTGTTCGTGGGCAGTTTTTAAAAGTGCAACACTACTCACATACCATGCAACGGCTTAAGTGGCATACAATGTTGAAAACTAATCACATCGAAACTAATGATCCCGAATGACCAGAAGATATAACAACACTGAGAATGCTTTAATCTTTTTCATGCTAAGCGTGTCTTGACTGGTATTCGCAATCAACTTGGATTCAACCTTTTTGCCCGTCAGGCAGAAGATCCTCAACGATAAATTATGCCAACGAAATAATTTACATATTTGCACTGATATTTTCAGCTGATATTAGATTTAATAGGACTGGAAGGGTTACAGGCAAAAGCAAACAGCCATATATATATAATTTCTGAAAGACGGAGATACAATGTACTCCAAAAGCAAACGTAGCAAATTGCAGACTCGGTTTTATTGCGTCTGTGCATGAGCAACACTACTCACATACCTAGCATCGGCTTTATCGATATTTAATATTTATAACTAAAAGAGTTGAAACTAATGACCCAAAGGATATGAAAATATAACAACATTGGGAATGACGTACAGGGCGACTTTCTACGACCGCCACACGCGTACTTATCCCAGTGCCTCCCGGAAATTTCAGAGACGCTTTTCAGTGTCTCCTAACCGCACCTCCTCTCCACCCAGGGGTTAAAATGGGTACCTGTACCAGTCGGTACTGCGGCTGCATGATTGCGCCATGTGTTAGCAGTGCTCAATATTGTAGGCGAATGATTCAATGACCAGGGGAGTAAATGTACAGTCGGCTGAGCGGTCATTCAGACTTAAAATAGACTATAACTAGATACTTTACTTACCACCTGCTATTGTGAAGTACATAAATTCTGAAAGTAGGAGGCCCTCATTATACATTCTACAAACACTCAAGTCTTATTCGTTCACTACCGCAACCAGGTATTCACTTATTCGTTGCATCTGTGGGTGGGGGGTCTTTTCTTATTTTATATTTGTTGGGGTTTTAAATTGTGGTTTTCGGTGAATACTGTGGTAAAAAGAATTTTAAAAAGGAACCTGCTATTTTTGATTGATTGGTTGTCTACAAAAGTATTTTAAATATCTGCATGATTAAAAACAAACATGCCCCACCAACTACGCTAAATATAATTATGATATTGATGCACATGATAATAAATGAATCGCACTGATTGCAATCCTAATATTCGTCATTAGAAATGTTGGGCGGATCAGTTTATTAAATATCTGAAGTAAAATAAGGTATTGATTAATTGTCATGCAACTAAGCGCGTCTTGCATGGCATTTGCAAACGGCTTAAATCCAGATGAGACGCCGAGTAACTCGGCATCTCATCAGGATTCACGCTATTTGCCAATTTGCTAAAAGGTTCCCAAAATACTATGTCAAGTGGATTATTATTAAAATATAGTTCAATGCAAGTTTAAACTAACAGGATTTTGATAGTTTGTTAAGGGTTACTCCATGAACAGTTTACTAGGTCAATTTAACACATGCAAAATATGTGCCTTTTGGGTCATCCAATCTTTAATAGGAGTTCATGTCATCCAAGAACGTTACTCCGGCGTCCTTGACGTCTGTATGACTTTGTTTTTAATTGTTTAGATTTAGGGTGTTCTTCAGGGAAGAATAAACACACCTGAAATGAAACAATTTCAACCAAAATTGAATAAATCAAGTCCAGACGTGATTGCTTTGAATGTGTTCAAAACATCATTTTTGTGCAAAATGTTTCGAAATATTCTTGGCACTGTGTTAAGATTAATTGGAATGTGAAGGAATTCCGGGCCCTAGTTGCATTAAATCAAATGTTTTCTAGACTTTCTCCGCAGGAACGTCAGTGAAAATGATTTCCAATCAAACAAGTTTGTGATTTTTGAATGATGTTTTGTGACAATCTCCGGGGTGTGTACATGTTCAAGTCTAATCGATGGAAGGAATGTTGTATTGTTTAGCACTTTTGGCGCCAAATCATGTTTGCCTGCAAACAATGCCGTCTGCTTTTACACTTTCGCTGCCAAATTTTGTCCTCTGCAAATGTTATCTTCTGGTACAATTCTCTTTTCTTATTTTTCTTCATTTTTGTTTTAAAAGTCATGATAACAAACAGTTTGGACAAAGCGCTAATCCGGACCAACTATTTGCATAAGCAATCACAGATGCAACACTGGCAGCGATACATTTAAGGTTCAGAGTGCACTTGACTTTATGTCCATTTCTTCTCCAAAACATATCATTTTGGATCCAGATGATATTCTGTATCCTTTGGATACAAACTGTTTCTGAAAGTAATCATATATTCGTCCGGTGCAGCAAGCCATGCGAGTCGCTTTCCGGTATCTGTTTTAACCCTTCGCTTGCTGAATTTTAAAATACATTTCTCATTCTTTACCCATGCCCTGTTGTATAAATACATATATCTTCACTGTGTACAAGTAGTTCGCTGTGCAATCACTGCTGTGGAGTGCACTGGTTGCACAATCAACTAGTAAATAGTGCAGACCCTGATGAGACAGCTCCTGCAGGAGCTGTCTCATCTGGGTCTTCACTATTTACTGGTACAGGTAGGTATATTGACGTGAATAGCAAGCGAAGGGTTAACTCAATAAATACTGGCTTTCAATTTACGATTTGTTTTGCATATAAATGTTTTGTAAATATTGCATCAAATACCCTATATTCGTTGGCCTTAATTGTTACATAGTGTTCAGCCGCAATCGTATACCTGCTATAGTTTATCATCATTAAACCATTTCCAAAATGTCTTCCTTCGGCGTTTTTGAATATCATTTTGTCTTGGCATCGTTGTTCATAATGTAGGGGCATTTATTTACTTTGGTAAAGGTGGGATAAGCGTGAGGTCGGGTACCCTCAAACCCGGTTTAAGCCTCAATAGTCTTTTTTACCACTGACTGTGCAAAGGCGGTTGTTCTGTGTTCACCATATGGTCTACTTCCTTCTATATGGTAAGTGTGATATGTCGTTTTGTGCGTTTCTTCACGCATTGTCTTGTAAGTGTGCATGTCCTTTCCTGTTTGATGATGTTTGGGTACCATGCCTTTTGCACGTGGCGCTCGCAGTATGAAATTTGTCGCAATGCAATAAAACTCACCACATCAATCCGTCTATCCATCCATTCATGTTGCTCGTGTCGTAGTCACAGGTAGATTGTGTGTCGCGTTATATGGCATATTACTTTGTCGCAATGCAATAAATATATTCTGAAAATGGATGATCTTTCGAACGCAAAAGTAGAATGCAAAAAGAGAACATTGCAGACTCTGTTTTATTGAGTCTGTTAAAAGTGCAACAGTACTCATGACAAAGCAGTATTCAATTTTCAAAACTAATAACATTAAAACTAATGATCCCGAAGGACTACAAAATATAACAACACTGAGAATGAAGTACGAGGCGACTTTTTACGGCCACACAAGCACTTACATAAGGGAAAGGGTTAAGCATGGTAAATGTTTATCGTTCTGTTAGCCCTGGGTGACATAATACTGTTCTAGACAACCTACCAACCAACAAACACCCATTGCAATATAACGAAGCAAAATGTTGATTGTGCTGTATTTTATGTTGGTACCTTATAACAATACTAACAATACAGAGATATGAAAACTAATGAAGACAAAGGGCCAGTAAAACCCTCTAAAGCGACCACCTAAAATAGATATAATTCTGGATGCTAGAGTCCGTTGGTAGCTTAATGCAGGATAAAAGTAACACAGAAAGTCTAGGAACTTTCTGCATTACCTTTGTCCTGCATTAAGCAACCACCTACTTATAAAGACAACCATGTTTATTCATTAAGTGGGGGGTTACTGTGTGTCATTAAGTGAGGGGGTTTACTGTATATCAACCCTGAAATCATACCGTCACCATATTAGGTATTGTGCACGTTCGACTACATCGGGTTTGACAAAGCGTTTGATAAAAAATATTGATCGAGTGTCAAACAGCTTGGATACCGATGAGACGTTTGCAAATGTGGCAAATAGCAGAATACGTGTTAGACAACCTTATGAACCTGTTACAAGGTATTAACCCTTTCGGCGCCAAATTTCTAATTGTCGTCTGCAAACCAATTTCTGTTGAATCATTCGGAGTAAAAGAGGTTAATAAATACAAATTTAAAAGGAATAAAGCACATATATAGAAATAGAGATTGAGACAAAAAGTGCAGTCCCTGATCAGACGCCGCCTTGGAAAGGCGGCGTTTGATCTGGGACTGCACTATTTGTCGTGATGCATTTATGCGACACTGGTGGTGAAAGGGTTAATGATGTTAACATTTGAACTGGAAGGATATTTGTTTTGTATTAGGGTTCCATAATGATGTGAGATTTCGTCTAAGAACGGTAATCATATTATTCAACATGGAAAGAGGAAGTCCCTGCAATGATATTATTTTCAATAATATCGTAAAACATGGTATTTGTTATGTGAAGAGTGACAGTTAGAACTTATATCGAAACATGCCCCTGTGATACAAAATAAACCGTTTTCATCGATACTTATTTTTTTTGTACTACAACATATCGATTTTGGTCGAACAGTTAACGAAACTAAGACGCAAGCCGAATACATACCAATACATTGACGAATAACATATCAAACACGTGAAAACTGTGTCTTCTTCCATGTTTATTCGGCTGGGTTTCTTACGATATACTTCTTTTCAGTATATAAACAAATTATTAATGTAGTTGTTGGGCTTTGTTAAAACATGTTACAAGTAGAAACTGACACTTCAAAGCATTTAAAATATTCCTTAAATCTTCTGCATGTGTTTGACATTTTAGTTATATATAAATGAAAAAGTAGTAAAGTCAAGCAGGAAAAGCCACACACAAAACGCCACCATCGCCAAAACACCTACAGAAAGCATACACACACATACAGTAGAAAGTCACACACAAGACGCAACCACCACCAACACATCAATAGACAGCATGTCACACACACACAACCAAACACACGCAAACACACGAGAAAAAACACAGAAAACACCAACAAATACACGAGCACCAGAGACAAACATGAACAAAACACAAGCACAAATACACAAGACAAACAAAAGTAAGGGTGACAAAGAGAGAACCGCCTTGGCACGGTCAGTAGCAAAATAACCACTGGGTGGTGATTCAAATCATCATTTCATCATATATAAGTTCTATTAACCCCTATGCCCCTAAACATGTGCCTGCATGGTTTTCAACCCTTTATTCCAGTTAATATCAAATGTCACCTGAACATATTTATTTTGCTCTGCCCCTTCGCCATGAAAATTGTTTGGGTTTAACACATTACCTTGTAGGCTATTTTTAGACCCGACTTCTGTGAATAAATCTACCGAAAAGGAGCATTTACTAGAGAAAAGTAAATGTTTGGAATTGTGTAGTTTTTAAACCATTGCTATAAATAGAGCATTTGCTCCTATGGAGCAAATGCTCTATCTATCACACATTCACAATGGTTTCAAAATATGACTTTCACAGAGGCGCCAAAATGCGTCACTAGCAGGGAATGTGTTAAGCAATTTCCAAAATGTCTTCATTCGTCGTTATATGACCTGGATTCTTTGAATATTATTTTGTATTGACATAGTTGATTTCCCTGTTCTGTTATATTCTACTGAATATTCATGACCAAAAAGTTAAAATACAATACGGAAGGCGGAACAATGTAGCCATTTTAGAAAGTAAAGAAACAAATGTTTCAAAATTTAATTCCATTAGCAAACAGAGCAGGCCCTGATCAGACGGCTCCTATAGGAGCCGTCTGATCTGGGTCTTCTCTGTTTGCAAATGCGTGAAAACACGTTTATATGAGGCAAAGGGCTAAAGATTTATTTTGGATGAGTTCTCCTAATAAAATATGGGAATTAAAAAGTTCCTGAAACCTTAACAAGGCATCTGTTGATATGAGGTCAAATACAAACACAGTCTACTGATATATAGTGTATCTGAAACTATTTGGAAACACCTCACGATTCTCATTAGATCTGAGACTTGATTTCTAAGTAATATTAGTACAATGTGATTGATTCTCTTCTTCAAACACGTTCAATTATTCATTCCGAATGTGTTGATTTAATCAACTACAGCCGTTCAAATTTCAAACAAAATATGTTGAAATACAGAAAGCATTCTAGCGATTAATCCTTAATTAATAGCAATGCCTGTGGAAATATGCAATAAGAATGAATAATAAATCAAGTGGGAAATTTTAAAACTTAAAAACACAAATTTACGACGTGATAAAATATTTTTGTCAGTTTTTTGTTGAAAAATCGATGAACTTTCTACATTTATTTGTAATAAAACGATATAAGGTTTTTACACAAAAGCATTAACAATAAAGAGACGCAACTTCGGCAGTGGTTTTATCCAATTTTCTTTGTTCAGATGGAATCGCATAAAAGAAATTTAATAAACTGCAAAATATTTTTACAATTAATACATGTACCCTATATTTGCATGGCCTTTTTCCGCATTTTTCCGACCTAAGCAGCATTTGTAAACTGCTTTGATAACTTGGATAACGTGACGTCATCATCAGGATTCAAACTGTTTGACACTCGGTCAATTGTTTCCCAAACGCTTGCTCGAATGGGAAGTACATTTTAACTTGTTATCTCGAACTCGGATAACTCGAACCTCGGTATAACTCAAACTCAAAGTTCAGTCCTTCCAAAATAGACATTCCTCTAAACCGTATCACTACGCATATCTAGAAACACATGTGACACCTTAATGCAGGTCTAAAGTAATGCTGAAAGCTCCTGTAGGAGCTTTCAGCATTACATTAGACATGCATTAAGCTGTGCACTTGAGAAATTGTTCAGATTAGAAATCGGATAACTCGAAGTTCGAGATATCGAAGTTCAACAGTATTCAAAAGTTCACCAGATCCACTGTTGAGCAGACGTCAGTTTTCCAAAGCATTGTATGGTTAACCCATTACTCTATAAATACACCTTTCTACCCCTTTGCGTCTGGAGGAGCCGTCTGATCTAGGTCTACTGTGTTTGCTAATGATATAATATAGATATGATTCTACAGCTGCTGCAATGGACAACAATTCCAGTGTCTATGTGAAATTATAACAATAAATCTAATTAATATTCATGATATGATTATTTCTTATATAAATATTCATGGAGTAAATGGTTGAAATGAAGACCCTGAATATTCTACAGTTCATACGGAAGGTTTCTGACGAGATTAGGGGCTAACAAAATAAGTAAATATGGAAAAATAGTCAAACAGGGAGAGCCACACACGAAATGACACCGCACCAAACAACATCAAACAAGAAACGGTAAAGCCACAAGACAAAACATAATAGGACACATATCAAGACGAAAAACATTAAACATTAAGCATATTAAACAACAAAATTTACCATAGGCTGAAAGCAGGAGTGCCGCCTTGGAACGGCCAGTAACCAAAATAAGCTACTGGGTGACTTAAACCTGGTTTACGGGTACCCAACCTCGTCCTTATCCCACTTTCACCAAATATGGAAAAATAGTCAAACAGGGAGAGCCACACACGAAATGACACCGCACCAAACACCAAGAAACGGTAAAGCCACAAGACAAAACATAACAGGACGCATATCAAGACGAAACACATTAAACATTAAGCATATTAATCAACAAAATAGACCGTAGGCTGAAAGCAGGAGTGCCGCCTTTGTAAATAAAATTCCCCCTCCAGACAACTCCACAACATGCATAACGATGTCTAATATGAAATGATTTGAAAATAAACGTTAGAGGTAAACAAGCGACGTCATCATTTAAATGACGTCATAATTTAAAAGTACGGGAAAACTATATGAAACACTTCAACACCGACATTTTATAAAAAATAAATCGCAAAAAGATAAAAATACTAGTGGATATTAAACATGCACAACTGATTTGTTTGAAAAAGAATAAACTTGACATCGTAGACATGTACTCGATGACTATTCAGAGGTCAGAGCAGCTGTGGAGAAGTCATTTGGGGTACGACAGAACTGGCAAAATACAAATATCTAATTTCCTCCCTCGGTAAACGGGTTTAAGAGGAAATCTTCATAGAGTATTAAAAGTACAAAAATGAGTCATGCAGGAAACACCACATACAGAACAAACACTCGCCCGAACAGCAACACAAGGAAACAGCAAATGTACATAGGTAGAAAAAACAACAAGAGACGCACAAAGACAAAACAAACATACAATAGGAGGAAGATGGAAGTACCGCCTTGGAACGGTCAGTGACAAAAGTCACCGGGAGTTTAAACCTTTTTCCGTCGTCGCACAAGCAAAGAGGAAAGCACAATGACCAACTGTAAAGGGGTCGACCACCAAGCATGTAGTGTGCTGCAATATAGAGGGATCATATCCCTTTTTAATGAATTGCTTTATACGTTTGACAAACAAAATATCAAAATATGTGTGTCCAATAATTTTTCGAAGTTTGTAAATGACATCACCGTAAAACTCCGGATGTGAAATACCTAACTTTAGAAAAGTACGTAATTTACAATTGTATTTGCTGATGAGTAGAACATTACGGTGGTAACATTTTGAAAATGTTTTACGAAGTTTGTCATATCTGTAGCACTGTTTTGGTAGTTTTTCAGTGATAAGGTTACGATTGTTAAAATCATCAACAGAGGAACAAGCTCTAGCAAAACGAATAAGCTGAGAAATGTACACACCGTAACATGTAGCACGGGGAACATCCCCATCCAAATGAGGATAGTTAACTATTTTAAAATTAAAGTCATCCCTTTTGTCATAAATTCCAGAAGAAATTGTTCCATTGTTTATAGATAAATTTAAATCTAAAAAGGCTGCAGATATGTCAGAACTATTTGCTTTATTAAGCTTGAGCTCTCTAGGGTAAATTGAGGTTATCATAGAATCAAAGTATGGGTTATCAATATTAAAAATGTCGTCTAAATAACGTGCTGTATTGTTAAAGGCATTGCTGACATCCGCCTGCAATTAAAGGAGCACAGTTATACCAATGACCTGGCGATTAAAAGAATTACCAAAACGAACAAATATATTGTCTAACAGAAACGTAATTGCGTCACAAAGATCTAAACATGTCCACGAGGTATATTTATTTGTAATTTCATTGGTGAAGAACGCATGTCTAGAATTACAGGCAATAAATGATACCTTTTCTCTGGCAAATGTTTTATTTATAAGATTAGCAAGTTTGATCTTTATTAGATCGTGTGGTAATGTGGTATAAAGTGTAGAAAAATCATAAGTGCTTATAGTGTTAGCTTGGTGTTGCTTGATTTTTAATTTAGTTAAAACCTCATTGGAGTTTTTATAGACCAAAAAAGGTTAATCCCTGAATTCTCATAAGCTTTATCGCAGTAACGCTTGACATGTTCTTTGACCGCTGTTAGACACGATGTAATTAGTTTGGATAGTGCGGTTGTTGTGCATGAGACAGAATTTGCTATGAAGCGTGATTTATATGGCGTTTTATGGAGTTTAGGTATCCAGTACATTGTCGGAAGTTTATGATGTGTGATTAATATATCAGCATTGAACTGTTTACATTTATTAACATGTTCAGATAATTATTATGTCGTTTTCAGATTTAGAGACCACAATATATGACTTTGTCTTAGTTAGTTCTTGTTCTAAAACATCCACATAATAAATATGGAAAAATAGTCAAACAGGGAGAGCCACACACGAAATGACACCACACCAAACACCATCTAACAAGAAACGGTAAAGCCACAAGACAAAACATAACAGGACGCATATCAAGACGAAACACATTAAACATTAAGCATATTAAACAACAAAATTGACCGTAGGCCAAACGATAATTACATTGTTTGACGCTTTATCAGCTGGGACAAACACGTATTTATAGTGAAATTCTTGTATACTATTTTTTAAGAAGCGAACTGAAGTCGTAGGTGGAAGAAGGTGAATGTTAGATTTGTAAAACGAGATACGTGTATCCATTATAGTTGAAATTTGTTTTATCCATTTTGTAAGGGCACTATTGTCTGCATGTTCTCGGCGACACCATTTTACACCGAAGTCTAACAAAGATTCTATAATTTTGCTACGGCAGATTTCGAAATCTATCAAAGAAGGTAGTCTGTATTTAGGTCCCTTAGTTAATAAAGTACGGAGACGTTTGTTTTCGATAATGTCAAAATTGCCTGTAATAACATGACCAGCCTCGGCGTAACAGAACTTAGAAGAATTACAATTTCAACTAACAGGAGTATTATTTTCAATATTAAGGTCCGATACAATTTTATTATAATTAAAAATAGTATTCCTAATAGGTATGTTGTACTTATAGCAGATAATTGGAGATTCTAAGTTTTTGAAATAGGCTGGGATGGTATTAATTACGTTTTTATCGCGAAATATTGATTGTAGATCGATAAAATCTATACCTTTATTAACAAAAGGAATTTTCAAAAAATATCTTTTATGGTCAGACACTGAATCAACGTGTGGTCGAAGAACATGCCGAGTGTAGCTCTGAATGAAAGAAGCTGTATTATATAAAGGATATGTTCGTAAGATCACTTTGTTTGCTTCTATGTCAATGTCTCGTATGGAAGAAATAGACAAAGAACATAGACGAGAGAGCATAGTATGTTTACCAGATTGTAGATGTATATTGTGTAAATCTGAAACAGACGTTTTAAGTCGAGCTTTGCGTTTGATATTGCCGTTTATACGTAAACCATGTGATCTGGTTTTTCAGAGGTCAATTCAAGATCAATTACAAGATACAACATTAAAAGATGCAAGATACAACATTCTATCTAAACTCGATATGGCGTATAACAGTAAACACTAGCTATGGATAGCTATTGGCCGACACACATATATAAAAGTTACAAGTAAGCATGAGTATAATCATATTCTACACGTATCACCCTCAACCCTTTCCTTCATATAAACGCATTTGCACATACTTGCAAACAGAGTAGACCCAAATCAGACGGCTCCATCTGTATGCTAATGAAATTTGATGGATATGTCTCTATGGTTAGATGTTCTACATTACATATTTCATTGTAACCATTTTGTCCATGAATATTCGGTAGGTATTGAAATTTGGAATAAACGTAGTACAGGGTAAAGGTTCATCATTTGTCAATTAAAAGTCTTATCTCGATTTCAGTAAACTCTCTATAACGGCCTTTAAATTGTGTTAATTAGTTGGTGTTTAGGACAGGTGGCTGATTAAAGCAAGGTAAAAGTAAAACAGAACGCTCCTTACAGGAGCGTTCTGTTTTACTTTCACCTTGCTTTAAGCAGCCACATGCCTTTAACACAAAATACCTGATGTAATTTAGTGGCCGTTGCAGAGAGGTTTTACTGTAGCACACCCTTTCTTGCATTTGATATAATAACTCGACGTCTCATCGTGTTGCACTCGATAAAATGTTACACCAACGATCGAACGAAGCGGATATAAGTAACAATTTCAAACATATTTATTCCATTCCCTCATATGCTGTTATAGACCCATCGTGTTTGAATAAATAGAGTACGTTCTAGAAAACGAGCATATTTTATAATTCTGTAGTTTTGAAACCATTGTGATAATATACATTTGCAAATGTACTTTTACAGAGGCGTCAGAATGAGTCAATGTGAGGGAATGGGTTATAAAAGGTTTTGACAAGTTTTTCCTTGTTGTAATGTTTCATGACAGATAGTGTAATGATTTTAACACTGCTAAAATGTGCTCATGTAGTACTCTGTAGGGTGTTTTTGCCGTGTATTTTAATCAACTCAACTACCACGTCTGTAAATGTTTAACCCATTTGCGCCCAGTGGATTCTTCCATGTTTATATATAGGATTAGTCCAATTTTATCTAAGGGGTACATAGCCTAAGTTTTCAATTTCGTTTTGTTTTATTTTAAATTCCTATCAGCAAACAGAGAAGACTCTGATCAGACGCCGCATAATGCGGCGTCTGATCAGAGTCTACACTGTTGCCAAGGTCCCATATATGGGATCGTGGGAGCAAATGGGTTAAACTAATAAAGGTGCTTTCGTCTAGTGATGTTCAGATAGTGATGTTCAGATATCATCTTTACAGCAGATACGAGGTAAGCACATGTAAACACTGCGTCAACAAAAGACTCAAGTATTATGTGTTTCACATGTTTGATTCAATCCTTTATGTGGCGCATTTCTATGCGCCCCTTGGAATAAACGGAACGTATTATGGAATGGCGCTGTCAGTCCGTATGTCTGTCTGTAACATCTCTAACTCAAATTCTGCATGGGGAGTCCTTCTCAAATTTCACCACAATGTTTATCTTGACATTCTACAGTATCGTGGGTGTGTCCCGGTACGTATATCCAAGGTCAAGGTCGCATAATTGGACTTATAATTTGCGTTTATCATTTGCGTTTAGCAAATATGTTAACCTCAATTTATGTTGAACAGAGCTTCGTCGGGCGTATACTGGCACTCGTGTTTGTTATGTAATGGCTTCGTTTTGTAATGTGAGACACGATATAATTCTCTACCGATTCATCCAGTTCATCCTTGGCTACAGATGCATATCAGATTTCAGGAAACTGAAACACAATAGTCTCTATGTCTCCGCCGAACACTCACTAATGCGATTTTAATGAGTGGTTACAATATATAGATTTGTCAAGAAATAGGAGAGATAGATTAAAAACCTTGTTCCAAGATTTCCGATTGATATGCTAAATGGCAACGAATTGGTTATGGCGTTGACCACTGTGTCACACATACTTCGGAATATTTTGCAAGTATTTGTTTTTGAGTTTTGTGATGATTAACGTCCGCTTCTGCTCACAATGGGCTAACGGGACGCCCCAGAGAGAGGGATAGGCTACAGAAAAACTCGGACACGATTCCCTACTCTTATTATCGACAGAGTTTCCCTGTTTCTTTTAGATGACTAGTGTAAACAATGACAATGACAAAGCATTGATACACTAAACCTCGGTTTGTAGTCTCGTCCGAAAGGGGGGTCGACTCCAAGACCTCTGGTGGTGTAGTCGAACGTATCCGACAGTTTTCGATCGCTTGATTTTCAGTAGAACCTATCTTATGCGGTCGATCATTTATTGAACACAGGAGTCTTATAAAAAGAGGTGGTAGTTTAATACAGGGCAAATGTAATGCACAATAGCGGAATATCCTACGGAAGCTTCTTGTATTACTTTTGACTTGTATTAAACTACCACCAACCTTGCAGACCCTAATTAGTCCTCTTCTTGATGACCGCTTACGTTCTACTGTGTTCACTTTCCATTCAATATGATAAGATAACATGATACATTGTTATTTACAAATAGTTTGCGATATAAGGCGGCAATTTTAAACAATATGAGTCATCTCTGAAATAAAACTGTTATGGCAGACAGTGTTTGTACTTTCGAGCGAGTATTCTTTGTCAATTATCATTTAAAAGTAGTTTGTTTTAATCTGGTTTGAACATGCCCCCTTTTCGTTAAAATGTTGCTGCTGATTTACATGACACATAACGTTTTTCCTCCTCCTAAATAGTTCTGCAATATTAAATAAGTACACAAGCGAATATGATATTGTGAAACTTTTATCAAAGCAACAGATAATGGTACATACTCAAATACTAAAATCGTCATTTCTCCACCAAACCCTGTGTTGTGACCACTCTTTAGAATGACCTCGAAGAGACGATTCTAAAGAGTGGTCACAACATAAGGTTTGGTGGAGAAATAATAGTGTTTTTTTTTATTAAAAAAAATTACGCATCTTATCTGGCCCTCTGTTTTATGTTGCAGTGAATGGTCACATTAAACGTAAGTTACTTGCTCTAAGCTCAAAAGATATATGTAGCAGGTCTCGTATGGGGAAATAGAATTGGGTGTACAGGAAAGCCCCTCTAAACCGGAATTCTAGTAGAGAAGAATTTAGATACTTTTAGGCGGATGACTGATTATTGCATGACTTTCACCCTGCATTAAGCTCTAAAGTAATTAGTAGACCCCGTGCTCTGGGTCTACTTAGGGTGTATATGTCCCATGCAGAGAGCAGATACGATGTGTAAATTAAATATTATTAAAACACCTCATTTATATTATGTTGTTACCACTCCGTACATCTTCTAGATGATTCTTAAGAGTGGCCATAAGATAATGCTTGGTAGAGAAATGACAATTTGTAGTAGTTAGATTCGCACCTTTATCACTTGCTCTTGAGTCTAATATCTGAGATCGTAGGAGTAAATAGATGAGCAGGTACTTGGTTCATTTGCTTTCGATGCAAAATGTATTTACTTCACAACAACATGAATTATGTGTTACGTTCTTGCGCGGCGTTTTT
The DNA here is from genome assembly GCA_963576725.1 of Azorinus chamasolen. NCBI lineage: Eukaryota > Metazoa > Mollusca > Bivalvia > Cardiida > Solecurtidae > Azorinus > Azorinus chamasolen. The sequence continues at coordinate 62,927,064 of OY755253.1, read as the reverse complement.
ATCTTCTTTATCTTCTATAATGGATTTGTTTAATTTGATGCCATAGCACGTTTGGCAAAATGACGGAAAATACTATTTATATCTAGGTTATACTGAGGCATTGATGTACGTTCCATTATATTTCAAGTTTATATCTATCTAACTTTAGGTATGTCAGATTTACAATATGCAATACTAAATGTTATAACTTTATTTGCACTACTCATATTTTTGCAAAACATATAAACGTCATAAATTGCCTTAAACTATATATATTTACGGTTGTAAATTGTAATAATTGCAAACCATATACACGTCATGAAAATTGAATACCGCTGGCAATAATAGGTGGCATGAGCAGTATTGCACTTTTAATAACTGCTGTTGAACAGACGTAATAACATATGTTAGAGTCTGTAATTTTCTCTTTTCACATTGTTACTTTGCTTTTGAAGGATCTCCTACTTTCAGAATTGGTGAACACATAATATTTGACTTTAGCTATGAATAAACTAAATAACCTCTTCATTCTTATGCAGTGATACTATTTTTGTCTGTATAATGCAGCCGCCTGATCAGGCAGGGTCTTCTCTGTTTGCTAGTTGAATATGAAAGATCCGTCTTTATGTTCTATAATGGATACACTGTTCCACCTTCCATATTTCATTACAACTATGTTATCCATGAATATTCAGTAGGTATTGTTATTATGAATAAATATAGAACGGGGACAGGAGTGAATGATACCATCACATATGTATCCATTGCTGTCCGAAAAAGTTAAACGAGGATCTTGCATGCGTTCCAAATTGCATCCGGATTATATTCCATCATAAACGTGTTAATCCCGCAATAAACGTGGCAATCTTTGAAATATTATTAGGAGTAGACATGAACTTTTCTTGCGTGTTTTATCCTCTTCGTTTTTATTAATAGGTCAATTCCAGTGGATGTAACAATTATGTCAGATACAAGATATTATTACCATTACTGTCAATACTGCTTTGGTGCGATTACTTCATTGCATGACATGCAATGAAGCAATCGCAAGGAAGACGTATTGACAATTGTGGTAATTACATATGTTTGACATAGGTATTACATCCGTTGAAATATTATTGATGAGCTCGTTCAGGATATCATTATGAAACTGTTTCATTCTTTACTTCAAATATTCAGCCAGATGCATCTATGAAGAGATATTCATCCTTAACACTCTGTGACAAAAATGATGTCTGCTCAAATTATAATCTCTTTTGAAACCACTCGGATTGCGGCTCGGGACAGCATTATGTGTCTCATTCAGTGCCAGTTGATGTCTAAAAAACGCGTTTCTTTAGCATATTTTACTAGGAAATTATAAGGGAAATTAAGAGAACCTAGCTGGATTATCAATCATGATGACTGTTGCCTCGGCCACGGGACATTTTCGAATCCCTCCCATCTCGAGAATTCTGTTACTTGCAAATTATTGGTCAAAGGAGTATCTTGTCAGTTGTTTAGATGGGCACTGGTCGTAGGCACTTGATGTGTGTGTGTCGCTTTGTGCTGGGTGGTGGCTCTTGATGGTAGGGATAGCCCAATCTCTTTGAATCCGCCTGGGTCGCGGCTTGGCACGGCATTGTTTGTCTCGTTCAGTGTCGGTTGGATTGATATTACGATACTCCTTTGCCAATTTTGCATACGGGGTGTATATATTGGTAGTTTGTTTGTAATTGTTGTAATTGCATTGTGTTTGTTTATATGCATCAGCTACAAAATTGACCTATTCTGTTAACCTATTGTCCTACATATGTAAGGCAATATCTTATGTATATTGTTGTATGACATACATAAACCCGATCCAGATGTTTCTGGGTCGTAACTGTATGATGTACTGACACTGTACATATAATGTTTCATTTGAGTTTTGGTGACATGGATGGGCGGACACAATATACCGGTAGTCACGGTGTGCGTCTATTTCCCTTGAATTGGGGACATAAAATGTACAGAAAAGGATGGTTTTGTTTTTATCTATAATTCTTAAATTAATTCAAATTGTAATAGTTTTATTGATATCTCTATCTTAAATTTCATTTGTTTTAAATATTCTATACGCATTATATATATTAATTTCTGTACTTGCAGTTTAATCATGTGAAGCGCTTTTGAACGCACACATCCTGTGTGAAAAGAGCGCTATATAAATGTGGTATAATAATAATAATAATAATAATTAGCAGTTTCGGCTACATCTGATACAAGCAAGCTTTTGAGAAACTATTGACCAAGCGTAAACCAGTTTGGACCCTGGGTCCATGCTTATAAAAGTTTTTAGTTGAGTCTGAGTTCGTTCTCAAGCTTCTGATTGGCCAGGTCTGAGTTCTCAAGCTTTTGATTGGTCAGATTTGAGCCAAAGGCTCAAATCTGACCAATCCAAAAATTGTGAACGAACTCAGACTCAACTAAAAGTTTTATAAGCATGGATACAGATGAGACGCTGGGTTACTCTGTATCTCGTGTGTATCAAAGTTGTTTGCAAATGCGAGTCAGGCCGCTGATAACCTTTAACCCTTCGCTTGCTATTCACGTCAATATACCTACCTGTAAATAGTGAAGACCCAGATGAGACAGCTCCTGCAGGAGCTGTCTCATTAGGGTCTGCACTATTTACAAGTTGATTGTGCAACCAGTGCACTCCACAGCAGTGATTGCACAGCGAAATACGTGTACACAGTGAAGATATATGTAATTATACAACAGAGCATGAGTAAAGAAGGAGAAATGTATTTTAAAATTCAGCAAGAGAATGGTTAGCATTTGCTTAGCAACAGTATTTCAGGACCAACAACACTGTTGTTTACATTGATGTCATAGCAGATTTGGCAAAATAACGGGAAATATAAATTATACTGAGATGTATATATCTATATACGTTGAGGTATGTTCCATTATATTTCAAATGTATATGTAACTTCATGTATGTCAGATTTGCAAAATGTAATAATAAATTATGTAACTTGTAATATTTGTATTACTCATATATATTTGTAAAACATATAAACGTCATAAATTGCATCAAGTTATATGTATTTACGTTTGTAAATTGTAATAGTTGCAAAACATATAAACGTCATGTCATTAATTGTCTCACGATATATGTTCTTACGTATGTTTATGCCTTGTATTGGTTGCAACACATATATGTAAATGTCATACATTGTCTCCTTACAGTATTGTAATAATTTTTGAAACGTTTTATAATTGCTATACATATAAACGTAATAAATGTCCTCATGCATTGCATCCTTACAGTAACTTGCAATATTTGCAATACATATAGATGCCTTATATTGTCGCTTACAGTGCAATTATTAACTTCTGTAAATGTTTATATTTGCAATACATATAAATGCCAGACATTGCCTCATATATTGTCTCCTTAAACTATATGTATCAGCGTCTGTAACTTGTAATGTTTGCAATACAAATACATGCCATCCATTGCCTCATTACAATATATGTATTAACTTTTGTAACTTGTAATATGTGTAATATATGTACACGTCATACGTGGTTTCACCATACATGGAAACATTTTGAAGATTTCTCTTTCCTTGTGGTAGACTGAAATGCCCACAGAAACGTTGCCAAATTGGCTTAATGGTGATGGGTGTTACAACATTTCATTAATCAAGTTTGACGCATTTTTTTCTGGAATTAGATCCTCGTTGAATACAGTATTTGTTCTGTCTACTGCAGACAAACGACATCAAATAAGTACAGCCGATAATCTCCAACATTGACAAATCGGACCTTGAACAATCCTGATATCATAAACATCAGTGGAAAATTCTTGTGCTATCCGACAATTTAGTCCATTCATGTCAGTTCTTTTTCGACCAACATGCATTATTATGCTGTAACCATCTATTGTTTATATACATTCTGAAGGGAGGTGATCCCCCGAGAGCAAAAATTGCAACACAAACAGAGAAAATTGCAGACTCCGTTTTTTTTGAGTCTGTTCATGAACAGTAATTGAAAGTGCAACACTGCTCACGCCCCCTAGCACCGGCTTAAGTGGTATTCAATTTTCAGAACAAGAAGTAAATTCATGATCTCGAAGGATCAGAAGATATAACAACACTGAGAATGACCCTTACAACGACATAACCCCTTAACCCTTTCCCTGTTCTATGTTTATTACAAATTTCAATACCTACTAAATATACATGGACAAAATAGATATAATGAAATATGTAAGGTAGAACATTGTCGCCACTTTAGAAACTTAAGAAACAAATGTATCAAAATTCATAAGCAAACAGAGTAGACCCTGATCAGACGGCTCCTATTTGCAAATGCGTGAAGGGAAGAATGCCAAACAGATTGGATCTTCGGCGTCTCATGTAAATCCTCATAGTAGCTATTTTATGATTATATACAGTACGTTATTGGTTTAGGTGTTATAACTGCGTGATCGTTATGAATCTAGATATATTCTCATTCGTTTTAAATACTGGACAACTCATCTATTTTGAAGTTTGTATTTATGATTATCCGAAATGTATTTGCAAAAGTTTGTGTTAAGCGATTTTGAATGTACACTTTTGAACGTACAATATCTATATAAATATGGTATTATCATTATCATCATTATTATTATTATTATTATTATTATTATTATTATTATTATTATTATTGTTGTTATTATTATTATTATTATTATTATTATTATTATTATTATTATTATTATTATTATTATTATTATTATTATTATTGTTATTATTATTATTGTTATTGTTATTATTAATAACCAATTAATTACTAACCGGTTTAGCATTGAAAACCTGATTATCTAATTGTCATGGACACTGTGTCTTGTGCGTAAATGTTATATATGCAGAAATAAACCTGTGTTATACATTTGTGCAGCTGATCGGAAGTGATACCTTAACCATTACCTCATCGGCTATTTTTAGATACGATCTCTTTGAATAAATCTACCGAAAATGAGTTTTAACTAGAGAAAAGGAAATAATTGGAATTTTGTAGTTTGAAACCATTGTGATAAATAGAGCATAATTATGCTCCTAAAGGAGCAAGTGCCCTATTTATCACAATGGTTTCACAAAGTGACTTTTACAGATTCGTCAAAAGCCGTCAATATGAGGGAATGGGTTAAACAATGTTTATTGATGACCTCCGTCTTTGTTGCATTCACTTTTTATCTATCATATTATATATTGTAATCTCTTTCAAATTGAAAATCGGAACCCATCCATTTGTCACGCGAGGGTCTTCATGCAAAAGAATTATATGCTGATGAAATCCGTTGATAGTTAATATTGATTTATATAGTAAACAACACATACCCTGATCAGAGAGCTCATTCAGTAACTTGGTCTGGGTCTACAATATGTGCGTATGTAATATGTACGGAATCATGGGTTGTTATTGGGCGAAGAACAGAAAATGGGCACTCACTACCGTTCCCAATTCATTACTCTCCTTTTTCGACAGAACGTCCGCGCTAAATTGACTGCATTTACATATGTTTAGCTTCAATATCTTAACTTTAATGGCACCTGTCATCATCCCCGTAGACGTAGTTTGGTCTGTCTAAACAAATATGGAATACTATAATCAACCCACTTCTCCCCATATTATATAAGGAATCGTATATTAAAGCATATCCATTTATCATATAGAGGGGCAATCGCAAGCATATCATGTGATATACAAACGTACTGGTTTAAAAGTACAAAAATGAGACATGCAGGAAACACCACATACAGAACAAACAGTCGCCCGAACAGCAACACAAGGAAACAGCAAATGTACATAACTATAAAAACAACAAGAGACGCACAAAGACAAAACAAACATACAATAGGAGGAGTACTTATACAATAGGAGGAAGATGGAAGTACCGCCTTGGAACGGTCAGTGACAAAAGTCACTGGGGGTTAAACCGGTTTATGGGCGCCCAACCTCACACTTATTCCATCCCCACCCTAAAAGACAAACAGTGTAAATAAACGTATCCCCTCTCCGACTAATCTACAACAACCGCGACGGCAAATACAGTGGTAAAGTGCATGTATAACGAAAACATTTAAGTGAACATACTAGACGGTAGTGTACTGACCATGGAAATCAATGTGTTAGGCAAACAGTATTGATCCTGATCTGAGTGCTCCTCCACAAGTTGCTCTATGTTGTATTGTTCTATTTATTGGATCGGGGGAGTTAATGGGGTAATGCAAATACGTAGTTGTTAGTACTAGAAAATATAAACAAAACACATTCCATGTAAAGTTTCATGTTAATATAGCTTCAATTCTGAATTTTCAAATGGGCTTTCCAAAATTCAAACAGGTCAGTAACATTTTAGGGACTTTTAAGGTCATGCGTTACATGACAAACAATCCAGACCCAGGTGACGTGATAAGGGGACTTTTCCAATGACCCTTCCATCTGGTTCTACACTATTTGCAAAGGACATTAGTGACTCACATTACCATTGTTGTTATGGGTTAGTTCAACCCATGAATGTTAATGTAGGAATGATGACAGCATGAATATTAATTAGATTAAGTGTTATAATAGAATATAAAAACAGGAATGTTTAGCCAAGGCAGAAACTGTAGAATCATATCTATAATTATACCATTAGCAAACAGAGCAGACCCTGATCAGACGGCTCCTACAGGAGCCGTCTGAGCTGGGTTTACTCTATTTGCAAACCATTTCCCTAACGAACACTAACATTTGAATTGTTTATGAAAATACAAATAAGTATACCAACATCTAGGATTCATCAGTACACTACCGTCTAGAACTGGTCAGTACACTACCGTCTAGAATTAAACCCTACACTACCGTCTAGAATTAATAACTATGCTACCGTCTAGAATTAATCAGTGCATTACAGTCTAGAATTCATCGGTACACTTTCGTCTAGGATTTCTCAGTACACTATGGTCCAGAATTAATCAGTACCCTACCGTCTAGAATAAATCAGTACCCTACCGTCTAGAATTAATCAGCACATTACAGTCTAGAATTCATCGGTACACTTTCGTCTAGAATTAATCAGTACACTACCGTCTAGATATCATATCAGAACAATACTGTCTAGAATTAATCAGTGTTTTACCTTCTAAGATTAAGCAGTACACCCAATCGCCTGTTTCAATTACCTATTTCGATTCATTCAAACATGGGAGAACCCATGTGTGCGTTCATGCAGCTCCTAAGGAGATTTTAATTAATGATTTGAATTTTCTTGAATATTCCTTTATTGGAAAAATATCATTTCTAAATGGTATGATATAATCATGATGATGGTGTATAACTTTTTACATTTTTTTTCGGTAATGCCGTCATGTGGCTGCCAGTTATAATGTACAATACCCATTAAAACTATCCTCATTCTAAACAGGATATTCTGTGACAAATGTACTAGGTGATTTGTACAAAGCTGCTGTCGCATCAATCACTTGTTTTCCTTTAATCGGCTCTTAGTACATCGATCACGTTTTATTTGCTAATGATATTAGATAGTCAGCAATTGTAATAGATATAGGTCAATACAATAGAATATATAAAAGGCAAATCACAAAATCACAAGCTCACTCTTTCCCTATTCTATGTTTATTCTATATTTCAATACCTACTGGATATTCATGGATAAAATAGTTACGAGAATTGAAACTGATGATCCCGAACGCCAAATTAAGAACTCTCCGAGAGGAGACCTCTCCTCTGGTTCTACAATGTTTGTCATATGTTTCGTTTTTTACTTTTCTTTAAAACAATCCCAGAATATTCGTGGAAATCTTGACCTGTTTGAATGTTGAAATAGGTCATTTAAAATTCAGCCTTAATAGGGATAAAAAAAAATATTCATTCAAATTAATTCCACGGCCCTTTATGTTTGTCGACTTTACACCTTGGTACAAAGCTTAACCCCTCTCCCTGTTCTAAATTGATTCCAAATTTCAATACCTACCGAATATTCATTGACAAAATAGCTATAATGAAACATGGAATGTGGCACATTGCATACATTTTAGAAAGAAATGAAACAAGTTCCATTAGCAAACAGAGTAGACCCTGATCAGACGGATCCTACAGGAGCCGCCTGACCTGGATTTTCTCTATTAGCAAACCCTTCCTTAACGAACATTTACATTTGAATACAAATAAGTACATCAACATCTAGAACTCTGCAGTACACTACCGTCTAGAACTGGTCAGTACACTACCATCTAGAATTAAACACTACACTACTGTCTAGAACTAATCAGTGCATTACAGTCTAGAATTCATCGGTACACAATCGTCTAGGATTTATCAGTAAACTACTGCCTATAATTAATTAGTACCCTGCCTTCTAGAATTCATCAGTACACTACTGTATAGAATTAATCAGTGCATTACTGTCTAGAAATAATCACTACACTACCGTCTAGAATTAATCAGTGCATTACAGTCTAGAATTCATCGGTACACATTCGTCTAGGATTTCTCAGTACACTACAGTCTAGAATTAATCAGTACTATACCGTCTAGAATTCATCAGTACCCTACAGTCTGGAATCCATCAGTACCCTACCGTCTAGAATTAATCAGTACACTACTATCTAGAATTAATCATATCACTACTGTCTAGAACCAATAAGTAAGTACACTACTGTCTAGAACTGATCGGTACCCTACCGTCTAGAATTCATCAGTACCCTACCGTCTAGATCTAATTGGAACACTACCGTCTAGAAATCATCAGTACCTTACCGTATAGAATAATTTATTAATCAGTATACTACTGTCTAGAATTCATCACTTCACTACCTTCTAAGATTAAGCAGTACACTCCTACTGTCACCTATTTCGATGCATTCAAACGTTGGAGAACCCAAGTGCGTGTTCATGCAGCTCCTAAGGAGATTTTAATTAATGATTTTCTTAAATATTCCTTTACCGGAAAAATATCATTTGCAAATGATGTGATATGATCACGATGATGGTGTATAATTGATTTACAATGGTCTTTTCCCCCAGTAATACCGTCCTGTGACTGCCAGTTATAATTTACAATGCCCATTAAAACCATCCTCATTCTAAACAGGATATTCTGTAACAAACATAGCAGGTGGTGTGTACAAAGCCGCTGTCACATCAATCACTTGACTTCCTTTTAAGTTAATCGGCTCTTAGTACATCTTTCACGTTGTATTTGCCGTTGTATTTGCTAATGAAATTGGTAGATGTCAGCAAATTCCAATAGATATAGGTTAATATAAGAGAATATATAAAACACAAATCACAAAATCACAAGTTCACTCTTTCTCTGTTCTATTGTTATTCTATATTTCAATATCTACCGGGTACTCACGGACAAACTATCTATTATGAAATATGGAATGTGGAACATTGCATACATTTTAGAAAGTAAAGAAACATATTCCATTAGCAAACAGAGTAGACCCTGATCAGAGGAGCCGTCTGACATATGTCTACTCCGTTTGCAAATGCGTGAGAATTCGTTTATATGAAGAAAATTGTTTATATGAAGTTTCCTGCTAACGGGGGTGACAGCCAGATACTCTGTCAAACTGACTTAGATAAAGAACCTAGTGATTATTAGGTTTTATGTACAGACATTCATATCTTACTGATGTCAAGTTGTCTACCAAATTGATTTTTATCCTAGACGGTACACTGTCAGACAAGTTCACAATATCTAGCATTCATTCATTGACCTTCTATACATTCAGTTACATGTACACAATGGAACCTCTATATCTCCAACTTCCAGGAACCATATAAATTAATCCGAGATAACAGGATGTTCAATTCGTCCGCTTTCTAACCTGGAAGCTTTCTCGATGTGACACCTTGACCATTTACTCCATGAATATTCGTGTACGAAATAATGACGTCAGGAATATTAATTAGATTAATCGTTATAATAGCGTATAGATACATAATTGTTTGACCATGGTAGAAGCTATAGAATCATATCTATATTATATCATTAGCAAGCAGAAAAGACCCTAATAAGATGGCTCCTACTGGAGCTGTCTGATCTGGATCTGCTCTGTTTACAAATGCGTAGGAAGACGTTTGTATGGAGTAAATGTTTAATGCAAATCGCAAGTAAAACTGAAAACTCCTGTAGCAGCTTGCAACATGCAATCTGCATACAGCTGTCTCGTGTTTTTATAGATATGTGCAATGGTGAACTTTAGAAAAATTCTACATTACAAATTTGGATGGGACCGAGTTTTTTACTTCGAGTAAATACGAAGTTCGAATTATCCGAGGTCAAGATGAAGATGTTCTTCTATATATTGCATATTGTCCAAACTCTTTGAAATCGCATTATGTTATGAAGCGATGTGATACGTTGAACCTATTCCATCATATTGACGTCTTTTGACGTCTCTGTAAAAGTCACTTTCTGAAACCATATGAACAAATCCTTATTTGTATCACAATGGTTTCAAAATTACATAATTCTAAAATGTTCCTTTTCTCTAGTTAATACTCCTTTTCGGTAGATTCGTTTAAAGGGGTTTGGTCTGAAAAAAGGATTGATGCAGGGAAAACGTAATTCAGAAAGATCCTACCTATTGAACCCATTAAGAAAAAAGCGCATTTACTCCATGAGAGCAAATGCTCTATCTATCAAAATTGTTTCAAACTTCAAAATTCTAAAACTAATCTTGTTCTCCAGTAAATGCTTCTTTTTGGTAGATTCATTCAAAGAGGTTGGGTCTAAAATAGCCTATGAGGGAATGGGTTATACCAGCAAATATTTGGTTTGTTGTGCCCCCTCAACATGACAATGGATGCGGTCCAATGAAAGATCTTGGCGGATTTTCCTGAAATAAAATGGGAATAAATAGGTTAAGTACGCATCGATGTTGAAGCGTGCAAACAATTAACCCTTTCCTCCATAAATACGCCTTTCTATGCCTCTGTAAAAGTCACTTTATGAAACCATTGTGATAAATACAGCATTTGCTCCTATAAGAGCAAATGCTCTATTTATCACAATGGTTTCAAACTATATAATTCTAAACAAAATTGCTTTTCACTAGTAAATGCTCCTTTACGGTAGATTCATTCAAAGAGGTTAGATCTAAAAACAGCCTATGGGGGAAAGAGTTAATAGGGATTTCAATACCGTTCTAGCATATGTTTAACCCTTTCGCTGCCAATTTTTGTCGTCTGCAAACTTTGTCGTCTGCTACAACTTTCATCCTTTTTGTCCCCCTTCATTATTGTTGCAAAAAACATGATCACGGCAACAAACAGTTTGGATCATGATGAGACGCCGCGTGACTCGGTGTCTCGGTGACTTTTTATTGTATGTATCCAATATGTATTATTTTGTATTGTATGTATCCAATATGTATTATTTTGTATTGTATGTATCAAATATGTATTCTTTTTATTGTATGTATCCAATATGTATTCTTTTTATTGTATATATTCAATATATATTATTTTTATTGTATGTCTCCAATATGTATTCTTTTTATTGTATGTTTGTATTATTTGTATTATATGTAACCAATATGTTTTATTTTTATTGTATATATCTAATATATATTATTTTATTGTATATGTCCAATATACATCGGCAAAAACATTTACAAATAGCACATAGACAATTCGCAATATCACCAATAATTGACGTATGTAAAGATCTGTCTGGGTAGGGTTATACTGCCAGTCAATGGTGTCTATGTCTATTGTCTGTATATACTAGTAAATATTTGTCTAAACAATGCATCTACAAGAATAAGAAAGTAGGAACACTAAAATATTTGCAGATATCTAAAATAAAAAATAGTTCGAACATTTCGAACACAATAACCATATGCGTGTGATTATCCCTGATCACAATTCTGGTTTTTTTTTCTTTTCTCTAGTTAATGTTTCTTTTTGTTAGAGTAATTCAAAGAGGTTGAGTCTGAAAATAACCTATGAGGTAATTGGTTAATTGGCTATATTGATGACGTCATACTATTGTGATATAATGTTGTGGTCTGTGCAACCCTGTGAGCTTGCACGTTCTGACATGTAACTTCGTTTAAGAATTTTTCTTACTTCGGTAACATAACACATTGGTATTATGTTTGTATCAAATGAGATTAATTTGTGTTTAACTTCTATTGGTTACTACGAGTGTTAATTCTATTAATAAGTATTTACGCGAATTTAAAACCCCATGTCACTTATTTCTGCGACCTCCAACCGGTAGAATTACTTCGGATATTCCGTTATAGTACGAATTTATTACTTAAAATATAACTTCACGAGAGTGTTGACTAGGAAGATTGATGACACAGTCGTTTTATTATTACACCACTATGTTGCTTTTCTATACAGCCATGTATGTACTAACCAAAGAAACGTGAGTATAGTATTAAACCTTTCCTCCATAAATACGCCTTTCTACGCCTCTCTAATACTCACTTCATAAAACCATTGTGATAAATAGAGCATTTTCTCCATTGGAGCAAATGCTCTATTTATCACAATGATTTCAGAACTACACAATTCCAAAATGTTCCTTTTCTCTAGTTAAAGCTCCTTTTCTGTAGATTCATTCAAAGAGGTTGGATATAAAAAATAGTCTATGAGGGAATGGGTTAAATATTTCCCTAACGAAATGGTCGCTTCTTGAATATGACTTAACTTAATGTCTATAATGTAACATCATTGCTTTGACAGAAACTGCAGGATGAGACCTATATAAGTCCATAAGCCTACGGAACAGACCCTGATTATGCCATTTCTTATATGGGTCTACTTTGTTTGCAAACGCGAAAGAACGCGTTTATATGAGAGAAAGGACTAATTCCAGCGCATTCGCAATTCACAGTTCAACCTTTATACAGCTGTGAAAAATACTGTCGGCTCAAATTTGGATATACGGTAAAAACCCTCTAAACCGGAATTCTAGTAGAGAATAAATTTGGTACGTTAGGACAGGTGGCTGCTTAATACCGTGTTAAAGTCACACAGAAAGCTCCTACAGGAGCGTTCTGTATGATGTTCATCCTGCATTAAGCTGTCACCTGTATCCAAGACTGGATAATTATACCAGATTTAACGTCCGGTTTAGAGAGGTTTTACTGTTGTGTAACTGTTTCACTAATGTTTGCTTCCTATTCGTTCAAGTATTTTGAAAAGTATTGACCAGGCTTCAAAGAGATTGGACCCTGATGAGTCGCTTTAGTGTCTTGGTATCTCATTTTGAGCCAAGTTGCAGAGCTACAGATAAAGGTGCTTACTCAAAAACTAAAATCGTCATTTCTCCACCAAACCCTTTGTTGTGACCATTCTTTAGAATCGTCTCTTCGAGACGATTCTAAAGAATGGTTACAACACAGGGTTTGATGGAGAACTAAAGAAGTTATTCTTGAAAATGTTTTAATTTACGCGTATTATCGAGTTAGGTCGCGAATAGTGGAATAAGAATTAAATTCTCGCACTCTAATGCGTGTTTCATTATGTCAATTCCCCGTCTACCAACAATCCCTTTTATTGCCCTTTGTCATATGTACTCATCAGGAACAATCAAGCATTAAAAACCTCAGCCCGTATTTTCATAAATTTCCTTATCTCTTCTGCTGCCGTTGGCGCTTATGCAATCACATATGAAAACAGTTTGGATCCATATGAGATGTGGAATTAATCAGTGTCTCATCCGGGTCCAAACGAACATTGTAGCAGACGACAAATTTCGCAAACGACAATGTTTATCAACGAACACCTGTGCCCGTATTCATAAAATGTCTTTAACCTTAACTTTCAAATGGACTACTCAAAACCTTTAACCCTTTCGCTGCCATTGCCGGATCTGTGTTTACATATCTCGGCGTCTCATCAGGATCCAAACTGTTTGTTACTGTAACTATGTTTTTGAAACAAAAATGAAGAAAATCAAAAGAATGAAAATTTGTAGCAGACGACAAAGTTAGCAGACGAAAGAGTTTGGCAACAAAAGGATTAATGAAAAGTGTAACCTTCTGAACAATACTGACACTAATGAGAGGAGTCTTCTAAGGAGCGCTCTCGTTTTGGTCTACACTGATTGCAAAGGACATTAGTGACTCGTATCCCGCATGGAAAGGGTGAACGAGAAATATTCTTTCTAGATCTGTTGACAAAGCAATAAAAGAATTGTCAATCATGAGAAAATGAATTATTCAAATGCTTTGCAATTTGGTTTATGATCAATTGTTAAATTGAAACGATGTTTTAGATTCCTAAGATTAAGTACTAAATTTTAATCCTTGCATCCAAGCACATTGAAACATGCGTTCCGTTTGCTTTTGATTTTGATGGGTTCTAGTTTTAACCCATTCCCTCATATTGACGACTTTTGGGAACTTCACTTTTTGTTTCAATCTCTATTTCTATACATTTGCTTTATTCCTCAGAAATTTGCATTTATTTATCTCTTTTCCTTTTAAACAAACTTGGATTGCATACGACAATTAGAAATTTGTCGCCGAAAGGGTTGATTTGCTAGATGAATTTGAATGCCAAACAATGCAATCAATGATCAGGGGGTTATATATGTCGTAAGCTGGAAACCAGTGCCAACAGTTTAACCGTTGGCAACTAAAAAGCTATTACGCTGGAAACCAGTGTCAAGAGATTCAATCGTAAGCAGCTAAATGTTTTATGTACGCAGAAAACCAGTGTCAACAGTTTCATTGGTTGGCAATTGAATATTTGTTTACGCTAAAAACCAGAGTTCAAGTGTAACGTGCGAACCGAGAGACCCAGCAACAACAAACCCTTAAGCTTACATCAAGAGATGTTTGTTGCGCTATATATATATACCTCTACTTCCCAAGATACAATGATCTGGTCAGCTTCATTTGCATAATTACCAACGTTCTACGAACGTTACATTACTCTCCCCTCCGAGAAGTCTCGTCCCGAGACTTGGACCCTGGGAGACCCGTGGGTAAGGCACGTGCAAACCGAGAGACCCAGTAACAACAAACCCTGTCGGTGCAAAGCTTAAGCTCACATCAAGAGATGTTTGTTGCGCTATATATATATATACCTCTACTTCCCAAGATACAATGATCTGGTCAGCTTCATTTGCATAATTACCAACGTTCTAGGAATGTTACACAAGTTTAAGCTGTTATTTTGTCAGTAGTGTCTATATATATCCTACATCGCAGTTTATACATAATGTGGTGAACAGCCGGTTTTAAAGATATGCAATGATGGTTATTTCTCCCTGGCAGCTGCAGCTGCAAACCTGAAACTGATTTGTAACTTCTATAACGATGAAACGTTACGTGATGTTTTCTAGAATGCATATTTTAACCCTTTGTCGTCTGCTAACTTTGTCAAAATTACTTTGTCGTCTGCTAACTTTGTCGTCTGCTACAAATTTTCCTTCTTTTGATTTTCTTCATATTTGTTTCAAAAACATAGTAACAATAACAAACAGTTTGGATCCTGATGAGACGCCGAGTTACTCGGCGTCTCATCTGGATCCAAACTGTTTGCATAGGTAATCACAGATCCGGCATTGGCAGCGAATGGGTTAATTCCAATAATATATTCGGTACACTCACTTAAAATGAACCTTAGAACAGATCTATTCTCCATGCGAGTTGTTCCTGCAATGTGCTGGTGATATATTTGCAGCTAATGGTGTAGTGTAGATCCTGATCAGATTGCTCCTTCAGTCTGATCTGGGCATTCTCTGTTTGCATTTGTCCCATGTACGGAATCGGAGGAATATATTGGTTAAAAACATAACATGTGAAAGGTATTGATGTCGGTATTGATGACTTTGGTATTAAGGATTTTGTACCATTGTCTTTCATTATACAGTGACGATTCAAACAATTTTATTCTTTCTCGCGCAACACATTATCAGCGCAACAGATAACGGTCAAGTACTAAAATCATCATTTTAATACCAAATCCTTTGTTGTGGCCACTCTTTAGAATCGTCTCTTCGAGACAATTCTAAAGAGTAGTCACAAAATAGTGTTTGGTGGAAAAATAATTGAGCTATTCTTGAAACTGTTTTGATTTATGCATCTTATCAGGACCTCCGAATGATGCACATGCAGGCATTCCTTATGTCTAGTCATTGAACGTACTAGCCTAGATACAGGAACGAAAGAGTAGACATCCGTCACTATTATCATAGTGTATGTCTGTCTTCTCTTGTTAATCAACTTGCCTGTCAAATGTCAATTTCAGACTAGCTCGAGCATAAGTAGCCAATTTGACCTGTTTGATAGCCAAAACCTTACAACTGTACACTCAAATGTGGTAATATATTCTGACAGGCAAGGTAACTAGCATGCTCTTTAATTGCTGCTGACAAATTGTCTCAGAGTTTCAACTGAGAGGGTTAGACATAAATGATATGTTTGGCAAAGGCTTTGGTGAACAGCAATTGTGACATATTACAAACATCCCTTTCACGTTGGCGACATGTGAGGGATCACACATGGTCTATATACCAGGCTGCGATAATATTATTAGCATCGTCTCTGATTTGACATTGGTGATAGCTAAATCCTTACAACTCTACGCCTAACGACATAATATCCCCTTGAAAGACGATGCAATAAAAAAAACAATGTCTTCTTACTTTTGGATCTGGTGCAATTTTAATTTACGCTACTTCTGATTCGATAAAGTCTTGGAGACCGAGTGTCAAACAGCTTGGATCCTGATGAGAGACCAAGTTATACGACGCCTAATATGAAGCCAAACATTTTGCAAATGCAAGTGAGGTTGCGGTTAGCCATAGAAGGGTTAATCGCTGATTACAAAGGGAGATACAAGAAGTCGTTCAAGTGCAAAAAACAGATAACAGCTTAACTATGGTCTCTGTCTTGAACATATCTAATCATTTCTAACTTTACCAATGGCTTAAATAATTGGATGCGTGATTCTTAGATAAACTGGAGAAACATAGATAGATATCAGGCAGGAAATTTGGAAACGACACACGAAGGGGACATTAACACCAGAAGCACAAATGAATTGCTTGCTCACACATACACACGCGATATAATTGTTCATTGCCACCATTATATATGAAGTAGTGCCATAAAACCATTTCTCAACCAAACACATCGAAGACAAAAGACAATTATGACGCCATAACGTCCGCAAGAGTATAAGAAGTAACCTCACAAAACGCCTTACTTAAACGTAAATATCGGTTGGGCTGGGTCTAGGGCACGCTAAATAGGATATCGTGGAAATAAGAGCACTGCGACACTACAAACGGTGTGCATTTAGACACAGTTCGTGTATTTATATATTGTGTAGCTATAGCAGAACATATCCTAAGCATATTTATTAAACATGAGAATCCTAAAAAGAAGGTGACTGCCTCATTCATGGCAAACGCAATGCAGAAAGCTTTCTGCATTACTTTTGCCCTGCATTATTAGACCTCTGTGTAATAGCCGCTTAAGACGGGTTATATCATAGTTTGAAACCGTGTGAATTAAAACATAGTTCATGTATTTATTTATTGTATATATATGTATGATAGTTAACCCTTTCGGCGCCAAATTTTTAATTGTTGTCTGCAAACCACTTTTGTTAAATAATTTGGTAAAATGAGGACATGAGATAAATAAATGCAAATTTCAAAGGAATAAAACACATAATTATATAGAAATAGAGTTTGAGACAAAAAGTGAAGTTCCTGATCAGACGCCGCCTTGAAAAGGCGGCGTCTGATCTGGGACTGCACTATTTATCGTGGTGCATTAATGCGACATTGGCGGTGAAAGGGTTAGACCTTATATTGCCCAATTTGTGCAGTTTTATTTACATCCGATTCGACCAACCGTTCGAGAACTATTGACCAAGTATCAAACAATTTGGATCCTGATAAGACGACGATACTTTCCAAACTGTTTACCAATACGAGTCAGATCCCGAAACGTGGTCTAAGGGTTCATACTAGGTGGAATTATCTACTTGGTCAGATTTTGAGTGAACTCAAATTCTAACCTATCATATTCTTGAGAATGAACTCAGAATCAACTTAGAAGTGTTTTAATCTAGGAACTAGGTTAGGCTTTGCTTTCATCAACCACATTCTCAGCCTCAAAATTCATTAATCACGTCGAATGATCTATTTAAACTGAAATTTGCATTTGTTATACATTTGTCGAATTTTAACCAGAACAAATGTACTCGCGCTGTTCAATTATTGATAATAACGGTTAGAAAACATGTTTAGTTTAGATTCGTTGGATTAGTATAATTGAAATTAATGTTGTACCCTGCAAGGACCTGTTCGCAAAACAAATATAAACACTTTACTCCATAAATACGCCTTTCTACGCATTTTCAAACAGAGTAGATCCAGATCAGACGGCTCCTATAGGAGCCGTTTGATCGGGGTCTGGTCTGTTTGCTTTTGATTTAATATAGATACGATTCTACAGTTTCAGCAATGGCCATAAGTTCCTCTGTCAATGTGTTATTTCTATAACAAATTAATCTCATTTATATTCATGACGTCACTATTTCTTACCTGAATATTCTTGGAGGAAATGGTTAATACTTAATCTGCTGTATAACTAGTATGTCTGCTGTATAACTAATATGTCTGCTGTATAACTAATATGTCTGCTGTATAACTAATATGTCTGCTGTATAACTAATATGTCTGCTGTATAACTAGTATGTCTGCTGTATAACTAATATGTCTGCTGTATAACTAATATGTCTGCTGTATCACTAATATGTCTGCTGTATAACTAATGTGTCTGCTGTATAACTAGTATGTATGCTGTATAACTAATATGTCTGCTGTATAACTAATATGTCTGCTGTATAACTAATATGTCTGCTGTATAACTAATATGTCTGCTGAAATTTGGATCGTGTGCATTGTACAGTAAAACCCCGCTAATGCGACCACTTAATAAAGAGCCATTGGTGTCGTTTAAAAGCAGGTGGTTGCATAATGCAGGACAAAAGCTCCTATAGGATCTTTCTGTATGACTTTTGTTCTGCATTAAGATACCACCTGCCTCTGCCACCTAGAATTATGCCCATGTTTAGTGGTGGCATTAGAGGGAGTTTACTATATATGTGCTTTCCATCGGACACCTAAAAGAACCAGAGATACTCTGTCGATAATTAGGGTAGGGCATCGCACTCGAGTTTCTCTGTATCCGCTCCCCTCTCTCTTGGGCATGCACTTATCACATAGTAGGCAGATATGGAGGTTAATCAACACTAACAAACACACTATCCGTTACGATTCTGAGAGACTACTGACCGAGTTCAAACAGTTTGGATCCTGATGAGAGGTCAGAGTTTCTCTGTGTCTCATTGGGATACCCATGTTGTTTGCAAATGTGTGTCAGGTTGCGAATAGCGGAACAGCAGTTAAGAAAACCAGGGATTGTATATCATAGTCATACAGTTACCAGTGGTGGGCTTATAGATAGATGGGATTTTTGTGAGGTTGGATGCGTCCCCTAACCATGGTTTAAACAAATACACACACATGCGCACGCACACGCACGCACCACTTACACACATACACACACGCACGCACGCACACACACACTCACACCCACACCACCCAACCCCGTGGTAATTTTACCACAGACCGTTCCAAGGTGGTATTCCTGTCTTCGTTCTAATTTTGTTTTGTATTACGCGTCTTTCATACTTTTGTACTTTTGAATGTGTATGTGTGATGTGTGATTGCTGTAAGTTAATGTTTGTGGAGTTTCTTTATGCTCAATGGTCTATTTAGTGTCACAGTACGTGCTCTTTATCTAAAATAAAAAAAAACTATACAATTAAGTGTGGCAGTGCCCTAACCGATATATGCTCTTCAGTAAGGCCTTTTGTGATGGTATTACTTGTCGTTTTGTATGTATATACATGACTCTATATGTTATATAAGACGAGGTACTTTGTACAAATCTGAATAAAATGATGTTCTTTTCTGTTCATACCGCTTGCATAAGCTATAATTTCACATCTTGCCTGTTGTTTTGGGTGGTGTTTACTTTTGGTTTAATGGCGCAATGTGACGCCGCATAGGCGTGTCGCCGCCTAGATGTGACCGGTTTCGTCTATGCGGTGATTTGAAACGCATTTACAGAGCCCCGTCTATGCGGCGAAAATGCACACTTGCGCCGCATAGACAATACCAAATACATACAATGATGATAATAATAATTATTATAAGGGACATAATGTAATGCTATTTAACAAAACCAAATCAACCACCATATGTTGCAGTTTAATTTCGCACTTAATATTAAGTCCTTTGTTAAATTTTCAACCATAAGTATTATGTTTGATGATTCTTTTTGTTATTTTTTCTAAAACGTTTAACCCTTTCGGCGCCAAATTTCTAATTGTCGTCTGCAATCCAATTTTTGTTAAATCATTCGGTACAATAAGGAAATGAGATAAATAAACGCAAATTTCAAAGCAATAAAGAACAGTGAAAAGTGAAGTCCTTGATCAGACGCCGCCTTGAAAAGGCGGCGTCTGATCTTGGACTGCACTATTTGTCGCGGTGCATTTATGCGACTGAGGTGGTGAAAATGTTAAACAAATTTCTATTATGTTTGGCTACTACAGGTCAAGTACTTATGAGGCACTGCGTACAACAATATAAGTATGCAACAATTAAACCCCATTGACTAAGTCAGGCACCGTAAATCTGTCTCGGATGTGATTAAAAAGAAAACAAACTAAGGTGCACAGCTTCACATGCAAGTGAATATTTATATAAAGATTTGTGACGCTGTCTTAAAGAGGAAGTCCCTACAATGAACGCATATTTTCAATAATGTCATAAAACTTAATATTTGTTATGTTCGATCATTATTATGAAGATTGTCAATTAGAACTTATTTTAAAAAATGCCACTGTGATACAAAATAAACAGTTTTCATCGATACTTATAATTTTTGTTCTTCAACGAAATATTATCGACCTTGGTTGAACAGTTAATAAAACTAAAACGCAATCCGAATTAATACTAATACATTGTCGAATAACATATCAAACGTATGATAGTTGTGTCTTCTTTGGTGTTTATTGCGATATACAGTGAAGCTCACTTATAACGAACTTGGATATAACGAAATACTGCTTATAACAAAATAGAATTTATTCCCACTCTCTGATTACATATAGTAAAACGGACCTGATATAACGAAATTTGGATATAACGAAAGAAATCAGAGGGTCCCGAGGACTTCGTTATAAGTGAGCTTCACTGTACTTCTTTCCAGTATATAAACAAAAACGTTTTGTATATCTTAGGTATTTTTGAAACGTGTCGAATGTAGGGACATCCCCTTTAGCCCTTTCGCTGCCAATACCTATGTAAACAGTTTGGATCCAGATGAGACGCCGAGTGACTCGGCGTCTCATCAGGATTCAAACTGTTTGTTACTGTTATTATGTTTTTGAAACAAAAATGAAAAGAATAAAAAAGAATGAAAATTTGTAGCAGACGACAAAGTTAGCAGACGACAGAGTTTGGCAGCGAAAGGGTTAAGTTGTAAAGTTGCTATTCTCGCTGCAAGATTATACGATACAGACAAAATCAATTAAGACAAAGCCTAGGGCTAGCTATGCTGTCTATACTTCAAAGATATGAAAACAAAAAACCAAGGTTTACAATTTCGGATTCAAATGAGCATACGTGTTAAGTTAAGTCACTAAATGTTAGGTTGGTGAGGAGTTACTGTGGCAATAAGATCGTATTATGTAAGATAACATTGTGTAGAAGATTCTGTCAGAACACAAGTTCACTTTGCATTTCAACACACATTCGTTTAAAGGTTTGAGACTCTATTTCTCAAATAGTAAAGCAGCTACGCACGCAAAACATTTTTAACGCCCGGATGAACGGATGGACAAGAGGAAATACCACCCCTATAGAGTGAAGGCCCTTAAAACGCCGCCGAAATCAGCACAACAACAAATACCACTACTGCTACCACCGCCGCCATCGTCATCGTCATCTTTATCATCATCATCATCATCATCATAATCATCATTGGAGGTGTTATATTATCCGTTTTATAAATGTATGATGATGAATACCTGAAGTTCGACCTGTCTATGCGGCAAAATGTACACTTGTGCCGAATAAACAGGACGACCTGTGTATTCGTTGCGCGTCGTCGCATGGACGAAACTGTCCTATCTATGCGTTCAAAATCACCGCATGTAGACGAAACCGGTCACGTCTATAGATGCGGCGACACGCCTGTGTGACGTCACCATTTAGCTATGTTACCGGTTTTGAGCATGCAAAGAACATTTTATGTACATGCCTATGGTATATGTGTATCATGTGTGTACGAGTGCTCTTCATGTACACTGAATCTGTTTTTGTATAGTTCCCTCACGGTCTACATCCTTTGGCACTACGTGCAATTTTTATTGTCATAGTGCCTTTCATGATGATGGTGTGGTCACTGGGACAGGTAAGGAACTATTCTATGGAGGTCGTGAGCCAGCGCGCATTTCATTTGTGCGTGTGGTGTTGCTGTGCACTGCATTTCCTCCATGAACATTCAACAGTGTCGAGTTGTAGGTTTGCTTATATACAAATTCCCCAACATTTTCGACATTGACAAGTAATACAACACAATTCGGAAATAAGCATGCCAACTACGCAATTAGCCCATCTCTAGCACTTATATATTCCAAGCAGGCTTCCGTATCCCACGCATGTCTTGCATTGTCAATCCTTCGCTGTACCAAACTTAAAAGTTACAGTCAGAAGGGATTATCATCAAAGCTAACTTAATTGAAATACTTTAGCTCAACAGAACACTTGACTAAATGTATTCTGTAGTATTTGAAATGAAGCAATTCCAGTCGGGGCTGAATTTTGTACAATAAACAGTTCTGAAGCAAACAGCTATTTGAGTAACCTTCATGTAAACACCTTTTCACGCATATGCAAACAGAGAAGACCCAAATAAGACGGTTTCTATAGGAGCCGTCTGATCAGGGTCTGCTCTGTTTTTTTATAAAACCATAATAGGTCTGACTCTTTTTTTTCTACCAATAAGATTCATGTATACATATGCCAATATAAATGTCAGCTAATAAATATTCATGACATCGTTATTTCTTACATGATTATTGAACAGGGAAAGAGTTAATTGTTATTTTTCTCATTCTGGCCCTCTCTCTATCTCTTTCCTTCCTTTTCTGTCTTCTGTCTCTCTATCTCTCTTTCTATTTCTCTCTCATCTCTCTCTCCCTATGTTGAATCAGAATACATGTGTACATCATTATGTGGGTCAAAACGATCACGTGTCGCACCAGGAAATTAACTCTTTCCCTTATGTAAGCGTATGTTCACGCATGAATAGGATGATTTTTATAATGACATATGAACACATGACATTTTGGCTCAGACAGAAGCTAAAGAATGAGATCTATATCACACCATAAATAAACAGAGCAGAACCTGATCAGACGACCACTATAGAAGCCGTCTGATCTTGGTCTACTCTGTTTGCAGATGCGTGAACATACGCTTATATAAGGGAAAGAGTTAATTTCCTGGTGAGACACGTTGTTACTCGTGACTTGAGTCTGATGTCTTGTTGATAAAAGTTTACTGCATGTTGCGTATCCGGATAAGGGTTGGGGTATTTCCCTACAAAGTTTACAATGTATTATGTGCCCAAGGTTCAAAGTGTATAGCTGGTAGACGCCATTTTGGTATTATCTGTTCAACTTAAAAATAAGGAATATGCTATTATGTAGACATTTGTTGTGAGAGAGTGAAAACGAAATATTCCAAAATGACGGACAACAAAGACGTTACCTCGTTGTTGGCGGGGTCGGAATCGGATTTTGATCTTGTTTGTATTCCATGTAAAAACAAGGGTAAACATTCAGAAGCGGAATGTTATTGTGTGGATTGTAGCGAACATTTATGTGTTCAGTGTTTGGGTTATCACAGATCACTCACTGCAGTAATGCACCATAAACTGCTGGATAAAGCGAACATGCCATTGGATCAGACAGGACCAATTGTCAAAGGTATTTGTACCGAATTATGCAAAGTTCACAGAGATAAAATTGTTGAGTATTTTTGTCCCACCCACAACCTTCTAGGGTGCAGTGTTTGTGTGACTCTCAAGCACAAACAATGTGAAGATGTAGCCTATATACCAGAATTATCAGCAGATTTTGAACAAAGCCAAGAGTACAAACTCTTCAGACAACGGATGGATGAGTCTATAAAAATATCAAATCGTATTATCAAGTCATCAAAAGAGAAAAAGGATCAATCATCGTACCTCTACTCGAGAATCCAGCATGACATATCTACATTCAGGCAAGAAATAAATACTGCTCTTGATCAACTTGAGGACGAACTAAAAGCCGAATGTGAACAGATAAAATCTCAGAACATCGACTCTATGGAAGCAGTATGCAGCAAAGTCCGTCATACTCTAGACGAGTTACAGGCCTTGTCCTCAGACCTCCGTGAATTACTAAGCAAAAAGAAATACTGCCAGGCGTTTACAAAAATGAAGACCACAGACCTTGCGCCACTAGAAGACAATTTGAAGGATATGGGAAATATTGGTATTTCACGTTTTGGGTTTGGGCCAAGTGAGGAATTAATGAAGATGTTAAAAGGAAAAGATGGTCTAGGGGAACTAAATGTGTGGAAACCAGAGGAATTGAGAGCTACTGATATGAGTAATATCAATGTTAAGACAAAAGGAAACACGAAGGCATGCATTATTAGAGATATTGCTCAGCTGTCTAAGTACAAACTAGTCGTCACTGATTACAATACCGAAACAGTGAAACTCATTGACTTAGATCATAAAACGGTGGCATCTGAACTAAACTTAGAAACGGATCCATGGACTGTCACAAAATTGGGCAAGGATAAGGCTGCTGTAACCCTTCCAAATGCACGAACAATCTTGATTCTGAGATGTGACGGTAGACTCGTAATTGACACAGAAGTCAGTGTTAGGGGCGAGTGTTATGGTGTTGCCTACTATCAGGACACACTCGTTGTAACGTTTAGCAGACCAAGCAAAGTAGAGATACTGGGTATGTCAGGAGACATTCTTCAAACATTTGACAAAGATGACCAAGGCAATCAATTGTTCATTAGTCCCCTATATGTAAGTGTGCACACTGATGGACCATCCATCTTTGTGTCTGACTGGGGTAAAAACAGTCTAATCAAGCTGTCCATGGATGGAAAGATACAAGCAGTATACCGAGACGATGGATTGAGATGTGGTGAATACTCTCATAACATCCATCTACTAACTACAGAGTGCACAAAGGTCAAAAATATCCTAACTAAATCAAATGGAATGTTCTCTCCTTGTTCCATATGTTACTGCGAGGCGACATGGAGACTGTTTGTGGGATTGTGGAGAAACAATAATATACGGGTTTATCAGCTCAGTGCCACAGAGTACATTTGAATGTTTTATTCAATCATCCGCAGTTATGTTACATACTGACTGATAGGAAGCTAGTGTGTATCACAGATGCCCTTCCCATGCTATGTCTCAACAACAACTCCATCACAAATACATTATTTTTATAAGCACATGTCATAAGTATCTAAAAGTTTAAAACATACCAAAAATATAGTTTTCTGACCCGACCCCCACCCCCGTAAAAAACAAAACATGATTTGTTTGTGTTTTCGTGAACACCCCTGCTCTATATAATACGTAAAAGGTAGATCTATTCAACTCCGGCGGAAATCTGCTCAAAAACCGACGGGTTCATTCACTACGATCGTCCTTGAAAGCTTATATGACCACCGATTTTTATAAACTGTGTCTTATTTATCGAAGAAATCATCACTCTTGATGAGCAGTTATCATTTTTTTTCTCAGAATATTAACACGCTTTTACAACGAGTCACCAAAGTGACAACCAACTCCTCTAAGACAGATGGTTGACTCTGAGGTTCGCAATAGAAATACGTTATAATTCAAGTCGAAACACCATATAACTGGTATATACGGCATTACCCCGGTCAGATAGCATAAATGGATATCGTGTATTCACAATTTCTTCAAAAACAAAAATGTTAAAAGCTCTACAAGCTTGATATTGATACAATCTTTTCGATAGAAGTTTTTGCATTGACAATAACAAACTGTAGAATCATATTTACATGATGTCAAAAGGAAACAGAGCAGACCCTGATCAGACTGCTCCTATCAGAGCCGTCTGATCTTGGTCTACACTGTTTGCAAATGTTTGAAAACGTTTATATGAGGGGTATGGGTTATAGAGGATCTGTTGCGAGTTGTCTTTTAAGATCACATGTTCCTAAACGAGCCTTAGAAAATGTCATTAAGCGAGCCTTGGCGAGCTTAATAACATTTTCTTGGTGAGTTTAGGAACATGTGATCTTAAAAGACAACGAGCATCAGATTCTTTTTCTCACATAGCAAAAAAGTGTATTTTCGCAGTTTAAATCACATGTAAACATCGGTTTCTATGGTTTGACGTCATATATGAAGTATGACGTCATATATGTTCTAAAGTGATCTTACACGTGTCACAGATCAGGGAATCTTAACCCGTTGTTCTAACTCGGAGATAAGGGAAGGTATGTGAGAAAAGACTGTTACATGTATGCGTATAATATAATATAGACTGCTCCGCTTTTTTTACTAGTTTACTTAACTGATTCTGTTTATACGGGGCAAACATAATCTAATGTTTGTTTGTGTCGTTGTATTGTTGCTGATGATGGTGTTTTGTGTTATCTTTATCTTATCCCCCCCCCCCCCCCCCCCCAATCGCTTTGAAGCAGGAATATATCTTGTTCTATAACAAATACATTTGTATAGAATTCAAATTACAATGTACTGTTGTTGTTTTGTTTGGGTGTGTGATTTTTACATCCGTTTTTATTGGACCAAATCTCTTTTTTTCATCCATCTTTCTGTATCTCTCTGTTATCCATTTCAATATTGTCACATTCTCTGTGTATCTATATATCAAATGAAATCCTCTCTCGCTGTCTGTCTCTGTCAGTTATCTTTCTCTGGTCTGTCTGGTCTGATCTGGTCTTGTCTGGTACGGTCTTTAGTTCACCCGTCCATCCATCCGTCCGTCTGACTGTCTGTCTGTCTGATTCTGTCTCTGTCTCCGTCTCCGTCTCTGTCTCTCCCACTCTCTGTAAGCGTGTCTCTCTCTCCCCTATCTCTCTCGTTCTCTCTCCCTGTGTATATCTCTGTCTCTGTGTCTGGCTGTCTCTCTCATTCACTCACTCTGTCTCTCTGTCTCTTTTTCTCTCTCGTTCGCTCTCTCGTTCTCTCTGTCTCTCTGTCTCTGTATGTATGTCTCTCTGTTTGTCTCTCTCTGTGTCTCTCTGCATGTATGTCTGTCTCTGTTTCTCTGTCTGACTGTAAGCCTGTTTGGTGACATATAACAGTCACCTCTTAAGCGCCCTTTTAATGCATAAACATGGGATGCTTAAATCCTGTCAGAAATTTTGAAACTATGAATATAAATTAGGTGATTTTCTAACGGCATAAAATACTGGAATAATTGGCTATTACAGAAACTGTAGCTTCATAAACAAATATAGCAGATCCTACAGGATCTGTGTCTACTCTTTTTGCCAAACGTTACAAGGCGTGTCTATGGGTTAAAACAGGCGGTTACTAAATACAGGGTAAAAGTACAGTTGAATATCCCAAACCTCAAGGGACAAAACAAATTACTTCGAGATAACAATTTATCAGGTTCACAGCTTAATGCAGATCGAAACCAGTGCTGCATTTCTTTCGACCTGCATTTAGCTGTCGTGTGTTTCTAGATATGCAGAGTGATACATTTTAGAACAAATCTGTATTGTAAATTTTGGAAGGACATAATTTTTTTTACTTCGAGTTATCCACAATTCGAATTATCCAAATTCGAGATATCGAAGTTCAACTGTAATACAGATAGCTCCTTCTATGAGAGCTTTCTGTATAATTTTACCCCCTCCCTGGATACTACATGTATTGAAGACCAAGAAATAATTGAGTTTTTTATTCAGAAATATTTGACTGTACAGTAGAACCTGTTTTAAGCGGTCATTCTTTTATTGAACATAGGAGTCTTAAAAGCAGGCAATTGCTTAATGCAGGACAAAAGTGATGCAGTAAACTCCCTGACATGCATTAAGCTAACACCTGCCTTACAGACCCATACTTTGACCTCTTTTAGATGACCGCTTAAGACAGGTTCTACTATATCTGAAAGACACATAAATACACAACAGTTACATCTCCTAGGCACCGTGCTTGATCCGTGGGTTGAGCTGGGGAGAGGGACTCTGCATTATCTGCAAAACGTGCTTTAATATACAATCAATATGCAGGTCAATTAACAATGTGGCCGTGGTCACCGCATATAGTTAATGCATTAAACCTTTACTCCGTAAATACGCCATTGCAAACAGAGTAGACCCAGATCAGACGACTCCTATAGGTGGCGGTGGTCTAGTGGTAACGCGCTTGACTATCATTGGTTTACTTTATAGGAGCCGTCTCATCAGGGTCTGCTCTGTTTGCTTATGATGGGCTTTTCCATTCTGATAATTCAGGTTTTACGAAATCTGTTAAACGCCATAGTGATTCAACTGTTTTCCCTTACCCTGTTGGGAAAAAATGTCTGCTAAAACTCTGATATGAAACAAGATTGATTTACTAGCCATTAGTTCAAGCTTATTTATTTGCCATTAGTTCAAGCTTTTGAAAAAAAATACTGACCGAGTGTCAAACAGCTTGGATCATGATGAGACGCCGAGTTACTCGGCGTCTCATCAGGGTCCAAGCTGTTGCAAATGTGAGTGGGGAGTTCGGTGTAAGGATTAAATCGCGTGCTAATATGAATGCATGGCGGACCGATGTAAATGGTCCATTTTGTTGCATGAAAAAAAACATAATATGTCCTATTTAGAATCGTGTTTAGCATTTTACCTGATCGAGGTGTCTTTTCACGCCTTTGCAAACAGAGTAGACCCAGATCAGACGGATCCTGTAGGAGCCGTCTGATCTGGGTCTACTCTGTTTTCTTATGAAATCATAATAAATCTGAATCTAATTTATGCCATGGTAATAATACATGTGTTTATTTGTAATTAAAAATAATTATCTGATTAATATTAATGACGTCATAATTTTCTTACATGTACATGTTTATTTCACCAGATAATGAGCTAATGTGATGTCTCACTCTGGATCGAACACAATGCACCTTGTCAGTATCTACACTGTGAGTCATTCGGCCAATATAACAATTTGTTGTTTATTTTAGCAAGTAAGGATATTCTTGTTTCAATATGCAGCTGACCCGGGTCGTATCAGGAGAATGGTGAGTATTAATCAATGGCGCCTGTAATAGGACCGGCCAAATCACCGTGACTAAACGTTTAGAGTTCAGTGAGTACTACCACAGCTTGACTCCCAGGAATGAGTAAATGTGCAACGTGTGTCACATGGAGAAATATAGCAACGATTAACTCTTGTCGCCTGCAAATTTTGTCGTCTGATACAATTTTCAGTTTTCCTTATTTCTTTATTTTTGTTTCATAAAATATTAACGGTAACAAACGGTTCGGATCCTTATGAGACGCCGAGTTACTCGGTGCATGATCTGGATCCAAACTGTTTGCATAGGTACAGTAAAACCTCTCTATCACGGCCGCTAAATTACATCAAGTATTTTGTGTTAAAGGCAAGTGGCTGCTTAAAGCAAGGTGAAAGTAAAACAGAACGCTCCTATAGGAGCGTACCAACAAAATGATTCAAATAAATACCAAATATCGCATCGATACAGTGATTTGTGAATTATTCTGCCTAAACATTTAAATACTCCTAGTAGCTACTGATTTTATCTTTGCACTGAATAGCAAACTGGACTTTAAATAGGTCACATACGAATTATCAAATGATTATGACATACTTTACATACTTTTGGCAGGACAGTGTGCCTTGTTTACATAATTTTGTTATTTAGCCAGAAATATGTCGAATGTAATTATTTAGAAATAGCTGCTGGAAACATTTCATGGAAACAAAAATCTGCAAATGAATTGAAACTAGGAATGTAGCTGAATCCAAGAGTAATGTACACATCGTGGCTAAAGGGGTCCGGGGAGGGAGGTGCTCTCTCGCGGAAAATTTAGAATTGTGTAGTTTTGAAACCACTGTGGTGAATAAAACATTTGCTCCTGTAGGAGCAAATGCTCTTTTTATCACAATGGTTTCAAAGGGTGACTTTTACAGAGACGTCAAAAGGCGTCAATATAAGGTAATGGGTTAAAGCTTACATGGCAAGACAGAAAGTTTATCAACGTCTACTCCACAAGCATTTGATTTATTGTTCCAATTTGGCTATAATAATGTTTTCACTTATCAGGTCGATGTAACGTGAGTAAGTGTGTACCGCTAGCTACGTCCCTGGAAATGAATTTCAGCGTTGTGTAAGCTTATGAGAGCATTCATATTTGCCATTAACCCTTTACCTGATAGAGACAGCTTTTAACACTTTCCACCATAAGGTATTTTTAGACACAACCTCTTTGAATCAATGTACCGAAAAGGAGTATTTACAATGTACTAGAGAAAGGGAAAAGTTTAGAATTGTGTAGTTTTGAAACCATCGTGATGAAAAGAGCATTTGCTCTTATAAGCAAGTATCTCTGATTCAGTCGATACTTATAAATGTTTGCTGTACAACAAGATGTTATCGAGCTATTGCGAATTATCGCTTTAACCCATTCCCTCATGTTGACGCCTTTTGACGCTTCTATAAAAGTCACTTTTTGAAACCATTGTGATAAATAGAGCATTTGCTCCACAGGAGCAAATGCTCTATTTACCACTATGGTTTCTAAACAACACAATTAATTCTACAATTAATCTTTTTCTCTAGTAAAAGCTCCTTTTCAGTAGATTTATTCAAAGGGTGAGAGTCTAAAAATAGGTTAAATTGGTTAACTCCTGTGTAAACAAAACTATTGTCTGTTCAAATTTGGAACTGGCGTATTTTGACAACTTCCAATTCGATCAAGCGCTTAAGAAACTATTGGCCGAGTATCAAACAGCTTGGATCCTGATGAGACGCCGAGTTACTCGGCGTCTCATCTGGAATCAAGCTGTTTGCACATGTGATCAGGTTAAGAATAGCTAGTGAGATATGAGATAAATCTCTAAAATGCCATGCATTACATATTCGCTCTTTTGTCACAGCTTGACAGGAAAAGGTATATAATTTATTTGCCCAATAAATATTCTTTGACATCGCCAAATGGCTATGGAAATTGTAAGGAAACTATATATCTTCCAAACACCTAGACATTGACGGTTCCTTAAAGAAATAATGATTTATATATTAGTTTTAACCCGTACCATGCTATCAGTTATACAGAACTTTAATCCTTTCCTTCATATAAATGTGTTTTCACGCATTTGCAAACAGAGTAGGTCCAGATCAGATGGCTCCGTCTGATCAGGTTCTGCTATGTTTGCTAATGACATTTTTTAAACGTTTGATTTTTAACTTTCTAAAATGAATATAATATTCCTCCTCCCATATGTCATTATAACCATTTTTTTCAAGAACATTCAGAAGGTATCGAAATTTGGGATACACATAGAACAGGGAAAAGGTTAAAGAAATAATTATTTATATATTAGCATTAACCATTATCATGTTATCCGTTACCTAGCATTAAAGAAATGATGATTTATATATTAGTCTTAACTCGTAGCATGATATTCGTTACCTAACATCAAAGAAATAATGAATTACGTATATATTAGTTTTAACCCGTATCATGTTATCCGTTACGTAACTGGCCTTTGAAAACAGTTTTGATACAGATGAGACACCGAATAACTCTAGAGGGCATTTTACTTTAACATTTTGACTTGGGTGACGGTGAGATAAGCATGATGTTGGGTACCACCCGCAAACCTGGTTTAAGCCCCCCCCCCCCCCCCCCCCCCCCGATTAGCCGTTTGTTTGTCTACTGAACCATCCAATACGGTACTCCTGCTTTCACCCTATGGTTTATTTTGTTATTTTTATATGGTAAATATTAAATGCTTTATGTATTTTTGTGCGTTTCGTCACGTTTTGTCTGGTGGTCGTGCTGTTTAGTGTTGGATGATGTTTGGCGCCGTGTTCTTTTATTCGGGACGCCCCCTGTATGAATGCGTTACCACTTCAGGATCAGGGCTGTTTGACACTCGGTCAACTGTTTCTCCAAAGCTTTTCGAATCGGAAGTAGTCAAACTTTCAAACGTTTGTTATCAATTCGTATAAGGCTAACTTCTGTGGATAGCATTTACAATCACATACACAAAAACACATCAGTTTAACATGTTCACCGGGAACACACATTCATACAGTATAAACAAACAGATGATATATTATATCTGGACTAACCACTGGTGTTTTACAGAAAGAATTATTACATTAAGTAGAGAATAAAGAAACAGGATTGCAGTGTATTAAATTGCGCTGGAAGGCACCTTGAATACAAGTATTTCCGTATGTTTAACATAAAACCTATAAATGCAATTCAAATAACCCACCAGTGCTGGTACCCGTCCAACTTCTCAAAGTCCTCCCCTTAGTCAATTTAGTACCAGATCCACATGGAATCCAAGCTGGTTGCAAATGCGATTCAAGCTGCATTACACAATTATATTACTATGGCTTATCAAAGTTAACCCTTTACTCAATAAATACGCCTTTCTACGCCTTTGCAAACAGAGTAATCCCAGTTCAGAGTAAGCCTAGATCAGACGGCTCATACAGGATTATTATTTTATTATTATCATACCACATTTATATAGCGCTCTTTGCACACAGGATATGTGCGTTCAAAAGCGCTGTACATGGATGACATCAATAATCGGAACGAACCGCATGATTATCTATCTAGACAATGAAGATTTACAATAGATATACAATAAATATAAAAATCACTAGCCGGACGGAAACGCATGATCGTCCATCCGGTTAGTGAAGGATATACAAATGATAAGAGATATGAAATCATAAACCGGAAGGAATGGCATGATCGTCCATCCAGTCAATGAAATGTATGCAATAGATATACAATAAATATAAAATCACTAACCGGTAGGAACCACATGATCATCTACCCGGTCAATGAAAGATATGCAATAGATATACAATAAATGTATCTGCTCTGTTTGCTTCTGCAATGATATAGCTTTGAGTCGTTTGCAAAACTATCATGCTTAAATATGCCATTTCAAAAAAATAATGTAATTACATGTAATTGTAATGTTGTCATCATTTCTTTCATGAATGTTCAAGGAATAAAGGATTAACCCTTTCCCTTATGTAAGCGCATTTTGTCGCATCTGCAAAAAGAGTAGACCCAGATCAGACGGCTCCTATAGGAGCCGTCTGATCAGGGTCTGCTCTGTTTGCTTATGGTGTAATATAGATTTGACTCTACAGCTTCTGCCTGAGTCAAAATGTGCTGTGTTCATATGCCATTATAAAAAATAGTTTTATTAATATTCATGACGTCATTATTTCCTACATGAATATTCATCAGGGAAAGGGTTAACCCACTCCCTCATATTGACGCCTTTTGACGCCTCTGTAAAAGTCACGTTTTGAATCCATTGTGATAAATTGATCTATTTATCACAATGGTTTCACAACCACACAATTCTAAAAAACATCCCTTTTCTAGTAAATGCTCCTTTTCGGTAGATTTGTTCAAAAAGGTTGGGTCTAAAAATAGCATATGAGGTAATAGGTCTAAATATAGCGTATGCGATAATAGGTCTAAAGAATCCCAACAAGCTCAACATACATTTGACCCTGCTGTATAAAATTGATGAAGCTTCCAGTATACGGGGTTGACAAATATATAATCAGTCAGACTGACTTAGACGAAGCGGTGAGTGTTGAGAAGATTTTATGTACAGACATTTGTATTAGATCTCTTGTAACAATTTGTCTACCCAAATCGATTACCTAACAGTTCAATAACTGACACAATCCAGTACAGTCCCACAGTTGCGAACACATACTTTATTAACCCTTCGCTTGCTGTTCACGTCAATATACCGACCTGTAAATAGTGAAGACCCAGATGAGACAGCTCCTGCAGGAGCTGTCTCATCAGGGTCTGCACTATTTACAAGTTGATTGTGCAACCAGTGCACTCCATAGCAGTGATTGCACAGCGAAATACTTGTACACAGTGAAGATATATGTAATTATACAACAGGGCATGGGTAAAGAAGGAGAAATGTATTTTAAAATTCAGCAAGAGAAGGATTAACATAGGAGTCTGTGAAACCACGTGGTTGCTTAACCCATTACCTCATAGGCTATTTTAGATACAACCGCTTTCAATTAATCTACCGAAAAGGAGCATTAACTAGAGAAAAGGAAAATTTTAGAATTTTGTAGTTTGAAACAATTGTGATAAATAGAGCATTTGCTCCTATAGGAGCAAATGCTCTATTTATCACAATGGTTTCACATTGTGACTTTTACAGAGTCGTCAAAAGTCGTCAATATCAGGGAATCAGTTAATGCAGGGCAAAATGTATGCAGACAACTCCTATAGTGTACTTAAGCTACCACCTGTTTTAAAAATCAAACAAGATGTGTTTGTGAAACACTGTGCCCCCAATATGACATTGACCTTGGTGCATGACCTTTACATTTATAGTCACCCCAAAAATGTTCGTCTCAATACGTGGCACATGCATGCTAAGTTTGAAGTATGAACCTGCAATGGCGACAAAAGATATGACAGACGTTAAAAGTTGGGACCAAACGGACAAACCAAGCAACATACAGACAGAGCAAAACAACACAAACACACACACATACTGTGATCGGAGCATAAACGTATACTTAGGTTGACTAGTCGTATTACAATAGCGAGACTTTTGTGTATTTATTCATTGGTCTTCTTTATGTAGTCATACACATACTCGTACAACAACGAAACTCTGTCGAAAGTACGAGTAGGACATCGCGCCCGGGTTTCTTGATATTCGCTTCCCTCGTTCCCTGGGGCGTCAGTTAGCTTATAGTTGGCAGAAATTGACGTTAACCAACATAAATAAACATACAACCACAACTCTAACCTTTGAAACAGTTTTACGTTAACCCTTTCGCTGCCAATGACAGATCTGTGATTACCTATGCAAACAGTTTGGATCCAGATGAGACGCCGAGTAACTCGGCGTCTCATCAGGATCCAAACTGTTTGTTACTGTTACTATGTTTTTGAAACAAAACTGAAGAAAATCAAAAGAATGAAAATGTGTAGCAGACGACAAAGTTAGCAGACGATAAAGTTAGCAGACGACATTTGCAAGCGGCTAGGATGCA
This sequence comes from Azorinus chamasolen, assembly GCA_963576725.1. Lineage (NCBI taxonomy): Eukaryota > Metazoa > Mollusca > Bivalvia > Cardiida > Solecurtidae > Azorinus > Azorinus chamasolen. The sequence continues at coordinate 62,891,622 of OY755253.1, read as the reverse complement.
GATGAGACGCCTAGTAACTCAACGTCTCATCAGGATCCAAACTGTATAATACACGGTTAACCCTTTCCCTGTTCTGCATTTAGGCCACATTTCAATATCTATTGAATATCCATTAACAAAATAGTTATAAAGAAATATGGGAGGTGACCCAATGTATACATTTTAGAAAGCACAGAAACAGATCTATCAAATTCTATTAGCAAACACAGTAGACCCTGATCAGACGGCTCCTCTAGGAGCCGTCTGATCTGGGTCTATTCTGTTTGCAAATGCGAGAAATCACGTTTATATGAGGGAAAGGGTTAATGGTTTCAAAACTTGTTCGATTGGAAGTCGCCAAAACTGACATATTTTTACAGCGGGTTAAAGGTGAAGGGTCCTAGCAACTCAAAAACTCAATACCTCTTCTCGCATTTTCAGACAGCCATGTAAACAGGTTTTCTTTACAGACTGATTTTCAGATAATGTGTGCTTATAATTAATACAGTTGAACTTAGATATCTCTAATTCGAATAACTCGAATTGTGGGATATCTCGAAGTAATTACAAGATCAGCCCTTCCAAAATTTACAATAAAGAATTGTTCTAAAATTAATCAATACGCATATCTAGAAACAAATGTGTCAGCTTAATGCAGGCACTGTTAGAACTTTTATCATTACTTTCGTCCTGCATTAACCCTTTCCTTCATATGAACGTGTTTTCACGCATATGCAAACAGAGTAGACCCAGATCAGACGGCTCCTATAGGAGCCGTCTGATCAGGGTCTGCTCTGTTTGCTAACAACATTTGATATATCTGTTTCTATACTTTCTAAAATGGATACAATGTTCCATATTCCATATTTCTTTATAACTATTTTACCCATGTAAGTTTAGTAGGTACTGAAATTTGGAATACACATAGAACAGGGAAAGGGTTAAGCTATGAACTTGAGAAATTGGCCTTGAAAGTTCTTCTGTGTATAAATAATTATTTCATAAAGAATCGTCAACGTTTTGAAGATTGATAATGTCCTTAATGTCAAATAATATTGATGAGGCAAATAAATTGCAATTGTATACCTCTTTAAAAAACACACTCTTCCTGTCACACTGTTTCAAAAGACCGAAACTGTAATTAAGATGGAATTTAGAGAAAAATCTCATACATCATGGAAACCATTCCTTATCCCGCTATCGGCCACCTGCCACACGTTTGCAAACAGCTTGGATCCTGATGAGACACCGAGTTACTCGGCATCTCATCAGGATCCAAACTGTTTGTTAACTCGATACTGTTGCTTAAAAGCTTTTACGAGTCGAAATATCACAAGATCCAAACTTCAGTGTTCTTTTTTTTTCAAGCAGGGCAGATGTTTAGTTATAAAAAACAAACCTCTAAGCTTAATATGGACAGATTGACGATTAGATGTTGATATTCTACATTTGTTAAAAGTACAAAAATGAGCTATGCAGGAAACACCACATTCAGAACAAACAGCCGCCCGAACAGCAACACAAGGAAACAGCAAATATACACAACTATAAACACATCAAGAGACGCACAAAGACAAAACAAACATACAATAGGGGGAAGATGGAAGTACCACCTTGGAACCGTCAGTGACAAAAGCCACTGGGGGTTAAACCGGTTTATGGGCGCCCAACCTCACACTTATTCCATCCCCACCCTCAAAGACAAGCAGTGTAAGTAAACGTTTCCCCTCTCCGACTAATCTACAACAACCGCGATGGCAAATACAGTGGTAAAGCGCATGTATAACGAAAACATTTAAGTGAACAAACTGTATCCACCTATCGCTAGTGTACGCAATGATTGAGCTGCAAACAGAGTAACTGTAGAAAAGTAATAAAGGGTACGACAAAAACGAAATAGTACATATATCCGACGTTCTCCTTCCGTTTCTGGAATTAAGAGGTCGCCTTCATAAGTTTTGTTTTGGCTTTTATCGGGGGGGGGGGGGGGGGGGTTACGTCGTTTCAACAGTATTTCGGACATATCACGACGTCCAGCTAACTACGTTTGTTTGGGCGATTTAGACTCTACTGTGTATGGGTAATGTAGCCTAAGTTCACGACTTACACGAGACCAGGCCTTGTGGCTTTTAAGCATTTCCTTGTTCATTATTCCTGTAAGAAATATTGACATCATAAATATTTATTAACTGAATAAGTATAATAGTACATGTATGAGTCATGCAAGAAAACACCGCATACAAAACACACCACAGCAAAAACAGCACCACAACGACAAGCAGCAAATGTACATGTATATAAAAGACACAAGAGACGCATGGGCATAACAAACAAACAATAGTGGGAAGCTAGAAGTAGGCCTACCGCCTTGGAACGGTCAGTGACAAAATGTAATGTCACTGGGGGTTAAACCGGTTTAATGTGTATTTTGTCAAGGGAGGGAAGTTTTTGCTTTTACAAAAAATGTAGAATTATATCTATATCATGTCAAAAGCAAACAGAGCAGACCCTGGTCAGGCGGATCCTATAGGAGCCGTTTGATGTGGGTCTACACTGTTTGCCTTTGTCCCTTTAAAGGGACAATGGCTCCAGATAGATTTTACACTGATGTTCATTTCAATTTGACATGATCAGCATTTGTTTTGAACTCACAGTCAGTTTATTAAGAATCAAACAACATCAACAAAATATACAGTATCACAGACATGACATGAACAGACAGAAAAAGACAAGTATACGTGTACATGTATGCAATACATAAAAACTTACATGTTGGAATATGTTAAACAGTGAATCTTGAATCTTTACATTATCAGCATTTATTGTACAGTGCTCCCTCGCTACAACGACATCCTTTGGGATACGAAGATTGTATGTGTTGTTCAGAGGGAGTTGTTATAGGGAGGGAAAATCAAACATAATTAGCTTGATTGCAGATCCCCGGATAAGGTGTATTTCAAGAACTAAAACCATTATGCCTCAATCAAACCCTATGTTGTGACTACTCTTTAGAATCGTCACAAAGTGACGATTCTAAAGAGTGGTCACAACATAGGGTTTGATGGAGGCATAAAGAAAATACGATGGAAAAAGTTGTTTCTGGAGCCTTGTTGTTTCGGAAACAGTGACATGCGTTGTTGTAAGGAGGGAATCGTTATTGAGAGGGCCGTTGTAGGGAGGGAACAATGTACCATCATTGTAACATTAGCAGCGGCAGTACCAACACCAACTAAGTGCCGTTACAGTTGAACTTCGATAAATCGGACTCACATCGAGGTAAGGTTTTGAGAACTGGCTTGTCATCGCTGAACGTTACGTCATGTTTAAACCTTTCACCGCCAATGTCGCATAAATGCACCACGACAAATAGTGCAGTCCAAGGCGGCGTCTGATCAGGGACTTCACATTTTGTCTGAGTCTCTAGTTCTATATCTATGGTTTATTCCTTTGAAATTTGCATTTATTTAGCTCATTTCCTTATTTTACTGAATGATTTAACAAACTTGGATTGCAGACGACAATTAGAAATTTGGCACCGAAAGGGTTAACTACAATAGAACACTTCTTAAGCGGCCATCAACAAGAGGTATAATTATAGATCTGTAAGGCAAGTAGTAGCTTAATGCATGTCAAAAGTAATTTAGAAAATTCATATAGGAACTTTCTGCGTTATGTTTTCTTTGCATGAAGCAACCACGTGCTTTTTAAGACTCTTATCATATGTTAAAATGTACACTTAATGAATGACCGCTTAGGACAGGTACTACAGCAAACCACTACTCCAATGTCACAAGAAAGCACCTCAACAAACAGCCTTTTCAAGATCGCGTTTCAAATTGTACTGTTTGTTTTAACCTTTATTCTTATTTCTGTGGTTTATTCCTTTGAAAATTGCATTAAAAACATTTTGTTTATCTCAATTCTTCATTTTACGGAAATGGGTTTAAAAATTCTGTGACAGACGATAATTAGAAAACCGTTAGCCCCGAGTGAGTTAAGGTGTCTTCTCATTATAAGCAACTTTCATATACACGTATTCTATCCAACAAAATTACATGTTTATCGTGTCACGAATCGTTAACAATTAGTTTTCCATTTATTTCTAATGACAACTGTCAGAACCATATTGTTTAAGTAATGTAGTTGCACCGAAAACATACAATCGTGTATTGATACAAATTATAATTGGCTAACATGTTCCATGAAACGAGGTTAACTGCATGGTACTAATTCTTTCGCTACAAAATATTGTCGTCTGCAAAATTTATCTTCTTTTCTTTCAAAACTGTAACCATAGTAACATACCGTTGGCGTTCACAATGGCATGGGCATTCACAAAGGTAGCGAAAGAGTCTAGCTTTCTTCCGTTCTGTTTATCGAAAAGGCCTTTTGACCTTGTATTACACATATAAAATTGCGCTGGTTTTTTCCTTCAAAGGACTTTAAATTTCGCATTTTTTTCACATTACGTATAGTTTGCCAAAAAACAAATTTATTTTCGGTATTCAATTATTGGCAAATCTTTAGGGATTAGTTTCCTTTGATTAGAATGTTTCTCTTACACGTAGGATTTGTAATTTCTAAGGAAAGGGTCGGAAAACAGAGAGCATAGTAAAACACTTTTGTAATAACATACTACAGTTGAACTTCGATATCTCGAACTCGGAAAACTCGAACCTCGGGATAACTGGAACTACAAGATCGGTCCTTTCCAAATTTACAATGCAGAAATGTTTTAAAAAGTATTGCTACGCATATCTAGAAATATATGTGACAACTTAATGCAGGTCTAAAGTAATGCTGAAGACAGGTGACAGCTTAATGCAGGGTCTATCTTTAACTTGTAAATTGTCTCGATATGACAGCTTAATGCAGGTTGAAAGTATTGCAAAGTAATGCTGAAAGCTGCTTGCAGGATACTTGCATCAAGCTATAGCATGTATTTAAAGATATGCACAGTGGTGTGGTTTGGAGCATTTCTGTATCAAATTATTTGGAAGGGACCAATTTGTTAAATAGAGTTATTTCGAAGTTCGAGTTATCCGAGTTTGAGATATCTATGTTCAACTGTAATTGAGTGTATTGGAACATTTTAGATTGAGTTACTCGCTTATCTGCGTCTGTTTAGCCCTTTCTCCGTTTAATATCCATGTGAGAAATAATGACGTCATGAATATTAATAATCCGAAAGCATTATCAACAAAGACATTTTTTGACTGTGACAGAGCGAGTAGAATTATATCTATATTATATCATACATTTCAAATGTTAGAAAATGTATTTCTAATTATCGTCTGCAAACCGGTTTTGTTAAATCATTCGGTAAAATAAGGAAATGAGATAAATAAATGCAAATCTCAAAGGAATAAAGCACAGATATAAAAATAGTGTTTGAGCCAAAACGTGAAGTCCCTGGTCAGACACCGCCTTGAAAAGGCGGCATCTGATCTGGGACTGCACTATTTGTCGTGGCGCATTTTTGCGACATTGGCGGTGAAAGGGTTAAAGTGTAACAGAGTAAGCCAATCACACGCAATTGTCATATATGTTTTCATCGGGATGGGGGTCTGTGTCAATGCAATGAGTTAATTGCATGACCTATTAAATATGGCTACATGATGTACGCCTACGGAAATTGTTTTTTAAATACAACATGATGATCGGTGTCGCTGAAATGAGTTAATTCCATGACCTATTAAACATGTATACCTGTGGTACGTCCACTGAAATGGTGTTGTTAATATGACATGACGATCGGTGTCGTTGAAATGACTTAATCGCATGTCATTTTATTTGGGCATATAACTCGTATGATTTCACGGCATATTCTGAAACATAATACTCGGCATGTTTCCGAATTACCGCGTAGTAATTTGCAGTTAACTAGTACACGTACTATCAAACAAAACATTTTTTCTGTGCTAACCATACGACGTACATGTATTTACACTACGGTATGTTTTGACTCACTTATACAGTAAAACGTTGATAATTTAACCACTTAAACAGAGGTCCAGATAAGATGCATAAATTAAAACGTGTTCATTAATAACTTCTTTATTTCTCCACCAAACCTATGCTGTGACCACTCTTTAGAAGCGCCTCGAAGAGACTATTCTAAAGAGTGGTCACAACATAGGGTTTGGTGGATACATGACGATTTTAGTACTTGAGTACGCACGTTTATCTGTAGCTCTGTTAAAACATGTATTGTTATCGAAAGCTCCTCTAAGAGCTGTCTGTGTGACTTTCATCCTGCAGTAAGCTGCCACCTGCCTACAAAATGTCAATTTTGAATTACTAAAACTTCGAACTATCTAGTTTTATTGAATATCAAATTGCAAGATATATATGTACAATAATGATTTCTTCCAATTATCAATGGAAAGCAATACTAGTTAGTAACAGCATTCAGAATATATGTTTTATTTCTAATGAACCCTTTCGGTGCTAAAGTTATAATTGTCGTCTGCAAAGCAAGCGAGATAAATAGATGCAAATTTCAAAGGAATAAAGCACAGGTATAGAAATAGAGATTGAGACAAAAAGTGAAGTTCCTGATCAGACGCCGCCTTAAAAAGACGGCGTCTGATATTGGGACTGCACTATTTGTCGTGGCGCATTTTTGCGGCTTCGGCAATGACGTGATAGTCCCTACAATAAGCGTATATTTTTAATAGCATCACGAACTTTGTTATTTGTTATTCTCGGTTATTATTATGGTAATTGTCAATTTGAAATGTTGAAAATTGCCCCTGCGATAACAAATAAACTGCTTTTGTCGATACAACTAATTTTTCTTGCACGACAAAATATCTTTGGTCTGTATCGAACAGTTACGAAACTACAACGCAGCCCGAATAAATACTAATACATTGGCGAATAAAATCGGGTCTTCGATATCAAGCAAATAGAAGTTGTGTCTTCTTTAGCGTTTACTCGATTTTATCTTTCTTCTTGCGATATACATCTGAACTTCGATATCTCGAACTCGGATAACTCGAAATATGGAATGTTCGGTCCTTCCAAAACTTGCAATATAGAATTGCTGTAAAATGTATCGCTATAGATATCTAGAAACCGTGTTATTTGACGTCTCATCTCGATAAACCCTTTACTCCATCAATACGCCTTTCTACGCCTATGCAAACAGAGTAGACCCAGATCAGACGGCTCCTATAGGAACCGTCTGATCAGGATTTGCTCCGTTTGCTTATAACATAATATAGATATGATTCCACCGTTTCTACCATGAACAAGCACCCCTCTGTCCATTTGGCATATCTGATTAATATCCATGATGTCATCATTTCTTACATAAATATTCATTGAGTAAATGGTTAAAATCATTTGCGAACGTAATCACATACAGTTTAACTTCGATATCTCGAACTTCAATGGACCATACAAATTAGTTCGAGATAACATAAGTTCGAGTTACCCGTTTTCTGATCTGGACAATGTCTTAAAATCACAGCTTAATGCAGGTCTAAAGTAATGCTGAAAACTCCTGTAGGAACTTTCAGCATTACTTCAGACCTGCATTAAGTTGTCACGCGAGTTTCTAAATATGCGTAGATATACATTTTAGAGCAATTCTGTATGGTAAGTTTTGGAAGGAGTGAACTATTAGTTCGAATAATGCCGACATTCGAGTTATCCGAATTCGAGTTATCGAAGTTCAACTGTATTTGCCATAATCCCTTCGAGTCGTTTACTGGCGACTTCTGTGGTGAGAGAGGTTATGGCGATAGGGTAACAACCTTCCATTTATCAAGTTGTAGTTTGACATAGTTTATCCGGAATTGGCTTCTCGTTGAAACCATTATTTGTTCTTACTGTCCTCCCCTGGCTGTATGTATCCAATAAGTATAGGCAATAACATTGACAAATCGGATCTAGAAAACTCGTGCTATCACAAACATTGGCCAATTAGTCTTGTTTATGTGATAATTTGTTAACCTTTTACCCGATGAAGAAACCTTTCGACTCTCTCGTAAGCAGGATAAACTTAGCAGTGCTACCCAAATACGTACCCATATACTAAATTCGTCACACACACACCCAACAACCCTATACTGTGACCACTCTTTAGAATCGTTTCGTCATTTCCCCCACCATACCCTATACTGTGACCACTCTTTAGAATCGTCTCTTAGAGACGATTCTAAGGAGTGGTCATAGTATAGGGTTTGGTGTAGAAACAAAGGATTTATTATTTAAAGTGTTTAAATGTACACATCTTCTCAGGATAACTGCTTAGAACTGACGGATAGTGTATGTCTGCTTTGTCTACTGACGAAATTACATTGATTTGATTCAGCTGTTTCTGCCATAGCATGTAATCTATGTGTTCATATGTCATTATAGCTATTCTGCAAATAAATGTTTTATGATGCCATTATTACTTGCATCAATATTCAAGCGGTAAAGAATTAACTCTTTACTCCATATAAATTACGTCATAGATTTCGTCATATATTCTGAAAATGGGTGATCCTTCAAAAGCAAAAGTAAAAATGCAAAAAGAGAAAGTTGCAGACTCGGTTTTATTGAGTCTGTTCATGAGTAGTAATTAAAAGTGCAAACTACTCACGCCCCCTAGCACCGGCTTAAGCAGTATTCAATTTTCAAAACTAATAACATCAAAACTAATGATCCCGAAGGACCAGAAATAATAACAACACTGAGACTGAAGTACGGGAGACTTTTTACGGCCGCCACACAAGCACTTAATACCTGCTGTTGTGAAGTACATATATTCTGAAAATGGGTGATCCTTCGAAAGCAAAAGTAAAAATGCAAAAAGAGAAAATTGCAGACTCGGTTTTATTGAGTCTGTTCATGAGTAGTAATTAAAAGTGCAACACTACTCACGCCCCCTAGCACTCTATAAATATGCTTTTCTACGACTTTTCAAACAGAGTAGACCCAGATCAGACGGCTCCTGTAGGAGCCGTCTGATCTGGATCTGCTCTGATTGTTAATGGAATGATATAGATATGATTCTATAATTTCTACTTTGGCAAAACTTCCGTGTGTTAATATGTTATTTTGTGTTAATATGCCATCTAATTAATACTTATGATGTCATAATTTCTTACATGAATATTCACGCGGTAAACGATTAAAGGAAGCAGTACCGTTTAAAACTGCAATTAAAATCAAATTTTATAGTAAGCATTTCAACACAATGTCTGCTCAGATCGCGTTTCTCTCTATATATACATGCCAATGTAATACTCCGAAGAAGTAGATCTACCGTTCCAATATAATTATATTGCATTCCATACTGTATATTTATCAAGAACTTGTTATGTTGTAGATCTAGATTATTTCGTGTACCATTTTCATGTTTCTCTTGTAGCTTTGACTTGTTTAGATTTTCCTCTAATATAATTTAGTTGAGTATCGGTATAAAATTTATATAAACTAGATCTACTGTCCAATGTATCAATGAATTTGAATCGAGATTGATTTTATTTTCGAGTCAGATCGAATTTAAATCTACTTCATTTGATCGCATCGTTTTGCATGAACTCCCATGATAAGTATCCCTCTTTGCCATGTTGTAACATTGAAGTAAATGCCGAAAATCCATTTTCTACATGCTATTTCGATAAGCTGTCTCTTTGCAAATACCCGCCGCATGTATGGATAGTGGAGCGTATCATTTTGCAACATGGATGAAGTGCATACTTGATATGAAAATAAATGACGTAATGTCGTATATGACGTCAACTTCTGTGAGCTATAATTACCCTCGGAAAAATCGACCGTTCCACTTAACGTCAGTCGTCCGTCATTTGCAATTTGAAATGAACATGTTTACAAAGGGTAAACATTGTTTTAGGCCTGAAATATTTATCTAATGATGGATGGATTCAAGGGAAATTGGACACAGAATACCTAAACAAACGATGACACAGGTGGTTTAAATTTGATCTCAATCCGGTAAGAATTGAAACAAATCTTGATTCAAATTCAATGACAAAGTTTATTGAAATGGGCTTACGTGCATGTCTAATTTGCATGTTTAATTTATTCCTATATACAGTAAAACCTCTCTATAACAGCCACTAAATTATTGTGTTAATTAGTTGGTATTTAGGGCAGATGGATGCTTATCAAGGTGAAAGTAAAACAGAACGCTCCTATAGGAGCGTTCTGTTTTACTTTCACCTTGCTTTAAGCAGCCACCTGCCTGTAACACACAATACTGGATGTAATTTAGTGGTCGTTATAGAGAGGTTTTACTGTGGCAATAAATTCTCTGACATAGTAACGAACTATAACAGAATGATATTATAATAGCATACGAGTTGTTTGCGTCTGTACAATTTGCAATCGTTTAAAATTTGTTGATTTGTTTTGTAAAGCCGACCTCAAACATTAGTCCAGTATATCATATTATGCAGTTATTCCCATGTCACATGTATGGAATAATGGATGTTTATGGGTTAAGAATATATGGTTATAGGAAATTACATATGGTTTATACAAGGACGTTACACTCCGAATGAAAATATACTAGTCTAGACGTAGTCATTTTCACCATGGTTTGACCGTTTGAGTGACACATCTAATTATTTAACCATTCAGTCCATAAACACGCATTTCTACGCCTTTGCAAACAGAATACAGTTGAACTTCGATATCTCCAACTCGGATAACTTGAACTTCAGATAACTCGAACTAAAAGTTCGGTCCTTCCAAAACTTGCAATACAGAATTGCTCTTAAATGTATCACTACGGATATCTAGAAACACATGTGACAGATTAATGCAGGTATAAAGTAATGCTGAAAGCTCCTGCAGGAGCTTTCATCATTATTTTACACCTGCATTACGCTGTCAACTCGAAACATTGTCCAGATTAAAATTCCGATAACTCAAACTTCAGTTATATCGAACTATCTTGTATAGTCCCTTAGAGTTCGAGATTACCGAAGTTCAACTGTAGCCCCAGAACAGACGGCTCCTTTAAAAGTCGTCTGGTCAGGGCCTGCTCTGTTTGCATTTTTAACGTGACAGACATATCCCCCTTTAACCAATTTCTGCAACAGAAAATGTTGATACTATTTGCAACAAGAGGCACTTACAGAATGATGTAAGTGACACACAGTTCCATCTATGTCTTTTATCAATGCGACTGTAATGCATGACTTGTCCATATGAAACACTCACTTCCTATTTCTACGTAATAAACATCAGTAAGTATGTCTATCCATTTCCTCTTTAATCCTCCATAATCCTTTAATGGATAATCTTTACTCTATAATCCTTTGTTCTATAATCATTTACTCTATAATCCTTTGTTCTATAATTCTTTGTTCTATAATCCTTTGTTCTATATTCATTTATTCTATAATTCCTTATACTATAATCCTTTGTTATATAACTCTTTGCTACATTATCCTGTGTTCTATAACTCTTTACTATATACTCCTTTGTTCTATAATTCTTTATTCTATAATCCTTTGTTCTATAACTCTTTACTCCGTAATCCAGTGTTCTATAACTCTTTACTATATACTCCTTTGTTCTATAATCCTTTGTTCTATATTCATTTATTCTATAATTCCTTATACTATAATCCTTTGTTCTATAACTCTTTACTATATTATCCTGTGTTCTACAACTCTTTACTATATACTCCTTTGTTCTATAATTCTTTGTTCTATAATCCTTTGTTCTATATTCATTTATTCTATAATTCCTTATACTATAATCCTTTGTTCTATAACTCTTTACTATATTATCCTGTGTTCTACAACTCTTTACTATATACTCCTTTGTTCTATAACACTTTACTCCATAATCCAGTGTTCTATAACTCCTTACTCTTTAATATTTTGTTCTATAATTCTTTATTCTATAATCCTTTGTTCTATATTCATTTATTCTATAATTCCTTATACTATAATCCTTTGTTCTATAACTCTTTACTATATTATCCAGTGTTCTATAATTCTTTACTCAATAATCCTTTGTTCTATAACTCTTTACTCATTAATCATTTGTTCTATAACTCTTTACTCAATAATCCTTTGTTCTATAATTTTTACTCCATAATCCTTTGTTCTATAACTCTTTACTCAATAACCCAGTGTTCTATAATTCTTTACTCAATAATCCTTTGTTCTATAACTCTTTACTCATTAATCCTTTGTTCTATAACTCTTTACTCAATAATCCTTTGTTCTATAATTCTTTACTCCATCATCCTTTGTTCTATAACTCTTTACTACATAATCCTTTGTTCTATTATACTTTACTCTATAATCGTTTACTCCATTTATTGAAACTGTTGACCTTTTGCAAACAGTTTAGACACAGATCCGACAGCTGGTGCCAGAGTTGTCTGTTTTGTCTTACCATGGCCTATTGATCTATTGACCTATATTATAGAACGGAGCCGCTACTCCTTATCAAAGCAATAATATTCCGTATACTTATATGTTTTTACAATAACAATTCATAATGGACAGTATCTCATGAATATTAATGATGTAAAGGGGGCTATGTCATAAACCGGTAAATAGTTTTTTCTTGTATCATTAGTACCATTTAACTTATAAACTGTAGCAAGGTAAAATATTATTCAACAAAGCAGGGACCAAGCTAGCGATATAGACTTACGCACTTGCATAACATCAATCTGTAAGGTGAAAACCTTATTATGGAAAACATGTATCAAAACTCGAAGGCTAAGGGGCTAGACGTTTTGAAATGTTCTGGCTTGTCATGTAAGCTTTAACCAATTCCCTCACATTGACGCATTTTGACGCCTCTGTAAAAGTCACATCACTTGAAACCATTGTGGTGAATAGAGCATTTGCTTGCTCTGTTTATCACAACGGTTTCAAAACGACTCAATTTTATCATTCCCGGAATGGCATGCCCTGGGCTCTAACAGCCACGGTACGTACATTATATTTAGAATCAGATATGCTCTTGCAAAGAGTATTGACCACTGTTGTTCCTATCAACCCTTTTCCTTATGTAAGAGCATTTTGACGCATCTTCAAACAGAGTAGACCCAGACCAGACGGCTCCTATAGGTGTAATATAGATCTGATTCTACAGCTTCTGCCTGAGGCAAATGTCCTGTGTTCATATGTCATTATAAAAAATAATCTTATTAATATTCATGACGTCATTATTTCTTACATGAGTATACAACAGGGAAAAGGTTAACCTTTTCTCCGTTGGGTATTCGTGTAAGAAATAACGACATCAGGAATAGTTCTTTCTAAGCTGCACTTTTATGGCACGTGTACAATGTCTGGTATGTACGGAAGCTTTTGAGCCAGGTCTATTATAATTTCATCAGCAAACAGAGCAGGCTCTGATCAGACGGCTCCTATCAGGGTGTACCCTGTTTGCAAATGCGTAAAAAGGCGTTAATATGAAGGAAAGAGCTAAACTTGCCCTTCTCATATATAAAATATCTGTTTTTTCCTACTGAATGTTGCATCGTAACAGATATCTCCATGGTTATAATTACTACTTCCATTTAGAACAAGCTTTGGAGAATATTTTGACCGAGTGTCAAAGAGGTTGGATTCTGGTGAGACTCGACATCTTATCTGGATCCAATCTGTATGCAAATGCTAGTCAGGTCTCGCATAGAAGATTTTTAAATGCAATCACAGTCACATTCGTGACTGATGTGTGTATATTCGTGCGCTCTTCCTAAATTAAGTTATATTTTGTGGCCATACTAAGCCGATGCTAACGTTGCTAGGCCGTTTTCATGTTAGAAATAGTTTACACTGATTGTTTTTTAATTGTACTCATCGAATGCACGTCAAAATATTGTACTCGACTGCACTGTGTAATGGCGGCAGTTATCAGGTGTGAACGTCTGGGATTGGACGTATGAGAGAAATCCACTTTTTTGTATTCATTGCTTGTGCAAAGAATTCAAAAGTAATAAGGAAAGGTTTTGCTCTCCGGTTGGTGCATCCGAGAAAATAATAATCCATACCAAACTACTCATAGTTTGCTGTCATTCATTACCATTGACAACCTTCAAAGCCATGTGAGGTGAACAATGAAATTACACTGAAAGCATACAACAGCATGTATTAATCAACCTGTCAATTTGCCACAATAATTCCATGACATGGAGGGCATGTTTTGCTTTTATTGCTCCAATGTTTTGTCGCCGTTGTTATGAATACAGCTTTACCCTTTATTCCATAAATACTACTTTTTACACCTTTGCAAACAGAGATGACCCACATCAGACGGCTCCTATGGGAGCCGTCTGATCTGGGTCTTCTCTGTTTGCAGATGCGTGAATACACGTTTATATGAAGGAAAGAGTTAAAAAATAAACCTTAAAACTGTGAAAGAGTGACATATATACAACGTCATTTCCTTCTCTGTTTGCTCTTAATATAATGTAGATCTGATTCTCTAGTTTCTTTCACAATAAAGAATTATTTTGTTCATAGTACCATTATACAAACTGCGGTGAATTAAAATGCATGTCATTATAGTTTTCGTGCCTGAATAGTCATTGAGTAAAGAGTTAACACCTTACTTAATGAATATTCATGCAAGAAATAATGACATCATGAACATTATTCGGTTGAATTTATATAATTGTATATGACCATGGAAAGATTTTAGCCATAGTAGAAACTGCTGATTAAGATCTATTTTTATAAGCAAAATGAACAGACCCAGATCATACAACTCCTGTTTTATTTTTAAATGTGTGAAAAGTTCCCTGTGATGTTAAACTTATATCGCTGTATGTGTTACCCCCCTAATAGCATTAAAATACATAAAATCTGCATTTGCAAATACTGTAGACTCATAACACAAATACTGAAGACCCATTACCCAAATACTGATGACCCAATATGAGATAAGAGTTAGAAAAACAGTCCTACAGAGAACGCCACTCACAAAAGGGCATAGCACCCAGACACCACCAAATAGGAAACATCACCGCTACCATACAAAACGTGAAACACATAAAAAGCCATAAAATATTTACCATATAAAAACGAAGTTGACCATAGGGTGAAAGCAAGAATTCCGCCTTGGAACGGTCAGTAGTCAAAATGGCTACTACGGGTAACCCAAGTTTGTGAGTAACCAAATTTACCCTTATCCTACCTTCACCCAAGTCAACGTCACAATATAAAGTGATATACCCCGCTGGACAGACAACAACGTGAGTAAACGACGCCCATACAAAATAATATTTAACCCTTTCCCTGTTCTATACTTATTCCAATTTGCAATACCTACTGAAAAGTCATAAACAAAATAGTTACAATCAAATATGGAAGATAGAATATCGTAGCCATTTTAGACAGTAAAGAAATAGATCTTTCAAATTTCATAAGCAAGCTGAGCAGACCCTGATCTGGGTCTACTCTGTTTGCAGATGCGTGATCACATGATGAGGGAATGGGTTAAAGAATAAACCTTAAAACTGTGAAAGAGTGACATATACAGGTGCGGATTTAGAGGTGTGGAGCCGGCGTACGCCTCCCCTAAAATTGCCAAAACATTTTTAGTAATATTTTATATCTATATACAGTAAAACCTCTCTATAACGACCACTAAATTGTGTTTATTAGTCGGTATTTAGAGCTGCTGGCTGCTTAAAGCAACGTGAAAGTAAAACAGAACGATCTCATAGGAGCGTTCTGTTTTACTTTCACATTGCTTTAAGCAGCCACCTGCCTTTAACACAAAATAATTTATGTAATATAGTGGTCGTTGTATCTAGTAAAAATCAATAAAACAATGATTTAGTTCTATTTCCCTAACCCAATTAAGCTCTTTTTCAATATGTATTACAAACACACTATTTATTTATGTCATCAAACATAAAAATCTACGCCCCCCCCCCCCCCCTTCCAAAAAAAGTTCTACGCCCCCACCCCCTTATCTGAAATCCTGGATTCGCATCTGATATATACAAAGTCATTTCCATGCATAGAGGAACACAGTATGGTAAAGCTTTATCGAGAACAAACGTTTTCGAAGCCAAGTCAGATCTATTTATCCATATACGGCACATACCTGTTATTTAGTAAATTATGTGTCACCACAGAAAAAACCCTTTCTTCCAATACCGTATCTTTAAATCCTTTCATGACGTAACTGTTTACATTGGTACCAAAACAAGCTCGGCGTATGACCGCTAATCAAACAAAACTGCTTGAAATATTTGCATTTTTTCTTGGTCGGTCGGTTAATTAATTGTAGATGTGACCAATTAGTACATCTAGCCTACATAGGACTGATTTATTGTAAACCATTCCCTCATATGCTAGTTTAGACCAATTGCATCAAATGCTATATTTAGACCAAACCTCTTCAAATAATTCTACCGGAAGGAGCATTACCAGCAACATGGGCAATTTGATACTTTTGTAGTTTTGAAACCATTGTGATAATAGGGCATTTACTCCTATGGAGCAAATGCTCTATTTAAAACACCAGTTTTAAACGTGACGTTTACAGAGGCGTCAAATGGCATCAATATGAGGGCACGGTTTAAGGTAAGTCAAGGTCAAGCTGAGCGATCTACTGTCTTCTCTGCGTGGGTTGGTAAAGCTGCAAAAATGGATATGGTACCATTTTAAAAACTTTAACCCTTTCGGCGCCAAATTCCTAATTGTCGTCTGCAATCCAAGTTAGTTAAATCATTCAGTAAAATAAGGAAATGAGATATATAAATGCAAATTTCAACGAATAAAGCACATATATAGAAATAGAGATTGATACAAATAGTGAAGTCATTGATCAGACGCCGCCTTGAAAAGGTGGCGTCTGATCTGGGACTGCACTATTTGTCGTGGTGCATTTATGCGACTGCGGCGGTGAAAGGGTTAAATTAAACTGGCATATTATCAAATGGTGTAGACCTTGATCAAATAGCTCCTTAAAGCAGCATCTTGATCTGTGTCTCAACTATTTGCCGAGGTTTTTCTGCCCAGATACTTAGGGCGATTACAGTAGAATGTAATTAAACTATATGTATATTCATGTAAGAAATAATGGCATCATGAATATTAATTAGATTAATTTTTAAAATTACACATGGACACGGACATTTTAAGCCATAGTAGAAACTGTAGAATCATGTCTATATTATTTTATAAGCAAACAGAGCAGGCGCTGATCAGGCGGTTCCTAGAGGAGACGTCTGGTCTGGGTCTTCTCTGAATGCAAAGGCATAGTAAAGCGTATTTACGGAGTAAAGGTTTAATTGAACTACATCTGTCTCGTGCCTTCTAATACTCCCACTTTATTGGCAATCGTACTTTACAATGACCGACGAAAAACAATCCCTAGCCTTAATTGGATATTTTGTGACATATTTAGGGGGTCATTTGCGCAATGTTGTTGTCAAATCAATCACATTTACTTTAATCAGCTTTAAGTACCACGGTTTTATTGTTGTTTGTGTTGTTGACAACTACTGAACAAGTGTTACAAGTGTCAGAATGAACGTCGAAAACAAGTAGTTGAGGAGGTAATTTGTAAAGTATACTGACTGAAGATGTAATGTGTTAACACTTCGCTTGCTGAATTTTAAAATACATACCTCCTTCTTTACCCAAGCCCTGTTGTATAATTACATAAATCTTCACTGTGTACAAGTATTTCGCTGTGCAATGACTGCTGTGGAGTGCACTGGTTGCACAATCAACTTGTAAATAGTACAGACCCTGATGAGACAGCTCCTGCAGGAGCTGTCTCATCTGGGTCTTCACTATTTACAGGTAGGTGTATTGACGTGAATAGCAAGCGAAGGGTTACCTCATCTCCTCATATTCACGCCTTTTGACGCCTCTGTAAAAGCCTCTTTCTGAAAACCTTGTGATAACTAGAGCATTTGCTCCCATGTTTTTTTTGTAGAAGCACGTCAGATTTGGATCTGCTCTGTTTGTTTAACCCTTTCCATGTTCTATGTTTATTACACAGTTCAATACCTACTGAATATTCATTAGCAAAATAGCTATAATGAAATGTGGAAGGTGGTACAGTATAGCCATTATAGAATGTGAAGACACAGATCTTTCAAATTCTATTAGCAAACAGAGTAGGCCCTGATCATACGGCTTCTCTAGGAGCCGTCTGATCTGGGTCTACTCTGTTTGCAAATGCGTGAAAAATACGTTTATATGAGGGAAAGGGTTAAGAAATCATATAGATAAGTATAATTCTACATGTGTTGTCATGGCAATATAATCATATGTTCATATATCATTATATAACTCAGCCGATGTATATGCATAATGGCGTCATGTCGGGGTAAATGATCTAACAACATAAGATAAATTATGTTTGATGTTGGTGTTAACCCTTCTTTTGCTGAATTTTAAAATACATTTCTCCTTCTTTACCCATGCCCTGTTGTATAATTACATATATCTTCACTGTGTACAAGTATTTCGCTGTGCAATCACTGCTGTGGAGTGCACCGGTTGCACAATCAACTTGTAAATAATGCAGACCCTGATGAGATAGCTCCTGCAGGAGCTGTCTCATCTGGGTCTTCACTATTTACAGGTAGGTATATTGACGTGAATAGCAAGCGAAGGGTTAAACCCATTCCCTCATGTTGACGCCTCTGTAAAAGTAACTTTTCGAAACAATTGTGATACGTAAAGCATTTCCTCCCATGGGAGCAAATGCTCTGTTTATCACAATCGCTTCAAAAGTACACAATTCATTTTTGTTATCTGTCCACTAGTAACTGTCCCTTTTCGGTATATTTATTTAAAAAAGGTTAGATCTAAAATAGCCTATGATCGACTAGTTTAAAGCGTTCTGTGTAAGTAGGACTAATTAATCAGGAAATAATACGGGCTTATACTGATAATATGGGTTAGGAGGTCATTTGAGCAAGAGCTTTTATCACACCAATCATATTTATCTTAATTAGCGCCAAGTATCATGTTCTTATTTAACCCATTCCCTTATATTGACCACTTTTGACGCCTCTGTAAAAGTCACTTTGTGAAACCATTGTGATAAATACAGCATTTGCTCCTATAGGAGCAAATGTTCTATTTATCACAATGGTTTCAAACTACAAATTTATAAAAACTTATTTTTTCTCTAGTTAATGATCCTTTTCGACGGATTTATACAAAGAGGTTGTATCTTAAAATAGCCTATGAGGTAATGGGTTAATGTGTTAGAATGTAGACAATATTTAACCCTTAACTCCATAGGTACGCCTTTGCAAACAGAGCAGACCTCTTCAATATATAAGTTATACTGTCATGGTTTAAATAGTAGACTTAGCACTTGGTCTGAAGAAAACGATAAAGTTTCAGATGAGCAAAATGGCTTCAGGAAGGGCAGAAGTACAATTGACCAGATATCCTCATTAACAGATATTATAGAAACAAGGAAGACGCTGCGCAAATCTACATTCTGTACTTTCATATATTTTAAGAAAGCTTATGATACCATTAATAGAAATATATTATGGAAGAGACTTTCTGACATAGGAATTTGTGGTAAAATGTTTGCAGCTATGAAATCGTTGTATAACTCTGTGACGGCTTGTGTTCGTGTAAATTCCCTTAATACAGAGTGGTTTGATGTAAATTGTGGATTGCGTCAGGGCTGTATAATTTCGCCGATACTTTTCAATCTTTTCATTGACGATTTGTCAATGTACCTGAAGTCTTTTAATGTTGGTATACCCATAGATGATGAGAAAGTATGTATTTTGTTATATGCGGATGATATTGTTCTTATATCAGAATCTGAAGAAGATCTTCAATTGTTATTGTCGGCATTAAACGACTGGTGTGGTTTGAATTATATGCGTGTCAATGCTGCTAAAAGCAATGTTGTTCACTTTAGGCTTCCTTCAGTACCATGTACGTCATTTAATTTCATGTTAGGAGCTAATGGGTTGTTCACTGTAGATAGATATACATATCTTGGAGTTGTTCTTCACGAGAACCTTGATTACAACGTGACTGTTAAGTCTGTTGCCCAGAGTGCCAGTCTAGCGTTGGGCCTTTTGATTGCCAAATGTAAAACCGTAGGTGGTTTTTCCCATGACGTTTTTTCAAAGTTGTACGACTCGGTTGTGTGGCCAGTTATTGATTATAGTGCTTCTATGGGGTTATAAAACATATTCTTGTACAGAATCCGTCCATAACAGAGCCCAGCGATTCTTTTTAGGTGTGGGCAAATACACGTCAAAAATTAATGGTGGAGTAGCTGGGGAAATGGGCTGGAAGCCTCCTTTGGTCCGTCAATGGAAATGTATTGCTTTGTACTGGTCACATTATCGTGTATGGAGAGGTTAAGGGTTAATAAACACGTGGCACTTTGTTCATATAGAAAATCAAATCGTTCTTGTAAAAATTGGTACTATAAAGTTCAGTCATATTTTTATGAGAACGACTTGAATATATACTGTCGTTTAGAATATCCGATCGCTCGATCATTTTCTCAAATTGTTGAGACTAAAACGGTTGGTAATTTCATTAGTAGCTTGCTACGTAGAATTAATAATTATGTTGGTGTATCTGGCCGTGGTCGTAACAAGCTTAGATTGTACAAGAGTTTTAAATTCAGCTTCTCTACAGAACAATACTGTAAAATGGTACTCCCGCCTTTACAACGGTCGGCTTTTTGTAAATTTAGATTGGGCGTTGCTCCAATTCGGATAGAAACTGGCCGTTATGAGGGTCTTAGTGAAGAGAGTAGAGTTTGCCCATTTTGTCTGGACAATAATGTAGAAAGTGAAATGCATGTGATTTTGAAATGCCATATGTACCGTGATTTAAGGGAAGGGCTGGTTAGAAAAGCATGTACTTTTAGTCAAGATTTCTTGGACTTAGATGAATTTAATAAATATGTGTTTCTTTTTTCCAACACAGACATGATAAGGGACTCTGCCAAAACCTGCTTTTACATTTTACAGAGACGGTAAGTTTCACTTTATAAATAGACTTGTTATTATTATTTATTTTTTTAGGTATCTAATGTTCCGGATATGTTTTATATGATATAGTATCATATCATTTTGATCTTTAAGTTTTCTTAGCAGATGTAGATTTTGAACATCGGAGTACTTTAGCTTGCTTTTGTTGATTATTCTCATTTCATTTTATACTCTCTTTTTTAGACCGTTTTGGTATATTGGATCAGTATTGCAATTTGCAATGGTCCGATTTTTTTGTGTCATACTGTGATGTTATAAACATATGTGTTATATATGACATGCAATGTCATTTTTACCATCTTATAATTCCTTTATGGAATGGCTATGCATTATTTGAAATGTTCATGGTATACACATGTATGTTTTTATATTTACTGAATGTGCATTGATGATATGTAAATAAAGATTCTATCTACGTGATGTATTAACCATTTACGTGATAGTGACGTCCATTGTCACGCCTTTGCTAATTCCTAACAATTTGGGAGATATCGTGTCCCCATACTAAGGATAATTAGTGAGATGTTGTGTCCGAATACTTAGGGTAATTAGTGAGATATTGTGTCCAAATACTTAGGGCAATTTGGGAGATATCGTGTCCCAATACTTAGGGTAATTAATGTGATATTGTGTCCCAATACTTAGGGTAATAAGAATCAGAATCAGAATACACTTTATTTTTGATTTAAACATATACAGTTTATCATCCCTATACATTGTACAATACAAGATATAATCAAAGTCAAGCAAACCGCTTGAGCACATAACAAAACAGAAATTTTAGCATTCAAACCATAATAAAATACATGCTAATATGACATTACGCGGAGGGTAAATTTTGAATGTTTACCAATACTTTAAGCAGAAAGAAGGTTACTGCGTATTTTAAGAGCACATGTAACGTATGTTACTAGCTTTGAAATTACAACTTCATCGTTGGAACTTCAAAGCTGAGTCAGTTTTAACATATTTGGCCTCATTCTAAAATAATTTGGAATATATCTTTGCCTAACAACCTTGTACTTTTCACATATAAATATAAAGTGAAACTCGTCTTCAATGTCTCTACTCCCACATATATCACAATATCTCTGTTGCCGTTCTATACGGTGTCTACCATATCGACCAGTTTCAATTTTCAATTTATGGCAAGAAGTACGTAATTGTGTCACACATTTAAGCTTACTGTAAGGTATGTTCATGTTAAGATAGTTTTCATACCCATGCGAAGATTTCAAGTGTTTGTATACGATAAGACTGTTATTGTTTTGCAATGAATTGTCCCATTCCTGTTGAAAACAATCAACTATCCTTTGTTTAAATACACATATAAATACATTTGGACTTACAGAAAAAGGGTATTCCCATACATGTCCAAAACCATACTTATATAATAGTTCTTTAACACCTGACGCCCAATTTGTATGGTTATCCCACGTATCTGACAACGCACATGCATACAATTCTCTGATAATACAATTTTCAGATGTCAATACTTTAAACCAATATTTTAAGATACGAATGTAACGGTTTATGTATAGAGGAAATCTCCCAAGTTCACCGTACACTGCTGCGTTGCTTGCGCTGAGTTTAACTCCTAAAATACGTTTGCAAAAACGTAAATGTATGCGTTCTAGCTCTTTGCTTTTAGTAAATCCCCAAACTTCGGTGGCGTAATTTAGAATAGACGTCACAAAAGAGTCAAACAATTGGCACTTCGTTTTGGGTGTAAATGTTAACTCTTTCATGTTGCAAAGTAGAACGTTCATTGCTTTTAAGGCTTTACCGGCTAATAATTGGATATTGCTACCAAATTGTCCATTGCTACCAAAAACAACCCCTAAATAGTTAAAATTGTCCACTATTTCAATGTCTTGTCCTTCATAAGTCCATTTCTCACTCTGCTGTACACGACCTCGACGCCTGAAAACCATTACTTTTGTCTTGTCCACATTGACTTTTAATCCCCATCTGTCACAATAAGCCTTAATATTGTCTAAACTACACTGCATATCTTCCACAGAGTCTGATAAAACAACCATATCATCAGCATACAACATGAGTATTAATGTAAGATCTCCTATAATAAGAAAGATATTGTGTCAGCATATTTAAGGTAATAGGGGAGATATTGTGTTCCAATACTTAAGGCCATTGGGGTAGTTTAAATTTTTCACAAAATGTTGATGGTACCAGAGCCCCAGATAATACGCATAGATTAAAAACATTTTCAAGAATAACTCCTTTGTTTCTCCACCAAACCCTATACTGTGACCACTCTTTAGAATCGTCTCGAAGAGACGATTCTAAAGAGTAGTCACAGTATAGGGCTTGGTGGAGAAATGACGATTTTAGTATTTGGGTACGTACCTTTATCTGTAGCTCTGGATACGTCGTAACGTTGTAACGAGTTCAGCCTGCTACTTATTTCCAAACAATATCACCCAGAAAATGGTGTTGGCATTTACCGACACTTTCTGAGGCTTGAGATTCTGCCTGCAT
This sequence comes from Azorinus chamasolen, assembly GCA_963576725.1. NCBI lineage: Eukaryota > Metazoa > Mollusca > Bivalvia > Cardiida > Solecurtidae > Azorinus > Azorinus chamasolen. The sequence goes on along the minus strand of OY755253.1, from coordinate 62,868,179 downwards.
GTGCAATTATCTACTTACAGACAAATCCATTAAGCATGAGGCTCGTTTATTACCATTTTTTAATAGATGGTGTATGGGCATAACTATCGTGATTTATGGGCTTTATTAAACTCGTGCTATAAAAACGACACCAACAACTTTTACATCCCCGTTGTTAAGGCGTTTTAAAGACCCGTTTAATACGTGTAAATAAATCACAAAAACCATTCATTACATTTAAGTTCTGTACTTCAGAATTCCGTTAGATGAAATGAAAATGCTATTAATGTAAAATTTAATTGCCTCATCCAATATCTTTGACGTGTATTTACCAAGCGCGTTTCGAAAATTTATTGAAATGAACAGAATTCAAAACATGTAGCTTTCTTTAGAAATAACGATTCATAGTAATTTTTACTATGCACAATTGTAAAGTTGCTCCATAGAGCAAACCATGCCCCGAAGTTATAAACTCCAGTATCCATGCTTATAAAACTATTTAGTTGAGTCTGAGTTTGTTCTCAAGTTTTTGATTGGTCAGATTTGAGCCTTTGGCTTGAGAACAAAATCAGACCCAACTAAAAACCTTTATAAGCAGGGACCTTGGATTCCATCTGAAAACATTCTCCAGTATCTGATTGGTCAGATTTGAGACGAGTTAAAATCCATCCAATCAGATGCTTGTGAATGAACTCAGTCGCACTTATAACCTCGGTACCTGTTCACATAGATGAGGGAGTTGTGTGATCTGTATCCATGCTTATAAAGCTTTTTAGTTGAGTCTGAGTTCGTTCTCAAGCTTTTGATTAGTCTGAGTTGAGCCAAAGGCTCAAATCTGACCAATCAAAAACTTGAGAACGAACTCTGACTCAACTAAAAGTTTTATAAGCATGGACCCAGGCTCTGTTCCCTTTCCTTATGAAATAATATATATCTGATTACACGGTTTATGCAACGGTCAAACAGCCTTTTGTTTATAATGCCATTATAACATTACAGTTAATTAATATTCATAATTTCTAAATAAATATTCATGTAATAAATGGTCAATTTTGTTACAGTAAACCACCTCTAAACCGGACGTTCTATTTAGTATAAATAACCTATCGATCTTTAAGACAGATTGCAGCTAAATGCAGGTGAAAGTCATGCAGAAAACTCTTTTGTGAGCTTACTGCATGACTCACATCCTGCAGTAAGCAGGCACCTGTCTAAACGTATCTACATTATTCTCTACTAGAATTCCAGTTTAGAGAAGTTTTACTGTAGTTACAGAACTTATGAATATGGGGATTAAAATTTTTTGGTTAATAGACAAATTTAGATAAAGAAGTAAGTGTGAAGTGGGTCTTGTGTACAGACATTCGTATCTCTTTGTCAGCTGTAATTGATGTTGTCTACCAACTTACGTGTCCTACTTATCACATGTATTCGGGCACCCAGTCTCTTCTCACCATAGCCCCATATAGCTTATGACACCATTTTTTGCAACTTTAAATAAGACTGGCATAGTAGAAAATAGTGCAGACCCTGGGCAAACTGTTTATTCGGAAGTATTTTGATCTGGGTCTGCACTATTTACATACGTTTGTCTCTGTGAATTCTTAGCTTAAATAATGGTCTGTGACTGTGATTCCCCAGACAGCTATTTGGTACACTGTCAGACACTATTTCAACCACATGTTACCATTTTGTTCGGTATCCTCATTTATTTCAGACTTTCCCTGATGGATATTCCTGAACGACATAATGACTACGTGAATACTAGCCCATTCCCTCATATTGACGCCTTTTGATGCGTCACGTTATGAACCCATTGTGATAAATAGAGCACTTGCTCCTAAGGGGCAAATACTCTATTTTCACAATGGCTTTGAAACTACACAATTCTAAAATTTCCTTTTCTCTAGTTAATGCTCCTTTTCGGTATATTTATTCAAAGAGAATGGATCTAAAATTAGTCTATAAGGGAATGGGTTAAGTCGTTGAATTTTCATAATAGCGTATAGACGGACACACGATTGTTCGGCCATAACAGAAACTTTAAAATTGTATCTCTTTATTACATGAGCAAATAGAACACTCTGGCGTGAAAATGCATTTATTTATTTTCCAACAGAGTAGATCTATATCAGACTGATCCAGTAGGAGCCGCCTGACCAGGGTCTACTGTGTTTACTTATTGAATAATAATATACAGTAAAACCACGCTAATGCGACCACCTGAAAAAGGTATAATTTTGACTGCTAGATGCAGGTGGTAGCTTAATGCAGGACAAAAGTAATGCAGAAAGCTCCTAGAGGAGCTTTCTGCATTACTTTTGTCCTGCATTAAGCTATGAAGATAACCATGTTGATTCATTAAGTGGTCGCATTAGATGGGTTTTGCTGTATCTGATTCTACAGTTTCTGGCAGGGTCAGACTATTTCAATGAAAGTTTTGAAACAAATGCTTTAATTACCACAATGGTTACAAAATGTGATCAAAAGACGTCATTATGGGGGAATGGGTTAAAATGAAAATCTATCCCATTATTTGATTCTAGATCAAAGGAACCTGTTACTATTTCACATTTGGTGTATGTGATCTTCTTCAAAACAGTTGACCTCTTAAAATGGCAGTCTCTATTTGCAACGCGCTATAAATACATGTATGCCTAAAATTGCAATTCATTCGTTTATATGCTGAAACGAAGTATATCGCAAGAAAACCGATCGAATAAATAGGTGATCTTACATGAGTGTTCATTACAAATTGTTTTCATGAAACGAGTTTACTATAATAATATAACTAGGGCTTTAGCGAGTGTAATATTCATTATAGTAAACGAATTTCACGAAAACAATTTGTAACGAACACGAATGTAAGATTTTTTTTATCACATAACCCTTTTAAAAAGTGTCACAGACTATATCTAACGGCTATGTCGGCCATTGTTTACAGCGTGATACAGCCGGATTCAATCTGCTCATTTACATAAAAAAAATACACTAGTGCAGTTCCGCGATTTACGACAATCAATTCCGGCACTCCCACACGACAGATCATGTGATAAATGCTGAAGAAGACAACATCCCCATGTGTTTCATATCGAGGTGTCCGATGTCATTGGCCAATGTATCAGTATTTATTCGTGTTGCGTTTTCGTTTCATAGCTGTTCGAAATGAGTCGATAATATTGTGTAGCCCAACAAAAGTTTTAAATATCGACTAAAATAGTTTATATTGTGTCACAGGGACATTTTTCATTGTAATTTTCAAACTGACAATCTTCATAACAATAATTGAACATACATGTAACTAACACAATGTTTTATGTTTGTTTTGAAAATCTTAGTTTATTGTAGATACTATTACTTTAAACCTTTTCTCCATAAATACACCTTTCTACGCCTTTGCAAACAGAGTAGACCCAGATCAGACTATAGGAGCCGTCTGATCGGGTATTCTCTGTTTATTTATGAAATAAATATACATGTATCGTATTCTTTAGTTTCTGCTTTGGCAAACATTTCATGTATTAATATGCCATTTGAAAAATTAATACAATTATTATTCACGATGTCATCCTTTCTTACATGAATATTCATGGATTATCATTTTATATATGTTCCCATGTGAGGATTCTTCGCTAACGTGGGCACTGGGCAACCTTTTCAAATGGTGATGCCAACGTTTCAGTGTGTCAACTTGCAATGCACAAACCTGCTAATCAAGGATGTTTTATAACATTCAAGAACATCAATGGCAATATTTGTGCGTGTATTGTGGACTACTCCTAAAAATAAAACCGTAAACTGTGTTACCCCTTTCTTTATATAACTTTAAATTCCAGAAAAAAAAACACAAAAAATACCGTGATACCAAACGTGACGGCTTATAGGTCAGAGTGACTAGATGCTTGTTTTTCACGCATTTAATTGGTGTCAAGCGTCTGTCAGACTGCAATATTGATAAAATATTTACGAAAACTCCTGTTGGTGTCGCCTCGTTATATATGTTGTCATCTATCAAACGTATTGGGCATTGGGGACATGTTGATATGGTTTTACCATACCAGAATGAATTGTCATCTCTGCGAGCGGAACTCAAGGGCACACGCGGCGCTTAACCCATTGCCCCATAGGCTATTTTTAGATCCAACCTCCTTTAATAATTCTACGGAAAAGGAGCATTAACTGGAGAAAAGGAAAACTTTAGAATTATGTAGTTATGAAACCATTGTGATTAATAGAGCATTTGCTCCTATGGAGCAAATGCTCTATTTATCACAATGGTTTCAAAACGTGACTCGTAGAGCGTCAATTTGAGAGAATGGGTTAACAAAATTATTAAACACACCCTTCTTATTTATGGTGGCATTGATTTTACATGCATATTCATGAATGCAGACTTCAGATCAATTGATATACGTCTGAAACCCCAGCAGTACGATTATCTTACTCTCCTACCGGGTGTTGTTGCTTAATATTTTCCCTGTTCTATTTGTATTCCAATTGCCAATACCTACTTAACCTTTAGCCTGCTGAGCAAATTATTTTTACAGAATTGTTCACCTGCTACATTTTCAAAACTCAAGCTATAATCAAATTGTCTACCAAAAATGCAATTAGGGTGTCAAACAGTTTGGATCCTGATGAGACGCCGAGCTTACTCGGCGTCTCATCTGGATCCAAACTGTTTGCATAGGTATTGATTCATACGCCCGTAACAGGCTAAAGGTTAATATTAATGGACAAAATAGTTATAATGTAATATGGAAGGTTAAATACTAGGTGATATCATTCTCTAACAAGCTCCATTTGTGAATCTAAGATAAAAGGTTTGTTAATTAGGTCAGACTCTAGGTAATTACCATCTCTCACCAACCCAGCTCTCAAACCCATTTGTTAATATAAGATTAATGTCTGTTAACCAGGTTAGAAGCATGACTGTTAATCTGAGATTGAATGTTTATTAATAAGGTTAGACACTAGGTATACAGTAAAACATCTCTATAACGGCCACTAAATTGTGTTAATTAGTTGGTATTTAGGGCAGGTGGCTGCTTAAAGCAAGCTGAACGTAAAACAGAACGGTCCTATAGGAGCGTTCGGTTTTACCTTCACCTTGCTTTACGCAGCCATCTGCCTTTAACACTAAATATTTGATGTAATTTAGTGACCGCTATAGAGAGGTTTTACTGTAATACCCTCTCTCACTAGCATCCAAAATATTCGTGAATCTACGATTAACGTTATGTTAATCAGGTTAGACTCATGGTTGTTAATCTGAGATTAAAGATTGTGTTTTCGTAATTGAATTCAGAGTTCCAGATAAGATGCGTAAATTTCAGCATTTTCATTAATACATGTAGCTCCTTTATTTCCCCCATCAAACCCTATACTGTGACCACTCTTTAGAATCGTCTCTTCGAGACGATTCTAAAGAGTGGTCACAATATAAGGTTTTGTGGAGAAATGACGATTTTAGTATTTGGGTACGCACCTTTATTAGCTCTGATTTATTAACCCTGTACCTGATAGAGACGGCTTTTCATGGCTTTGCCAACACAGTAGCCCCAAACCAAACAGTTCTTGTACAAGCCATCTGAGCAGGGTCTGCTTCAGGGTCTGCTTCACATTCTTCATGTCATATTCTCTCGCATGAAAATTCATACAGTAGATAGTTAAACTGTTGTCATGACAACAGTGACAAACACTCGTGAGCAATAAATTCAAATCAAGTTCGACATTTCATGAAACTGTTGTGGCAAATTGACAATGTGATTAGAAACCCCGTGAACGCTGGTTGATCATGGTCTGTTTTTGGTGCTTTTTGAAGTATAGCGATCTTAATCAACAGTTTGTGCCATTGACGAAAACCCTGTGTTCATAAACTCATTCAGCTGATAAATATTCATGTCTCTACTTCATGCATGAATATATTTTTCAGGTAAGCAGTTATGGCAGAGACATATAAACAGAGATAAGAAGCTTTCCGAGATCTCGATAAATCCCGCGTGCTTCGAGATATATATTCGTAATATAGGTCTCTGGTTATGGTAACAATATTTTCGCATATGAAAAATACGTCATGCTGAAGACTTGTTTCCGTTCATGCCAACGTTCATGTACATGTAACAGAATATCAGGTTTATTTGTAAAAATAATTCGCAATTTGTCTTCGATTTATAACCACCGACAACTTTAAAGAGTAATGTAATTTCTCTGAAAGCGTACACCAGCATGCGTTAATCAAAATGTCGCTTTCTGAAACTGGGGTAATGGTTCGAATCTATGGCCCAAGATGTGTTTAATCATCATTGTTTTAGATACAGATGAACTTCGATATCTCGAACTCGGATAACTCGAACTTCGGTATAACTCGAACTAAAATTTCGGTCCTTCAAAAGCTTACAATATAGAAATGCTCTTAAATGTATCACTACGGATATCTAGAAACACATGTGACAGCTTAATGCAGGTGTAAAGTAATGCTGAAAGCTCATGTAGGTGCTTTCAGCATTACTTTACACCAGCATTCAGCTGCCAACTCGAGCAATTAGTGTCCCTTGGAGTTCGAGATATCGAACTTCAACTGTAGTACCGACACTAATTTAATGCTTCTAGGATTTTATGGCCCGCGATGTGTTTAATCATGGTTGTTTTGTATAGTACTGACATGCAATTTTTTTCCTTGAGATTCAATTTGTTTCATTTGTTTTAACTGGCTGTTACTATCACTGTATGGTAGCACTGTACGCCGAAAATAATCAGAGTTTTCAATATGGCGGACGTGTAATGTTGACGAGGTAAGTGTCCCTTGTTTTTTGGTCAAAACGTTTTTAATACGGCATCTCCTACACTAAATTTTATATGAAATGAAAGATCTTATAGCCCCGAATCAACTGCTACTAATCGTTTTTGGTATAATCATATCGTCTTCCTAAAATCTGTAGCCAAACACTGCGTGTTGAAAATTTAAAAACTTAAGCGAGTGGCGTACATAAATCGCTTTCTCCGTGGCGTACAGCATGTAAAAATTAAAAACCTTTCAAACATATACTAAAAAGTGGGGTTGATGAGCAAATAATGAACATGCATGAGAAGCTGGACAGTCTCCGTACTTGTGGACCCATACTTTTATCGATGCATTCATTTAAGCAGAATAATCGCCAGTTTTGTTTAGTTCTCTCGCTTCATTCTTCAAATTCTCAACACGCCGTGTTTGGCTGCAGATATTAGGAAGACGCTGTGATTATACCAAAAACGATTAGTAGCCGTTGATTCGGGGTTATAAGTTCTTTTATTTCATATAAATGTTAGTGTAGAAGATGCCGTATTAAAACAGTTTAGACCAAAAAAACAAAGGACACTTACCTCGTCAACATTACACGTCCGCCATATTGAAAACTCCGATTATTTTCGGCGTACATTGTAACCATACTATTAGTTACACGGTTATTTTACAGGGTGTACGGGCTGGTATGACCGGGTTAGATCCCGTATAATATTTCCTGAGGCGTTAGCCGAAGGAAATACGTGGTCTAACCCGGTCATACCAGCCCGTACACCTTGCCAAATTACCGTGTAACGAATTTATTACCAGTCAGAGATCCGATTTACCTAATTAAGAAACGAACAACTCTTATATCTCTAATTTTATGACGACATGACAAAGAAAACATGACGTCATCACAGAGCAAATATGACGTAGTCTCAGAGCAATTTCGAAAGATGAATTGAAACTTCACTTGTAAACATTAACGGTAACACGTTGTACTGATAAGTTGATAGTGTTAAATTGAGGAACCTATGAGGTACAGTTTTTTACGTTTATTATCGATTATTTGGTCGTAATCCATCCAGAATTATTAGAGTAAGGACGATATGAAATTTCGAATCGACGCTAAAAATAAAAACAAAACGAATGACGTCACGCGTCAATTGAATAATTCTGTATTCTCCGTGGAAACCGCTGAATACGGTACTGTACATCCCGGCAGTTTTTGGCAAACTGACCAATCAAACTCCAAGGATTTACTCTGACTTGTAATAAAGTTTTGGTTAGCCACTTTACTTTCCATGTTCAATGTAAGACACCGGCTTAGTGTTTTACTTTTCGAATTGATGATGGCGATGGCATTGTGTCTTACTCCTGTTGCTGTCTACGTCACTGGTATATTTGCATTACTCGATGTGTTGTCGACAACGATAACATCGTATCTTGGTCTCCATGTAGTCGACGCCAATGGTGTATCGTCTTACCCATTGTGTTATCACACCGATGGCATCGTGTCTTGCTCTCCGTGTAGTCGACGCCAATGGTGTATCGTCTTACTATTTGTGTTGTCACATCGATGACATCGTGTCTTGCTCTCAGTGTAGTCGACGCCAATGGTGTATCGTCTTACCCATTGTGTTGTCACATCGATGGCATCGTGTCTTGCTCTCCGTGTAGTCGACGCCAGTGGTGTATCGTCTTACCCATTGTGTTGTCACACCGATGACATCATGTCTTGCTCTCCGTGTAGTCGACACCAGTGATCTATCGTCTTACCCATTGTGTTGTCACACCGATGGCATCATGTCTTGCTCTCCGTGTAGTCGACACCAGTGATGTATCGTCTTACCCATTGTGTTGTCACACCGATGGCATCGTGTCTTGCTCTCAGTGTAGTCGACGCCAGTGGTGTATCGTCTCTTACCCATTGTGTTGTAACACCGATGGCATCGTGTCTTTCTCTCCGTGTAGTCGACGCCAATGGTGTATCGTCTTACCCATTGTGTTGTCACACCGATGGCATCGTGTCTTGCTCTCCGTGTAGTCGACGCCAATGGTGTATCGTCTTACCCATTGTGTTGTCACACCGATGGCATCATGTCTTGCTTTCCGTGTAGTCGACGCCAATGGTGTATCGTATTACCCATTGTGTTGTCACACCGATGACATCGTGTCTTGCTCTCCGTATAGTCGACACCAGTGGTGTATCGTCTTACCCATTGTGTTATCACACCGATGGCATCGTGTCTTGCTCTCCGTATAGTCGACGCCAATGGTGTATCGTCTTACCTATTGTGTTGTCACACCGATGGCATCGTGTCTTGCTCTCCATGTAGTCGACACCAGTGGTGTATCGTCTTACCCATTGTGCTATCACACCGATGGCATTGTGTCTTGCTCTTCATGTAGTCGACGCCAGTGGTGTATCGTCATACCCATTGTGTTGTCACACCGATGGAATCGTTTCTTGCTCTTCATGTAGTCGACGCCATTGATGTATTGTCTTACTCTTTGTGTAGATTCTTGATATTCATGTAGTCGACACGAACATGAAATATCTCACTCCTGTTGTTGCCAGCACCGATGCCGTGGCGTCTTAAACATACTTCATGTTGCCGACGTCAAAGACCTTTCTTTATTTTGTAAACACGTGTGGTGTAGTATGATCTAGTATCTTACTCTTGATATCGTCGACTCCAAGGCAGAATACAGTAGAACCCCTCTAATGCGACCACTTAATGAATAATGGCGGTCGTTTTAAGCAGGTGGTTGCTTAATGCAAGAAAAAACTAATGCATCTGAGCTTTCTGCATTACTTTTGTCCTGCATTAAGCTACCAACTGCCTCTACCATCCAGAAGTATACCTCTTTTAGGTGGTCGCATTAATGAAGTTTTACTGTATCTCGTACTTTGATTTGTTGACGTCAATTGCGTAATGTAGAGAATACCAGATCAGTGCAGTACATGTACACTTGAACTTCGATAACTCGAACTTCAAGGGACCATACAAATTAGTTCGATATAACAGCAGTTCGAGTAATCCGATTTCTAATTTGAACAATGTCTCAAGGCCACAGCTTAATACAGGTCTAAAGTAATGCTGAAAGCTCCTGCCGGAGCCTTCAGCATTACTTTAGACATGTATTAAGCTGTCAAATGTGTTTCTAGATTTCTGTAGCGACACATTTAGAGCAAGTTATTATGTATTATAAGTTTTGGAAGGACTGAAGTTTTTGTTCGAGTTATCCCGATGTTAGAGTTATCCGAGTTCGAGATATCGAAGTTCAGCTGTATATGGAAACGTTTACCTGGTGAGGCTTGGGATATCATTTTGTCGAACGTTAGCGAAATCAAGCATTTTCCGAAGCCGCATCGAACAACTTTTAGTGTTCTGGTTATCTGTCACCACAGAAAAAAAATCTTCAAAATATTCTTGGATCATTTCATTGCGTGACTGTTTGCATTGATTCAAAATAAAGGTCGGAGAATTAACGTTAATTGCATGACATAGGAATCAACTGCCGTGAAATATAGTTCAGCGTTTACTCCATATCACAGTGTTTATTAGCAGGGTTGGAATTTTACTTCTAATAATCAATTTCTGTTGTTGTTGGGTGTTTTTATTTTTACAATATCAAAAGGTGAATAACGGGAAATTTATGCTTGTCAATTTAACATGTTCACATTCAGAGAACATGTCTTTTTTGTTGTTTTCTTTGGGGGATTTTGTTGCCTTTTAGTTATTAATGAATGCGATTCTCTGCTCATTTCTGTGATGTATTGTATTCAGAGCATTCCATGACAAACCATTAATGAACATTAATGCCCACAGACACTTGGTTCTCCTGAAATGATCGCAAGCATATTATCGTCTCGTTCTTCTCGTGATGTTTCTATCCAACTGGTTTTATTTCAACCCGAGGTTATTAATCATAGTAATTTGTTAAAGTTATTCCAGGACGTTTGATCCTTATAAAAAGTGCCATACCCGAAGTCAACAATACACAAAAGAAATCCATAACCGTTTATAGTTAGATTGACATTCACCCTTAGCATGCTAGCCTCAATCCGACTAGAATTTTCGATCAGATTGGATCTAGATCAGACACAAGGTGACTTACGTCTCATAAGGATCCAGACTGTTTGACACTCGGTCAATTGTTTCTCATATGGATCCAAACAGTTTCACACTTGGTCAGTTGTTTAGCAAAGCCATTTGACACTTTGTCAGATCTTTCTCAATGCTAAAATACGAAGTTTGCCTTCAACATCGCCGTCTGGTTTTGTTCATTCCGACCTGTCCTTAAATGTAGTGATTCGAAATCTTCCGGAATCAACCGGCGAAGACACAAGGTCTAAAGTGAACTCTCTCTTACGTGACGGACTGAAAATTGCTGATGTTACTTGTGTGAGAGCTGAACGCAAAAAGTCCTCTCAAGTGAACAAGGCGGGCGTGGTCATTGCCAGTTTTAACTCGCACAACGATAAACGCAAGGTTATGGTCAACAAGAAATCGTTGTCGTCGAGTCGGCAGTACAAGGACGTCTATGCAAACCACGACCAATCACATGCGGATAGAGTAATGTCCAGTAACTTCCGTGCTATTCTGGGCTCCCTGAAACATCATGGACTTTCTATGAGAGGCTCTCGGGTTGTGCAAAGAGATGACAACTGGTCCAGGAACAGTAGCGGGACACGTAGTTTTGATCGCCATAGCCCGCGCCAGGATAGAGAGAACCGTCCTAATAACCGTGATAACGGGAACAGTCGTGGGTGGAGGACAGCTGGAGGTCGCAACCGGAACGACAGGCGTGGCAACGGTGGTGGTGGTCACTACCGTGGCAACCGCCGTGATTAGTATAAAGCCGGGTTTTGGAACGTTAGAGGTTTTAGTATGGCCAATGAATCTGATAACTTTATTTTACGTGAGTTGTGCATTTTAAATAGCGAGTTCGATATTTTAGCATTAGCCGAAACGCATTTAACTGGTGACAATGTGTTTAATATCGATGGGTACCAGTGGTTTGGTCATAATCGTAAAATTATCCATCGTGATGCAAGGACCGGCTCTGGTGGAGTAGGTTTCTTAATTAAGAACTCTGTTTGTGATAGCTTTAGTATTTCTGTTATTAGTGACTCGTGTGAAGGTATGCTGTGGTTGAAGGTGGTACATAAACTGGATAATTTTGCTTTACTACCATGCGTATGTTACCTGCCACCAGAGAATTCATCGAGGCAATTTGATGTAAATAGTTTTTATGAGTGTCTTTTAACTGATATTTACTCATTCCAGAATGAAGGTTTAATTTATATATGCGGAGACTTCAATAGTCGCTGTGGCGATTTAGATGACTTTATTGCTGGTGTTGATGATATACCCCGTCGCAATGTTATTGATATTACAAGTAATTTGTATGGGGGTCTTTTCATTGACTTCTTGATAAATGCAAATTTGTGTATGCTTAACGGCAGAACTGATTCTTCGAATGAGTTTACTTCTGTGTCTGTGAAAGGGTCTGCAGTTGTAGATTACTGTATTGCTACGCAAGCTAGTTTATGTAAGTTTACGGATTTCTCTGTGACATTGACCTCTCAACTTATTAATAACTGTGTGGATATAAGTACTTTAGCACCAACCTGTATACCGGACCACTCACTGTTGTCTTGATATATTGTTTGTAATAGTGAATCTGCTCAAGACGATACTATTTATGGAAATACTGCATACGATAAATTTGATCTTAAGAGAATACCAGACACCTTCTTAAGTGGTCCAGACATTGTATTGCAAGTTAATAATGTAATTGAAAAGTTTTTCGAACCCAGGGAGATATAGATACATTATATAATGACTGGTGCAACATTGTTACGCAATCTATGTATACAGATGTTCCGTATAAAACTGTTTCTAGCATTACTAATAATAAGAGGTGTAAGAATGGCAAACCATGGTGGTCACCTATATTGACCAATTTATGGAATGAAATGTGTACTGCTGAGCGCAAATGGTTAAGGTGCTGCCATAGAAGTGATAAAGCGCTGCTGAAAGCTGAATTCGTTCGTAGTCGAAAACATTTTGACCGTGAAGTGCAAAGAGCCAAACGGTATTAGTGGTACTCCATGCAAACTGAACTTTTATCTGATTGCAATGTTGATCAGTCAAAGTTTTGGCAGTCAATAGGTAAAATTGGTATTGGACATTGTAAGGGTGCTAGAATACCTATGCAGGTACTATATGAGGATGGTTCAACATCATCTATTTTATCTGATATACTATGTAAATGGAAACATGATTTTAGCTCACTATTTACCAACTTCAGTAACGTTGATATATCTGCTGATGATGATTTTGTTACCGATCAAGGTAATGTACATGTACCATTTAATAATATTCCTTCTGAAGTGTTGAAAAATCACACCACTGTGATGCTGCTACATGTGTTATATAATATTTGCTTTGATAAAGGTATTGTGCCTTCGGTTTGGAATAAATGTATAATCAATCCTATACCTAAATCATCATCCGCTGATGCTAGAGATCCTTTATCTTACAGAGGAATATCTTTGACATGTACCATGTATAAACTGTATTGCAGTATTTTGAATGATAGACTTAGTGCTTGGACTGAAGCTAACGGTATTGTTGTAGATGGGCAAAATGGTTTCCGAAGGAAACGTAGTACAACTGATCACATTTCATCTCTTGTTAATTTGGTTGAAACCAGAAAGAAACTTAAGAAATGTACGTTTACAGCTTTTATTGATTTTCGCAAGGCATATGATTTAATTAATAGATCGAAATTGTGGGAACGGTTACGGGATACTGGTGTGTGCGGGAAAATGCTGAGATCAGGTCTTTGTATTCATCCGTTTCATCATGTATAAGAATTAATTCGTTTACTACTGATTGGTTTGATGTCCAGTGTGGATTACGTCAAGGGTGTGTTTTATCCCCATTACTTTTTAACTTGTATATCAATGACCTTGCATTGTATCTAAAGTCACTCGATGTTGGTATTACAATAGATGACGAAATTGTATGTATACTTTTATATGCCGATGATGTGGTGTTGTTAGCGGAAACTGCACAAGATCGCAGGCACAACCGAACTGTTTATTTAGATGTGGGCAAGAAATATTGAGTGTTGTTGATAGATATAAGTATTTAGGCATTGTCTTACATGAGCATCTTGATTTTAATGTTACAGCTAGAATGGTGGCACAAAGCGCTAGTCGAGCGTTGGGTTTACTTATAGCAAAATGCAAGGTAGTAGGTGGGGTCCCTCATAATGTTTTTACCAAGATGTATGACTCAGTTGTTTGGCCAGTTATCGCTTATGGGTCGTCTGTTTGGGATAATAAATCATTTCCTTGCATAAATGCAGTACATAACCGGGCCATGCGATTCTTCCTTGGTGTTGGAAAGTATACACCAAATGCAGCGGTATCTGGGGAAATGGGCTGGGTCCCGCCTGTAGTTCGGCAATGGAAGACAGTTGCCACTTTTTGGGCCCGTCTATCCCATACAGACACTTCGAGACTGAATAAACGTATTGCAGTATGGTCCTGGTCCAAAGCAGTCCGTTGTAGGAACTGGTTTTATTTTGTCCAGAGACAATTATCCGATTTTAACCTTGATATGTTCTGTAATATAACTGTACCAATATATACTAGATCCTTTGTCCATCAGGTTGAGTCATTGACAATGGATAGGTATATAGCTGAGTGGTCACGTACTATCAATAGTACTGTTGGTACTTCTGGAAGAGGTCGCAACAAACTGAGGGTTTACCGGACATTTAAGCAGGACCATGCAGCTGAACAGTACTGTACAATGATTTTACAATCTAGGCATAGGTCTGCTTTGTGTAAATTTAGGTGTGGGGTTGCTCCTTTTCGAATAGAGACGGATAGATATGAAAATCTTCCGTTAGATGAACGCCACTGTCCATTTTGTCACGTACTTGAGGATGAGATACATGTTATTTTAGATTGTCAAATGTATGCTGACATTAGATTAGATATGTTTGCCAAGGCTATGTTACTCGAACCTAACTTTGTAGACTTGAGTAAAGGTACTCAACTTGAACTGTTGTTCACTAGTCAGCCTTTAGTCAGGCTATGTGCCAAAACCTGTTTTAATATTCTTCAGCGTCATCAGTTTTATCTGTGCAGGTAACTTGATGTATTTATCCATTGTTTTAATTCCTTTTTATGTCTGTCGGTTGGTAGATGCAAATCGGTACTTCTTTGATCATATCAAAGGGGTTAACTGATATTTTAAGTCGTCTTGTAAGACACGTATTGCTTTTTATGTAAATAATGTCCTCTATTGGTATTATTTTCCCTTACCTTTTAGATATTATTCCATGTGTTTATAGCTAATCAGTTTATATTTGATCTGATCAAAGGTAATAACGGTTATTTTAAGGCATTTTTTAAATAAACACGTTTAGTGTACTTTTTCCAAGTCAGGTTTTAACGGAACAGTTATATTGCAGTTCTTTAACATGAGATTAGCTAGAATCACATGGTTTTACTCCCTGTAAATAGATGTTACCTTGTGCAATGATGTATGGTATATTAATCTACAGTCTCCTATAATTCTTTAAAGAATGGCTGTGTACATGTTATGTTGGTTAACAACCTCTGTTTTGTAGCTATTTACGTATGTACATGGATGAGACTTAAATAAATAAATATATACATATGGATCCAAGCTGTCTGACACTTCGTCAGTTGTTTCTTATATGGATACAAGCTTGGTCAGTTGTTTCTTTTATTTTTAACACTAAGTCAATTATTTTTTATAACAATAATCCAAGCTGTTTGACACTTGTCGGTACTTTCTTATAAGGATCGTAAGGATCCAAACTGTTTGACACTCAGTCAATTATTTCTTATAACAATAATCCGAGCTGTTTAACACTTTGTCAGTTGTTTATCATAAGGATACAAGCTGTTTGACACCCATACAGTTGTTTCTCAAAATCAGTATAAAGCAATACAGACTACGAGGGATGTTCCAAAAGTATTGTGTATTGTGGTCTGAAACCTTATAAACTGTTGAAAACGTGCTGTTCGCATTTCATACCCTCAAATTACTCCTTGTATTGAAGAGAATTGCATATTCTCAGTCTATGGATCCATTTTCGGAAAGCGTCACGGTAGATTGATTTTGGTATACTACGGTGGTGCATCAGGGCATTGATGAACAGCAGAACCGAGAGTTTGTCTAGATCGATATCTACGGCCAGAAAGAAAGGACCAGACAGAAGTAACAAGGGCTCCAGAACTGGGTAACAGGGTGGGTGTGGTTACAGAGAAATATCTACGGCCAGAAAGAAAGGACCAGACAGACGTAACAAGGGTGCCAGAACTGGGGAACAAGGTGGGTGTGGTAACAGAGAAATATCTACGGCCAGAAAGAAAGGACCAGACAGAAGTCACATGGGCGCCAGAACTGGGGAACAGGGTGGGTGTGGTAACAGAGAAACTATCTCCGACTTCAAAAACTATAATACAGTAAAACCTATCTATAACGACCACTAAATTGTGTTAATTAGTTGGTATTTAGGACAGGTGGCAGCTTAAAGCAGGGTGAAAGTAAAACAGAACGCTCCTATAGGAGCGTTCTGTTTTACTTTCATCTTGCTTTAAGGAGTCACCTGCATTTAACACAAAATACTTGATGTAATTTAGTGGTCGTTATAGAGAGGTGTTACAGTGCTTTACTGGAGGTGAGCGCTGGAGCATTGTCACGCAACATTCGACATATTTGAAACCTGTGACTGGGAGACGTTTCTGGTAGTTCTTCTTTAATCCTTTCCTCAATGAATATTCATGTAAGAAATAATGACGTCATGAATATTAATTACATTAAAACGTTATAGTACACATGAAACACAGACACAGAAACTTTTTGCCATGACAGAAACTATACAATCACATGTATATAATATCATGAACAAACAGATCAGACCCTGATCAGACGGTTAGGAACAGTCTGGTCTGGATCTTCTCTGTTTGCAAAGGCGTCGAAAGGCGTATTTATGGGGTAAAGGGTTATATTTTCAAGATAACATCATTGTAGCACCTACCAGATACACTTCTACCCTTTGTTACTGGAATCTGTATTGCTATACAGTTGCTGGAGACGAGTAATTATGCCATGCATAACTTTCTTTGAATTCAAACTACGTTTTGCAATGTTTGGCCTTTGGCTCCTGTGGGAGCCGTCTGATCAGGGTCTGCTCTATTTGCTTATAGAATAATATAGATATGATTCTGCAGCTTCTCCCAAGGACAACCCTGCCTATGTTCACATGTCGTGATAAACAATCAGCTAATTGATATTCATGATGTCATTATTTTGTTCATGAATATTAATGAAGTAAAGGATTAAGAATATTTTAAAACGCGTTGCATGTAGAGGTTATCACTATAAGGATTAACCCTTTCCCTGTTCTGTACTTAGGCCAAATTTCAATACCCGCTGTCAATTATTCATTTATAAAGAAATATGGAAGGTGTTACATTATAGACATTTTAGAAAGCAAATTATATTAGCAAACAGAGCAGACCCTGATCAGACGGCTCCTCTAGGAGCCGTCTGATCTGGGTCTACGCTGTTTGCAAATGCTTGAAAACACGTTTATATGAGGGAAAGGATTAAGAGATTAACTAGTGACACGTAGTGACTATCACTATAAGGATTAAGAGTACTTTAAAACAAATGGCACGTAGAAACTATCACTGTAAGGATTAAGACTACTTTAAAACGCGTGGCATGTAGAGGCTATCACTATAAGGATTAAGAATATTTTAAAACTAGTGGCACGTAAAGACGATCACTGTAAGGATTAAGCATATTTTAAAACTAGTGGCACGTAGACACAACAATCACTTTAATGATTAAGCATATTTTAAAACTAGTGACATGTAGAGACAATCACTCTAAGGATTAAGAATATTTTAAAACTAGTGGCGCGTAGAGATTATCACTATAAGGATTAAGAATAGTTTAAAACTTGTGGCATGTAAAGACAATCACTCTAAGGATTAAGAATATCTTAAAATTAATGACACGTGGAGACAATCACTTTAACCCTTTCGGTGCCAGTATTGTCGTCTGCTGGGCATAGTTTCGTTTATTTTTAGTGTAAGTGTGTGCACTTCTTCTATTTTATTTATAAAACAGTAAACAGAGTGTCAAACAGTTTGGATCCTGATGAGACGCCGAGTTACTCGGCGTCATATCTGGATCCAAACTGTTTGCATGTGATATCATTAACTCGTCATTGTGGCATGGAAGGGGTTAAGGATATTATATTCCTTTCTAGTGATGGGTAAACTCATTATTCTATAGAAGATTACTCTTTTCGCCATGACTATTCATGTAGGAAATAATGACATCATGAATATTGATTAGGTTAACTGTCATGGACACAGGAATGTTTGACTATTGGAGAAAGTACAGAATCATATCTTTATTATATCATAAGCAAAAAGAGCAGATCCGGATCAGATGGTTCATACAATAGCTATCTGGTCCGGATCCCCTCTTTTTGCAAAGGCGTAGAAAGGCGTGTTAACCCTTTCCTCCATAAGTACGCCTTTCTACGCCTCTGTAAAAGTCACTTTTTGAAACCATTGTGATAAAAGGAGCATTTGCTCCATAGGAGTAAATGCTCTATTTCTCACAATGGTTTCAGTACTACACAATTCTAGCATTTTCCTTTTCTCTAGTAAATGCTCCTTTTTGGTCGATTTATTCAAACAGGTTGGGTCTAAAAATAGCCTATGTGGGATTGCACATATTCCGTTTTTACCTTAAATATCTGGTTACCAAGTTTTCTCTCGCCATGGGTTTGTAACGCAGAGTGAATCCAATTAGCAATTTGGATAAATTTGAATTAGACTGAAGCACCATCTGGATAAAATTGATTCAGATTGACATAGAGGCAAAATATATAGATCCTAATTACTGCTCCTTCAGGAACGGTTTGATCTGGGTCTGCACTAACTCCCTTTGCCTGTAAATACATTATGCTGTACGAAATGGCACATGACACACCACTAATGGTATAACATCAAGTACTCTCCTTTAGTCAAAGACACGGGAACATTAGCACTAACCCCACTTCGAAATAAAATAATGTCTGCTGAGATTTGGATCTTAGGTAATTTTGACTGCTTCCGACCGAATGAAGCTTTTGAACAAGAGCCGCATGCGGCGCCAACGCTCGTCTTATTTGGTACTTGTCCAGCTAAATTCAATAAAATGAAAACGATGAAGGACCATAACTCAAAAAATTTGAAATCAAGAGTTATGGTTCTTATGTAAGGGCATTCCCATCAATGAGATCTACTTACCTAAGAAGTTTCATGTTGATACCTCTTACACTTTTCGAGTAATGAGCTATATTAAAGTTTTTGCACGCCGATGACGACGACGACAACGACAACGACGACAACGACAACCAACAACGACGACGACCCAGTGATCACAATAGCTCGACTTTTCTTCGAAACAAACGAGCCAAAAATCATTGGCCAAGTGTCAAACAGCATGGATCCTGATGAAATGCCGAGTTTCTCGATATCTGATCTGGATCCAAGCTGTTTGCAAATTAAAGTCAGGTCGCGGATAGCGGCAAAATAGTTTAAAATAGATATACAGTAGAAACCCTCTAATGCGACCACTTAATGAATAAACATGGGTGTCTTTATAAGCAGGTGGTTGCTTAATGCAGGGCAAAAGTAATGCCGAAAGCCCCTCTAGGAGCTTTCGGCATTACTTTTGTCCTGCATTAAGCTACCACCTGCATCTAGCACCCTGAATTATACCTCCTTCAGGTGGTCGCATTAGCGGTGTTTTACTGTAATTGATTTTATTATTGCGTTCCATCTATATGCATTCTTCCCGAAAGTATTTTGTCTTGAGTATTTGAAAGATGTGTAGAACGGATAAAACGTTATAAAAGTTCATAGAATAACAAGAGATGTTTGTTAAGCCTGTACGCCCCCAAATGCCAATCAGACTGTAGATGAAATTAATTTTGACCTTGACGTGCAGTGACTTGGAATCACAGAAGCTATATGCCATTTTGCACATACAAAATGCAAATTTCAAATATAGATTTAGCCATGGATCACTGTCACATTGAATGGATTTTCACTAATACCATTTCATTGGAAAATGTCACATGGGAATTTGAAAGTGTCAGATTATCTTTGTTTAACCTTTTCCCTCATATGAACGCATTTTTACGCATTATCAAATAGAGAAGACCCAGATCTGACGGCTCCATCAGGATCTGCTCTTTTTGTTTTTGACATGATAAAGTTCTGATTCTACAGTTTTTGTCAACGCAAAACCTTCCTTGAAAGTACACATTATAGAAAATCAGTTTATAGACATTCAGGGTTGTCATATTTTCTCACATAAATATTGAACAATGAAAAAGGCAAACTGTCTGATGTGGGCATGTCGCCATGTTCGGTTGTTATCTTTATTTCCCAGACCTAGAGATACGAGAGCTGGCAGCATTCTCCCCGACTTCTAAGCCCAGACTCCAAGTCAGACCCCTTCAGCTAGATTTTAGCCCAGGTTGTATACAAGTTTAGTGGACCAGGAAAACCTATCCATATGCATAACTGATCTGCAATTACTGCTAGTCAATATGCAGATACATGATTGCTTCCTTAACCCTTTCCTTCCTTAACCCTTTCCTTCATAAATACACCTTTCTACGCATCTGTAAAATCCATTTTTTGAAACAAATGTGATAAATATAGGAGTGAATTCTCTATTTATCACAGTGGTTTCAAACTACAACATTCTAAAAAAATCATTTTCTCTAATTAATGCTCCTTTTCTTCATTGTGAAATAATATAGATGTAGTTCTACATTTCTAACGTGGTCAAAAGTCCTGTGGACATGCGCGCTCTTATAAAAGCCTATTTATTGTTCACGATGTCGTCATTTCTGACCTGAATATTCATAGCTTAAAGGGTTAAAATTAGTGAATGCCAATTGGTGAAATCCCCACTTTTGAATTCGGACGGATACTTCCAGCTGGTTTGTTCTAGCAAGATATTTCTGTATCCAAAACTGGTAGTAGTTTCATTTGTACTACGTCCGACACGGTCAAACTTTTGAGAAACTACTGCCCTAGTGTCAAACAGCTTGGCTCGTGATGAGATGCCGAATTACTAGACGTCTCATCTGGACCAAAACTGTTTGCGAATGAGAATCAGGCCAGCGTTAGCGAACGAATGGTTAACCCTTTCACCGCCAATATTGCATAAATGTTTGCACCACGACAAATAGTGCAGTCCCAGATTTTAAGGCGGCGTCTGATCTGGGACTTCACTTTTTGTCTCATTCTCTATTTCTATGCCTATGTTTTATTCTTTGGAAATTTACATCTATTTATCCCATTTCCTTATTGTACCGAATGATTTAACAAAATTGGATATTGCAGACGACACTTATAAATTTAGCGGACGAATGGTTAATAGATCGTTCCATCCAACGGACACCCAGTTGATGGGCTTCAACAATTTGTTCCCGGTGGGTAATTTTCGATTTCTGGACAGAAATTGTTTTAGCCTACATCATTAAGTAATTGACCCGAGAAACCCAGTAAATAACATTATGTCAGCTCGAATTGGGTCAAGAATAGCTCAAGAGAAATATGTCAGTTACATAAGGGTACTTATGTTGTGACTGACTTGCTATACGATATAGCAAAATGGAGAAATGATAGAACTGTTATAGCCCATAATATATGAACTCTGTTCTATAGCACTTTACTGCATGGATAATCATGGCGAACTCAATACATTATGAGTAATAATAATAGTAGTTATTATTATTATCATTATTATTAATATTATTACATTATTATTATCATTTAAGTAGTAGTAGTATTTTATTATTATTATTATTATTATCATCATCATTATTATTATCATTATTATTATTATCATCATCATCATCATCATCATCATCATATCATCATCATCATCATCATCATCATCATCATCATCATCATCATCATCATCATCATCATCATCATCATCATTATTATTATTATTATTATTATTATTATTATTATTATCATAATCATTATTATTATTGTTATTATTATTATTATTATTGTTATTATTATTATTATTATTATTATTATTATTATTATTATTATTATTATTATTATTATTATTATACCACATTTATATAGCACTCTTTTCGCAAGAAAAGTATATTCGCAGTAAGAGTAATAAAAGAAGGGCGTCGAATTAGCCCATAGTTGGCAAAAGAACAACCAACCATATATTATGAACCTTAACTAAACATTTTACTTATAATGTTGTATAAAACAAGGGAATACATAGCTACATGCATATCCAAAGGGTACTGGATCAATTCTAGTTTCTTCTATAGCAAACAGAGCAAATCCTGGTCAGACTGCCCCTAGAGGAGTTACTATGGGCCTACAATGTTTGCAAAGGGTGTCCAAATGCGTTTGAATGGAGAACAGTGTTAACCCTTTATCCCATAAATATCCCTTTCTACGCCTTTGCAAGCAGAGTAGACCCAGATCAGACGGGTCCTGTAGGAGTCGCTTAATCAGGTCTACTCTGTTTGCTAATAGAACTAATTCTACTGTTTCTGCTATGACTAAACATTTCCGTACCATATGCAATTATAACAATTAATTCATGTCATACAATATATTCATGACATCATTATTTCTTACATGAATATTCATGGAGAACAGTGTCAAACTACTGACCGAGTTACCCTAATTTTTCGGACACCCAATGTAACTTTCTATCATTTTGTAAAGCTCAATAAGTCAGTTTGGCACCATTCCAATCATTTAAAAATTAGACTGATATTGTAGCTAGAAGAAAGATCCCGACCAAGCTGGTCCCTATGTGTGTTTGGGTATGACATATCTAAATGTTGCAACATGGACCGTTTGTCCTCGAAAACAAAAGGAGTGCGCTGGAACCTGTCTCAAGCATAGGTGTCTGTCGTGTGCTACCCCACTTCCCGGCCACCCCCCCCCCCCATCCCCCACTTCCCGTCTGCAACCACACAAAAAAGATAGTATTATATATTACATTGATGTGAACAAAAAAAAACAGATTTTTTTAGTTTACTTTTAAATGTTATTTTATGGTATTTTGACAATGTTTTGACATTTTTTAGATTATTTTGGCCAATATTCAATATTTTTCTGTGTGGTTGCAGACAGGAAAGGGGGGTTGCTTTAACACACGACAGACACCTATGGTCTCAAGCGGCCATCAAAATGTCTTATTGTGGGTCTGTAAGCCAGTAGGTGGTAACTTAACTCTTTCGGCGCCAAATTTCTAATTGTCATCTGCAATCCAAGTGTGTTAAATCATTCAATAAAATAAGGAAATGAGATAAATAAATGCAAATTTCAAAGAAATAAAGCACATATATAGAAATAGAGATTGAGACAAATAGTGAAGTCCCTGATCAGACGCCGTCTTGAAAAGGCGGCGTCTGATCTGGGACTGCACTATTTGTCGTGGTGCATTTATGCGACTGTGGTGGTGAAAGGGTTAAATAAGGTCAAACGTAATGCAGAAAACTCATATATAGGAGCGTTCTGCATTACTGTTGTCCTGCATTAAGCAACCATGTGCTTTTGAGACTCCTGTGTTCAATAAATGAATGGCCGCTTAAGACAGATTCTACTTAAATGTCTAAAACAACATAATCAATGGAATATGCATTTATCTAACGAATATGCGTGCCAGAATCCAAATACATTTACAGTGAAACTCCCTCTAATGCGAACACCAAATAAAGGTATGATTTCGGGTCTTTGAGGCAGGGCTTAGATGAGCTTTCTGCATTACTTTTGTCCTGCATTAAGCAACCACCTGTTTATAATGACATCCATGTTTATTCATTAAGTGGTCGCATTAGAGGGGTCCCACTGTATCATGAATATGATTTACCTAATTTTCTTATATCATTATATATAAACATGTGAATACACTACAAACATTATATAGAATCCGATCTTACATATTCTGTACACAAACAGATCATACACTGTTCAGATGCTATAACAGGGGCCATCTGATCTGGGTCTACTCTGTTTGCAACGTTTAGGCGTCAGACGACGTTCCTATCAGGTAAAGAGATATTCTAATGCAACATTTTTGTAACACGCATTCTGATTGGTCCACGTGACAAAATTTGAAGCATATAAACCACCGATATACTGTCGGAAAAATGAATATACTGTCGGAAACCGAATCACTAGAAAATTTACTACGAAATATTCATACGCGCATTCATAGTAAAATTGAATGAATGGGTCTGAATGAACGAAGACACTGGCTGAATGAAATGTCAAATGTTTTCAATTTGCTTGTTTTTTTCAACACACTTTATGGTTGTAGTCAATGTGAGTCTAGCGATTCTACTCAAATATCTATGGCAAAGTCCCACAAGTTGATCCTGAGTCCATTTATTTCACATGTTGATCTAATTCACTGTCCTTGAACAAACGTTTCTCTTCCTCTATTCTGTTTTGATGTGTATGTGGCACCTGCACCCTGTAAATATAAGATTTAAGGTATATAACCATGTAGCTGTGAGATTTATATCCATGCTGAAACTATTTAAGAAGGACCTGACAACACTTAAACATTACCAACCGATCACAGACAATGATCTGAAAACCCAAAAAACTCAGGTTTCCTCTCTGCCATAAATCACAAATCTTTCCAAAGAAAAGTGGTTTGACATAACATTGAATTTCGCTCTTCTTGGTATACATAGAAAACCTAAGATATCTGACAAAAGTAGATACAATTTATGATTCATGCAGGAAACATGTCCTGTAAATCTCTGAAAACATACCTGATAAAACTGCACCCGTGATCGAACCATTTCATTCAGTAACTCAAACGTTCAGTCGATTATGAAGAATCATATACACATCCAGGCCTGTTGGTGAGCGTGTGCTGAACGAAATGATGAAAACAATTTCTGCTGAGGCTTGTTTCGTCAAAAGTTTTAAAACATAAATCACTGTGTCCGAGAGACCGCAATCATGCACTAGCTGTTGGCCTATGCTGGTGTCAAAACCAGGGAAATAATGAAAAAGTCCGGTCGGTCATCAGAATGAAGCCAGTGTCCGAAGCTATAATGCCGACTCGTCCGACAATCAGAAGCGGCAGTATTCTTCAAGGACAGTCCCATAATGAGAATTCGCCCCACCCACTCTAGACCACTCGAGGGCTCGTTGCAAATTCCAAACATGCCTGTAGATTGTCGCTCCTGATAATTTCCATTTGCACGTCCACTATGCCTATCATCATTCTCATCAAATACACCAACCAGCCAAAGTATCTTGAATATGCAACCAGTTCCACATTGCAAACGATTTAAAAATAAATAATTCCGTTGTCCATGTGCACAATTATTGTGGAATTTCGAACAATGTCGAGGTCAAATTTTGGTATATTAAATATAAGCACAATTGCTTGGTTCCGGGAGAACTATTTTCTATGTAAAACTAAATTTGCGACATATAAACCACCGATATACTGCTGCAAATCTTCAAATACGCAACGGTTATCCCCTAAATGAATGTGGTTGTTTCTTGGATGTTTCACGTGATATTGAAGGGAAGTAACTCGAATAACATATTGCAGTGTCAAAATATGCGAGTGCTCTAACTTGCTTTAGTAATCTTATTAAAAGGGATTTTTAATCATGATTTTGATTAAAATGTAGGATCCTTCTGATCAGGTTCTGCTCTGTTTGCTTATGAAATAATATAGATCTGATTTTCCAGTTTCTGCATGAGCTAAATAAGCTTGTGCTTATATGCTTCTATCAAATTTCACCAAATAATGTATAAGTGTCTTAATTTCTTACATGAATATTCACGAAATAATAGATTAAGCCTGACGAGTCAGGCGATGTACTAACTTACCTTTACGATAATGCACACCGATACTATGATGGTATATTTTTGACATCACTTAACCACTTAATAACATGAAAGATTCCTGTTAATATCTCACATAAACACTTAACTAGTGCATTTTCACGAAAACCTTTGCGCTATGTTTGAGATAAATATCTAAAATGTGAATATAACCAGACAGATTTTTTTTCAGCGGCTAGCTGTCTATTTTCATTCTTGTTCTAGTTTTCCACCAATCAGGAACAATGTTACATTGTAATTTGCATATGACCCATTGTGTATTGCGTATTCAATTATGCATATTCATTTCGAGGGGTTAATGCCAGAACTCTCCATCTCTACTTTTTCAAATTTTACAGGAGACACGTTTTACTTTCTAAAATAGATAAAAACATCGGATTTCGAGCCAAAATCAGAAAAAGCATTGACTTTTATGTGCTTTATTATACTATATGTATATTTTTCTATTATAATGAGTAATTGGTTCAAAAAATGAAAAAAATGTTCTGGCTCTCTAAATTCCTCCATTTTTCCATCATTACGTTCTGCCCGAACAGGCTAACGAAATATAGCTTGTTCAGGCAGTGAAGATTTTTGCAGTACAACATCACTTTACACGTGCCAGAACAGGCCAACTGTCGATAGCGATTTTTGGCGAAAACGAAACGTAACAATAAAATACTCCAATTGCCTGCCAGAACATACCAATTAAAGATGGCCTGTTTTGACTGGACTGACAATTGTTTTTGATGTAACGAAAATGTATATAAAAGGGTCTTAAGTGTCGGTGGACAGTTTTGGCAGACATAATTTTATTGCAAACGAACCAATCTAGGATCAAAAAGGGCTATCTCTGTATGTTAAAAGTGCGTTTAGTTTTCATCTAGCTGAAAATAATACAGAAGCATAAAGTGTAAAAGTCAAAAACACCATAGGTACTGCAATTATCCCTTTACCTGATTTGTATTTATGCAAAGTCTGCCTATCATGCATATTTAAGTAGTTTTGTCTATTGTTTTCTTTTGTCTAACATAAGAATTTTTATTGATGTAAGCAGTTATGAAAAGTCCAGGCAACAATGTTATACAAAACAGAGCAGACCCATGATCATGCAATTCCTGTCTCATCTCGGTCTACTCTATTTGCGAATGCATGAAAATGCATATTATATAAAGTAAATGATTAGCCAAGTTTAACTGTAAACGACCGATAGAAACAATGTGTCTTGTTTGTGATTAATTATTACAGCAGGAACCATGCAACAGCGCTTTTATATAATTT
Source organism: Azorinus chamasolen (assembly GCA_963576725.1). NCBI lineage: Eukaryota > Metazoa > Mollusca > Bivalvia > Cardiida > Solecurtidae > Azorinus > Azorinus chamasolen. The sequence continues at coordinate 62,841,153 of OY755253.1, read as the reverse complement.
GCAGCAAACTCCTATCCTTCCCCATATCATTTAAAGCCCGATTACTGTCTTACCCTAAGGGAAATAACACAGGCAAACAGTGTTGATCCACATGATACTCCGAGTAACTGTGCATCTCATTCGAATCAATGGTGTTTGGCACTCGAACAATAATTTTACAATTATAATTAAATTAAGCTATATACGGGAGTAGACAAAATATTGCTTTTTTCCTTGGTGTTGATTTTTCTTGATGGCGATGTGCTATCTTGAGGAACACTCTTGCATTGATATTACCGAATAGGTACCGCTTCTCTCTTCACATCTTATGCATACAATCGTCATTGCAGTGTTTTCTCTTTGTATTGCAGAAATCACAACACTAGCATCATCATGTTCAAACACCCCTGGGATAGACACATAAGCTAGTGTAATGTCATTTTCTGCTCCAGTTTCCCTTTGGTAACTTTCAAGCGGGAACATCCTGATAATCGGTTGTTCGTCTTTTTTTATGTAAATGACATTTCGCCTGGACTAACGAGAGACAATCTGCCACATTACTTGTCAAGTAACCTTCCTGTCTTTGCTTTTCAATTTCTTTAAGATATTCCGTGACAAATGCTTCTTCATTATCTGGTTGTGTTCATGACAAACCAGATGTAATCTTCTAAACTATCACCAATAGTCTTGCACAAGTGACTTCTAAGCATACTTGCTGTCATATTAAGTTGTTTCCCACATCCTTCAAAAAAGCAACCTCCGTAAGGGCGTACCTGTTCCCATGTTAAACCATTCGCCCACAACACAGCCTTAGTTATTTCAGTTTCCTTTTAAAATATTTGCTTTTGGGATTCAGCATCCTTTGCACTTTTTTGTAGTACATCATGAATGACATTTGTTCTTGCGTTACTTTCTCTTTTGTATAATTTTCACTGTTTTGTGCCAGATCCTTTTGAATGTTTTTTCACGCTTTGATTTCTTTCTCGACTTTTTGTTAAAAGTAAATGTTCACATTCACTATCTATAGACTTTACGGCGTCTTGCAGCGGATCAGAGTTCATCCTCAGACTCGTTTTCTGCGACATTCTTTTCCAAACGTGAAGTGTGTTGTAATGACTCAATGGAACATCTTCATCTGAACTAGAAGAATTTAGATACCGGGGTACTTCAACTTTTGTCGAGTTTTTCATATCTTTGTCCGATTACTTTTGTTGAGTTTTTCTTTTCTTTGACCTATTCTTTCTAAATTTTCTCACTTGATCATGTAATTCGCATATTCCCCTTACTCCGTATTCAGACTTGTTTTCACTTTGGTTTTGTTCATAGTTAAGTGTGTCTGTATCATTTACACATGTACTTGTTACTTTTTCATGTTGTGTGTTATTTTCTGAGTGATACTATAATTTCAAAGTTTGGCCATCTGATTTGTCTTGTTGAGTTTTATTTTCTTTTACGCACTGATTTTCACTCTGCTTCTGTTGTTTTAACTCATTTTCTTCTATTGTGTCTGTCATATCACTTTCCCGCGAATCATTTACTTTCTAATGTTGTGAATCGATTTGTATAATACCGTCTGGTGTTTCTTAGTTTTCGTGTTGAAAGTTAGTTCATTTGGCACCATCTATTGTCTCAATCTCATTTATTTCTGCTTGATGCACACGTTCTTCATTCACACATTCTGGTGTTTCACTGTGGTCATTTTCATCCCTATTTTCATGTTTAAAGTTTGTTTCTTGCACGGTGTCTGTTGTTTCACTATGTCCACCATCGTCCATATATTCAGTGTGCAAGTTCATTTCTTTCAAAGCATCTGTTGTTCCGTTGTTTTCATTTACAACATTTTTTTCTCTCCTTGTCTGTTGCTTTCTTTCATATTTTCTTCTGTTTCACCATGTCCTTTTACATAAATTTCTTCTTGTTGCACGTTACTTTCTGTTGAATATTCTGCTGTTTCATGGTCTTTTATTCTCAATCAAACTTTCATTTGCGTTCCTTTCTTGCACACCCTCTGCTGATTCATTGTGTTCTTTTTAAGCAGTGTCTCTTTTTGAACGTTTATTTCATCTACACTTTCTGTTGCTTCACCATGGACCACTACATCCAGATTTTCTTCAAGTAGATCTATTTCCTTCACACTTTCTGATATTTCACTGTGTTCATTGTCTTTGAACATTTGTGTTGCGTGGTTGTCATGCTCTTGATATTGGTCAGTTTTATCTTTATTAACCTTAGTGTGATTCTTTTTCCTGTTTATTCTGTAACTCAAACTCCACCATACCGTTTGTGTAATTTTCTTCTGCTAGTCCATGTACTACATGAGCTGTGGCGTGTTCTCGCACATCATTACTTGTTGTATTGTTGTTATCAACCTGTCTCGAGTAACATTGTTTTTGAAACTATTGTTACTGTTTCATCCTCAATCCACTTCCATCTGAAAAATAATGTTTTATGCCATCTAAATATGTGTTAACATCAAACATGGCCTTGACTTTTAACCAAAGACTATATAGTTTAGTAATCGCCTTTTTAATGCTAACAATGTACTTATATAATTATGTCATACCTAGTATTTGGAATAAATTTATTACAACCTAATTGTAAAATGCCAAACACACCAAAGAATAATACAAACCCTACAATTTGGAAAGTGAACATTGAAAAAACCCCAACACAGTTTGCTCTTTGATGAGCGTTTGACCATTACATGTAACACTCAATAATTCTTACAATATAAAACTGGTATACATGTATAGTTTACGTTTTGCATCTAACTATATACTAGAAAAATTCTTACCTTTAATTATTTATGTAAGCCTCCACGTAAAGTCATATCTTCCACAAAAACAAGCGTTTATATGATAATCTGAAGTACTTTCCAAGGGTATACTAGCCAGTTATCATCACCAAATTAAGAAAAGAATGCATTGATATCACATGCCAGAACAGGCTGTAACTAGATATCTTGTTTATGATACAGAATTAAGATCCGCATGGTGCTGAAACATGCGTACAAGAACTGGCTATTCTAAAATAGCGGGTTCTTGCGTGAAGAAAATATTTGTAAGAAGAAAATTTTAGCGGCTATCTTTTAATAGCTAGTTTTGGTCCCATTGCTTTTTGAATATTTTGTACAGATGTGCTCTGCCAGAAAAGGATAACTGTTCGTGGAATGTTTTGGCAGTACAGAAAATCATTTTATCTGCAAGTTAGCCTTATGCCAAAAGATGCTATTGACAGATGGCACGTTCTGGCTCAGTAAAACTGTGCATAAAGCGTAAGGTTAAGGGGGCTATTGAAAGATGGTCTGTTCTGGCAGAACACTTTTATAGCGTTATGTAATAGCTAGTTTGGATCCTGATCAATAAGTATGGAAAGAAACACCATCTGATGATGGGGAAAAGAGCATAATATGCAGAAGACAAAATTATATCAGAATATGTAAAAAAGTGAAAATCGTAAAATTGGCTAGTTAGCGAGTTCTGGCATTAACCCCTCGATTTAGTCTATGTGTTGCATAATTTTATTTTAAAATTGCCAAACATCTAGGATCCTGATCACAGACCGACACACATAGTGTACAGCTGGCAATTAGGTCACGATAACCTGCATGACAGTTGAAAACATGGTTTGTTGCGATGGCAAATACAGTGGTAAATTGCATGTAGAACGGAAACATATTTAAGTGAAACAAGCGTCTGTGTATGTAACTTGTTAAATACATGTAAATTAACTCATTACCTCATAGGCATTTTTTCAGCTCAAAATCTTGTCCGCTCAATAACTTGACGATAGTGTGTGTGCTGTCTTCATACTTAGTAGGGTGATTGTTCATGGCAAGTAGATGACCCCTATTGATTTTGAGGTCAGTTGATAAAAGGTCAAGGTCACAGTGACCATCAACTCAAAGATAATTGTTCGCTTAATATCTTGAGCCGCCCCCAAATGGACTATTCCAAACTTCAAACAAGGCAAGCTAAAATGAGCTTATAGTGAATATTTAGCGACTTTTCCAAACAAAAGTGTAACATGACAAACAGTGCAGATCCTGATGAGGGGGCTCCTCTATGAGCATTCTCACCTGGGTATTCTGTTTGCAAAGGATATTAGTGACTAGGCAAACAGGGCATTTTAACTCAGAATCCAACGACCATATATCGGACTTCTGTAAATACAACAGGAAGGGTATGGGACTTTCAGAATCCGAAGACCTTATGTCGGACTTCTGTTGTAAAAAGACACCAATTTGAAATAAAGGCGTCTGGGTTGACATTGTGTCATTTGAAATCCCACTTTTCACATTACTGAACACTGTAAATCTATTCATTTTATGCTTGGAGATTTCATGAAAAGTGGGTCTGTATAATTTACATATTAGGTATGTACGTTCACACGTCGTTGTTGCTTTTCACACCTTTGTAGCGTATAAATAGAACCATGTAACCCTTTTATATTGGGACCCAAGCTATAGCGTAGGGGAAAGAGCTGCGACTATGAAGCCGGAGTTCCATGGTTCTAATCCCGTCAAAACCAAATGTAAATTGAAAAAGTATATTTTTTTTTATTCGTGTTCTTTTCTCTAAATACATTTTATCGCAAACAAACTGGAAAACATAAGCCTGCCTCTTGAAACTTGCTATGGACTTTTCAAAGCATTATGCTATATTAACATACAGTCCTGGTGTCAATAGTATACATTTCGATGAAACTTAGAGGTAGAATCCAGCATTTATGCTAGGACAACTATGAATTCAAAAGTACCATGTTCAATTTAAAAGTGTCACCTGCTCAATCGTGTGCGTATTGCGTATTCAATTATGCATATTCAATTAGTCTGTTTTGCAAAATGTTATTTTAAAATTGTCAGACATCTAAGATTATGATCACACACCCACACACACACAATGTACAACTGGCAATTAGGTCACGATAACCTGCATAACGGTTGAAAACATGGTTTGTTTCAAAAGGAAATACTTCTGAGTTCAAACTGACTATAAAACAATTCCCTGAGATTTGAACAATAATTACATCCTCAAAAACAATAGTTTAAAAAGTACATGTATATAGACACAGATCGCAAATGGAACGCATCCATGTAGGAAACTTGATTTGAAAAGTCTAAGAATGTCTAGATCTGGGGCTTTACCTTAGTTGGGCATCAAGTTTTTATGAAATTTTGGGCACCTTGAATTCTTGGATTTTCCAACCACGTGTACGCACGTGTGTACGTGTATGTAGCCAGTCATGCTCCTGGAACGTCTATTTAGAAGGGATGCATTGAACTTAGTTGCCTCTAACTTTTCTGTTATGATTGTTGCATTGGAGACGAGATAAAACCTTGCCAAACCCAACTGTTAGTAAAGAAAAAATAAGAAAGTTTGCTTGCATTGGTGTACGTATGTGTGTATATGCATGCAGTTAAATTGGTATTGTCCTGTTTTATTAACCTGTCAAAATTTAAATAATTATACCCTTGCTGAACATGCCATATATAGCTTCGGTTGATATCGATTGTTTCCGCTATTTTTTTCTTTTCTGGAGTTGTTGTTGTTGTTGGGGCATAGCTTGCGAAGGGCACCTGTGCTCCGAACGTACTGACATTTTCCGTCGGTCATCCACAGACGTCTCAGCGGTGCTGTTATGGTTGTTTGCATTTCATGTAGAAGTTAATAGTGATTTCCTATAAAAGTTACTCGACATTTTTCAATATTTTTTTCTTTTTCTACTCCACGTTCACTTATTCTTTTTATACATTATAATCGCCTAAAAACAAAATATGCAGTCACACCAAGGCTTCAACTCATTGCAGTATGTTTATTAAATAGCATCGCCTCCGAATTCACTAACAAAAAGACACAACCATAAAGTATATTGAATGAAATAGTTGATCTACCTTTTGTTTAAGTCATGTCCGTTGCACGCCAATCTGCTTGTATAATAATAACCAACCTTCATAGATCTAGTTCCCTGTACTATCAAATCTCCAAACATTGAATTTAATATAGCAGAGATTTAATACCATTATTTTTTGTACATTATGTCAATTTATTAATGCTGCTGAATATCTTTTTTAAAGATATTTCTTCTTTATGATAATGCTTTAAACTGCCACCATTTAAGTAATATTTTAACTAGTTATTTATCACGAAAACAGATATTTATTTTGTTACCACTTATCTAAAATAAGACATTTGTATTCGGATGACTACGGCAGTGGCCCATTAATGTGCTAGGACATAGATGTAGAACTTATTTTGGGTAAGTTAACTCATTCTCCCCTAGGCTATTTTTTAGACCCAACCTCTTTTGAATTAATCTACCGAAAAGGAGCATTAACTATAGAAAAGGTGAATTTTATAATTGTGTAGGTTTGAAACCATTGTAATGAACAGAGCATTTGCTCCTATGGAGCAAATGCTCTATTTATCACAATGGTTTCAGAAAGTGACTTTTACAGAGGCGACAAAATGCGTCACTAGGAGGGAATGTGTTAACAAGAGGGTTTTCAAGAAAAGTTTCGTGTTATTTATATCATGTGATAGCATTGTATAATACTAACATGTCATGTGACAAGATAAGATACTTATCAGATGTTCATGAAAATGTATTCACTTTGCACTTATTAGGTAATTGTGTGAGATACCGGTATTAGCTGGAAACTTTTGATGAAAGCTAAATGGTGTCAGAAATATGTCACGATACCATGTTAGGTTGTCCCTAGCATAAGTAGCTAGTCATGCATTTGTATTCAAGTGTTGAAGATCATTGCACGAACGACCGCTCTGCGCCACGTGGCTTTGCTATAAAAAAAATTCCATATACCTGCCATGAAACAATTTGTACTGCTCCATGCAACATTATCTCGTGCGGACAACAGTACGTCTAGATCAGTGAGCGCTTATTAAATTGTGTGCGTGACGTCAACGACTGACGTCATCTGACGCTTGCAATTTGATCAACAGACGTAATTTTGACAGTTGTTTCTGTTTTTGCTTATATTTTTAGAAATGTCGCGTTTTTCGACTATTTCGGAGGAGGATCTGTCAAGATTGGTCTGTGAAAAGGACTTCGCCAGTACTTAACGTGTAATAAATAGAAGTGGAAAGCTGTTCCGCGATTTTTAAGCACCGAGTATAATTTTTGTTTCAAACTGTTTGTTGTTGTCATTGAATAAATGTTTTTTGCTGACGAAATTGATAGTGTTGTTCGGAATAATAAATGAATACCGGTATCTCATCCTATGGAGAGCGACAGCACGTATTGTCAACCCTCGGTATGGTAATGTACAATCATACCGAGGGTTGACAATACGTGCTGTCGCTCTCCATAGGGTGTGATATTTATATATATTTATTAAATATTAACCATTGACTCCATAGATACGCTCCTGTAGGAGCCTCCCGATCTGGGTCTGCTGTGTTTGCTTATGAAATGATATAGATAATACAGTCTCTGCCATGATAAACAACCCCCTTGTTTATAATACCATTTTAACGCCAGTTAATTAACTCTTTCGGCGCCAATGTCGCCTGTTGGCACCATTGAAAACAGTGCAGTCCCAGGTCAGATGCCGCCTTTTCAAGGGGGCATCTGACCTGGGACTTCACTGTTTTCTGTATTATTTTAGCCCAAACATACAGGTTTTTAAAAACAAATGTTTTACTAATATGCCTTTATTATTTAGTTTAGAATTATATTTAATGAAATTATTATTGCAGACGACACTTTTAAATTTGGCGCCAAAAGAGTTAATACATTTTTCTTGCAATATTCATTGAGTAAAGGGTTAAATTTGCTACTATTCTACTTGTATTATTCTAACCCTTCACTCCATGACTACGCATTTCTACGCATTTGCAAACAGAGTAGATCCAGATCATACGGCTTCTGTAGGGGCCGTCTGATCAGGGTATGTTCTGTTTGCTTATAATATAATATAGATCTACATGTATATAATTGTAACATTTCTGCAATGGCCAAATTTTCCAGTGTACATGTATTATTATAACAATTAAAGTAATTAATATTCATGGTGTCATTATTTCTTTCATGAATATTCATTCAGAAGGGGGTTAAATTACCCACTTCCTCTATCACCACATCTGGCATTTAATCATTAACTATATTTACATAGTAATTAAAACTCTTCTCTTATCTTTGATTCTAATACATGTAACATCTTACATGACTGTCCATATCCCTCGCTTGCCTTGAACCTTTCCTTCATATAAACGTGTTTTCACCTGCCTTATATTACTAATCATACATCTGTATTTACATAATAATTAAAACTCTTGTTTTATCTCTCATTCTACATGAAGTATCGCACATGACTCTCCCTCTCCTTCGCTCGCCTCAAACCAATAACCATATCTACATAACAATTACAGCTCTTGTTTTATCTCTGATTGACCCCTGTTACACTATCATCACTATCAGTATTAGGAATACGAGGTTTGTGCATACTACATGTATAATCTATACTTATTTGCTCTAGCTGCAACATACACCGTGCTTTGTTCGCACCAGGTTTTATGTCGCTTTAACCCTTTCCCTGTTCTATATTTAGTCCAAATTTCAATACCTACTGAATATTTATGGACAAAATAGGAGCCGTCTGATCTGGGTCTGCTCTGTTTGCTTATGAAATAATATAGATCTGATTTTTCAGTTTCTCCTTTGGCAAAAATTGATTGTGTTTATATGCCATTTTAAAGAATATTCTAATTAATATTCATGATGTCATTATTTCTGTTATGAATATGCATAGGGAACGTGTCTATATACATGTATGTCTATATCTCTCTATATATGTCTGTCTGTCTACTCCCCTCTCTAACTCCCTCCCTCCCTCCCTCCCTCCGTACCTCCTTCCCTACCTCCCTCCCTCTGCCTGCCTGCCTGCCTGCCTACCTACCTACCTACCTACCTACCTGCCTACCTACCTACCTACCTACCTACCGACTGCCTGCCCTACCGACTGCCTGCCTACCTACCTACCTACCTACCTACCTACCTACCTACCTACCCCTACCTACCTACCTACCTACCTACCTACCTACCTACCTACCTACCTACCTACCTACCTACCTACCTACCTACCTACCTACCTACCTACCTACCTACCTACCTACCTACCTACCTACCTACCTACCTACCTACCTACCTACCTTCCTACCTACCTACCTACCTACCTACTATTTGTATTTATGCATTTTTGTTTCTTTTACTTTTCAATTTATTTCTCATAAGACGTCTACTTTGTTAATGTTGATCCATCTGTCATGTTCATTTATCTATCATTCATACGTCTGTCTGTTTGTCTTCCTTTCAAGATATCAATGTATGATTCTAACAGACAAAACTTCATTCAGCCGTTTTACCTGACAGAGACGTCTTTCCACGCCTCGCAAACAGACTCTACCTAAATCAGACAGGTCTTATAAACCCGCCTGATCAGGGTCTGCTCGGTTTGCTTTGAAATCGTAATAGCTCTGACTCTATAATTTTTACCAATACCAAGCAAACTGTGTCATTAAAAAACATCAGCTAATACATATTCAAGATGTAATTAACCCTTTCCCTCTTATAAACTTGTTTTCACACATTTGCAAACAGGGTAGACCCAGATCAGACGGCTCCTAGAGGAGCCGTCTGATCAGGGTCTGCTCTGTTTGCTCATAGAATTTGATAGATCTGTATCTTTACTTTCTAAAACGGCTACATTTTCCTCCTTCCATATTTCAGTATAAATATTCAGTAGGTATTGAAATGTGTAACAAACATACAACAGGGAACGGGGTAATTCATACATTTGTATTGCACATGGAAACGGTAAACACTCTGCTCCATAAATATGCCTTTCTACGCCTGTGCAAACAGAGAAGACCCAGATCAGACGGCTTCAGTAGAAGCCGTCTGATCAGGGTCTGTTCTGTTTGCGTTTGATATTATATAGATCTGAGTCTTCATTGTTCACCAAGATAAAACATATTGTGTTCATGTACCATATTAAAACTTATTACAGTAAAACCCCGCTAATGCGACCACCAAAAAGGGGCATACTTCTGGGTGGCAGAGCCAGGTGGTAGCTTAATGCAGGACGAAAGTTATGCAGAAAGCTCCTATAGGAGCTTTCTGCATAACTTTCGTCCTGCATTAAGCAACCACCTGCTTTAAACGACACCAGTGGCTGTTTATTAAGTGGTCGCATTAGCGGGGTTTTACTGTATATAGAAGAATAGATAAATGGTTAATCCTCTCCCTCATACAGTTGAACTTCGATATCTCGAACTTCAAGGGACCATACAAATCAGTTCGAGATAACAGAGGTTCGAGTAATCCGATTTCTAATCTGACCAATATCTCAAGTTCACAGCTTAATGTAGGTCTAAAGATGACAGCTTAATTCTGGTGTAAAGTAATGCCGAAAGCCCCTACAGGAGCTTTCAGCATTACTTTCGACCTACATTAAGCTGTGACATGTGTTTCTAGATATGTGTAGTGATACATTTTAGAACAACTTTGTACTGTAAATTTTGAAAGGACCGAACGTTTATTTCGAGTTATCCCGAAGTTCGAGTTATCCGAGTTCGAGATATCGAAGTTCAACTGTATTTATAAACGTATTTCACACATTTGCAAACAGAGAATGCCCAGACCAGACGGTTTCTGTAGGAGCCGTCTGATCAGGGTCTGCTCTGTTCGCTTATGTAATTATATATATATCTGATTCTGCACAGTTTACCAAGGTAAAATAAACACTGCGTTCATGTACAATTATAAAAACTTATTATATTAGCCATTTTTCTCATACATACTGTTTATTTATGTCATCAAACATAAAAATCTACGCCCCCCCCCTTCCAAAAACATTCTAACCCCCCCCCCCCCCACCCAAATCTGAAAGTCTGGACCCGCACCTATGCTGTGTTTGCTTATGGTATGATATAGATCTGATTCTTCACTTATTGCTAAGGCCAACAATACTGTATCCATGTACCATTATAAAACGTCAGCTAATAAATATACATGATGTCGTTATTTCCTATATACATGTAGATACTGATAACCGGTAAATGGTTAAAGGTTGTAGGTCTAAGTGATATCACCGACAATCACCGTTACATCGAACTGTCCTAACTTGTCCATACTACAACTTACCACCCTTGAGATTAACCTTTAGCCTGCTGTGGGCGGATGAGTGACTACCTATGCAAACAGTTTGGATCCAGATGAGACGCCAAGTAACTTGGCGTCTCATCAGGGTCCAAACTGTTTGTTACTGTGACTTTCGTGAAACAAAAAATGGAAAAAATAAAATTGGAAAATTGTAGCAGACGACGAAGATTGCAGACGACAAAATTTGGCAGCGCAAGAGTTAAGCCCCTTTAGCCTTTTAACGTGTGAGTATCTATGTAAGATATAAATAATGATATCATACATATTCAACACATCCATGTTTATCCCTTCTCTTGCTGAATTTTAAAATACATTTCTCCTTCTTTACCCATGCCCTGTTGTATAATTACATAGATCTGCACTGTGTACAAGTATTTCGCTGTGCAATCACTGCTGTGGAGTGCACTGGTTGCACAATCAACTTGTAAATAGTGCTGACCCTGATGAGATAGCTCCTGCAGGAGCTGTCTCATCTGGGTCTTCACTATTTACAGGTAGGTATATTGACGTGAATAGCAAGTGAAGGGTTAAAATAGTACAGCTGAACTTCGATATCTCGAACTCGGATAACACGAACTTCGGGTTAGCTCAAAATAAAAGTTCTATCCTTCTAAATTTTACAATACAGAATTGTTCTAAAATGCATCACTACGTATATATAGAAACACATGTGACAGCTTTATGCAGATCTAAAGTAATGCTGAAAGCCCTTACAAAAACGTACAGCATTACTTTAGACCCATATTAACCTGTAAACTTGAAATAAATTAGATCTGATCATCTGTTATCATGAAGTAATTTGTACGGTCCCCTGAAGTTCAAGATTTAGAAATTAAACGGATTCTAATCTGCATTGTTTGCAAATGCGGACTACAAAATGTGTATCTAGCAGGTAAAGAGTTAACCCATTACCTCATTGGCTATTTTTAGATACAACCACTTTCAATAATTCTACCGAAAATGAGCATTAACTAGAGAAAAGGAAACTTTTAGATTTTTGTAGTTTGAAACCACTGTGATAAATAGAGCATTTGCTCCTATAGGAGCAAATGCTCTATTTATCACATTGGTTTCAACAGGTGATTTTTACAGAGGCGTAGAAATGCGTATTTATGGAGGAAAGGGTTAAGTTATAGATAGGTTCCTATAAGTACTTTTTTTTTATTTTTTAACCCTTTCCTCCATAAATACACCTTTCTACGCCTCTGTAATAACCACTTCTTGAAACCATTGTGATAAATAGAGCATTTGCTCCTATAAGAGCAAATGCTCTATTTATCACAATGGTTTCAAATTATGAAGTTCTAAAATTTTACTTTTCTGTAGTAAATTCTCCTTTAGGGGTAGATTCATTCAAAGAGGTTGTGTCTAAAATTAGCATATGGAGGAAAGGGTTAAACAGATAAGACACGGCGTAAAGTGGTGTGTCTTCATAATACAAACTATTTTACACTCTGATAAAACTAATAACCTGTCGTCAGCGGCCATTAAAGGGGTCTAATTATGAGTCAGTAATGTAGGTGTTAGCTTAACACAGTTCCTCCTAGTGACGTGTTTTGGCGTCTCTGTAAAAGTCACATTTAGGAACCATTGTGATAAATAGAGCATTTGCTCCATAGGAACAAATGCTCTTTTTTATCACAGTGGTTTCTAAACTACACAATTCTAAAGTTTTCCTTTTCTCTAGTAAATGCTCCTTTTCGGTAGATTAATTCAACCAGTTTGGGTCTAAATATAGTCTAGGAGGGAATGAGTTAATACAGGTCAAAAGTAATGCAGAAAGTTCCTATAAGAGATTTCTGCATTAATTTACCATGCTTTAAGCAACCACGTGCTTTATTAAGACTCCTATAGTATAATAATAATAATAATAATAATTAAAGACTTTATTTAACGAGAGTACTCATTTGGTTATAACTTATAACCCATCTTCCATGATGCCCTCAAAAATATATTCAGTAAATGAATGGCCGCTTAAGATTCTACTGTAGAAGGGAACCTGGAGAATTGTAGCTGACACACATATTTTCATAATAATGATAGCTGACACACATATTTTCATATAATTATAGCTGACACACATATTTTCATAATTATGATAGCTGACACACATATTTTCATAATTATTATAGCTGTTTAGTGTGCATAGTTATATACTATCATTTTATCAGTGCAATGGATCCTCTCCAGGACAGTCAAGTATTGACTTTAACAGCAGTAGGTTGCTCAACCTGTAATCCATGAATATTCATGAAAGAAATGAACCCATAACCTCATATGCTATTTTTAGATCCAACCACTTTGAATTAATCTACCGAAAAGGAGCATTAACTAGAGAAAATGACACTTTTAGAATTCTGTAGTTTGAAACCATTGTGATAAATAGAGCATTTGCTCCTATAGGAGCAAATGCTCTATTTATCACAATGGTTTCAACAGAAATGTCAAAATGCGTCAATATGAGGGAATGGGTTAATGGTGTATTTATGGAGTAAAGGGTTAACCCTTTCCCTGTTCAATATTCATGTAAGAAGTAATGACATCATGAATATTTATCAGCTGGTTTTTTTTATAATGGCACGTGTACACAGGATGTTTGGTATCGGTAGAACTATAATGATTTCAGAAGCAAACAGCGTAGGCCCTGATCAGACATATCCTATATAAGCCGTCTGATCTGGGGCTACTCTGTTTGCAAAGGCGTGAAAAATGAAGTAAATGCCGAACGAGCCTAACACAGGCAAGCGCATCTGTCTGAACAAAAAGGCCATGGTAAAAACTGAATAATCAAATATATATGTTTTCAGAAGCAAACAGAATATAATCTGATCAGACGGATCTTACAGGAGTGGTCTGATCTGAGTCTACTCTGTTTACAAAAGGCGTTTCTATCTAATAAAGGGCTGATTATGTAGCAGCCCGGAAACAATTAGCCGAGACAAACACGTAGGTGTTTCGTTACAGTGCTTATTTGCATCGACTTCACTATACTGTAGAATCTGTCTTAAGCGGCCATTCATTTATTAAACATACGAGGCTTAAGAAGCAGGTGGTTGCTTGATGCATGGCAAAAGTAATGCAGACAGGAGCTTTCTGCATTATTTTTGCCCTGCATTAAGCTTCCACCTGTCTTACAGACCCATAATAAGACCTCTCTTTGATGGCCACTTAAGACAGGTTCTACTGCATACACGCCACTCCTAGGCTCCTATTTCCAGTCTGTGACTCTGGGAATATGTAGTTATAATTATATTTATAATAAGTATCATTTATTTAAAATAACTACACTCATTGAATTTAGAGAATTCAAGAAACTTACGAATGTTCGTGGTTTTCTCCAAAGGAAATTTATGCATATAGGTCCTAGAAATCTTGTAGACCACTGCAGCTTTTTGAGCATTAAGAATGCTTAAATTCTCAAATCGCATTTTTTCGATATTTCTCATTAATTATCTGATCCACAGATCATAAAAAATGGACCCTGGCTACATTCCGGAAATAATTAACGGTTGCTAGTCTGGTTCATTATAGTTTGCAAAGCCAAGACGACATTTGTGTAATAAGAGGTTATACATACATACTTCACACCAGCAGGTGTTAAGTGCTTGTGTGGCTGCCGTAAAAAGTCGCCCCGTACTTCATTCTCAATGTTGTTATATTTTCTGGTCCTTCGGGATCATTAGTTTTGATGGATTAGTTTTGAAAAATGAATACTGCTTAAGCCGGTGCTAGGGGGCGTGAGTAGTGTTGCACTTTTAATTACTACTCATGAACAGACTCAATAAAACCGAGTCTGCAATTTTCTCTTTTTGCATTTCTACTTTTGCTTTTGAAGGATCAACCATTTTCAGAATATAATTATGTACTTCACAACAGCGGATGTTAAGTGCTTGTGTGGCTGCCGTAAAAGTCGCCCCGTACTTCATTCTCAGTGTTGTTATATTTTCCATTAGTTTTGATGGATTAGTTTTGAAAATTGAATACTGCTTAAGCCGGTGCTAGGGGGCGTGAGTAGTGCTGCACTTTAAATTACTACTCATGAACAGACTCAATAAAACCGAGTCTGCAATTTTCTCTTTTTGCATTTCTACTTTTGCTTTTGAAGGATCAACCATTTTCAGAATATACATTTATTTTGCTGAAGCTCGCATGCATCTGATTGGTCAGATTTTGAGTGAAGACTAAAGGTTAATCTTTACCCTATTGCATATTCATGTCATGAATATTTATTAGCCAAACTTTTATAATGACATAATATATATACATGGTGTTTTTGGTACTGGCAGAAACGTTAGAGTCATGTATATTATAATTTCATACGTTAATGGAGCATACCCTGATCAGACGGCTCCAGCAAGGTTTGAAAAGGCGTTTATATGAAGGAAAGGGTTAAACAATTATCAAACGACTATAGACCACATTTTATCAGCAACTGCTCCCTGTATCAGTATTTGTAAAACCCTGTGCCTGCTATCCGTAACCAGACTCGCATTTACAAACAGCTTGGATCCAGATGAGACGCCGAGTAATTCGGCGTCTCATCAGGATCCAAGCTGTTTGACACTCGGTCAATATTTAATCAAATATTGATTTAATCGGAAGTAGTCACAAACGAACATATTCACATTTGAGCAGTCCTTATTGTTTTACAACAGAGTAAGGGCTAACCAAGATAATTAGCTCGTATACGTACACTTGAGATGGGATCAGGGTTCGCGGGTCAGAGGTCGCCGTGACTGGTTTTGACTGTAATCACGTGCTATATACGCCCCCTTCCCATCTCGTAATAAGGACGACGGACAGCAAAGAAGGGGACAGAAAGATCTGGACACCCCTCCTGTCTGTCATCGGGAGGGGTGGGTGAAATATTAACAGAATTTAGCTTCTGATATTTAAAATAATTGTGTTTATATGCAAAAAAAAGTATTATAATAGAAAACATGGAAGTCGTAACGAAGTGGAGATATAGTCGTCACTTTCCTAATTTCAAGGATGGAACAATACTACCAAAAGGAAACATACACATAAGAAAACATGGCCAAGTGGAAGAAACTCTAGGTAAGATCTTCATAAAGTGGAACCTCTTTTAACTCTTTACTTCATGAATATTCTTGTAAGAAAAATGACATCATGAATATATGTCGCTTCCCGTCTCTATCTATCTGTCTGTATATTTGTCTGTCATTCTCTGTCTATCTGTTTCTGTATCTCTCTCTCTGGGCCTCTCTCTCTCTCACACACACACTATCTCCATATCTCTCTGTCTCTATCGTTCTCTCTCTGTGGCTCTGCGTCTCTGTATGGGTGTCTCTCTCTTTCCCTTTCTCTCTCTCCGTCTCTCTTTGTATTCGTGTCTCGTCTCTCTCTCTCTTCTCTCTTTCTCTATATATCTCTCTTCTCTCTCTCTTTGTTTCTCTTTGTTCTCTCTCTCTCTCTCTTCACTCTCTCTTTCTCTCCCTCTCTGTCTGTCTGTCTGTCTCTCTCTCTCTGTCTCTCTGTCTGTCTCTGTCTTTCTGTCTGTCTGTCTGTCTCTGTCTCTGTCTCTGTCTCTGTCTCTGTCTCTGTCTCTCTCTCTCTCTCTCTCTCTCTCTCTCTCTCTCTCTCTCTCTCTCTCTCTCTCTCTGTGTATGACTTCCACCCTGCATTAAGCAGCATCCTGTCTTAACGGGTTGAATTTCTTAGCTTAATTCTTGTAATATTATATGATTAAGCATTGGTTTGGCAAACATTAGAATCAGATTTACGTTATAAACTCTTTCGTTGCCATTGTTTGCACAATTTGTCGTCTACGTGTGCTACAATTTTCATTTTCATTTTTGTTTAAAAACAAAAGTCACAGTAACAATCGATTTGGATCCTAATGAGACACGTGGTTACTGGGCGCCTCATCTGCATCCAATCTGTTTAAATAAGTATGTAATCACAGATGGGATATTATCAAAGAAAGAGTTATTTCCATAAGCAAACAGAACAGATTCTGATCAGACAAATCCTATAAGAGTAGCCCGGTCTGGGTCTGCTGTGTTTGCAAAACGGTTAAAATTCGTATTTGATTGAGGAAATATTTGACTTGTCATATAATTTACCCTAATATTAAAACAAATAAACATGCAAACGTGGAGAGCAAACAAAACGACTATCCGAATTTAGTGAGTGCATCGCAGATTGGCACACATTACAAGCTTATATTGCAAATTCTTTTATTTCAGAATTCATGAGATGTACTTTCTCAAGAGAAAATATTTACAGACCAACTCGCCAGCCAGCTCTTCCTTTAAAACTATATCGATAGATGCACCGCTTAGACAAGAAGTATATCAAGACAATCTAATTAAAATGGGTTGTTTTTTTTAATTTTCCCGCCAACCCTATCGTGGTGCTACTCATTAGAATCGCCTCTTCGATTTGGCTGAGAAAAAAGAGATATTGATAGACCAGGAACCATCTTATGCATATCCCTGTGATTTACACGTGCAATATAAACATATAGATTATAAAGAATATGCGATTATAGTAAATGACTTACTGTTATTTAGTAAAGCTAGTTGGTTCTGAAGAGATGCTGTCTACAACAGTAAGATATACCGAGGATATTAACATCCAACTAGCAGGTGATGATGGGTTTTACAAGGAAACAATTTAAAATTGAAGGCATTTTCTTTGAATTTTATAATAAATCAAACATCAGCTACATGTGTAAATCAACTGTTCCTATGGGGTCTTTCTATCTAACTTTCGTCATGATTTAACCTTTAACCCTTCACTTGCTATTCACGTCAATATACCTACCTGTAAATAGTGAAGACCTAGATGAGACAGCTCCTGCAGGAGCTGTCTCATCAGGGTCTGCACTATTTACAAGTTGATTGTGATTGCACAGCGAAATACTTGTACACAGTGAAGATATATGTAATTATACAACAGGGCATGGGTAACGAAGGAGAAATGTATTTTAAAATTCAGCAAGAGAAGGGTTAAAATGCGGGGTAAGGTATGGTCTGTTCAAACTCTGACATGCTTTTACTTACATCCTATATGCTGTATTTTACTTACTCTGTTTCGTTAATACATTCGAAAAGTGAATGTCTGGAGTGACAAACAGCTTGGATCCCGATCAGACGACGAGTTACTCGGCGTCTCATCTAAATCCAAACTGTTTACAAATGTGACCAAGTCGTGTTTGGCTAGATGAGGAGTTAGCTATCAACTGCCTTAAACCCCCTAGAGTTAGATTTATTTAAGGTGGTCACTGTCGACAGGTTTTACTGTACATTTATAATATATCATTTAGTTGCAACTTATTATTCACTGCTTCTGTAGACATCATATAATTATTTATTTTATTTTATTATGACATAATCAGGTGATGGGAAATTTAATAATCCATATATAATATATGTTAATATAACCCTTGTAAATTATATAGTAAATATATTCACATATTACGCATGTAATATTAGTTCATATTTATCCCTTAACGTGCGAGAACCAAGTATACAAAACATTTGCAAACAGTGTAGGCCCAGGTCAAAGTCTCACGAGAGGACCCGTTGATCAGGGTTTGCACTGCTTGTCATACAATGTTTTGTTTAATTAATATTCAGAAAGGGAGGAACCAGTTTTAATTATTCAGCAAATTAAGGGTTAAGTATAGCACGCTGGTGGCTGGGTATTTGCAATAAGATATAGAACACGAAAACTAGTTATAATTATTTAACATATTACATATTATATAACATTTAAAATGAAACACAGTTAATCCATTTATCCCACATATAAATACATTTTCACGCATTAGCAAACAGAGTAGACCCAGATCAGACGACTCCTGTAGGAGCCGTCTGATCTGGGTCTACTTTGTATAATTGCGTGACAATGTGTTTACATGAAGGAAACTTTCAAAGGATTAATGCGTATAACATTTGCATTGTATTTGTCATAATTATGCATTTACAGTAACCACCCTCTAAGCCAGAATTTGAATACAGAATGATGTGTGTCTTTCTATGCAGTAGGTTGCTTCATAACGGGTGAAAGCCACACAGAAAGCTTCTTTTGGAGCTTTCTGCATGACTATCGCCCTGCATTAAATCATCACTTGTTTTACAGACTGGCATTGATGCTAATTTGAATGTCCGGTTTAGAGAGGTTTTACTGTAAAAACGTATTGACTTGTAGCATGACAAGTCAAATGTACCAAGAGCGGCCAAAGAACAAAGTGCCAATTACTAATCTATGGTGGTATGTTTCTGCCATCATTTAACCACTTAGCGGTCGCGAACATGAATGACATGAACTAGTTAACGTTCACGGATGGGTTCGCGTTAGTTTTTCAGAAAATTATGAATCATTCGAGATTTTACAGAAATACTAACACGAAACAGTTCTTCTGTGTGGCATTAACATGAACATGTTCGTTGACGTCAAGTGGTTAAGCGATGGCAGAACTACGCCACCATACTAATCGTTGTAAATAAATACTGATCGAGTTAATTAGCTCGCTTTTATTTTATAACACGTAGTGCTATTCATACAATACATTCCAATTGTCTCTTTTAATATGCCATATGTTCTATGGATATTTTAATTTTATGATTTGTCGTGACATTTTGTACTATTTAACCCATTCCCTCATATTGACGACTTTTGACGACTCTGTAAAAGTCATTTTGTGAAACCATTGTGATGAATAGAGCATTTGCTCCTATATGAGCAAATGCTCTATTTATCACATTGTAGTTTCAAACTACAAAATTCTAAACGTTTCCTTTTAACCTAGTTAATGCTCCTTTTCGGTAGATATATTCAAAGTGGTTGTATCTAAAATAGCCTATGAGGTAATGGGTTAAAGAACCCTTTACTCCATAAATACCGGAACTCCTCCTTTTAACGCGTGTGCAAACAGAGTAGACTCAGACCAGACGGCTCCTATAGGAGCCATCTTATTAGGATCTGTTTTGACATCAGACCAGCTATCTTTTATAGCAGCCTTCTGATCAGAGTCTGCTCTTACTAATTACGGAAACATATGTATTATGACTCTACAGTTTCGTCCATGGTCAAAATATTTTGTTCATATGACATTTTTTTATAAATTGAGCTGTTTAACCCTTCGCTTGCAATTCACGTCAATATACCTACCTGTAAATAGTGAAGACCCAGATGAGACAGCTCCTGCAGGAGCTGTCTCATCAGGGTCTGCACTATTTACAAATTGATTGTGCAACCAATGCACTCCACAGCAGTGATTACACAGCGAAATACTTGTACACAGTTAAGATTATGTAATTATACAACAGGGCATGGGTAAAGAAGGAGAAATGTATTTTAAAATTCAGCAAGAGAAGGGTTAATATTAAAACATTAGTTCTTACCTGAATATTCATGGAGTAATGGGAGAATACGATTAACCCTTTCCATGTTCCGTATTCATGTAAGACGTGACACCATGAAAAATGTATCAGCTGACATTTTAACCCTTTCGGTGCCAGCATTGCTAGGGATAGTTTCGTTTATTTTTAGTGTAAGTGTGTGCACTTCTTCCATTTTCTTTATAAAACAGTAAACAGCGTGTCAAACAGTTTGGATTCTGATGAGACTGCCGAGTTACTCGGCGTCTCATCTGGATCCAAACTGTTTGCATGTGATATCATAAACCCGTCATTGTGGCACGGAAGGGAATATATTGTAAATTTTTCAAGGATTTTTTTGCTTTGATAAAAACTGTAAAATCGGGTCTATATCATGTCAAATGCAAACAGAGTAGACCTTGATCAGACGGCTCCTATAGGAACCGCCTGATCTGGGTCTACTACGTTTGAAAATGCGGGAAAAGGCGTTAAAATGAGGAACAGGGTTAATCATTTAAGTTGCTGTGTGCATTCTAGTCAGCTATGTATATATTTAGTTTTAATATTCATTGTCAGATCAGAATAAGAACTGGACGCCATTCTTTGAGTTTGTGAGACATTAAACTACATTGAACCCTCGTTACAACGGAGGTGTTTGTTTCCAGACATTTTGCTGGTATAACGAGGTTGCCGTTATAACGAGTTTAAATATGTGGCCAGTTTTATACTAGTACCAACAGGTAAACGCTTAGTGCAGAACACAACAAGTGCAAAAAGCTCCCTTAGGGTGCGTTTTGCACTTCTTGTGTTCTGCATTAAGCGATCGCATGTCTTATTGGCATTGCGCATATTTATTCAATGGTTGTTTCAAAGACTTAACGGTAATTTTGTTTCTATTCATACTGCCGGTATAACGAGCGTGCCATTGTAACGAATGCCGGTATAATGAGGGTTCACTTTACATTAAAAATCATGCGCTATCCTAACATTCAAATTACAGTTGAAGTTCAATATCTCAAACTTCAAGGGACTAAACAAATTAAAGAATTCGTCTAATTTGGGTCTGCTGTTTGCAAAGGCGTCAAAAAACTGTTTCTGTGGAGTAAAACTTAGATAACGCATTTTTCGAAATTCATGTATTTTGTAAAAAAAAAAAGAAAAGAGAAAGAAACGCTGAATATGAACAATATAATTTATCTCGAATCAGCATATTGTTGATTTGATGATATTTCCATTTGCATTTGTGTTTATCTCAGGAATCATGTATTATGTACTATGTCACATAAACACCCATGTATAAAACATTTATAATATAACACTAACCTATATGTTGTATGTATATTTCAGCCAATATTATTACATATTGGAGCTCATTGTAAAAGTATCATACCATCATTTTATTTTATTTGTGTTCGTTTCTTGTCAAACGCATACTCTATCCAATGTTGAAAATGATTTCAAAATGACATGTATGGTTTCAGGTAACCAATTCCCTCATATTGACGCTTTTTTATGCCTATGTGAAAGTCACTTTTTGAAACCATTGTGATAAATAGAGCATTTGCTCCCATGGAGCAAATGCTCTATTTATCACAATGGTTTCAAAACCACAGTTCTGAAAAATCTTATTTTTTTCTAGTTATATCCTATGAGGTAATGGGTCTAAAATAGCCTATGAGGGAATGAGTTCATTTGCATTACAATAGGACCTGTTTAAATCGTCCATATAATGAATAACCATGGAACTTAATGCTGAACGCACGTAATACAGAAAGCTCATAGATTAGCTGCAAGAACAACCTCCGTTCTGCATTAAGTTACCGCCTGTCTTGAAAACAGAGAACTAGATTTATTTTGGCTGGTTGCTCTATTCATTCGATATTCATGTAAGAAATAATGACATCATGAGTGTTAATTAGATGCAGTTGAGTCTTATAGTATATAGTCATATGAACACGTGAACGTTTTTTTGGCAGAAACTGCGTAATCAGATATATAACACTGTAATAGCAAACAGAGTAGACCCTGATCAGACGGGTCCTACAGGAGCCGTCTGATATGAGTCTACTCTGTTTGCAAAGGCGTTCAAAGGCGTATATAGGAGTATATTATTAACAAACTAAAGTCTTCACAAAGGCAAACCCAAGTCTTCACATAGGCAAACCAAAGTCTTCACATAGGCAAGGCAAACTAAAGTCTTCACATAGGCAAACCAAAGTCTTCACATAGGCAAACCAAAGTCTTCACATATATATGAGTATATTATTAACAAACTAAAGTCTTCACATAGGCAAACCAAAGTCTTCACATAGGCAAACCAAAGTCTTCACATTGGCAAACCAAAGTTTTCACATAGGCCATGGTGTTGCTTTTGACAAGATCGACAACTCCAGCTGGGAACAGTGCAATATTTTTGTTTCAAATATGTGTATTTGTGTAAAAACCAATGTATCTTGACTCTGTTGTTTTGTCTATGTTGTTGTGTCTATGATATGTTTATGCTCGTCTGTAAATCCATGTCATGCTCATATGTAATTTGTAATTTGCTATAAGCAGATGTATATGCTTAATGCAATAAACTATATTGTATTGTATAAGTATATTGCATTGTATTAATGCGTACCTTTTACTTTCTTTGTATTTCTGCTGTATTTATTTTGTTTCTAATTGATATTGCATTGATGTGTGTAAGATGAATAGCTTGTTCGACCTTTGTATAGATGATTGATGTTTGAAAGTGAATATTTTTAAAGATTGTGTATGATAGGGTTGTTTCCTAGTTGGTTGTATGACGTAATCTATGACGTATTTAGGGAGACGAAAATGATTAATAAATTTCCTGTCAAAGCAACCATATTTAGACATCTTGTGAAAGGTCGTTGTGAAAAGTTTATTTATGTTTCTGTGATATGCGCTTGAGTGGAAATTGTGCTTTTTTGTTTGTTTTCGTCCAAGAATATCGTTTTCGCGGACGAGGCTCATTGCTGTATTGTGATATTCAGCACACCTTAATATCCTACCCTTTCTCACATACACTGCGGTCTGGGAGCTTCGAAACAGAGTGCCGTAAACCGCGGTAATGCACTATTACATTTTAGTCAAATTAGCATTTATTATTATAGTAAACAAGTTTCATAAAAACAATTTGTAATGAACACGCATGTAAGATCCTCTATTTCTTGCCCTAAACATTAACCCGTTCACTGTGGGAAATGAGTCAGTGGCAAAGAGTGCAGACCCAGATGAGACCCAACTGTTTGTCATGTTACACCTTTATTTTAAATAGTCACCGAGTATTCACAGTAAGCTTGACCTATGTGAAATTTGGAACATTCAGCGTTGAAATGGCCCATCAGTGTATATAGGCTATCTATATTATATCATAAGCAAACAGAGCAGACCCTGATCAGACGGCTCCTATAGGAGCCGTCTGATCTGGATCTACTCTGTTTGCATAGGCGTATTTATGGTCCATCAGTGTTTAACTATAGAGTCTATTTAGTATGGAAGGCTTAAATATGCTAAAGGATTTTTAGTGGCGAACAGTGCAGACCCTGACCAGATGGCTCATCTAAGGGTCCCCTGATTTAGGTCTACACTGTTAGCATATGATAGTGCGTGTGTTTCTCATATTCAGCATTAAAACATGTCTGTCACTAACTGCACTACCGGAATAAATATTAATTAAAAGTTATCTAAACTTCATTTTGCGGTATGTTTTGCAAACATATTCTTTATGGAAAATACTTTTGAAGCATACAGTGATCAGGGCGCTCCTTCAGGGGCCATCTTGTCTGGGTTTACATTGTTTGACTACGTGATAATAGGTACAAACAGGTTAATAGTCACCCCTGCACGATATAATATATTGCACCACATTATATTTTGGATTCTTTTTACACCATGTTTGTTTCGTCACAAAGTTTTATATCATTTTTACATCATTACAATATTGTCTGAAAAGCAGTTTATTGTGTAGTTTAACTCTCAACCCTTTACTCCATAAATACTCCTTTCTACGCATTTGCAAACAGAGTAGACCCAGATCAGACGGCTCCTGTAGGAGCCGTCTGATCAGGGTCTGCTCTGTTTGCTTATAATACAGTTTCTTCTATGACCAAATATGGCCCATGTGCTATTATATTCATGACGTCATTATTTCCTACATGAATATTAATGAAGGAAAGGGATAATTCATTAGAAAAAATGATTGTCTGCTCCAAAAGAAGATCTGGTGCAGTTTTGTATAACGATCAAAAAATACTATTTCCAATAAACAGTTATTTCATTACACATAACCCCCTTTAAACCAGAATTTTAATAGAGAAAGAATTAGGTATTTTAGGCAGATGACTATGGAAGCTTTCTGCATGGCTTTTAACCTGCATTAAACTGCTACCTGTTTTACAGACCGATACTGACTTTAACGTACAGTTTAGAGAGCTTTTACATCTTATTTGTCATATATCATAGATAGTATGCAGAACTTCAGATAAAAGGTGCGTACCCAAATACTAAAATCGTCAAACCTCCACCAAACCCTATACAGTGACCACTCTTTAGAATCGTCTCGAAGAGACGATTCTAAAGAGTGGTCACAGTATAGGGTTTGGTGGAGAAATAATGGAGATATAAATTTACACATCTTATCTGGACCTCTGATTATGCCATTATTATATTTTTGCTATTTGGTTACACGTTTGTTTGTATTATTTATTTACTACATGAACTACTTGTGTAGGAAGTTGAAGTACCAGCAATACTCAGTATGAATGTGAGACTAGTGATGTATGTGTCTAACAGAAAGAATATGTAACACAATGTGAAGCAATAAACGAGTGCCAATGTAAATTAATCCTGACGTTTAGTGTTTTATGCTTGATAATAGCAATAGTCCAATAGTCCAATAGTCAACAAGCAATATCGTTGAAAATCGTTGACCAGAGGGACAAAAGTTACATTGTTCGCAAAATAAAGAGCCACGAGCCAATGTAAGTGTGAATGACACTTGCAGGAGTCCCATCTATTTATGGCAGCAAACATTTACACAGCGTTTCAAAGTAGAACGCCACATAGTTTCTGAGATATGTCTCCTGTCAGACAAAGGCATTTCGTTTTTTTGGCAAGCAAAGGGTCATAACTCTGGAGTACCAAGGTAAATATGAACAATACTTACAGGGCCTTATTTCCTAATGCTATTTACACAAGGTTTCATAGAAAATCTGACAAATGGCTTCGGAATGGCGTTACATTTTACAAAGAGCCATATCGCAGATGTTCCATTGTCAAAATGTATAATACTTGCAGAGTCATATGTCCTTATGCTACTTAACATTTACACAACATTTCATAGAAACAAGAGGGCCAAAATGGCGATTTTATCAGGACAATAAGTCTAAGTTTCATGCAGATTGGACCAACAATGTGACCACTACAGGGTTTTTGACCCCATGTGACCCACATTCAAACTTAGCCGAGATTTTATCAAACCAATCATTCTGACAAAGTTTCATGAAGATTCGGCTACAAACGTGACCCCTAGAGTGATCTGTTTTTTCTATTTGACCTAGTTTTTAACCCCACATGATCCACATTCAAAGTCCTCCGAGATTTATTAAGACAATCATTCTGAGTAAGTTCCATGAAGATTGGACTAAAGATGTGACCACTAGTGTTCACATGGTTTTTTCTACTCTTTGACCTAGTTTTTGACCCGAAACTTTCAAACTTGTCCGGGATTTTATCAAAACAATCATTCTGATGTGGTCTCTAGTGTTCACAATATTTTTCTACTATTTGACCTAGGGACATAGGTTTTGACCCCACATGACCCACTTTCAAACTCGTACAAGATTGTAGTCAGACAATCGTTCTGACCAAGATTCGTTAAGATTGGGCTTAAAATGTGACCTCTGTGTTCACAAGGTTTTCATACTACTTGACCTAGTTTTTATTCCCACATGACCCACTTTCAAACTCGTCCGATAATTTATCAATACAATCATTTTATCAAGTTTCACGAAGTGTTAAATTATTGACGACGTACAACGGACAATCAAGTGTCTCAAAAGCTGACCCTGAGCTTTGCTCAGGTTAGTTAAAAAACAGTTCCTGAGAAATAGCTCCAGACAGACAAAAACGTTAAATTTTCCACAAACAAATGGCCATAACTCCAGTGTTCCAGGGTCAATATAAATGATACTTGCTGAGCGGCATGTCCTTATGCTACTTAACAATTTCACAAAGTTTCATAGAAAAAAAACTCCAGTTTCCGAGATATGGCTTCAGACAGATAAATGTGTAACGTTTATCACAAGTTGACAACTGGTCATAACTCTGGTGTTCCAGGTTGAATGTGAATGATATTTGCAGAGCCGCATTTCCTTATGCTATTTAACATTTACAGTTTCATAGAAAACCTCGTTTCTGAGAAATGACTCTGGACATGCAAAATTATTACATGTTTTGCAACTCCAAAAGGGCCATAACTGTGGTGTTCCAATGTCAATTTGAGAGATACTTGCAGGCTCATATTGTTATAGTACTAAACATTTACACGTTTCAGTGAAAAACTCCAAACTGATTCTGAGATTTCACTCTGGGACGCACACACTGACGAACAGACACCGCCAAAACAATATCCCTCCGCTTTCAGCAGGGGATAATAACAGTTGTGTATATGTATAACGATCATTCCATGAACCATCCATTACCTCATAAGCTATTTTAGACCCAACCTCTTTCAATAAATCTACTGAAAAGGAGTGTTTACTAGAGAAAAGGATTTTTTAGAATTGTGTAGTTTTGAGTGAGTGAGTGAGTTGTTTTACGGCACTGTGGCACTAAATAGGTCATATTGCGCTAGCGTAGTTTTGGAACCATTGTGATAAATAGAACATTACATCCTATGGAGCAAATGCTATATTTATCAAAATTGTGTCAAAATGGGACTTTTACAGACGCATCAAAAGGCGTCAATGCACCCAGGATCCCATATATGGGACGTAGGCAAACAGTGTAGACTCTGATCAGACGCCGCATTATGCGTCTACACTGTTTGCTAACAGGAAATTCAATATAAAACAAAAATGAAAATTTAGACCAGACATCCCTTAGATAAACAAGAGTGCCAGTGGGCAGAATATACGCCCGTCGAGGCCTTGTTCAACATAAACTGAGGTTAACATATTTGCTAAATTCAAATTCCAACATCGAATGTGCGAAGTTTCAAGTTTCAAGGCTTTATCTCAAAGGGTTATGTAAATAATTGGACTTTAACAAAAAGATAAACCCAAAATTCTAAATTAAAAAGGGACGTAATTCTGTCAAAATGATTGACAGAGTTATGTACTCTTGCTTACACATGACGCTTGTGATGGTGAAAAAGTGTTTCAAGTGTCAAAGCTTTATCTCAAAGGGTTATGTAAATAGGTGGACTTTAACAAAATCCATAACCAAAAATTCTAAGTTAAAAAGGGTCATAATTCTGTCAAAATGCTTGACAGAGTTATGTACTCTTGCCTACATGTGAAAACTGTGATGGTGAACAAGTGTTGGAAGTTTCAAAGCTTTATCTCAAAGGGTTATGTAAATAGATGGACTTGAAGCGCTCACCAGACAATCAGAGGAGAAGATTTTCAAAGTTTTAACTATATGTTTCTATAGAAAACTAGCCTGCCCTGGGGCGGGGCTAATTTTGACCCAAGAGGCACAATTTATATAACGTTTGTAGAGGACCTGGACATGATGCTATGTGTCAAATATGAAAGCTGAGAACCTTCCAGTTTTGGAGAGAAAGATTTTCAAAGATTTCACTATACATGTATGTTTCTGTTGAAAACTGGCTACCCCTGGGGCGGGCCAATTTTGACCCCAGGGGCATAATTTATATAACTTTTTGTAGAGGACCTGAAGATGATGTTATGTGCCAAATATGAAAGCTGAGAGCCTTCCAGTCTCAGAGAAGAAGATTTTCAAAGAGTTCACTATTTGTTTCTATTGAAAACTGACCACCCCTGGGGCGGGCCAATTTTGACCCCAGTGTCATAATTTATATACCTTATGTAGAGGACCTGAACATGATGCTATGTGCCAAATATGAAAGCTGAGAGCCTTTCAGTTTCAGAGAAGATTTTCAAAGAGTTCACTATTTGTTTCTATTGAAAATTGCCCACCCCTGGGGCGGGGCCAATTTTGACCCCAGGGCCATAATTTATATAACTTTTGTAGAGCACCTGAACATGATACTATGTGCCAAATATGAAAGCTGGGAACCTTCTGGTTTCAGATTTCACTATTTGTTTCTATTGAAAACTGCCCACCCCTGGGGCGGGGCCAATTTTGACCCCAGGGCCATAATTCATATAACGTTTGTAGAGGACCTGAACATGATGCTATGTGCCAAATATATAAGCTGAGAACCTTCTGGTTTCAGAGGAGAAGATTTTCGAAGTTTTACCATATGTTTCTATTGAAAACAAGGCACCCCTGGCGCGGGGCCAATTTTGACCCCAGGGCCATAATTTATATAACTTTTGTAAAGGACCTAAATATGATACTATGTGCCAAAGATGAAAGCTGAGAACCCTGTAGATTCAGAGGAGAAGATTTTTAAAGGTTCAAATTGTTGACGACTGACGACGCACGCCGACGGACATCAGGCAATCACAAAAGCTCACCCTGAGCACTTTGTGCTCTGGTGAGCTAAAAAGGGCAATGATTCTGTCAAAATGTTTAACAGAGTTCTGTACTCTTGCCTACAGGTGAAACTTGTAATGGTGAACCAGTGTTCCAAATTCCAAAGCTTTATCTTAAAGGGTTATGTAAAGAAGTAGACTTTAAACATAAGTTGAGGTTAACATATTTGCTTAACGCAAATGCTAAACGCAAATTCTATGTCCAATTTTGTGACCTTGACTTTGGATATACATACCGGGACACACCCATGCTACTGTAGCATCGTCAAGATAAGCATTGTGGTTAAATTTGAGAAGGATCCATCCAGCAGAACTTTAGTTAGAGATGTTACAGACTGACTGACATTTAACATTTTTGTTAATCGCAAATTCTAAGTCTAATTATGCGACCTTGACCTTGGATATACGTACCGGGACTGGACAGGCTACTGTAGCATGTGTAGATAAACATTGTGGTTAAATTTGAGAACGATCCACCCAGCCGAACTCGAGTTAGAGATGTTACAGAACTCGAGTTAGAGATGTTACAGACAGACAGACAGACAACGCCATTCCATAATACGTCCTGGTTTTTTTCAAACGGGCGTATAAAAATGGACTAATCCAATATATAAATATGGAAGAATCCACTGGGAGCAAATGGGTTAATAAACGAGTACGGCATCAAAACAAAAGTCTTAAGAAACCGTTCATCTTTTGAATATATTTTATTAACATGTTTTGTATACAAACAGCTTTTTATCCTTTTTTGCTGTTCCCCTATAACCTACATAAAGTAATTAATATTCAAGAGGATCTGTATCCATGGCAACTGATAAAAAGTAAACAATTATCTAAAGGTAATACCCTCTAACATGATACTCTAACATGATATGATTTTAAGAACTCATTCAAGTCCTTCGTTTCTAAAAAAATAATGTTTAGTACTAAATGATAAAACTGGATGCAACTTGGGTTAACCCTCTACCTGACAGAAACCCCTTTTAACACATTTGCAAACAGAGAAGACCCTGATCAGATGGCTCCTGTAGGAGCCATCTGATCTGGGTCTACTCTGTTTTTGCAAAGGCGTAAAAAGATGTATATATGGAGTAAAGGGTTAAGTCACCAGAAAGTACAACTATTAGACATGTCTTTAACCCACTCCCTCATATTGACGACTTTTGACGACTCTGAAAAAAGTCACTTTGTGAAACCATTGTGATAAATAGAGCATTTGCTCCTATAGGAGCAAATGCTCTATTTATCACAATGGTTTCAAACTACAAAATTCTAAAAACTTTCCTTTTCTTTAGTTAATGCTCCTTTTTGGTAGATTTATTCAAAAAGTTTGTATCTAAAAATAGCCTATGAGGTAATGGGTTAAAGTACCCCTTTGTCGGTTTCATATACACAAGATGTGCTTGTCTTGCTAGTTGCTAAAGACGTTTCCTAAAAATGCCATATAAAAATACAGAAGAAATTAATCATGAGAATGAAACAAATTCTACCCAACAGACATTGTTATGTTCTTAATGGAGGCAATCATATTTTGTTTCTCCTTTTAACCATGTCATCTCGGTTTAAGAGGTTTGATACCTGATAAAGACATTTTTGCAAAACAGAGTAGACCCAAATAAGATGGTTTTTGCATGAGCCATCTGATAATGGTATGCTCTGTTTGCTTATGGCATAATACGGTTTATACCATTGGAAAACTTTCCTATGTTGCTATGCCATTTTTAAACAAAAAAACATCTAATTAATATTCATGATGTCATTATGCCTAACATAAATATTCATGGAGTAAAAGATTAAGGCAATGAGTTTTTAAATACCGTATATTGTTCTCATGTAGTGAGCAAAATGAGATTAAAAGGCAAAACGTGACTTTGAGCTAAAGATATCGTAAGAAACCAAAACTCCTCTAACATATCAAAACTTCATTTTGTAGAGAAATGTCTGGAAAGAAACAATATTCAGTCTGCCAGCATATAACATTAAAATGTGCATACATAAAATATGGAATGTGGCTAATATCATCTGGAAGTTCAGGTTCACTTATATACATAACATTACTACTATAGTCTATAGCAGAGCTACAGATAAAGGTGCAGAGCCCCAGAAAAGATGCGTAAATTAAACATTTTCAAAAATAGCTCCTTTATTTCTCCACCGAACCCTATACTGTGACCACTCTTTAGAATCGTCTCTTCGAGACGATTCTAAAGAGTGGTCACAGTGTAGGGTTTGGTGCAGAAATGACAATTTTAGTATTTGTGTACACAGTTATCTGAAGGTGTGTACCCAAATACTAAAATCGTCATTCTCCACCAAACCCGATACTGTGACCACTCTTTAGAATCGTCTCATAGAAACCCATTCTAAAGAGGGGGCACAGTATAGGGTTTGGTGGGATATAAAGAAGCTATTCTTGGAAATGTTTAAATTTACACATCTTATCTGGACTTCTGACTATGGTCTAAATGAAGTTTACGTCTTACCCCCCAATATATAAAGTCACGGAAGAATGCTGAAGCAGAATATGGTAAATGCTTGTAAAATTGATTCTCAAAAACAGTGCTACAGATAAAGGTGCTTAGTCAAATACTAAAATCGTCATTTCTCCACCAAATCATATACTGTGACCACTCATAAGAATCGTCTCTTTGAGATGATTCTAAAGAGTGGTCACAACATCAGGTTTGATGGAGAAATAAAGAATTTATTCTTGATTTTTTTTTAATTTACACATCTTATCTGGATCTCTGTCTAAACAAAAATGCATGTGTGAAACACTATGCTTGATAATGATCGGAGACTCAGACTCGGAAGTTTTGTAACCTTACATCCAGATGCTTCAGAATGAACTCAGGCCCAAACCAAACATTTTCTAACCACGGGGTCATGATATAAACATGTAACACATAAAGAAAGCATTATGTCCATAGAGTAAAAATGCCTTTATTACAAGTAGTATTGTACGTAACCCATATAAATGGAGGTAACACATGACATTTTTCCTTACACCAGGCCCCAAGGTTATAAAATGTTTTACTCAAGTCTTACATCATTCTCAAGCATCTGAATGGTCAGATTTGAGCTTGACCCAGATCTGACCTAGCAGATATTTGAGAATGAACTCGGGCTCAGATTCAAAAGTTTTATAACCTCAGAGGCCAGTTAAGGAAAAAACTGTATCTATCAATAGCCCAAAATAAAATCTACATCCACATCGTTACTATATATACATATGTACACACTTAATTTCTGTGCTAAAATATGATTTATTCTTTTTGGTAGAGAATATTAACTACAACAAAGGTTTGGATTAAGTAACAGGTGCATCTAAACAAGCATATGCAGATAAAAGTCTATAAAGAATACAGTGACATATTAAGTTAATTGTATTAATACAATTTAACAGCCATTCTTTCAAAATGTGGGCCTGATCTGAAATCCAAACTGTTTGTCACTCAGACTCTACTTCTGCCAAACATCAGAAAATTAACAGTTTTAAAAATGTTGCAGACGACAATTGAGCAGACGACAAAAATTACTTAGCGTGCAAGGAGTTAAAATCCAGATTTTCCTACATACATGTATTTTCTTCACTCATCAATTTGTCTCATAAATATATTCACCTCTCTGAATATACTATTCAGATTACAAATTTATTCTGATTCAAAAATGCTTTATCCTTTATTTCAAATCAATAGATAAAGGTGTACATTCAAGATGATGATGATGATGATGATAATGATGATGGTGATGAAACACTAAAATCATCATTTCGCAACCAAACCCTATATTGTAACCACTCTTTAGAATCGTCTCTTGGAGACGATTCTAAAGAGTGTCACACTGTAGGGTTTGGGGGAGAAATAAAGCAGCTATTGTTGAAAATGTTTTAACGTACATATCTTATCTGGCCCTCTGTTTACTTCCTCTAGTAATTGTGACCATGCAATATTAAGGCTTATCTTTCTTTATCGTCAGTATATTACCTGAAGCATTTGGACAAACTGAAGCATGTTTAATAACTTGACTGTCACAGTTGTAAAACTGTGCAGACCCTAATCAAATGGCTTCATTAGGGGCCGAATGATCAGGGTCTGCACTATTTACCCAAGTTTACCTATCCCTATAATTAGGAATATTATGGTATGGACTGCTGTGACAATACCTAGGCTATAACACCACTGAGACAAAAACAGTTTTCCACATATACAGTAAAACCTCTTTAAACTGGAATTCTAGTAGAGAAGAATTTAGATACTTTTTAGACAGGTGGCTACTTAAGGCAGGGTGAAAGTCGTTCAGAAAGCTCCTCTAGGAGCTTTCTGAATGACTTTCACCCTGCATTAAGCTGCCACCTGCTTCCAAGACCGATATTTATGCTAAATTGAATGTCCTGTTTAGAGAGGTTTTACTGTATAAAGAAATACATTTAATCCATTCCCTCATAGGCTATTTTTAGACCCCACCTCTATATATCTATTGAAAAGGAGGAGCATTTACTAAAAAAGGGAACATTTTATAATAGTGTAGATTTGAAAGCATCGCAATAAATCGAGCATTGCTACAGTGGAGCAAATGCTGTATTTATCACAATGATATCAAAAAGTCACTTTTGCATAGGCATCAAACGGCGTCAATATGAGGGAATGGGTCAAGACAAGTCATTCCCAATGAAAAAAAAAAATCAACCGGAATGTGAAAGTTCATGGAAACGATGAATTGCTGTTTTGCAAACAAAAATTGATATGTAAAGATATAAATACACTTCTTTATAAAAACAAATATAGATATCACCAAAAGCATCTATACAGATAAATTGCAAAGAAATGTTACGGGTTCAATGAAATCACAACTTCAAAACCACTTAACCTGCCGAATAAAAATTACGGTCTACTCCGAAATTTTGCTTTTTTTTTTTTACTTCTGAATCATTCTAGCTTTTATAAAATAATCTGAGTGTCAAATAGCATGGATCCAAGTTTCCCGGCAGCTCATCCAAGATCCAAGCCATTTGAAATGATGGTAAGATGGCGATCGGCAGGTCAAAATTAATATTGAATAGTTTCACGATATGTGTAAATATCACAACCAGAACTTAACCCTTTCCCTCGTGAATAATTATGCAAAAATCTATCACCTCATGAATATTCAGTGACTGCAAAAAGCAAACTGAGGAGACTCATATCAGACGGCTCCCATAGGAGCCGTCTGATCTGGGTCTACCCTGTTTGCAAAGGCGTATTAATGGAGTAAAGGGTTAAGCAGTACAGAACAGACCCTGATCAGACTGATCTGGATCTACACAGTTTGCAAAGGAGCCAAGACCCATCTCTATAGGGGAAAGGGTTAATCACTTGTACAAAAAAAATGTAAAAAAAAAATGGGGAGAGTGTTTCACCATGCAAATATCCAAATCTGTATAAATATATAATATATATTACTTGTGTAAACCTAATGTATATATCTGAGACAATGAAAAAACGTTGAACGAATATTACAACGCTGAATCACATGTAAATATTTTTTTTCATGAAAATCGCTATTCCGTCAAGATGAAGGTTTGAAATCATTGATTATATTCATGTAGAACGGCTTTGAATAGTTCAAAAATATGACAAAGCAAGTTATATCCTACGAAATACTAAATTCGTCATTTCTCCACCAAATTGTCACAAATATGTGATTTTGATAGCGCGTGCATTCATCCACCTGAATCGGGGTCAGATGTCATTTATTCAATTCATTTTTTGTGTGCAACACTTTGTATATTATAGCTTTTGGATGATAGTGGCAAATCAAATTTATGATAACAGATTGGATCCAGATTAGATGCCAAGTTAC
Source organism: Azorinus chamasolen (assembly GCA_963576725.1). Classification (NCBI taxonomy): domain Eukaryota; kingdom Metazoa; phylum Mollusca; class Bivalvia; order Cardiida; family Solecurtidae; genus Azorinus; species Azorinus chamasolen. The sequence goes on along the minus strand of OY755253.1, from coordinate 62,806,106 downwards.
TCGGAGTTTTAGCAGGATCCAACTGCGTGTCCTTAAACAATATTTCTACAAATTGAAGCAGACAACATTTATTAATTATCCAGACGCAAAAATAGGGGGCCTACTGAATTTCTGAACATTGCTTTCGAGTGCATATAGATCTGTGTTTTACATTTTTGTATATTGTATGAAATGCTTTTGTTCTAGGGCCTCAATGTAGGCTGGTCATTATGACTAATTGAGCTACCCTCGTTAAACAAAGTATTTAATTCATTCATTTCATTCGCTTAGTTTTATTGTTACTCATTTTTTTAGTTTGCTCTTGAATGTTTTTATCGTTTGTATGCTAGACATTATTTGTCTCCATTAATACAGAAAATCAGAGTGAATCAACCAGCTTTAATCTGGATGAGACGCCAATTGCTTTGGTGCTTCATCTTAAAAGCAACTGTTTGTACGGTATATCCGCTTAATAACACCTAGCGTTTTAAATAGCCTTTCATTTCGATTCCATGCATATGTACAATAGCTGGTGAATATAGGTTACCACACAGCGTCTGATCGTGGTTGGACCCAATATCATTGCGATATCGGGCCAACTTTGCGCTGACGTCTTGTGTGATCTGGTTAAAACCTTGAAATATTATAGACCCTATGCTAACCATTAAGTAAAACTTTCATTCTACCAGTAACCATATGTATATTTAAAGATGTATGTAGCTTTTACTAGATTCCTTTTAATGTGCTTGTATATATGTTACTGTTGAGGGCCTCATGGAAGATTGATTTTATCAAATGAGTTCTCTCGTTAAATAAAGTCTTTATTATTATTATTATTATTATTATAAACCTTATGTTGTGACCACTCTTTAGAATCGTCTCTTTGAGACGATTCTAAACAGTGGTCACAAAATAGGGTTTGGTGGAGAAATAAAGGAATTATTATTGAAAATAATTAATTGACATATCTTAGCTGTTCCTCTGTGTATGCATGTAGAACAGGTTTGAAGAGTTCAAAATATAACAAAGCAAGATATCCAATGTGGAAATTGGACGTCTTGCCGGTCCATAACCCTTTCCCTCATTTAAAAACGCTTTTTCATGCCTTTGCAAACAGTAGATCCGGATCAGATTGCTCCTGTAGGAGACACCTGAACCAGGGTCTGCTCTGTTTGCTAATGGAATTATATAGACTCGATCTTACAGTTTATCTCAAAGAAATCAAATCTCTTGAAAAGTTTATAAGGTAAATATTAACCCTTTCCCTGTATTTAGGCCAAATTTCAATACCTACTGAATATTCGTTAACAAAATAGTTTTAAAGAAATATGGAAAGTGGAGCATTGTAGACATTTTAGAAAGCAAGGAAACCAATCTATCAAATTCTATAAGCAAACAGAGCAGACCCTGATCAGACGGCCCCTCTAGGAGCCGTCTGATCTGGATCTACTCTGTTTGCAAATGCGTGAAAACACGTTTATATGAGGGAAAGGGTTAAGATAATGCATATTGATGAAGTGACTGATACATGCATAAACGATCATCAGGGAAAGGGTTCAGTACAAAACAATAACAGAGCTACCGATACCTGTGCGTACTCAAATGCTAAAAATCTTTATTTCTCCACCAAACCCTATGTTGTGACGACTCTTTAGAATCGTCTCTTCGAGACGATTCTAAAAAGTGGTCACAGCATACGGTTTGGTGGGACAAAAAAAGAAGTTATATTTGAAAATATCTGAATTTACGCATCTTATCTGGAGCTCTGAATAATCTGATAACAAGTAGGATGAAGCAGGTAAAATAAATGAAATAAAATGCATAGACAAAAGCGTAACTATTTAAAACAAAGACTGTAAAACCAAGACATTAAACCCTTTCCTTCATACACAAGCTTTTTTCCTGCCATTGCAAACAGAGTAGACCCTGATCAGACATATCCTATAGGAGTCGTCTAATCAGGGTCTGCTCTGTTCGCTTATGAAAATATAACAGATCTATCAATATCAAACAATCCTTTGTATGTATGCCATTATACAAATTCAGGAAATAAATATTGCTGATTTCTTACAAGAATATTCAACAGGGAAAGGGTTAAACAATAAAATTTGTTCTGATGCTCTTGTTTCAACTTCTTATTACAATTTATACCAACTACGTCTGAAATAAAATAAAATTGTCAACTATCAGCATATTGACCAAATTAATATTTCCTACATCTTTTTTACTTTGATACTCAACAAATACTAAGATTTGATTCAGTTCATTTGCCAATGGCATTACAAAATTATACAGAAGACATGCTAAAATTAAATAAAAATTGAGTTCTCCAGTTTAGAAGTAAAGAAACGTACAGCACTAACAAAAATAGACAACTTTTTATGGTTTACAGATACTTCTATCATCGTCTCCAACCATAAACAGTTATTAAACACATCTTTAACTCTTTCAACTCGAGAGACACATGCCCTGACATTTGCAAGCAGTGTAGACCCAGATCAGAGGGCTCCTAGTGGAGCCCTCTGATCAGGGTCTGCACTGTTTGTCATTCAGAATCCTGTAGCAAGTTTATCTAATGTTTGATCATCTTGGAAGTATTCTTAATCCTTTACTCCATGAATATTCATGCAACAAAAAAAGACATCATGAATTGCTTATTTATTTTTTATAATGGAACATGAACACACGAAATTTTGGCCATGTCAGAAACTGTAGATTAATATCTATATTGCTTTATAAGCAAACAGAGCAGACTCTGATCATATGGCTCCCACAGGAGCTATCTGATCTGGATCTACTATGTTTGCAAATAGGTAGGTGTATTTATGGAGTAATGGATTAAGGCTTAATGCTCATTATTATGTTCTAGGTTTTGGTGTGGTTGGGAGACGTCTTGGTCCATTGGCCAAAGTCGGTGTTGTACGTCCAGACATTGTTGGAGTGGTCCTGCCAGTGGGCGTTGCCCTTCCTGACCGACTGGGCGTTGATGTTTTAGGTGTACGGGATGAGGACGTGGGTCTTGGAGGGGTGGGCGTTGTCGACCGCCCGAATGCTGTGCTGGGTTGTGGAGTTGTGGAGCGCCCAAAGGGCTGTCTTGGGCTCATATAGCGTGGAGTACCCGTAGATGAACTCGTTGATGGGGTGCGTGGTTTCGTCGGTGTTGTGATGTTGGATGATGAACTACTGAGACGCTTGGATCGAGTCAAGCTTCCTGATGAACCTGAGTTAATAAACATTAAAAATAACTACTCCGTGTATTCAGCAAAATACGGGTGTACGTCACTGTAAGATAATCATATATCTAGCTTTACCAAAACGAAACAAACTGCTAGAGAAACACTATATACAAAATAGATTTTCTAACCTCTGCAACTTGTTCAATGTTATATAATTATTAAACCATTTCCTCATAGGCTATTTTTAGATTCAACCTCTTTGAATAAATCTACCAAAAAGGAGCATTAACTAGAGAAAAGGATTTTTTTTCAGAATTTTGTAGTTTGAAACCATTGTGATAAATAGAGCATTTGCTCCTATAGGAGCAAATGCTCTATTTATCACGAGGGTTTCAGAAAGAGACTTTTACAGAGTCATCAAAAGTCCTCAATATGAGGGAATGGGTTAAAAAGACTTGTAGATCAGAAGCATTTTTGGAAGATCTGATCAAAATCATTTTTTTTATATTTCTCCACCAACCCCTATCTTGCTGCAACTTATTTGAAAATCACATAACAATGAACAATAATAATTATATTGTGTTGTGAGTGCTTTTAGAATTGATTATATTCTCATAATTATGTCATAATGCCATGCACAGCATAACTATGACTAACCCTATTTCTGAAGAATATTCATGTAAGAAATCATGACATCACGAATATCAATTAGCTAGCTTGATTTTATAATTACATAATTCGAGGGCTTGGTGCAAAACTATTCTAACTCCTTCACAAAGTGAAGGAGTTAGAATAGTTTTGCACCAAGCCCTCAATATGAACAAGAGCACTTTTAACAAAGACAGAAACAGTAGATTTAATATTCCATATGCCAATAGAGCAGACCATGATCAGAAAGCTCCAATAGGAGCTGTCTGATCTGGGTCTTCTCTGTTTGCAAAGGCCTGGAAAGGTGTATATCCCATTAGGTTCTGCTCTGTTTGCTTAATAATAATACATAATCCAGATCGAATACTCTACTGTTTTGCATAGCAAACAGTTTTCTAATTATATTTTAACCCTTTCTCAATTCAATATTTCTATAAGAAATCATGAATATTTATTAGCTGGACTTCTACTGAACAATTGTGACAATGGATTTTTTTCCATAAACAAAAACTGAAAAATCAGACCATTAACATGTCATAAGCAAACAGAGCAGACCCTGATCAGATGGCTCCTATAGGAGCCATCTGATCAGGGTCTACTGTGTTTGCAAAAGTGTGAAAACTCGTTTACGAGGAGAAAGTGTCAACACAAAAAGAATTAATTAATCTATAATATTCATAATGGCCGGTGTTCTTGTGTGAAGATTCATCAAAAACAGGTTTCAACTAATCTAATTTATTGAGTGGCAGCCACACTGTTTAAGAGACTACTGTAATGTACATGTACCTACATCTACTAAAAGCAGTATTGACCTTTGACCCTTACTATGCTGAATGTTCAAATCGACTAATCCAATATTCAAACAGGTCAAGCTTATGGTGAATATTTAGGGATTTTTCTAAAGAAAAGTGAAACATGACAAACAGTGCAGACCCTTATGAAAGGGCTCCTCTGGGAGCCCACTCATCTGGGTCTACACTGTTTGCAAAGGACATTAGTCACTCGTATCCCGCATAGTAAGGGTTAAACAGGTTACTGGCAAAAATGATGTCAAATGATAATGGTTTGGGTCCAGATGACGCGTAAAGTCTTCATTGTCTCATCGGTAGATTATATTCACTGTTATAATTATGCTTTAATGGTTACACTCATCTTAATATAAAACACTGTCCATGCCTTTACAAACAGAGTAGACCCAGATCAGATGGTTCCTGTAGGAGCCGTCGGTTCAGGGATTGCTGTTTGCTTATGAAATAATCTAGATTTGATCCAACAGTTTTTATCTATGCCCTTGAACATTTTACTGTATAAAAATTGAATATTCATGAAATGATCAATTCGTGTATAAATATTCATTAGGGAAGGGTTAAAAAGTATATCAACTAGAGGTTTTTGTCAAAAAAACGGATGTCTCCCCTCTAATAAAAACAATATGTAAAGGGAAATCACTAAAAATGTTATGGTCTTGATGAATGATACTTCCCCTCATTATGCATTTTCCACACTACATTTTTCAAGAAGAAAATGATAACAGCTAATAACTCCAAAAATACTGATACCAGATTTATGGCCCTTGTGCATGACACTTACTTTCATCATGCTCTTTCCAAAAATAAAATGTCATTCCAATAGCATCAGTCGAACAGGAGTTATTGATCGGCCAAAAAATGTAACAAAGGGCAATAACTCCAAAAGTATTGAAGCCAGAATTATGGCCCTTGTTCATGACACTTTCTCTCATCATGCTCTTTCCATGTATGAAGTTTCAATACGATGGCAAGAGCCATGTAGGAGTTATCGTCCGGACAAGAAAGAACTAGAGGTTTTTGTCAAAAAAACGGATGTCTCCCCTCTAATAAAAACAATATGTAAAGGGAAATCACTAAAAATGTTATGGTCTTGATGAATGATACTTCCCCTCATTATGCGTTTTCCACACTACATTTTTCAAGAAGAAACTGATAACAGCTAATAACTCCAAAAATACTGATACCAGATTTATGGCCCTTGTGCATGACACCTACTTTCATCATGCTCTTTCCCAAAATAAAATGTCATTCCAATAGCATCAGTCGAACAGGAGTTATTGATCGGCCAAAAAATGTAACAAAGGGCAATAACTCCAAAAGTATTGAAGCCAGAATTATGGCCCTTGTTCATGACACTTTCTCTCATCATCCTCTTTCCATGTATGAAGTTTCAATACGATGGCAAGAGCCATGTAGGAATTATCGTCCGGACAAGAAAGAATTAAACAAATGTACAAGGGGCAATAACTCTAAATTTATTGAAGCTCGAGTTAAGGATCTTATGCATGACACTTTCTCTTATTATGATCGTTCCATGTATGAAGTTTCACTCCAATGGCATGTGTCACATAGGAGTAATCATCTGGACAAAAAATTAAGATTATTTTTACAAAGGGCAATAACTCCAATATTAGTGAAGCCAGAGTTATGGACCTTGTGCATGACACTTCCTCTCGTTATGATCTTTCCATATATGAAGTTTCAATCCAATGGCATGAGCCATATAGAAGTTATCGTCCGGACAAAAAAGTGTAATTTTTTTTACAAAGGGCAATAACTCCAATATTAGTGAAGCCAGAGTTATGGACCTTGTGCATGACACTTCCTCTCGTTATGATCTTTCCATATATGAAGTTTCAATCCAATGGCATGAGCCATGTAGAAGTTATCGTCCGGACAAAAAAGTGTGATTTTTTTACAAAGGGCAATAACTCCTATATTAGTGAAGCCAGAGTTATGTACCTTCTGCATGACACTTCCTCTCGTTATGATCTTTCCATATATGAAGTTTCAATCCAATGGCATCAGGCATATTGAAGTTATTGTCCGGACAAAAAATTATGATATTTTTTACAAAGGGCAATAACTCCAATATTAGTGAAGCCAGAGTTATGGACCTTGTGCATGACACTTCCTCTCATTATGCTCTTTCCATATATGAAGTTTCAATCAACTGGCATCAGGCATATTGAAGTTATTGTCCGGACAAAAAATTATGATATTTTTTACAAAGGGCAATAACTCCAATATTAGTGAAGCCAGAGTTATGGACCTTGTGCATGACACTTCCTCTTGTCATGATCTTTCCATATATGAAGTTTCAATCCAATGGCATGAGCCATATAGGAGTTATCGTCCGGACAAAAAAGTGTGATTTTTTTTTACAAAGGGCAATAACTCCAATATTAGTGAAGCCAGAGTTATGGACCTTGTGCATGACACTTCCTCTCATTATGCTCTTTCCATATATGAAGTTTCAATCAACTGGCATTAGGCATATTGAAGTTATCGTCCGGACAAAAAGTGTGACTACAAATGGGTAGTTGTGTGACTTTTTCCTTTGATCTTTTCTTGTGGGACTAGTCCCACAAGAAAAACTATTTTTGGCTCTAACTTTGGAAAAGAATGATCTGGAAGCTAACCCTAACCCTAACCCTATGTCCCACAACTGGCCAGGTTAATGTCACAAGAAATGGCCAGGTTAATGTCACAAGAGATGGCCAGGTTAATGATTTTACTTGTGCGACTAGTTAGAAAAAGTCACACAACTACCCATTGGTGAGTGCGGACAGACGGACAGACAGACAACTCTCACGAAAACAATATGTCTCCCCCATATAAATATGGGGGGAGACATAATTAAACAAATGTACAAGGGGCAATAACTCTAAATTTATTGAAGCTCGAGTTAAGGATCTTATGCATGACACTTTCTCTTATTATGATCGTTCCATGTATGAAGTTTCACTCCAATGGCATGTGTCACATAGGAGTAATCATCTGGACAAAAAATTGTGATTGTTTTTACAAAGGGCAATAACTCCAATATTAGTGAAGCCAGAGTTATGGACCTTGTGCATGACACTTCCTCTCGTTATGATCTTTCCATATATGAAGTTTCAATCCAATGGCATGAGCCATATAGAAGTTATTGTCTGGACAAAAAAGTGTGATTTTTTTTACAAAGGGCAATAACTCCAATATTAGTGAAGCCAGAGTTATGGACCTTGTGCATGACACTTCCTCTCGTTATGGTCTTTCCATATATGAAGTTTCAATCCAATGGCATGAGCCATATAGAAGTTATCGTCCGGACAAAAAAGTGTGATTTTTTTACAAAGGGCAATAACTCCTATATTAGTGAAGCCAGAGTTATGTACCTTGTGCATGACACTTCCTCTCATTATGCTCTTTCCATATATGAAGTTTCAATCAACTGGCATCAGGCATATTGAAGTTATTGTCCGGACAAAAAATTATGATATTTTTTACAAAGGGCAATAACTCCAATATTAGTGAAGCCAGAGTTATGGACCTTGTGCATGACACTTCCTCTTGTCATGATCTTTCCATATATGAAGTTTCAATCCAATGGCATGAGCCATATAGGAGTTATCGTCCGGACAAAAAAGTGTGATTTTTTTTTACAAAGGGCAATAACTCCAATATTAGTGAAGCCAGAGTTATGGACCTTGTGCATGACACTTCCTCTCATTATGCTCTTTCCATATATGAAGTTTCAATCAACTGGCATTAGGCATATTGAAGTTATCGTCCGGACAAAAAGTGTGACTACAAATGGGTAGTTGTGTGACTTTTTCCTTTGATCTTTTCTTGTGGGACTAGTCCCACAAGAAAAACTATTTTTGGCTCTAACTTTGGAAAAGAATGATCTGGAAGCTAACCCTAACCCTAACCCTATGTCCCACAACTGGCCAGGTTAATGTCACAAGAAATGGCCAGGTTAATGTCACAAGAGATGGCCAGGTTAATGATTTTACTTGTGCGACTAGTTAGAAAAAGTCACACAACTACCCATTGGTGAGTGCGGACAGACGGACAGACAGACAACTCTCACGAAAACAATATGTCTCCCCCATATAAATATGGGGGGAGACATAATTAAACAAATGTACAAGGGGCAATAACTCTAAATTTATTGAAGCTCGAGTTAAGGATCTTATGCATGACACTTTCTCTTATTATGATCGTTCCATGTATGAAGTTTCACTCCAATGGCATGTGTCACATAGGAGTAATCATCTGGACAAAAAATTGTGATTGTTTTTACAAAGGGCAATAACTCCAATATTAGTGAAGCCAGAGTTATGGACCTTGTGCATGACACTTCCTCTCGTTATGATCTTTCCATATATGAAGTTTCAATCCAATGGCATGAGCCATATAGAAGTTATTGTCTGGACAAAAAAGTGTGATTTTTTTTACAAAGGGCAATAACTCCAATATTAGTGAAGCCAGAGTTATGGACCTTGTGCATGACACTTCCTCTCGTTATGGTCTTTCCATATATGAAGTTTCAATCCAATGGCATGAGCCATATAGAAGTTATCGTCCGGACAAAAAAGTGTGATTTTTTTACAAAGGGCAATAACTCCTATATTAGTGAAGCCAGAGTTATGTACCTTCTGCATGACACTTCCACTCGTTATGATCTTTCCATATATGAAGTTTCAATCCAATGGCATCAGGCATATTGAAGTTATTGTCCGGACAAAAAATTATGATATTTTTTACAAAGGGCAATAACTCCAATATTAGTGAAGCCAGAGTTATGGACCTTGTGCATGACACTTCCTCTCATTATGCTCTTTCCATATATGAAGTTTCAATCAACTGGCATCAGGCATATTGAAGTTATTGTCCGGACAAAAAATTATGATATTTTTTACAAAGGGCAATAACTCCAATATTAGTGAAGCCAGAGTTATGGACCTTGTGCATGACACTTCCTCTTGTCATGATCTTTCCATATATGAAGTTTCAATCCAATGGCATGAGCCATATAGGAGTTATCGTCCGGACAAAAAAGTGTGATTTTTTTTTACAAAGGGCAATAACTCCAATATTAGTGAAGCCAGAGTTATGGACCTTGTGCATGACACTTCCTCTCATTATGCTCTTTCCATATATGAAGTTTCAATCAACTGGCATCAGGCATATTGAAGTTATTGTCCGGACAAAAAATTATGATATTTTTTACAAAGGCAATAACTCCAATATTAGTGAAGCCAGAGTTATGGACCTTGTGCATGACACTTCCTCTCGTCATGATCTTTCCATAGATGAAGTTTCAATCCAATGGCATGAGCCATTATAGGAGTTATCGTCCGGACAAAAAAGTGTGATTTTTTTTTACAAAGGGCAATAACTCCAATATTAGTGAAGCCAGAGTTATGGACCTTGTGCATGACACTTCCTCTCATTATGCTCTTTCCATATATGAAGTTTCAATCAACTGGCATCAGGCATATTGAAGTTATCGTCCGGACAAAAAGTGTGACAGACAGACGGACAGACAGACAACTCTCACGAAAACAATGTCTCCCCCATATAAATATGGGGGGAGACATAATAAATGAGCTCTCCTTTAATATAACAATACAGCAAGACGACTCAATTTCTGATTGGTACAAAGACACAAAGTCTGTTTGTTAATACAGTAAGATTTCAGGTTACGTAACATTTAAAACTGGTTATATAAGGGAGGTAACTCATGAAAGGTTAAGCAAAAGTTGTTAACTGGAAGATAACTGCATTACTGCACACAACTACAGGAAAACTCATGCTGTTATATGTCAAACACACATTCATAAATTGATAAATATATATTTTTTAAATAAACAATATAGTATAGTAATATCTTTATACAAAATATGGGTGACAAAATGAGTGCATGTGAGAATTTGTCACTTCATATATTGAGCAATTAAAATATATTTTGTTTTTCTGTACTCGTCATTTCATACAGTACCGACAAATATTTGAAAGACAGGAGTCAAAGGAAAGATCGTGATCGTGCATATGGGTCAAACATAAACATAATAGTCACACAGTGATAATGATTACAGACAAACCTCACTACCATATTTCAGTGCCAACTAACATCCCCTACACTAAGTGCTTAAATATCAGTTTCATAATATTTACTATTTATAATCGTGCAACATACCTGTGTTTCCGCCGACGGCTCATATGGATGATGTCTGATCTGGGTCTACTTTTTTGCAAAAGCGCAATTAACTATTTATGGAGTAAACCATTGATGATATACTGTCAGTTTACCTACCTGTTTCTTAACCCATTCCCACTTAGGCTATTTTTAGATCTAACCCCTTTGATTCAATCTACCAAAAAGGAGCATTAACTAGAGAAAAGGATTTTTTAAGAATTGTGTACTTTTGAAGCCATTGTGATAGAGCATTTGCTCCTGTGAAGCAAATGCTCTATTTATAGAAGCGTCAAAAGGCGTCAATATGCGGGAATGGGTTAAACACATCTTGTACAACTTTCCCTCATAGCAACGCCTTTGCAAACAGAGAAGACCCAGATCAGATGACTCCTGTAGGAGTCATCTGATCAGGGTCTGCTCTGTTTGCTTTTGAAATAATAACAGATCTGACTCTATAGTTTCTACCAGTACCAAACATTCAGGTGTACATAATTTTATGCCATTATAAAAATTCAGCTAATAAATATTCATGATGTCATTATTTTTTGACATGAATTTTCAACAGGGAAGAAGTTGAACAAAATAATAATTAAGAATTTTTGTTACTGATATGAAATATATCTGTCTACCTTACCTCAGCTTTGGTACCTTTTGAAACATTCCAACTGCTAACACTATAATCTAAACATTTCGTCATTCATACAAACGTGACCCCAGTCGCGATTTCTGACTTAAAAGTAAACCTACCAAAGTCGGGATTCTTGCGTAACGAGTTCACAAAGTTACTGTTCGCCCCTCCAGATAGATTTACCATTGACGTTGTCATCTGCTTACTGCGACGTAAAGAAGAGTCTCCAGAACTTCCTGCTATAAGAGAACAGTGGGTGATAGGTGCAAATAGAAGTATGATATGTGTGACAGTGGCTGCATAACTGATTAACCAACCTTTACTCCATGAATATTCATGTAAGAAATGATGACATCAAGAATATGTATAAGATTCTATTTTTAACCCTTTCCTCCATAAATACGCCTTTCTACGCCTATGCAAAAATCTTCTCTTTTTTTGAAACCACTGCGATAAATAGAGCATTTGCTCCTAAGGAACAAATGCTCTATTTATCACAATGGTTTCAAAACTACAAAATTAAAAAAAAAATCCTTTTCTCTAGTTAATGCTCCTTTTTGGTAGATTTATTCCAAGAGGTTGGATATAAAAATAGCCTATGAAGAAATGGGTTAATTCTAATTAATATTCATGATGTAATCATTTCCTTCATGAATATTCATGGAGTAATAAGTTTGATATGTGTGTTCCCCGTCCCAACTGTAAAGTCTTGCATACAGAATATCATATCTATCAAAGTTGTTTTAGGACCAAATTATTCCTTGCAAGTTTTAACCCTTTCGCTGCTAATGTCGTCTGCAACCTAATTTTGTTCAAACATTTTGCGAAAATGATGAACTAAGATAAATAAATGCCAATTTCAAAGGTATCAACATCGCAGACCTAGAACAAACAGCAAAGTCCTTGATCAGATGCCAACTTGAAAAGGCTGTAGGGTCTGCTCTGTTTACTTATGGAATTATAAAGATATGATCCTGCAGTTTTTGTCAAAGCAAACAGATCAAATTCTTTCGTTATAAAAATTAAGTTATTCATATAGAGACAAATTCAAGCATAAAATTTAATGTTCATCCGAGAATAATATTGTATTGTAATAGTATTAATTGTAAAGCTGTACAAGACAAATTGGCGCCATTTTGGTAGCTATGCAAAATAACAAATAGTTTGCGCTCTTGATCAATCCACTCTTTGTGGAGCAGTTTGACTTTTCCAGCATTATTTACCTACGTTTGTTGTAATACTTAACCCTTTCCTCCATAAATACAACTTTCTACGCCTTTGCAAACAGAGTAGACCCAGATCAGACGGCTCCTATAGGAGCCGTCTGATCAGGGTCTGCTCTGTTTGCTTATAGTATAATAAAGATATGATTCTACAGTTTCTGCCACGGTCAAACATTCTTGTATCCATGTGCTAATTGAAACAATTAATCTAATTAATATTCATGATGTCATTATTTCTTTCATGAATATTCATGGAGTAAAGGAGTAAGACAATTACAGTATATATATGATATTCTGCCACTGCAAGGCTTGTTGTGTATGAAAGGTGAACCATATATAGTAATTTCTGAAAGAGTATTAATAACACATTGTGTCAAATGTTTTGTTAACAAATTGTCTATTGTTGTGATGCATTTGTTTATTTTTATATTTTACGGTAATTAACCCTTTCCCTAACAGGAATGCTTTCTAGCCCCTTTGCAAACAGAGTAGACCAAGATCATACGACTCCTGTAGAAGCCTTTTGATCAGGGTCTGCTCTGTTTGATTGTGGAATTATATAGATCTGATCTTATAGTTTTTGTCTATGCCAAATACTCTATCAAAAATGTTACATTATAAAAATTCAATTCATGAATATTCAGTACATGATCAATGCATGCATAAATATTCATTAGGGGAAGGGTTAATATGATCGAGTATCCCTACTGCAAGATTTACCAAGATGAAAATTCCTATACAAGTAATTAGTAATGGACATAACTGAAACAATTAATATGACTGGACAATACAAATAGCATTTATACACCTATCTGGGTAGCCAGAAACGCCTAGCAGAACTAGCTATTGGGAACATAATAAAGCAATCTAGAAGCATTCCTCGATACTACTTTTTTTTTAGTTTAAAAGCAATATAATCACATTCTACACCCATCATCCTTAACCCTTTCCTTCATATAAACGTCTTTTCACACATTTGCAAACAGAGAAGACCCAGATCAGACACCTCCTATAGGAGGCGTCTGATCAGGGTCTGCTCTGTTTGTTTATATGCTATAGATATAATTTTAGTTTCTGCCATGGCCAAAAAATCCTGTGTTTATGTGCTTTTGATCGCAAATTAATCTAAGTAATAGTCATTACGTAATTATTTCTTACATGAATATTCATGGAGGAAAGGGTTAAATATCTTTGTCAATGTTATATTCATTTAGCAATCAAGTATCAAGTTTAAAAATGAAACCATCTTCTTGAAATACTAACAAATATTAAGAATGCCTTGAAAATGTAGTAGCCTTTGAAACCGCATTCAAAATTCATGAACATTGGACAACTGAAACTATGATGAAAAACTTAAAATACTATGGATTCTGTTTAATACAAAACTCACTGAAAGTATTTGTATATAAAACTCATTGTAAATGTATGTATGTGATGAATATTGACAAATTATGTGAAATGAATTTTTTCTTACAAAGCTACACAGTAGAGCAACAGATAAAGATGGGTACTCAAATACGGAAATCGTCATTTCTCAAAAATCATCATTTCTCCACGAAACCATATGTTGTGACCACTCTTTAGAATCGTCTCAACATAGGGTTTCGTGGGAAAATAAAGAAGTTGGTGAAAATGTTTTAATTTACGCATCTTATCTGGACCTCTGTACACAGAATATAAACAGAGCATTCCAACAACATTCGATAAATACCCAGGTTCCACATATCAAAGCTTGAATAACTGGTATTTATCCAAGACTGGAGGATGGTCCTTACTGATTGGAAGGTAGGCAAGGGGTAGCAATGGGAAGATTAAGTACCAAGCATACGATGAGATTATGTAACAACTGAAACCTCAGAGCAAAAGTGCGTATTCAAATACTAAAATCGTTATTTCTTCACCAAACCCTATGTTGTGACCACTCTTTAGAATCGCCTTGAAGAGACGATTCTAAAGAGTGGTCACAACATCAGGTTTGGTGGAGAAATTAACCCTTTCCCTGTTCTATGTTTATTCCAAATTTCAATACCTGAATATTCATGGACAAAATAGTTATATTGAAATTTGGAAGGTCGAACATAGTAGCCATTTTAGAAAGTAAAGAAACAGATCTTTCAAATTCCATTAGCAAACAGAGCAGACCCTGATCAGATGGCTCCTATAGGAGCCGTCTAATCTGGGTCTACTCCGTTTGAAAATGCGCAAAAACATGTTTATATGAGGGAAAAGGTTAAGAAAATATTTTAATATAAACATCTTATCACTGAGTTTCAGACATGTTGTTGCACCTTTAGTTCTAATCAACTCTTTGACTCATATCCTTATTTGATGATGGCTAGATACATAATTTGAAATTTACGTTTTGGTATTCCAGGGATTTATGAAATGAAATGAAGTAAATTAATCTTGGAATATAATTATGATTCAATGTAGAACTGACATGAATATGTTAGTGAGAAAACATATGACAGTGAAAAAAGTCAGTACAATGTTATAAACAAAGCTTACAAAGCAATATTGACTTAAAAGCCAAACAAAATACAGGATCCCACTACCGCAGAAAAACGCGCGAGAGAACACCCTCAAGAACCACGTCATACCAAAATATACATTACAAATGTTAGTATACATTACATATATGTTGTTATATGTAATTATTATTTCTGGAGGATTAAACAGATATAACTTTATTATCTTAAGCATTTAGACAGACACACTTAAGCAAATAGAGTAGACCCGGATCAAATTGCTACTGAAGGAGCAGTTTGATCTGGGTCAACTCTATTTGCTACTGCGTCCGTCGTCTAAATGGTGTCAAAATTGATTTTTCAGCTTTACACACCAGTTGAGAGTGTATATTGTGTGTCTAAATACCTAGGACAATCTAGGATAGCAATATTGCTTCAAAATGATTCTTATAGGTTTAAATTTCCAAACAAGATCAGAGCTAAATAAAGGTATGTACTCAAATACTAAAATCATAATTTCTCCACCAAACCCTATACTGTGACCACTCTTTAGAATCGTCTCAAAGAGACGATTCTGAAAAGTGGTTACTGTATAAGCTTTAGTGGCGATATAAAGAAGATACAGTAAAATCTCGATTATTCGAAGTTTCTGTATAGAGGTATTTAGACCCTTTTAGGCAGGTGGCTGCTTAATGCATGGTGAAAGTCATGCAGAAAGCTCCCCTAGGAGCTTTCTGCATGACTTTCACCATGCATTAAGCTGCCACCTGCCTTAAAGATCGATAGTAATACGTATTTTAGTGTTTGAATAATCGAGATTTTACTGTATTCTGGAAAATATTTAAATTTATGCTTCTTATCTGAACCTCTGAAGATTGTTGCTAGGTCTGCATATCCAATGCTTCAATAGGTTTTACTCTCAACTGACGACCAGTGTACACTATAAGAAGACATTTGTTGTGCCTATTCTCAAAGGTGTATCAATGTTCAATCACTTAATTGTGTTTATACAATTAAATTGCACATTGAACTATTGAGAAACATCCCATTCAAACTGATATCTGATGCCGAGAAATCTCAATTTTTCCAAGCTACAGTGCTCCCTCCCTACAACGACCCTCTCAATAATGATTCCCTCCTTACAACAACGCATGTCACTGTTTCCGAAACAACAACGCTCCAGAAACAACCTTTTTCCATCATATTTTCTTTATGCCTCCATCAAACCCTATGTTGTGACCACTCTTTAGAATCGTCACTTCGTGACGATTCTAAAGAGTGGTCACAACATAGGGTTTGATTGAGGCATAACGGTTTTAGTTCTCGAAATACACCTTATCTGGGGATTTGCAAACAAGCTAATTATGTTTGATTTTCCCTCCCTTTAACAACTCCCTCTGAACAACACATACAATATTCGTATCCCAAAGGGTGTCGTTGTAGAGAGGGAACACTGTACATGGCAGATATTATAATAATAAAAATAATTGAAATGTGTTCAACTGGAATATGTCAAGACTCATTACAGGAAATACTGACTATAAATGTCTTCCATTTAAAATAAATATCATCAACAATCAATAAAAAAATATTTATAAATTAATAAAAAATTCAAGTATTCTGAGAAAACAACTAATATAACATACAAAATATTGCAAAGTCTCGCTTAAATTGTAATTAATATTTGGGAGCACATTTAGAGGTTGCCATAGTAACACTGTCATGGTTACCATGACATTATCTAAACACAAACCTGAGGAGACTGAGGAGGCATAGCCTGTGTCATTTTGACGAGATTTATATCCGTACGTGCCGCTGCCACTGCGGGACCTAAATGTCGAGTTACCATTGGGGGAAGTTGGAGTCTCCGCCCCTCCAAGGGACTTTCTGAGATCAAAGTTTGTGCGTCCCTTAGCTGTTGACAAGTGGTGAAAGAAACAAGAAACAAACAAACTGGTTAGTAGTGTACCATCCCTCAGTAAGTATTGTAGTAATTCTTAATAACAACAGAACCTCTAAAAATAGCAGCCATTAGCTGAATAATTAACCCATTCCCTCAAAGGCTATTTTTAGACCCAACCTCTTTATATAAATCTACTGAAAAGAAGCATTTACTGGCAAAAAGGTAAGTACTGGCAAAAGGGTAAGTCTTAGAATCGTAGAGTTTTTAAATCATTGTGATAAGTAGAGCATTTGCTCCATAGGTTTCAAAACGTGACTTTTATAGGTGTCAAAAGGTCACAATATGAAGGAATGGGTTAACAAATTTCTTGTTGAATATTCATGTAAGAAATAATGGCATCATGAGTATTTATTAACTAAAGTTTTAAAATGACAACATGAACAACAGAATTATTCACCATGATAGAAACTGTAGAATTAGATCTATATAGTTGCACATGCAAACAGAGCAGACCCTGATCAGATGACTCTTACAGAAGCCAACAGATCTGGGTCTACTCTGTTACAATGGCATAAAAAGGTATAGCATTCCTGCTAAAGAAAAGAGAAGCAAGAACCTGCCTTAACCCGTTCCCTAATATTGACAGTTTTTGACGACTGTAAAAGTCACTTTGTGAAACCATTGTGATAAATGGTTTCAAACTACAAAATTGTAAGATTTTCATTTTCTCTAGTTAATGCTCCTTTTTGGCCTTTGCTCTGGGTTTTTTTTTTACAAAATTCTGATTTTAGTTTCAACCATGTACAATAATTACTGCGTTCAAAGACCATTATATAAAACTTCAGCTAATAAAGATTCATGATGTCATTATTTCTTACAAGAATATGCATTAGGTATATAATTAATATCATATGCTAAACCCATAATTACATGTTAATTCGACCCGATCAATTGTCATACAAAAATTAATCAATGTCTTCTCTGATACTAAATACCAAAGTATGTCTTGTATAAAAATCAAAAAGAGTGTCCTGACTGGGTCAAAGATTTGCATTGGTATTCATGATGATCCGACGCAGAATAACTCAGTGTCCTGAATGGGTCACAAATTTTTGAATTGTTAGACCCGACCTCTTTGAATGAATCTACCCAAAAGGAGCATTTACTAGAGAAAAGGAAAGTTTTAGAATTTTGTAGTTTGAAACCATTGTGATAAATAGAGCATTTGCTCCTATAGGAGCAAATGCTCTATTTATCACAATGGTTTCAAGAACTGGTTATTACAGAGGCGAAGAAAGGCATATTTATGGAGGAAAGGGTTAATTGTCTTCATATTTATTACGATTTTATTGAGATACAGAATGACTCAGTTTCACAATCTGATCTGAGTTTACACTATTTGCAAATGCCAGTTCAAATGTTATATTAGTTAAGACAGTAAAACCTCTCTAAACAGGAATTTTAATAGAGAAGAATTTAAATACTTATAGGCAGGTGACTGCTTAATACAGGATGAAAGTCATTGCAGAAAGCTCCTCTAGGACTTCCACCCTGTATTAAGTTGCAACCTGTCCCGATATTTAAACTAAAATTACTGTCCGGTTAAGAGAGATTTTAACTGTACATTATAAAGATTGGCATTACAAAACCATTCTATTTTTGAGAAACTAAATATATGTAATTTGAAGGGTAACAAAAACTCCCTACATTGGGGCGTACACATCACCAATGATAACAAAGATGAAATAAAATATCTGGTTTTAGAATTAATAGGTTTTTAACCGAAACAGAAACTATTGACTGATAAGACCTCAACTAAAAGAAAAAGACTAATTGGACAAAAACCAAAATTTTAAAAAACAAAATCAAGTTGGGTTTTTCAACTACCAATGTGCAAAATATTTTGTGTTTAGATATAAGCACTTATTCCCCGCCATGAATGTTTAAAAACCCTTTCCTCCATCAATAAGCCTTTCTGTAAAACTCACTTTTTGAAACCATTCTGATAAATGCTCTATTTATCAAAATGGTTTCTATACTAAACAATTATAACACTTTCCTTTTCTCTAGTAAAAATGCTCCTTTTCGGTAGATTTATATAAAGAGGCTGGGTCTAAACATAGCCTATGGAGGAAAAGGTTAACTATTTCTATTGTTTGATCCTGTCAATGGAAAATGTTCAACCTTTTCCTTCACATATTTGCAAACAGAGTAGAACTAGATCAGACGGCTCTTATAGGAGCCTTCTGATCAGTGTCTGCTCTGCTTGCTTAAGAAATTGTTCAGATATGATCCAACAGCTCATATATAAGCCAACAATAACCTTTTCAATTTTTACCTTATGCAAATTATGCAAATGAATATTCATGATGTGATCAATTCATGCATAATTGTTCATTAGGGAAAGGGTTAACCCATTCCCTCACCTTGACGACTTTTGACGACTCTGTAAAAGTCACTTTTTGAAACCATTGTGATAAATAGAGCATTTGCTCCTACAGGAGCAAATGATCTATTTATCACAATGGTTTCAAACTACAAAATTCTAAAAAAAAATCCTTTTCTCTAGTAAATGCTCCTTTTTGGGTAGAATCATTCAAAGTGGTTGGGTCTAAAAATAGCCTATGGAGGAAAAGGGTTGAAGGACTTTGAACAGTTTATATTAGAACCCAAATAGGTGAATTTTCCCACTCTAAAACACTTCAAATTTCCTCCCACCAGTAAACATCATTACATGTCTACTCTACAACAAACATAATTGTTTGAAATCATCCCACAAATTATCAGCCCATGTAACCAAAACTAACCCTTTACTTGACAAGAAATTAATCAGAGCTCCAGATAAGACGCGTAAATTTAAACGTTTTCAAGCGTAGCTCCTTTATTTCTCTACCAAACCCTATACTGTGACCACTCTTTAGAATCGTCTCTTTGAGACGATTCTAAAGAGTGGTCACAGCATAGGGTTTGGTGGAGAAATGAAGATTTTAGTATTTGGGTATACACCGTTATCTGTAGCTCTGAATTAATGCTGAATTAATGATATAATGAATATCTATTACCTGAATTTTGATAATGGCACATGTACACAGGATTTTTTTTTTTACCTGGGCAGAAACTGTAGAATCAGATCTACATAGTTAATTCAGCAAACAGAACAGACCCTGATCAGATAGCTCCAATAGGAGCCATCTGATCTAGGTCTACTCCATTTGCGAAGGCATGAAAAGGTGTTTATATCAAGTAAAGGGTTAAATTCAAACAAAACCGATGCAAAATACTCACTGTAGTAATCATAGTTATTAAATTCTTTCAGATTTGTTATCTTTCTATCTAATCCTGAAAATGTGCAAATTAAGTGTGTCTCAGTTATTAAATTAAGTGCGTCTCAGTTATCATGATATCAGGGGTCCGGAGAAGATGCGTAAATAAAAACATTTTCTAGAATAACTTCTTTATTTCTCAACCAAACCCTACATTGGGACCAATCTTTAGAACATCTCTTCGAGATAATTCTAAACAGTGGTCACAACATAGGGTTTGGTGGAGAAATAGAGAAGAATTCCTGAAAAAGAAAATATTCTTGAAAATGTTTAAATTGGGTCAAGAATATCTCCTTTTCTCCACTCCCCCATAATATGACCACTCTTTAAAATTGTCTCTGTGAGACAATTCAAAGGAGTGGTCACAACATAGGGTTGGTGGAGAAATGAAAAAGAACTATTTTTAAGAATGTTTTAATTAACACATCATATCTGGGCCTCTGATGGGAAAATACGGCAGAAATAGCATAACGGCATAAATTCTTCACGGAAAATGTACAAATTAAAGCACGAGACTTGCCAATCCTTCCATTGCTAATGGATTCAAACACAAAGGTCAACTCTGCTGACCTCATTACCTGGTGAATATTCATGTAAGCAATAATATTTTTATGAATATTCATGTCCTAAAGATCTATAGTATTACATAGCAAACAGAGTAGACCCTGATCAGATAGCTCCTATAGGAGCTGTCTGATCTGGGTCTATTCTGTTTGCAAAGACCTAACAATGCACCTCTATCAAATCTATATTGTTACATAGCAAACAGAGTAGACCCAGATCAGACAGTTCCTACAGGAGCTGTCTGATCTGGGTCTATTCTGTTTGCAAAGACCTAACAATGCTTCTCTATCAGATAAAAGGTTAACCCTTTACTCCATAATGATGCCTTTTGTAAAAGAGGGTAAACCCTGATCAGACCTCTCCTGTAGGAGCCATCTGATCAAAGTCTGCTCTGTTTGCTTATGAAATTACAGTGAACCCTCATTATACCGGCATTCGTTACAATGGCACCCTCATTATACCAGCAGTATGCACTGAAACAAAATTACCTTTAAGTCTTTGAAACAACCACTGAATAAATAGGTGCAATGCCAGTAAAACAGGTAATCGCTTAATGTCCAACACAAGAAGTGCAAAAAGCTCCGATAGGGAGCTTTTTGCACTTCTTGCGTTCTGCATTAAGTGTTCACCTGTTGGTACTAGTTTAAATCTGGGCATATGGTTCCTTTCATATTTAAACTTGTTTATAATAATGCCAACATCGTTATACAAGCAAAATGTCTGGAAACAAATACCTCCGTTGTAATGAGGGTTCACTGTATACAGTTTCTGCCATGGGCAAAACTTCAGAGCTCCTATACCATTAACAAAATTCAGTTAATAAATATTCATGATGCCATTATTTCTTACATGAATATTCATGAGGTAAATGGCTAAAGCACTAGCGGCATGTAGCACACACACACAATCTGGGATAATCAGTTCTTGCTCATTGAACACTGAGTACATATGATTCTTTTTCTCAAATGTGCTGCTTATATTTCAGCCTGCCTAACTCTGTTTGATATTTGTCTTCAACAACAATAACAGAATTCTTAAAAGTATTTGATCAGATTCTGTGACAGAAATACTATCAATAAGTCAAGCAGATTCTTTATTATTTCTACAAATTTTCAAAACGTGAAGAAATATAAAATGTAATATTTTCAACATCTGAAGAAAATTTCTATTCCAAACTGCATTTTTCTAAAAACAAAATCTCAAATTTCATTTAACGACTTCACATGAATCTTTCAAAATGTTTTCATTCAATACAGTGCTTGGTTAATCTGAATACAACAATTCTTGTGACTGGAAAGTCAAAATGCCCCTAATAAAGGCCCTCTTACCTCTACAGGGGTCGTTGGTTTCGAGGAACTCGTCCAGAGTTATCCACCCTCCACCAACCCGAACCATAACTGTACTGTTGAGGAATCGCACCAGTCTGATAGTACTCTTCTCACCAAACTGTTGGCAAAAAACATAAAAAATATTACATTAGCCCTTTCCCTGTTCTATATTTATTCCAAATTTCAATACCTACTGAATATTCATTAACAAAATAGTTATAAAGAAATATGGAAGGTTGAACATTGTAGCCATTTTAGATGGTATAGACACAGATCTATCAAATTCTATTAGCAAACAGTCGACCCTGATCAGACGGCTCCTCTAGGATCCGTCTGATCTGGGTCTACTCTGTTTGCAAACGCGTGAAAACACGTTTATATTAGGGAAAGGGTTAACCCTTCGCTTGCTGAATTTTAAAATACATTTCTCCTTCTTTACCCATGCCCTGTTGTATATTTACATATATCTTCACTGTGTACAAGTATTTAGCTGTGAAATCACTGCTCTGGAGTGCAGTGGTTGCACAATCAACTTGTAAATAGTGAAGACCCAGATGAGACAGCTCACGCAGGAGCTGTCTCATCTGGGTCTTCACTATTTACAGGTAGGTATATTGATGTGAATAGCAAGCGAAAGGTTAACATACTGAAAATGGGAAAACAAAGTGTACTGATATTTGCAAACAGTGTAGACTCAGATAAGAGGACTCCCGAGGGAGCCCTCTGATCTGGGTCTACACTGTTTGTCATTCTATATCCTCTCTGAAATAATACATTTTTACATTGGTTTGACTCTCGTTAAACGATGATGGAGCAGTTTGAAAATTCAGCATTCAAAGCATTATTTCTTTTGACCAATGGTTGCCTTTGTACATAGTTAGGATTAGATGCTGATTTATTCCACAATCTGACATTATTTTTGAAAAGAATTTGACAAGTTGATATGGTTTATTAAAAAAAAAGATATGGGAGTACAAACATATTTTTATAATGGAAGCAGACAATAAATATAGCAGACGGAAATTATTTTGTGTCAGAAGGATTAATCTGAGGTTAAACACATTATAACTTATAAAGTCAAAATGACCGTAACAATTTTATCTTTCATCTATTCCTTGCATTCCCAACATTGAATTCCCAGCTCATAAGCCTTGCATTCCCAGCATTGAATTCCCAGCTCATAAGCCTTGCATTCCCAGCATTGAATTCCCAGCTCATAAGCCTTGCATTCCCAGCATTGAATTCCCAGCTCATAAGCCTTGCATTCCCAGCATTGAATTCCCAGCTCATAAGCCTTGCATTCCCAGCATTGAATTCCCAGCTCATAAGCCTTGCACTCCCAGCTCACATCCTGTATAGCCTTGCTCCCAATTCATAACCAATGTTACCACTGCTATCACACTACTTACCCGATACTTGCACTGATCAACCATCTCGACCCGCAGAGGACTTCTACATGAACACAGGGACACCTCGCGGTCAATCTCATCGTGAATAAGCTCTGTGTCACTCATATTGGCATTACTGCCTTTTAATCTTCCCTTTTGCTGTTGGTGAAAAGGTTAAATAAAATATCACGCTAAATCATCATGTACATGTATAACATGTTTCAAATAGAAATTCTTAACCCTTTCAAAGTTAAATGGTCCATCATTCTTTAACCTGTTACCTCATAGGCTATTTTTAGATACAACCTCTTTGAATAAATCTACCGAAAAGGAGCACTTACTAGAGAAAAGGAAAACATTAGACTTGTATAGTTTTGAAACCATCGTGATAAATAGAGCATTTGCTCCTATGGAGCAAATGCTCTATTTATTACAATGGTTTCAAGAAGTGACTTTTACAAAGGTGTAGAAAGGAATGGAGGAATGGGTTAATGATAGTGTCCATTCAAATTGCTGTTCTCATAAGATCTCTACATCTGACATGCAGAGGCAAATAGAATGTTACACAATGAAATGGAAAGTAATTGGATGTTTTACACTGCTTCAATTTTTAGCACTTGCTGTAAAGAAATTGGGTATTCCATTAATATAACCCTTAAACATAAACATTTATGTATAAAGTGTTTGAAATTTCAAAAGATTTGCATGAACAGTAACGATGATAGCCAATGTTAGTTTCTTGACAGGGATGACAGCGACAACAAAAACACCAGAGTTACGACAATAACACATACATGTATCTCCTTCTTTGAAAAACAGACAAGCTAAAAAGGGCTTTTCTAATGAGTAAACACAGAGCTACAGATAAAGGTGCATACACAAATACTAAAATCATCATTTCTCCACCAAACCCTATGTTGTGACCACTCTTTAGAATCGTCTCTTTGAGACGATTCTAAAGAGTGGTCACAACAAATGGTTTGGTGGAGAAATAAAAAAGTTATTATTGAAAATGTTTTAATTTACACATCTTATCTGGACCTCGGGTAAAGAGGCTACCACTTACATGTCTTTTTGGTTTCATGGCTTCTATAAACTCCTGGTACTCTATAAAATCTTGATTCCCTCTTTGGAATAAGTCAAACACAGCAGTTAGTTCTGTTTTGTTCGTTTTAAAACCTGAAATCAAAATAGAGAAATAAATACCTTTCCTTTTACATTAAATTTTAATAAATAAAGGATTTTCTAATTTGATCCGCTGTGTTATAAGAAATAAGAACCATTCTTGCTCAAAAGTATCAATCATGACGAAAAGAGAGTTTACTCGAGTACACTATCGACAAATGAGTTTAAATCAAGATGAATCAAAACCCTTCTTAATTTGAAACTAGAAAGTGTGTAGGATTTACAGTTTACTAAGCTAATGGTTTATACAGATCAACTGATGAGTACAACATTGTAGTAACTAAATTAACACATATAAGCATTTAAAATAATTAACCCTTTCCTTCATATAAAATGCATTTTCATGCATTTACAAACAAGAGTAGACCCAGATCCTATAGGAGCCGTCTGATAAGGGTCTGCTCTGTTTACCAATGAAATTTGATAATCTGATACTTAACTTTCTAAAATGGCTACAATGGTCTACCTTCCATATTTCATTACATAACTATTTTGGCCATGAATATTCAGTATGTATTGATATTTAAATTAAACATAGAAAAGAGTTAAAATGCTTTTAAAATAAAGTTGTTTTATAAAGTATTTACCTGACTGTAACATCCCATTTATAAATTCGTCTATCGACAAGAAACCATCACCATCTTTGTCTTGCCGCCGGAAGAAGTCTGTGATTCTCATTTTCTTAGCTTGCATCCACTTTAAGTAGCGCGCTTTCCACACTTCAAAGTCAAAGTTTTTAATACTCTCCATTTCCATAAGAGTGTCTAAGGCGTCTTCTAATGCTTTTTTCCTGTCCACTGACATTCTCCACACAGTTCGCCACTTATTTTGTAATGCTATCACACGAGGATTGTGTCCATCAATTTCATTAAGCCGCGCATTGCTGCATTGGAAGTATAAATACAGTTTAAAACACTTTAGATCATGAATATTCAAGTAAGAGATAATGGCATCATGAATGTTTAACCCATTCCCGCATACTGACGCCTTTCGACGCTTCTGAAAAAGTCACTTTGTGAAACCATTGTGATAAATAGAGCATTTGCTCCACAGGAGCAAATGCTCTATTTATCACAATGGTTTCAAAACTACACAATTCTAAAAAAAAAATCTTTTCTCAAGTAAATGCTCCTTTTTTGTAGATTGAACAAACCTATGCGGGAATGGGTTAAACAGATATTAT
The DNA here is from genome assembly GCA_963576725.1 of Azorinus chamasolen. Lineage (NCBI taxonomy): Eukaryota > Metazoa > Mollusca > Bivalvia > Cardiida > Solecurtidae > Azorinus > Azorinus chamasolen. Next base: position 62,780,111 of record OY755253.1, on the reverse strand, counting down.
AAAGACAGGAATTTTAGCCCATGGCAGACACTGTAGAGTCAGATCTATATTATTCTATAAGGTTTTATTAACCCTTTCCTCCATGAGTATTTATGTATCAAATAATGACATCATGATTATTAATTAGATTAATTTGTTATAATAGCACGTTTTTAGTTATAGAAGAAACTGTAGAATCATATCTTTATTATATCGATCATAAGCAAACAGAGCAGACCCTGATCAGACAGCTCCTATAGGAGCCATCTTATCTGGGTCTACTCTGTTTGCAAAGGTGTAGAAAGGCGTATTTATGGAGAAAACGGTTAACGTTTTACACTTTCTCCTATTTCTTTTCAAAATTAGTCAGCTTGTACAGTTTGAATCCTAATCAGTATCTCATCTGGATCCAAACTGTTTGCATAGATAATCACGAATTTGCCACCATATGGCAACTAGCTAAAGATCAGAGATCCAGATAAAATGCGTAACTTTAAACATTTTTCGAGAATAACTTCTTTATTTCTCTACCAAGCGTTATGTTGTGACCACATTTTAGAATCATCTCAAAGAGACGATTCTAAAGAGTGGTCATGACATAGGGTTTGGTGGAGAAAGGACGATTTTAGTATTTTGAGTATGTGCCTTTATCTGCTGTTCTGTAAAGATGACGACGGATGATCAAAATTCAATATTTGACACAATTAGAATTGCAGTTTCAAACTAAATCATTACAAGGGTCTCACCTGCCAAAATTTCTAGGTCCACCTGGGGACTTGGCCTCTTGTGTAACTATTTTAGTAAGTCGTTCCACGTCAGCGTTTTTGCTGTTAATTTCTTCGTGGAACTCCAGGTGTTCTTTGACCAAGGTCTCCACAACCCCAAGGTCATCTGGAATAGGGTCCTTCTCCTTGGTGGATAATAGCACCTGCATACGAGATAAAATGAGTATTAACCTTTTCCTCCATGAATATTCACGTAAGAAATAATGAGGTCATGAATATTTACAGAATTAGTTGTTTTAACCCTTTCCCTCATATAAACGTGTTTTCACGCATTTGCAAACAGAGTAGACCCAGATCAGACGGCTCCTAGAGGAGCCGTCTGATCAGGGTCTACTCTATTTGCTAATGGAATTTAAAAGATGTTTCTTTACTTTCTAAAACAGCTACAATGTTCCACCCTCAATTTTTCATTTTAACTACTTCGTCCATGAATATTCAATAGGTATTGAAATTTGAAATAAACATAGAACAGGGAAAGGCATGGCATATCATACCTGAGCATCTGTGAGCCAGGACAGAAGCTCCTCCACCAAGGCTGCGTTACCCTGTATGGCTCGAAGAGCCTCCTGCAGACGTTGCTCCCGTGACTTGGCACGCTGCAGTAACTGAAAGTTAATAGAAGAACAGTCAAATTTCTATGCAATGCAATCTGGAAGTTTTATAATTCCATAACCATGTTATTTTATAATCCCATAACTATGCAATTCCAGGTCCAGATAAGATGCGTAAATTCAAACATTTTCAAGAATAACTTCATTATTTCTCCACTAAACCCAATGTTTTGACTACTCTTTAGAATCATCTCTTTGAGACGATTCTAAAGAGTGGTCACAACATAGGGTTTCGTGGAGAAATGACGATTTTAGTATTTGTGTACGCACAGGTATCTGTAGCTCTGAAATTCGATCAGAGCAGACAATGACTAGACAGCTTCTACTGGAGTCGCCAGATCTCATTCTACTCTGTTGAAGAGGCTTCTCCGGCACGAAAAGGGATAACCCTTTCCTCCATAAATACGCCTTTCTACGACTCTGTAATAACCACTTCTTGAAACCATTGTGATAAATAGAGCATTTGCTCCTGATAGGAGCAAATGCTCTATTTATCAGAATGGTTTCAAACTACAAAATTCTAAAATTTCACTTTTCTCTAGTAAGTGCCCCTTTTGGGTAGATTCATTGTGTCTAAAACATAGCCTATGGAGGAATGGGTTCGCTCAAAATTCAATTGCACTTTGAGCAAACTCCAGTCACAAATGGAAACCCATGCATCAAACAATGTGCTGTTTCTTTTTATTATTGTCAAATTAAGGACCAGTTTTGTATAATCAAAACACCTTACCTGATCCCATCTTGTCTGTGTTATGGTGAGGTAATATTTAACAAATCTAATCGCATTGGGATGGCAGTTCAGTAGAATTTCCTCTGCTAACATTTTGATTTTGTCCACGCACTCCTGGTGATTTCTCAACTCCTCTTGGAATTTCTGAAACAAGCAATCATAAACAGTACAATAAATTTGACCATTTTATGAATGAAAACATTGGTGAAGGTGTTTTAACCCTCTACTCCATAAACACGAATTTCTACGCCTTTGCAAACAGAGTAGACCCAGATCAGACGGCTCCTATAGGAGCCGTCTGATCAGTGTCTGCTCTGTTTGCTTATGATAAAATGTAGATATGATTATACAGTTTCTATCGAGGCCAAAAATTCCTGTGTCCATGTGCTAATATAACAAATTAATCTAATATTCATGACGTCATTATTTCTTACATAAATATTCATGGAGGAAAGGGTTAAAAAGCAGGGCATTGCTTAACCCTTTCACTGTGCAATATTCATTTAAGAAATAATGACATCACAAATATATTTATTAGCTGATTTTTTTTTAAATATTTTTTTATTTTTAATTTTTTGTTTATTTTTATTTTTTTCTTATAAAAACTGTAGAATCAGATCTTTATCATGTCAAAAGCAAACAGAGCAGAACCATCTGATCTGGATCTACTCTGTTAAGTTTTGCCAAGGTGTGAAAAGGTATCTCATAAAGGATTAGCCATCATTAGAGTTCATTTCAAGTAGTAAATTCTGAATTATGCAAAAGAGTTGAATCCTGATGAGATGCTGAGTTACCCCTACTATGTTTATTCCAAATTTTAAAACCTACTGAATATTCTTTGAAAAAAAATTGTTATAAAGAAATACGGAAGGGGGAACATAGTAGACATTTTGGGGACTGAAGAAACAGATCTATCTAATTCTGTTAGCAAACAGAGCAGACCCTAGGAGCCGTCTGATCTGGGTCTACTCTGTTTGCAAATGTGTGAAAATACATTTATATGAGGGAAAGGTGTAACTCAAGATATCTCAACGAATTCAAAAAATGTTTGAAGAGAAAATTTTAAAGAGTGGTCATAACATAGTGTTTGGTTGAGAAATAAAGAAGTTATTCTTGAAAATGTTTTAATTTTTTTTCTTTCCTTACCTCGTGTTTTTCAATCAATTGTATTATGGCCACCTCATCCTCTGGGAAACTCCTGAACTTGAGCTCCGCCTCAGCCTGTGGCAGGAACTCCCTCATGACCTGGACAACTGACTGGAACTCTTCAGCCTAGGGTAATGAGGAGGTAGAAATATTCAGAAATATATAATGTACTGTGTTGTTGCGTTTCAGTAGTAACTAGAAACGTGTCAATAGGACACTGATGCCCGTACTTCAGATTTTTTGTCACAGAAAGTAAGGGCCATAATCATGTATGCAATGACTGAAGCGATTTATGCCATTTTTGCAAATAAAGGGCTGCAACTCTTAAACTACAAAAGCGATTTCTATGGCTATCAAACTTGACTAAGATATAATGGCCACAAAGAGGTGTGTAAAGTTTGGTGCGGATTGGTTAAATACTTTGCAAGAAAAGGCCCAGACAATTTTTTCTAGATGTGCGTACGGATGTATGTACGTACGGACAAGAGCAACCCTATATGTCACCAATTTGTGGCGGCATAAAAATTAAGCTTTAACGCATTCCCTCATATGCTATTTTCAGACCCAACCTCTTTGAATAAATTTACTGGAAAGGAGATTTTCTTACATAACAAACTCTTTGTTGTAAAAGCGTTGTATGAGTGCTATATTGCATTCTCCCAAAGCAATAAAAACGTAACAAAGACAATGTTCTTACCAGCTGTAGAGATTCCTTGAGTTTTCTTTCTCGGACTTCGCTCAGCATGTTCACCGACTCCCACAATGATGTCAGCTCCTCCAACTGGCCCGGTGGCAGGTTCCCTGCTGCCTTCATGGCTGCCACAGTCTGTTGCCGGGCACCAAGCTCCTGCTGCAGTGACTGCAATATGAAGGAAATGAATGTGTATCTTTAATGATTAGTAATATACAGACCGGTCCTTCATGAATATCAATGTAAGAAATAACAACATGACTATTAACTATCAGATAATATGAATATGGAATAAGGTATCGGAGCTACAGATAAAGGTGCGTACCCAAATACTGAAATCATCATTTCTCCACAAAACCCTGTACTGTGACCACTCTTTAGAATCGTCTCGAAGAGACGATTCTAAAGAGTGGTCACAGTATAGGGTTTGGTGGGAAAATAAAGGATCTTTTCTTGAAAATGATTAAATTTATGCATCTTATCTGGATCTCTGATCAGGTGTTATAATCAGGTAATTGTCCGAATTTTGCATGAATATGAAATAAAACAAGGTGTTACAATAACCATGGTAACAGTTTGATGATTACAGCTAGAAACCAATCAGTATCCACTTCAGACAATATAGCTAATGATTTAACCCTTTACGCCATAAAAATAATAATGGCAGCATGAATATTTATGAGTATATTTTCTATAATGACATTTGAACACGGAAATTTTAACCATGGCAGCTAGAAACTGCAGAATCGTATCTAAATTATTTCTTAAGCTCACAGAGCAGACCCTGTTCAGAATAGGAACCATCTGATCTGGGTCTATTCTGTTTGTAATGGAGTAATGGGTTAAGCATGTTCATTGTTGTCTCAGAATAACAAGAAAAATTTATGGTAGTTTTGACAAAACTATTTTTAAAGAATTTAGCTCAAACTGGAACACCACAGAACAAAATTGACATACTCATGCATATTACATGCATATTACAAAATAGTATTAACCCATTCCTCCATAGGCTATTTTTAGATCCAATCAATTTGAATCAATCTACCCAAAAGGAGCATTAACTAGAGAAAAAGAAAATTTTAGAATTTTGTAGTTTGAAACCATTGTGATAAATAGAGCATTTGGTTTCAATAGGTGATTTTACAGAGGCATAGAAAGGCGTATTTATGGAGGAAAGGGTTAACACTTAACCTGATGAATATTCATGGCAGAAATAATGACATCATGAATATTCGATGAATTTTCACAATGGCATACGGACACAGAAAGTTTCAACTTTGGTAGAAACAATAGAATCAGATCTATACTACATGTATATTCATTAAACAAACACAGCAGACCCTGGCCCCTGATCAGATAGCTCATTTGGAAGCCATCATTCTGATCTGGGTCTGGATCTGGTGATAAATAGAGCATTAATTTTGTTCCTTAGGAGCAAATGCTCTATTTATCACAATGGTTTCAGAACTACAAAATGTTGTAATTTTCGGTTTTGCTAGTTAATGCTCCTTTTCGGTAGATTCATTCAAAGTGGTTGCGTCTAGAAATAGTCTATGGAGGAAAGGGTTAAATATTCCTCTTCTTTAAAAAATAAGGTTTCAAAATAGTCACACTGCACATGTACATCAAGCTAAAATTATGTTCTTAAAAATTCAAACAGGGATGGCTTGTCAGTGTTATATATAGTAGCTGTAAAACTGTTATATAGTAACTGCAGTACGAAAGGCTTAAATTCGCCCACAATAGCATGCCCCAACAGTGCAGACCCAAATCAAAGGGCTCCTCTAAGTAAACCTAAATAGTTGAAGCAGGCGACAATTTTTGCAGATTACATTTATTGTATTTTCAATTACGTCAAATGTCCAAATTCAATCCATAAATAGATTATATCTCTGGTACAAAGATGTACTATACACAAAACATTTTTTCAGATGGAAAATTTTGATCTGAAAAAACACATTAGCCATTTTACCTGATGAATAATTCATGCAAGAAATAATGACTGCTTGAATATTAATTATCTAAATAATGGAATTATTAACCCTTTCCCTGTTTTATGTTTATTTCAAATTTCAATACCTACTGAATATTCATGTACAAATTTGTTATAATGAAACATGGAGGGTGGAACATTGTAGCCATTTTAGCAAGTATAGAAACAGATCTATCAAATTTCATAAGCAAACAGAGCAGACCCTGATCAGACGGCTCCTCTAGGAGCCGTCTGATCTGGGTCTACTCTGTTTGCAAATGCGTGAAAACATGTTTATATGAGGGAAAGGGTTAAGACACAATTTTTTAAATTGTATAATTCTGGGTGGCTTAATGCAGGTCAAACCTAATGAGGAAAGCTCCTGTTGGAGCTTTCTGCATTAATGGGGTCCTGCATCAGGCAAACATCTCTTTTAACACTCTCCCTGTTCTATGTTCATTTCAATTTTCAATACCTACTTCATATTCATGGCCAAAATAGTTATAATGGAAGGTGGAGCATTGTAGCCATTTTAGAAAGTAAGTACACAGATCTTTCAAGCTCTATTAGCAAACAGAGTAGAGCCTGATCAGAAGGCTTCTCTAGGAGCTGTCTGATCTGGGTCTACTCTGTTTACAAATGTGTGAAAACATGCTTATATGAGGAAAAAGGTTAAGGCTTTTATGTTCAATAAATAAATGGTTGCTTAAGACAATTTTAACTTCTCCTTCAGCTAAAATTACGAAGTGAGCAGCTTAACTACCGGTAACTTCTTTCTACAAAATCGCCGTGCAGCTTGAGCCAAACCAAGATATTGCAGTATTTTCTTAAAATGCACAAAAATGCATCAAAAAAGCAACCAAATCATTAAACCATTCTGAAGCATGAGTATCACAAAAATCATTAAATTAGTCACCACAGCTGTTCTCACCATCACATTTCTCTTGCTTTCATTCAATCGATTAGTAATCTCCTATGAGAAAGATTACAATTGATGTAGTTTAGATTTAGCTTAGTATAAGATTTTTCTAGCCAATCTACATGTAGCCCCTGTAGACCATTTAGTATACAAGGCTTAAAGAGGAAGTCCCTACAATTAACGCATATTTTCAATAATGTCATAAAACTTAATATTTGTTATGTTCAACCATTATTATGAAGACTGTCAATTTGAACTTAAATCGAAAAATGCCCCTGTGATACAAAATAAACCATTTTCATCGACACTTATAATTTTTGTTCTACAACAAAATATTATTGACCTTGGTCGAACAGTTAACGAAACTAATACATTGCCGAATAACTTATCAAACCTCGGTGTTTATTCGATTGGTTTTCTTGTGATATACTTCTTTTCAGCACATAAAGAACTAGTTTTGTATATTTTAGGCACTTTTAAAATGTGTCGAATGTAGGGACTTCCCCTTTAAACTTGTTAGAGGACTCTGAATGACAAACAGTGCCGACCCTGACAAGAGGGCTCCTCTAGGAGCCTTCTGATCTGGGTCTACCCTGTTTGCAATACCAGTGTACAGTAAAACCCCTCTAAACCGAACATTGAATTTAGTACAAATATCGGTCTTGGAGACAGGTAGCAGTTTAATGCAGGGTAAAAGTCATTCAGAATGCTCCTCTATGAGCTTTCAGTATGACTTTCACCCTGCATTAAGCAGCCACCTGCTTAAAAGTATCTATTTTTTTAATATAATTCCAGTTTATACGGGTTTTATTGTATATGCCAATCTCACATTCACAGAGCTACATGTAATGGGCAAACCGGGTGTGCAAAAATACATGCACATTTTATTATCTGAAACTTCTAAAATCATGAATGATTGTCCTATCCGTTTGATACTGGTAACTTTGAATTGGTTCAAAATGTGTTCAATAACAAGGTCCAGGTAACATATGTAAATTCAAACACTTTTAAGAACTTAAAACTTCATTATTTCTCCACCAAACCCTATGTTATGACTTATCTTTAGAATTATCTCGAAGAATGGTCACAACATAGGGTTTGGTGGAGAATTGACGATTTTAGTATTTGAGTATAATGCACCTTTATCTGTTGCTATGGTAAGTTTTTATAAGATACATGTATGCATAAATAGTAATTGCCAATGTTAAAGTTTCTAGACAACAACAATAATGCGGCATATCGACGCCTTTTGACGCTTCTGTAAAAGTTACTTTTTGAAACCATTGTGATAAATAGAGCATTTGCTCTATTTATCACAATGGTTTCAAAACTACAGAATTCTGAAACTTTCCTTTTCTCTAGTAAATGCTCCTTTTTGGTAGATTTAATCAAAGAGGTTGGATCTAAAAATAGCCTATGCAGGAATGGGTTAAACCCTATCAGAGTGGAATAGCCCATCAGTGTTAACCCTTTCCAGCTGTTCTATATTTAGTCCAAACTTCAATACCTACTGAATATTCATAGGATAAATGATAATGAAATATGCAAGATATAGAACATAAATATAGCCATTTTAGAAAGTTAAGAAACCAATATTTTAAATTCCATTAGCAAACAGAGCAGACCCTGATCAGATGGCTCCTATAGGATCTGGGTCTACTCTGTTTGCAGATGCGTGAAAATGTGTTTATATGAAGGAAAGGGTTAAACTATAGGTTTCACTGAATGACAAACAATGCAGAACCTGATCAGAGGACTCCTTCAGGAGCCCTCTGATCTGAGTCTACACTGTTTGCAAAATTCAGTGAATGCATATCCTGCTTTGAAAGTGTTAAAAGCTGAGAATGATGCTCACCTTGTGTTGCTCAATTAGCATACTGACGGTGTCAAGGTCACCGAATATGGGCTGGTCCTCTGCTAGGCTGGACTGAACCTTGCCCAGCCATTCCAGCATAGAGCTGAGGGCATCGGCCACACGCCCTGACGTCAACAACGCCTCGTCCAGCTTGTTCTGACTGAAAATAGAACAAAGAGTATGATTGATTAATTTAATCTTTAGTCTATAATAATTATGTAGTCATGTATGGCATCATTGATATAAAATCATTAAAAGTATCATCTTGTGATTATTCAATTAATTTGCCATTTAAAGTTCAGAGTAGGCCTGGGTAAGAGGGCTCCTCTAGAATCTGTCTGATCAGGGTCTGCTCTTTTTATCCCCTCTGCCAAGAACTAAAAGGAAGGCAGGTCGGTGGTATTGATCCCATGCACTGCTTTGCATCGCATGAGATTAGCCGAAATCATCTTCCTGATATCATCCCTAATCATCATGTCATCTCATCATTCATCGGCGCTACATGACCTATTCAGTGTCGCAGTGCCGTAAAACCCAACTCACTCACTCACTCTTTTTATGGAATAATATCTTTAGTTATTACGAAGGCCAAAATTTCTCAGTGTTCTCCATGTTTCCGTGCCCCCCACATGGGCTAATTGGATGCCCCAGAGAGAGGGGAGCGGATACAGAGAAACCCGAGCGTGATGATGTAGTTTATAGCACTAAAGCGCTATATGGTAATAACCCTTTCCTTAATAATTATACAGTAAACGGTTTTCATGCCTTCGCAAACACAGATCAGACTGCTCCTACAGATGTCATCTGATTAGCTCTGTTTGTAAATGGAATTATAACAGATCTGACTTCAGTTTCCACCAATGGTCCTTACATATCGAGGGTTTGGTGCAAAACAATTGTAACTCCTTCACATTACAATAGTTGTGCACCAAACCTTTGATATGCCATTATAAATATTCGGCAAATAAACATTCATGACATCATTATTTCTTAACCCTTTCCCTGTTCTATGTAAAGTTCAAAATTTAGATAGCTTAAATGAATATTCATAGACAAAATATTTATATTGAAATTTGGAAGGTGGAACACTGAAGCCATTTTACAAAGTATTTAAGAAACAGACCTATCAAATTCCATAAGCAAACAGAGCAGACCCAGATCAGACGGCTCCTATATTGGAGCCGTCTGATCTGTGTCTACTCTGTTTGTAGATGCATGTAAACTTGTTTATATGAGGGAAAGGGTTAAATGAGCATTGAACAAGGAAAAAGTTAATCCATATTATAAGGACAATATTTCAATCCTGTTCAAACATTTTTTTCACCACTGAGATAAACGAATTTTGAATATATATCCATTGTATATGTCTATCTTATCCATTAAACCTTTATGAATTGGGTTCAAAAAGCCATACCGATTTTTATGAGCCAACTCACCCTAAATTAAGTTATCCATTACTGATACACTGTAATATGTTTCATATTTAACTGCCGGCTATATATTCCCCCCGACTGAATGCCTTATTTGTTTACTGACAATTTCACTATAGCAAACACACACTACTACTGACGGACTATCTAAATACGAGTCCCATTGCCAAAGCTTATGGTTCCGCAAGTGGACCTTTTTATCGCCAACATTTGTCCATTAGTTGGCAGGGTAAGTATCACCATGATATGAATAACTAAATGAATACCATAATTGCTTCAGTTGAGCTGAATGCATATCAAAGTCAATATTGACTAACCTACATTTAAATCCCGCTCTTTCACCAAGAGAGAAGAAATGAGCGGGAATATTGTATGTGTGAGCGTCACAGTTAAAATCCTTTCTACACATCATTTACAATTGACCCTTTCCCTGTTCTATGTTTATTCCAAATTTTAATACCTAATGAATATTCATAAACAAAATAGTTATAAAGAAATATGGAAGGTGGAACATTGTAGACATTTTAGAAAGCAAAGAAACAGAACTATCAAATTCTATTAGCAAGCAGAGCAGACCCTGATCAGACGGCTCCTATAGGAGCCGTCTGATCTGGGTCTACTCTGTTTGCAAATGCATGAAAACACGTCTATATGAGGAAAAGGGTTAACCTTTCCCTGTTCTATGTTTATTCCAAATTTCAATACCTACTGAATATTCATGGGCCGCGAATAGTTACAATGAAATATGAAAGGTTGAACATTATAGCCATTTCAGAAACTAAAGAAACAAGATTCCATTAGCAAACAGTGGAGACCACGACTCCTACAGGAGCCATCTGATCTGTGTCTACTCTGTTTGCAAATGTGAAGGAAAGGGTTAACCTTTTACTCCATGAATATTAATGTAAGAAATAATGACATTATGACATGAATTTTAATTAGCTTAACCCTTTCCTCCATGGGCTAATTTTAGACCCAACCTCTTTGAATGAATCTGTAACCCAAAAGGAGCATTAACTAGAGAAAAGGAAATTCAAAATGTTAGAATTGTGTAGTATTGAAACCATTGTGATAAATACATCAAAAGTCTTCAATATAAGGGAATGGATTAATGTATTGACAATATAGGAATGTAACCCACTGACATAGTTTTTTTCTGCAAGTCAGATGTCTTTTCCCCGCTAGAAATATTTGCTGAAAATTGCATTCTCTGACCAATTGCAAGGACCTATAAGAACTGTCTGATCAGGGTCTACTCTGTTTGCTTATGGAATAATGCATGCAGATTTGATTCTTCAATAATCAATTTCTGCCAAGGGAAAAGCTTCCTGTGCTCATCTGCCATTAAAACACTTCACCACTCAATCACAAATCTCTCCAAGTAAAACATGACAGGTGCAAGTCTTCAAAGAGTTTCAATCCCTTTACCTCATGAATAAATATGTATATATATGACCACCTGATGAATATTCAATCATGACTAAAGTTTAAAAACCCTTTCCCTCGTATATAGGCTATTTTTAGATACAACCTCTTGGAACGAATCTACCCAAAAGGAGCATTTACTAGGAGAAAAGGAAAATGTTAGAATTATGTAGAATTGAAACCATTGTGGTAAATAGAGCATTTGCTCCTATGGAGCAAATGCTCTATTTATCACAATGGTTTCAAGAAGTGACTATTACCGAGGCGTTGAAAGGCGTATTTATGGAGGAAAGGGATAAAAATACCTAGACAAGGGAACTTATGACATCACCAAGATGACAGAAACGTCACAGTTCCATAAGCAAACAGAGCCGACCCTGATCTGAGAGTCAGCGCCAACAGGAGCTGTCCGATCAGGGCCAGTGTTCCATTTGCAAAAGTGTGAAAAGTCGTTTATTTTACTATCTTATGAAGGATTAAATCCCTTCTATGAGATCCACCCAATACTGAAGAATCAATGAGGTCATCGACCCTTTTCCTGCTTATCACAACACAACAGGCCTTTGCAAACAGTTTTGATCCAGATCAGATACATTACAGTTATTCAACATCTGACATCCAGATCCAAGCTGTTCGCCACTCACCGACTCTTGTTGATAATTTCTCAAAAACATTTTAACCAATCGAAAGTAATAAAAATTGTAGATCAGAGATTGAAAGAACATAAAAAAATGTTCGGGCAGGTTAAAGGATTAAAATTACCTTGTACTTTCTGGGCTATGTTTACCTTATAGATTTCCACACATATTTAAAATTGATGTACATGGTATTGACCCAGAGCTTTGTAACAGAACCTATGCGTACCCAAATGCTAAAATTGTCAATTCTCCACCAAACCCTATACTGTGACCACTCTTCGAGACGATTCTAAAAAGTGGTCACAGTATAAGGTTTGGTGGAGAAATAAAGGAACTATTCTTGAAAATGTTTGAATTTACGCATCTTATCTGGACCTCCAAGTCCTCGAAATGTTCTATCACAATGGCTTCAAAAAGTCACTTTTACAGAGGAATCAAAAGGCGTCAATATGAGGGAATGGGTGTAACTCTTTACGCCATAAATATTTATGTAAGAAATAATGTGCCATATGTACATGTATGAATATATTTGTTATCTAATATCTATAATGGCATAATTTATGAACAGGGAAAACATTTGGTCCTGGTGATCGAAAGCTGTAAAATCATATATATGCAAACAGAACAGACACACAGATCCTGTAGGAGTTGTCAGATCAGGATCGGACCTGCTCTGTTTGCTTTTGACAGATTGAGAAATATATTTATGATTGAACCCTTTGCATGCTAAGTAATGTTTTGTCTGCAACAATTGTCGTCTGCTTCAATTCATAAAGCAAAAAGCTCTAAACAGGAGTCCTCTGATCTGGTTCTACACTGTTTGAAAATGACTGATATAATTCAATGTGTCCCACCAGTCATTATTTTTGTTTGTATAAGAAGAAGACTGCATTCTGTCCAAAGTTTTCCCTGTTCATAAATTATGCCATTATAGAGATTAGATAACAAATATATTCATACATGTACATATGGCACATTATTTCTTACATAAATATTTATGGCGTAAAGAGTTACACCCACCTTTTGATGCCTCTGTAAAAGTGACTTCTTGAAGACATTGTGATAGAGCATTTCGAGGACTTGGAGCAAAACTATTGTAACTCCATCACTTTGTGAAGGACTTACAATAGTTTTGCTCACAAAGTGAAGGAGTTACAATAGTTTTGCTCCAAGCCCTCGATTTGCTTCATTATGGAGCTCCAAAGCTACACAGATGTAAACTTTTTCCTTTTTTCTATTAAATTATTCGGTCTAAAAATACCTTCTGAGGGAACAGGTTATAGAATTAGCCTGATAAAGTTTTATCCTAACTAAATTGTAGCTCTCATCAACCTTTTCCATGTTCCGTCTGATCTGGGTCTGCTCTGTTTGAAAAAGCGTGAAAAGGCCGTTATATGAGGGAAAGGGATAATCAGACCAAAGTTTTAGCTCCGGACTATAATGTCAGAGTTATGTTTACATGTTAATTTGTTAGCATACATTAACCTGTTCCTTAATCTTTTTCTTCAAACAATTCTCTCTCAACTCTTTCTCTCGCTTTACGTACTGTGCTAAATATGGCATCCTTGAGTCTTAATTGATTTTGTTAGTACTGTATGCCTTGTTAATCAAAAGCAAATAGTTTACCTATGAAAGTTAAATGCTTATTAAAACATTTCCAGTTACCGTCTAGATTGACCACTTAAAATTGACTAAACCCCCAAGATATTAATACAACAAATGTATCCGCCATTTGCAAACAGTATCTGGGCAATCTAACCAGGGGTCTGCACTGTATGCTGATGAAATAGATAAGATAGGTCATAATATTTCTTCTTATATATAAATATTCATAGAGTTATTAATTAACCCTTTCCTCCATAGATATGCCCTTCTATGCCTCTGTAATAACCACTTCTTGAAGCCATTGTGATAAATAGAGCATTTGCTCCTATAGGAGCAAATGCTCTATTTATCACAATGGTTTCAAACTACAAAATTCAAAATGTTCCTTTTCTCTAGTTTAATGCTCCTTTTGGGTAGATTCATTCAAAGAGGTTGTGTCTAAAAATAGCCTATGGAGGAATGGGTTAATAAAAGGGTTAAAGAAAACTGTGTAAACCCCGATCAAAAGACTCTAACAGGAACCCTCTGATCTGGTTCTACACTGTTTGAAAATGACTGATAAAATTCATGTGTCCAATGTACCAATCATTATTTGAATTTGTATAAGAAGAAGACTGCATTCTGTCTGGTCTACCATCAAACTATAGCCCCAGGGCTTGTTTGTACAGACACTGCCTGTTTATCTAGCAATAAAACTTGGTCATCACATCTCTAAACCTATCAATTACCGATATTGGTCTTATCGCTGGATCATATCGCACAATCGTAGAAAATCAGATTGAGATTCCCGATGCACCAGGAGATTCTGTGTCCACCTATTGATGACATATGGTCACACGGATGACTGAAGACATTGGAAATCATTACCCTAATCATGCCCAATGGTAAATAATAACATAGCTCCCTATTGTTGCTGTCACGCTCCGCTGCGCGAATTATTAATGTGAAACAAATGTTCCCATTCTTTTTTTATCGTCATCGAGCATATTTCTGATTGACCCTTGATCTACTGAATAAATAAAACTGTCTCCTCCCTTTTTGAATATTAATTAAACAAAAATTTTGTATCCAAATGATTGAAGAAAATGATCGATATGACAAACAGTGCAGACCCTGATCAAAGGGCTCCCTTTAGAGCCCTTTGATCTGGGTCTACACTGTTTGTGAACATGTTATATTCTCGGTGCCCACACCTTAAGGGTTAAGATATATCATACATCTATGAAACAAAAATCTATGTGAAAGACCAGTGACCTGTGGTACAAACAATAAAGTTATACCCTAATTGTTCTTAAAATATTTGGACAGACAACGTTCGGGAAATAGTGCAGACCAGCACATCAAACTGATCTGAAGAAGCTGTTTAATCAGGGACTACACTATTTTCTAGCTATCAGGCAACCCCCCGAAAAAAGACCACCTTTGAACGAAGACCGGTTTTCCAATTTCCCACAGGTGGTCTTTGTTTGCAGGTTTGACTGTACCATATCAGTCAAATCTAATTTGAATTTAGTTAAAATGATAACCGATAGACTTATTCAGCTTGACAACTAAGTCGAGATGGGATATCGGGGTGCATTTTAGCTAAGAAAGATTTGTATTGTCCCATAAGCAAACAGAGCAGACCATGAGATAGCTCCAACAGGAATCTATTCCGTTTGTAACCATGTTGAAAGGGGTATCTATGGAGTATAAACAGTGAAATATTTCAGAAACTCTTGTATAAAAATTTACAAATGCACTGCATTCTAAAATTTTGACCCAGATAGCTAGGCCTGAGTCCAGATTATAGTATGTCAATCTCTTAACCTTACGCACTTTAAAAAAATAACGTCTTCCAAAATTTGGATCTCATGCAATGTTTGACTACTTCTGATTCGATCAAGCTTTTGAGAAACAATTGATCAAATGGCAAACAGCTTGGATCCCGATGAGACGCGGAGTTACTCGGCCTCTCATCGGGATCCAAGCTGTTTACGAATGGGAGACAGGTCACCAAGTGTGGGAGAAGGGTTAAACGTTATATAAAGTTACATATAGCTATGTTAAGAGTCCAAAACAAGATCTGTCCATGTGTCAAAATCATTAGCTTACCAAGTAAATCGGCTATGCAAATCTTGTTGATTTCAAATGATCCTAATCTGATAATCCACTTAATCTCTTGTCTATAAATACTTTAACGACCTGCGTACAGGAATCAAGTATTATAAGCCCTTCCCAGACAGTGTAGACCCAGATCAAAGGGCCCCTAAGGGAGCCCTTTGATCAGGGTATGCACTGTTTATCATAAAAGACATTTTCTTTAGTGATAAAGTTCTATACAATTAATATTCAGAAAGGGCGGAGTCTATTTTAATTATTCATCAGGCTAAAGGTTAAACTGCTGTTGACTTTTTGTCCCTCAGGTAGTTAACCTACATACAAACTGTATTAATATCGGTGTTAACCCTTTACTCCATGAATATTCATGTCAGAAAAAATGACGAAATGAATATTAATTAGTTTTAACCCTTTCCCTGTTCTATGTTTATTTCAAATTTCAATACCTAATGTATATTAATTAACAAAATAGTTATAAAGAAATATGCAAGGTGGACCATTGTAGACATTTTAGAAAGCAAAGAAACAGATCTATCAAATTCTATTAGCAAACAGAGTAGACCCTGATCAGACGGCTCCTCTAGGAGCCGTCTGATCTGGGTCTACTCTGTTTGCAAATGCGTGAAAACACGTTTATATGAGGGAAAGGGTTAACTTTTCAATGATACATGAACACAGGAAGTTTTGGCCATTATGGCAGAAACTGTAGAATCATATCTATATTATTTCATACGCCAACACAGCAGACCTTGATGATAGACGGCTCCTATAAGAGCTGTCTCCTATACGAGCTGGCCCTGATCTGGATCTGTTCTGTTTGCAAAGGAGTAGAAAGGCGTATTTATCATATGGAGTAAAGGGTTAGTAAACAGAAATTTTACATTGGCACGTGACAATTGATAAAGACGAGAATTGTTTTTAACCACGGCAGAAACTGCAGAATTACATATACAGTTGAACTTCAATAAGTCGAACTTCAAGGGACCATACAAATTAGTTCGAGATAACAGGAGTTTGATTCATCCGATTTCTAATCTGAACGATTCTCAAGGCCACAGCTTAGTACTGGTCTAAAGTAATGCTGAAAGCTCCTGTAGGAGCTTTCAGCATTACTTTAGACCTGTATTAAGCTGTTACATGTGATTCTAGATATCTGTAGCGATACATTTTAGAGCAATTCTGTATTGTTAGTTTTGGAAGGACTGAACTTTTTGTTCAATTACACCGAAGTTCGAGTTATCTGAGTTCGAGTTATCGAAGTACAACTGTAGTTATATACTGGTAAGCAGATAGTGTAGACTCTGGTCAGAGAGGTCTATTGGCAAGGTGTTCTAACATTCTGACTAGGTTTGCAGATTGCCTCGTAAAATTGGACCGCAACGTAAGTAGGCAGAGTCTCAAGTATACTGACAAACTTAAGCAAATAGTGTAGACTCAGATCAAACTGCTCCTGAAAGAATTTTTGTTTGTGTTGATTAACGTCCGTTTCTGCTCACAATGGACTAATTGGACGCCCCAGAGAGAGGGGAGAGGATGCAGAGAAACCCGGGCGCGATGCCCTACTCGTATTATCAACTGAGTTTCTCTGGTCCTTTAAAATGCCCAGTGTAAAGCACTGATACATCGGACCTCAGTTTATAGTCTCATCCAAAGGACTTGGTCTGGCGGGGGATCGAACCCGTGACCTCTGGTATTGCAGTCTCCTAAAAGAGTACTCTAATTACTATTAGTATCATGGACAGATAAACCTTGGCAAACAGTGCAGACTCAGATCAGACTATATTCCTGATGGAGTAGTCTGATTCGGAGTGTCTTCACTATTTGTTACAATATCAGTCTAACTTAAAGGTATCAAAAGAACGCCAACATGAATTAATCAGCTTTACAAACGGGTGTCCAAATACTTAGATTAATTAGAGTATATCATTTTGACAGTAAAAACCAATCGTTGTATTATGCTTTCATTCAAAACACGACTCTCATAAACAGTAATTTATATCAATTTTCATTTCATTTGGTACTAAATTACCTTTTACAATCACTCTGAACTAAATGACATGTCCTAATTGTCAATTTGAAAACATGTTTGGGTCACATTATCTTGTCACACGAGATTGGCATAACAAGTGACAAGTTACCATCAAATTACTGCCAAAAAAAAAATACCACCTTGGGGATCTCTAGCTATTCAACCAAACTATCACAAACAAAGTAGACCCAGACAGATCGCTCCTATAGGAAACATCTGATCAGGGTCTGCTGTTTTCTTACGGCATGATGAAGACCTGATTATCACGTTTGCCTTATATAAATATGTTTTCATGAAAACAGAGTAAACCCAGATCAGATGGCTTCTATATAGGGTCTGCTCTGTTTGCCAATGGAATAAGAAATTAGATAGATCTGTTTCTATACTTTCTAAAAGGGCTACAATATTCCACCTTCCATATTTATTATAACCATTTTGTCCATGATAATTCAGTAGGTATTAAACATAGAACAGGGAAAGGGTCATAAAACATTTGTCAGAGCAAAACTTTCCTTTAACTCTTTGCACGCTAGCGGCGAAACTGTGCAATTACCAATGCAAACAGTTTGGATCCAGATGAGACGCCGCATTATGCGGCGTCTCATCAGGATCCAAACTGTTTGTCACCTTGACCATATTTTTGCAAAAAAATGAGAGAAAGCTTATTTTAAGAATTGAAGCAGACGACAAATAGCAGACGAAAAATTTTAGAGCTAAAAATATTACATTGTAAAAAGTTCAGCTAATAAATACCCATGATGTCATTATTTCTTACAAGAATATTGAACACAGGTAAAGGGTTAAAGTTTTCCCTGTTCTATGTTTGTTTCAACTTTCAAAACCTACTGAATATTCATGAACAAAATAGTTATAATGTAATCAGGACCATTGTAGCCATTTTAGATAATAAAGAAACATAACTATCAAATTCCATTAGCAAACAGAGCAGACCCTGATCAGATGGCTCCTATAGTTTGCAAACGTGAAAAAAAAAGCATTTATATGAGGGTAAGGGTTAATTAGCGTATTGCCTATCACTTACAGTTCATAGATTTTTGGTCAAATGATAGCCATTACCCCGATCTTAACCCTTGGTTCAAATTTCCTCACGATAACTTCTCCTATTCAATAGCTGCCAATAATAACATGGTCATTTGCAAAACGGTTCTGATTTTTTAGGACTCCAGGTAACTGTCTACCTGGTAGAGATATTTCCAAGTCTTAGTAAACAGAGTAGATCTAGATCAGACAGCTCCTTGAAACCATTGTGATAAATAGAGCATTTGCTCCAATGGTTTCATACTACACAATTCCAAAAGATGATCCTTTCTCTTAGTAAATGCTCCTTTTTGGTTGATTTATTCAGAGGATGGGTCTAAAAATATTTAAATGGGTTAAAAAGATGTTTCTGGCATGGGTCCACTATTTTCATCAGGTATCTATCATTTAGCCCTTAAAGTCCTTCATATAAACGTGTTTTCACGCATTTGCAAACAGAGGAGCCGTCTGATCAGGGTCTGCTCTGTTTTGCTGATGGAATTTGACAGATTATTATGTCTATGAATATTCATTAGGTATTGAAATTTTGAATAAACATAGAACAGGGAAAGGTTTAATTTCGGCCATTGTGGGTACAGGGAAAGGGTTAATTTCGGCCATTGTGGGTACAGGGAAAGGGTTAATTTCGGCCAAGGTGGGTACAGGGAAAGGGTTAATTTCGGCCAAGGTGGGTATGAGTAATTTACTGCCCTTACATAACCATATTTACTTCCCCTGTTCACAACTGTTTACCCAAACTTCTGGGTGTTTACCCAGCAATGTAGCGGGCTCTACGATAACCCAAGTGCCTATCTTTTCCTTTTCTATGGGGCAATATAATCAGTCGGGTGACTCTCTGATGTGGGCTGACAAGAAACTATATAATAAATTGTTTTACAACAAATTCTAGTCCAGATAAGATCATATAAATGGTTGTAAATCTTGCGCTTGAATACTTGGCGGGCTGATATTCGGGCTGATATCCCACTTTCTCTGTATCATTCATGAGAGTTATAAACCCTATACCTGAGAGATACACCTTTTCATGCATTTGCACAAAGTAGACCAAGATCTGACAGCTCCCACAGAATAGACCCAGATCAGACAACAGCAGAAGGTGTGACTGCAGATCACCGCCTGCTTTGTTTGCTACAGGTGCCATCTACCATGTTTGCTAATTATGAAATTAAAATGGATCTGACTCTACAGTGTCTACTAATACCAAACTGTTAAAATGCTGCTGACAAATATTCATGATATCATCGTTTCTTACATGAATATTCAACTGGGAAAGGGTTAACCCTTTCTTTCATGAATAAATATGTAAGAAATAATGACGTCATGCATATTAATTAGATTGTTATGATATCACATGGACACAGCAAGTGATGTTGGTCATGGCAGAAACTATAGAATCATATCTATATTACATCATTTATAAGCGAGAAGAGCAGGCCCTGATCAGACAGCTCCTAAGGGAGCCATCTGATCTGGGTCTACTCTGTTTGCAAATGTATATTTATGGAGGAAAGGGTTAAATAGGATTATGTGATGCAGTTATAATTTTTATAGTCACGCTTGAGATCTTAGTTTTCATTGAAACTCTACCGACATACGAACCTATAAAACTAGGTCACATGTGACTGTGCAAAATCTATACATCGTATATTGACATAAATGAAAGTATGCAAACATGGTCGCATGCAAAATAACATACTTCATATGGAGCTCTGTATTCAGAGACAGTGACAACTGTGTTCAAGTAAAATTCGATAAATCAGTAATCTTAACCCTTTCCTCCATAAATACACCTTTCTACGCCTCTGAAAAAGTCACCTGTTGAAACCAGTGATAAATAGAGCATTTGCTCCTAATAGGAGCAAATGCTCTATTTATCACAATGGTTTCAATACTACACAATTCTAAAATTTTCCTTTTCTTTATTTAATGCTCCTTTTCGGTAGATTCATTCAAAGAGGTTGTGTCTAAAAATAGCCTATGGAGGAAAGGGTTAATTCAGCAGTTGCTTCTGGTAAACTTCTAACCTATCATCGCCATTGTAATTAGTCTCAGGATCCATGTGAATAGCCAAGTATAATTGAACTTGGCATCTCATCAAGATCCATTTTCACTCAGATCATTCATCTTTGCAAAGAAATGAAAGCAAGTCTGTGTCAAAATATGAATTATAAGAGACATGTTTCTAGGTCTGACTGCATAAAATTTTCTTAACAACTATTTACTAGTAATAACAGTATCACATGCTAATAACGTTTTACTCTTTCCCTGTTAAATATAATGAGATCATGAATATTTGTCAGCTAATTAGCATATATATATATATATATAACGTGACAGGCCTATCTTGACTGTAAAACCAGATTTGATATAATTTCATAAGGCAAGCAGAGCAGACCTTGATCTGTCAGCAGGAACTGCCTAATTTTGGTCTACTCTGTGTTTCCAAAGTTGTGAAAAAGTTTTCGTAAGAGGGAAAGTGTTAAAGGGCTGTTAGTCTTGAAATATTCACAACAGAGTAATAGTTAATTCCTAGAATGTCATCGCAGAAACTGTATAATCTTATCTATATCATATCATACGCAAACAGAGCAGACCCTGATCAGATGGCTTCTATAGGCTCTAGCACCACATGAACAGGTAAGCCAAAAATATATAGTAACTATGATCCTAACCCTAAATTAACCCTTTCCCTCATATAAACGTGTTTTCACGCATTTGCAAACAGAGTAGACCTAGATCAGACGGCTCCTAGAGGAGCCGTCTGACCAGAGTCTGCTCTGTTTGCTAATAGAATGTGACAGATCTGTTTCTTTGCTTTCTAAAATGTCCACAATGTTCCAATTTCCATATTTCTTTAAAATCATTTCATTCATGAATATTCAGTAGGTATTGAAATTTGGCCTAACTACAGAACAGGGAAAGGGTTTAACAAGGTTACTTTGTACTAGCGTTTGATCTGAATGGAATCTGTTATGTGAATAAAAGTGATTTACTATTTAGTCGGTCACCGTTTCACTGCACATAAAGGTTATTTACTCTATTTAAATATTCAGACGCAAAATCTCCCTTCCCCGCTTGGAGTAAGCAATTTCAAATTATCGAATTTGGCACCACTTTGATAACTTTAAATTTGGACTAACATATTACCAAATAGTGTAAACCCTGATCAAACTGCTCCCAAAGGAGCAGTTTGATCTGGGTCTGCACTATTTGCATAGATCTGTCTGTTGGTCCATACTTAGGTATATTATGGTACCTGTCAAACGCAGGACTGAGAAAACCTGTCGGTCTTCATATTATCTGTCATATCTGTCATTCTGTCGCCATTCAGTCACCACAAACAATTATATAACAATCACTGAAAACCTATCCGCTGACCTACAGAATGGCAAAGGTACTATGGCTGCCATTTTAACTCTTACCCTGTCAACCATCTTTTGCAAACGGCTTGGATCTAGATGAGACACCGAGAAACTCAGGGTCTCGATCATCAAGATCCAAGCTTTTTGAAACTCAGTAGTTTCGCAGTTTCGCAAAAGCTTGAACGAATCGCAAGAAAATAAAACTCGTTTCATATCAGAGTTAGAGCAGACATTTTTTTTTCAGCAGGTTAAGGGTTAATTTGGCATAATGCTTTGAACCTTCGCAAATTACAGAACTGTTGGACAAAAAATAACAGCGAAAAAATATGAAATTAAATTTTTAACGCCATACAGAATTACATGTACCAACTTCAAGCAAATCTAAATGCTGATTTGCACAAATGAACATTTAAATACGGATTCTTGTAATTATATTATTTATATCCGAAGTCACAAAGACCTCAGGATCAAAAGCTGTGCAAATCTATCATGGTACACCTTAATATTTATACTCTATGTATTCATGCAGAAAAGCTTGGGCAAATAGTGCAGACCCAGATCAAACTGGTCCTCAGTGTCTTTCAATATTCGCTTCTATATTATCAGTTTTATCTAAGGTTATCAACCAGTTCTAAACCAAGTTATCCCTTTCCTTCATATAAACCCCTTTTCAACTATTAGCAAACAGAGCAGACCCTGATCAGACGGCTCCTATAGGAGCCGTCTGACCAGGGTCTGCTCTGTTTGCTTATGGTATATCATAAATATCTGATTCTGCAGTTTCTACCTGAGCCAAAATATTCTGTGTATATAATGCCAACTAATAAATATTCATGAAGTAATTTATTCCTTGCATGAATATTCATGAGGTTTTGTCAGCATCACCAGCTGACAGAAAGTGGCCAGGTTGGGTGTCAAAATATTATCAATAACTATAAGGCACACTCCTACTGACGGCATTTACAATTCACACCACCAAAACAAAAATGTTTTGACACCTGCAGCACAAAACAATTCAGTTGCTGCTGCATCAAGCAAATTATTCTTTGTAGATAAATGCAGATGTCTGATATGGGTCTGCTATGTTTGAAAAGGTGCTAAAACTGTGTCTTTTAACCCTTTCCCTCATATAAATGCCTTTTTACATATTTGCAAACAGAGTAGACCCAGATCTGATGGCTCATTATAGGAACCATCTGATCAGCATCTGCTCTGTGTGCTTTTGATATGATATATTAAGATTATTAAGATTTTGTCAAAGCAAAAAATCTCATTGACAAGTTTATATCATAAAAATTCAGCTAATAAATATACATGGTGTCATTATTTCTTACATGAATATTAACAGGGAAAGGGTAAATTTAATGTCTTTGAAAATAGAATAGACCCAGATCAGATAGTTCCTATGTCTGATCAGGATCTGCTCTATTTGATTTTGTGATAATACAGATTCTGGCTTGCATATTTGGCCAAAACGTCTGAGCCTCAGTTCATTATCAAGTGCCTGACCAATCAGATGCTTGAAAGTTGAAAATTAACTCAAATTCAAGCAAAACTAGTATAACCCATTCCCGCATAGGCTATTTTTAGATCCAACCTCTTTGAATAAATCTACCCAAAAGGAGCATTTAAACTAGAAAAAAGGATTTTTTTTAGAATTTTGTAGTTTGAAACCATTGTGATAAATAGAGCATTTGTTCCTCTAGGAGCAAATGCTCTATTTATCACAATGGTTTCAACAGGTGACTTTTGCAGTGGCGTCAAAAGGCGTCAATATGCGGGAATGGGTTAAAAAACCTTAGGACATGCTGTACTCTAACAGAATTTGGCCAAACAAAGATAAAATTGTTCCTATGGATACAATTACAATGAACAATTATTCACAGTACAGTATTTTGCCAAGGGAAATGCTATTCTGAATCATTGTGTACATTGTATACATTCACGGATAAACGGTAAAACCATACAAGATCAAATTAACCAAAGAGACTTTTGTGGTCATTGACACAATTTTCTTCACAAAGGTTAACCTCCGTTTCCTTCGTACAAATGCCTCTTCACATATTTGCAAACAGAGTAGACTCAAACCTTAGGACATGCTGTACTCTAACAGAATTTGGCCAAACAAAGATAAAATTGTTCCTATGGATACAATTACAATGAACAATTATTCACAGTACAGTATTTTGCCAAGGGAAATGCTATTCTGAATCATTGTGTACATTGTATACATTCACGGATAAACAGTAAAACCATACAAGATCAAATTAACCAAAGAGACTTTTGTGGTCATTGACACAATTTCCTTCACAAAGGTTAACCCCCCTTTCTTTCGTACAAATGCCTACTCATGCAAACAGAGTAGACTCAGATCAGATGGCTCCTGTAGGAGCCGTCTGATCAGGGTCTGCTCTATTTGCTAATGGAATTTAATATAATTTATGGTTCTGTAAATTTTTAACCCTAAGTTCCCTGTTCTGTGTTCATTTCAAATTTCAATACCTACTGAATATTCATAGATAAAATGATTATAACGAAATATGGAAGATGGAAAATTGTAGCCATTTTAGAAAGTAAAAACACAGATCTTTGAAATTCTATTAGCAAACAGAGTAGACCCTGATCAGACGGCTCCTCTAGGAGCCGTCTGATCTGGGTCTACTCTGTTTGCAAATGCGTGAAAACACGTCTATATGAGGAAAGGGTTAAAATGGCTACATACAGTGTTCCACCTGAAATAGTTGATTATAACTACATGTATAATAAAGTTTGTCCCTGAATATTCAGTACATTGTACTAAGGTACTGAAATTTGGAAAAGACAAAATAGGGAAAGGGTTAAATAAATATTCATTAGGTAAAGAGTCAAAGGCATTTTAATTTTCAGTGCTCAATATTTAAATCATGTTGAAACAATACTTTCATATTATATAATTAAAAGTTTAATTTATTATCATACATGTATATGTATATAATCTCAGACAAGGTAATTCTCAAAACCTCAAACCAGTCCTTCAAAAGCAACATAACAGTTGATGGTTAGAAGTTGTTGTTTTACTATTTTCACAAGATCAAAGAAAAGAATGATGTCATCTAATACTATAAACAGTGGCCAATTTGAATCAACCTTTAACACACCTGGAAAAATACTGTCAGCAGAAAAATCAGACTTTTCTTCTTACATTTTCTTCCATTAATTCATACAAAAACAATTTATCAGAACCCCAGAGAGGCGACCTATGGCTACAAATGACAGAAATTAAGATTTAGATTTGAGAAATTACGATTTTAATATTTGAGCATGCATCATCTGTTGCTCTGGGCACGCAAAGAGTTAAAACATCCACTGGAATGCAGACCTACACAATAAGCCCTGGGGACAAGAGCTAATTGCACATTATTACTTAATGATCACCAGTTAGCCTTTAACCTGCCGAATAATTAAAACTGGCTCTTCCTACACTATCAATTAAACAAAATATTGTATTAAAATTTATCACCACAGAAAATGATATTTATGACAGTGATCAAAGGGCTCCCTCAGGAGCTCTTTGATCTGGGTCTACACTGTTTGGACAGGTGTTATATACTCAGTTTCAGCATTTTAAGGGTTAAAGAAACAAACAATAGTAATTACTTATTGCTATTGATCAGTGTGAGACATCTTTATATACATTTAATTAGCTTGACAGTCTATTGTGATGTTCTTCTACAATTCGGTACAGTTTGGACACAGATCAGATCAGACAAAATGTTATTTCATTCAATCTTTACTTCATGGATATTCATGTAAGAAACAATGAGATCATGAATATTAGAATGATTAGATCAACATTAATATTTATAGGTAAAATCTGCCAAGGATATATGGATACAAACGTTACTATCATACTAGTATCAAATCTAAAGCCACCAAGCAAACAGAGTAGACTGTCGACAAGGGTCTCTTTTGTTTGCTTATGGAATTACACAAAATCTTGAGTTCATAATTATGCTATTATATAATAATTCAGCTTATGTTGTACAGTCTTTTATGATGTCATTGTTTACTACAAAGTATAAAATGGTTTAGTTCTACAGGTGTGGTCTGTACTAAAACTACACGGTCACAACATACAATAAATCCTACGGTAAAAACAGATGTCTAGTGATCGATTTTGCGATAGTCTCACAGCCGCTTTATTCCACTGTTATCTATAAATAATTGATTCACAACTGAGTGTCGTAGTTGTTAATGGAATTAACCATTGCCTTTACTCATAGGCACAGAAAATAGCTGTTTATCCCTTTATGCCATTAATATGCCTTTTAATGCCTTTGCAAACTGAGTAGACCCAGATCAGACGGCTCCTGTAGGAGCCGTCTGATCAGGGTCTACTCTGTTTGCCAATTAATATAGTTTCTCTCATGGCCAAAAGTTTCTGTGTTCATATGCCATTATAAAATGTCAGGTAATGAATATTCATGATGGTATATAATTTCTTACATAAATATTTATGAAGTAAGAAGTAAATGCCTGATCTAAACAAAACAACTCATGAATAATGAAATGAGCCACAGGGTTTATACTCATTGGCACGCGCAGAACATACTTGTTTACATACCGATGTAAACAAAAAAAACACATAAATCGCAATACACGCTTTATATTCGTGTAAACACAGCATGTGTCATTTAAATTTTCCACCTGTAAATTACCTGGGCGATATCAACATGAGACGCGGAATGGCCATTTGTCCCCACCTCTCCTCCTCCGATCCCATGTCCGTCCCCGAATCGGACGCCAGCTTGATTTAATATGTGTTCCTATCCTTCACTTAAATCCAAATATTACTCCTCTTTGAAACTGTACACTTCAATAATAGGGCTAGTCGCCCGTCAAGACAAAGTCAAACACCTTAGCCTAGTCATACCTTTAATTGACATACTATATTTAAATCGGAATACTTCTACCAGCATCGTGATTCACTTCAATACTGTCAGGTGGGGAGAAAGACAAGATGCATTCCGCATGATCAATATTCGTCACACCGCGTGGGGACCGTCTCAAGCTTACTTGTAATAAAAATCAATTTTGAAGTAGATCGACCTTGTTCGAATTGTATTAGTTTTCTTTTCACATTTAAAACCAGGGTTGTTGGAAACTATATATGAACATTGGATTAAAATAGAATTATACCAATTTAAAAGATATTGATGTTTTAAAAGAAATAAACGAACGGACAATTTAATGGCTTTCTTTATTTGCTTGAAATAATGGGTGAATACAATGCAGAAAATATCTTAACCCTTTACTCGCTGTGAAAAATATCTTCTCCAATCTGGATATGTTGCAATTTTAGCCACTTCTGACTCGTTCAGGCGCTTGAGAAACTGGGTGCTGAACCGTTTGGATCCGGATGAGACGCAGAGTTACTCGGCGTCTCATCTGGATCCAAACTGTTCGTAAATATGAGTCCGGTCGAGAAAAGAATAAGGGATAATAATCAGGTCACCGATATTGATCTTTCATTTATATTTGAATGTTTAACATATCTTCATTCCGCTTTATTACGTTCGGCGTGTATTCTGACCTAATTAGACAATTAAAAGGCGATTCTCGCAAAAACTTGACCCATTTCTCCACTGAGACGCTTTCAGACAACTTTTCAGAGTAGACCCAGACCAGACCACTCCTAAAAGATCCGTCTGATCAGTCTCGGCTCTGTTTGCATATAGAATATGTTATATTAGATTCTATACTATTTTGAAATAGCTACGTATTCACATGTTTTATACTACACTATAAAATACATGTACAGTAAAAACTCGATACTTTGAAATTTTAGCAATGAAGAACTTCAGGCCTAGAGTCTAGTAGGCTATGCCATTTTTTTGCAATTGTTATCCGGATTTCTCATCCAATGAGGCCACAGAGCTTAATGTGCGTACATATCCACCACTGGCATCTATAAATGTCTTGGCCATAGCAGAAACTGAAGAACCAGGTATTTTTCCACAAGCAAGCCGTTTGCTATTCGCCTGTTCTGTTTGCAAACAGAATGTCAAAAGTCGTATCCATGATGCACATCAATCGGAACTCTTCGGCTACATTCTTAAAAAGAGCCTCTTTTCCGAACATACCGGAGTGAGCCGAATAGTTTCGAGTGTGTGCACGTGCCTTTGCTAACTAACCCCCGAGGATCGGCTGAAGATGGGCGTACTCACCTTTTCGAGACCACTGAACGAACAGAATTCCATTTATTTTTCAAGTCATCGAGCATCTGCTGCAACTCCTCTCTCTCCGGGTCTGCCTTGGTGCACCTGTCCTTGAGGTTTCGACCGAGCCGGGAAGCAGAATAGAAAGCTGGATGCTTGCCTGCAAGCTGGTGTTGAAATCTCTGTAAAAGAAGTGGATTTAAATAAGCTCTCTGTGGCCAAACGTTTCCTGTTCTTTGTCCCGCTAATGCTTTCGATTTGGTGTGTGTCTTTCTGAAGACAAGCAAAGTCTAGCAAAATAACAATTGTTTTGTTTCTACATGGACTCGTGAGATTTTCACAGTAAGAATTAGCACTACACGTGGACGCAATCTGTTGGTTTTTCTTAGTTGCCAGTTAATTTGTTGCCATGGTAACATATGTTTCTATTGAAATACTTCAACAAGCCATTTTGTGCTAATGAAAGCGACACTGCATCGTGTGCAATATAAAGTGGTTATGCGAAATTTCAAACATGAACACTTGTCTTTATTAATGTTGGTGAACAAAGACAAAACGGGAACAGAACTATGAACATCGTAGGCCTACACGGAAATCCTCGTATAAATCCGACAAAGTACATACAATGTAAACACAGAACCAGAACAAAAACCAGCAATGATGCCTCGAATGTATACAGTTTCTTTTATAAGGTGTTCACATATACAACCCTTTATTTAATTAAGAAGTAATGACATCATGAATATTAATTGGCTGAATTTGTGCAATGACACATGTACACAGGACGGTTTGGCCATGGCATACACTGTAGAATCAGCTCTATATATCGTAAGAAAACCAATCATACTATTATCATACAGGAGTCGTCTGATCTGGGTATAAAGCTGTAATAATGCAGAACATTCATCTGCCATTTGTCTTACCCCATTTATTCCAACATTATTTAAGGTAACCTCGTCCAGGTCTTACTTTGGAACACCTCCATTTTTCATATTGAGGGAAGCACGACAGACATTGACAGGTTCAGCGAACAGTGCAGACCCTGATCAGAGGGCTCCTTCAGGAGCCCTCTGATCTGGGTCTACACTGTTTGCCTACGACCTTTACAAGGGACACCGGGCACTATAATGGGCTAAAGACAGACATTGAAACGGTTCTAAACGCCCGATTTAGAGTGGCAATACTATGCATTTTCTTCTATTTCATGTCGAAAACTGTAAACTTGTCAAAACTCATCGACCTTGAAGAAATGCTGAGTTACTTGAGTGTCATCTGCATTTAAGTTCTTTGCAATGGTTTACACACAAAAAAGTACAAGCGAGTAGAGTGAGTAACGCCTAAACCCACATTACTAGCAAGTCACTAAACCGCAACAATAATGGCTCTAAATTATAGGTTTAGCCGTACCTTTACATTTTGCATTCACCCTCATCCCGCGACCGACCCATGGCTGCAAAACAGCATGGATCCAGATGAGACGCCGAGTTACTCGGCGTCTCATCAGGATCCAAGCTGTTTGACACTCGGTCAATAGCTTTTCAGAGGCTTGTATGTATATATGAAGTCAAAATTGCACCTGATCTAAATTTAAGCAGATATTTTTTACTGAGGGATACGGGCTAATTATATATGCATTCTGTACCCAGGCACAACACTATTTGTGACGTTGTTTCAAGTCCGCTACAGACTGACGAAAACGAGTATCTAGTGACTGCAAACAATTCATGCACCTTAACCCTTTAACCGCCAAATAATGTCGCAAAAATGCACCACGACAAATAGTCCAGTCCCAGATCATATGGCGCCTTTTCAAGGCGGCGTCTGATCAGGGACTTCACTTTTTGTCTCAATTTCTATATCTGTGCTTTATTCCTTTGACATTTGCATTTATTTATCTCATTTTCTTATTTTCCGAATGATGTAACAAAATTGGGTTGCAGAATTGGCACCGAAAGGGTTAATTACCCCAAGTATTTGAACAGATACACTTGGGAAAATGGTGTAAACCCAGATCAAACGGCCCCAGAAGGGACCGTTTCATCAGGGTCTACAATATTTGCAACTGCGTCACTTTACCCCATACATATGCCTTTCAACCCCTTTGCATACAGGGTAGACCCACATCAGACGACTCCAGTAGGAGCCGTCTGATCAGGGTCTGCTCTGTTTGCTTCTGAACTAATATTGGTTACCGATTCTAGTTTTCTACCCTGATAAAAAAAAACAACCCATTGTTCCTAGGTAGTGTCATGAAAATTCAGTTAATAGATATTCATCATACCATTCTTTCTTACATGAATATTCAGAGTTAGTTATCAAACTAATGCCAAATTGACTAACCATTTAAAGGGGAACTTTGGTATCCAAATTGACTAAACCCATAAAAGGGGAACTTTGGGTGTCCAAATGCTTAGCGTAATTAGAGTATACAACTGTGTGTAATGATGGGTTGTATGGTTATATAAATATGCTCAACAACCAGTCTATGTGACAAGTGATGTGCAGAGGGTTTTCTCGTCATTCTATCTGGTATCTGTACTGAGTGAACACTGTAACATTACACTGTAACGGGTCAAAGTTCAGACAGAAGTGTAACCAGTCATTAAGGACAGTGGGTATCAGTGTCATAATGTGTCTTCCTTGTTGTACTCTTGGCCATTGAATCAGAGATGACTTGTTTCGAAGACAACGTATCCCGAATATTACAGAGCAACAGATAAAGGTGCGTATTCAAATACTAAAATCGTCATTTCTCCAACAAACCCTATGTTGTGACCACTCTTTAGAATGGTCTCTTAGAGACGATTCTAAAGAGTGGTCGCAACATATGGTTTGGTGGAGAAATAAAGAAGTTATCCTTGAAAATGTTTGCCGTATATCAGACTGCTTACTCACTGACGCATTTACAACAAAACCTGTGTATACCGAACTTTCAAATTAGTCTCAGTTCCAGTATTTTTCTGATGAATAGTTATGTAAGAAAATAAAGACATCATGACATTTATTAGCTGAGTTGGTATTACAATGGTATAAGAACACTGGTTTATTTGGCAGTGGCAGAAACTAAAACAGAACAGATCCAGACTAGACAGCTCCCACGGGAACCGTCTGGTCTGGGTCTACACTGTTTGTAAGTTAGGCATGACAACAGGGCTCTAGAAATTTTCAAATCCCAACCGGTCCAGCCGGTAAACGGACATTAGCCCCCCCCCCCTTCCCCCGGACATTTGCCACCTATTTCTTGATGGGCGGACATTTGCCCCATTGTCTTCTTGTGATATGCGGACATAAGCCACCTGGTAATATGTTTATATGGGGCTATTGCCAACTTATAGTTCGTATATAATAATATGATAGCATGAAATATCGAAATTTGTGAACAACATTTGACATTCGCGAAAACTAATGACATTTCAAGTTTGCATGAATGGCAGTTTTGAAGGCTTTGATAGAGAAGCAAGAAAACTAGTTGGTATTTAAAATCTTACATGATTAGTTATTATCATTTAGCTTATGATGCATACTTATTTCTCATCAGATAAACGAAAGCAACAAGCCAACATTGTTTTTCTGTTCACTGCAGCATATTTTTGGCAGATAACTGTAGATCTACCTAAGGAGCTCTTTAATGTGGAGTCTCAAAAATAGGTCAATCTTTACCTTGAATCAAGCGGACATGTTGTTGACCTTTTTGTTATGATTGTTCAAAGTTAATTGTGTTGCTGATGGATATCAAGAGAGTATTTGCTCTTAAAAACCTGAATACCCGATGCAAAGATGTTATTTCTCAGTGACATTTCAGCCTTAATATAATTACAGTAGCCTAAATCTATGGACTGTAACGTGTTTGTTAACAGGTACAAGGTAGGTAATGTTTCGATTTGTGTCATAAGAGATGAATGACAATGAGTTTCTATGAATCACAGGGTGCTGTGTACTCTAAATGGTGATACCGAGATACTTTCGGTTTTAACGATATCCCGGCAGATGGCAACCATCACAACTTTAGCATGCTGTCTTATAGCTCGTTGATGAGACTAGGTGCAAGATAATTTTATGCAGATAGATCCCAAGGGGAGCTTTCTGTATAATTTTCGTCTTGGATTTTTTTCTTAAAGTTTGGTTATCTAGAACCATTTCATTTTTATATAAATACGCGTGTCATAGATCTACTACACATTTAACCCTTTCCTCCACAGGCTATTTTTAGACCCAACTTCTTTGAATGAATCTACCAAAAAGGAGTATTTACTAGAGAAAAGTAAAATGTTAGAATTATGTAGTATTGAAACCATTGTGATAAATAGAGCATTTGCTCCATTTATCACAATGGTTTCAAGAAGTGACTATTAAAGAGGCGTAGAAAGGCGTATTTATGGAGGAAAGGGTTAAGTTCCTGAGATATAGAGCCTCCACATGTAACGGTTCGTGCACACTTGAAACATTATTTTCCTCATTTCTCCTGCATTTCACTTTATCCTCAATTTATGCTTTTACCAATGATTATGCCGTCCCTTACTTTGACACTGATTTAGCATGTTTCGTACAGTGGATAAACATCTGTACTTGATACAGTCCACAAAGCCGCCATTGACAAAAAGTGCATAACTCTTTGCACGAATACTTCTGTGTCGACATTGGCCAAAAAAACGTATTACACACTACGTAATTATTGCCTGCACAAATTATCGTCTGCTCTTTTCTATAATTACTGCTTTCTTGGTTTTTCTTTAAGAACAGTCTGAGACTTTGTCCTGGAAACTCTCTTGGCATGGACAGATCACATACTTGTATTCGCCGCTATCTAGAGTCTAATTTACACACCAAAATTCTTCTCGATGTTCCATTGTATAAAATTATATTCTATTAAATATTCATTATGTCATTATTTTTAACATGAATATGCAACAGGGAAAGTGCTGTAACCTATCTTAAAATGTCAATTACTGTGTAGTAGAAGTTCCGTTTTGATGCATTTTAGTGTAATTCGTAAATCAAGTAGGCCAACAGGTGTGCAATGAGACTAATGGTTAAAGTTCAAATTTATCCTTATAAGGCGAAGCAACTCTGTGGTAGGTACGCTGCACTTTTACTTTAGTATGCAAAAACTATTTTCAGCTTAAATTCTGAAAATATATATTTCCTTAAATCTCTTTCCGAAAACGGGACCTGGTCAAACAGTTTTGATCCTGATGAGACGCCGAGTTCATCGGCGTCTGATCAGGATTCTGCCTGTTTGTAAATGTTATCTCCCACACTGTTAAAATTGTTTAACCATCTGAATACCGACCACAGCTGCACTGTCATTTACAAACAGTGTAGAACCAGATCAAAGGGCTCCTAGAGGAGCCCTCTGATCAAGGTCTGCTCTGTTTGTTATTCTTAACCCTATGTCAAATTTAAGTCCTTCAAACTGAATGGACTCTACTGTACAGAGCTATAGATAAAGGTGCGTACTCAAATACTAAAATTGTCATTTCTCCACCAAACCCTATGTTGTGACCACTCTATAGAATCGTCTCGAAGAGACGATTCTAAAGAGTGGTCACAACATAGGGTTTGGTGGAGAAATAAGAAAGTTATACTTGAAAATATTTTAATTTACGCAACTTATCTGGAGCTCTGTAGTATAGTTACAACACTGATGGGCTACATGTATACTATTTACGCTGGGAATTTAGCACTGAAAGGGTTTTAGGGACGTTCATACATCTCTCAATGAATTGAATAACCACAGTATTGTAGCAAATTAGAACTGACTGCAGTCACAATGGAGGTTTATCCAAGGATGGGTGAATGACCATTGACAACAATGCAGTGATTAGAGAGCACAAATTGGGTGAAATTTATTGCCCTGTTCACTCGTCTTTTATATTTTCTCCAAGATTTCTAGATACGATAACACCTGTATATAGCGGGCGGGCAACTAAGCATTTATTTCATGATTGGTTGTGTTGATTAACGCCCGTTTCTGCCGACTGTGGACTAATTGGACGACCAAGAGAGAGGGGAACGGATACAGAGAAATCCGGACACGATGCCCCTCTCAGGCCTATCTTATTATCGATATACATGTATTTGCTTTGCTTATTTCAGATGCCTTCTGTAATACAACGATGTATCAGACCTTGGTTTATAAAGTCTCATCCGAAAGACTTTGTCCGGCGGGGGATCGAACCCGATACCCCCCTTATCGTAGTCGAGCGCGTTAACCACTCGACCACGTACGCCGGAGTTTACTTCAGGAACATTCAGGCAAGATTTAATGACGTCATGAACATTGTTTTTTGCTGATTCTTTTTATAATGGTTTATGTACAAGAACTTTTCTTGGAAATGAAAGAACTATTGCATCATTTCCTAGTAAGCAAAACGGGACATACACTGATATGTTTTAGGAGCCGTTTGACGTGTGTCTACTCAGTTTGCAAAACCAATAAAAAGGTATTTATCATGTAAAGGGAACTAGAATGCAACTGTACGTATTTCAAAGCGGATGGGTGATGGCAGAACAAGAGTATTGCAACAACAATTCGTGGAACTTTCTGTATACATTTCTTCCTGCATTAACTCTTCTCTTGCTGAATTTTAAAATACATTTCTCCTTCTTTACCCATGCCATGTTGTATGATTACATATATCTTCACTGTGTACAACTATTTCGCTGTGCAATCACTGCTGTGGAGTGCGCTGGTTGCACAGACAGAATTTGCTCCTACAGGAGCTGTCTCATCTGGGTCTACACTATTTACAGGTAGGTATATTGACGTGAATAGCAAGCGAAGGGTTAAGCTGCAGACAGACTTGACTGTATAATTAACCATTTACTCCACAAATACGCATTTGCAAACAAAGCAGGAGGTTATAGGAGCCGCCTGATCTGGGTTTGTTCAGTTTGCTTATGATTTAATAAAGATATGATTCCACAGTCTCTTCCATGGCCAAGACTTCCTGTGCCCATGTGCTATTATAACATCATATTTTTCATGACGTCATTATTTATTGCATGAATATTCATGGAGTAAAATGTTAAGTGTACTTTCTCGTATAGGTATGTTTGTTTAATGTCTTCGCTATGTTGTGATGGACTACAGGGCATTTCATTCATTGTTCAAAGATTATTTTAATCATTTACGCCATAAATACATATGTTTACGCCTTCGCGATCAAAGCACATTCAGATCTGACAACTCGTGTCAAAATACCTGTATAATCAAAGTGGTTTTTGAGTTCGGCTTGCATTTAAAGGAATAAAACTTGATTCGTCCGAAGGATCAGCCATTTTTCAGTTCTACAGAAAATGTACATCTTCAGTAGCAGACCGTTATTTGTTCAGTGATATACGTATATAGGTATATCATTTGTCATTTGTTCAGTGATATACATGTATATGTATATCATTTGTCATTTGTTCAGTGATATATCGGTAGAAGTATATCGGCAAGGACAAACAAATTGTGAAACTTGAAACTAGTCCTTGAAATAGTGTAAGAAGTTCCCTCTGCTGACATGGTGAAGAATACTGGCAGCAGGGATGTAAATAAAAAGCGTATTTCAAAAATCTATGCAGTAAATTGTTATTATAATATTTTAGAAATAATTATTAAGTAAACTATATTAAACCCTATCGTGCTACTCCTGACTTGCAGAGCAACAGTCAAACATGCGCAGTTAAGTCATCTGTCGTCATTTCTCCATCCAACCTTATCTTGTGAGACAATTCTAAAAGAGTGGTCACAATATTAAGGTTTGGTGGAGAAATAAAGAAGCTATTCTTGAAAATGTTTTAATTTACGAATCTTATCTGAGGCTCTTATACTCGTTAGACTCTTCTCTCCTCTCCGAGACGATACCAGTGAGTAGCAGCAGTACGACAGGGTTTGGCAGAGAAATGCGTACTTTTGATAAATCAGCACTTATCTAATATTCCGCTCTGCCTGAGACAGACGTACCAACAGACAGACAGACAGACAGTAGATAGAAACACACAAAGAAAATTGACTTCTTCAGTGCACCCTTGTTTTGTTAATCCTTTGATTTTGCAAACAGTGTAGATCCTGATCAGAGGGCTCCTCTAGGAGCCCTCTGATCATGGTCTGCACTGTTTGTCATCCAGACTTGCAAGTTGAAGCCTTTCATACAGATTGTCTATTCTGCGTTGAAAGGTTTTACATCGCAGATACCTGCATTTAATGAATTAGTTCACTGCAATATTGATGTTTATTACGAGTTGCTATTGTCTGAGTTCACGAAACGGTATACATACACGCGTCATGCAGTGTTTCATGCATGCATGTTATGCAAATGAAGGAGATGATTAACGCTCAATTCTTATTAACCAGACGCTGAAGATAGATGATGGCAGGACCAGCTGCGAAACTGCATACAATGAAAATGGCATTTAGTATGCATTAACTCTATTTGCTCCGTAAATTTATACGTCTTTCTACGCCTCTGCAAACAGAGTATACCCAGATCAGACGGCTCCTATAGGAGCCATCTGATCATGATCTGCTCTGTCTGCTTATGGTATAG
Organism: Azorinus chamasolen; assembly: GCA_963576725.1. NCBI lineage: Eukaryota > Metazoa > Mollusca > Bivalvia > Cardiida > Solecurtidae > Azorinus > Azorinus chamasolen. The sequence goes on along the minus strand of OY755253.1, from coordinate 62,743,044 downwards.
ACATGATTCTACAGTTTCTGCCATGGTCAAAGATTCATGTGCCCACCTGCTATTACAAGAACCAATCTCATTAATATTCCTGATGTCATTATATCTTACATGATTAGGACAAAGCATTATCACTTTGAATGCGGGGGACTTGAGTGTACTGGCATTTGCAAATGGTGAAGACTCAAACCTGAGGGTTCAGAAGAGCCCCCTGGTCAGGGTATGCATTGTGTGTCATTCAACATTCTCTACAAAAACTAAACTTTCCATACTGACTGGACTCTTAAGTTAACCCTTTCCCTGTTCTCCGTTTATTCCGAATTTCAATACCTACTGAATATTCATGGACAAAATAGTTACAAAATATGGAAGGTGGAACGTTGTAGATGGTAAAGAAAGAGATCTTTCAAATGCCATTAGCAAACAGATTAGACCCTGATCAGACGGCTCCTACATGAGCTGTCTGATCCGGGTCTACTCTGTTTGCAGATGCACGAACACATGTTTATAGTATGGAAAGGGTTAAATACTGATGTATCAATGAAGACTCATATCAGAGGGCTCAGAAGAGATAATACAATATTCATGCATAAGACTTTTTACATGAATATTCATGGCGTAAATGTACATGGTTACAACCATGACATTTAAATGCCATAAAATGCACACCAGGTTGAATTTAATATAAACAATGTAGTAATGTATAATGTATTCACAGATCTGTGCACGGCATCCTTTCGCCTTTATTTGAATACAGTTGTGAACTTGTGACTTAGTTATTTTCCCATCATATGCAGTAAAACCTCTCTATAACGGTCATTAAATTGTGTTAATTAGTTGGTATTTAGGGCAAATGGCAGCTTAAAGCAAGGTGAAAGTAAAATAGAACGCTCCTATTGGAGCGTTCTGTTTTACTTTCACTTTGCTTTAAGCAGTCACCTGTCGTTAACACAAAATACTTGATGCAATTTAGTGGCCGTTATAGAGAGGCTTTACTATAAGCTCCTTTCACACCATTACAAACAGAGCTACCCAGATCAGACGGCTAATATAGAAGCTGTCTGATCAGGATCTGCTATTTGCTTATGGTATATAATGTAGATCTGATTCTATAGTTCCTGTCTGAGCCAAAATGCCATGTGTTCATAACTTCATATGTTATTGAAAAAGAATAATCTAATTAATTGCAATGATGTCATTATATCTAACAAGAATCTTGAACAGGGAAAGGGTTAATTCAAGCCTTGTGAAAGAGCATTTGGGGGTGTACTTTCATATCGTATTTCAGGAGTAAATTGTTAATGAAAACATATAAAGTATACTACAGACATTACAAGTGGTTCGAAAAGCTATACCAATTAAGACAACACTTCAAGCATTCCTTTTGAACAAATCTAACCTTTAATTGAAACCCCAAAGAGTGTCCCAAACGAAAACATCTGTGTTTAAACCCTGTCCAAAAAATAGGTATGCACAGCGAAAACCCTCACCTGTTTAGTGCAGATTGTAAACTAAGTGATGAAAAATCCAAATCCACTGGTTTAAATCCCTGATAATATTCCAAATATGGTAAAAAACGGGAAAAAGTATGTGTACTATTAAGACTTCGTAGGTGTAACAAATGTACGTTGCCTGCATGTATAAATAGATACACTCAGTTTTTTTTTGCATACATGTAAAGAACACGATAGAAGTTCACCAGGCGTGACGTAGAAACAAGATGGTGACCGTGAGCCGGAACAGACCTTAAAAGTGACTCACAATGCGTTAAGTATACCAAGTGCAAGTTGTTTTTATCCTTTTCGCTCTTGCATAGGCCTATTCATGTAAGAAATAATGACTCCATGAATATTAATAAGGGTTTTTTCATAATGCCACTTATGCACACAGGACATTTTGGCTCAGGAAGAATCTGTAAAATCAGGTCTATGTTATACCGTAAGCAAACAGAGCAGACCTTGATCATCTGGGTCTAGTCTGTTTGCAAAGGCGTTTATATCAAGGAGTGTGTTAGACGTCAACAAATACCATATGCTGGCAATAATTATATAACCAGTTACCTGATGAATATTTATGTAAGAAATAATGACATTACGAATATTAATTAGAAAGGAGTGAAAATGCGTTTTAAAACACTATTGGACACTTAATTCGTATTTTGTGAAATGAATAAAATATCTCTATCAACCCGTTTCCTCATATATACGATTTTGCATGCCTTTGCAAACAGAGTAGACTAAGACCCCAATGATAACTTTCCTCCATAAATACGCCTTTCTACGCCTCTGTAATAGTCACGTTTTGAAACCATTGCGATAAATAGAGCATTTGCTCCTATAGGAGAAAATGCTCTATTTATCACAATGGTTTCAAACTACAATTTTCTAAAAAAAATCCTTTTCTCCAGTTAATGCTCCTTTTCGGTAGATTTATTCAAAGAGGTTGGATCTAAAATAGCCTATGAGGGAATGGGTTAAACCAGCAGCTGCATTAAACCCTTATTGACGCCTTTTGAAACATTTTAACCCATTCCCTCATATTGACGTTACTTATTGACGTTGGTACATGTATGTTGCTGTATGGCGCCTCACCTGGGTCCAAACTCTGTACAGAACTATCAGGGATTCGCCCATATAGTGTATATACATAAGTTAGGCATCCAGAAGTTTTTGAAATATGCCCTTGACATTGATCTAGTCATTGTGATTTTTGTCAGCAATTTGAAGGCAAGTAAATAAATTATATAGAGCGGAAAATAAGCCCGGGTTTATCAACACTAAACAACAGGTGTAACAAAATGCGTTTTTCATTTCTCCACATTTTATGTAGCCCACCTCTGCAAAAAGCGGTGCTTGATTTTAAAATATAAATTGCTCTTTTGATCACGTTCGGATAATTCGAACTCCACGTAACTCGAGTCAAAAGTTCGACGCCTTGCACACTTTGTAAAACAGAATTGCTCTAATATTCCGCAGAGACATGAGACAGTTTGATGCAGGTCGCAAGTAATGATGAAAGCTCCTACAGGAGCTTACATGAGCTTTCCGCATTACTCGCGCCTTGCATTAAGCTGCCACATCGAGAAAGTTTCCAAGTTAGAATTTGGATGATTCGAACTCCTGTTACTTCGAAGTAATTTGTGCGGTCTATTAATGTTCGAGATATCGATGCTCCAGTGTATTTAGTCATTATTTCGCACATGAATATTCATGAGATATTGGATATACGACTGTAGTAAATATGTGTGATGAACTGACCCAATAAAATGTTGTTTTCATTCTAAATTACGTATGCACATAATTTTCCTAAACAGTGAAATCCGACTTTTAATGATTCAATTAACTCGTAATTTGAATTACAAATGAGATTCCGCATTTGTAACAGGTGACAAATGCAGTATTGTTTTCAATGTTTCTGCCCTGAGAGCAAACAATCCAGCACGGTCACTATCAGTCGTTATCGGCCGTTTTACTTCGTCGTTTGTGTAATAAAATAAACAATCCACGGTAGAGTGTCTTTAACTACCAAGTAATGATTGTTTCTGTTTGTTTTCTGTTTACCAAATAATGAATAAACCTGGGTGTATATAAGTGCCAGTGGTTACTTAATGCAGGAAGAAAGTAATGCAGAAAGCTCCCTAGAGGAGCTTTCTGCATTACTTTCGTCTTGTATTAAGCTACCACATGTCTTTTAAAAACAGAATTAGCCTTAAATTGGATGTCCTCGCTGGAGACAGAGTTTTCACGTTATTTTAATGACATCAATCTGAAACTTTCTTGCTCACCGTAAAATGCATTCCCTGAAAACGAACATTCTGGTTTCAGAAAATTGGGTAGATATAGGATGGGTGTTATATAGTGAGATTTATATCGTTTATAAGTATACATGTATACCGAATTTGGGTACTTTCACGTTTATGTTCCGAAAACCAGACAGGAAGCTTTTAATCTGGATCTACTCTGTTTTCAAAGGCGATAAAAGACGTAACTATATACAGAGCAAAGGTTTCTAAAGAATATAAGTCCAGAAATTGTTGATTCCCTGTCTCTGAAAATATTATGCCTACAGTGTGCCGGTATTCCACCTAAATTTTTATAGACCTAACAGTATTTAGTCAAGCACTTAAACACGTAAGCTAAACATTTAACACTTGTATGGTAGTCTAACTTAAATATGTGAAAGAAATCCAGCTGTGTTTTCAAACCCATTCAGATACAGTAAAGTCTCACAAATGCGGCCACATGATTTTACTAACATAGAAATCTGTAAAAGCAGGGGGATTGCTTAATGCAGGGCAAAAGTAATGCAGAAAGCTCCTATAGGAGCTTTCTGCATTACTTTTGTCCTGCATTAAGCTACGACCTGTTTTAAAAAATCCAGAGTTACACGTCTTTTGATTGGTCGTATTAGCGAGGCTTTGCTGTATAAATCCTTAAGCTTATTTGTTACAGAAAATATTTGTGTTAACTGCTTTTTGCTATATCTAGATAGCGGGGATTGGTACATACTGGGTGAATTCTAATTTGAACGGGTTAGATACATACGAAAATTAAAGAATGTTGACCCTACAAGGGCATGCACGGTACGCATTTGATGTCAGCTTTTTTGTTTTTTTACTTTTAATATGGTAGCTTTTTTGTTTCCTTTGTTTTTACAAAACCACTTCAAGATTTCCGCCAAGATGTCTAGTTATTCGGCTACCTCGTCTGGATCCAAACTGTTTGTAAAGTTCATTTCACCCGTACAAAGAAACGAATGCATTCAAATATTGAATACTGAGTTTACATCACATATAAAGATTAACCCTTTACTCCGTAAATACGCCTTTTCTACGCCTACGCAAACAGAGAATACCCTGATCAGACGGTTCCTATATATAGGAGCCGTCTGATCAGGGTCTGCTCTGTTTGCTTATGATATAATATAGATACATGTCTCTATAGTTTCTACCATGGCCAAATAATTCTGTGTCCATGCATTATTATAAATAAACTAATTAATATGCATTACTTCATTATTTATCATGCATATTCATGGAGCAAAGGGTTAATCCCTTAATGTGCACAGTGTGACCCCAGTGGCATTTTCAAGCAGATTGGATCCAGATGAGTCGCCGACTAACTTGTTTGTTTCCTCCATGAATATGCATGAAAGAAATAATGACGTCATGAATACTAATTATATAAATTATTTTATAATAGCCCTTTGACACAGGCATTTTTTGCATTGGCAGAAACTGTAGAATATGCCATAAGCAAACAGAGCAGACTCTGATCAGACGGCTCCAATAGGAGCCGTCTGATCTGGGTCTACTCTGTTTGCAAAGGCATAGAAAGGCGTATTTATGGAGTAAAGGTTACAAGGTATTTTTTATTTAACAGCAATGTTTATCAATTAGAGGAAAAGAGAAATGAGGAGACAGGTCTGATATGGTTATTAGAATTACGGTTTTAAAGGTTAGTTGCACACTTTGCATATCTCAACTTAAGTCAATATCAACCATACATCTACAATAAGATAATGCTTTACTCCATGAATATTAATACACATGCATATTAATTAGATGAATCTTTAAAACGGCATATTAACCCATTACCTCATAGGCTATTTTTAGATCCAATCACTGAGAATAATTCTACTGAAAAAGAGCATTAACTAGAGACAGGGAAAAATTAAGAATTTTGTAGTTTGAAAACATTGTGATAAATAGAGCATTTGCTCCTATAGGAGCAAATGCTCTATTTATCACAATGGTTTCAACAGATGACTTTTACAGAGGCGCCAAAAGGCGTCAATATGAGGGAATGGGTTAACAGTTGTGTTTTTTTGCCATGGCAGAAACGGTAGAATCAGATCTACACATGTATATTATTCCATTGGCAAACAGAACTGCAGAACGGCTCCTGGATCTAGATCTACTCTGTTTGCAAAGGCGTATTTATGGAGTAAAGTGTTTAAGCAAACATGAAGACATAAAGTCTAAAACTGAAAATGACAGACTTCACACAAATAGCTTCGTAAATGAAAACATTACAAATAGCATTAAAACATAATGCAGGGAGGTGTTAAATACAACATTGGGCAGGTTGATAAAATCAAGGGCAAGGGTAAGGGGTGGGGAGTGGGGTGAGGGTCGGGAGTGGGGATGGGGGAGTGTGGTGAGGTTCAGACGAGGGTCGGTAATCAGGATGGTATAACACTATCCAACAGGGATGTACTGTAAAATATCTAGGAATGCGATACAAAACATCCTGGAACAAGAAAAAGGCATACACACTCTTAACCCTATACCTCATGAATATTCATTAAGAAATAATGACATCATGAATATTAATTACATTGTTTGTTACATAATGACATATGAATACTGGTTTATTTGGCAACGGCAGAACTAGAATCAGAGCTTTATTATGACATTTGCCAAACAGAGGAGCCCAGACCAGACGGACCCTACATGAGCTGTCTGATCTGGGTCTACTCTGTTTGAAAAGGCGTAAACAGGCATTTGAGGTAGAAGGTTAACCCTTTCCCTCATATTGACGACTTTTGACGACTCTGTAAAAAGTCACTTTGTGAACCATTGTGATAAATAGAGCATTTGCTCCTATAGGAGAAAATGCTCTATTTATCACAATGGTTTCAACTACAAAATTCTAAAATGTTCCTTTTCTCTAGTTAATGCTCCTTTTCGGAAGATTTATTCAAAGACGTTGTATCTAAAAATAGCCTATGAGGTAATGGGTTAATAGAGTGGACATACAAAAACATATCTAACAGGGAAGTACATGTAATGCCAAATGTGTTACAAACACACAGAAATTCTGCAAAGCATATGTTTCTAATGCAAACTACCGTTTCTTTGCATAAAGTGATGACCCAGATCAGTAACTATAGAATCATATCTATATTTATCATAAGCAAACAGAGCAGACCATGATCAGACGGTTCCTAAAAGTAGCCATCTGATCTAGGTCAACTCTGTTTGCAAAGAGTAAAAAGAGTTCTGTGTCAGGTACATGTAATAGAGTTAAGGTTACAAATAGAGTTAATCTGTTCACAATCGAGATGAAAAAAGTTAAGTCTTTTTCTACCAAATTTAGGCGTCTGCAAATTTTGTAGTCTGCTACAATTATCATTTTTCTTCATTTTTGTTTAAAACATATAGTCACAGTAACAAACAGTTTTGATCCTGATGAGATACCGAGATACTCGGCGTCTCATCTGGATACAAGCTGTTTGTATAGGTAACCCAGAGAGCAGGCTAAATATAAATGTTCTAAAAAGAAGACAGTTGCTTATTGCCGGGCAAAAGTAATGCTGAAAACTCATATGGGAGCTTCCTGCATTACTTTTGTCCTGCATTAAGCTACTACATGTCATCTGGCAACAAAAGAGTTAGATATAGGGTTTAGTATTTGCATTAGACAAGGATTTTACAAAAGCCAGGAAGCCATTTAACCCTTACAACGCTGCATTTTCAAATGGACTATTCCAAAATTCAACCAGACCAAGCTGATGGTGAATATTTAGGGATTTTTCTATGAAAAGTGTAACATGACAAACAGTGCAGACCCTGATGAGAGGGCTCCTCTAGGAGCCCTCTCATCTGGGTCTACACTGTTTGCAAAGGATATTAGTGACTCCTGTCCCACACAGTAAGGGTTAAAGTTTTTACACATTTGTATTAAAAGCATTGTGCAAATAAATACCATTTACCTCTATGAACTTAGCTTGAGTATCATCCTATAGACACATAGAGAAAACAAAATGAAACAATAACTATATATACATGTGTGTATATATAATTCGAGGGCTTGATGCAAAACTATTCTAACTCCTTCACAAAGTGAAGGAATTAGAATAGTTTTGCACCAAGCCCTCGAATATATTGTTACAAAGCAGCGCTGATTATATACCACAGAGTAGAACCTGTCTTAACCCTTTATTCTATGAATATTCATATAAGAAATTATGAATATTCATGACACCCATGAATAATAATAATACTATTCCCCAAAATGACACATGAGCACAATTGCCACAGACAGAAACTGTAGAAATAGAAAGTTCTATATTATATAATAATCAAAGAGAGCAGATCCCAAACATACTGCTACTGTAGGAGCCATCTGATCTGGGTCTACTCTGTTTGTAAGGCTTATCTATGGAGTAAAAGGTTAAACAATCATATTTTTTCTCATTAAATACATGTATTGGAGTCTTAAAAAGCAGGTTGTTGTTGCTTAATGCAGGCAAAAGTAAAGCCTTACTTTCAATCTGTATTAAGCTAGCACCTGTCTTAAAGACTAAACTTTAGATTTCTTATTAATGGTCGCTTAAGACAGGTCATACTGTATTACCATATATTATAATGTACATGTACAATGCATTCAACTACATGTATAGCCATGAATTAACATTTCCCTGTTTCATGTAAAATTCATGTAAGAAATAATGATATCATGTATACATTTATTTTTATTAAAGCTGAATTTCTATAATTTGAACTTTTCAGTGAAACTTTTTGCTTTGAAAAAAAAGGTGCGGAATCCGATCTATATCATGTCAAAGGCAAACAGAGCAGACCCTGATCAGATGGCTCCAAATTTGGAGCCATCTGATCTGGGTCTACTCTGTTTGCAAATGCCTGAAAATGCTTTTATATGAAGGAAAGGGTTTAAACTCAACCAAGCCTATTACAGAATAGAATTAAACCATCATAGAGTTAATTCAGAATGAATACAGTACAGATTCCGATCAGAAGGCTCCTCTAGAAGCACTCTGATCTGGGTCTACATTATTTCTCATATCTAAAGGGTTAAGCCTTGCTTTCAAATTTCCATATGAAGGGTTCATTTAATTATGTAAAGACAACAAAAATAAACCATGCATTTCCCAATATGTCAGAAATGCAGTAAAATCCCTCTCTAAAATGACCACTCAAAAATGTCTTAATTCTTGATAGCTGAATACAGACTGAACATTAGTTTTCTGCAATACGTTTGTTCAGGGTAGCTTAAGTCAGGATTAATTTCACTCATAGGAACTTTTGTCCTTGACCAAATCTGAAGAGTCTACATTATTTCATAAGCAAACAGAGCTGACTCTGTTCAGACAGCTCATGCAGTCTGATCAAGGTCAATATTGTTTGCAAATGCATAAATATACATCATTATTAACCCTTCGCTTGCTGAATTTTAAAATACATTTCTCCTTCTTTACCCATGCCCTGTTGTATAATTACATATATCTTTACTGTGTACAAGTATTTCTCTGTGCAATCACTGCTGTGGTTAAGTACACTGGTTGCACAATCAACTTGTAAATAGTGCAGACCCTGATGAGACAGCTCCTGCAGGAGCTGTCTCATCTGGGTATTCACTATTTACAGGTAGGTATATTGACGTGAATAGCAAGCGAAGGGATAAGTGGGTGCTATAGAAAGATTTTACTACATTATACATGGACTGTCTTCCAATCCCATTAGTAGTACAGTTAATTCTTCCCCTGTTCAATATTCATGTAAGAAATTATGACATCATGAATGTTTATTAGCTGAAATTTTATAATGTTACATTTTCAAAGAAAATTTTGCTTTGATTAAAACTGTAGAATCAGATCTATGTCATGCCAAAAGCAAACAGAGCAGACTCTGACCAGACGGCTCCTATAGGAGCCATCTGATTTGGATCTACTCTGTTTGCAAATGCATGAAAATGTGTTTATATGAAGCAATGGGTTAAATATATGATGGTCACAGTACAACTCTGATGTATGGTGAGTAATGGTATTTGAGGCTTTCCAAACACTAACTCTCAGACTGTGTGAAGCCAGTTTATTAACATTTGCAAATAACAAAGACCAGGATCACGGGGCTAATAGAGGAGCCCTCTGATCAGACTCAAGACCAATGATGCGTCACAATTTACCAATCAGATGAATAAAGAGGCGAGGGGACATCACGTTTAATTGGAGTTAACTTACATGTATTTACATAAATCTTTCAAAACCAGATTTTGCCTTTTGAAAACAGTTTAGATCTAAATGACATGCTGGTTAAATCAGCATCTCATCTGGATCAAAACTGTTTGACAACCTAAAATGAGTTTTGCAAATGAAAGTTACTCTGTTGAAAGGCTTAGGAAACAGCGAGAGCCCATGAACATAATAATTATGTACACTGCAAGTCAAATTACTCCAACTTATCCCTTTCCCTGTTCAGTATTCATCTACCAAATAATGTAAACTTATTCAGGGACTTTTTGCTTTTACAAAAACTGTAGAATCAGATCTATATCATGTCAAAAGCAAACACAGCAGACCCTGATCAGATGGCTCCTATAGGAGCCATCTGATCTGGGTCTACTGTTTGCAAATGCACTAAAATGCATTTGTATGAGGGAAAAGGTTAAAACTGTAAAGATAAAAACTTTTGACAACCTGTCATGTTGCAACATACTTCAATAAAATTCTCATACCTGGATTCAATTTTAACTGACAAAAAACAGGATTTCCAGTTTTTGTCACAGGGAAAAAATCTATTATAGCAGGTACGTGTATGTGAAACCCTTTACCCAATAGCAACACCTATTCACTCCTTCACAAGCCAGATCATCAGACAGCTCATTGAGGGCTTGGTGCAAAACTATTCTAACTCCTTCACAAAGTGAAGGAGTTAGAATAGTTTTGCACCAAGCCCTCGTCATGTACATTAGAAGCTCATGTAGGTTCTGCTTTGTTTGCCTCAAGCTTTTGATTGGTCAGATTTGAGCCTTGGCTCAAATCTGACCAATCAAAAACTTGAGAACGAACTCAGACTCAACTAAAAGTTTTATAAGCATGGACCCTGATTTTACAGTTTTTTCCATGGTCAAGATTATGAAAAGTGTAGACCCTAATCTGGGTCTACATTGTTTGCAAACGTGTTTTCCCGAGTTAAAAGGGTTAATTTTACAGTCCTTATTTCTAAAAAAACCCAACAGATCTGTCAAATTCCATTAGCAAACAGAGCAGACCCTGATCAGTCAGTTCAGTATAGCATCCGTCTGATCTGGGTCTACTCTGTTTGCAATAGCATAAAAAGACATGTGACGGAAAGGGGTAAAGTGTAACTTAACTTGCTGGAGGATTTGGGCTGATTTTGAATGACAAATATTGCAGACCCTCTAGGATCTTGGCATACACTATTTTTGTAAATGACAGTGCCTGCAGGTCCCTCAATCAAAGGAGTTCATAAACACAGTGACTATCATATAAATGGTGTTAGTATGAAGATATGATCCCCTCATGCAGCTCTAGCATAACAACACCCTCTACATGCAACGATATGTTCAGCGACAGAGATCTTATACAGCTATGTATAGTAAAACCTCACTAATCAAAACACACAAGTAAGTATTATCATCAGTTTATCATTGGCAAAGCTTATAACACAGTCTCATTTAGCAGTCACAAGGTCCTGCCATTAACCCTTTTCTACGCCTTTGCAAACAGAGTAGACCCAGATCAGACGGCTCCTATAGGAGCCGTCTGATCAGGGTCTGCTCTGTTTGCTAATGATATGATATAGATATGATTCTACGGTTTCTGCCATTGCCAATAAGTCCTGTGTCCATTTGCTTTGACAACAAATTAATCTAATGAATATTCATGGAGGAAAGGGTTACCTAAAAGTTCGGATTAGCGAGGTTAAACTACTATTGATATAATGCAGAAAGCAGGTCAGAGGAAACTAAATTTCCCTTTAAAAGTCCTAGATTGAAATCTGATTGTAACCTATTATTTTTATCTATACGACAGAGCACAGTACATACCTTTAATTCATCGATGTCCTGCTTGGATGCATAACTTGGTGACATGAATTTCGTAAGCCTCTGAGAACTCTCGTCCAACCAGTCACAAAGACTCTTCCATGCATCATAGAACTGAAAACAGACATGTTGATAAATATCAATAATGCCATTTCTGCGAATCTGCGATTATTTGTACAGACAGTTTGGGAATCAAGAAACTCCTGTGTTCTGATCAGGATCCAACCTGTTTGATACTCTGATAATGACTTGTGTTCTGAAAACAAAGACCATGAAGATTCATATAGAAATAATGATATCATGAATATTAATAAGCTGGATTTTATGGCAAAAATTGTAGAATCAGATCTAAAGATCCTATTAGCAAACAGCAGACCCTGATCAGATGGCTCCAATAGAAGTCACCAGACCTGGGTCTACTCTGTTTGCAAAAGCATGAAAAACTGTTTATGAGGGAAAGGGCTAATGCAGAATGAAGTAATGCAGATCATTAACCCATTCCCTGTAAGTCATTTTTGTATTCTTTGCGAAGCAATAGAATACAAAGGTGGCGTTCCACAGCCAAACCATGGTACCCTCGCCGGCCTGACAAAATAGTGCAAATTATTGATCTGCATTCGATGGATACAAAGGGTGTTTAATAACATGGCAGCCGGAACCAAGCGTGGTATACTATATCTGACATGAAAAAAGCTTCGTAACATAAGCTTCGGCGTAGTATGTGCAAAAATCAACAAAACCGACAAAATATAGCAATGTGTAAGAAGGGCGCACGGATATACAAATATCAGTCACATGAAGAAATCACGTGATCATAACATGAATGAAAATACTCAATGAATAAAGAAGCGCGAGTCGGATGACCTTATGCAAGCGATTAGGTAATCACGCCCATAACTGCGAGTGGTCAGTGTGATAATAAGTGGGAAACGGCTGAAGTGTCAGCTGCAACTCTATAATCAACTGGATGGAGTGTTAATGCCTTCCCTTATAGATACACAATGCCATGCCAAAGCGAACTTATTCGATATCAGATTGATACCATGCTTTGATTTGAAACCATCGTGATAAATAGAGCATTTGCTCCACAGGAGCTCTATTAATCACAATGGTTTCAAAACTACACAATTCTAAAAAATTCCATTTTTCTTATAAATGCTCCTTTTCAGTAGATTTATTCAAAGAGGTTGGGTCTAAAAATAGCCTATGATGTAATGGGTCTAAAAATAGACAATGAGGTAATGGGTTAAAAGTTGAAAATGTGTGTAAATAATGTTTTTACCCTTTTATCTTCTTTGTAGGCCTGTTTGAATAATCGTCCTCTTTCATCTGTACGTCTTAGCAGTTTTTTCCACCTAAGCCGGATACCAACAAGCAAATTCTTTATATAGATGGTATCCTGCTTGCGGCCAAAGTATTTCAGATAGGTACCAGTTCTGTCCAGTGAATGCATCTTCTCAATCTGGGCATCTAGCTCTGCCTTCAGTTGCTGTGTAAGAGAAAATAAAACAACTTTCCCTCATTAATATTCATGTAAGAAACAATTACATCATGAATATTAATTTTATCACCTAATTTCTATAATGGTAAATAAACTAGGGGATTTTGGGGTTGTAGCAGAAACAATTGCCCCAGATCTACACATGTATATTATTTTATTAGCAAACAGAGCAGACCCTGATCACACGACTCCTGCAGGAGTCATCTGATCAAGGTCTACTCCGTTTGTAAAAATGCCACATTAATGATTAAAGATTAATGGCCAAGATAAGTGTCTTGCATAAGATTACCTGCTACTCACTCACTGTGCTTTGTCTACAATTGCCAATTGTCATGAATAATACTGACACTAATCAAATGCGGCATTTAACCCTTCGCTTGCTGAATTTTAAAATACATTTCTCCTTCTTTACCCATGCCCTGTTGTATAAATACATATATCTTCACTGTGTACAAGTATTTCGCTGTGCAATCACTGCTGTGGAGTGCACTGGTTGCACAATCAACTTATAAATAGTGCAGACCCTGATGAGACAGCTCCTGCAGGAGCTGTCTCATCTGGGTCTTCATTATTTACAGGTAGGTATATTGACGCGAATAGCAAGCGAAGGGTTAAAATGCGCTATTCTCGATCAATACTGTATGTGCTGTATAAGGAATGGTTGTCACATAGAAAGACATATTTATAGAGAAAAGGGTTAACCTTTTCCCCGTTCCATATTTATTCCAAGTTTCAATACCTACTGAATATTCGTGGACATAATATGGAAGGTTGAACATTGTAGCCATTTTAGAAAGTAAAGAAACAGATCATTCAAATTCTATTAGCAAACAGAGCAGACCTTGATCAGATGGCTCCCATAGGAGCCGTCAGATCTGTGTCTACTCTGTTTGCAAATGCGTGAAAACACATTTATATGAAAAAAAGGATTAAAATATAACGTAACCCCATTAACTTACATTGTGTTCCTCCATCTGTTTGACCACTCTATGCACTATCTTGCTGGGGTATTTGAATCCCCGCATCGTTATCTCAGCATTGTTCAGCCAGTCGGTGAACGTTTTCAATGTGCCATGGAACTCATCTATATTTCTCAAATGTTCATCCATTTTCTCCTGCAAAGAAAACATATATTAAATATGTCTGAGGCAAAAGGAATTTGTTTATGTTTGATTATGCAGATTTGAGTAAAAAAGGGCATGCAACAAAATAGATGATCGACCGCCAGACAGTGTGATTCCAGAATACCCTTTCAAACAAGTTTGCGGGGGTATCGTAAAGTACATTTGGCAGAGAAACAATCACTGAAGATTTCAAAATATACATTTTATCTAAAACTCCAATTACATACAATATTATTTTAACAAATCTCATCTGCTTATCCTCTGCTTATCATCTATTTATCTCTTATGATTTCAAATAGTTTTCATCAGAAAATGATGTTGTCTGTTTTAAGTTTAGAGAGGGCTTCATTCAATTTCTTCTCTAAAACTTAATTGGTGTTTACGCATTTCATCTAGATCTGAACTGTTTGCAACCACAGATTCACCTATTACAGCTAGTCCCCCAACTTTGGCAGCAAAACTGTCATAATTATGATGTCACAAGCAAAGTAATTTCTTATAACTTCTGCAATCAATGAACCTCTTCCATAACTTACTCTTCGTTTCTGGGCCCTGTCTTTCGTATCTGCCCAAAGGTCCTTCAGTTTTCTCATTCTGTCTGAGATCTGTACCACATCCTCCGGGGGACAGGCATCGACCAGCTCCTGACCCTTGGTCAGTAAGGCTTTTGTAGGTTCTTCCCTGTTCAGTAGTTGCTGATGTCTCTCCTACAAGAAAATATTCATTTGTATTAACCCTTTCCCTCATATAAACACCTTTTTATGCCTTTGCAAACAGAGTGGACCCAGATCAGATAACTCCTATAGGGGTCATCTGATCAGGGTCTACTCTGTTTGCTTATGGATATGTAGCTTTAAATAATTCTAGACTACAGTATCTGTCAAAGTAAAGAAATCCTGCGTTTATGTAACATTACAGTAAAACCTCTCTATAACGGACACTGAATTGTGTTAATTAGTTGGTATATAGGAGCGTTCTGTTTTACTTTCACCTTGCTTTAAGCAGCCACCTGCCTTTAACATAAAATACTTGGTGTAAGTTAGTGGTCGTTATAGAGAGGTTTAACAGTTTGGTGTTTGGTGGAGAAATGACTTGAGTATGTATATTTATCTGTTGCTCTGCTGAAACCTGAAAATTGTGAACCAACTATTAAACAAGACTGTTAAAACTTTAGTTTCTGATAATCTGCCAATCATTTCATACTTATTTCTAGAAGACATAGTGACATCTTAAAATCAATGTCTTTATAGTCATGACTTACCTGGAATTTTTCAAACTGTTGCTTGGCGGTGTCTGGAAGGGCTCCGAAAGGTGTGTTGGACTTGAGGTCAGTTCTGAGGTCAGTCAGCCACTGTATCTGGTCATCGACGTCTCCAACAAATTTCTTCACCTGAAAATTAAATCCAATGACAACCGTTCTTAGTACCTTTTAATATATGTATATATATGTATTGCCATCTGAAAAGTTATAAACCTTAGAATGTGGGAAACAGATTTACTGACTTTTGCAATCAGTGTAAATCCAAATTAACCCATTCAAGCATTTGCAAACAGAGTAGACCCTGATCAGATGGCTGCCATCTGATCAGGGTCTGCTCTGTTTGCTTATGAAATTATAAAAGATCTCTAGTCTACAGATTCTACAAATTCCAAAATTCCTGTGTATGTATGTCATTATAAAAATTCAGCTAATGGATATTATTAGTTACACGGTTATTTGGCAGGGTGTACGGGCTGGTATGACCGGGTTAGATCCCGTATTTCCTGAGGCGTTAGCCGAAGGAAATACGTGGTCTAACCCGGTCATACCAGCCCGTACACCCTGCCAGATTACCGTGTAACGAATTTATTACCAGTCAGAGATCCGATTTACCTAATTAAGAAACGAACAACTCTTATTTTGCTGACATTAGATCTCTAATTGTATGACGACATGACAAAGAAAACATGACGTCATCACAGAGCAAAATTTAATATGACGTCGTCTCAGAGCAATTTCGAAAGAGGAAATGAAACTTCACTTGTAAACATTAACGGTAGAGGAACGTATGAGGTACAGTTTTTTACGTTTATTACCGATTATTTGGTCGTAATCCATCCAGAATTATTGGAGTAAGGACGATACGAAATTTCGAATCGACGCTAAAAATAAAAACAAAACGAAGGACGTCACACGTCAAATTTGAATAATTCTGTATTTTCCGTGGAAGCCGCTGAATACGGTTCTGTACACCCCGGCAGTTTTTGGCAAACTGACCAATCAAATTCCAAGGATTTACTCTGATTGGTAATAATCTTGCATATTTCTTGCATGAGTATTCAACAAGGAGAGGGTTAATCTTATCAATATTCATTATTTCTCACATTCAAATTTACGACAGAAATGGTTGAAGGGTTAATATATACTCTGACTGCTAGTGAATCTGTCAACTGTCTGATATCATAATTATTTCTGTGTGCATAACAAACAATACTTGGCTTAGCATGCAAACCAGAGTAATGTCCCTTCTCTCACCTGTCTCAGTTTTTCTTGCATTTTGGCCTCCTTGTCTTTTGAATCTGCATGGACCCTTCTCATCATTTCATTCATCTCCTCCTGTACCTCCTTCAGCTGGGGCCCAGGGGCTGTCCCTTTCAAAGCCAGATCATTTAGGGCCTTGTTCAATTTCCTGGAAGCCTTGTCCTGGCCTTTAACATCTGATTGGATCAACTGGACAAACAAATAAATAAATGAATCAAAATAAACATTACAGTGTACATTTCACATAACAGCAGCAACTCGTTAAATTCTGTTTATATACGAGTTTACATTTGATTCTCATTGTTGTTATATTTTCTGGTCTTTTGGGATCATCAGTTTCAATTATTTTAGTTATAAAAATTGAATACTGTTTAAGCCAGTTCCAGGGGGCATGAATAGTGTTGCACTTTTAATAAGTCCTCATGAACAGACTCAATAAAACTAAGGCTGCAATTGTCTCTTTTCACATTGCTGCTTTTGTTTTCGAAGGCTCTCCTACTTTCAGAATTTTTCACTTTGCAGGTGGAATTATAACCTACGTTCAGTTTTTTAATGTGCGTCTCGAGACATTTGGGGTCTCCGGTGGCGATGTCCATTAGGTTGAGTTCTGTCATAGCTCGCTCCAGGGAGTTGATGACGTCTAGCATTCCCTTCTCGATGTCCCCAGTCTGCACCTGCATCTCGTGCAGCTTGGCCTGAAAGTAGTCAGAACAGTATTTTTAATCTTTAGCTGGCTCAGGGAATTGTCATTATCTCTTTGAACACTGAACATTCAGTATGAAAGATTTAAATCTGCTACAAAATTTTGAATTACGAACAGTGGAGACCCTGATCAGAGGGCTCCTCTAGATCTTGGTCTACACTGTTTGTAAATGCCAGTATAATATGGATCATAATGAGGGTATAGACTAATTAACCCTTTCCTTCATATAAACGTGTTTTCAAGCATTTGCAAACAGAGTAGACCCAGATCAGACGGCTCCTAGAGGAGCCGTCTGATCAGGGTCTACTCTGTTTGCTTATGGCATTTGGTAGACCTATTTCTTTAGTTTCTAAACTAGCTACAATGTTCCACCTTACGTTTTTAATTATAACTATTTTGTCCATGATAGAAATTTGGAATAAACATAGAACAGGGAAAGGGTTAATACTATACCTCTCATTTGTAAACAAATTGCAATTGTTACAACTAATTTGAAAGAAGCATTTCCTAGCATCAATTAATAAAGGGCACTTCTAATACTTAGAAACTCAAACTAGTGAACTGTATTAGAAACATATCTGGACTGTATTCTACAATAGGATTTTACTGCATAAATTTTACGGCAATTCAAAGACACTTGTAAATCTTTGTAACAGGATTTGTATCTAATTTTCTGGAATAAAATGTTCCTAACACAACAAAAGTTCATAAGTGGGCGCACAACAACAACACTAGCAAACTCACAATGCATCAAGTAGAATGACTTAAAAAACACAGCAATGAACGTAAGCAATCACACATTTACAATATTCATTCTAAAGCAAAATTTAATGGCATCAACTCTGTATAATGTACTTACACACTTACTGGTAAATCAGAAAACTACATTTCGCTCTTAATAATTTACTTTCTACAGAGAAAATCAGTTTACTGCAGTCTTGGGGGTAAGTCAGAATCTAGAGGAACTTAAGAGGTAAGTACACATCAAACAGGTCAAAGGTCTTGAACACATCAAAGGTCTTGGACAGTTTCACTTTTTCCATCTACCGATAAGGGTTGCAGAGTTCAGAAGAAAAGAATTCATAACATTTAACCCTTTCCCTCATGAACATTTATGTGAAAAATTTCCGGTGTTAACCCATTCCCACTTAGGCTATTTTTAGATCTAACCTCTTTGAAAAAGTCTACCCAAAAGGAGCATTTACTAGAGAAAAGAAAATATTTAGAATTGTATAGTATTGAAACCATTCTGATAAATAGAGCATTTGCTCCTATGGAGCAAATGCTCTATTTATCAGAATGGTTTCACAAAGTGACTTTTACAGGGGCGTCAAAAGGCGTCAATATGCGGGAATGGGTTAATATGCTATTTTTAGAATTTCTTTTAATTAATATTCATGATGCCATTATATTTCTCACATATTCATGAAATAAAGGGTTTAGCATAACAAAATTATTATACTCCTCAACTACATGTATATTCTAGAATACTTGTGGATTTTAATTACATGTATTTGTGTTTGTACATGTATATATTTGTAGGTGTACCAATTAAGCCTATGGAATAGATACATGTAATTATTCAGTGTATTGGTTAACCCGTTACTACGCGAAATTGCAATTTTACACCTTTGCAAACAGAGTATACCCAGATCAGATGGCTCCTACATCTGATCAGGGTCTGCTCTGTTTGCTATGAAATAATATAGATTTGCTTCTACGGGCAAATATTCATATATATGCCATTTACAAAATGTGTCTAATTTATATCCATGCATTATTTTTTACATGAATATTCACGACATAAAGGGTTAACATGTACATAAATATGTGAAATTATCTTATTTATTATTAAGTATGCTGAAAAAACTTTAGTTAATGTCAGAAACTAAAATCATTGTTTTTAGAAGAATACTATTTGGATTCTACCGAGACTTACAGTCCCTGGATGCTCTCTGCATGGAATTTATACCCTGTATTAACCCTTTCCCTGTTCTATGTTTATTCCAAATTTCAATACCTCCTGAATACTCATTAACAAAATAGTTATAAAGAAATATGGAAGGAGCAACATTGCAGACATTTTAGAAGGGAAATTAACTGATTTATCATATTCTATTAGCAAACAGAGCAGACCCTGATCAGACGGCTCCTCTAGGAGCCGTCTGATCTGGGTCTACTCTGTTTGCAAATGCGTGAAAACACGTTTATATGAGGGAAAGGGTTTAGCTGCCAGGTGTCCAAATATATCTCAATTCTTCATTACTAAAGTTTGATTTGCAAGGCTGTACCGTTTTAATATTTTTGTAGTCTTATCAGCATGCTATAGGTGAAATGATATTCATAATATAAGGTTTTTTAATTGAATTATATTCACTGTTATAGACAACAAGTACAGAGGTCCAGATACTAGGTGCGTACATTAAAACATTTTCAAGAATAACTTCTTCATTTCTCCACCAAACCATGTGCTGTGACCATGGTGCACTCTTGAGAGTCATCTCTCAGAGACGATTTTAAAGAGTCGTCACAACACAGTGTTTGGTACAGAAATGACGATTTGAGTACACACGTTTATCTGTTGCCCTGACAAGTACAATGTATGGATGGGCAAATTTAACTTTATACTATTGACATTTTAATTGCTACTGACAACAGAGAAATAAGCTGTTGTTGTGACAACAGAAACAATAACACTTTACCTGATAAATATTCATATTAAAGAAACAATCAAATCATGAATATCAATTCGCTGAATTTTTATAACAGTATAATTATGTTCCAAGGATATTTTGGCCATTGTAAAAATGGTAGACTCAAACCTATATTATTTCTTAACCCATTCCCGCATAGGCTATTTTTAGATCCAACCACTTTGAATAAATCTACTGAAAAGGAGCATTAACTACGAAAAAAGGATTTTTTTTATTTTGTAGTTTGAAACCATTGTGATAAATAGAGCATTTGCTCCTATAGGAGCAAATGCTCTATTTATCACAATGGTTTCACAAAGTGACATTTACAGAAGCGTCAAAAGGCGTCAGTATGCGGGAATGGGTTAAGGAAACAGAGTAGGCCCAGATCAGACAGTTCCTGCACTAGAGCCTTCTGATCTGGGTCTACTCTGTTTGCACAGGCAAGAAAAGGCATTTCTATCAGGTAAAGTGTTAAAATAATATTGTACTCATTGGTGGTCAAGCTCAGTTTAATTTGATGTACTGTTAAATTTCAGGAAAGTGCTGAAAAACATGTTAAAGTGTCTCTCCAAAAGCATATTAAATACCCAAAATTATGCTTCAAATATAGAGACATGAGAAATTTGAATAATATAGAAATTAAAATTTTAAATAAAAATGTATTAAAATAAAAAATAAATCTTAAATTCAATTTATAATAAGATTTAAACTTTAAGCTTATGAAAAATCAGAAACACCTGACCATCAATGTCACATGGAGGAGCAAACAGTCAAAGGTCAAAGTTCACAACCACTACCACTCATAGCCAGCCACACAAAGTCATTACTGTAACATGTCAATGTTTGTGTCTTTCACAAGTCTTAAGGAATACAATGAATATATGTAATGATTCTGGTCAACATAGAGAATATCTAAATTTAAATTTAACCTCTTGAATGCTAGGCATCCTCTGTTTTGAAACTACACTATTTCCTTACTCAAATGGTAATTAAGTTAACTGGAAGTAATTTTAACATGACAAGTTCTTAACCCTTTCCCTGTTCTGTATTGATGCCAAATTTTAATACCTACTTAATATTTATTAACAAAATAGTTATAAAGAAATACGGTAGGTGGAACAATTTAGACATTTTAGAAAGCAACGAAACAGATCTATCAGATTCTATTAGCAAACAGAGCAGACCCTGATCAGACGGCTCCTCTAGGAGCCGTCTGATCTGGGTCTACTCTGTTTGCAAATGCGTGAAAACATGTTTATGTGAGGGAAAGGGTTAAATCAATATGGTATTATATATTCCAATGAAATTAAAAACCTGAAATGATTACTGTTTCTATATGAAAAACAATGATTACAAAAATTGCTCAAATCATGCATACTCGAAATATGGAAACAACAAATAAACAAGAAGAGTCATTGACCAAAGGGTAACCATGGCAAAGCCAAAACATGCATTTACAGTTTACACGTTTTTTAAATGACCATGACATTTGATTTCTGACTTTGTAGTTGAATATGACATGTAAGTTACATGAAAGTTACCTTTTCTTAATGCATACACGTATAATTATAAGACTAAGAGCTTGAACAATGTACTCTAAGTATTCGGAAACCAGATAATCAAACCCTATATTGTGACCACTCTTTAGAATCGTCTCGAAGAGACGATTCTAAAGAGTGGTCACAATAATATAGGGTTAGGTGGGAAAATAAAGGAGCTGTTCTTGAACAAATGTTTACGAATCTTATATGGGCCTTTGATAATTTGAGGCAAATAGGGCAGAACCAACTCAAACTGCCCGTAAAGGAGTACTTTGATCAGGGACTCTGCATAATTTACTGCTATTAACATCTTAAATTTATCGGGATGGTGCAAAATTGACTCATTAAGCTTTCCAAATACAGTAAAACCTCTCTATAATGGCCACTAAATTGCATTAATTAGTTGGTATTTAAAGCAGGTGGCTGCTTAAAGCAAGGTGAAAGTAAAACAGAACGCTCTTATAAGGAGCGTTCTGTTTTACTTTCATCTTGCTTTAAGCAGCCACCTGCCTTTAACACAAAATACTTGACGTAATTTAGTGGCCGTTATAGAGAGGTTTTACTGTACCTACAGAGAGGGTCAGAACACTATGGGTACGATATAAACATTGAAACACATGCACATGTCATTACTCTGATGCATATATACTGAACTGTCAAAGTGGCAACTATGTCGAACTCACAGTCTGCAAGCAAGTTTAAAATTTTTTGTCATGCATGCTTATAAATTTTTACACATACACGTAATTTGCTGATACATAAAAAAACATGTTCGATACAAATTCAAACTATATAAGTATACAGTACACAAACTTTGACATGTATTTGCTTCCATACTTACCACTCTAAAGTGACCCATAACCTATATCAGTGTAACAATCACCACAATTACAAACTGACCACAAGAAGCAATGTCATCTCCATAGCAACAGAATCATACCCATAGTAACAGATACACCCAGTTTTAAATCAATTAAATCCACATAGTAAAGACTTTTTCCTAATTATGTTGCAAAACCTTTCCCTAATGAACCTTATGGCATGAATTGATCATTTCATGAGCTTAACCCTTTACCCAATAGCCTGTTTCTAGTTTTGAAGACATATGACCACTTAAAGCAGGTTGAAAGTAAAGCAGAATGCGCCTTAAGGCGCATTCTGCTTTACTTTCAGCCTGCTTTAAGCTACCACCTACTAGGATATAGAAAATATTTATTATGCAATATGTTCATGACTGTATGAATTTGAACTATTTTCTTCAGCGGAGGAATAAATCAAACACGCTAAAAGCCGCTTCTATCAGGTAAAGGGTTAATCTTTTATAAGACAAACATTTACCCCTTCTCTTGCTGACTTTTAAAATACATTTCTCCTTCTTTACCCATGCCCTGTTGTATAATTACATATATCTTCACTGTGTACAAGTATTTCACTGTGCAATCACTGCTGTGGAGTGCACTGGTTGCACAATCAACTTGTAAATAGTGCAGACCCTGATGAGACAGCTCCTGCAGGAGCTGTCTCATCTGGGTCTTCACTATTTACAGGTAGGTATATTGACGTGAACAGCAAGCGAAGAGTTAAAAGGGAGTTTATGACTTAGACAAAAACTGTAGGATCAGATCTATATAATTTCATAAGCAAACAGAGCAGACTATGATCAAACAGCTCCTCTGGGAGCCGTCTGATCTGGGTCTACTATACAAAGATGTGAAAATGTGTTTATATTAGGGAAAGGGTCAGCAGAAATGGAAGAATAAATCAGCCTTGATAAACTAATCTAACAATGCATTTTAAAGGTAATAATTCAATAACAGGCAGAGTGAGTGAGTGAGTTGGGTTTTACGTCCGACCAACAGTATTGCAGTTATTTGCAGACGGCAACCGCATGAGACATGTTATAGTGCTGCCTCACTGGAATACTCCTGCCGCAGGCACATGGCAAGGGCACCCCACCCAGTCACATTATCCTGACACCGGGTCGACCAGTCCTAGAACTACCCCTTAATGTCAAGCGTAGACAAGGGAGCTACTAGTACCAAATTTTAACGACTTTTGGTCTGTCACGGCCGGGGCAGACCAAAAATCGTTAAAAGTTGGTACTATTAACAGGCAGAGTTAATACATCCCTGAGATCTCAATGTTAGACTATTCTACATACTACGTTTTACCCTTTCAATGTTGAAATTTCAGAGTGGAATAGCCCATGAGTGTTTAAATATAGTGTCCACTCAATATGAAAGCCTTGAACTTGCCAGATGTTTTTGAATGACAAAAAGTGCAGACCCTGATGACAGAGAGCTCCTCTAGGAGCTCTCTGATCTGGGTCTACACTGCAATTGATAGTGTGTTCAACATTCAAAGGGTCAACTTAGGTATTTTTTATATCTATTAATGAATACTTCACAAAAATTAATTAACAGCATACAATTTTAAATATTTCTTATCTCTAAATGGACAAAATGAAAGCATATTTTTCATTCTATGAAAGACTGTGTCTCCGTTTTTGAGAATGTGATTAACTGGGTTTTTTCTTCAACATTTTATTCAGATTGGAGCCAATTATTTGAGTCCCTTCTTTTACCAAAAGCATGTATTGAAAGCCCTGGAGTAGCTGCAAGTGCTAAATTTTTTATTAACTAAAACCTCTAGTGGCTTTAAACAAGCTTCTATTCCCCCTTTAGTTTTAATAAATCACGTCTGAAATTATGTAATCAAACACAGATTGATTAGAGTAGATTTTCAAGATCTGCAGAATAAAATTAATGAAGTTCTGTTTTTCTTTTTTATCAGGGTTTTATGTTGCTTTAACAGTATTTCAGTCATATCTGGACGTCCAGTTAATTACAAGTGGAGGAAGACCCCGGAGGTTTTTCCTTGCATGGACCACGGTACTGTAGACTGAATATCTTTCATATTGGTTAACCCAGAGCTACAGATAAATGTGCGTATGCTTAAATAATAAAATCATAATTTCTCCACCAAACCCTATAGTGTGACCACCCTTTAGAATCGTCTCTTCGAGATGATTCTACGGAGTGGTCAAATAACAGGGTTTGGTGGAGAAATAAAGAAGTTCTTCCTGAAAATCTTTTTAATTTACACATCTTATCTGAACCTCTGTCAACCCTTTACCTATAATATAGTGATTCCTTTACAAATCCTTCTGATCATGGTCTGCTCTTTTTGATTATGGAATTACATAAATCTGATTCTACAGTTTCTGCTAAAGCTAACAAATACTCTATTCATTCACCATTTCATTAAGTCAGCCAATGTGGTGTCTTTATTTGTTTTATATATACCAGTAAATATTCATCAGGTAAACCTTTAGCCTGCTAAGCGTGACTTAACTGACATTTGCAAATAGCTTGGATCCAGATGAGACGCCGAGTAACTCGGTGTCTCATCAGGATCCAAGCTGTTTGACACTCTGTCAATAGTATCACAAAAGCTTGAACAAATCAGAAGTAAGTGATGACGGCAACAGATCGGAGCGTAAGCAGACATCATTTTCATAGCAGGCTAAGGGTTAATTTGCTACAGTAATAACATGCAGATCCGGGGCTATACCGTTTGCAAAGTCCTTCAAACAACTTTTCTAATGGCAAGATTCAAGTCATAAATTTGATTTCTAACATGCTAAATACAGTTGAACTTCGATATCTCGAACTCGGATAACTCGAACTTCGGGATAACTCGAAACAAAAAGTCAAGTCCTTCCAAATCTAACACTACAGAATTGCTCTAAAATGCATCGCTACTGATATCTAGAAACACATGTGGCAGCTTAATACAGCTCTAGAGTAATGCTGAAAGCTCCTACAGGAGCTTTCAGCATTACTTTAGACCTGTATTAAGCTGTGGTCTTGACAAATCGATCAGATTAGAAATCGGATGACTCGAACCTCTGTTATCTCGAACTAATTTGTACGGTCCCTTGAAGTTCGACTTATCGAAGTTCAACTGTAGTTCTATAAACAGTAATAGTATAGGAAATAGTAATGGTAAAGGGAGACAACAATATAAACTTTTACTGAATAAAGGGAGACAACTACCAAACTATATACAGACAACAGAGCCACAAGTCTGATATAGTCAAACAGAATCTCTTTCAATTTGCATGATGATATTACCAGAAGAATCTTTGAAAAATATGGTCTGTAAGAGTATGGGAAAGAATACGGGTAAAAGGGAGATAACTATATAATCTTTCACTGAACCAAGGGAAACAACTACGAAAATATCTAGACAAGAGAACCACAGGTCTGATATAATACAGAAATACGTTTTTAAGTAATGTCAAACAGTATCTCTTTCAGTTTGCATGATAAAATTATTAGAAGAATACTGAAAAAATGTGGTCTGTAAGATGGTGAACAAATGTGGGACAAGTGATTTGATATTATAGCCATGGTTACAAGTACAGAAAAACTCTTGATAGTTCGTACACTAAAAATATATCATTATTGGCCTGTAACACAGGTGGCAGCTTAATGCAGGGTGAAAGTAATACAGAAAGCTCCTCGAGGAGCTTTCTGTATGACTTTCATCCTGCATTGAATAAGCTGCCACCTGTCTAAAAAGGGCATAAATTCTTTATTACGAAAATTTCGAAAGTATCGAGTTTTGACTGTTTTTTAATGTAGTCACTGCATTTACTGAACATACCAATATTTTCCGTGTGCCATCATAAAACTTACTGTCTTACTGTTATTCCTGCATAGGCTATTTTTAGACCTAACCTCTTTGATTAAATCTACCGAAAAGGACCATTAACTAGAGAAAAGGAAATTTTCAGAATTTTGTAGTTTTGAAACCATTGTGATAAATAGAGCATTTGCTCCTGTGGAGCAAATGCTTTATTTATCACAATGGTTTCATAAAGTGACTTTTACAGAAGCGTCAAAAGGTGTCAATATGCGGGAATGGGTTAAATATACTTGATGTCATTTATTTCTTACATGAATGTTAATTGAGTAAAGGTTTAAAATGAAAGATGGAATTCACACTCTTGACAAGTTAACATGCACGACTCTACAGCATTCCGACGGTTATGTAGGGGGAGGGGGCCGTCATTAATTGGTGACTAATTTCAAACGTGATTCATTACAGAGCATTCGGCACTAAGATCCACATAATGTTAATTCTTATCTAGTTTTGTTAAAGGCATAAGGAAGAGTCTACAACATTCATTGGATACTTACTAGTTCACTCTATAAGACACAGCAACATTAATTAATATTCATGAAAATTTTATTTTACTTTTTCGGGCAATATTTCTTAACATACAGGAAATGTAAATTACTTTCCAGTATAATGAATCTGGTGAGAGAGCCATGGACAAAGTTGCTTTTCAAATACAGCCGAACCTCAATATCTCAAAATTGGATTACTTGAAATTTGATACCACTCGAGTTAAAAAATCGGTCCCTTCCAAAACTTGTAATGCATAATGGTTCTAAATTTCACAACTGCACATATCTATAAAGACATGCAACAGCTTGATGCAGGTTGCAAGTAATGCTGAAAGCTCCTACAGGAACTTTCAGCATACTTGCAATCTGCATTAAGCTGTCACATTGATAAAGTTTCCAAGTTGGAAATAGGCTGACTCGAACTCGCTTTATCTCAATGTACTTTGAATGGTCCCTTAAAGTTCAAGATAGTTCCACTCTACCAAAATCATCATTAACCTCCAAATCCTATGTTGTGACCACTCTTTAGAATCATCTCTTTGAGACGATTCTAAAGAGTGGTCACAACATAAGGTTTGGTGGAGAAATGACGATTTTAATTTTTGAATACACAAATTTGTCTATAGCTCTAATGAGGTATCTGACCCAAGATATATACATACAGTAAAACCTCTCTATAACGGTCACTAAATTGTTTTAATTAGTTGGTATTTAGGGCAGGTGGTTGCTTAAAGCAAGGTGAAAGTAAAACAGAACGCTCCTATAGGAGCGTTCTGTTTTACTTTCACCTTGCTTTAAGCAGCCACCCGCCTTTAACACAAAATATTTGATGTAATATAGTGGCCGCTATAGAGAGGTTTTACTGTAATATGGAAAGACAGAGAACTGTCTGTACACATGATATACACCAAACCAACTGTTATACCGGAGAAATGATGCCTTAAATAGAGCTAGCAAAGACATTTTGTGATATTAAGTATGGAAAAAGAGAGAAAAAGAGTCTTTTTTGATTTAGTCTTTTCTATGCTATATAGTTATATATACCACAGCCCAATAATGATTTAGTATACCTTTTATATTAAGAAAACAACAATACGCATTATTTAACCCTTTACTCCTTAAATACACCTTTCTATCCCTTTGCAAACAGAGTAGACCCAGATCAGATGGCTCCTGTAAAAGCAGTCTGATCAGGGTCTGCTTTGTTTGCTTATAATATGATATAATATAGTCTGCCATGACTAAAAATTACTGTGTCGAGGTGCTGATGAAACCATTAATCTAATTAATATTCACTTTGTCAGTTTTTCTTACAAGAATATTCATGGAGTAAAGGCTTAACAGAAAAAAGGTACAATACAACTATGTTCTTGCTGGCTCAAATTCTTTGCAAATGTTAGATTTTTTGAAGAAATTATATTTGTACATTGATCTCATCCTTTTCCCTGAAATACACACATTTTTATACCTTTGCAAACAAAGAAGACCCAGACCAGATGGCTTCTATAGGAGCCGTTTGATCAGGGTCTACTCTGTTTGCTTATGGAATAACATCATTCTGAATCTATAGTTTCTGCCTTGCAAGAAATTAAAACATCATGAACATTAATGAGATTATTTTTTGTAATGGCATATGAACTCAGAACATTTTGGCTCAGGCAGAATAAGATCTATAATATATCTTAGGCAAACAGAGCAGACCTTGATCAGATGGCTCCTATACGAGCTGCCTGATCTAGGTCTACTCTGCTTGCAAAGGCGTAGAAAGGTGTATTTATGGAGCGAAGGGTTAAGCACAGATATGTACAGTTCTTGTTTTTCTTCAATCACCCCAAGGTAATACAGAATAAATACACCTAACTAATAAAGACCAAAGGAACATGTCTGTATTTATCATCTACATGTATTGTAAAAATTTGACATTAAATTCAAGAAACAGAAAGGTCAGAGTTCAGATATGATGAAATTTCATCTTAATTTCAATTAGAATTATTAGACTAAACCAATTAGAGCGAATACATTTTCAAAAGAGGTTAGAAATATAGAGATTAGATTTTAATAAACAGAATACTTCGTCAACATAAATCAACCACTCTCACAGCGTGTTCTTTCCATTGTAGACTTCATACAACAAACTGTTAACCCTTTGCTTGATTGGTTCTGTTATTGCCTTTGCAAACAGAGTAGATCCAGATCAGACAGCTCCTGTAGGAGTCTATTTTTCCTATACCAATAAGTTTCCTGTTGGTACCAATTTTTATATTTCATTTTTTAAATACAAGAATTAAACAAATATGCAAAATGGTTAGATTTTTGTATGAATATTTCTCAAGAAAAAGGCTAATGTATGCTACCTCAACCAACCTCTAACACCTGTTTATCTGTAAAAATGTAACAATCGTAAAAAACTCAAAAGCAAATCACCATAGAATCACATCAAAGGCTTGGTTCAAAAACATGGTAACTACATGAATTGGTTCAAAAACATGGTATTAAGATACTTTCCCTCAAACCAAATATTATACATTAGAGCCTGTCTTAATCCTTTCCATCATATAAACACCTTTTCACGCATTTGCAAACAGAGTAGACCCAGATGAGACAACTCCAATAAGAGCCATCGGCTCATGGTCTGCTCTGACTGCTTTTGACATGATATATGTATGATTCTAGTTTTTGTCAAAGCAAATTCCCTTGAAAAGTTTACATTTTAAAAATTGAGCTAATAAATATTCATGTTAACAGTATGTCTTACATGAGTACTGAACAGGGAAAGGGTTAAAACTTGAGATAAACTGACAATTTTGTAACTGAGCCTTACGTCAGGATCCAAACTATTTGCAACTCTGATCTTATTCTTGGGAAGAAAAAGAAAATTAACCCATTCCCTCATATTGACGCCTTTTGACGCCTCTGTAAATGTCACTTTTTGAAACTATTGTGATAAATGGAGCATTTGCTCCACAGGAGCAAATGCTCTATTTATCACAATGGTTTCAATACTACACAATTCTAAATGTTTCTTTCTCTAGTAAATGTTCCTTTTCGGTAGATTTATTGAAAGAGTTTGAATCTAAAAATAGCCTATGAGGAAATGGTTTACTGACAATGACAAGATTTGTTTTTCAATCAATTTTGCTCCAAGCCCTTGGTGTATATTTTGGTACATATGGACTATATACAAGCATCAATAATATACCTCTCGATCACTAATAGCCTGCACCATTTCAGCCCATTTAGCGTTAATGGCGTCCACTGGGCGATGGAGTGACTCGGCTGCTATAGGGGACATGTCTTTAAGGGCGGCAAGCTCTTGGTTTAGCTGTTGTATCTCAGTGACGTGAGTGTGAACACTCGACTTGAAAAACTAAAACGACACACAAAATCAGAAAAGCTCAGAATGATAGCAAGCAAAAATCTTCTGAGTCTGAGTCCTATTTCATTCTCAAACATCTGATTGGTCAGATTTTGAGCTTGTTTACAATCTGACCAATCAGATGCTTGAAAATGAACTCGGACTAAAGAAAAATGCTTTATAACCTCTGGTTAAGATTGTGAAAATGTGACACATTTTGTTGAGACAACCAGTGACGAGATAAAGCATGAGGTTACAGAAATTCACATCAATAATTACAGTAAAACCTCTCTATAACGACCACTGAATTACATCAAGTATTTTGTGTAAAAGGCAAGTGACTGCTTAAAGCAAGGTGAAAGTAAAACAGAACGCTCCTATAGGAGCGTTCTGTTTTACTTTCACCTTGCTTTAAGCGGCCACCTGCAATAAATACCAAATAATTAACACAATTTAGTGGCCATTATAGAGAGGTTTTACTGTATGTCACAACAATATTCCTACATTAACCATTTACTCCATGAATATTCATGTAAGAAATAATGACATCATGAATATTGATTAGATAATTTCTTATAATGGCACTTAAACACAAAAAAAATTGACAATGGCAGAAATTATATAATAACATCGATATTATTTCATATGCAAACAGAGCAGACCCTGATCAGATGGCTCCTACAGGAGCCATCTGATCTGGGTCCACTCTGTTTGCAAAGGTGTAGAAAGGCATATTTATAGAGTAAAGGGATAACCCTTTATTTTATAGAAACCCTTTTCGACAGCTTTGTAAACAGAGCAGTCCCATATCAGATGACACTTATACCTCTGTTCAGGGTCTGCTCTGTTTGCTTATAGTATAACATAGATCCGATTCAGCATTGCCAAAATGTCTCTGTTCATAATTTAGTTAATTAATATTCATAAAGTCATTATTTCTTACATGAATATGCATGAGGTAAAGTGCTAAAAGAAATTAAACTTTCATTGAATTACAGCTGTCATCTAAAACAATATTAAACTTGGTTATGCAGGATGAAAGTAATGCAGAAAGCTCCTGCAGGAGCTTTCTGCATTACTTTGATAATGCATTAAGCAACCACCTTCCTTTGAAACCCTACCTCGTTTTGGTAGTTGCATTACTATACTTACACAATCTGACAATGAGTACACAAAACACCCAACAACATCAAACAAAGAAGTACAAATAGTTTTACAATGTAAAGCTGAGACATGCCTGTGAACTTTAATCCCAAAGGTCACCTGCTATATCCCTGAAATCATGGTAAGTATATTTCAACTCTTTACACCATGAATGTTCATGTGAAAAATAATAACACAATGAATATTTATTCCATGGATTGGTAGAAACAGATCCAGTGTATTAAATAAGCAAACAAGCATAGATCCTGATCAGATGGCTCCTTTAGGAGCAGACTAATCTAGGTCTACTCTGTTTTCAAAGGTGTTAAAAATGTGCATCTATGGAGTAACTGGTTAGCAACAAGGTCACCATGTTTCCTAGCAACCAAGTCACCTTGTATCCTACAAATCAAGGTCGCAAAGTATTGTTGTAACCATGGTTACCATTCATTTATCTTCAAGATTATATAAATCTCTTACCTTAAGCTCCTCAACCTGCTGCTGTAGAATCTCCATATCACTGGACAGGGGTTTCATGTTGGCAAGTTTGTGTTCATCCATGGGCAACCAGGACTCAATAGCCTGTTAGATATATAGCAAAATAAATTATATACATGTATAAAATAACTATGTCAGTCACCATATTTACTTAACCCTGTACACCATGAATATTCATGTAAACAAGAGCTGTCCGCAGACAGCGCGCTCCACTTTCTTTAGTGCTGGATAGTGTAGTGGAAGTCTAAGTCAGAAAGGGGAGATAACAACAGCAAAATTAATTTTAGGGTTACCTGCCCTTGTGAAATGGGTCCCCCTTGTAATAGTTAATATGTATACCAAAGATGAACCAACTTTGACAGTTTCTGAGACATGGACCTGAACATAAAACTTAACCAACAATGAAAATTCTAAGTCGAAAAAGGGGAATAACTATGGCAAAATTAATTTTAGGGTTACCTACCCTTGTGAAATGGGTTCCCCTTTTGATAGTAAACATACATACCAAATATGAACCAAATAACTTTGATGGTTTCTGAGAAAAGGACCTTAACAAAAAGGTTAACCAACGCCGACGTCGACGCCGACGAGAGGGTCATGACAATAGCTCCACTTTCTGGAAAAGTGGAGCTAAAAATAATGACATCATGAATATTAATTGGATTAATTTTTACAATGGCACTTGAACACAGGAACTTTAGGTCATTGCAGAAACTGAATAATTCTACGAGGAAACAGAGCAGACACTGATCAGATGGCTCCTAAAGGAGCTGTCTGATCTCGGTCTACTCTGTTCGCAAATGAGTGAGAAAGCATTTATGAAGGAAAGGGTTATTAACCCTTTACCCAATAGCCTGTTTCTAGTTTTGAAGACATATGACCACTTAAAGCAGGTTGAAAGAAAAGCAGAATGCGCCTTAAGGCGCATTCTGCTTTACTTTCAGCCTGCTTTAAGCTACCACCTACTAGGATATAGAAAATATTTATTATGCAATATGTTCATGACTGTATGAATTTGAACTATTTTCTTCAGCGGAGGAATAAATCAAACACGCTAAAAGCCGCTTCTATCAGGTAAAGGGTTAAAAGTATACTTTTATAACTGTCTTCTTCTCAAAAATACTCAAGAGTATCAGCCTGTGTACCGCTGTGAAAAATTTCTGTTTGCTCAAATTTGGATCTGGTACAAAATTTTGACGATCTACGATTACCGTATTATGCTGAAAAAATGGGACACAAACAAATAAATAAAATTTTAGGTGTCCCATTTTTTTGTACTTCAAAAAATAATTATTTTTTTAGGTGTCCCGTTTTTTATGGTAGAAAATTCATACGATCGAAAGTCAAATGTTCACAACGTATATATGGCGAGAGGGGAGAAGAAAAAAGTTAATAGGCAATTAGTAACAAAGATTTCTGGAGTTGGTGACAATTAGAGGATCAATCGTACTAATAACTGACCTTATTTGATCTCTTTTAATGATTGTCTAATTCTGTCAAACAATTGAGCAGCACAGACTTTGTCAATACGCAATGATTGAAGAGTGCAAGTTTGCTATGACAATTAAACAGTTTACTTTACGGTTGTCGTAATACGTGTGAAAACTGCTAATTTGTTAAAAACGCGCATCTAATCTTACTTCACTATCGGTTTGATATACCGATATGTGTGACAAATATAGAAGCAGTACTGCACAATTAATTTGGCTTGATTGTATAATTAGTGAAACAAATGCAAAAAATAACTCCGCTTAAATTATGAATGATGAAATTACCGTAGTACTGTACGTCTAAGGTATCACGTGATCTTGCACATGGTGCATCAGTGTTGAAATTTAATATGGCTGCCGCGGTTTCCCCTTTCAGGTTCTTCTCAATTTATCATAGGATTAATAAAGGATATAGGTATGTGCATTTGTTAATACCAACTAAGGTTCTTCTTTGTTTCATTTTTCACGAACATACATCGGTATGAAAGGGAATAGAAATGGAATAAAGTAACATTAGGCGCTGAAAATATCCGCTTATATAATGCACAAAACAACAGAAAAATACAAATGGCACCCGCTCTGGCTGAACGATAATGCAATCGCGCATCATATTTGTCTATAGGAAGGCCGAACAAAAGTTGATTACTCGTGTCCCATTTCCTTGGATGTGAAAATTATCGGCTTTTTATTCTATTTGTAGTCTGTCCCACTTTTTTGGAGAGTGAAAAATAATTATTTTTCCGAATTCAGACAGTGTCCCAAAACAAATGGTGTCCCAATTTTTCGGCATAATACGGTACATCAAGTTACTGAGAAACTATTGACCGAATGTCTTTCAGCTTGGATCCTGATGCGAGGCTGAAGCACGCAACATTGTATCCGGATCCAAGCTGCTTGCAAATGTGAGTCAAGTCACGGACAGCGAGCTAACAGTTAACTTTTTCCGCGTTCAATATTTATGTATGAAATAATGATATCATGAATATTTATTAGCCGAATTTTATACTGTTATCTTTTCAAGGAAAGGTTTTGCTTCAACAAGAACTGTAGAATCAGATATGTATCATATAAAAAACAAACAGAGCAGATACTCATCAGATGGCTCCTTTAGGAACCATCTGATCTGGGTCTACTCCGTTTGCAAATGCGTTTATATGAGGGAAAGGGCAAATTTTACTCAATGACCACTACATATCTCTATGACTTACCTCCTGGAGTTGCTGGAATTTTTCAGCATGAGAGAGGGCATTGCGTAAGTCCTCTTCCCTGTCACGAGCAATGTCGTGTACATCATCAGCTAGGTTGTGGATATCCTCCAGCTGTTTCCTTATCTCTATCAAGCCTGGATCGCCCACAAGATGACCCAGTTGCTCCCCCTTCTGTCGACACTCATCCAGTGTAAGTCTCGCTTTTCCAAGCTCTTTTCTCAGTTCCTGTGACACAATGACAACAGCTCATTAGAGAAACACTAGTCTCCCCTCATTCTTGGTTGAGTCTGACATAGTAGTAAATAGTGTAGACCCTGATTAAATTGCTCCTCGAGGAGTCATTTGATGTGGGTCTGCGCTATGCCTAACTTCGAACACACAGACAATGGGTAAATGAAACATGGATCAGGAAGCAGTAAGACATTGGGGGTGTGATCCATATGATATGCAAGAAAACAATTAATCTCTTTCCTTCATATAAATGTGTTTCCATGCATTTGCAAACAGAGTAGACCCAGACCAGAATTATTGGCCCTTATGAGAGCTGTCTGATCATGGTCTGCTCTGTTTGTTAATGGAATTAGAAAGATCTGTTTAATTCATCATACCTATTTTGTCCATGAATATTCAATAGGTATTGAAATTGGGAATAAACAAAGAAAGGGTTAAATGACAGGTGAATGAAAGGGTTGTTTTTACAAAAACTCTTTGCTATGACCATCCCTACCTTTAGTTCTTTCTGTTGTTCCTTTACAGTCTGGGGATCTATACCAGGGGGTTCCTGGGAGATCATGTTGTCCTTGAGGTCCCGCAAATTAGACATGACCTCTCCACAGAGGTCGTAAAACTTCTCAGAGACCTCAAGTGCTTCAACTAAAGCACCTTCACGACACTGAGCACCTTCTTTGATTTGATTGGATAAGCCATTCAGCTCCGAAATTTTCTGCTTAATATCAGTGGCTGAAAGATCAAACAAATGCAAAATGGAGCGATCTTTATAATCTATAATTTAACAAGAGCACCACATGCGGGTGCCAATGCTCATCCGTTCGATTGCAGCCATTGTGATGGTGAACAAATGTGCTAAGTTTCATAAGATTTGCATGAAAAGCAAAGAAATAATAGCCAACGTTAAAGTTTCCGGACAACAATGATGAAGACAATGATGACAACAACGATGATGACAATGCAGATGCCTGAGTTATGACATTAGCTCATATTTTTTTCTTTAAAAAACAGACAAGCTTAAAACTGGAAAAATTGCTAATCAACCCTGTACCTGATAACGATGCAAACAGAAGAGACTCAGGTCAGATGGCCCTGCAGCAGCTTTCTGATCAGGGTTTGCTCTGTTTATTTGTGGAATTATAATAAATACAGTAAAACCTCTCAATAATGGCCACTAAATTGTGCTAATTTGTTGGTATTTAGGGCAGGTGGCTGCTTAAAGCAAGGTAAAAGTAAAACAGAACGCTCCTATAGGAGCGTTCTGTTTTACTTTCACCTTGCTTTAAGCAGCCACCTGCCTTTAACACAAACTACTTGATGTGATTTAGTGGCCGTTAAAGAGAGGTTTTACTGTATCTAGCTCATTATTCAGCTTCTGAAATGGCTTAATGGTACATAATTATACCATTATAAATTTAGCGATGCCATTATTTCTTACATGAATACTGAAGTAAATGTTCAACAAGACGAGCTATGTATAATGTTTGAAAGTTAAAAACAATTGTCAACAATAAAGTTTCCGGACAACAACAACTATGACAACGCAGATGCCAAGATTACAAAAATAGCTCGTATTTTTTTCTATGAAAAACAGACGACTTAACGACCAATCGGTAAAGGTTAAGCAATGTCAAAATTTGGTATACCTTCAATTTCATCCTCATTCCCAGTAGCAAGGACCCTCTTGGCACTCTCAATAGCCCTGTGGATGTGGGGCCGGTTACGCTCAAGTTCCTCAAGAATGACCTGCAAAATACACAGGAGTTTATCAGAAAGAGAAGCCTGTTGAAGCCTTTGCGAAAAGATTAGACTGAACTAGTATCGACTAAAACAAATAACACATACAGGTCTACTTCTTAGTCTTGGAGGCAGGTGGTAACTTAATGCTGGAAACAAGTAATGCAGAAAGCTCTTTCATAACTTTCATATTTCATTAACCCATTCCTTCATATTGATTCCTTTCAACGCCTCTGTAAATGTCACTTTATGAAACCATTGTGATAAATAGAGCATTTGCTCCATTGGAGCAAATGCTCTATTTATCATAATGGTTTCAAAACTACACAATTCTATTTTTTTCCATTTCTCTAGTTAATGCACTTTTTGGTAGATTTATTCAAAGAGGGTGGGTCTAAAAATAGCCTATGAGGTAATGGGTTAAGGTACCAACTATCTTTATTCATGAAGTGGTCACTTTAGATAGGTTTCATTGTATTTCCTAAAAATATCTCAAACTAGAATTCTAGTTTAGGTTTTTTTTTACTGTAACTGATAATTATCTGCCAATAAAAATTATACAATGTACATATCCAAATTACCTTATTTTCTTCCAGATCATCTTTGAGCCTGTCGGGACTGGCTGGGATAGGGTCGGCATTCTCAATCATTCTGTTAAGGCCTGACAAGTCCTCCAGGAGGTTGTCCAATGCATCTGACACCTGGAAATAAGAAACATAAAATTAATATCAACAAGGGCATGTTGTATTGCTATGCAAGACATGAGTCCCCCACCAGACTGAAAAAAACCTCCACTCTCCCCACCCCACCCACCCATGGTGTGGTTGACCATGGTATATACATGACATCCTGAATGGTAATAGTACCTACTTTCATACATTGAATCAGTAAATAAAAAGTTATTGTCCCGACAAGAAAATATGAAAAAGGGGAGTAACTCCAAAAATATTGATGCTAGAGTTATTGCCCTTGTGCATGACACTACCCCTCATCATGCGTGTTCTATATGTGAAGTTTCAAATCAATTGAACTAGTAGAGAAAGAGTTATTGTCCGGACAAAAAAATATGAAAAAGGGGAATAACTCCAAAAATATTGATGCTATAATTATGGCCCTTGTGCATGACACTACTCCTGATCATGTTTCTTCAATGTGTGAAGTTATAATGAATTTGGCCTAACTTTGTAGGAGATATTGCCCGGACACGAAGTGTGACAGACTGACCGACAAGAAAATATGAAAAAGGGGAATAACTCCAAAAATATTGATGCTAGAGTTATGGCCCTTGTGTATGACACTATCCCTTATCATGATTGTTCCATATGTGAAGTTTCAAATCAATTGAACCAGTAGATAAAGAGTTATTGTCCGGACAAAAAAATATGTAAAAGGGGAATAACTCCAAAAATATTGATGCTAGAGTTATGACCCTTGTGCATGACACTAGCCCTCATCATGCTAATTCAATGTGTGAAGTTATAATGAATTTGGCCTAACTTTGTAGGAGATATTGCCCGGACACGAAGTGTGACAGACGGACTGACAAGAAAATATGAAAAAGGGGAATAACTCCAAAAATATTGATGCTAGAGTTATGGCCTTTGTGTATGACACTACCCCTTATCATGATTGTTCCATATGTGAAGTTTCAAATCAATTGAACCAGTAGATAAAGAGTTATTGTCCGGACAAAAAAATATGTAAAAGGGGAATAACTCCAAAAATATTGATGCTAGAGTTATGACCCTTGTGCATGACACTAGCCCTCATCATGCTTCTTCAATGTGTGAAGTTATAATGAATTTGGCATAACTTTGTAGGAGATATGGCCCGGACAAGAAGCGTGACAGACGGACGGACAGACAGACAGACGGAATCGAGCAAACCTATAGTCCCCCAACCGGTAACCGGTGGGGGACTAATAATAGCAACAGTAGGATTTTTTAAAATATATTTTACCTATGAATATTCATTTTAAAATAATGACTATGAATATTTATTAGCTGATTTTTTATAATCTCATATCATGAATGGCATTTCGGCCACAGCAGAAACTATAGAATCAACTCAGTAAGCAAACGAATAAGCAAACTGGAGCTGTTTTATCTGGAAATCTGTAAAATGTAATATGAATCTCATTCATTGAAAGGGACAACCATGTATTTTCATGTGAGACTCCACCCATTTTGAAAACTAATAAATTTTAATTAGTGCATTGAAATACATAAGAAGTTTTTTCTTTGACAAAAAAAAGAGAATTTGTTCCGTAACATGTAAGTAGACAGAGCAGATCCTGATCAGACGGTTCCATCTGGGTCTACTCCGTTTGCAAAGGCATTAAAAGGTGTATCTATGGAGTAAAGCTATTACCCATTTCTCTATGAGTACTATATAATTAATGATACAGTGCTCCCTCCCTACAACGGCCCTCTCAATAACGATTCCCTCCTTACAACAACGCATGTCACGGTTTCCGAAACAACAAGGCTCCAGAAACAACTTTTTCCAACGTAGTTTCTTTATGCCTCCATCAAACCCTATGTTGTGACCACTCTTTAGAATCGTCACTCTGTGACGATTCTAAAGAGTGGTCACAACATATGGTTTGATAGAGGCATAACGGTTTTAGTTCTCGAAATACACCTTATCTGGGAATCTGCAAACAAGTTAATTATGTTTGATTTTCCCTCCCAATAACAACTCCCTCTGAACAACACATACAATCTTCGTATCCCAAGGGGTGTCGTTGTAGAGAGGGAGCACTGTATCATGCATATTAATTAATGGCATTTCTATAGCACCATATGACCACAAAAATATTCAACCATGGCAGAAATTGTGGAATCAAATCTATATTATATCACAAGCAGATAGAGCAGGCCCTGATCAGATGGCTCCTACAGGAGCTGTCTGATTTAGGTATGCTCTATTTGAGTTAAGGTTTAACAAATGAAATAACATTTCATACCTCTTGGGTCATGTTATGTCTGACATCAGCCATTTCTCTCAGCTTGTTTCGTGCCTGGTTTTTCAATTTATCAAAGCGCTCATTGACACTGACAAGTTTCGTCTGGATCTCACCAGCGTCGCTGTCACCACACATCTCCATGAGCTCTAGACCAGTGGCGTTCAGGTCATCAATAAATGGTTTACGATCTTCAATAATCTGTTGGTTGGTCTGGAGAAAATGGAAGGAACATAAGGAGTTTAATCATATACAGTAGAACCTGTCTTAAGCGACCTTATATTGATTAGATACAGGAATCCTAAAAAGCAGGTGGTTGCTTAATGCAGGGCAAAAGTAATGCAGAAAGCTCCTATAGGAGCTTTCTTCATTACTTTTGACCTGCATTAGCTACCACCTGGCTTACAGACCCTTATTTAGACCCATTTTAATGGTCGCTTAAGAGAGGTTCTACTGTACTTAATGAATATTCATGTTAGAAATAGTGACGCGACAAATATCAATTAGCTGAAATGGCAAAATTTATGAACACCAGAATTATTTGCCATGGTGGAAAACTGTAGAATCAGATCTATACAATGTTCCATAGACAGAGCAGACCCTGATCAGATGGCTCATACAGAAGACATCTGATGCGGGTCTAATCTGTTTGCAAAGGCGTGAGAAAGATTTTTCTAACTTTGAAATGGTTACCTTTTTACTCCATGAATATTCATTTAAGAAATATTAGCATAATGATTACTTATTAGCTGACGTTTTATTATCGCAAATGCATGTAGGAACTTTTGGTATTGGTAGAAACTGTAGAGTCAGATCTATTACAATTTCATGAGCAAATAGAACATACTTTAATTGGTCTCATCTGGGGCTACTCTATTTGTAAAGGCAATGAAAAAGCATTCATATGAGGGGAAAGGGTTAATTTTTGCACAATGTCAGGTCTAATAATAATGTTATTTCAAGCAATGAAAACTAACCTTAAGATTCTCATACTGTTTCTTGACCTGCTCCAGCGTAGCCCCTGGGGCGCCCTGGGATTTAAGCTCCGCCTCCATCTCATCCAGCCAACCCTGGACCTCGGCCTGGCTCTCACTGAAGGAGGTGGCTAAAGGAAGGGCTGCCTCCAATTGCTGCAGCCTATCAGCACTAAGTTGGCACACGATGTCAGCCTGGAGGAAAATAAATGGAAATACCTCTTTACTAGATAGATACACTCTTTCATCCTTTTCCAGTTCAATATTCATGTAAGAAATAATGACATCATGAATATTTATTAGCTGAATTTTTATAGTGACAACTTTTCAAGGATTTTTTTTTCTTTGACAAAAACTGTAGAATCAGACCTATTATCATGAAATGCAAACAGAGCAGACCCTGATTGGACGGCTCTAACAGGAGAGTAAAGGAGACATCTGATCAGGATCTGCTGTTTGCACATGCGTGAATAGGCATTTATATGAAGGAACGGTTTAACCCTTCGCTTGCTAATTGCGTCAATATACCTACCTGTAAATAGTGAAGACCCAGATGAGACAGCTCCTGCAGGAGCTGTCTCATCAGGGTCTGCACTATTTACAAGTTGATTGTGCAACCAGT
Organism: Azorinus chamasolen; assembly: GCA_963576725.1. Lineage (NCBI taxonomy): Eukaryota > Metazoa > Mollusca > Bivalvia > Cardiida > Solecurtidae > Azorinus > Azorinus chamasolen. The sequence continues at coordinate 62,701,742 of OY755253.1, read as the reverse complement.
GCACTCCACAGCAGTGATTGCACAGCGCAATACTTGTACACAGTGAAGATATATGTAATTATACAACAGGGCATGGATAAAGAAGGAGAAATGAATTTTAAAATTCAGAAAGCGAAGGGTTAATATCAATGTAAACAGTATTTCCTGATCAGATGACTCATATAGGAGCCATCTGGTCAGGGTCTGCTTTGATTGCCTATGGAAAAAATTTGATGCATAATGCTTTAGGTTCTCGCTAGAACATATTATCACTGACATGGATAGATAGATGGACAAATGAGCTGAAAACAGGATTTACTTGATAAGTATGAAAATAGTGAAAAGGGGTCTATAAGTTTATTACCTGTGCTTTGATGCTCTCTAGTCGGCTTTTGATTTCGTCAGTTTGAGCATTAGTAGTCTCTCGTAACATCTTGTTACATTTGTTGATAATCTCTTTCACAGCATTGCGCTTCTCATTAAGGTCTACATTGAACGACTGCGAAAAAGAAAACAATAATTACTGTACATTAAGTATATGACTACAGGAACTTTTGGTGATGGCAGAATCTGAAGAAACAGATCTATAGTAATCAAAAAGAAAAGAAAAAACACTCATTTGATCTGGATCTATTTTGTTTGCAAAGTCATCAAAAAAATTTTGCTATCAAATAAGGGATTAATTTCAACTAATTTAGATTCCATCAACAATGTTTTCATAAGTTAGCAACATGTACTAACTTATTTCTGTTATTTATACATGTATCCATATTTCACATCTAGATCTATACACAGCTAATTCTTTAACCTTTTCCTCCATAAATACATGTACACCTTTCTACGCCTCAGTAAAAGTCACTTAATGAAACCATTGTGATAGATAGAGCATTTGCTCCTATAGGAGCAAATGCTCTATTTATCACAATGGTTTCAAACTACAAAATTCTAAAATTTTACTTTTCTCCAGTAAATGTCCCTTTTGGGTAGATTCATTCAAGGAGGTTGAGTCTAAAAATAGTCTATGGAGGCAAAGGTTAATCTAAAACAAGAGCCAAACTTACAAAATGCCAACACAAAAAATTCATCCAGTATCCTCTGTGTTGTAGCAGAGTGAAAATCAGGGCTTCCCATTACTCATTTATTATTTACTCACAACTTGTACTTTCATGGATGATCATTAACCCTTTCCCTCATATAAACGTGTTTTCACGCGTTTGCAAACAGAGTAGACCCAGATCAGACAGCTCCTAGAGGAGCCGTCTGATCAGGGTCTGCTCTGTTTGCTAATAGAATTTGGTAAATATGTTTCTTAGCTTTTTATAATATTCCAACTTCCGTATTTCTTTATAACTAATTCTTTAATAAATATTCAGTAGGTACTGAAATTTGGATTAAACATAGAACAGGGAAAGGGTTGAACAGTATTGATTGACCAAGAACAGACAAATCTCTAGTTTAACCCTTTATGCTGAATTGAGCATTTCATTTACTTATCGGTTCCAAGTCAACAGAGCAGACCCTGATCAGATGGCTCCTACAAGAGCCACCTGATCTGGGTGTACTCTGTTTGCAAAACCACGAAAAGGTGTTCACATGAAAGAAAGGGTTAATGTAAACTGACAATGAAAAGTGCCATTCAGGCAATATTATCTTCAAAGCAAACACATCTTTAGGTGAAAAAAAATAATACATGTATGTTATACAGTGAAGAAAATGTCAAAGACCCTTATAAACTCTGGTTAAATGTTCACGGCACAAATTCCCTTCTTTTTGAGCATCTTCGCATTAGCACTGTTCATCTGTGAAAGCTTGATGTAAATCCTCCCATTGCTGTATGAGGAGATAGACACACAAGATTTGTGGAATGTCAGAGCTCCAGATAAGATGTGTAAATTAAAATATTTTCAAGTACAACTTCTCATTTCTCCACCAAACCCTATGTTGTGACCATTCTTTAGAATCGTCTCAAAGAGACGATTCTAAAGAGTGGTCACAACATAGGGTTTGATGGAGAAATGACAATTTTAGAATTTGATTACGCACTGTTATCTGTAGCCCTGGGATGTCCATACAGATGTATGGGAGTACATATTGATGGATGTACCAACTGATGGACAAGAGCAAGAAGGCCATTCCAAAAGGCTCTCAAATGTACGACGATACTTACAACATTTTCTTTCAGCTGTACGCCAAGAGTTTCCGGCTCGATGCTGATTGGCTCAGCAGTGTTGATCTCATTCTCAGCTTTGTCCAGGTACTTCAGCATGCCGTCAACTTCCGTCAGGGCCTAAAAATAGTAAAACATCCATATTACATTCGATGTTTAGATGAAAACTTTGCAATTATTGTTACTTGTCTGCTTTAATACTCAGAGAACAGTAAAACATGTATTAACCTTTTAACTAACACAAACTCCTTTTCACATTTTTGCCTTTTGATGACTTTGCAAATAGAGCAGACCCAGATCAGATGACACTGTTTAGCATATAACGAATTATATTGACACGGATATTCAAAGTTTCTTATTTATGTCAGCGGACTGGCTCTAATAAAATAATAGGCTAATTTCTGAATGGTCTACTTTGCATGAACTTTTTACATAACCCTTTCCCTGGTCTATGTTTGCTTCAAATTCCAATACCTAGTGAATATTCATGGACAAAACAGTTACAATGAAATATGGAAGGTGGAACATTGTCAGCAAATAGAGCAGACCCTTATCAGAAGGCTCTTATAGGAGCCGTCTGATCTGGGTCTACTCTGATTGCAAATGCATGAAAATGCATTTGTATGAAGGAAAGACCATTAAGACCCAGAATTAGACCTCCGACCTCCTTTCTTCCTGCATTAAACAACTACCTTCCTTAAATTTAACCCTTTCCTTCATATAAATGCCTTTAAATGAATTCACAAAGAGAGTAGACCCAGATTAGACAGCTCCTATAGGAGTCGTCTGATCAGGGTTTGCTCTGTTTGGTTATGTAATTAATAGAGCCGACTCTTTGGTTTCTGTATACACATGCCTTATAAGAGGTCCCATTGGCTAGGGTTTTACTGTGCGACCTACCTCTAGGGATACTTGTTGCACCAGTAGCTCTGTCAGCTCATGCCACTTAGACTCTACATCAGCGAGCCCCTCCTTCATGACGAACTGGTCGCACACTCTGTCATCGCCCATCAGTCTACGCGATGTGTTCCTCAGGTTCTCCATGTCAAACTCCTTCTCTCGTTTCTCTCCATACAGCATGTCAACCTTTGCCTTCATAGCTTTTTGTGTTGTTCCTGACAAAAACAATAACTCTTTACTTCATGAATATTCTTGTAAGAAATAATGATGACATAGAACCCGATACAACCAACCAAATAAATAAAATATAAACACTGTAACAAAAGCATCACATGTGGGTGCCCATGCTCATCTTTTCAATTGTTGCCCTTGTGACAGTCACCAAATGGTGAAGTTTGATAACTTTTGCATGAATAGTAAAGAAGTAATAGCCAATGTTAAATTTTCCAGACAACAATGAAGACAACGCGGATGCCAGAGTTACATCAATAGCTCGTGAACGGCGTATATATACAAACTTAAGGTTTAACAAATGATCATAGCTTACATTACAAGAACTGCAATTTTTAATCAAGTCATCTTTTCACTATACATTGTAGACATAAACAAAACCTTTCCTACCTTTCGGCTTTGTCTTCAAGGACTTTATTGCTTCAGTGACCCATCCATCAACATTGACCACAAGTCCATCAATATCACCAATACTTGACATAACTTCCTCTAGCTCGTAAGTCCTGATCTCTGCCTTGTGCTCAAGTTCATTCAGAAGCTCGCTTAGATCTGATAAAGCTTCTGTTGTATCCTGACCAGGAATCTGATCTGCTTCACTCGAAAGCTTTTCAACCAAGGCTTTATTAGTCTCAATCTCAGCATTCAACACTCGCTGTTCCTGCAGTTGCTGACTAAGCTTATCTTTATCTAGACTAATTAGAGGTCGCTCATCGAGAATATTTTCTGCATCTGTAGCCCAACTTTTCATTCTCTCTAGCCTGTTAGATACACTCTGTTGCTGGGACACAGCTACTTCGAGATGTTCTGACTTATTTGCAATATCCTCAGCAAGTCCTTCATGCTTTTCTTTCACCTCTGCCACTTTCCTTTTCACCTCATCGGCTTGACCTCTCATACTCATATCGTCCAGGCCAGCTGTAAGCTTATCAGCTGCATTCGAAAACTCTTTCAATCTTCTCCCCTGGCCAATCAAATCTCCTTTCAGATCCTTTAACTGACTTTGAGTGTTTCTATCTTCATCTGGATTTTTACCAAACGATTCTTCTTCAATATCTGCTAATGCTGCTTCTATTTGAGGATACACATTACCCAGCTTGTCATTCAGGTCATCAAACGTTTTCTTGTGTTTGACAAGACCTGACAACTTGTCAAGATGTTTGGCACATTCTCTAGATATATCTTTGTACTTGGCTTCAAGTGATTCCAGCTCATCGTCTATAACTTGGTTGTCTCCTTCTTCCTGTATGGGTGGCATGAACTGCAGACGTTTACGAAAGGTGTCTGCTTCTTTTTCAAACTCCTGTTAAGTAAAAGAAGGTAATAAAATTGTATTAATTTAACTCTTTCACTGCCAATGTTGCATCTGTGATTACCTATGCAAACAGTTTGGATCCAGATAAGACACCGAGTGACTCAGTGTCTCATCATGATCCAAACTGCTCTATTTATCACAATGGTTTTAACCCTTTCCCTCATACAAACGTGTTTCACGCATTTGCAAACAGAGTAGACCCAGATCAGACGGCTCCTAGAGGAGCCGTTTGATCAGGGTCTGCTCCGTTTGCTAATAAAATTTAATAGATCTGTTTCTATACTTGCTAAAATGGCTACAATGTTCCACCCTCGATGCGTCATTATAACAAATTTGTCAATGAATATTCAGTAGGTATTGAAATTTGCAATAAACATAGAACAGGGAAAGGGTTAAAACTACACAATTCTAAACTTTTTCCCTTTTTCCTAGTAATTAATGCACCTTTTCGAAAGATTATTCAGAATTGTTTTTGTCTGAATATAGCCTATGAGGGAATGGGTTAACTGTTGCAGGCTGTATATCTATTATGTATGCAAAGTGTCGTGATTATTTCAAGATGATAGACATGACAGACAAACATGACAAACGGGTCAAGTACCCTTGTCAGTGGCTTTTAGAGTTCAGGAATATTTCATTAGGCTACATGTATCAATACCCAAACATGTTATTTTTACGATGTGTCTGACTGAAATGGCCACAAATTCAAGCAAATAAGCTTTCAAACTAGCAAATTGTGTCCATAGGACACAGATATGTAACCCCCATAGCAATACTGTCTAAATCAAGCACTTTTCACGTTATGTTATACATACATGACCTGTATCGAAGAAAATTTCAAAGTTCCATATCTCTGGTAAAAATGCTCAAAGCAAAAATTCCCTTCTTTATGTACACCTTCACATTAACAATTAACAGTTGATCTGTGAAAGTTTGAAGTAAATCCTCCCAATTTAATGTATGAGGATTTGGGCACGGAAGATTTGCAGGATGTTTAGAAGTATGTACAGACAGCTGCACTAGAACTAGCTAGGCTATATAAAGTATCACAATAGTGTAATTCATTTGGTCGATGCCAATTTTCAGGACTCATCTGATCTGGGTCTACTCTGTTTACAAAAGCATACAGGCATATTTATGGAGTAAAGGATTGATAATGAGAATTTTTGGTTTGGAAGAAAATGAATAATCATATCTACAAGATCCATAAGCAAACAAGAGTGCCAGTGGACACAATATACGCCCATCGAGGCCTTGCTCAACATAAACTGATGTTCACATATTTGCTTAATGCCTACGCTAAACGTGAATTCTAAGTCCAAATGTGCGACCTTGACCTTGGATATACATACCGAGACACACCTTTGCTACTGTAGCATGTGCAGATAAACATTGTGGTGTAATATGAGAAGGATCCACTGAGCAGAATTTGAGTTACACATGTTACAGAGAGACAGACGGCGCCATTCCATAATATGTCCCTTTTTTTCAAAGGGGCGTATAACAAAGCACTGACTCTAATCACGATGCTCCTGTAGGACCCATCTTGTCTGGGTATACAGTAAACCTCTCTATAACGACCATTAAATTGTGTTAATTAGTTGCTATTTAGGACAGGTGGTTGCTTAAAGCAAGGTGAAAGTAAAACAGAATGCTCCTATAGGAGCATTCTGTTTTACTTTCACCTTGCTTTAAGCAGTCACCTGTCTTCAACACAAAATATTTGATGTAATTTAGTGGTCGTTATAGAGAGGTTTTACTGTATATACTATGCTTGCAAAGGCACTCAAAGGAGTTTCTTATAGATATAGAATTTACCCTTTTTTCTCATAGAAACTACTTTAGCCACCATTGAAAACTGAGTAGATCCAGATCAGACAGATCCTGTAAGAGCCGTCTGATCTGGGTCTGCTGTGTTTGCTTATGGAATAATACTCGTAGATCTGATCGATTCTGACATTTCTGCCACAGCCTAAAATTTCATTGTTAATGTGCAATTACAAATATTCAGTCCATGCATATTCATATAGTCATAAAGTCTTCAATTTGGGTTAACCCTTTCCCTCATATAAACGTGTTTTCACGCATTTGCAAACAGAGTAGACCCAGATCAGACGGCTCCTAGAGGAGCCGTCTGATCCGGGTCTGCTGTTTGCTAATAGAATTTTTGGAAGATCTGTGTCTTTACTTTCAAAAATGGCTACAATTTCCCAACTTCCATATTTTATTATAACTATTTTATCCATGAATATTCAGTAGGTAATAAAATTTGTAATTACCATAGAACAGGGAAAGGGTTAAACATACACATGTATAGGTGGATGTTATAAATTCAAACTAAATGCCAGAGTGACAGGGTGCTATCTTTATGTTTTTATGACAAAGCTGATAATGGTCTTTATTATAACAAGTATTTTAACATTGATGGACTTATAAATTAGCAGCTGTTTATTTCATCAAGATAATTTTAACCCTTTACAGCATGAATATTCATATAAGGAATAATGACATAATGAATATTCATAAGCTAAAATGTAAAAGTTTCAAGGGAATTTTCTGCTTTGACAAAAACTTTAGAATCATATCTTTATCATGTCATAAGCAAACAGAGCAGACCCTGATCAGATGGCTCCTACAGGAGCCATTTGATCTGGGTCTACTCTGTTTGCAAGGTGTATATGTAGAAAGGTGTAGTTATGGAGGAAACGGTTAAAAGAAGTGTAAGATGAGAATGGTATACTTACGCGGGCTTGGTCCCTGAAGTTGTCAGCCATTTTGACGACCTTTGACATTTCTTCCTCTTTCGCCCGGAGTTCCTCGACAAAGTCCTGGTCATCAGAAAACATACAGTAATGATTGTCTATATTTCTATTCCTTTGCTTCAATTTACATAAGCTTTTACTGTATTTTCGATGTGAATCCATCACAAGCTCATTGTCATTTTAACCGCATCAACCCCAACTCATTTTGTCTTTAGGTTGATAAACCCAAAAGTACTGCCATCCAAACCAAACAACGCATTACCCCTTTACCTGATGAATATTCATGTAAGAAATAAATGGCATCATGAATATTAATTAGACGAAAGTTTCAACAACGGCATTAATAATGAATACAGAAAGTTTTCGCCATTGAGGAAACAGTAGAATGGGATCTACAGTAAAATCTCTTTATAACGACCACTAAATTGTGTTAATTAGGGCAGGGTATTTTGGGCAGGTGGTTGCTTAAAGCAAGGTGAAAGTAAACCAGAACGCTCGTATAGTAGCGTTCTGTTTTACTTTCACCTTGCTTTAAGCATCTACCTGCCTTTAATACAAAATACTTGATGTAATTTAGTGGTCGTTATAGAGAGGTTTTACTGTATTAAATCCGCAAGCAAATAGGGCCAACCCTGATCAGACGACTCCTACAGGTTAGCCGTCTGATCTGGGTCTACTCTGATTGCAAAGGTCTAAAAAGGTGTCTGCATCAGGTGAAGGATTAAGATCACCTTGTCTTTGTCTAAAATCCAACATAACTGTCATCAATTGCAAACTATCCATTAACCCTTTGCACACTAGCAGTGAAACCATGACTACCTATAAATGCAAACAGTTTGGATCCAGATGAGACACCGCATAATGTGGCGTCTCATCAGGATCCAAACTTTTTGACAATTTAACTTGATTTTTGCCAAGAAATGAGAGAAAAATTATTTTGAGGACTGATGCGGATGAAACTTAACTTAGCATGCAAAGAATTAATGGACCATATGTCTAAAATACTGTCATGAAGTCAACGTTTGACGTATGCAACAATCTAATATTCACTAAGTCCACTTATGATATATGCATTTCTGATCACTTCAAGTCCATTGCAAACCTATGTTATATCAGTTAGCCATGGGTGTCTATCAAGAGTCTGTCTGTCACTGAGCTGTGAAAGGTTTAACCCATTCCCGCATATTGTAAATAGTGCAGACCCTGATGAGACAGCTCCTGCAGGAGCCGTCTCATCTGGGTCTTCACTATTTACAGGTAGGTATATTGACGTGAATAGCAAGCGAAGGGTTAATATTTATGATAACATTTTACTGCAGGAAATTGTGGCCCATTGCAGAAGCAACAGAATCATATCTATACAATTCCGTAAGAGAACAGAACACACCCTGATCAGATAGCTCCTACAGGAGTCTTCTGATCAGGGTATACTCTGTTTGCAAAAGGTGTGAAAAGGCGTTTATATAAGGGAAAGGGTTTAAAAGTGTCTCTATGTCTCAGGTAAAGGGTTTAAAAGTGTCCCTATGTCTCAGGTAAAGGGTTTAAAAGTGTCTCTATGTCTCAGGTAAAGGGTTTAAAAGTATCTCTATGTCTCAGGTAAAGGGTTTAAAAGTGTCTCTATGTCTCAGGTAAAGGGTTTAAAAGTGGCTCTATGTCTCAGGTAAAGGGTTGAAAAGTGTCTCTATGTCTCAGGTATAGGGTTGACTGCTTATAATGTTCAACTTTCACTCTATAAGTCATTTTACAGTAATCAATGTCTTAGTGTCGTTTTGTTCTTTCTATGCTATGTTATTGATTACGCTCACAATATATAAAACAGCGCTATTGATCCAATTTCAACTGTATCAATGTTTTTATAGCAATTTTTAGCTTTGCCTTATTATCTTCGAAGTGTTTATGAAACTGTGATACAGCTCCAGTAGGCTCCAGAGAACTCCTAGGGGTCACTTCTCCCTAATAACACATTTTATTTATTTCAATCAATCCTTCACATGATGATAGATGTTGTATGAATTATTTTTTTACCCTTTCCCTCCTATGCTATTTTTAGATTCAACCTCTTTGAATAAATCTACCAAAACGGGGCATTCAACTAGAGAAAAGGAAAATTTTAGAATTGTACATTTGTAGTTTTGAAACCATTGTGATAGATAGAGCATTTGCTCCTAAGGAGCAAATGCTCTATTTATTACAATGATTTAAAAAAGTGACCTTTAGAGAGGCGTAGAAAGTCGTATTTATGGAGGATAGTGTTAATGGCATATGAACAATTAGAAATGGCAGAAACTGTAGAATAATAGCTATAGGGTTTCATGAGCAAACTATTTCAGGTAAGACATTAAATAACAAACAATTAATATGATCCAATTTCAGGTAAGACACTAATAATCTAAACAATATGATCCAATTTCAGGTAAGACACTAATAATCTAAACAATATGATCCAATTCCAGATGAGACACTTAATCACAAATAAGACATTAATTTACAAACAAGATGATCCAATTCCAGGTAATTCAGACACTAATTTCCAAGCAATATTATCCAATTTCAGTAATATGATCGAATTTCAGGCGAGACACTAATTTTTAAACTAATACGATCCATTTTCAGGTGAGACACTGAGTTTATCCAATTGAAACAATCTGGATGAACATTTCTAAACCAACATTCCAGAGATCAAGCGTTAACTAATACATCGTAAGACAATAAATCCTCCCCAGTGTGCACTTTCATTTATTTGTACAGGCCACAAGCCTCATGTATTTAAAATAATCTCGATTTTTCAATCTATCTAATCAATATCAATGTAGACAACACCAGCGTGACTAGTACCGATATGTATTATCCTTAAACAGCAGGTTTATACTTACTGATCAATAACCCATTCCCTGATATTGATGCCAGTTGACGCCTCTGTAAAAGTCACTTTTTGAAATCAATGTGATAAATAAAGCATTTGCTCAATAGGAGTATATGCTTTATTTATCACAATGGTTTCATAACTACACAATTCTAAAAAATTCCTTTTGTCTAGTAAATGCTCCTTTTCAGTAGATTTATTCAAAAAGGTCGGGTCTAAAAATAGCCTATGAGATAATGTGTTAACCCTTTACCTGATAATAACCCCTTTTCATACCTTTACAAACAGAGTAGACCCAGATCAGATGGCTCCTGTAGGAGCTGTCTGATCAGGATCTGCTCTGTTTGCTTATGACATAAAATAAATATGATTCTAAAGTTTCTGCCAAATTAAGTAAACATAATCCTGTGTTTATATATTCCATTATAAAAATGCAGCTAATGAATATTCATAATAACACTTCTTACAAGTATATTCATTAGGTAAATGGGTTAAATATAAAGTCATATTAGACACCCTGCACCTAATACTATCACATATTAGTCACATGTTGATTTCAATAGCACTAAATTAATGTAGATCACACTCCACAAACATTTTGTCCAAAAACAATCCATACTACACAATGTCATGTACTCTACATGAGTCGTTCACTATCAAAATCGATCACACTGTCATTTATAAATTATTAACCCTTGTCCAGCTGTGCCTGACTATTGACAAACAGCTTGGATCCAGATGAGACGCCGAGTAACTCGGCGTCTCATCAGGATCCAAGCTGTTTGACACTCGCTGAATAGTTTCTCAAATCTCTCGAATCAGCAGCAGTCCAAAATTTTTGAATATCAAAATTTAAGCAGACTTTTTTTTTTAACAGCACATTAAGGGTTGGGCTTATATGGCCTGTTTGTATATCTCATTGATCCAACTATCTAATACTGTTTACAGCCCCAGAATAATCAAATGATCATTAAATTAAACCCATTCAGTTTTTACTACATAATGCATTACTCCAAGCAAAACTATAGATAACCATCAATGCTTAATCTCTTAGTATGTTAAATGTACTATAATTCTTCTCCACAAAGTAGATATATCTTCCATTTCTTCGTAAATCTATAATACACAGTTTCAAACAATTCAGATTGAGATAAGCATCTGAATTAAATATACATACAGCGATCCAGATAAGATGGGTATTTAAACATTTTCAACAATAGATCCTTTATTTCTACACCAAACCCTATAATGTGACCAGTGACTCTTTAGAATCATCTCAAGGCTAAAAGGTGGTCACAGTATAGGGTTTGGTGGAGAAATAACAACATTAGTATTTGGGTATGCACAGTCTGTAGCTATGTGCATGTGTAACTTTACTTCCTTTTTGTTTATCACAAATCTCCAACAAAAATCTATATTAACCCATTCCCGCATATTGACGCCTTTTGACGCTTCTGTAAAAGTCACTTTGTGAAGCAATTGTGATAAATAGAGCATTTGCTCCTGTGGAGCAAATGCTCTATTTATCACAATGGTTTCAAAACTACACAATTCTGAACATTTCCTTTTCTCTAGTTAATGCTCCTTTTCGGTAGATTCAATCAAAGAGTTTAGGTCTAAAAATAGCCTAAGTGGGAATGGGTTAAGATTACTATATACCAGACTAACTCTTTAACCTTTTACCTGCAAACACTGAGAAGACCCAGATCAGATGGCTCCTGTTTGCTTATGAAATGATAAAGATCTGATTCTGAAGTTTCCGCCATGTGTCCTGGTGCACTTAATTTGAACAATTCAATTAGAACTGATGATGCCATTATTTCTTACATGAATATTCATGAAGTAAAGGATTAAATATACATGTAGTAGTAGGACTTCTTTACTTGCTTATCACAAATCTCAGAAATATATGTAGTAAGGGGTTAAACCTTTCCTTCATATAAACAAATTTTAACACATTTGCAAACAGAGTAGACATAGATCAGACGGCTCCTATAGGAGATCAGAGTCTGCTCTGTTTGCTAATGGAATTTGATAGATCTGTCACTTTAATTTCTAAAATGGCTACAATCTTCCACCTTCCATATTTCATTACAAATACTTAGAATTTTGTCCACGAGTATTGAGTAGATAATGAAATTTTGAATAAATATAGAAAGAGAAAGGGTATTCAGAACAAAATATTTAAAATCACCTGAGGAGTTTTAATGACAAAAAAGCCAGATCCTAATCAGAGTGATTCTGAAGTTCTCTGACCTGGATCCATACTGAAAATGCCACATAACTTGTTCCATCCTATATTCAATGTGCTGAAATACATTAGTTAATGAAATCAATATATCAATGAGATCTACGGACCTTCTTTCTCCTCAGAGAATATGTCTGCATTTCATCCACAACCTTAATTACCCAAAGTATCAACTACCTTAACCAAAATATCAGCTACCTTAATTGCCCAAAATAGTACCTAAACCCATTTCCTTATTTTTAGACCTAATCTCTGTGGATAAATATATCCAAAAGGAACATTATCTAGAGAAAAGGAGAATTTTATAATTGTGTAGTATTGAAACCATTGTGATAAATAGAGCATTTGCTCCTAATGAGCAAATGCTCTATTTATCACAATGGTTTCAAGAAGTGACTCTTACAGAGGCATAGAAAGACGTATTTATGGAGGAAAGGGTTAACAGAACTATCAGATACCGTAATTACCCAAAAAAGTACCTTAACCAAACTATCAGCTACCTTAATTACCTAAAGTATCCACTACCTTGACCCTTTCCATTTTCTATATTTTTTCTAAACTTCAATCTTGGACAAAAAACATGTAGTTATAATGAAAAATTGAAGGAGGAACATTTTAGCCATTTTAGAAACTAAAGAAACCAATTCCATCAGCAAACAGAGCATGAATATTAATTAACTAAGTTAACCCTTCGCTTGCTGAATTTTAAATACATTTCTCCTTCTTTACCCATGCCCTGTTGTATAATTACATATATCTTCACTGTGTACAAGTATTTCGCTGTGCAATCACTGCTGTGGAGTGCATTGGTTGCACAATCAATTTGTAAATAGTGCAGACCCAGATGAGACAGCTCCTGCAGGAGTCTTCACTATTTACAGGTAGGTATATTGATGTGAATAGCAAGTGAAGAGTTAACTATTGACACGGGATCCAGTTTTGGCCATGATGGAAACTGTAGAGTCATATCTATATTATTTCATAAGCAAACAGAGCAGACCCTGATCAGATGGCTCCTATAGTAGCTGTCTTAGGGCTGGGTCTACTCTGTTTGCAAATGCATAGAAATGCGCATTTATAGAGTAAAGGGTTAAGAAGTTGAAAATTCTATTTATCACAGAGAATGGATTTGTGTTACTCATTGTAATTAGATCAAATGCCATACTCTTACAAACTACGTACCTCTCTAGATCTCATCAAACATACAAAAATATTGATTATTGGAGCTTGAAATACCTTTGATCATGAATAAAAAGATTCACAAAGCGCGAGCAAATCAATGACCTACTTCTCATCTAGTTCCTGCTAACCCTTACCTCAAAGATAAGCGCTTTTGTTCCTATGCAAACAGAGTAAACCCAGATCAGACGGCTCCTAAAGGAGCCATCTGACCAGGGTCAGTGCTCTATTTGCTTATAAACAATATTACTAAGATCTGATTTTAAAGTTTTTGCTAAGGCAAAAAATTCCTATGATCATAATTATTCAAGAATGAAAATTGTTCTGATAAATTGCATGAATATTCTATAAATATTCACGAGGTTTAAATTGTTCATGCAATTACAGAGAGCCTAGGTTGCAAAGTTTATATAAATTATGACAAAAATATAGAATTGTTTGAAACTAGTATTGGTATCGGGTCACTGGAAATTACTGAAAATGATATATTTCTTTCACTTTAACTGCAATACAGAAAAACCTGTCTTAAGCAACCACTCATTTATTGAACACAGGAGCTTTAAAAAACAGGTGGTTGCTTAATGCAGGACAAAAGCAATGCAGAAAGCTCCTAAATAATTGCAATACAATAGAACCTGTCTTAAGCAAACATTCATATATTGAACACAGGAGCTTTAAAAAACAGGTGGTTGCTTAATGCAGGACAAAAGTAATGCAGAAAGCTCCTACAGGAGCATTCTGCATCACTTTTTACCTGCATTAAGCTACCACCTGCCATAATAAAAAATATTAGGCTCATAATTATACCTCTATTTGATGGTCACTTAACCCTTTACCTGATAGAAGCGGCTTTAAGCGAGTTTAATATATTCCTCCGCTGAAGAAAATAGTTCCAATTTTTACAATAATGAACATATAGCATCATAATTAGTTTCTATATTCTAGGAGGTGGTAGCTTAAAGCAGGCTGAAAGTAAAGCAGAATGCGCATTAAGGCGCATTCTGCTTTACTTTCAACCTGCTTTAAGTGGTCACCTGTCTTCAAAACTAGAAATAGGCTATTGGGCAAAGGGTTAAGACAGGTTCTACTGTATTTAGTTCAATACATGAGCCTATTCTACTTGTAATGCATAGACAAAATGATCTTGCCTAAGAAATCAAGGGAGTTAACTTAAAGACTGGTTGAAATTTGGAACTGGCAGGAATACTGTCCCCTCATACAGCAAAACCAATTAAATCTGATTGACTGAAAATTGTACAATATCATTGTATGTTTTAACAAAAATCAAATTCAGGAGAAGAAAATGTCTTCAAATAACAGAAAAATGTTTGAACTGAAAACAAAAATCCAACTTTTGTATATATATATATTTTTCAATTAACTTTATATTCACAGAAAAATCATTGTTCAATCCAATTTCAGTTCTTCAAAGTAAATTTTGATTCTACAACTCTTAAGTAAATCTCTTCAAATTAATTTTTGTTCAATTATTTGGAAATTCACTCTTAAATATGGTTTGGATGGCTTACCCAGGTTACCCAGAGTTTGAGTCTTATAATAATCTCATTCACTATCAATTCGGCAGAAACTCTAAGAAACTCACCTTAAAACTGTCAAACTGGGTGTCCACACCATCCTTGGAGGTCTTCAGTTGGTCCGACTGTTCAATGGCATGGTCCAGCCAGTGGTCAAGCTCCTGTAGCTTGAAATAGAAGTCCTCCAGATCAT
The DNA here is from genome assembly GCA_963576725.1 of Azorinus chamasolen. Lineage (NCBI taxonomy): Eukaryota > Metazoa > Mollusca > Bivalvia > Cardiida > Solecurtidae > Azorinus > Azorinus chamasolen. Next base: position 62,686,373 of record OY755253.1, on the reverse strand, counting down.
CACACATGTCATCGAGACGCTTACATCTCTTGTCCGCCTCCGATGAGGCCTGAAAATTGAGACATAAATAAATATTTAAAGACAGATCTGTCTGTGGGACTCAATAGCTCATTAACTTGTGAGTCTCAATAGCTCAGTGGTACAGGGTCCGCCTCTTATTCAGGAGGTCATGAGTTTGAACCACAGGGGAGACTCACACCTGCCCATTTTGTAGATAAAATGTACAGTAAAACCCCTCTAAACCGGACACACAATTTAGTATAAATACTAGGAGACAGGTGGCAGCTTAATGCAGGGTGAAAGTCATGCTGAAAGCTCCTCTAGGAGCTTTCTGCATGACTTTCACTCTACATTAAGCAGCCACCTGCATAAAAGTATCTAAATTCTTCTCTACTAGAATACCAGTTTAGAGGGGTTTTACTGTATATGTATTACCAGTCCTGGGTTTGATAAGGCATATTCGCCCAATACATGTTTTTTTCTACTTTTGTAACTTTTTCCATGTTTAGTGATTTTAAATATATAGTCATCCCCCCCACTGAGAAGCAAGCTGAGCTTTTCACTTCATCCATGTTTAACCCTTCACTTGATACAGATGCCTGTTGATGCATATCGAATGTATGAAACATCTTACAGGTTAGTCCATTCCTCCATAGGCTATTTTTAGACCAAAACTCTTTGAATAAATCCCCGAAAAGGAGCATTAATTATAGAAAAGGAGAATTGCGTTGTTTTGAAACCATTGTGATAAATAGAGCATTTGCTCCTATGGAGCAAATGCTCTATTTATCACAATGGTTTCATAAAGTGAGAAAGGAGAGGAAAGGCGTATTTATGGAGAAAAGGGTTAACCCTTAGATTACTTGATAAAGAAAAACATTTAACCATTTGAAAACAGAGTAGACCCAGATCAGACAGCTCTTACTGTCAATGTGAAGGGATTAACTTTGCCAGAGGATTCTGAATGAGACAAAGAGTAAATATCCTGATCAGAGGGTTCCTACTCCAGGAGTTGTCTGATCTGGGTCTACACTGTTTGCAAATGACAGTAACCCTCATTACTTGCCTTCAAAATGTTCAATGTATCATGGATTGGATTTATCCTTTGATCAATTTAACCCTTCATGAAATAATAGGTCAATTAAATACAATCTATCACTGCCTAAGGCATATGCATAATAAACTCGTGGAAATGTTTTGTCGTGTATTTCATTTGCATCAGATACCGATATTTCATTTCTCCTTCACACCGTCTCCGTGAAGAACATCACAAAATAAGGTCCAATTTCAACTGCCTTAACCCTTTCACTGTTGAATATTCATGCAGGAAATAATGACATCATGAATATTTACTAGTAGAAGTTTTATAATGGAATATGTACACAAGATTTCTTGGTATTGGTAATTTCATAAGCAAACAGAACAACACCTGATAAAATTTGCGTCTACTCTGTTTACGAAGACACTAAAAAGCCTTTACAAGAGTAAAGTTTAACTTATTAAGCATGACAGAGTTATGGCCCTTGAACATAATGATGTCAGATGGTTCAACAAAGTCAACTAAACCTTTCATTCCTATACACACCTTTTCACACTTTTCAAGCAGAGTAGACCCTGATCAGACATCTCTTATAGGAGCTGTCAGATCAGCGTCAACTTGGTCTCATCTGTTTGTTTATAAATTTAAAATAGATCAGACTTTACAGTTTCTACCAATATCAAAACATTCTGTTTGTTTGCCATTATAAAAAAATAAGTTAATTAAAATGCATGAGGTTATTATTTTTTACATGAATATTCAACAAGATAAGTATTTAATTGCCTACCTTTCTCCAGAATTTTGAAACCTTTCTGTTCCTAGACAGACCGGTTGTTACTTTTTGTCTATTTTTTAGCACTACTTTCAAAAACGTCTTTTGCGTCTTGTACGTAAAAACCAACATATTGAAATGTTAATCTTTCTATTGTAAATCTCCTTTGCTAATTATTATGTCAACAAATATCTGTAATATTTCCATCCACATTTAAATTTTATCCTATCTTAATGTTCTCAAGCAATAAACCAACAAAACCAAGTGTTATCTAAGTGATTTCAAATCTCATTTAAAGCAGGATATTTCATGAATTTCATATCAAAATACAAATGACCATTTGACAAAACCTTTAGCAGGAATCAGCAAAATAATGTATGTTTAATTTGTCAATCACTTCATTAGAAAAATACACATTCTTCTTGGCACTATTATGATACTACCTAATAGCGTCAAACAGTTTGGATCCTGATGAGATGCCGAGTTACTCGGCATCTCATCTGGATCCAAACTGTTTGCAAAGGTCTCCCAGAATTCATTTTCAACATCCCTTAGGTCAATACTGATTTGCGTTTTATTTTACCCCTTTCTCCTATAAATTTCTCCCTATTCACCAACAAAGGATGTCCTGTTTTCATGCAGATTTTGTACTGGATGACTAACGTGTCAGCGAGAGATTTTCTTTCAATTGTTGTCTGTTACAATACAATAGGCGATCAAAAGTAACCTCCCTTGATGAGGCTTGAGTAGTCTCCCTTTATGAGTGACATCCAGCCCAGACTAAAACAACAGCAGAAACTATTATTACCGTTTCATGCATTTGCAAACAGAGCAGATCCTGATCTGCCAGCTCCTACAGGTCTGCTCTGTTTGCCAGTGGAATTGTGTGTCTGTAAGGCAGGTGGCAGCTTAATAAAGGTCACAAGTAATGCAGAAAGCTCATTGGTGCTGTCTGCATTACTTTAGCCCTGTGTATTAAGCAACAACCTGTCTTTTAAGATTGCATGCAGTTTCTCAATTAGGAAATACGCTTCTCTGAAATTTTACCCATGTCACACTCTTGTTCACTGAATGCTGCTCTTGTGTCATTTTCTGGCCGAACGATCATCACCGAAACAGACAAATGCTCACTTTTACAGTAAATATTTTTTTTAAAAAATCGATGATATGGAGATCTGATACGTTCTTACACAAAAATGATAGAAAAAATGCTTTTATCATGCAACCTACAGCATGGAAACCAATTGTTAACTTTTTTATCCGACAAGTATGTTTTTTATGCTTTCACAAACAAAATAGATTCAGATGAGCTCACTCAGTCCAAAAAGAATCTACTCGTTTGCTTATGGAATAACATCTGATGTTTCTAACATATTTCCTGTACTACAGTAAACTCTCATTATACCGGCATTCGTTACAATGGCACCCTCGTTATACCGGCATTTGTTACAATGGCACCCTCATTATACCGGCAGTATGCATTGAAACAAAATTTCCGTTAAGTCTTTGAAACAACCACTGAATAAATAGGTACAATGCCAATAAGACATGTGATCACTTAATGCAGAACACATGAAGTGCAAAAAGCTCCCTGTGGGAGCTTTTTGCATTTCTTGTGTTCTGCATTAAGCGTTCACCTGTTGGTACTAGTTTAAAAGTGGCCATATGGTTCCTTTCATATTTAAACTCGTTATAACGGCAACCTCGTTATACCAGCAAAATGTCTGGAAACAAACACCTCCGTTGTAACGAGGGTTCACTGTATATGCCATTATAAAAGTTCATGTAATCTGCATTTATGTCAATATGTCAGTAGTTCTTAAAAAAATATTTTTAAAAAAAAAAGGTTTTTAATGGTATAGCCGTGAGCAGAAATTTGCCCAAATAACTAACGTACTGCATGGGCTGCAAAACATTGCCTGGGTAACCAAATGGTATATGCCACACACATAGTTACAACTTTTAATCTTCCAGTTTTTCAAAAGAAAAACAACTGGCATGTACGTAACAGGTGATACTTAGGGTTTTTTTTCTTTCCTCAAAGAAAACCATTTTGTTCTTGTTTTTTCTCAAGCTACATGTATGGGTGATGTTCTATATATGTTTATTCCAAATTTCAATACATTTACCTACTGAATATTCATGAACAAAACAGTTACTGGCAAAGTCTGGCATAATAAAATTTAGAAGATAGAAAATCATAGCCATTTCAGAAAGTAAAACAGATCTATCAAATTCTACTAGCAAACAGAGCAGACTCTGATCAGACAGTTCCTTTAGGAGCTGTTTTATCTGGGTCTACTCTGTTTGCAAATTATATGAAGGAAAGAATTAACCCTAAGATGATGATGAATATTCAAATATGAACCCGTCCATAATGAATATCAATCAGCCGAATCAATTATAGTAGAACCCCTCTGATGCGACCACTTAATGAATAAACATTTCTGTCTTTATAAGCAGGTGGCTGCTTAATGCAGGACAAAAGTTACACAGAAAGCTCCTGTAGGAGCTTTCTGTGTAACTTTTTGTCTTGCATAAAGCTACCACCTGCCTCTGCAACCCAGAATTATGCCCATTTTGGTGGTAGCATTAGAGGGGTTTTGCTGTATATTGGATTTTTTGGCAATGAGAGGAACAGTGTAATACCGGCTGACTAAAATTCCATAATAGAGCAACTTACAGACACTGATCTGATAACTTCTAAAGGAGCCCATCAAAACTAGGTCTACTGTGTTTGCAAAGGCGTGAAAAAGGCGTTACTACAATCATGAGGTAAACAGTTAAAGCAGAATACTACAATCATGTATTACCTATCATTTAAGCTTTAAAATACATGTAAATAAAATTCTTTTTTTCTTTTTTTTTTCTGGATAATTTCACCTATTTACTTAACAGTTTTCAACAGTTTTTCTCAACTAAGCAATTACCAACAGTAAAATTTTATCTGCTTGAGATGACTTACCCTTTCCTTGTTCTATGTTTATTCCAAATTTCAATACCTACTGAATATTCATGGGCCAAATAGTTATAATGAAATATGGAACGGTGAACATTGTAGCCATTTTAATAGAAAGAATCAGCTCTATCAAATTCCATTAGCAAACAGAGCAGACCCTGATCAGATGGCTTCTCTAGGAGCCACCTGATCTGGGTCTACTCCATTTGAAAATGCGTGGAAACATGTTTATATAATAGGGAAAGGGTTTAAGCCCATTCCCTCAGGTCAGTATTCATGTAAAGAAAATAATGACATCGCGAATATTAATTGAATTATTTTTTATAATGGAATAATGAACACCGGATGTTTTGGCTCATGCAGAAACTGCAGAATTATATCTATATTATACCACAAGCAAACACAGCAGACCCTGATCAGACGGCTTCTATAAGGAGCCGTCTGTTCAGGGTCTACTCTGTTTGCAAATGCATGAAAACACGTTTATATGAAGGGAAGGGTTCAACTCCTTTGCAAACATAGTAGACCTAGCCTGTAGGAGTCATCTGATCAGGGTCTGCTCTGTTTGCTTACGAAACAATATATATATATGATTCTACAGAATCTATCATGACCAAACATTCCATTGTTCACATGCCATTGTAAACAGTTATCTCATTAAGATTCATGATGTCCTACATGCATATTCATGGAGTAAAGTGTTCACCCTTCTCTTGCTGTTCACGTCAATATATCTATACTTGTAGGAGCTGTCTCATCAGGGTTTGCAATATTTACAAGTTGAGTGTATACATGTGCAATCAGTGCACTCCACAGCATTTGTACAACAGGACATGGGTAGAGAGGGAGAAATGTATTTTAAAATTCAGCAAGAGATTGGTTAACCCTTTCCGTCATATAAATGCCTTTTCACACATCTGCAAACAAAGTAGACCCAGATCAGATGGCTCCTAATTAGGAACCATCTGATCAGAGTCTGCTCTGTTTGCTTATGGAATTTGATAGATTTGTTTCTTTTGTTTCTAAAATGTTCCACCTTCCATATTGCATTTGAACTATATAGCTATTTATAATAATGTTCATGAATATTCAGTAGGTATTGAAATTAGAAATTAAACATAGAACAGCGAAAGGGTTAAGAAATCAAAAGACCTAGATCGAAACTTCACTATCAGTAGTATGACTTCAGAATTCAGACATGCACTGGCCGGTATTTTGCATACCTATATCATTACGTATAACACGGTCCTGTATTCTAAGTATCGCAAGTATTTCATTGACTGACAGGGAGAACAATTATCTTATTTACCTTTCCGCCAAGATTATAAATTTAAGAATCCATTACTGCATGAATATTCATGGACTGATGTTTAATAATTACACATCAACAAAGAAAAGTTTGGCTTTAACAGATTAAGTAAACAGAGCAGACCAAGATCAGACAGCTCTGACAGGAGCTGTCTGATCTGGGTCTGCTCTGTTTGTACAGGTTCAAAAAGGCGTCTCAAGGGTTAAATGTTGTTAATTACCATAATTAGAACAGGAGTGTTTGTAAATATACAATACAAATATCATTTTGCTAATTCTCATAAATAGACTCTCACCACACAATTGGTGAAACTGTGAGAAAATTTGTAACATCGGGGTTTGAATGAGACTATGAGTCACAGGGAGTCTCGATCATCAGGATCAAAATTGTTTGATTTTGTAAAGGAAATGCAAGGAAATGTACTCTGAGAATTAACCCTTTATTCCATCATACACACCTTTTTACGTCTTTGCAAACAGATCTAGAATAGACCCAGATCAGTGACAGCTCTAAATTTGTATTAGATGCAATTTCGACTACTTTTACATATTATGGTGTTTGTACACAGGAATTTTTGGCAATGGCAGAAACTGTAAAATCCTATATATATTATTTCATAAGCAAACAGAGCAGACCCTGATCAGACGGCTCCTCTAGGATCTAGTGAGTGAGTGAGTTGGGTTTTACGTCCCACCAACAGTATTTCAGTTATTTGCAGACGGCACCAGCTTGAGACAAGTTGTGCTGCCTCACTGGAATGCCCCTGCCGCGGGCACATGGCAAGGGCACCCCACTCAGTCACATTATCCTGACACCGGGCCGACCAGTCCTAGAACTACCCTTTTAATGTCGAGCATAGACAAGGGAGCTACTAGTACCAATTTTTAACAACTTTTGGTCTGTCGCGGCCAGTGATTGAACCCACGACCTTCCGTACCACAGCGGACGTTCTACCACTGAGCCATGTGGCCGGTTCTCTAGGATCTAGGTCTTCTCTATTTGCAAAGGCATATTAATGGGGGACAGGGCTAACCCTTTCCCAGTGTTCAGTATTCATGAATATCAATTAGCTGAATTCTGATAATGGTATAATGTACAAAGGATATTTCGGTATACTGGTTTCTGTAGAGTCAGATCTGTAATAGTGTCATACAGTAAAACCTCTCTATAACGACCACTAAATTACATCAAGTATTTTGTGTTAAAGGCAACCACCTGCCCAAAATACCAACTAATTAACACAATTTAGTGGTTGTTATAGAGAGGTTTTACTGTATTAGCAAACAGAGCAGACCTTGATCAGATGGCTCCTGTAGATCTGGGTCTACTCTGTTTGCAAATGCTTGAAAAGGTGTTTATATGAATGAGAGGGTTTAAACCCTAAGTCTCCCACTGAGAAGATAAATCCAGATTTATGATGTAATAATATATTTCAAATACAAATATACATAGCTCAGACAGTCTATCTGGATTACAGATCGAAATATCAAGTATGTATAATCCTTTGCACTATGACTCAATCTCGTAAAAATTCTGATCTGAACATGTACGATAAAGAAAAAATGCTATTCTGATTCTATAAGTTGATCCAGATCACACTTTATTTAAAATTCTCCTATGATCTCTAATTGTATGGATATATATATATATGCAATGTGAATACATGCATTAAAATTTTGAAAGCCATCTTTGTGATTATCCAAAACTTATTGTTACAATGCAAGCTTAAAGTATATCAATATTTAATGCTTTATTGCACTGATATTAATGCTTTTGCAAACAGAGTAGATCCAGATCAGATGGTTCATGTAGGATCAGTCTGATCAGGGTCTGCTCTGTTTGCTTATGAAATTATATAGATCTGCATCTACAGTTTCGGCTAATCAATTTAGGCCTAGATTTTCTGTGTTCATAATTATGCCATTATGAAAAAAGAATTTAATCAGTATAGTGAGTCCATTCTACAGGAAAGGGTATAAATTGTGGCAAGATTTTGAATGACAAACAGTGCAGAGACCCTGAAAAGGAGCCCTCTGATCTGGACTTTCACTATTGGCAACATGCATGTTCCACATTCAATATGTTAAATTGCAAATGTAAACATCAAGATTGTTTGCCATTAAACTCTTAACTCTTATCACGCTGTGAAAAAATTTGAATCTGGTACATAATTATACAGTGCTCCCTCTCTACAACGACACCCTTTGGGATACGAAGAGTGTATGTGTTGTTCAGAGGGAGTTGTTATAGGGAGGGAAAATCAAACATAATTAGATCCCCAGATAAGGTGTATTTCGAGAACTAAAACCGTTATGCCTCTATCAAACCCTATGTTGTGACCACTCTTTAGAATCGTCACAAAGTGACGATTCTAAAGAGTGGTCACAACATAGGGTTTGATGGAGGCATAAATAAAATACGATGAAAAAAGGTTGTTTCTGGAGCTTTGTTATTTCGGAAACAGTGACATGCGTTGTTGTAAGGAGGGAATCGTTATTGAGAGGGTCGTTGTAGGGAGGGAGCACTGTACACGTTTTGACTATTTTTCCGTCAATCAAGCTTTCGAGAAAGTACTGAAGTCTCTAACAGCTTGGATCCTGATGAGACACAAACATACTGATAATTAGTGTCTCTTCTGGATGAAAATTGTTTGCAAATACTAATCATGTTACGGTTAAGAATAAACTCCTTCATTTTCCTTTTTTTTATTCTTGTTTGTACACCTACATAGTGATTTTACTTACATAGTGTAACAACCAAAACATGTTTGCATTTCATGAGAAGGATGCGTTGTCCTGCGTCATGCATTTTAAAAAAATACTTGACGTCTTTTTGTTATCATATCCTTATTAACCTATAAGTATTCAGACAGACTGCAAAGGGTTAACCCTTTCCTCCATGAATATTCATGTAAGAATTAATGATGTTATGAATACTAATTAAATAAATTTGTAATAATAGCATATAATGGACTTTTCGGCACCGGCAAAAACTGTAGAATCACCTCTATATTATATCATAAGCAAACAGTGCAGTCCCTGATCAGATGGCTCCTGTAGGAGCTGTCTGATCTGGGTCTACTCTGTTTGCAAAGGCATAGAAAGGTGTAACTATGGAGTGAAGGGTTAATATTTACAAGCTGAAGCATCTGCAACATTGTACCCTTCTTTTATTCTGAAAACCATATCTTTCAAATTCCATTAGCAAACAGAGCACTGACCCTAGCTGATCAGAGAGCTCAAATAGGAGCCATCTGATCTGGATCTACTCTGTTAGCAAATGCATGAAAATGCGTTTGCAATATGCGTGAAAACACGTTTATATGAAGGAAAGTGTTCAAGCGCAAGTTTTTACTGTGAATAACTTTTAAACATTTAAGTCATGTTATACACCAAAAAAATGTACCTCAATATATTTGTTTTCTTTGTAGCAACACAGCTCATTGAACATATACATTATTCATAAAAACCTCAGCATTTTGTATGCAACATATTACCATATTTAAATAACAGAAAACACTTAATCATGAAAATAAAATACATGTATTTGGAGATTACAACCCATGAAAAGTAAATTAAGTCATGATTGTGACCAGGGTACAAGCATAATAAAAATTGTAAAGAAAATAAATAAACGAATAAACATAGGCAATTAGTGTAGACAAGCCATTTGATCAAGATCAACACTATTTGCTAATAATTCAGTCTAATTCAACGTTATCAAAATGGTGACAAGCTGAATAACCATTTCCTCCATAAATATGCCTTTTACGCCTTTTCAAACAGAGAAGACCCAGCTCAGACGGCTCCTAGTATAGGAGCCGTCTGATCAGGGTCTGCTCTGTTTGCTTATTGCATGATATAGATATAATCCTACAATTTCTGCCATGACCAAAACATCCCATGTCCATGTGACATTATAACAAATTAACCCTTCGCTTGCTGAATTTTAAAATACATTTCTCCTTCTTTACCCAAGCCCTGTTGTATAATTACATATATCTTCACTGTGTACAAGTATTTCGCTGTGCAATCACTGCTGTGGAGTGCACTGGTTGCACAATCAACTTGTAAATAGTGCAGACCCTGATGAGACAGCTCCTGCAGGAGCTGTCTCATCTGGGTCTTCACTATTTACAGGAACATAATAAATTATATTGACGTGAATAATTTTAAATATTAATCTAATATGCATGACATCATTATTTCTTACATAATTATTCATGAGTGAGTGAGTGAGTTGGGTTTTACGTCCGACCAACAGTATTTCAGTTATTTGCAAACGGCACCCGCATGAGACAAGTTATAGTGCTGCCTGACTGGAATACTCCTGCCGCAGGTACATGGCAAGGGCACCCCACCCAGTCACATTATTCTGACACCGGGCCGACCAGTCCTAGAACTACACCTTTATTGTCGAGCGTAGACAAGGGAGCTACTAGTACCAACTTTTACCGACTTTTGGTCTGTCGCGGCCGGGGATCGAACCCACGACCTTCCGTACCGCAGGCGGACGCTCTACCACTATTATTCATGAACGAAAGGGTTAATTTAGATTGACAAATGGGTGGGGACGGTAGATTGAGACGAGCACCTGTGTTTATTTTTAGAACGATTACAACTTAAACCTTTACCTCATGAATATTCATGTCAGAAATAACACAACAGACCCAGATCACACGGTTCTAGATCTTACAGGAGCTATCTGATCTTGGTCTACTCTATTTGCAAAGGCGTTAAAAGGCGTGTTTAATGAGAAAAGGGTTTAAAAACAATTTTCGCTATCAATCACTGGTGGAAAAAAAAAATCCCATTATCATCAAGAATTACTGCTAAAAACAAATAAAATGCTTCGCTGATACTGATATAGACACATTGTGTTGAAGGTTTTTATCACTTAAGGCTTTTGAAAATGACCTTTAATGTTTCATTTTTTGTTTTTCTGATGTATTTCTCAAGTGTGACATTATTCTGTACTGATTTTTTGTTTTCGTCTTAACCCTTCCAAGGTGGGAAACAAGCCACTAATGTCCTTTGCAAACAGTGTAGACCCAGATGAGAGGACTCCTAGTGGAGCCCTCTCATCAGCGTCTGCACTGTTAATGTCAAGTTACACTTTTCTTTAAAAAATATCCCTGAATACTCACAGTATGCTAGATCTTTATGAATTCTGGAATAGTCCAATTATTGCAAATTCAGTGTTGAAAAGGTTCAATCACATCTTTGTACTGAGGTACACCTGCACTAACTGCGCAGCTCAGTAAAGCACCGTAATTACGCCTAAATATTCAAACAGACAAACTAAATAGCAAACAGTGCGGACTCAGATCAAACTGCTCCTGAAGAAGTACCCTAAATACCCTAAATATTTGGACAGACAAACTTAGGCAAATACAGCAGACCTAGATTATACAGCCATTTGATCAGGGTCTACACTACTTGCTACTAATGTCAATTTAATCTAAAGTTATCAAAACAGTCATTCAGCTTGACAAACTGGTATAGATGGGAGATTTGGCGTTCAAACACATTGAAAAATTAGGTATAGCTTTTGTAGTCACTGGTTCAATCCCTGTGCAATGCATGAGGTCATACTAAAGATTTTAAAAATGGGGTCTAGTTGTGTTTAAAGAGTGATTGACGTCACAGTGGAATGACTGACCCCGCAATATCACAGTGGAGTGACTGACCCCGCAATGTTACAGTGGATAGGTATATTTATTAAATCGACCCTTGAAATTATGATACAGTAAAACCTCTCTATAACGACCACTAAATTGTGTTAATTAGTTGGTATTTAGGACAGGTGGCTGCTTAAAGAAAGGTGAAAATAAAACAGAACGCTCCTATAGGAGCGTTCTGTTTACTTTCACCTTCCTCTAAGCAGCCACCTGCATCTAACACAAACTACTTGATGTAATTTAGTGGCCATTATAGAGAGGTTTTACTGTATTAAGTTTCTATAGAGAAGGTAAAAGACAGATCACTCTAAAATGGACTGGCCCTTATAAAGCACAAGGGTTACTATCTACACTTTACAGCAAGTTCACTATAAAATACAGATTTAAATCGAGGGCTTGGTGCAAAACCATTCTAACTCCTTCACAAAGTGAAGGAGTTAGAATGGTTTTGCACCAAGCCCTCGAAATGGGATGACCCTTTACACCATGAGTAAGAAATAACACGTGTGAATATTAATTCGCAGACCTACAAGAGCATCTGATGTGGGTCTACTCCGTTTGCAAAGGTACCAAGACGTCTCTATGGAGTAAAGGATTAATCCATTCCTTCATAGAGACACCTCCGTAAGAGTAACTTTCCGAAACCATTTTGATAAATAGAGCATTTGCTTCATAGGAGCATAAAAAAATTATGCTCTTTTTATCATATTCCCTTCAAAACCATACAATTCTAAAATTTTCATTTTCTTTAGTAAATGCTCCATTTCAGTAGATTTATGCAAAGAGGTTGGATCTAAAAATAGCCCATGAGGTAATGGGTCTAAAAATAACCTATGAAGTAATGGGTTAGACTAATTAGATGACCAGACTTACATCACAGTTTGTATTTCCAAGTGTTGACCAGTATGACCCTCCAAATTTCCACAGCCGGAAAAATCTCGACTTTCTCTTGTACGTCATTTTTGAACCCTTTGATTGTACTCTTGCATATCTATCATGCATTTTACACTTACATAATATCCACACATCAGACCTTCACTTCAAGTCCCCATATCACCACTACAAAGCTTAGACCAAGGTCGCTTGGTCCATGTATGTATTTTTTCAAGACATCGCGAAGGCTTATCTCGAAGTTTTCATTCCTGTTTCACAATACTCCATTAAAACACATCCACACCTTTATAACAAGGCCGGTAATTCTCCACTTTGTCTCCGCTTGCAGGTAAACCATTATTTTAACACCCATGTAATCACTGAACTTCTGTTTCCAAAATGTTTTCTAGTGAAGTGGTGAAAATTTATTTGTAATATGAATGTATTTACGTAGAGGATACTTTATTTACTGGCCAAATTATTTCAGTTCAAACACTGGTTTACACTAACACACAGTATCTTGTCCCGACAAATTGTCATTCAGATCAAATGTCACTTTTGCTGCTGGCAAACACAATCAATTTTTTTTGCTGAGTGTTTACCCTTGAGAAATACAGAAAATTAATCTTTTTCATCCTTTACTCCATGAATATTCATGTAAGAATATTCATGTAAGGAATAATGACATCATGAATATTAATTAGCTGAATTTTTGTAATGCCTAATGAACACAGGTATTTTTGGCCACGGCAGAAACTGTAGAATCAGATCTACATTGTTTCTATCATCTTTAATAAGCAAACATAGTAGACCCTGATAAGATGGCTCCTTTAGGAGCTGTCTGATCTTGGTCTACTCTTTTTGCAAATATGTTAAAAAGTGTAAGTATGAGGTAAAGGGTTAAGCAGATGACATTTTTTGCAGACATTACTAATTACACGTACGTAGCAGGCAAACGAAGACTTTAAACCCTTTCCCAGGTGTTCTAATTGTTAATTTCATATTTCAATACCCACTGAATATTCATGGACACATTAGTTATAATGAAATATGGAAGGTGGAACATTGTAGCCATTTTAAAAAGTAAAGAAACTGATCTATTACATTCCTATAGGAGCCATCTGATCTGAGTCTACTCTGTTTGCAAATTCACGAAAGCATGTTTATATGAAGGAAAGGGTTAAATATCTTGGTGATACTACAAGGCTATGTGTTTGTTTCAACCCCTTGAAATGCTCAATATTTATAGTGGAATGGCCAATCATTGTTTAAATATAGACCCCTTTCAATATGAAAAGGTATAATCTGTGAGAGAAATTTGAATCACAGACAGCTAATTATTGCAGACTCGAATCAGAAGGCTCCTCTAGGAGCCCTCTGATCTGGGTCTACATTGTTTGAAAAAGCTAATGAATTTGTTTCCTTCCATTCAAATGATTAAAACTACATTTTTCTTCGCTGTAGATCACCACACCTGTGAAAACACAATTAACCCTTTGCTTGCTAATTTTATAATTACTGTTTACACAAATCATTGCCCATTTCTTCGAGTTTTCTTTAACCCTTCTTTAACCCTTTCCTCCATAAATACGCCTTTCTATGCCTCTATAAAAGTCACTTTTTGAAACCATTGTGATAAATAGGAATGCTCTATTTATCACAATGGTTTCGATACTACACAATTCTAAAATTGTCCTTTTCTCTAGTTAATGCTCCTTTTTGGTAGATTCATTCAAAGAGGTTGGATCTAAAAAAAGCCTATCAGGGAATGGGTTAAAATTACAAATATCTGTCAAATAATTTGAATCCTGCCTAGATGCAATCTTACTCAGATTTGGATCTAACCTGTTTGCACTGGTTTTCACAAATGTGCCACATTAGCATACATTGTTGAACACACTTCCTACTAAGATAAAAAGAAATTTAACCCTGGAAAAATGCTGAAAATGTTTATTTGTTCTCCATTAATTTCCTTGAAACAGTCCATCTTGATAATGAACATGCATAATATGTTCTCTGACAATTGCACCGTGTGAAGTAATGGCAATCTCTTCACAAAGATGCAGAATAACCTTTATTCCATGAATATTCATGCGAGAAATAATGATATCATGAATATAAATTAGATTAATTTTTATAATGGATCATGAACACAGGGCGTTTTGGCCATGGTAGATTCTGTAGAATTATATACATTTGTATCTATATTATATAATATGCAAACAGAGCAGACCCTGATCAGATGGCTCCTATAGGAGCCACCTGATCAGGGTCTACTCTTTTTGCAAAGTAATTATGGTAAATGAATGAATCAATCTCAGATGAATTTGTAAACTTTGCACACATGAAAGTAATTCCTTCTACATTCACCGAGTCACTCATACAAATGTCACAACACTGCTGATCTTTTCACACATAGAATGTTTCCTTATTCCTCAGATCTGGATCCAAACAGATTGCGAACCCTAGATGGTTTATAAGTCACAGCCGTACAATTGTACCTGAATACCCGATACTTACAACCTACCCACTGCAATACAACTTTCACTTTTACCCGTAAAAGTGTTTTCAACTAAACCCTTACAGTGCGGGACACGAGTCACTAACATACATTGCAAACAGTGTAGACCCAGATGAGAGGGCTCCTCTAGGAGCCCTCTCATCAGGGTCTGCACTGTTTGTCATGTTAATTACACTTTTCTTTAGAAAAATCCCGAAATATTCATCACAAGCTTGACCTGTCTTAATTTTGGAACAGTCCATTTGAAACCTCAGCATTGTAAGGGTTAACCCTCTCTACCCTGAATGATCAAAGTGGAGTAATCCATCTGTGTTTAACTATAGAGTCCACTCAGTATGAAAGGTTTAAACTTGCTAGAGGATTTACTGAATGACAAACAGTGCAGACCCTGATAAGAGGGCTCCTCCAGGAGCCCTCTGATCTGGGTCTACACCGTTTGCATATGACAGTGCATGCCGGTGTTCCACATTCAAAAGGTTAACCCTTTCCCTGTTCTATATTTATTCCACACTTCAATACCTACTGAATATTCGATGACAAAATAATATCAGTAATAATGAAATACTGAAGGTGGAACATTGTAGCCATTTTAGACACTAAAGAAACAGATCTTTCAAATTCCATTAGCAAACAGAGCAGACCCTGATCAGACGGCTCCTATAGGAACCATCTGATCTGGGTCTACTCTGTTTGCAAATACGTGAAAATGCGTTTACATGAGGGAAAGGGTTAAGAGGTCTAAATTCAGCATACTATCGTCAAAATTCCTTGTCTTCCTTTGATAACGGTCTAGATCAAGATGACACAAGTAACTATTATAAATTTCATCATATCCAAAACTGATTTATACTCCATTGTGTCGTTTTACAAACAATAAATACAAGAAAATCTACTTTTACAATAGAAGTTGTTATGAACACTCCGATAATAATTTCTTTCCATATTAAAGTTTAAAATCTTTAACCCACACCCAGTGTTTTCAAAAAACCATATCTACTCAAATTTGAATCTTATTACAATTATTGACAACTTCCTGATTCCATCAAGCTTTTGAGAAACTCTTGACCAAAATGTTTGGATCCTGATAAGATGCCGAGTTAGTCAGCGTCTCATCTGGCTCAAAGTTGTTTGCAAATGCGAAGTCAGGTTGAGGTTCGCAGATTAAAGGTTAATCCTATGCTTGATCCACAGTTCATTAATCACAGTACAGATTGTTATGTCTGCCCCATAAGTCCGTCACAGGTAAATACTCTCCCTAATAGTATCATAATCCCCGCGCTGACCATCGCTATCATAAAATATATTTTTCCCATAATTCATCACTCAGGTGACTTGGATGTAGCCACTATGCAATATCAATGTCACGGTAAATTAAGCAGTCAATTTATTACAGGTAATAATAAAACAACTTTCGACTCCAGCCTTTTGCTCTCTTCTAAGCTTAATTGCTTAACCCTTTCCTCCATGATTATTCATGAAAGAAATAAAAGACATCATGAATATTAATTAGATATTTTTTATAATGACAAATGGACACAGAAAGTTTTGGCCAAGATAGAAACTTACAATTGACATATTCATGGAGAAAAGGGTTAACGTCTCCATGATGGAGAAATCCAACTTGCGCCCTGTTATAACTGGGTACAAAAAAGAAATTTGAGCCCTGATATAATTGAAAAGGGATATTTTAAAAAAATTGTCCTTGGCAGACAGTGTATAATCTTATCTATAACATTATTCAAGACAAGAGGGCCATGAGGCCCTGAAGCGCTCACCTGAGATAACCCAAGGGGCACGGCCATTTTTGACCAAGAAGTCATCATTTGTACAACATTGGTAGAGAACCACAAGGTAAAGCAGTATGCCATTAATTAAAGGTCTAAGCCTAATGGTTTCAGAGAAAAATAATATTTCATATTTTTCCCATGAAAAACTGATAAGCCCCAAGGCAGGGCCAAGTTTTGCCCAGAGGCCAGGGTCGTAAGTTGAACATTCTTGGCAGAGGACCACAAGCCAAGCTACATACTTGTATAGGACCATAAGATCATGTTACATACCAAACATCAAAGGTCTAGGCCTTACAGTTTCAGAAGATTTTTAAAGATTTTCCTATGAAAAACTGATAAGCCCTTGGGTGGGCCATATTGGCCCAGGGGTCATAATTTGAACAATTTTTGTAGAGAACCATTACATCATGCTACATTCCAAATATCAAAGGTATAGGCCTAACAGTTTCAGACGAAAAGATTTTTAAAGATTTTCCTATGAAAAACTGATTAGCCCTTGGGCGGGGCCATTTTCGGTCCAGGGTCATAATTTGAACAATCTTTGTAGAGGACCATTAGACCATGCTACATGCCAAATATCAAAGGTCTAGGCCTTACAGTTTCAGAGAAGAAGATTTTTAAAGATTTTCCTATGAAAAACTGATAAGCCCTTGGGCGGGGCCATTTTTGGCCCGGGGGTCATAATTTGAACAATCTTTGTAGAGGACCATTAGATCATGCTACATACCAAATATCAAAGGTCTAGGCCTTACAGTTTCAGAGAAGAAGATTTTTAAAGATTTTCCTACGAAAAACTGATAAGCCCTCGGGCGGGGCCATTTTTGGCCCGGGGGTCATAATTTGAACAATCTTCGTAGAGGACCATAAGATCATGCTACATGCCAAATATCAAAAGTCTAGGCCATACAGTTTCAGAGAAGAAGATTTTTAAAGATTTTACTATGAAAAACTGATAAGCCCTTGGGCGGGGTCATTTTTGGCCCGGGGGTCATAATTTGAACAATCTTTGTAGAGGACCATAAGATCATGCTACATGCCAAATATCAGAAGTCTAGGCCTTACAGTTTCAGAGAAGAAGGTTTTTAAAGATTTTCCTATGAAAAACTGATAAGCCCTAGGGCGGGGCCATTTTTGGCTCGGGGGTCATAATTTGAACAATCTTTGTAGAGGACCATTAGATCATGCTACATACCAAATATCAAAGGTCTAGGCCTTACAGTTTCAGAGAAGAAGATTTTTAAAGATTTTCCAATGAAAAACTGATAAGCCCTTGGGCGGGGCCATTTTTGGCCCCGGGGTCATAATTTGAACAATCTTTGTAGAGGACCATTAGATCATGCTACATACCAAATATTAAAGGTCTAGGCCCTACAGTTTCAGAGAAGAAGATTTTTAAAGATTTTCCTATGAAAAACTGATAAGCCCTTGGGCGGGGCCATTTTTGGCCCGGGGGTCATAATTTGAACAATCTTTGTAGAGGACCATAAGATCATGCTACATGCCAAATATCAAAAGTCTAGGCCATACAGTTTCAGAGGAGAAGATTTTTAAAGATTTTCCTATGACAAACTGATAAGCCCTAGGGCGGGGCCATTTTTGGCCCGGGGGTCATAATGTGAACAATATTTCGTTCCCCCTAACCACTGATGCTTCTGACAAAATTTGGTTAAAATCGGGTCAGTAGTTTCAGAGGAGATGTCGTTTGAAAATGTGGACGGACGACGGACGCCGGACGACGGACGCCGGACACCGGACGCCGGACGCCGGACGACGGACGGATTGCGGTCACAATAACTCACCTGAGCCTTTGGCTCAGGTGAGCTAAAAACTGCAGACACAGATCGTATGGGAGTTGTCTGATCCGGGGCTACTCTGTGTGCAAATGAATATAACTAGTGTAAAGGAGTGAAAGATGAGCTGTTTGCAAAAACCAATGAAGTACAAGTGTGCATTTCAAAGCAGCATGGAGACAGGTTTTTTGTGTTCTACAAAGTACTTTGAATTAAGATACCATCATAATTTGGCTCAAAAACTTTTAATGTCAACTATTTTAATTTGTTATCAGATTCTACAAAACAAATTAGAATGCTTTTGTCAAAAGTGTTTGGTTTCCCCCAATTACCCTGAGTATTCTATCGAACAAATTTAAGCAAACAGTGCAGACTCAGATCAAATGGCTCCTGAAGGAGCCATTTAGTCAGGGTCTACACTATTTGCAATCATGTCAGTCTAATTTAAATTTAAGTTAACCCTTTAAATTGAGCAGACCCATAATGAAATATGGAAGGTGGAACATTGTAGCCATTTTAGAAAGTAAAGAAGCAAGCTACATTGCATTAGCAAACAGAGCAGACCCTGATCAGACGGCTCCTATAGGAGCCATCTGATCTGGCTCCTATAGGAGCCATCTGATCTGGGTCTACTCTGTTTGCAAATTTATATGAAGGAAAGTATTAAAGTACATAAAGCATAATTATAAGGCCTACACAAACAGTGTAGACCCAGACTAAAGTGTTCCCGAGGAGTCACCCTTGATCAGGGTCTGCAAACGTTTGTCACAAAAATTATTTTCTTCAGTGATAAATCTTGAAACATTGTTTTGTTTCATTCATATTCAGAAATGGAAAATGTTAATTTATTCAGCAGTTGAAGGGTTAAGACATAATAACTTTTTGAATATTAATTAATTGAGTTTTATGATTGCACCTGAACAAAGAACTCCTCCTGCCATAGCAGAAACTGTAGAATTAGATGTATTAATCAATATGCAAACAGAACAGATCCATGGCTGATCTGGGTCTATTCTGTTTGCAAAGACATACAAAGGTGTTTTTAGCATGTAAGGGAGATAACACTTTACTCCATAACTACACCTTTGCAAACAGAGTAGACCCAGATCAGACGGCTCCTATAGGAGCCGTCTGATCGGGGTCTGCTCTGTTTGCTTAATTATGATGTAATACAGATATACTTCTACAATTTCTGCCATTGTCAAAAATTCCTGTGTCCATGTGATATTATAACTATTTAACTAATTAATATTCATGATGCCACTATTTCTTACATGGATATTCATGGATTAAAGGGTTAAATAGGTATCTATATAAGTAAACAAATACCAGTAGATAATAGCTTTTACTGGTGCCAGCTAGTAAACAGCTCATCTATCAAGCTTTGCCTTTAATCACTGGCTGTCCCACTGGCAGGTGCCCTTTTCTTCCTTTAAGACATCTGTCAAACTAGAGGACATTCATCACTGACCCTCCCAAACCACCCACAACCTCGGGCACCGGGTTATAATTAACACTACACTGCTTACTTCAAACCCTTTCCCTAACATACATGCATGTTCAAGCCTTTGCAAACAGAGTAGACCCAGATCAGATGGCTCCTATATCAGGTGTTCATTATACAACTATAAAAATTTAGCCAATGCATTTTTATGATATCCTTACATAAATATTCATTTGACAAAGAATTAACCCTTTACTCCATAAATACGCCTTTCTACACCTTTGCAAACAGAGCAGACCCAGATCAGATGGCTCCTGTAGGAGCTATCTGATCAAGGTCTCCCCTGTTATCTTACGATATTATTTAGATAAGATTCTACTTTTATAATTAATCTTATCCAATTTATTTAAGTATTGGACAGGCAAGACTTATACGGCAAATAGTGTAAATCTAGATAAAACTGTTTTCTTCATATGATACAATGATCCAATTCAATAGAGATCAAGTATTATGTTCCAAGAAATTCAATGTTTCACCAGAATCCCAAATGTTTGACATTTTCATCATTTTCTTTTTGAAGAAAAAATTTGAAGCAGGCAACAGTTCTACTACGTGTTGAAATGGTTAACCCTTTCCCTCATATAAACGTCTTTTCACACATTTGCAAACAGAGTAGACCCAGATCAGATGGACCCTATAGGAGCTGTCTGATTAGGGTCTGCTCTGTTTGCTTGTGATATGATAATAGATCTGATTTTACAGTTTTTGTCAAAGCAGAAAATTTCCTTGAAACTTTCACAGCATAAATATTCAGATAAAATTAATATTCATGATATCATTATTTCTTACATGTTCAACAGGTAAAGGGTTTAAAAATCTTATCAAAATCTTTCACAACAATAAGCTGCATTAACACTTTTTCTGCAGGGCAAGATTTAAATTATACCAATTTGCAAAACTGTGATCCACGGTGAACTATGGCCCAATCCATAGAACATCATACCTCGCATTCTTCTCAGTACTTCGATTCTAATCTCTCGCCTTGTTAAATATTTAACATCATTAGTCTCCGGTATGCAAACTACCGCTTTTATTTGCCTAAACATCAATATTTAAACTTCAGTTTTCAGCATACTACATTTTAATGGAAATGTTTCTTGAAATCTGAATTTTAAAAGTGTATTCATCAGCCTAGCTAGGGATGAAAAGAACAACTTCTGAAATATCATTTTTTATTGAAATTGGTTTCAATTGTGGTTGAAAACAGTGTTTGAAAACCTTAACGAGGTTAAATCCATTGAACAATTATCACATTATTGTGAGGTTCGATGATAACATCTTTATGGGGTTCAAGCACATCTTATCCCCAGAGGTCACGGTATCACAAGATTTCTATCTCAAATTATTAGCCCTTTACTCAATGAACATTTATGTAAGACATAATGACATCATGAATATTCATTAGACACACTATTAAAATTTTACAACGACATGAATTAACAGAGTAGGACGTCATGTAAGAAATAATGACATCATGAATATTCATTTAACAAAGATTTAACCCTTCGCTTGCTATTCACGTCAATATACCTACCTGTAAATAGTGAAGACCCAGATGAGACAGCTCCTGCAGGAGCTGTCTCATCAGGGTCTGCACTATTTATAAGTTGATTGTGCAACCAGTGCACTCCACAGCAGTGATTGCACAGCGAAATACTTGTGCACAGTGAAGATATATGTAATTATACAACAGGGCATGGGTAAAGAAGGAGAAATGTATTTTAAAATTCAGCAAGAGAAGGGTTAAAACAGCTGAAATTTTTATCACAACATTAACATGCACAGCGTGATTTTACCCTGGCAGAAACTGTGGAATCAGATCTACGTTATTTCATATGCAAACAGAGCAGACCCTGATCAGACAGCTCATGCAGGAGCCATCTGATCTGGGTCTAGTCTGTTTGAGTAAGGGGTTAAAAGGCGTACATGTATTTATGGAGTAACCTTTATACTGCTGTGAAAATTGTTGTCTACTAATTACCCTAATTAACTAATACACCTTTCTATATGCCTTTGCAAACAGAGTAGACCCAGATCAGATGGCTCCTTTAGGAGCCATCTGATCAGGGTCTGCTCTGTTTGCTGATGGAATAATATAGATATGATTCTACAATTTCTGTCATGGACAAAACATCCTTTATTCGTGTGTCATTACAAAAATTAATCTAATTAATATTCATGATGTCTGTCATTATTTATTACATGAATATTCATGGAGTAAAGGGTTAAGTTTATGGAGGTCCAATCTCCCTTCTACTCTCTGCGACAGTTTGTAAAGATGAGTAATTCGGTTTCACACCATTCAGGACTGTTTTAACCCTTTCCATCACATAAACATATTTTCACGCATTTGCAAACAGAGTAGACCCAGATCAGATGGCTCCTATAGGAGCTATCTGATCAGGGTCTGCACGGATTGATAGTGGAATTTGAAAGATCTGTTTCTTTACTAAATCTAAAATGACTACAAATTTCCATCTTCCATAATTCATTATAACTATTTCCTCAATGAATAATATTCAGTAGGTATTGGAAATTAGAATAAATATAGAACAGGGAAACGGTTAAAAACAAGAGTTAAAACTAAGCCATTGATAGGATACAAAAACAAGTCTCTACTTACACTGTCCAGTCTGACTTTAAGGTCCATGGCTCCAGACTTGAGTTTCTGAAGCTGCTGAGCGCCCTCATCTTTCTTGTCCAGTTTGTTGTTCTCGACCAGCCCCTCTGCCAGTTTGACAGAGTCACTGACATCATCATGCCTCTCGCTGATCTCTTCCTTCAAAGTCTGTATGAAAGAGGACAATGAATTAATTAAGTCATGTGACTAATTAAGTCATGTGACTAAGTATTCGGACAGACAAACTTAGGCAAAAGGTGTAGATCCAGGAGATCAGTGAAATAAAAGATCCAGCAATCATAAATACGCCTTTCTACGCCTCTGTAATAATCACTTTTTGAAACCATTGTGATAAATATAGCATTTAGCTCCTAAGGAGCAAATGCTCTATTGATCACAATGGTTTCAGAACTACAAAATTCTTATTTTTTTCTTTCCTGTGGTTAATGCTCCTTTTCGGTAGATTTATTCAAAGAGGTTGGATCTAAAAATAGCTTATGAGAGAATGTGTTAATGTAAACCCTAGAGTCATATACAAGTGCAGTAAAACCTCTCTATAATGACCACTAAATTGTGTTAATTGGTTGGTTGGTACCTAGGGCAGGTGGCTGCTTAAAGCAAGGTGAAAGTAAAACAGAACGCTCCTATAGGAGCATTCTGTTTTACTTTCACCTTGCTTTAAGCACCCACTTGCCTTTTAACACAAAATAAATGATGTAATTTAGTGGCCGTTATAGAGAAGTTTTACTGTGGATGGTTAACCCTTTCCTTCGTATAAAAAGCCTTTTCACGTTTCAACGTTTGCAAACAGAGCAGAGGCAAACAAAATCATATTTATGGAGTAAAGGGTTTATTATCAATTCAAATGACAAGTGGCAGCAAATTGCAAAGAAAATGTCATGTAGAAAGCTCCTCAAGGAGCCCCTTTCCTTAATGAATATTCCTGTACATAACATCATGAATATTTATTAGCTGATTTTTTTAGCAATACAGGAATACATGCTTTTGTGGTATAGATAGAAGCTGTAGGGTGGGATCTGCTCTAAGTTCGTAAAGAAACAAAGAAGGCTCTGATTAGACAAATCCTACAGGAGTCGTCTGATCTGGGTTTACTTTGTTGCAAAGACGTGAAAAGGTATCTATATAAGGGAAAAAGGCTAAGTGAGTGAGCTTGGTTTTATGTCCGACCAACAGTATTTCAGTTATTTGCAGACGGCCTCCGTTATAGTGATGCCTCAAAGGAACGCCGCTGCCACGGGCACATGACAAGGGCACCCCACCCATTCAAATTATCCTGACACTGGGTCGACCAGTCCTAGAACTACCCTTTTAATGTCCAGTGTAGACAGGGGAGCTACTAGTACCAACTTTTAACAACTTTTGGTCTGTCGCGGCCGGGGATCGACCTTCCGTACCCCAGGCAGACGCTCTACCACTGAGCCACGCGGCCGGTGTAAAGGGGCTAAGTGATCTGCTGCCAAAAGGTTCTCAACTCTATCTTACTAAATATTTCAATTAGCCAGATTTAACTGTACAGTAAACACCCTCTAAACCTAATGTCCAATCTGGTATAAATACCACTCTTTGCAGCTTAACCCATTACCTCATAGGTTATTTTTAGATACAACCTCTTTGAATAAATCTACCGAAAAGGAGTATTAACTAGAGAAAAGGAATTTGTTTTAGAATTTTGTATTTTGAAATGATTGTGATAAATGGAGCATTTGGGAGCATTTGGGAGCAAATGCTCTATTTATCACAATGGTTTCATAAAGTGATTTTTACAGAGTCGTCAAAAGTCGTCAATATGAGGGAATGGGTTAATGTAGAGTGAAAGTCCTTGAGGAGCTTTCTGTATAACTTTTACCCAGCATTAAGCAGCCACTTGCCTAAAAGTATCTAAATTATTCTCTACTAGAATTCCGATTTAGAGGGGTTTAACTGTTTATCATTAAGTTATATCTACTTACATGAGTTGCTTCCCTTTGTTTCTCCAAATTCTCTCCTCTCTCACTTGGCGTTCCTTGTGTAGCTAATTGTTTTTCCACACCTTGTAACCACTCTGATTTATCCTTAATATCCAACAGACTCTCCACAACCTCTTCATCAGATGCCAGAAAGACATCCCCTGTATCCGGATTGACCTTGACCTTTGAAGTCATTGTAAGGAAACCATTTGCAAGAGCGTCTCTAAGGGACATCTTCTGACCATTAGGCGATTCGAAATTTGTTGTTCTTGGGTTGACCTTATTGCTATCAATGAGATCTCGAAGAGTTGAAGAAGTGTCGGCAAATTTTTCAGGCACAACACTGGGTTCAATAAGCCCCCGACTGATAGCCTCTGCGAGGGACATTCTCTCGCCTGTCTGGGGATGAACGAATTCTCCAGTTTTGGTATCAAGCATGTCCATGAGAGCACCAAGGCTTATAACATTCCCCGAGTCATTATCAACAAGCATTACAGCATTGAGATCAAGTATACCATTTTTGATTGCGTCATCCATTGTCATTTTCTGGCCAGAAGCTGGATCCACAACCATTCCCGTATCTAAATCAATCAGACCTTTTTCTGCTGCAGTGCTCAGTGACATATCACTCAATGCTTCCATTAAAGGCACACACAGTCGAGGATCTATCTTGCCAGCTTTAATTGCGTCGGCTATAGGCATCGTTTCTCCAGTGATCGGGTTACAATACAGCCCATTTTTCAAATCAAGAACACCAGTTTTGATTGCCTCTTCAATGGACATAGGTTCACCAGAGAAAGGTGAAGTAATGCATTTTGTTTTTGTATCAGTTACCTCCTGAAGTTTTGACAGTATAGAGGCATTTTCAACAATTTTATCTGGGTCTATATGTGGTTGTATAAACCCTCGAAGCACTGCATCCGATAGAGACATCTCCTCACCAGTCTTCGGATCAACAAATTTCCCTGTTTCTGGATTGAAAAGTCCTCTTTCAATAGCATCTGAGAGTGATATAACCTTTCCAGTGGAATTATCAAACAAGAATATCAAGTCAGGGTCCACAACTTTTTGTTTTATTGCTGCTTGCAGGGAAAGAGTATGGCCAGTATTGGGGTCAGTAACAAGACCGGTGTCAGGGTCAAATTTGCCATCATCAATCAGTTTTCCAAGTGAGTTGTCTTTATACACATCAAGCATTTGCCTTGCTGCAACAGGACTCACTGCCTTCCTAGCTATGGCCTCTTCAATGGAGACTACTTCCCCTGATGGAAGTTTCACCTCGTTTTTGGCTAAGTTTATCAATCCCTGAGAAATTGCCTCCTCCAGTGAAATTTCTCGCTTTCCAGAATTTTTCACCAGAGGTACGGACACGTCATGTTTTGATCTTAAGCTCTCTGCTAGTTTTGCATTTGGGTCTTGGGCGTACCCATCGGCTTCATCCAAACCCTCTAGAATATCACCAACACCCGGAATGAACTTTTGTTTCTTTATATGAAGTTGTTTAAAGGTTAAGATACTGTCCGGAGAAGAAGAAGAATCAACTGGCCTGGTTTTGATGAAACCCTTTTTAATGGCATCAGCTAAAGCCATCGTTTCACCAGTATGCGGGTTGCGATACACAGAATTTACTGGATCAATCACTCCATCTTGTATTGCACGTTTTAACGTCAACTCTTCCCCAGTGCTTGGGTTCACAACAGACAAAACTTCATACGAAACATCCGAAAAGTCCACACTAGTAAACATTCCATTATCATCCATGATTTCATCCAACAGAGATGGATCAGCCACCAGGTATCCATTCTGAACAGCTTCAACTATTGTCATTGTCTCCCCAGTTACTGGGTTTGTGTACTGGCCCAATCGAGGATCGATTATCCCTGAGGTAATAGCTTCTTTGACACCTATCCACTCCCCGGTCTTGGGATCTATCACTCCTTCTACAGGATACATAACTGTCTGCATTTTGTTCCTCATCGGCGTAAAACCATCTGTAGCAGCATTGCCATTTGGAAGATGTTCTTTGAAGTCTGCGAGAATTAGCCCTTTCTGAATGGCTTCAGGTATCGACATGGTTTCCCCAGTGCTTGGGTTGCGATAAATGCCATTCACCTGGTCCAGAATATTGTTGGACAAAGCTTGAAACACTGAGAGCTGCTGTTTAGTCCTGGGATCAATTACTCCTGAAAAAATAAATAACAAAAAAACAATATTTCAGAAACAGACAGACTTCATGCATTGGGTTTACAAAAATTAAACCTTAAATAAACACGGTAAAAGCCGTCTTAACCTATTCCTTCATACTGATGCGCCTTTTTAAAACTATTGTAACCAAAAGTTCTAATAAAAAGAGCATTGGCTCCATTGGAGGAAATGCTCTATTGATTACAATAGTTTTGAAACTACACAATACTAAAATTTTCTTTTTTTCTAGTAAATGCTCTTTTTGGCAGATTTATTCAAAGGGGTTGCGTCTAAAAATAGCCAATGAGAGAATGGGATAAGTGATACCCTTTTCTCAATAAATACCCCTTTCTACACCTCTGTAAAAGTCACTTTATGAAACCATTGTGATAAATAAAGCATTTGCTCCTTAGGAGCAAATGCTCTATTTATCACAATGGTTTCAAACTACAAAATTCTAAAAAAAATCCTTTTCTCTAGTTAATGCTCCTTTTTGGTAGATTTATTCAAAGGGGTTGCATCTAAAAATAGCCCATGAGGGAATGGGATAAGTGATCACTTAATCATTTACTCCATAAATAGGCCTTTGTACGCCTTTGCAAACAAAGTAGACTCTAATCAGACTGATCCTATCATCTGAGCAGGGTCTGCTCTGTTTGTAAATATACAAACAGTGTTGACAAAAATCAAACAACTTTTGTCTTATCAGGGTCTGCTTCTTTATATATTATACAGCTCTATTCTCTAACATACATATCCTTGTGTTAAATTTAAACCCTTTATCTGATTAATATTCATGTTAGAAATAAAGACATTATGAATATCTATTTGTTGAGTTTTTAAATATAATCTGCAGAATTAGATATTTAGCATTTCAAGAATAAAAGCAGATCTTGACCAGATGACTCCAGAGCTGTCTTGATCTGGATCTACTCTCTTTGCAAAGGGGCTGAAATGCATCTCTTTTTAAGTAAATGGTATACCTTCATAATGGGCAGAATTTGCATGAATATGTATGTAAGTTAAAGATCAACCCTTTACTCCATGAATATTCATGTAAGAAATAATGACATCATGTATATTAATTAATCAATTTTATTGCTATAATAGCATGGATACAGGAATTTTGGGTAATGGCAAAAACTCCTGCAGCAGCCATCTTATTTTTGTGTACTCTTGGCCTTATAAGTCCTAATCATGGAGTAAAGGGTTAATATCAGTCATTTCCAACAGGACCTTTACCTGTGATTACAAATGATTTAGTATCCTTGATAACACTGGACATGCTCCCATCCCCTCCAGCAGTGGAGGCAACTCTTCGAAGTTTCTGTCGACGCCGTGGTGGTGGAACTGGCTGTTTGCCTTGGCGACGCTCATGTATATATAGCTCTGACCGAACTCTAGTCACAGCTGTCTGCTTTGTCTGTATGTCAATTTCAACCATTGGAATGGTCCTGGAAAGGAAGACAATGGATTCTCCTGAATTACCCCTTCGCCTGATATACGAGACTTGACTTGTATTTGAAAAATAGCTTGAATCCAGATAAGATGCCAAGTAACACAGCTCAACTCAACTTAACTCAGCATCCAAGCTGTTTGACACTTGGTCAATAATAGGTCCTTCACCCTTTCCTTCATATAAACACATTTTCACACATTTGCAAACATGGTGCTTATCAATCCAATGAAATTTAATGAATATCCAATTAAAGGTTTTGGAGAAACCCTGCAGACAAAATTTCTATGTAAAAATTTCAAGTCCCATAACTCTGCAGAAAATGGGAGGCAATAACTCCAATATTATTGAAGCCAGAATATTGATACTTGTGCATAACACTTCCTTCCATCATGCTGTTTCCATACATGAAATGTCATTCCAATAGCATCGGTAGATCAGGAGTTATTGATCGGACAAAAAATGTAACAAAGGGAAATAACTCAAAAAGTATTGAAGCCAGAGTTATGGCCTTTGTACCTGGCACTTCCTGTCATCATGCTCTGTCAATAGATGAAGTTTCAATCAAATTGCATTAGCCATGTAGGAGTTATCGTCCGGACCAGAGTTGACCTTGAATTGTGACCATGACCTTGAATTGTGACCTTGACCTTTGACCCATGTGCCTCAATCCTGCTGTCAGCATATCCCCTTGTTAAGGAGAACATTTGTGTGACAGCATTTTGGAATCCTTCCAAGGGTTATACAGATGTGGAGCAGACATGAAAATTAAGACTACAACATTTGACCTTGAATTGTGACCTTGATCTTTGAAGAAAGAGCCTGAATCCTGCTGTCTGCACATTGCCTTCTTATGGAGCACATTTGTGCCATAGCATTTTGAAATCCTTCTAAGGGTTTAAGAGATATGGAGCGGACATGAAGGGTGTGGCTAGAAACATTTGACCTTGAATTGTGACCTTGACCTTTAACTCACGTTCCTGAATCGAACGCTCTGCACATCGTTTTTTTGAGTCGAACATTTGTGCTAAAGCATTTTGAAATCCTTCCATATTTGTGAGAACTATGGAGCGGACACAAGTGTGAAAGACAGACAGACAGATGGACAACTCTACCAAAAACAAATTGGGGGAATGAGTAGCATACCATAAGGTATCGTATTTATGCTATTAAAACAATATGTCTCCCCATTATAAATGGAGAAGACATAATTACACTGATGGACCATTATATGGCAAGATAAACATTGATGGATTATTGCATTTTGAATATTCATCATTCATAGACAAATATGGCTAGGTCTACACATGCTCTACACCAGACTTGTGAACTTACATTTCGAAATAGGCCTTGGATGAGTATGTAGCAATAGTGTTCTCATTGATGAGGACTCCAGCCTTCTCCCGTGTTGTGTGGACACTGTGTCGGTACGCCTTAGCAAACGTCAACATATCCTGCAATATTATAACATGATTCATAATTCTGTCAATTTTCTGTATATGATTCTTTGAATCATAACCAGTTTCATGATCAAAGTTACTTTATGGACTCAAAGTTTGTTTAAAATAGTATCCATCTAGACAAGCCACCACTTGTTGCCACAAGGTCACCTTTCAGTGCTTTTGCAAACAGAGCAGACACATAACGGAGCAGACTGTAAGTCTTGGACAAGACACATTGTTTCCTTATTTGAAAACTCATGAAACAATCTAGTTGCTCAGTTTTGAAAAGAAAACAAACCTTGTAGGCCGCCAGAGCTTTCGCATTTGCCTGCCATGTCAGTGTGGTCCCATTTTCGGCATCTTTTGGGCTCGGCTTGACCTGGCTCAGGATCTTACGGAAGCTAGTTGCCTGGGAAACTAGATCCCTATAGTCCACGTCGTCCTGCGAAGGTCCTGGACGGAGCACTTGCACTGCTTCATTCATTAGTTTCATGAGGTCCGCTTTCTGACTGGCCGAAATCCTGTACAACTGTAGACAAAAATAATGTTGCATTATCTATCTATATATTAACATGTGTTAGGAATTAGTCCAAAGAAGGGGTATCACCAATAGAATTGTAATTAATTTTTACCCCCACCCCACCAAGAGAATCAAAATTCATAATATATTCCCAACCTAGAGAATTAAAATTAATCCACCCCCACCCCTAAAAAATCATAATTTGTATAAATTGTAGTCTGACAGTCTTTCATTTTGTCCTGTTGTCATCATACATGCTTCCGTCGTTCTGTTATTGCAAGTAGTTTCTCCTTGCCGACCTCAGAGTCACTACATGTACCTGTGCTACTGCTAAGACTGTGTTTTATTAAACAAATCCTGTCAATGTCTTTTGATTGTTATTTAGGTCTGTTTTCGGTTTATTTGTTGGTGGCACGAAAACTTGTTGACAATATCAGAGATGACCTTCATCCAGGCTTTTACATGGAGAAGAAAGAGCAGTGATTGGTTGAGACTACCGGTGTTTTAGTACTTTTTACCATCAGTCTAGTCTCAATCAATCAGCTGCTCATTATCGAAGTCAGATCAGATAAACATCTAGATAATCCAGACTAAAAAAATGCCTGACCCAACCTTGATGCGAAACTGACTCGGACTTATCATTTGTTTTGTGATTTGAAGGAATATTTTTTGCAATTTATTTTGCATTGCACCCTGAGGACTCACATATCAATGTTCAATGTGTCCTGACAAAATTATTTGCGTATTTTACACGGGATGAATCACTGCGTCCATAATATTCACACAACGGAATTTTGATAGGCTGTCGTTCCGATCCCACCAGGGAGATTTTCCTGAAATAGCCCGAGTCGATTCTAATGAATAACAGCAAGATTGGGTTTAGTTAAGAAATAAGACATTTTAACAGATCAGTATCTATCTTATCTACGGCCATGTCATTTACTTTTCTTAACCCTTTCCCTGTTCTATGTTTATTATAAATTTCAAAACCTGCTGAATATTCATGGACAAAATAGTTATAATGAAATATGGAAGGAGGAACATTGTAGCCATTTTAGAAAGTAAAGACACAGATCTTTGAAATTCTATTAGCAAACAGAGTAGACCCAGATCAGATGGCTGTCTTAGGAGCCATCCGATCCGGGTCTACTCTGTTTGCAATTGCGTGAAAACACGTTTATATGAGGGAAAGGGTTAACAGAAAATTAATTTAGACTATGGGATGGTTTTAATCCAATCCCTAAATGTTAATGCACCATTAAAACTCTCAAGATTGTGTAGAAAGTGATATGTATATAACACATACTTCTTTCACAGTGGTGTCTTCTGCCGACGCTGTTAAGAACTGGGTCACTTGAGTCCGTAGACGCTTTAGGCTAGCTTCCCAGTTGACCAGGAGCTGGTCCTTGGCCCTGAAACAAAAATAGTACAATAGTTATACAAAGTCTGTATGAACCCTTTCCCTGTTGAATATTCTCTAACAACTTTAAGTATTCAATCACCTAATTTCTACTCTCCATGGGTCTGTAGAGCCCAATACGTCAAGTTGGCACCATTTCGATAACTTTAACCCTTTCCTCCATAAATATGCCTTTCTACGCCTCTGTAATAACCACTTCTTGACACCATTGTGATAAATAGAGCATTTGCTCCTATAGGAGCAAATGCTCTATTTATCACAATGGTTTCAAACTACAAAATTCTAAAATTTTACTTTCTCTGGTAAATGCTCCTTTTGGGTAGATTCATTCAAAGAGGTTGGATCTAAAAATAGCCTATGGAGGAAAGGGTTAAAGAAGGCAAACCTACAAACAAATAGTGTAGACCTTGATAAAGCTTCTCCTTCAGGAACAGTTTGATCTGGGTCTGCAGTATTTGACTAAGTTTGTCTGTCCAAACTAGAAATATCATTAGAGGTGATGGAATACCCCCTCACATGATGGAATACCCCCACACCTGATGGAAAACCCCCACAGGTGATGGAATACCCCCACACAGCAGCCTTGATTACAAATCCATATACCCATGTTTCAAGCCAAAATGACAAAAGGGAGGTAATTCTGCAATGCTTAGTGGTAAACACGTCTTGCACATATACTATTCGTGGTTATTATGTACACCAAAATATAAATTCAATAATTTTAAAACTGAAGGAGGCATTCAACACCCTAGCTACCTGTTAAAAATTACTCCAAAGAGATGCCTTTTTGCACCTTTGCAAATGGAGTAGAGAAAGATCCTGTAGGAGCCATCTCATCAAGGTATGCTCAGTTTGCTTATGAATATTATATATGGTAAAACCTCTCTATAACAGCTATTAAATTACATCAAGTATTTTGTGCTGAAGGCAGGTGGCTGCTTAAAGCAAGGTGAAAGTAAAACAGAACGCTCCTATAGGAGCGTTCTGTTTTACTTTCACCTTGCTTTAAGCAGCCACCTGCCCTAAATACCAACTAATTAACACAATTTAGTGGCCGTTATAGAGAGGATTTACTGGAATCTATTCCTAAACTTTCTGCCTTGCTAAATCTTTATCTTGTTCAAGATGTCATTATTAAACTTTAACAGATTATATTCATTCTTCCTGATGTGAATGTTCATAACGGGTAAAATAATTGGTAAATGTGACAATTAAATTCTTGGTAAATGTGACAAAGTAAAACCCCTAATGACCTACTTTTCAGCTTCATCGTAGGCCGTTTTATCAGGTGGTGGAATCACAAGTACAATACCCGGCACCTCAGTTTCCGTGCCGTCCTCACAGCGGATCTGCCAGGCATCTGCGTCAGAGTTGTCCAGCACCATAACAATGTCTCCGCTCTTCAAATTTACCTGAAATGGAAAATTTCATTGTTAATAACGAAAGAGAAAAAGAAAATGAGAGAATCAATTGTAGTTCAAAACCAGTTCAACTGTTCCAGACACTAGAAATGTGTCCATAGGACACTGACGCCCCCCACTTCAGATTTACATGGCTATCAAACATGACCAAGATATAATGGCCACAAACATGTGTGTAAAGTTTGGTGTGGATTGGACAAATACTTTCCAAAAAGAAGTTCGGACAAATTCTTCTAGATGTGCGTACAGACGGACGAACGTACATACGTATGGACAAGGGCAACCCTATATGCCACCACTATGAGGGGGCATAAAAACGTGCAGCGCTAGATTGCCAGACAAATGAGTGGAGTAAATTTTTATCATTTCCCTCCTTTAGAGAGAGGGGCACAAAAAAGCAACATTGAATAGATCAAGACCTACACATACATGAAGATTCAAGACAAGACTAACATGCAGTACATTAGGAAAGTATGGTAAGAAACCTGTCTTTAGGGAACTTATACTGACTTTACAGTACACTAGTGGTCACAGGAATCTTAAAAAGCAGTTGGCTGCTTAATACATGGCAGAAGTATTACTTTTAACTTGCATTAAGCTAACATCTGCCTTACAGACCCTTTTTGATGGTCCTTTATCCCATTCCCTCATAGGCTATTTTCAGATCCAACCACTTTGAATAAATCTACCGAAAAGGAGCTTTAACTAGAGTCTAGAGAAAAGGAATTTTTTTTCGAATTTCGTAATTTGAAATCATTGTGATAAATACAGCATTTGCTCCTATAGGAGCAAATGCTCTATTTATCACAATGGTTTCAATAGGTTATTTTCACAGAGGCGTAGAAAGGGGGTATTTATGGAGGAAAGGGTTAAATCAGGTTCTACTGTATGTGATACCATTATCAGCATAAAGGCAGGTAACTCACTTCTTTGTGCTGGTAGTCAACAAGTGCTCTCCCTTTGATTCCATACTCTTGGACATCACTGCGGAGGTGAATAGGATAAATTTCCAGACTGCGCTCAAACAGTCGCTCAGCCCTTGTCTGGTGGTCAAGAAGACGATTTGTGACTTCCTATAAAACAAAAGGTATCCAATTCCATTAAACCATTACCTCATGAATATTCATTGTGTAAGAAATAATGACATCATGCATAAAAATAAAATGCGGTAAAAACTCGATACTACAAACTTTTAGCAATGAAGAATTTATTCCTTTTTAGGCAGGTGACTGCTTAATGCAGGGTGAAAGTCATGCAGAAAGCTCCTAGAGGAGCTTTCTGCATGACTTTCACCCTGCATTAAGCTGCCTCCTGGGTTAAAGATCAATAAAGGTACGGAGTGTTCGGAACTTCGTAGTATCGAGTTTTTACTTACATGAATTTTTGAAATGGCAATAACTCACAGCAATTTGCAACCTGATTTGCATTAATTTTGCAAAAAGTTTGGATCCAATAGAGATCCAAGCTGTTTGACACTCAGTGAATAGTTTCTCAAAAGCTTGACTGAATCTAAAGTAGCCAAAACTGAACAATTAACCCTTCTCTTGCTGAATTTTAAGATACATTTCTCCTTCTTTACCCATGCCCTGTTGTATAATTACATGTATCTTCACTGTGTCAAGTATTTCGCTGTGCATTCACTGCTGTGGTGTGCACTGGTTGTACAATCAACTTGTAAATAGTGCAGACTCTGATGAGACAGCTCCTGCAGGAGCTGTCTCATCTGGGTCTTCACTATTTACAGGTAGGTATATTGACGTGAAAAGCAAGCAACGGGTTAAGATACAAATTTGAATACATAGTACATTTTATTTTTTCTATTAAGCAGTGTAAGGGTAAAATATTTGCTAAATTCAACATTGTATGGTATGATAAAAAGAAATAACCCTTTCCCTGTTCTATGTTTATTCCAAATTTTAACACCTACTGGATACTCATTGAAAAAGTAGCTACAAAGAAATATGGAAGGTAGACCATTGTAGCCATTTTACAAAGTAAAGAACAGATCTTTCAAATTCCATTAGCAAATAGAGCAGACACTGATCAGATGGCTCCTATATTTTGATCTGAGTATACTTTGTTTGCAAATGGGTGAAAACACATTTATATGAAAGAAATGAGAAACTGGGTGTTATGACTCCTACTACTATACCATTATCACATAGAGGTGCATATTCAAATACCAAAATCATCATTTTTCCAACCGATCCTACGTTGTAACCACTCTCAAAGAGACAATGCTAAAGAGTGGTCACAACATAAGGTTTGGTGCAAATATACAGGAACTATTCTGGGCTTATGTATCAACAATAACCCTGTTTTTACTCTCATACATATGCTTATTGTGGTGGGCTCAAGTGCTCCTTTCTATCCCAAATGTTCTCAGTGGTCATCAAAAAAAAATTCCAATTCCATTAAACCATCACCTCATGAATATTCATTGTGTAAGAAATATGCATAAAAATAAAATACGGTAAAAGCTCGATACTATGAAATTTCCTATTCTGTTTTCACCCTGATATGAATCAACAATAAACTTTTCAGTTCCAATTCTGTTCTTACCCTGATATGTTTGATTATTGTGCTCGGCTCCAATGTCTCCACTCTGTCCCTCATGTTCTCAGAGTCCAGCCAGGAAATGAACATCTGCATATCTTCACCAATATACTGGGCATCATGGAAGAACTGTGGAACACAAAATGTGACACATAAATTAATGACAAAGATGGTTTGAAACACACATATCAGTTATATTGGTCTCAGACCACCAGAGTTATGGTCCTTTGCCAAACAATTAACCTTTTTGTCTGTCTGGAATCAAATCTCTGAAACAGTTTGGAGTTTTTCTTTGAAAATTAGTGTAAATATTTAGTACTATTACGAAATATGACCCTGAAATTATCACTCACATTTACCTTGGAATATCAGAGATATGACTCTTTGTTTGCAAAAACTTAAATCTTTTTGTTCCTCTGGTCAATCACTCAAATATCGAGGCCAGCACTAATCTGGCGGGGAGTCGACAAAGGGTTAAAGCATGTAATTCTGTTCCTTAACCCTTTCCCTCATATAAACGTGTTTTCACGCATCTGCAAACAGAGAAGACCCAGATCAGACGGCTCCTATAGGAGCCGTCTGATCAGGGTCTGCTCTGTTTGCTAACGGAATTTGATAGATCTGTTTCTTTGCTTCCTAAAATGTCTACAATGTTCCACCTTTCATATATCTTTATAATTATTTTGTTAATGAATATTCAGTAGGTATTGAAATTTGAAATAAACACAGAACAGGGAAAGGGTTAACCCTTTCCAGGTTCTATATTGAGTCCAAATTTACTACCACTAAGGCTACGGAATATTCATGGACGAAATAGTTATAATGAAATATGGAAGGTTGATTATTGCAGCGATTTCAGAAACTAAAGAAACAGATCTATCAAATTTTGTTAGCAGACAGAGCAGACCCTGATTAATCAGCTCCTATACAAGCAGAGCTCAAGCAAGAGGACAATTTGGGAGAAAGTCTCCCTAACGCTCCTGATTTCTCCCTGTTTTGAGCTGAGAGAGAAGTTTTAATATATAGAACATATAGGGAGATACAAAATCAGGACCAAAACTTCTCCCTGAATACCATTAAACTTCTCCTTGAAGGAGATCTCCAGCTTGAGCCCTAAAGAGCTGTCTGATCTGGGTCTACTCTGTTTGCAAATGCGTGAATATGCATTAATATGAAGGAAATGTAAAAAAAAAGGACATACCTGGTGATATTCAGCTGCATTTGTCAGATGAGTCTGCATACACTGGCTCATGGTACCCAACCAGTCCCACGTCTTCCGCAGGGAGTACACACAGTCCTGAAGTGACAAAACAAAAACAGCTGTTCTATAAGACGTCTTAAACCAGAAGCATATAATAAAATGTGTAAATTACTGTATTATGTCCTGAATAAATGCTCCCCAGAGATGTTAACATTTTTCAAAGGAGTTGATTGTATTTTGTACACAGGTGTACAGGTGGTTGCTTAACCCTTATTTACTCTATGCATATACATGTACGAAATGAACACATTATGGATTACCTTTTAACATGGCATAAATATTAACACAATTTTTTTTTGCAAAAGAATCGGATGTACGTGTATATTATTCTATAATCAAACAGAGCAGATCCTGATCAGACAATTCCTATAGGAGTTGTATGATCTGGGTCTTCTCTATTTGCAAAGGCATAGCAAAAGCATATTTGTGGAAAAAAGGGTCAATGCAGAATGAAAGCAATGCAGAAAGCCCCTAGGCTCCTTCAGGAGCAGCTTATTCTGGGTCTACACTATTTGCTACTATGCCAGTCAAGGGAAATTAAGGTAAATTAGTCATTAACGAGCTTTAAGCGCACAAAGGTGACAATATTGGCAGGTAGGTGCTGTTTGATTTAAACTTACTGGTAGTTATATTAAGTATTTGGACAGACAAACATGCCAAGAGTGCAGACCCAGATCAAACTGCTCCCAAAAGGGAGCAGTTTGATCTGTGTCTGCACTATTTGCTACTTTGTCAGTCTAATCTAAAGATCAAAATGATACCAACTCAAGTGAACCTTTTACTCCATGAATATTCAATCAACCCTTTCCCTCATATAAACGTGTTTTCACGCATTTGCAAACAGAGTAGACCCAGATCAGATGGCTCCTAGAGGAGCCGTCTTATCAGGGTCTACTCTGTTTGCTAATAGAATTTGATAGATCTGTTTCTTTACTTTCTAAAATGTCTACAATGTTCCACCTTGCATATTTCTTTATAACTGTTGTTAATAAATATTAAGTAGGTACTGAAAAATGGCCTAAATATAGAACAGGGAAAGGGTTAAGAAATAAAGACCTAATGAATATTAATTAGATTAATTCTTATAACAGTATGTGGCCATGGCAGAACTTTAAAATCATATCTTTATTATATCACGCAAACAGAGCAGACCATGATCAGACAGCTCCTCGAGAAGACCGTCGTGACAGACATAGATAAAATTTTATTTTCCGCCGGATACATCAAACAATACAACATAAGCCCTGTAGAGCTTTTATTCTGATAAAAGGATCTGGGTCTACTCTGTTTGCAAAGGCATAAAATTGTGCTATTAATGTATTAATTAACCAATTCCCCGCACACTGACGCCTTTTGACGCTTCTGTAAAAAGTCACTTTATGAAACCATTGTGATAAATAGAGCATTTGCTCCACAGGAGCAAATGCTCTATTTATCACAATGGTTTCAAAACTACACAATTCTGAAATTTTCCTTTTCTATAGTTAATGCTCCTTTTTGGTAGATTTAATCAAAGAGATTACGTCTAAAAATAGCCTAAGTGGGAATGGGTTAAGGGGTTATTCAGCTTCACCAACCCATGGAGAGGGGAGAAAGGGCATCCAAATACTAGTGTAATTAAGTGTATATACATTTATCATTTCAGACACATTCTTATGGTACAAATTCAATTTAAACTGCCATGGCCTGTATTCACGCATAAATTAACATTATAATGAAGCAAAATTAGACACTATAAATGAAAAGCAAATTTGTGTACATAGCTTGCTTAACATAAGCATCAAATTTTACTGTTAGACGGTCAAGGTCAAATGTCTCAACAACCATATACTCTTAAACATGACTCACAACTTGAGTCGAATAAAAACGTTAAACCTGGTTGGTATAATTAACCCTTTCCCTCATATAAACGTGTTTTCACGCATTTGCAAACAGAGTAGACCCAGGTCAGACGGCTCCTTGAGGAGCCGCCTGATCAGGGTCTGCTCTGTTTGCTAATAGACTTTGAAAGATCTGTTTCTTTGCTTTCTAAAATATCTGCAATGGTTCACTTTTCATATTTATTTATAACTACATGTATTTTGTTAATGAATATTCAGTAGGTATTGAAATTAGGGCTAAATATAGAACAGGGAAAGGGTTAAAATATTTCCAGGCAGATGGCACTGATCAGAGAGCTCCCTTAGGTCAGGGTCTGTTCTATTTGTTGATGAAATAATATAGAATGAATTCGTAACTTCTCAGTTAATGCTTAATGCAGGTCATAAGTAATGTAGAAAGCTCCCATAGGAGCTTTCTGCATTACTTTTGCTCTGCATTAAACAACCACCAGTCCTGCTTTTTAATAATCCTATGTTCAATCAATTTATGAATGCTTAAGACAGGTTCTATTAAGGTTATCCGACATTTTATTTTATAATGGCCAGTTTGTCATCCAGAGTTACCTACCCTGTGCATCCTGGCCGATTGTTCCATGTGCTCCTGTCTGTACATGCTGTCAAACACACCGCGCCTCTCGGCCATGTAGACAGCACGCTCCTCAAACTCCGACTGTACATTCTGCGAGAAAAAATTGATGGAAAGATGCATTGACCAAGCATAACTGAAACCAGCACACAGAGCAACAAATATTTAAATACTAAAATCATTACTTCTCCACCAAACCCTATGTTGCAACCACTCTTTAGAATCGTCTCATCGAGACGATTCTAAAGAGGGGTCACAACATAGGGTTTGGTGAAGAAATAAAGAAGTTATTCTTGAAAATGTTTTTAATTATGCTTCCTATCTGAACCTCTGAAGAGTTATCACTACATGCTAAGTAATTTTGTTGTGTGTTCAATTTTTGTCTGCAACATTTTCAAAACTATTATTTTTTCTGCGACTTCTTTT
Organism: Azorinus chamasolen; assembly: GCA_963576725.1. Taxonomy (NCBI): domain Eukaryota; kingdom Metazoa; phylum Mollusca; class Bivalvia; order Cardiida; family Solecurtidae; genus Azorinus; species Azorinus chamasolen. The sequence continues at coordinate 62,646,400 of OY755253.1, read as the reverse complement.
GCAGAAGTTGAGCCTGAATGACAAACTGTTCGGATCTCAAATCAGGTACAGTGTTTTGAGGGGTCTGATCTGAATGCAGACTGTTTGCATTAGCCATTATAAGTCACTCATGCTAGCATACAATTAGAGTTAAATATGAATAAGTCTTATGGGAAATGAATTAAATTTCAACAAATGATATATCTCCTTTTGAAAACAGTTAGAAAGGCAATGACCTGAAACATATCATGAATGCATGTACGCATAAATAATATTAAACCCTTTCCCTCATAGAAATGCCTTTTCACACTTTCGCAAACATCAGACAGACCCTGATCAGAAAGCTCCTACAGGAGCCATCTGATCAGTGTCTGCGCCATTTGCATACGTCATGACATAGATCTGATTCTATAGTTTTTGTCATAGCAAAAATTCGCTTAAAAGATTGACATTTAGCTTAAAAATTATGTTCATGATGCCATCATATCTTACATGAATATGAAACAGTGAAAGGGTTAACCTACAAAAGGTGACTGTTCAGTCATCCATATTCCATGATGGTGTATGGTTAAACAAGCATAAAATCATTCAAATATGACAAATAAAATCCTTACAGTATATCCTGGTTAACCCTTTATCTCATGAATATTAATGTCAGACATGATCATATCATGAATATTTATTAGTGGAATATGAACCCAGGATTGTTTGGATTTAGCAGATACTGTAGAAATAGAGTAGACCCTGATCAGACGGCTCCTACAGGAGTTTTAAGATTTGGACTAATCTATTTGCAATGGCATGAAAAAGGTTTCTCTATCAAGGAAAGGTTTAATAACTCTTATTCAATACGAGCCAGATTTAAGAACTCAGTAAACATGATCATTCAATTCATGAGGAAAAATTTGAAAAAAAAAAGAAAAACAAGATGTGTTTGTGAAACACTATGCCCCGACCTTTGACCCTGAAGGATGACCTTGACCTTTGAACCATGGACCAGAGAGTTGAACGTGACACATCGTCTTTTGTGTGGTGAACATTTGTGCCAAGTTATTTTGAAATCCATTCACAGATAAAAAAGTTATAGAAGGGACACGAAATTTGGACCGACGGACAGACAGACAGACAGACTCCTATAATTATACCCCCTCTCAAACTTCATTTGCGGGGATATAATAATTCCGGAATTCACAATTCACATTTTAAGAGTCAATACACTAATATAACATGTATTTATTTAACCCTTCGCTTGCTATTCACGTCAATATACCTACCTGTAAATAGTGAAGACCCAGGGGAGACAGCTCCTGCAGGAGCTGTCTCATCAGGGTCTGCACTATTTACACATTGATTGTGCAACCAATGCATTGTTACTCCACAGCAGTGATTGCATGAAGCGAAATACTTGTACACAGTGAAGATATATGTGATTATACAACAGGGAGTGGGTAAAGTTGGAGAAATGCATTTTAGAATTCAGCAAGAGAAGGGTTAAATGAACTTCTTGAATTCCAAGTATTCAACATCTGTTTCAGGTCATAGAATTTAATACTGTTTACATAACCCTTTCCCTGTCCCATATTTACTGCAAATTGAATACCTACTTGAATATTCATGGACAAAATACTTGCAATAAAATATGAAAAGTGGAACAATATAGCCATTTTATAAACTAAAGAAACAGATCTATCAAATTCCAATAGCAAACAGTGCAGACCCCGATGAGACAGCTGATCTGGGTCTTGTCTGTTTGCAAATTCGTGAAAATGTATTAATGCGAATGAAATGGTTAGCCCATGTAAGAATTCCATTAGTTAACGGAGCGGACACTGATCAGACAGCTCCTACAGCAGCCTTCTGGTCTGGGTCTACTCTGCTTGCAAATGTTTGAAAATGTGCTTATATGAAGGAAAGAGATAACCCTATAATACCCATCCCCTCTTATTGACGGCTGTTGACGACTCTGTATACTAGTAAGTCACTGTGTGAAACCATTGTTTTCAAGAAGTGGTTATTACAGGGGCGTAGAAAGGCGTATTTATGGAGGAAAGGGTAAAACTACATTTCAAAAACGTCAACACTTTCCTCATATAAACACATTTTCAAAAATTTGCAAACAGAGTATAGATCCAGATCTTATCAGTCTGCTCTGTTTGCTTAAGACATGATACAGTTTTTGTCAAAGCAAACCATTCGCTTAAACAGTTTACGTTATAAAAATTCAGCTAATTAATATTCATGATGTCATTATTTCTTACAGGAATATTGAATATTGAAAGGGTTAGAGTGTCAGATGTAACATGACGTCATACAAACACTTTTTTCTAAGGTAAATCTCAACACCTCCTAGGTACATCAGAGAGAAAAGCAGATTAGGCCTGACGGCTACAAGTAACACAGTCCAACACCTTTCATACTAAGTGTGACCTGACTCTGGTATTTACAAATAGCTTGAACCTACACGAGACGCTCATCAGGGTCCTAGCTGTTTGCCACCACATCAATTGCTTCTCAAAAGCTTTAACCCATTACCTCATAGGCTACTTTTAGATCCTACCTCTTTGAATAAATCTACCGAAATGGAGCACTAACTAGAGAAAAGGAATTATTTTAGAATTTTTGTAGTTTTGAAACCATTGTGATAAATAGAGCATTTGCTCCTATAGGAGCAAATGCTCTATTTATCACAATGGTTTCAAATAATGACTATTACAGAGGCATAGAAAGGTGGATTATGGAGGAAAGGGTTAACCCTTTTTCACCATTGAATATTCATGCAAGAAATAATGACATAATGAATATTTATTAGCTGAACTTTTATAATGGCATTAAAATTTTTGTAGATAGGTTTGTTTTGGTATTGATAGAAACGGCAGAATCGGGCCTATTATAATTTCATAAGCAAACAGAGCAGACCCTGATCATATGGCTACTATAGGAGCCATCGGATTTGGATCTACTCTGTTTGCAAATGTGTAAAAACACATTTATACAAGGGAAAGAGTTAAAAGATTTGAAGAACATTCAACTCTGCAAACTGATCAAAGCAGAACATCTGTATTATTCTTCAAAGTTCAAAGACAGTGCACAAAACCCTCGAGTTCTCTTTTTGTCCACTGTACCCGAACCGGGATAATTCCTACCTGAAAAATGGACTCCACCTCACTGACATAATATGTGGCTTCTAAACACCTTTTCTTCTGGTGAGCTTGATCCTGAAATGTGAATGAAAAACATTGAAAATAGTGTAACTTTTACCTTATTAATTCATAGCAAACGGTAAAGGTGCATAATTATTCAAATACTAAAATCGTCACCTTTCAACCAGACTCTACGTTGTGGCGACTCTTTAGAATCGTCTAGGAAAGAATATTCTAAACAGTGTTCACAATGTAGGGTCTGGTGGAGAAATAAAGAAGCTGCTCTTGAAAATGCTTTATTTCATGCATCTTTAATCTAGCTAGGCTCCTATAAATATATGAACACACGTCATCAAGCTGATTTACTCATTCTTTAAAAAATCATGATACCTTGATCATCTTGATTAACCCTTCGCTTGCTGAATTTTAAAATACGTGTCTCCTTCTTTACCCATGCCCTGTTGTATAATTACATATATCTTCACTGTGTACAAGTATTTCGCTGTGAAATCACTGCTGTGGAGTGCACTGGTTGCACAATCAATTTGTAAATAGTGCAGACCCTGATGAGACAGCTCCTGCAGGAGCTGTCTCATCTGGGTCTTCACTATTTACAGGTAGGTATATTGACGCGAATAGCAAGCGAAGGGTTAAAACTCTTATCCCGGGGTGCAGATAAGATGAATAAATTGAAACATTTTCAAGAATAACTCCTTTATTTTGACACCAAACCCTATACTGGGACCACTTTTTAAAATTGTCTCGAAGAGAGGGTTCTAAAGAGTGGTCACAACATAGGTTTAGTAGAGAAATGACAATTTTAGTACAGTAAAACCCCGCTAATGCGACCACCCAAAAGAGGTATAATTCTGGGTGCTAGATGCAGGTGGTAGCTTAATGCAGGACAAAAGTAATGCAGAAAGCTCCTGCATTAAGCACTACCTGCTTATACAGACACCCATGTTTATTCATTAAGTGGTCGCATTAGAGGGGTTCTACTGTATTTGAATACCTACCTTTATCTGTTGCTCTGCAGTTATCTTGTTTCACCATTCAAAAGGAGAAACATTAACATTTCAAACATTCAGTTTGTAAGAAATGTAAATGAATGGCTTCAAAATGACATATTAACTTTAGGCAATTCATCATATAAATTAGTTCATTCATTAAGCCTGAGCAACAGATAAAAGTGTGTACTCGTCATTTCTCCACCAAACCCTATGTTGTGACCACTCAAATACTAAAATTGTCACCAAACCCTATATTTTACCAGCAACCTCGTTATACCAGCAAAATGTCTGGAAACAAACACCTCCGTTGTTATGTGGGTTCACTGTACTACAGGTACAGTACAGACTCTGATCAGAGGGATCCTCTAATGACAGTGCACGTGTCTCTCGGGTTAAAAGAGTTAATTCTAACATGTATGAATATTAATGGAGTAAGGGTAAATAGGTTAATTTATATCCAGATGAGACACAGAGCAACTCCTCATAGTCTTAACCCATTCCCGCATAGGCTATTTTGAACCTCTTTTGAACCCAACCTCTTTGAATTAAATCTACCAAAAAGGAGAATTTACTACTAGAGAAAGGAAATTTTTCAGTATTGTGTAGTTTTGAAACCACTGTGATAAATAGAGCATTTTGCTCCTCTATTTATGACAATGGTTTCACAAGGGACTATTACAGAAGCCTCAAAACTTTCAAAAGGCATCAATATGCGGGAGCGGGTTAACATGATACACAATTTTTTTTAAAAAAGACAGGAAAGGAAGAAATATGATCGACAATTAATGCATAAAAAATTAGGCAGATGCCTTTTTTTTAAAATAAATATGAATCATGAATTATACAGATACGAGTCTTCAATAAAATCTGACGACAAAATGATATTGTTTCCTCGTAATTTCACTCATATCAGTTATAACTGTGACTGGGGATTATGAAAAAGCTTTCCCCGTTGAGATAATCACATCGGTAAATCCCAACAACAAAGGCATTTGAAGCCTCTAACGTGCCGTGCCCCAGGATAGAATGTGAAATGAAATCCTACTATAGTTACAAGAAGTTTATTATTTTCAATCTTTTTTATTTCCTTAAAAAACAAACATACGTACAGTAAAACCCGCTATATAATGGGACCACCTAAAAGAGGTATAATTCTGGGTGCTAGATGCAGGTGGTAGCTTAATGCAGGACAAAAGTAATGCTCCTATAAGGAGTTTTGACTGCATTACTTTTGTCCCGCATTAAGCAACCACCTGCTTATAAAGACACATGTTTATTCATTAAGTGGTCACATTAGAGGGGTTCTACTGTAATTATATATTCTTTCAGGAGATGTTTGATCTAGGTCTGCACTTTTTGTCTTAGTCTATCCAGAGCTACACTGATAAAGATGTGAACCCAAATACTAAAATCATCATTTCTGCACCAAACCCTACGTTGTGACCACTCTTTAGAATTGACTTTTTGAGATAATTCTAGAAAGTGGTCACAACATAAGGTTTGGTGCAGAAATAAAGGAGTTATTCTTGAAAATGTTATTTATGCATATTTTCTGGACTTCTAGGTCTGCACTATTTGTTTCTAAGTCTTTCTGTCCAAATACTGCCAGACAAGCATGCATTATCATTTGCGAACTTAGACTCCTAGAGGAAACCTCTAATCAGGGTCTGCACTAGTATGGTTCGTCATTCAAAATCCTGTACCAAGTTTAACCCTTTCGACCATTCTACGCCCCTGTAATAGTCACTTCTTGAAACCATTGTGATAAATAGAGCATTTGCTCCATAGGAGCATTGGCAAACAGAGTAGACCCAGATCAGACAGCTCCTAGGAGCTGTCTGATCCGGGTCTGCTCTGTTTGCTTCTGACATGACATAGATTCGATTCTATAGTCAAAGCAAAATGTTTCCTATAAAATTTTACATTATAAGCATTCAGCTAATAAATATTCATAATGTCATTATTTCTGACATATATACCGTAAATATTCAACAGGTAAAGGGTTACGGGTACTCTAGTCTTTCAAAACTGTTGAACAAGATAGCATCTCTTAAACCACCATTTGTACTTTACTGTTAATCACACTGGTGGCATTTCGTCCATTAGTATGCTGAATAAGTACATTGTATGAAACAATATATCTACATACATTAAAGTCTCAATAACACGATAACTCAAAATAAGTATACAATAAAACCCCTCTTAACTGGACGTTAGTATCAAATTAGTATCAAATTAGTATCAAAATGGGTCTTTATGACAGGTGGCCTGACTTAACCCTTTCCTCCATAGGCTATTTTTAGACCCAACCTCTTTGAATGAATCTACCCAAAAGGAGCATTTACTAGAGAAAAGTAAAATTTTAAGAATTTTGTAGTTTGAAACCATTTTGATAAATAGAGCATTTGCTCCTGTAGGAGCAAATGCTCTATTCATCACAATGGTTTCAAGAAGTGGTTATTACAGAGGCATTACTAAGAAAGGCATATTTATGGAGGAAAGGGTTAACTAATGCAGATTGAAAGTCATGCAGAAAGCTCCAAAAGGAGCTTTCTGCATGACGTTCAAGCTGCATTAACCCGTTACTCCATAAATACACCTTTCTACGCTTTTGCAAACAGAGTAGACCAAGATAAGATAGCTCCTATAGGAGCCGTCTCATCAGGGTCTGCTCTGTTTGCTTATGGAAATAATATAGATCTGGTTCTATAGTTTCTACTTTGGCAAACATTGCAATTGTGTTAATATGCCATTTTTAAAAAAAAAATCTAATTAAATATTCATGATGTAATAATTTCTTACATGAATATTCATCGTGTAAAGGATTAAGAATCCACTTGCGGTTTGATCTTGGTCTGCATTATTCACCTATGATTATCTGTCAGATTTATTTGGTTATTTACGGTAGTGACAAATGTCAAAATGAATGTGCCAAAGGGTATGTTCATACAAATTACAACAAAAACATTTGGATACGTTTCAAAGATGGCACATGGCGTACGCAACCGGGATCTAGTTTCAAATGCCGAAATTCTATACACAGTCTATATCCCTATTGTTAAATATCTCTTAATCATTCGTTTGTACAAAATGAAAATGGTGGGGACCATCTCAAAATAGCTGGTGAAGTGATATAACAATATGATAATTCACAAATTCTGTATCAATTCTATATATAAGACAAATGTTACCGTAACTTGATAATATAGGGTGGATTTGCAGGAAGATTTGTGGAGTACAGATGGTAATCTTGGTATAACAGATATTGTTTGTGGTTTGTTATCAACATGCGAACTAAAGGTTTGCCTTTATGTTACTGTGTAGCTGATGACATCACTATGAATAGCTTACTGTATTGTTCTGTTATAATAAACACCCCTGTATGAATAAAGACATCTCCCCTCTACATACATAATCCCCCTCTCCAACTAATGAAGACACCTATTGAAATCAACTGAAAGAACTTTAACCCTTTCCCTGTTCTATATATTATTTTATTTCAAATTTCAATACGTTTTAAACATCCATGGGCAAATACATAAGATCATGAAATGTGGAAAGTCACCCAGGAACATTGTAGCCATTTTAAATACTTAAGAAACAGATCTGTCACATTCCATCAGCAAACAGAACAGACCCTGATCAGACTGCTCCTACATTTGTTAACAAATTCATTAAAAGGTGTTTATATGATGGAAACAGTTAATGAGACGAGCTTTGCAGCTATATGTGAAGTCATATATACCATATTATAATACTAGCACTTTTTAACCCTTTACTCCATGAATATTCATGTAAGAAATAATAATAATAATAATAATAATAATTTTATTTGGCTAGTATACATAACATGGCAATTTAAAACAAAATGATGCATAAAAATCCAATACAATAATAACTATGAAATTCATCAGTCTAAAAAATAATATTATTACATAAATAAAATTTAAATATACATGTATATTAACTCGATGTAAGATAGCCATGCAATGCACACCAATACCAGGGATAACACAAACAAGAGGGTCGTCACGGGTGACAAATGCCCCCAAAGTGTATGACACCGAAATGCATTTTGGTGGAAAAACAATACAATGTAATGCAGGTGTAACATGAAATTTTGATGCTGTTAAAAATGACACAGGAGTCAGTTCTTAACATTAGAAACAGAACCTTTGACGATTATGATAGCTAAGAAAAGAGCCAAGCGTCAAAACTTAGTTAAAAAGGACCCTAAGTCATTCTCAACGTTAAAAAGGACCCTGGGTTGATTGTCAACGTTTAAGGTATAGGAGATATGCTCTGGACAAGCTTTTTGTATCTGGTAAGATATAGGAGATATGCTCCGGACTGTAAAATTGAGGTCAAAGGTCAAGGTCAAGGTCAGTGATCTGAAAATGGTACATGACTCTCCCCCATCCCAAGATGAACTCACAAACCAAATTTGGATTCCGTAGCTGGTAAGGTATAGGAGAAATGCTCCAGACAAGCTTTGTGTAAAATGTAGGTCAAAGGTCAAGGTCACAGTGACCTGAAAATGGTACGCGACACTCCGCCATCCCAAGATAAACTCACACATTAAATTTGGAATCCATAGCTGGTAAGGTATAAGAGATATTCTCTGGACAACCTTTTTTGTAAAATCGAGGTCGAAGGTCAAGGTCAAGGTCACAGTGACCTGAAAATGGTACGCGACACTCCGCCATCTGAAGGTGATCTCACAAACCAAATTTGGAATCCGTATCTGGTAAGGTATAGGAGATATGCTCTGGACAAACTTTTTGTAAAATCGGTCAAGGTCAAGGTTAAGGTCATAGTGACCTGGAAATGGTACATGACATTCCGCCATCCCAAGATGAACTCACACACCAAATTTGGAATCTGTAGCTGGTAAGGTAAAGGAGATATGCTCCGGACAAGCTTTTTGTAAAATCGGTCAAAGGTCATGGTCAAGGTCACAGTGATCTGAAAATGGTATGCGACACTCCTCCATCCAAAGATGAACTCACACACCAAATTTGGAATCCTTAGCTGGTAAGGAATAGGAGATATACTCCGGACAAGCTTTTTGTAGCTGGTAAGGTATAAGCGGTTTTTAAAATCGAGGTCAAAGGTCAAGGTCAAGGTCACAGTGACCTGGAAATGGTACGCGACACTCCGCCATCCCAAGATGAACTCACACACCAAATTTGGAATCTGTAGCTGGTAAGGTAAAGGAGATATGCTCCGGACAAGCTTTTTGTAAAATCGGTCAAAGGTCATGGTCAAGGTCACAGTGATCTGAAAATGGTACGCGACACTCCTCCATCCCAAGATGAACTAACACACCAAATTTGGAATCCTTAGCTGGTAAGGTATAGGAGATATACTCCGGACAAGCTTTTTGTAGCTGGTAAGGCATAAGCTTTTTTTAAAATCGAGGTCAAAGGTCAAGGTCAAGGTCACAGTGACCTGGAAATGGAACGCGACACTCCGCCATCCTAAGATGAACTCACACACCAAATTTGGAATCTGTAGCTGGTAAGGTAAAGGAGATATGCTCCGGACAAGCTTTTTGTAAAATCAAGGTCAAAGGTCAAGGTCACAGTGACATGAAAATGATACGCGACACTCCCCCATCCCAATATGAACTCACACACCAAATTTGGTATCTGTAGCTGATGTGACAAAGGAAATATACTCCGGACAAAAGGTACACCCACCCACACACCCACCCACCCACCCACACACCCACCCACCCACACACCCACCCACCCACACACCCACACACACACACACCCACACACGCACGGTGCGATCACTATATGCCGCCAAAGCCTAGCTTTGGGGGCATAAAAAGATGAAAGGATTCCTCTTATTTCCATTGTGGTCCCTAAATAATGACATCATGAATATTAATTACCGGTAGATTAATTGTTACAATAGCTCATGGACACAGGACATTTTGGTCATGGCAGAAACTACAGGAGCCATCTAATCTTGGTCTACTCTGTTTGCAAAGGTGTAGAAAGGTGTATTAATGAAGGGAAAGGTTTAACCCTTACGGTGCGGGACCCGAGTCACTAATGTCCTTTGCAAACAGTGTAGACCCAGATGAGAGGGCTCCTAGGGGAGCCCTCTCATCAGGATCTGCACTGTTTGTCATGTTACACTTTTCTTTAGAAAACATCCCTAAATATTCACTATAAGCTTGACCTATTTGAATTTTGGAAGAGTGACCATTTGAAAATTCAGCGTTGTAAGGGTTAAACTATTGACTAAGTGTCATGACACAATAACTTTTCGAGAAAATACTGACCAACTGTCAAACAGCGTGGATACTGATGAGACGCAGAGTTACTCCGCGTCTCATTTCCATCTAAGCATTGTAAATGCGACTCTGGTAACATTTAGCGGCATTCGGACTAATATTAAGTCACTGATCTTCTGTTCCGACAGGTCTACCGCATTCAGACTGTAATTTACTGATAGGACATTACCTGCCACATTGAATTAATAAACCAATAGAACTGCTCTCTCACTCAAAGATAAGTGTTTAAACTTTTATCTATTTCCCTTATTTCAACCAAGATAAATCTCAACAATTTAAAACATCGATAAATTCATCAAAATTACAGTCAAACTTGCATGAGCGACCACGTGTATTAAGCGACCACTTGTCCTAAGCGACCACTTTCATGTCCTCCCGTGAAGTTTTGCTCTATATTTAACTTGTATTAAGCGACCTTTGTCTAACGCGACCAGCGACCGCCAAATACCTGTCCCTACGATAATTGCTCTGTTTTGTTAAGCGGCATAATATATATTGTCGTTGTTGCATCATGACAAACAATCGCATTCACACCTTTATACGACTGACTGTTCGAGAAACTTACCTGTCACGCCTAAATTTGACATGTTCTCAACACAAAACATGTACGTGTTCCACTCGGTAAACCCCGTTAGTCTCCGTGCTCTTAACATTTCTTAGCGAGTAAGGTCGAACAATGTCCGAAGTTAAAGGTTCATTTAGCAAATAATTTCAAACAACCAAGTATATATTTCATAAAACAAGTTTGTTGACAGGATGTAATTGCCTCTGGGCCTGTCAAACCCCTAATCCGATTAAACCTACTGTGTAAAACAGTAAATATGGCTGTCACTGTTTTCAGAAAATGAAAGGTCACATGTGATGTCGCGTGTGATTTATTGGGGTTTTAAATTTCATTTGATTGGTCAAAGAGTGCACACCCTTTTCTGCATTAGCATATAACCTCCAACCCCGCACTGGGTTTAGATTTCTAATGATGTTTGTTTTTCATAATTACAGTGCAAACTTTGGTGGCTTTGACAGTGAAAAAATTCAGTGCATGCGCATCTCAATTATACACACAATTGATTTGTAACGAAAGTTATGCAGTTAAGATTTTACTGGTTCCCTTGCTATTAGGGCATCATGTGCATGATATGAGCCGGTAATCAGCTGTGTGTATTACATTCATGGCGGCATATATACGATTTAATAGTTGTCAGTTTTCACACGTAAGATTTGCATTGCATAAGGGAAAAGGCCATTGGTTAGAGAGTATAATGAGCTTGGAAAGCATGTTTACAAGCAGCAGGGCAGAGTTTGAAAACAAACAAACCAAAATCAGTGATTTTTTTAAGTAGTTTGTATGGAAGAAGTGGCTGGTTTTTGGTTAATTTGTTTTAATTTCATTCAGAAATAAGACAGGGAAAGTGTTAACCCTTAACATTTAAGGCCTTTATTTGGTTCCCAGCTGGAAGGAGCTGGGAGTCAATTTCAGACATTTAAACTGCTAATTTGGTTAAAGGTAGGGCGACATATGCTGTACATATTTTTGATGAATAAACCAAATCAAACAATAAAATGGTATCTCTTTAATCTCAGAAATAACAAACATGAAATATTTTTATGCTTTATTACATACATCTCAGGCACATATACATGTATATAAATTAACATTGCAAACTGAAAAGAAAACATTTGCATGTTTAAGTACACATGTACATGTTTTCTTTACTACACTTGATCGGGTTTTGTATTAAGAGACCGTTTTATTAAGAGACCACTTTTTGACCGTCCCTTGGGTGGTCTCTTAATACAAGTTTGACTGTATAGCCATTTATGTCAATTTCCAAGAAAAACATAAACTCGATGTCATACATTACAGATCTTGATCAAATTCATGGGATAACTGGCACAAGATCAGGATCACCACTACTCATTAAATGACGTTTGATAACCTTTCGGTAGAGGAAAGGCAAACTCTTACTGCATTCTTCTATACAATAGATATATACACCTCCACCTATTAAGGTGAAATTGGGTGTAAGGGGCTTAGCATATTAAACAGATTTGACAAGTCAGGTTCAATATAGGTGAAGTGGTTAAACTTGTTTTTAAACATTCCCGCTGCTTGTCGTAACTCTTTGCGCGCTAGCAGCTAATCTGGGAAAATTGGGGAAAATCTATGCCAACAAATCGGATATCACTTTCCTTCATATAAACACATTTCATGCATTTGCAAACAGAGTAGACCCAGATCAGACGGCTCCTATTGGCGCCGTCTGATCAGTGTCTGCTCTATTTGCTTATGAGATTATAATAGATTTAACTCTACAGTTTCTACCAATACCAAAACATTCTGTGTACATTATGCCATTATAAAATTGATCAATTCAAATTCAATATTTCTGACAATGAGTATTTAACTGGAAAAATGATCCAAAATTGTTCGTAACTTTATTTGCTACTCTGAAAAGATATGGATGAAAAAATAACGGAATTTATGATAGCAAATGAAAGTGCTTTTTGTAGACGACGATTTATTAGCACGTAAAAAGTTAATCCTTTTTATGCTGAACTTTCAAAATATGATCACTGTTTAACCCTGGATCCCCTCATATTTTTAGATCCTACCTCTTTGAATAAATCTACCGAAAAGGAGTATTTACTAAAGAAAAGGAAAACTTTTTAGAATTGTGTAGTTCTGAAACCATTGTGATAAATAGAGCATTTGCTCCTATGGAGCAAATGCTCTATTTATCACAATGGTTTCAAAAAATGACTTTTAAAGAGGCGTCAAAAGGCATCAATATGAGGGAATGGGTCAAAAGGCATCAATATGAGGGAATGGGTCAAAAGGCATCAATATGAGGGAATGGGTCAAAAGGCATCAATATGAGGGAATGGGTCAAAAGGCATCTATATGAGGGAATGGGTTTACAATAGCGTCCATTTAGTATAAATTGCAAGGATTCTGAATGACAAACAGTGCAGACTCTGATCAGACTGGGCTCCCTATATAGGAGCCGTCTGATCTGGGTTTACACTGTTTGCAAATTACGGTACACTCAATTCCCATAGTCAAAAGGTTAAATATACCGTAACACTTGCTCTCAAGTATTGTCAACATTCAAGAGTTCAATTTTTATGTCATCCAACAAATTTCGCGGCAATTAACACGACAGTGAACAACAGTTCCCCGTCAGTTTTAATGTCACCAAGTAGTTCATGTTGTGTCAATTTATTTATGATACGGTATATCATAAACAGTCCCGTACAGTAGCTGAATAGTTATAAAGGCATAATGTTACGTACACAAGGGTTTGGGGTATTGGTAGAAATTATGAAGCCTCAGATCTATTACAATTTCATAAGCAAATACAGTCAAACTTGTATTAAGAGACCACCCAAGGGACGGTCAAAAAGTGGTCTCTTAATAAAACGGTCTCTTAATACAAAACCCGATCAAGTGTAGTAAAGAAAACATGTACATGTGTACTTAAACATGCAAATGTTTTCTTTTCAGTTTGCAATGTTAATTTATATACATGTATATGTGCCTGAGATGTATGTAATAAAGCATAAAAATATTTCATGTTTGTTATTTCTGAGATTAAAGAGATACCATTTTATTGTTTGATTTGGTTTATTCATCAAAAATATGTACAGCATATGTCGCCCTACCTTTAACCAAATTAGCAGTTTAAATGTCTGAAATTGACTCCCAGCTCCTTCCAGCTGGGAACCAAATAAAGGCCTTAAATGTTAAGGGTTAACACTTTCCCTGTCTTATTTCTGAATGAAATTAAAACAAATTAACCAAAAACCAGCCACTTCTTCCATACAAACTACTTAAAAAAATCACTGATTTTGGTTTGTTTGTTTTCAAACTCTGCCCTGCTGCTTGTAAACATGCTTTCCAAGCTCATTATACTCTCTAACCAATGGCCTTTTCCCTTATGCAATGCAAATCTTACGTGTGAAAACTGACAACTATTAAATCGTATATATGCCGCCATGAATGTAATACACACAGCTGATTACCGGCTCATATCATGCACATGATGCCCTAATAGCAAGGGAACCAGTAAAATCTTAACTGCATAACTTTCGTTACAAATCAATTGTGTGTATAATTGAGATGCGCATGCACTGAATTTTTTCACTGTCAAAGCCACCAAAGTTTGCACTGTAATTATGAAAAACAAACATCATTAGAAATCTAAACCCAGTGCGGGGTTGGAGGTTATATGCTAATGCAGAAAAGGGTGTGCACTCTTTGACCAATCAAATGAAATTTAAAACCCCAATAAATCACACGCGACATCACATGTGACCTTTCATTTTCTGAAAACAGTGACAGCCATATTTACTGTTTTACACAGTAGGTTTAATCGGATTAGGGGTTTGACAGGCCCAGAGGCAATTACATCCTGTCAACAAACTTGTTTTATGAAATATATACTTGGTTGTTTGAAATTATTTGCTAAATGAACCTTTAACTTCGGACATTGTTCGACCTTACTCGCTAAGAAATGTTAAGAGCACGGAGACTAACGGGGTTTACCGAGTGGAACACGTACATGTTTTGTGTTGAGAACATGTCAAATTTAGGCGTGACAGGTAAGTTTCTCGAACAGTCAGTCGTATAAAGGTGTGAATGCGATTGTTTGTCATGATGCAACAACGACAATATATATTATGCCGCTTAACAAAACAGAGCAATTATCGTAGGGACAGGTATTTGGCGGTCGCTGGTCGCGTTAGACAAAGGTCGCTTAATACAAGTTAAATATAGAGCAAAACTTCACGGGAGGACATGAAAGTGGTCGCTTAGGACAAGTGGTCGCTTAATACACGTGGTCGCTCATGCAAGTTTGACTGTAGAGCAGACACTGATCAGAAGGCTCCTACAGGAGCCATCTGATCAGAGTCTACTCTGTTTGCAAAGGAATGAAAAAGCATTCATACGAGGAAAACAGTAAAACAACCACTCATGAAGTTACTGCTGGTTATCAGACAGACACTGCAGTGTGGTAAGACAATTGAAACATCGGCCTTCTGATCTTGCTCTACTCTGTTTGCAAAGTTTAACCCTTTGCACGCTAAGTAATTTTTCGCCTGCAACAATTGTCGTCTGCTTCAATTCTTAAAATAACTTTCTCTCATTTCTTTCCAAAAATATGGTCCAATGTGACAAAACGTTTGGATCCTGATGAGACGCCGCATTATGCGGCGTCTCATCTGGATCCAAACTGTTTGCATAAGTAATCACAGTTTTGCTGCTAGCGTGCAAAGAGTTAAAAGTGTACCTATCTATGGAGCGAAGGGTTAAACACAGGGCAAAAGTAAAGGGTTAAATTATTTTTGCTTATTCCATCATACAAAAACAATTAGGCTCACCATTAAATATCTAATGACATTATGATGTCATTATTTCTTACATGGAGATTTTTATCAGGTAAATAGTTAAAGCAAGAAAACACAAAAACTAAAACTGATGAACAAGAATCAATGGGAAAACATGCAAAATGCATGAAAACACATGATATGAGGTTGACGGTTATCCCTTCACCTCACGTAAACACTTTTTCATGCATTTGCAAACAGAGTAGACCCAGATCAGAATTTTACTATTGGAAGAAACTACAGTCACATCAATTACAACAGTTACTAGAATTGTTTTTGATACAAAACTGATAAACTGTCACATGTGTTTCTAGATATGCGTAGTAATATAATTTAGAGCAATTCTGTGTTTGGAAGGACCAAACTTTTAGTTCGAGTTATCTAAGTTCGAGTTATCTAAGTTCGAGATATCAAAGTTCAACTACATGTATATGTGTGAGTATTTAACCCTTCGCTTAATGAATTTTAAAATACATTTCTCATTTCTCCTTCTTTACCCATGCCCTGTTGTATAATTACATATATCTTCACTGCGTACAAGTATATCGCTGTGCAATCACTGCAGTGGAATGCACTGGTTGCACAATCAATTTGTAAATAGTGCAGACCCTGATGAGACAGCTCCTGCAGGAGCTGTCTCATCTGGGTCTTCACTATTTACAGGTACGTATATTGACGCGAACAGCAAGCGAAGGGTTAAAATCAACAATGCATAATGAGATATTATTTAATGTATAGAATCATTTCAACTCACCTCTAGAAGTCTATACTCTGATTCTAAAGCACGGAATTCCTTCGTCTTTCCCTGAAATAAAAAACAAAGCAGCTGAAATTTGTGCATATTGTTTGCACTCTGTGCTGACCCCTATCCCTCATATGGTAGTTTCACATAACCAACTCCTCCGTGCATATTCATGTATGAAATAGTGGCTTCATGAATATCAATTAGCTGAATTATTATTATAGCACATGGACAAAGGAATTTTTGGCCATGGCAGAAAGTGCAGAATCATAATCTATACTAATCATAAGCAAACAGAGCAGACCCTGATCAGGAGTCATCTGATCTGGGTCTACTCTGTTTGCAAAGTCATAGAAAGCCATATTTGTGGAGTAAAGGGTTAAGTGTTGCTACTTCATAATGCTAGCAGTGCCATATATGATTTACAGCATGGATCCAGATCATGTCCCATTTAAGAATCAAGCTGTTTGTCACCCAGAGTCAACTTCTGTGGGAGCATCAGAAAGAAATTTTAATCCATTCCCTTATAGGCTATTTTTAGATCCAATCTCTTTGAATAAATCTACCAAAAAGGAGCATTTTCTAGAGAAAAGGAAAATTTCAAAATTGTGCAGTTCTGAAATCAATGTGATAAATAGAGCATAGTCCTTGGAGTATATGCTCTATCTATCAAAATGGTTTCAAAAATTGACTTTTCCAAAACGTCAAAAGGTGTCAATATGACGGAATGAGTTAATTAGTTTTTTAAATGTTGCAGACGTCAACTAAGGATGCAAGGAGTTAAATTATAATAGAGTACCTGCAGCACCTACCTTTGTTTTCCGAAAGTCGTCTACTTTGCGTTTGAACGGTTTAATTGCGGTTTCATGTTCAGTTACTTCATCTATCGCCTGCTGTATGGCAATATGGTGGTGAGGAAATGGCACTTCCTGGATAGCCGACTGAAAAACAAAACGAAACTCAGTGAAAATAACAAAATATTAACTCAATACTTCATGAATATTCATGCCAGACTACGGATATGAATAAACCATTTTATCTGATGAATATTCATGTAAGATATAATAACTATGAATATTAATTAGTTTCATAATGACATTATGAACAAAGGAAGTTTTGTCCATAGCAGAAACTCTAGCTGGATCAGGGTCTACTCTGTTTGCAAGGGTGTAGAAAGGCATATTTATGGAGTAAATTAGGTGTTTAGGTATTTTTAGACTCATAATATGCTGATATTATAGCCCGCATTAATGCATATCCCATGGTAAAAAAATAAATTCAGCTCAGGATTGGACCTCGGTGCAGTTTTGATTACTTCTGATTCAATCAAGCTTTTTAGAAACTATTGACCAAGTGTCGGACAGTCTGGATCCTGATGAGAAGACGAGTTTTTCAGCATTTCATCTGGATCCATTTAGCTGGTTGAAATCGCGAGTAAAGTCACTTAGCGAGATAAAATTTTAGGGTAAAGTTTAGACTGGGGGGAAACAAGTGCATAAAATATTCAATTAATATGAAATTCAGTCAAAGTATTCATAGGTTTGAGCCTGAACAAAAACATACACTTGCACTTGAAGTCCATAAATAAGTTTATCAATGAATGCATTGCAAAATTTTAACTGTACAGGACACAAATCACTTATAATGTCCTTTGCAAACAGTGTAGACCCAGATGAGAGGGCTCCAACAGGAGCCCTCTCATCAGGGTCTGCACTGTTTGTCATGTTACGCTTTTCTTTAGAAAAAATCCCTAAATATTCATCATAAGCTTGACCTGTTTGAATTTTGGAATCATCGATCATTTGAAAATTCAGCATTGCATGGGTTAACCCTTTACTTCACTCGGATCAAGATATCTATCAATGCCTTTGCAAACAGAGTAATTAAGAGCCATCTGATCTGGTTCTGCTCTGTTTGCTTATGGATTTATCAAGATCTGTTTCTCCAGTATCTGCCACTTACAAACTTTGTTTATTTGCCATGTACAAAATTCATCGAATTCCTATTGACACACAGTCTTTTTTTTCTTAAGCGAATATTCATTACGTAAAGGATTATGTCGAATGAAACTATTGATCTCAAAACCATGAAAAACGTTTTTAAGGAATGCAGAATAAATTGACATATTGAAAGTACAGTAAAACCTTTCTATTACGGCCACTAGATTATATTAATTACATGTTCATGTAGTTGGTATTTAGAGCAGGTGGCTGCTAAAAGCAAGGTGAAAGTAAAACAAAACACTCCTATCATAGGAGCGTTCTGTTTTTCTTTCACCTTGCTTTAAGCAGCCACCTGCCTTTAACACAAATTACTTGATGTAATTAATAATAGTGGCCGTTATAGAGATTTACTGTAACAATTTATAAATATATATTACAATACATTCATGATGATTCTAATGAGTGGTCACAACACAGGGTTCGGTGAAGCTTACTGAGACGATTCTAGCAAATGGTCACAACATAAGGTTTGGTGGAGAAATGACGACTCAAGACTTATACCATATCAATTGTAAGTACGATATGTTTAACGAGTAAATGGTTTAACAAGTATCTTAACCTGAATACATGTAATATATTTTCCTGTAAATGAGGAAGACGAAATTTAAGAATACTTAGGAATAAATTTTCCTTGCCACACGTTTACCCTGTGCATGACAGAGATGCATTTAAATGATGCCTTGGAAACAGTAGACTGGGATCAGATGGCTTCTACAGTGTAGGAATGATAATATGATTTTACAAATACGTACTGCCATGGCAAAAAAAGAAAATCCAGTGTTTAAAATGAAATATTGAAAATTAAGCTAATTAAGAGAAGACCTAGATCAGATGGCTCCTGTAAGAGCTGTCTGATCAGGGTCTGCTTTGTAATTTGCTTATGAAATACTATAGATATGATTCTACAATTTCTTTCATGTCTATCTGGTAAAGGACAATTAGCAAGCGAAATAACAACATCCCTGTCCTTATAAGGCTCAACCCTTACAGCGCTGACTCTTCCCATGGGAGCTTTTTGCATTACTTTTGATCTGCATTCAGCTACCGCACCTGCCATACAGATCCAATTTGAAATCTTTTTGATGGCCATTTAACCCTTCGCTAGCTATTCGCGTTAATATACCTACCTGTAAATAGTGAAGACCCAGATGAGACAGCTCCTGCAGGAGCTGTCTCATCAGGGTCTGCACTATTTACAAGTTGATTGTGCAACCAGTGCACACCACAGCAGTGATTGAACAGCGAAATACGGTACACAGTGAAGATATATGTAACTATACAACAGGGCATGGGTAAAGAAAGAGAAATGTATTTCAAAATTCAGCAAGTGAAGGGTTAAGACGTACAGGTTCTATTGTACAGTCCCTCTAATTTATATTCATGCAAAAGTTAAAGATAATGTGATTATGAATTTTAATTAGACAATTTTTTATAATGGCAAATGACCACAGGAATGTTTGGCCATGGCAGAAACTGTAGAATCAGATCTATACTGTACCGTAAGCAAACAGGACAGATCCTGATCTTAGTAACAGCTCCTACAGGAGATCTCTGATCTGTGTCTAACTCTGTTTGCAAATGCATCACAAACAATTTCAGTTAAAGTAACTTAAGCAAACACAATAACCGGGCTCATTTTTGCAAGAGGACGATTTGGGAGGAAAGTCTTCCAAACCCTGCTGACTTTCTCCAGTGTTTTGAGATGTCAGGTAGAAGTTTAAATATATATTTATAGAATGATATAAAAAATCTGGACCAAAACTTATTCATGAATCCCACCAAACTCAATCTCCTTAATGGAGATCTCCAGCTTGAGCCCTGATCTATCCTTATAAGGTTTTAATGATAGCATTTTCAATATTGAGATCGTCCCTGTGTTCTAACTTCTAACCAATTGACAGTCCCCTCGAGAGGTATGAATGTATTCGGCCGACACAACCAGACGCAAATTTCCCCACCCTGGGGCCATATTACGTGTTACATAGCCAAACAATATGTCATTGCCCTGTCTAGTGATGTGTGACAGATGTATAAGACATGGGAACTCTTGATTTTGTCATCCTATCATTAACCCTTACAACGCTGAATTTTCAAATGGACTATTCCAAAATTCAAACAGGTCAAGTTTATGGTGAATAATTAGGGATTTTTCTAAAGAAAAGTGTAATATGCCAAATAGTGCAGACCGGCTGATGAGAGGGCTCCTCTAGGAGCCCTCTCATCTGGGTCTACACTGTTTGCAAAGGACCAGGTCTATCAAATTCCATTAGCAAAAAGAGCAGATCCTGATCAGACAGCTCCTTCAGGAGCCGTCTGATCTGGGTCTATTCTGTTTGCAAATGCATGAAAATGTGTTTATATGAAGGAAAGGGTTAAGCCTTTGTTTTCTATGCCTCTGCAAACCGAATAGACCCAGATCAGATGGCTCCTGTATTCCTTTGCAAACAAAATCATCTGATCAGGATCTGCTCTATTTCTTTATGAAATTATATACACGTCTGATTCTGCAATTTGTGCCATGGCCGAAATTCGGGCAAGTGACTGCTCATATCATTTTAAAAATTCACGCCTATAAATAGTTACGATGTCATTATTTCTTACACTGAACATTCATGGAGTAAAGGGTTAAAATAACTTTCTTTCTCACATTTTACATGAGGCCGGACCGTAAAACTTTAATGAATAAATGAAACTTCCATTGTACTTGTAATTGCCACATATAGCAAAGTGTTCATTATGGAAATTTGAAGCCAGTAGTTTACAACCCTGAACTGCAATTTACAGGTGATTAAAATGCCATTTCGAGCAGTCTTAGAATACCTTAATTACCTCAAGTATTCAGGCAGACAAACTTCGGCAAATTATTATTAAGTGCACACCGGGCAGCTCAAAGTCCAGGGCGTTCAGGAGCTGTTCCATCTGGGTCCACACTATTTGCTATTATGATGTCAGTCTCATTTAAGCCTTTCCTTGAAATTCCTTCATGTCTTTTCACGCATTTGCAAACAGAGAAGACCCAGATCAGATGGCTCCTGTAGGAGCCATCTGATCAGGGTCTGCTCTGTTTGCTTTAATATGGTATAAAATAGATCTAATCTATAGTTCCTGTCCCAGCCAAAATGCCAATTTGTTCATATGCCACTACAATAAATAATCTAATTAATATTCATGACGTCATTATTTCTTACATGAATATGCAGCTGGAAAAGGGTAAAATTATCAAAACGGTGTGAAATTGATTTATTCAGCTTTAACCTTTTCCCTCATATAAATGTGTTTTCACACATTTGCAAACAGAGTAGACCCAGATCAGACGGCTCCTAGAGGAGCCGTCTGACCAGGGCCTGTTCTGTATGCTGATAGAATTTGATAGACATGTTTCATTAGTTTCTGAAATGGCTACAATGTCCCACCTTCCATATTTCTAATAACTATTTTGTTAATGAATATTCAGTAAGTATTAAAATTTGGACTAAATATAGAACAGAGAAAGGGTTAATGCTGAATTTCCAAAGTCAAAGAATGGTCCGTGTAACCGTTCGTCAGTGTTTGACTACACATACAGAGTTCATTCAGGCTCCTCTAGGAGCTCTCTGATCTGGGTCTACACTGTTTACAAATACAAATGCATACAGGTCCTGCATTCAAAGGATCAAGAGGGCACTGATCAGGAGTTGATATACTTAGAATAATTATATTTGCAATTCCATGGCAATAGCTACAGTGGTTAGGGAGATATAAGACAATGAAAAAACTGTGAGAAAAAACTGCAAGTCATTTGACCTTGACCTTGAGCTTGCGGGCAGCATGGGTGGATAGCACAGATGGTTACAATTGATGTGTATGTGATTAGTTTCATGTGTATAAATGTAGACATTACTGACTTATACTAAAGAAAAACTGTGACAACCAACTGCACCTAAAAGCGTGACAGACAGACAGACAGACGGATGGACATGTGCAAAACATAATGCCCCCTGACTATCGTCAACGGGGGGGGCATAATAAAAGTGTTTAAACCATAAGGATGTATTTTATTATGTCTGAACATCTAAGATTACCAGTCCCGTGATATGACCTGGTCAATTAGATATTGACCTGTAAAACTCTCCTTAAAGCTTTTGTTGTGACAAGTGTAAGTTTCTAAGACCGGTGGTTTAATTCAGAAAGAACCATTAGATGGTCAAGTTGCAATGCAATAAAACTGTTTGTATGGGACCCTGGCGTTTTAGACCCAACCTCTTTGAATAAATCTACTGAGAAGGAACATTTAGTTGAATAAAAGGAAAATTTTAAAATTGTGCAGTTTTCAAACCATTGTACATTGTGTTAACCCTTCGCTTGCTGTTCGTGTCAATATACCTACCTGTAACAGGTAGGTATATTGACGCGAACAGCAAGAGAGTAAATAGTGAAGACCCAGATGAGACAGCTCCTGCAGGAGCTGTCTCATCAGGGTCTGCACTATTTACAAGTTGATTGTGCAACCAGTGCACTCCACAGCAGTGATTGCACAGCGAAATACTTGTAGACAGTGAAGATATATGTAATTATACAACAGGGCATGGGTAAAGAAGGGGAAATGTTTTTTAAAATTCAGCAAGAGAAGAGTTAAAGAGAGCATTTGCTTGGACCTATGAAGCAAATGCGGAGACCACATGTATAAAAAGTTATTAAAATATTTTCAAAGAATGACTTTTACAGAGGTGTCAAAATGCGTCAATATGAGGGAATGGGTTAAGCCCTTACCTTATAAAAACAACTTTTTGTGAAACTGATAATAATTGATAATAAACGATGGGTTTAACCCTTTCCCAGTTCTATATTTATTCCAAATTTCAATACCTACTGAATATATAACGACAAATAGCTTTAACGAAATATTAAAAGTTGGAATAGTGTAGCCATTTTAGAAAGAAATGAAATAGATCTATCAAATTCCTTTAGCAACAGGAGTTTTCAGCATTGTAACTTCAAACCTGCATTAAGATGTCACATGTGTTTCTAGAAATGAGTAGTGATACATTTTAGACGAATTCTGTATTGTAAATTTTGGAAGGACCAAACTTTTAGTTCGAGTTATCCGAGTTCGAGATATCGTCAAGTTCAACTGTAATACCGTTTCATATCGAATGGACTGGACCAATGTTAACCCATTACCTCATAGGCTATTTTTAGATACAACCTCTTTGAATTAATCTACCGAAAAGGAGCATTAATTAAAGAAAAGGAAGATTTTAGAATTTTGTAGTTTGAAACCATTGTGATAAATAGAGCATTTGCTCCTATAGGAGCAAATGCTCTATTTATCATAATGGTTTCACAAAATGACTTTTACAGAGTTGTCAAAAGTCGTCAATATGAGGGAAAGGGTTAACCCTTTACTCCTTCAAAAGGTTAAATTTTCAGGGCCTCCGCTGGCGGTCGCCAAAATCGCCAATGGCGAAAATATTCATAATCTGGCGATAAAAAATTAAATCTGGCGAATGTTGTGGCGAAAGACAATTTTGCAAATCATGCCGAGAAATACAGACCCAATTTAGCTCTCTCAGTCAATTATCACAGCTTCTTCTGTTTGTGTGCAAAGCGTGTCGGTTGTTTACACAATAATTTTACCTGGGGATTTCCCATGCAGGCACCGGAAATCATGCGTGAAAGATGTGATTCTAGCTGGTTCCCAATTTGTGTCCTACTATTTTGTTACATGTAAGCAAACAGATTATGCGGGAAACCAGTCATGTCAAAGATGGCGACGTTGTTTGCAAGTTCAGCCGTGGGCAATTTGATTTCTTCTTGTGGCACGTTTATTACTCAAACGAGGGAACTGACACCTAAGGATTTGCACCAAAGGGATTAAAGAATGACAAACAAGGCAATCAAGCGGATTTGGCTTGCAATTATCTCGGGCAATTTGGGTCCGATCGGACTTTGTAGGTCCACGGTAAGAAACAATTTGCTACACCACTAAAAGGCACTATTCAGGCTACTGTGTTAGTTCTCAGTTTGATAACTGGGAATAAATAATTTGGATGTGTATCGTGTGTCCTATTATTAAAGATATATATATTTTATGCTTTCAGTCTGTTAAAACACAGAGTTTAAACAATTCACATTACAAATTGCCTACTCTAGTGCATTCGTAGTGTTCTGAAACTACTAAAGAAAATACATATACATGTAACAGAAACATTCCATATTTCTTTGCATAACTTTAACTATAGAGGAAATAAATTAACCATTTTTTTTATCCTTATTGTTTGTGTTTAAAATTTATTTTTTAATTCAAAATATATTTGTTCTGAAATTATTTATTTGCAGTGAAAGTTAAAGCAGTTTTGAAATTTAATGTTATTTATCTTGTTAAGCAACATAATCTGAATTGGAGACATACACATATATGTTCAATACAAAACTGAATGGAAATTATTGAAAATCCAATACTTAAATGTACACATAATTTTTTCTGTGGCTTATAGTAAGTTTTTAATAGTACCAAGAGAAGGTTTAGTATTGTTTACAGATAAAAGTCGACTATTGCTTTATTTGTTTGTTTTATTTCAGATCTTCAAGTGGGGAGGAGAATCCCAGGCTTCAGATACTACTCCATCATCATAAGGGAGTGACCCTAAAATGATCATCCACAGGGAAATCAAATGTAATGCAGAGCGCCAGCAAAGCAGACCATATGGCTATATGTTGAAGTTGATCCAAGACTTCCACCAGCATGATCAGACCCATAGGGATCAACATAGTATTATGTTGACATACATTGTTACTATTATCAAAAATAATAAAGGAAATGTAAACATACACAAGTTGGTTCTTCTGTGTTTAAAGTGTTACACATTTCATGACGTAGAATCTGAAGGAAAACTTTGGCTCTAACTTTGGCTCCAAGAGATCCAAATTGGCGAAACAAAATTCTTATTTGGCACAAGTTTTTCTAATTTGGCGAAAGTGATGGCGCAAAGAAAAAAAAAGCCAGGGGAGGCCCTGGGTTAATCAATACAATGGCCTGATGTATAACATTAAAGAATAGACAAGATGAGACCTGGATGTCAATTGCAATTTTTATTAACAAACCTTGACTTCTATATGACCTTCGCAAGCAATGAGCAGTCACAATGCCGACAATGAACAGACCTTAAATGCCAATTGACAAACAGTAAATGAGAGAACTCTGGCTCTTGGTGGTAACATATCCCTTATATAAATTATTCATGTCTTTCTATGCCTTTGCAAGAAGAGTAGACCCAGATCAGACAGCTCCTGTAGGAGCCCTCTGGTCAGGGTCTGCTCTGTTTGGTTAACGCATTATATAGATAGGTTCTACACTTTCTGAAAAGGTCAAATATTCCCAACAGGAGCTGTCTGATCTGGGTCTACTCTGATTGCAAAGGCAGGGTTCTGGCGAGGATTGAAAATGTTTGAGACATGTGTCCCATTGACAGTTAGAAAGTAGGGACATTTTAAAAATCTGTGAGACACCGACAAGTGTGAAAATATTTTTTTAACCATTATTCATTGAGAAAATGCTATGTTTATGAATCTGCAGATCTATGACTGATTTCCTTAACATGTAAATATTTTCTCTGATTATATTCACAGTTTCATTTGATCTCAATCTGATCTGTCTACTTTGGACTCTTCTGGTAAGAACTGACATTTTTTGAGACACTTGTCCCAATGACAGCAAAAAAATGGGGACATTTCAAATTTTGATGGGTAAAATTACCCAATTTCTCGCCCTCGCAAGAACCCTGAAAGGCAAGAAAAAGAGTTTATATGGAGTAAAGAATTAACCCTTTTCTTCATATAAACGTTTTTTCGCGCATTTGCAAACGGAGTAGATCCAGATCAGACGGCTCCTATAGGAGCCGTCTGATCAGGGTCTGCTCTGTTTGCTTAAGAAATTGTAATATATCTGACTCTATAGTTTCTACAAATACCATACATTCCTGTGTACAATTTGTACATACACTAAATACAGAGCTAATAAATATTCATGATGTCATTATTTCTTTCGTGAATATTGAACAGGGAAAGGCTTTTTTAAAGCCCTAGGGTTAATGATTTGCAGCTGGAATGCAGAACGTACAACTGTTTTATACTATATCTCTTAATTAGAAACTATATGACTCAAAACCAGATAAGCAGACTGCATGTGTGTTAATTCTTTGCATGCTTAGTAATTATGTCATCTGCTGGATTGTTGTCTGCTGCTAAATTGTCGTCTGCAACATTTTTAAAACTATTCATTTTCTTTCTGATTCTATAATTTTGGTGGAGGGTAACGAGCCAGAGTGATAAATAGTTTGGATCTCAGATCAGGGCAAACGTTTATCACAAATAAGCAGGAGAATTAGCCACTTTAACTGAGCAACAGATAAAGGTGCGTACTCAAATACTAAAATCGTCATTTCTCGACCAAACCCACGTTGTGACCACTCTTTAAAATCGTCTCTTCTAGACGATTCTAAAGAGTGGTCACAAAATAGGGTTTGGGGTAGAAATAAAGGAAATATTCTTGAAACATTTTAATTTACGCATTTTATCAGGATCTCTGCCACTAGCAAGCAAAGAGTTAATAGACAACATGACACATCCACATATATATATTTGTCATTCCCATCAATAAGTGAAATAACACCAAGTCAGTAAATGCAGTATTGTTCACAGTTTACCTATAACCCTTTACTCCATAAATATTCATGTAAGAAATAATGACATCATGAATATTAATTGATTAGATTTCATAATAGCAGATTTTGTTTTTGTTTTGACAAAAACTGTAGACCCAGATCTATACTATGGCATAAGCAAGGAGAGCAGAATGGTCCTGATCAGAAGGCTTCTATATATAGGATCTGTTGGATCTGGATCTTGCAACTGCCTGTTTGCAAAGATGCAGAATGGTGTATAAATAACAAAATAGAGGATTAAACTATAGGACTAGTCTACTTGTAATTTGGAATACCTCTAGGGTGATGGCTTGAATGTGTAGTGATGATTTAACCCATTCCCTCATAGGCTATTTTTAGATACAACCACATTGAATAAATCTACCGAAAAGGAGCATTAACTAGAGAAAAGGAAAATTTTACAATTTTGTAGTTTGAAACCATTGTGATAAAATAGAGCATAATTTTGCTCCTATAGGCGTAGAAAGGCGTATTTATGGAGGAAAGGGTTAACACTCTGAATGTGGGACCGTGTGAATAGTGTCCTCTGCAAACCGTGTAGACTCAGATGAGGGTCTACAGTGTTTATCAGGTGGCGGTGGTCTAGGGGTAACGCGCTTGACTATCAGTCCGGTGGTCCAGGGTTCAAATCCCGGTCCCTCCCGGAAATTTCAGAGACGCTTTTACGTGTCTCCCACCCGCACATCCTCTCCACCCAGGGGTTAAAATGGGTACCTGTGAGGGTCACTCGCCGGTACTGTGGCTGCATGATTGCGCCATATGTTAGCTGTACTCAATATTGTAGGCCAATGACTCAATGACCAGGGGAGTAAATGTACAGTCGGCTGAGCGGTCATTCGGACTGAAAGTAGACTGTAACTAGGTACTTTACTTTTTTTACAGTGTAAACTTTATTATCAAAACTCCTCTCACAAACTGAACTGAGGCTTAGAATGTGAGATAAATGTGCACTGTCATTTGAATCATATCTATATTTATATCATAAGCAAACAGAGCAGACCATGATCAGACCGCTCCTACAGGTACTGTTGAAAACGGAGGAAGCTATCAGACAACAACAACAAGGCGTAGAAAGATGTATTTATGGAGTAAAGGGTTAACCTTTATGCCGTCTGATGCTCAAATTTGGAGATTTTCAATATTGACTATTTCGGATTTGATCAAGCTTTTGATAAAATATTGACCAAGTGTCACGACACAAGATTAAGATAAACTTACTGACCAAGTGTCAAACAGCTTGGATCCTGATGAGATGGTGAGTTACTTGTGTTTCATCTGGATCCACGCTGTTCAAATGTGACTAAAGTCGCCAATAGCGGCATAAGGGTTAAAACAATAAAGGGAAGATTTATGGAAACTGCGATATATATAGATATATAAAAGCTAAATTGAACATAATCTTATTGGAAGTAGGAAGTATGTGGTTGGCTTACAAAACTGTTTTAGTTGTCACCAACACAGGTGTGCAAAACAGATAGAGATGTGCTTTGATACTAAAAACACCCTTTCTCCACCAAACCCTAAGCTGTGACCACTATTTAGAATTGTCTCTTGAGACAATTCTAAAGAGTGGTCACAACACAGGGTCTGGAGAAAAATTAAGAAGTTAATCTTTAAAATGTCTTATCTGGATCACTGAACACAGGTGTGCAAATTAAACAGATCTGGCAGAAGTAAGTGGGAGTGGTTAATAAATATAATAATTAAATTGTATCTGATACATGAATGAATGTGTATGGGATACTGTGGACCTTTAAACTTTTAGCAATCGAAATTACCGGTGTTTTGCATATATAGCTTGGCCAGGTGATATTAAGTTGGGTTGTGGTTCACGGTTGGTCTCCAGATTCAAAATAAACTGGTTCCAGGAAAAGGCTACAGATTGCGAATTAAAGATAAATATAATACATTAATGAAATTAAAGGAAGTCCGGAAGTTGACAAGTTGATGTAAGTTGCAATGAGACAAGATGAAGATTGAACACCTGTCCAACAGGTGAACACGAAAAGTTACCTAAGAATGGACCAAGGTGTGTAAAGTTGAGAAAGGACAGCAAAAATTCTTACCTGTTTCTGTTGTATATTCCCCAAGCACTGATCTATGGTCATGTGGTCTCTTTTCGACCCCATTTTGATCTGGAATAAATCAAATTCGAGTTATCTTTTCACATTTCTATAATAAAAACAAAATCCTGTCACTACGCATGCGCAACATACCTCTTCCTCCGTATATTTTTACCTGCAGGGGGCGACTCAACATTAGTTATGGCTGTCAAGTATGCTGACGCGTTCATGTAAAGTTGTGATTTTTATCGATAATTTTTGTTAACAGACACCATTTATCAATTTCCGAAGGCGATCTTACAATTAATGGTTGAAATAAGATTTTGAATTAATGGTTACCCGTGTTTAGGTCTACAAAAGATCAAACAAGGTCGATGAAAAATTGCAAAAAATAATTATTATGTTTAAAATTATGATTAAATTCAACATTTAAATCATTTACTGTTCAAATAGAAAAAAAGGCCAATGCTCACAAGAACGACTCGTGCGACCATTTATCTGATAGATCTATATACGCATTGTCACGCCGTTGCAAACAGAGCAGACCAAGACCAGATCCTACTGGAGCCGCATCTGATTGCGGTCTGATGTTATATATTTTTTAAAAATCTTTTTTCTCTACTGAATCATATGTTGTGACCACTCTGTAGAATCATCTCAACACAGGGTTTTGTGGAGAAATGAGGATAGTATATACCCCTTTCCATCATATAAACGCCTTTTCCCGCATTTGCAAACAGAGAAGACCCAGATCAGACGGCTCCTAGGAGCCGTCTGATCGGGGTCTTCTCTGTTTGCTAATGGAATTTGATAGATCTGTTGTTTTACTGTCTAAAATATCAACAATGTTTAATCTTCCATATTTCTTTATAACTATTTTGTTCATGAATATTCAGTATAGGGGTTGAAATTTGGAATAAACACAGCACCGGGAAAGGGTTAATATTTGACATCCCATCTGTGGCTTTGGTACGGTAGTTGATTTATTCAATATTCAAATAACGTATTGATACGGCAATGTAGATAGTATGTTATCTAAGTATGTTTACATATGTCATCATAAATATAGGTCGGTTAAAAAGTACTACCGCAAGCCGTTCTCTGATACTTTATCTGTATGTATTTTCGTCACCAAAACTCTCGTCTACTCATTTGTTACATATCCCTAATACCTTCCAAAATAAATAAATAAATAAAAATGAAATACAAAATAAATAAATATGCATTATTTTTTTTATATAATAAAAAACTAAAATATTCACCACAAAGTCGTTTTTACCTAAGACTGTTGTAACTAAAATAATTTGAACAGTCTATTTAAATTAAAGTAAAATCTCGATTATTCGATTTTTTGTATAGAAGAATTTAGACACTTTAAGACAGGTGGCTGCTTAATGCATGGTGAAAGTCATGCAGAAAGCTCCCAGAGGAGCTTTCTGCACGACTTTCACCATGCATTAAGCTGACACCTGTCTTAAAGATCGATAATGACACGTATTTCAGTGTCCGAATAATCGAGATTTTACTGTTTTCGGTTTAAAGGTATTTAGATTATTTACATACTAAATACAGTAACAAACACAGTGCAGTGATCGCCCTATCTCAACCCTTCACCTGATGAAAATCATAAATATTCTTCAGCTGAATCTTTTATACTGGCTGTGACAGAAACTCTAAACTCAGATCTACAGTATTCGATAAACAAACAGAGCAGATCCTAATCTGACGGCGCCAAAATGAGCCGCCTGATCCGAGCCTACTCTCTGTACAAAGACTTCAAATGTGTTTCTATCCAGGAAAAGATTAATCCCAATCAAGCTTATTCCTAATACGAACTGGTTATGGAATACTTTTGGGGCGGTCTCCTATACTCAATCGTCATTCATTCAATTGACTATCTTATAGATAACCATTTTCAAAGCCATGTCGATGTTGTTTATATTAACTCTTAGCGCGCGACGACAGAACTTCAGATAACATTTGTATGTAGTTTAGATCTAGCTCAGACATAGATTAACTCGGTGTCTTACACAGAACAAAATCTTATTGACTCTTAGATATGTTTGTTTAAAAATGAAAATAAATGTGTTCAGAATTGAAGCAAACGGCATTGTTTTGCGTATGAACTTAGATTAGATCGTTAATGGTTTGAGTTACGCTGGGTGATCATATATCATAAATCTTTTCAATTCAGCAAAACCTTGCTAAATCAGAGTAATAGTTAAAACGAAATGAGAACTTTTAAGACAGCTGGTCGCTTAAAATGCACAGTTACAGAAAGCTCCCCAGGGAGCTTTCTGCATGACTGTCACCCTGCATTAAGCTACCATTTGTATTATAGGACCGAAAGCGATACTTAATTGAGTACTCGAGCTCGCGAGTTTTTACCATGCTACAAGTATAGCCAATCCAAAAGTCCGACGATCATTGGATCCTGATGAGACGTCGAGTTACTCGGCGTCTCATCAGGATCCAATCTGTTTGCAGATGCGATTCAGGCCGTGGATATCATGATAAGGGCTAAATCATATTCCATAGAATTTAAATGGTTTAAAATCATAGACAAAATGTTTCAAGTTCACTCATTGGTATCGGATAAACTATCAGGTGGTACCTTTAACAAAAGATCGTCACCAACGCATGTCAACCAATGGTTATATAGAGTTTAATACATTTAACCTTTTACTCTATAAATACCCCTTTAAACGCTTTAAAATTATTATTATTATTATTATCTGTTTACCCTATGGTATACATGTACTATTGCCCCGAGTCTTCAGTTTTTTTCTGCCATGGCCAATAGGTCCTGTGTTCATAAGTCATTATAAAATTCAGCTAATGAATATTCAAGGTGTCATTATTTTCTTACATGCATTCTTATATGGTATTATATTGCTCCGAGCCTTCAGCCTTTTTATGCCATGGCCAAAACGTCATTCACAAGTCATTATAAACAAGATGTGTTTGTGAAACACTATGCCCTCTCATATATTTGACCTCTGACCTTGAAGGATGACATTTACCTTAACATGTCACCCCTCAAAATGTGCGGCTTTATGAGATACATATGCATGCCAAATATCAAGTCTCTATCTGTACTGGCTCAAAAGTTAAGACCAATGTTAAGGTTGCGCTAAAGTTACAGACAAAGAAACAGACAATTTGACCTTTGACCTGAAGGATGACATTGACCTTGCCATCTCACCCCTCAAAATGTGCAGCCTCATGAGATACACACGCATGCCAAGTATCAAGTCTCTATCTCTACTGGTCCAAAAGTTATGGCCAATGTTAAAGTCGGTGATTTGACCCATATATATGACCTCTGACCTTGAAGGATGACATTGACCTTGACATGTCACCCCTCAAAACGTGCGGCTTTATGAGATACATATGCATGCCAAATATAAAGTCTCTATCTGTACTGGCTCAAAAGTTATGAGCAATGTTAAAGTTGCTGACAAACATACAAACAGACAGACAAACAGACAGGGCAAAAACAATATGCCCCCCTGACTATCGCCAATGGGGGCATAAAAATTCAGCTAATGAATATTCAAGGTGTAATTATTCCCTACATGAATATTTATGAGCAAAGGGTTAAAACCACCACTTATTGAACGGACATTGTTATCCTTAACCCTTTCGCTGCCAAACTCTGTCGTCTGCTAACTTTGTCGTCTGCTACAATTTTCATTTCTTTGATTTTCTTCATTTTTGTTTCAAAAACATAGTAACAGTAACAAACAGTTTGGATCCTGGTGAGACGCCGAGTTACTCGGCGTCTCATCTGGATCCAAACTGTTTGCATAGGTAATCACAGATCCGGCATCGGCAGCGAAAGGGTTAAAATTTGACAGTTACTTTATACTTTCCCTGTTGAATAATCATGTAAGAAATAATGACATTCTGAACATCTATTGACTGAATTTTTATGACATATCTACACATGCATGTTTGGTATTGGTTGTAACTGTAGAGTCAGATCTTTTATACATGTAATTTCAGAAGCAAACAGAGCAGACCCAAATCAGACAGCTCCGATCTGAGTCTACCGTGTATACAAAGGCAAACTTTGTATTACGGATAGCGTAACGCTAACCTTTACAATGCGGGGAACGTGTCATTAATGTTATTTGCAAACAATGTAGACCCAGATGAGAGGGCTCCTAGAGGAGCCCTCTCATCAGGGTCTGCACTGTTTGTCGTGTTACACTTTTCTTTAGAAATATACTTGAATGAACATTCACTGTAAGCTTGGTCTGTTTGAAGTTTGGAATAGTTCATTTGAAAATTCAGCGTTGTAAGGGTTGATGCATGACAAAAGTAATGCTGAAAGGAACTTTCTGCATTACTTCTA
Source organism: Azorinus chamasolen (assembly GCA_963576725.1). NCBI lineage: Eukaryota > Metazoa > Mollusca > Bivalvia > Cardiida > Solecurtidae > Azorinus > Azorinus chamasolen. The sequence continues at coordinate 62,612,703 of OY755253.1, read as the reverse complement.
TCCAGTATAAGCAAGCGCCTCGTTTTCAGACCCAGACTTAAGTGATCGCCTCATAGAAGTCACTGTATTCCTTCATTAACCAAAGTCTTCAAACATAGGCTAGTTGCACAGATACATAAGTAAGTAAGTCTGGGACCATTTCTGCAACTTTAAATCAGACTGAAGTACACGTAGAAGCAAATAATGAAGACACCGGTCAAACAGTTCCAAAGGAGACGTTTGATCAGGGTCTGCACTATTTGTCGTATTTGACTAAGCTTGCCTGTCCGAAAACGGTAATTAGTGTTACATTGGTAGAACAACAGCTATCGTATTACTCTGAGGTCATAAGATCGTAGTAATCTGATATCGTCTGCTAAGACAATTGTCGTCTGCAATGTGGACATATTCTTTGCTTTAAAGATACATGTACTACATGTATTTTGAATGCACATTAATTGCTGTACATGTATGCAATTTCTTTCGTTTGCTGCGATCCATATACTGTTAATATTCTTCCTCGCATAGCTCTCTGTCTGTGTGTGTGTCTGTCTGTGTGTGTGTCTGTCTATGTGTGTCTGTGTTTTTGTGTGTTTCTCTCTCTCTCGCTCTCTATGTCTCTGTGTTTATCTGTGTCCCTGTGTCTCTCTGTGTCTCCCTGTGTCTCTGTCTGTCTGTCTCTCTCTCTCTCTCGGAGTCTCTGTGTGTGTCTATCTCTGTCTGTCTCTCTGTCTGTCTCTCTCTCCCTCTCTCCCCCTCTCTCTCTCTTTCTCTCTCCCTCCTCTCTCTTCCTCTCACTCACTCTCTCTCTGTCTCTGTGTCTCCCTCTCCCTCTCCCCCTCTCTCTATCTCTCTTTCTCGTCTTAACTGGATTCAAACTGTTTTGAAATAATATTATATAAAAAAAGACTCGCCTATAGCGTTTAGTTACGATATGGTTTCATATAGCCTTAAGCACATAATTACATTTGTAGCATGATACTTGTCATTATGTATTCATGTGTATAAACATCATTTTTAAGTCCTGAAGAAAAACATTGCTCAAAACAAAACCGATTGTTCTGATCACAATTCAGATATCTAGTTATCTTGTGAGTATCTTTGCACGCTTTGTAATGTTTCGTCTGCTTCAATACTTAAATGAATTCTCATTTCTTTGCAAAAATATATGATCAATGTGTCAAACAACAATTTGGATCAAGGGTCCATGCTTATAAAACTTTTTAGTTGAGTCTGAGTTCGTTCTCAAGTTTTTGATTGGTCAGATTTGAGCCTTTGGCTCAAATCTGACCAATCAAAAGCTTGAGAACAAAATCAGACTGAACTAAAAAGCTTTGGATCAAATCTGACCAATCAAACACTTGAGAACAAACTCAGATTCAACTAAAATGCTTTATAAGCATGGACACTGTTGGGACGTCGCATGATGCGGCGTCTCATCTGGATCCAAACTGTTTGCATAGGTAATCACGGCTTCGCCACTAGCGTGCAGTGAGTAAAATTTGTATTACGGATTCACAGTAGCCTCAAACTTGACTTAAAAACGAGCTGCTGTCTAATCTTGGTCTATTCTGTTTTTGCAACAGCATACATATATACTTCTATATCAAAGGCAGGATTAGAATTTACGAAATGTTTCAGTTCAACGAAAGTATTGGTCAACAATTTCGACATTACCATGGTAACTAAACTTTGTGGTTATTTCGTTGTGGATCACACCGGTGTTTGTTTAAGGCATACGCCTCTCTGTGCCACGTAATCCTTGAAAATATGTACTTCTTGATACCTACGAGGTAACCGAACTATTTCAACCAACGGCATACCCCGTCTCAACGAATGTAATGAGAAGTTAAACATCTAACCCCAGTATTAAATGTTTGACCCCCCCCACACACACACACACACAATAAAATGCAAGGCAGACAGACTGACATAGAGACAGAGATACCGAAACTGATAAACTGAGAAATAGAAAGAAAGACAGAGACAGACAGACAGAGACAGACAGACAGAGACAGACAGACAGACAGACATACATACAGCCAGACTGAGAAAGAAATACAAATATGCAGATAGAGAGACAGAGAGAGAAAGAGAGAAGACGAAGAGAGAAATTTAAAGTTATAATCATGGTGCTGATTTGACTCATTCAACGGCACCAGTCTGATGGAAAGGACAGATAAAATTATGTTGTCCGACAACTTGGGCAGTGGCGTATTTCGGAATTCTATATAATTTATACACGTTAACTCTTTTTTATAGTTCTCCAACAAACCAGACATGTCCATTGACCCCTTCAAAAAACCCAATTTGAGAGTGCTCATGACTCTCTCACTATAAAGTAAAGAAAAGACCCTCTTAATTTTGAAGATTATTTGTAAAATATAGGCTCATTTCACTAGAAAAAGGGCTCAGGGAAAACACTGCAACCCCTATCTTACTGTTGACATAAACGATTTAACAGATAAACCAGCACGCATCTTATTATATCCAGCACTGCTTAACCCTTTCCCTGTTCCATGTTTATTCCAAATCTCAATGCCTACTGAGTATTCATGGACAAAACAGTTATAAAGGTACATGTATATGGAAGTTGGAACATTGTAGTCATTTTAGAAAGTAACGAAATATATCTTTCAAAGTCTATTAGCAAACAGGACAGACCCTGATCAGACGGCTCCTGTAGGAGCCGTCTGATCTGGGTCTACTCTGTTTGCAAATGCATGTTCTGGTTAGTAGTGTGGGTGTAATTTGCCTATTCACTGGACAAAGGCAGTCTGGATGAATGAACACCGAAGAAGCTTAGTTTTCTTATCCTTTTGAACGCTTCGGACAATTTATCTATAAATCATAGGTTCTGGTATAAGTTAATTGAATTGATTGTCTTCCAGTCCCATCCCACCAAATACGTTTTGCATGTCAAACACTTTGTATCCAAGCGAATCGACGTCACACCCGGGTCTCATCCGGGTCCCTGCTGGTTGCCGAGGTTACCAAAGTTCAAGTTAAAAATGTAAAGTGTTACATTTGAAAGTAGTACTTTATTTAAGATACATTCAATGATCAAAGGCTGCAAACTGTCCTATTTTTGTGATTCAAGTGATCTTCACAAATCACTGGTCCTTATTTAAAAAAAAAAAAGGGGGGGGGTTACACTGCTTGGTTTTCAACCTTCGGAAGTCTTCGTACAATTCCGGCAAGTCGACCATGCAGATATGGTTCAGCCGACATCACGGAGGAGGTGTATATAGTGTGCATTATTGTCTTATTTTAACCCTTTCCCTGTTCTATGTATATTTCTAATTTCAATACCTACTGAATTAATTCGTGGACAAAATAGTTATAATGAAATATGAAAGGTGGAACATTGTAGCCATTTTTGAAAGTAAAGAAATAGATACATCAAAGTCCATCAACAAACAGAGCAGACCCTGATCAAACGGCTCCTATATATGAGCCATCTGATCTGGGTGTGGTCTGTTTGTAGATGCGTGAAAAGATGTTTATATGAAGGAAATGGTAAAATGGTATAATTAATGTACGTTGCATTCAGTTAAACATTTACTCCATAAATATTCGTGTAAGAAATAATGGCATCATAAATACTTATTAGCTAAATTTGTATAATGGCGTATGTAGACAGTATGTTTTGGTTCAGGCTGAAACTGTAGACTTAGGTCTATATCATATTATAGTCAAACAGACCAGATAAGACGACTCCTATCAATTCATGCATAAATGTTCATTAGAGAAAGGGTTACACACACTAATTCGAAATGCAGGTGCAAATGTCCCACGTTTTTAATCGCATTCTTGAAAGACGTGTTTTGCATTATAAGTTTTTAACGGTGCAAGCGGTGTACACTGATCAAGCAACGCATTTGAAAACCATTTGCGAGTTTATGACATGCGATGCAAGTAAATAGCCATTTTCTAGACGGGCTGGGGAGAAAAACTCGCACCAAAAAATGAGTAGATATCTAAATCATATCGAATTACGGTGAAACCTCGATATCGTATCGAATTACGATGAAACCTCGATATCTCGAACTTCAAGGGATCATACAAATAACTTCCAGATAACAGAAGTTCGAGTCATCCGATTTCTAGTCTGGACACTTTCTCAATGTCGCAGCTTAATGCAGGTCGAAAGTAATGCTGAAAGCTCCTGCAGGAGCTTTCAGCATTACTTTCGACCTGCATTAAGCCATCACATGTGTTTCTAGATGTGCGGCGTAGTAATACATTACAGTTTGGAAGGACTGAACAGTTCGAGTTATCCAGAAGTCGGGTAACCTGAATTCGATATATCGAAGTTGAGCTGTATGTCGAAAGCGGTATATTCCCCAAGCCTGTTGAATATTTACCTAATTAATATTCATGCAAGAAATAATGACTGTTTGAATATTAATTGATTGATTTTATGTTGGTTTTATGAATAGGGGATATTTTTGCCACACCACAAACTTAGGAATCAGATCTGTACTATGTATGTGTATTATTGCAAGCGCAAACTATTTTCAAAATTATTAGTTTCTACAGCAGCCGTCTGATATGCGTCTACTCTGTTTGCAAAAGTGTATATTAAAGTTTAACTGTTTTGACCCCTTACCTGATGAATATTCATGTAAGAAATAATGACATTATGAATACTAATTAGATTAATCTTAATATTGGCTTATGAAGTTATTAACACATGAACGTTCTACCCGTGGCAGAAAATGCAGAAAAATAAAATTATCTTTATTATTCCATAAGCAAATAGAGCACACCCTGACCAGACGGCACCTACAGGTGCCGTCTGGTCAGATTCTACTCTGTTTGCAAAGAATATATATGGGGTAAAGGATTAAATACACGCACTGTTTTTAACTACAGTTGAACTTCGATAACTCGAACTTCAAGGGACCGTACAAATTAGTTCGAGATAACAGGAGTTCGACTCAACCAATTTCTAATATGAAAGATTTTTCAATGCCACATCTTAATACAGGTCTAATGTAATGCTGAAAGCTCCTGTAGGAGCTTTCAGCATTACTTTAGACCTGTATTAAGCTGTCACATGTGGTTCTAGATATCTGTAGCGTTACATTTTAGAGCAATTCTGTATTGTAAGTTTTGGAAGGACTAAAGTTTTTTTGTTCGAGTTATCCCGAAGTTCGAGTTATCCGAGTTCGAGATATCGAAGTTCAACTGTATCTTACAGTAGAAACTGTTCTAAGCGGCCGTTCATTTATTGATCAAAGGAGTCTTGAAAAGCAGGTGATTGCTCAATGCAGGTCAAAAGTAATGCAGAAAGCTCCTATAAGGCCTGCATTAAGCTTCCACCTGCCTTACACATCCATAATTAGACTTCTTTTTTGATGGTCGCTTAGCCCTTTCCCTTATGTAAGCGCATTTGCTCACATCTGCAAACAGAGAAGACCCAGATCAGACGGCTCCTATAGGAGCCGTCTGATCAGGGTCTGCTCTGTTCGCTTATGGTGTAATATAGATCTGATTCTACAGCTTGTGGCTGAGTCAAAATATCCTGTGCTCAAATGCCTTTATAAAAAAATAATCTAATTAATATTAATTACTTATTTCTTACATGAATATTCAACAGGGAAAGGATTAAGACAGGGTCTATTGTATTCCCATATCATTATTTAACAAAAACCCACACATGTATTTTATTGGAACCCATTCATTTTTTATCTGGTGGGGACACACCTCAAACAAAATATTTGCAGGAATGAGCCATTGACATTGATGGCGTCAGCAAACAATGCAGATCTAGATCAGAGGGCTCCTTCAGGAAGCCTCTGATCTTGATCTATACCGTTTGCATATGTCCTTTTTAAGAGACACTGGACACTAATGGATTAACGACTTGTCAGGGTATTCTTATTAGAGTCTGATCTGTTTGCTTAGATGTTACAAGTCCTCTACTATTGGCTATCGCAATACAATTCCTTATTTGGGATCTTTCTAACAATTCCCTCCACAGATACACCTTGCTACGTATTTGCAAAACAGAGCAGACCCTAACCAGACGGCTCCTATAGAATCCGTCAGATCAGGGTCTGCTCTGTTTGCTTATTGAAAAATATAGATCTGATTTAGCAGTTTCTACTCTGACAAAAATACATGTGATTTATACCAGCAAATGTATTTCTTGCTGTGCCCCTTCAACATGAAATTTTGATGGGTTCCAAAAATAAGATTCGGACGACCATAGGGATACATGGCCTGATTCACTATTTATAAGGTACAGGTATATCGATTTTCGACCTACTTCTCAACAGAATCAATAATCAATATGACCCAATTTCAGCACTTTGCACTTTACATGACACTGTAACACTTACACGGAGAAGCAGCTCTTAGTTCTGTTTAACACTTTAATTCATGAATATTCATGCACGAAATAATGAAATTATGAATGAGACGAGTGTTTATTTTGCATAATGGTACATGAATGCAGGAACTTCCGACTATGACAGGAACTGTAGAATTAGATCTACATGTATAGTATAAATTTACATACGCAAACAAGATCCTACGTGATAGAGTAAAATCACTACACTGTACAATGTACGAGGGTTGTTCGGAAAGTTCGTAGAATGTTGTTATAAAATTACTTGTAATCGTAACTGCATGCAAAAAAATTAGATCAACATTAATTTCCAGATCTGTGTTACATATTCCGTAAAAATCAGCAAGATATACTTATGTATATTTTGAACTCCGCGAGGCCAGTTGAAAGGCAATGTTCTTGGTTTTGATGTCGATGCTTTTGAAAGAATAGCATGTTAGTCTATGTAGAGTGTTCTTGAGTTATATTCTGTGGAAACTGGCTATGCCGTAGTAGGCCGAAGAAGTAGAAATAACTGCTTAACTCTTTGCACGCTAGCTGCGAAACTGTGATTACCTATGCAAACAGTTTGGATCCAGATGAGACGCCGCATAATGCGGCGTCTCATCAGGATCCAAACTGTTTGTCATCTAGACCATATTTTTGAAAAAAAATGAGAGAAAGTTTATTTTAAGAATTGAAGCAGACGACAATTGTTGCAGACGAAAAATTACTTAGCGTGCAAAGAGTTAATATACATGTATGTAATATAACGTCTCTAAAACGGACGTTGAAATACGAGTATCGTTCTCGGCTTTCAAGAGAGGTGACAGCTTAATGCAGGGTAAATGTCGTGCAGAAAGCTCCCTAAGGAGCTTTCTGTATGACTTGTCTTGCATTAAGCAGAAACCTGACTAAAATACCTAAACTATTCCTTAATAAATTCCGGTTTAGAGGGGGTTTATCGTAAATAGAATTTATCAATTTCCCTTTGGAATGTCTTTATTCAATGAATTGTCCTTTTACGATTATTAAATGACGGGAACGGCAACCTCAGAAAGAGCATGACTTTTTTGATTGACTGCAAAACTGCACGCATCAGTCATAACGATTGTTGTAAAGCTGTACCGACATTTAACGAGTTAACCCAATGTCACAAGTAATTAATCGCGTGACGCAATGTCAATAAAGAATAGTGACAGGTCAAATGCCTTTGACGATGCCGTCAACAAAAGTCATTGGTCACTTATGACGTCACACTGTCATTTCATCTTGACTGTTGCAACGCAGCTTTTACCTGACAGAAACACCCTTTTTACGAATTTGAGAACTGATTACACCCAGATCAGATCCCGTAGGAGCCGTCTGATAAGGGTCTGCTCGGTTTTTTATGACATTAACATATAGATCTGATTTAACAGGTTTCTGTCACGAGCAAACCTTTGTGTTCATACACTCTTATAAAACGTCGCGTCATTAATTGCCATGATATCCTTATTTCTTGCATGGGTATTCATGAAGAAGAAGGAATAAACATTTTTTAAGAATAGCTCCTTTAATTCTCCACCAAACCTCATGCTGTGACAAATCTAGAATCAGCTCGTCGAAAAGAGACGATTCTTATTCCTTTCCTTCATATTAAGGGTTAAACAATTTTTAAGTATAGTCCCTTTATTTCTTCACCAAACCCCATGTTGTGACCACTCTTTAGACTCGTCTCTACGAGACGAGTCTAAAGAGTGGTCACAACATAGGGTTTGATGGAGAAATGTAGATTTTAGTATTTGAATACATATTCATGAAGGAAATAATGATTGTATAAATATTCATTAGCTGACTTTCGTTATTTTTTTATAATGACACGATGAAGAAAGGAGTGTTTTCACCGTGACAGAAACTGTATAGAAACAGGTCTATATATTTCAACAGAATTTAATAAATTAACAGAGCAGAGCATGCTTAGACGACTCTTTCACGAGCCGTCTTATCCGGGTCTACTGTGTCTGCGAAGACACACAAGGGCATTCTATTTAGGGAAAATGTCGATGTATAAAAACAGGTGGTTTCAAACGCAGGAGGTTGCTGATTACGAGATCACGGAGATTCTGTATTAGTTTTGTCCTGCATTAAGCTTCTGTCTGTCTTGAATTACGCTTCTTTTTATTAGTCACTTTACACTTTACCCGATATACGCGATTTTTTACCAACTTGCAAGCAGTGTAGGAACACGTCTGATCAGGGTCTATTCTGTTTGCTTGTGGAATTTTACAGATTTGATTCTACATCTTCTGCTATTTATAACCCAGACCCCTTGTGCATAAAGCATTAGACAAGACAATTAACCCTTTCCTTCATATAAACGTATTTTCATGCATTTGCAAACAGAGTAGACCCAGATCAGACGGCTCCTATAGGAGCCGTCTGATCTGGGTCTGTTCTGTTTGCTTTTGATATGATATACATGTAGATCTAATTCAATGATAGTAAATGGAGACAGTTTCCTTGAAATGTCTGCATTATAAAAACTGAGCTAATAAATATTCATAGTGTCATTTTTCCTAACATAAATATTAAACAGGGAAAGGGTTGAACTTGATAGATACTCGTGATGTCACTATTTCTTACATGGATAGTTTATTAACAGCCTTTATTACATGTATATGACTTTCACCCACTTCTAAGTCCTACATGGTTACCTTTAAAACTACAGTAAAACCTCTCTATAACGGCCACTTAATTGTGTTAATTAGTTATTTAGGGCAGGTGGCTGCTTAAAGCAATGTGAAAGTAAAACAGAACGCTCCTACAGGAGCGTTCCGTTTTACTTTCACCTTGCTTTAAGCAGCTACCTGGCTTTGACACAAAATACTTGATGTAATTTAGTGGCCGTTATAGAGAGGTTTTACTGTATCATAAATTTTGTCACTTTCCAACATATTGTTCAATTAAAATTATTAAACCTTACCATCCCGATGTAAAAAAATGTCTGCTCAAATTTGAGTCTAGTACAATATTGATTATTTCCAATTCGATCAGGCGTTTGAAAAACTGTCGATCGAGTGTCAAACAGCTTGGATCCTGATAAAACGCCGAGTTACTCGGTGTCTCATCTGGATCCAAACTGTTTGTAAATGCGAGCCAGGTCGCTATTAGTTGGATAAGGGTCAATGAAATCATATGAACGAATATTGGAAAATATATGATGTTCCCGCTCACCTGTTACGAGGAATGTTTGAATCCATCAGTCCCCATAGGTTATTTTAGATTCAACATCTTCAATGAATATATCTACAGGAAAGGAGCAGTACACCAGAAAAAAGGAAACTTTTAGAATTGTGTAATTTTTAAAACATTGTGGTAAATAGAGCATTTGCTCCTTAGGAGCAAATGCTCTCTTTAACAGAATGGTTTCAAACGTGGTTTTACAGAGTATTTAGATTCAACATCTTTGAATATTTCTACTGGAAAGGAGAAGTACACCAGAAAAAAGGAAACTTTTAGAATTGTGTAATTTTGAAACCACTGTGGTAAATAGAGCATTTGCTCCTTAGGAGCAAATGCTCTCTTTATCAGAATGGTTTCAAACGTGGTTTTACAGAGGCGTCAAAAGGCGTAAACATGAGGTAATGGGTTAATCCTTAAACTTCCCATAAAGTATAAAGTAATCTGGTCTAAATGAAGATTTGGCACCAATCCATGTTAGGTGTGAGGGGTTCCTGAAAATAATACATTGGTGAAACTCCTTGGCATTGATCGGTGTAGCAAACGGTGTAGACCCTGATCAGATGTCTTCTCTATGTGCCCCAGGTCTGGGTCTACACTGTTGGTCTATGTCCCATGTATTAGGCCTCGCGGGATGTTATGAGGTATCATAATTATGTTCTAATTCATTGCTTTAATGTTTTATTTCGCAGTCACATTTTATCAGTTCAGTTCATGCGAGTTCAGGTTCAAACTGATTTGCCTTTACAAACAGCGAAGACCAGAATTAGTCTTTCGAGCGAATTTGTGACAACCTTCGCAAACAGTTTGGCTCCAGATGAAATGCCGAGTAACTCGGTATCTCATCAGGATCCAAACTCTTTGACATCTTGATATTACTTTATGAGAAACAACGGAGAAAATCTTGAATACTGCAAAATTTCTGAACATTCAAATAATCCGAACATTCAAATAATCCGAACCGAACATTCAAATAATCCGAACATTCAAATAATCCGAGAATTCAAATAAACCGAACATTCAAATAATCCGAACTGAACATTCAAATAATCCAAACCGAACATTCAAATAATCCGAACCGAACATTCAAATAAGTACATGTAGCATTATCGGTTTTAACCCATTACCTCATAGGCTATTTTTATATCCAACCACTTTGAATAAATCTACCGAAAAGGAGCATTAACTAGAGAAAAGGAAATTTTAAGAAATTTGTCTAGAATTCTGAAATCGTTATGATAAATAAAGCATTTGCTTCTTAGGAGCAAAAGCTCTATTTATCACAATGGTTTCAAAAAGTGACTTTTACAGAGGCGTAGAAAGGCGTATTTATGGAGGAAAAGGTTAAGATATGAGACAGTTAAACGCAGAGTACCAGTGCTTTCTGTATGAGATTTACTATGTATTATAAGCAGACACCTGTCTAAATATATCTCAGTTGGATTGGATTAGCATGGGATTATCGAGGTTTCACTGTGTCAGCAGGCAACAAATTTTGCAGACGACAATTAATAACGTGCAAGGAGCTAGACGCACACAAGCGCCAAATTCGGGAGCAACTTGTGGCATGTCAACAAAATTTACTGCATAAGTAAACACAAGCGCGAGCTTCAGGACTCGAGCAACCTTTCTGCACTCCAATCAGCGAGATATACAGTGTAAGCAAACTTGTAGACCACATGGAGTTAGAATGCTAAGGTCAGAAACAGCCTTTGCACTCGAATGAACGAGGTTTTCTGTAAGCAAACGGCAAATTTTGCAGACGACAAGCAAGCGCCTGGGTCAGAAGCAACCAAATCAGCGAGGTCAGAAGCAACCAAATCAGCGAGGTTTATGCTATTAGCATTTCGTATAATACTATAGTAGCGGGAAACAATGCCAGTAGTGTTTCTTTGATATAATTAATTTTCGCGTGAACATGCGTGAATAATTAATGCAGAGAAATTGATTAATATTCAACACGCGAAACCTAACCCTAAAATGAGACCGTATGTCGTGAGCTTAAAGTACAGCAAAGCCCCTCTAAATCGGACGTTCAATTTAGTATAAATATCGGTATCTGAGATAGGCGGCAGCTTAATGTAGGGTGAAAGTCATGCAGAAAGCTCCTATAGGAGCTTTCTGCATGACTTTCACCCTGCATTAAGCAGCCACCTGCCTAAACGTATCTAAATTCTTCTCTATACTAGAATTCCGGTTTAGAGGGGTTATACTGTATACAAGAAAAAATAGGCTCCTGAGCGTAGCCAGCTTACAACACTTGGCTTAACCCTTTCACTAATGAATATTTATGCATGGATTGATTACATGTACTTCATGAATAATTGTTAAACTGAAGTTTCATGATGTATTACATTTGTATTTTCAAATGAGTTTTTGGCTTAGAAACGACAGGATCCGTCCTATATAATGCCATAAGCAAACAGGACAGAGCCTGATCAGACAGCAGCTGAGCTCATTCGGGAGCTACCTGGTCTGGGTCTATTCTGTTTGCAAAAAGGATGAAATGCATTTCTATGAGGGAAATGAGTATACGTTAGAAACAGTAAAACCCAGTCCAGACAGTTCATGTAGGATCTGTCTGATCAGGATCTGCTATTTGCTTATAGAATAATATATACAGTAAAACCTCTCTATAACGGCCACTAAATTGTGTTAATTAGTTGGTATGTAGGGCAGGTGGCTGTTTAAAGCAGCGTTCTGTTTTACTTTCACCTTGCTTTAAACAACCACCTGCCTTTTAAACTACTTGATGTAATTTAGTGACCGCCCTGCCTTTAAAATACTTGATGTAATTTAGTGGCCGTTATAGAGAGGTTTTACTGTATTTCACGCTAAATTTGTGACCTGGTGCAATATTTGATTTCTTCAGAACCATCCCTGATTTTGATAAACGTTAGTCTAAGTCTCAAAAGGCTTGAACCCGAGCTACTCGGCGTCTCATCTGGATCCAATCTGTTTGTAAATACGAGTAAGGTCGCGACAAGCTGGATGGGGGTCAGACACGCCCACACCTTTGGCCCACACCATCAGCGTCAAAACGGACAAGGTGTCACATCGCGAAAAAGTACTTATGAAGTGTTTCCACACACCCATCAATTGAATTTCATAACATTTCACAAGCACACGCAGTTGCTAGGTGGGCAAGCTTCTGTCGTGAACCAGTAGTCTAGATATAGCCAACGTTTCTTAACACTCTACTACATAGATACGCCTTTCTGTGCCTTTACAAACATAGTAGACCCAGACCATACGGTTCCTCGGAAAGCTAGCTCGGCCGGGAAAGTGTTCGTATTTAGATCGAGGTCGTGGATTCTCGGGTTGTTTTGAATCAGGGGGTCGATGTACGATGTGCACGAGATTTTAAAATGATTCTAACAGTGTCCCACGCCTCTCTCTGTCTCTGGCTCTTTCTCTACCCCTCTCTGTCTCTCATTCTATCCTTTTCTACGTGTTTCTCTGTGTGTCTCTCTCTTTGTCTCTCCCTCAGTCTCTGTCTGTCTGTATGTTTGTTTGTCTGTCTCTCTATCTATCTCTATCTGTCTCTCTCTGTCTTCCTCTATGTATCTTTCTTTTCCTACCTATATATCTCCCTCTCTGTGTACATGTATGTCTCTCTGTCATACAGTGTCCGTTTATCGGAAGAAAGTAAATCCCACAACAGCCTTTGAGCAGACGATCAAATGACAGAGAATCATTGTGCACTGTTAATGTACTTTAATGTTATCATCAGCATCTGTTTGTTTCATTAAGTTGAGCTATCATAAGATATAGGTGACACATTTTTAACCATTAACCCTTTCCTCCATAGGCTAATTTAAGACCCACCATCTTTGAATGAATCTACCGAAAAGGAGCATTAACTAGAGAAAAGGAAAATGTTTAGAATTTTGTAGTTTGAAACCATTGTGACAAATAGAGCATTTGCTCCTATAGGAGCAAATGCTCTATTTGTCACAATGGTTTCTCAAATTGACTTTTACTCGTTAAAAGTCGTCAATATGAGGGAATGGGTTAATGTTGTCACCAGCATCTGTTTGTTTGATTAAGTTTGGGCTATCATAAGATATCAGTGACCTTTAACTCCGACACAGGCACCCTCTGACGCCTCCGTAAACAGAGTAGAACGGGCACCAATATATTAAAAGTTTCTGTATGAGCCATCAGTTCTGGGTCTGTGTACTTATGACATTATAATAGTTTTGGTTTCTTTAGATAGATTCTACAGTTTCAGCTATGACCAGAAAGGAATGTGTTCATTGCGTCATTATAAAAAAAAATCAACTGATAAATATTGCAAGGCGCCAGGTGGTATGATTATTACATAAAAATTCACCAGATAAAGGTTTCAACTTCCTCGACATGTTTATCTTAATTTTAGTACAGTAAAACCCTCTAATGCGGCCATTTAATGAACAAACATGGCTGTCTTCGTAAGCAGGTGATTGCTTAATGCAGGACGAAAGTTATGCAGAAAGCTCCTATAGGAGCTTTCTGCATAACTTTCGTCCTGCGTCCTATAGTAGCTTTCTGCATAGTAAAACCCCTCTAATGCGGCCATTTAATGAACAAACATGGCTGTCTTCGTAAGCAGGTGATTGCTTAATGCAGGACGAAAGTTATGCAGAAAGCTCCTATAGGAGCTTTCTGCATAACTTTCGTCCTGCGTCCTATAGTAGCGTTCTGCATAACTTTCGTCCTGCATTAAGCTACCACCTGCTTCCTTAGCCACTGTAAATTATGCCCTTTTTTGGTGGTCGCATTAGAGGGGTTTTACTGTACAGTGACACTCCTCTAAATCTACCACTAACTTCTGAGACTTTAAGACAGCTAAGCTGCTGCTTGAAGCTTAACCCTTTAGACCATGAATATTCATGTAAGAGATAATGACATCATGCATATTAATTAGTTTAATTGTTATAGTTGAACATTGATACAGGAAAGTTTGGCCCTGGAAGAAACTGTATAATCAGATCTATATTATACTATAAGGAAACATAGCAGACCCTGATCAGACGGCCCCTACATGGGCCGTCTGATCTTGGTCTACTCTGTTTGCAAAGGCTTGGAAAGGCATATTTATGTAGTAAAGGGTTTAAACAGGACGAAAGCTATGCAACAACTGCCATGATAGCACTTGCAACTGCTTTAGTCGTGAATTAATGACATGTTAACATAGAAAGTTTGGCCATGGCAGACAATGTAGAATTAGATCTATATTATTCCACACGCAAACAATGCAGAACCTGACCAGACGGCTCCTGTAGAAGCGACCTTTTCTCTGAATGCAAAATAGTGCTGAAGACAGAGCAACAGATAAATGTGCGTAGTTAAGTACTAAAATCGTCATTCCTCCACCCACCAAACCCTATGTTGTGACCACTCTTTAGAAGGGTCCATTCGAGACGATTCTAAAATGTGTCCACAGCGCAGTGTTTGGCGGAGTAATAAAGAAGTTACATGTATTATTGAAAATGATTTGGCGCCAAAATAGTTAAAATCAACCAGCCAGTGTTATTTCGGCTGGGGATCGATCCTGTGAACTTACAATTGTCCAACAGGTATAAAAGTGCTGAATAGTGTTGTTACTTGAGAACTACAGATGAACTTTGATATTTCGAACTCGGATAACTCGAACTCGGGATAACTCGAACTAAAAGTTCCATCCTTCCAAAACTTACAATACAGAATTGCTTTAAAATGTATCACTACGGATACCTACAAACACATGTGAAAGCTTAATGCAGTTCTAAAGTAATGCTGAAAACTCCTACAGGACTGTTAAGCATTACTTTATACCTGCATTAAGGATCTCCTATAGGAACCGTCTGACCAGGGTATACTCTGTTAGCAAAGGCGTGAAAAAGTGTTTATATTAGGGAAAGGGTTAACACAAATTCTAACAGCTTTGTGATCACGGTCATAGCCCAGATATAAACCTCTTAACCCTTGTCTGGCTAAACTGGACCTGACCAGCATTTTCAAAACAGCTTGGATCCAGATGAGACGCCGAATAATTCGGCGTCTCATCAGGATCCAATCTGCTTGACGATCGGTCAACCGTTTCCCAAACTCCAGATCGAATCGGAAGTATTTAACTTGCGCCCGTTCCAAAATGGAGCCGATATTTTTTGTGGACAGCGAGGTTAAGAATTAGCATAGCTGTGAAAACTGATCTGGGTAAACATTTTGGAATTATAGGTCTCATTATGGACCACCCAATGTAAATATTTGACCATAATTATCCCAACTAAACCCCTTACCCCGATGTGTAAAAATGGTATCTGCTTAAACTGGGATCTGGTGCAATTTTGACTACAACAAATTCGACTAGCGTTTGGAGAAACTGTTGAACGAGCGTCAAACAGTTTGGATCCTGATGAGACGCCGAGTTACTCGGCGTCTCATCTGGATCCAAACTGTTTGTAAAGTGGGCGTTAGGTGGCGAATAGCTGGAGATTGGTTATTCGGTTAAATGCCTACGTTTTCTAAGACGGAATTATCTATCTTTGTTCAAAGGTAGAGTCCATTCAACAGTAAAGGAATTCATATGCTACAGGCTTTTACAAGATAAACAGTGTAGACCCAGATCAGAGAGCCCCTCCCAGGACTGACAGGAGTGCTCTGATCTTGGTCTACATTGATTGCAAATGACATTGAATTAGTTTCTTGCATTCAAGGGCTAAGTATGTACAGTTAGTGTGTGGTGACCTTATTTAACTAGAGAGTGGTTCCGATTTGTTTTGCAAGAATGAATCGATTGTGTATGTACAGTGAATTACCCTCCAAAATGGTTCTGACTGTTTAATAGAGACCAGCCGTTCGTATACCCATGCACACACTTTCAATTTTGGTACGTCAGTGGAATGTCTGTCTACTTCCAGCTGGTTTGTTAAACCCTTTCTTTCATACACATATACACGCCTTTTCACGTATTTGCAAACAGAGTAGACACAGATCAGACGGCTCCTATAGCAGCCGTCTGTTCAGGGTCCGCGCTACTGTTTGTTTCTGCTATAATATGGAGTTGGCATGTCAATGGAATGTCTGTATTGTTTTTGTTTAACCCATTATTTCATATCAAGGCCTTTTCACATATTCACACACCCAGATCAGATGGCTCCTATAGGAGCCGTTTGATCAGGTTCCATTCTGTTTGCTGATAGTATACTATGGATATGTTCCTGCAGTTTCTGTCTAAGCTAACACATTATGAGTACATATTATGCAATTATAAAGAAAAAAAAGCTAATAAATATGCATGACGTCATTATTCCTTACTTAAATATTAAACACTGAAAACATTAAAAGAGATTTTCAAAATGCATTTACACATGCACCTGCTTTTAATTTGGAATGTCTGTTCATTTGGAATGTCTGTTTCAAGCTGGTTAGTTATCTAAGAAAAATATCCGGTTTAACCCTTTCCCTGTTCTATGTTTATTTAAAATTTCAATACCTACTGAATATTCATTCACAAAAATGTTATAATGAAATGGGGAAGGTGTAACATTGTAGCCATTTCAGAAAGTAAAGAAACATATATTGTAAATTCCATTAGCAAACAGAGCAGACCCTGATCAGACGGCTCCTATAGGAGCCGTCTGATCTGGGTCTACTATGTTTGCAGATGCGGGAAAACACGTTTATATGAGGGAATAAACCCCTTCCCCTATAGAGACGTCATGTGATGACGTTGCAGACAAATTAGACCCAGATCAGAACCTCTTGTAAGAGCCGTCTGATCAGGGTCTGCACTGATTGCTTATGGGGGGAGTCTTTGTATTTATAAAAGGTTAAGCATTGACCCGGTAGAATATTTTTCAAACAGAGTAGACCCAGATCAGACAGCTGTTGTAGGTGCTGTCTGATCAGGGTCTGCTGGGTCCGCTTACGAAATAATAATAATAGATCTGATTCTACATGTCCTGCTCTCGTAAAAAACCCGTGTGTCCATGTATCATTGTAAACATTCAGTAAATAAATATTCATGGTGTAATTATTTCTTACAAACATAATTTGATTATTCATGAGGTAAATGGTTAATGCACTTTGTCTACCGTGTGCATAAATTATGTACAAAATAACTGTGGAATAAGTCTATTTGATTGTTCAAATACGGTTATACAGTAAAATCCCGCTAATGCGACCACATAAAAGGGGTATACTTATGGGTGCTAGATGCAGGTGGTAGCTTAATGCATGGCTTTTGTCATGCATTAAGCAACCACCTGCTTATAAAGGCACCTATGTTTATTCATTAAGTGGTCGCAATAGATGGGTTCTACTGTAGTACAAATAGATCTTAACCCTTCACTTGCTATTCACGTCAATATACCTACCTGTAAATAGTGAATACCCAGATGAGACAGCTCCTGCATGAGCTGTCTCATCTGGGTCTGCACTATTTACAAGTTGATTGTACAACCAGTGCACTCCACAGCAGTGATTGCTCAGCGAAATACTTGTACACAGTGAATATATATGTAATTATACAACAGGGCATGGGTAAAGAAGGAGAAATGTATTTTAAATTCAACAAGCGAAGGGTTAACAAACTGGAATTAGATGATGCGTCGCATGCTGGCATGAATTCCATGTCCCCTGCCCTGGAAACAAAACTTGTTTTTGTAAAGAAAACAAAACAAGAAACTTTAACATTTACCCGATAGAGACGTATAATTATTTTAAAATAATGACTTTGTAAACAGAGTAGACCCAGATCAGACAGCTCCACCAGGAACTGTCTGATCTGGGCTTACTCTGTTTGCTTATGAAATAATACTGATTCAACAAATTCTACACAATTAAACATTTTCTTGCTAATATTAATATTATAAACAAAAACAGCTGCTATAATTCCTAAATCCATTAATTACATGTATATGTACAGCATAACCCCTCCAAGGCGACCAGTTAATAAATTATCTGGGAAGTCTTTAATAGCAGATGTTTATTTAATGCAGGACGAAAGTAAAACAGGAAGCTCCTAGTGGAGCTTTCGGTATAATCTTCGTACTGCGTCAGGCTACCAACCTCTACTATTTAGAATTAGTTCTCTTTTTAGTGGTCGTATTTGTGACCCTGCTGTACTAACATATTCATAAAACTCATTACTATATGAACTGGCATGAATATTCATTAGATATAGGGTTACGGAATGAAACAGACTAACGCTCGGTACATGTACATCTTATATTAATAATTATCTTCATATAAGCGCCATTTCACACAATTGCAAACAGAGTAGACCCAGATCAGACGGCTCCTTTAGGAGCCGTCTGATCAGGGTCTGCTCTGTTTGCTATTGGCATAATATAAATCTGAGTCTATAGTTTTTATCAAAGGAAACATTCCCCTGAAAAGTTAATATAAAAATTCAGGTAATGAATACTAATGATGTCATTATTTCCTCCATGAATATGGATGAGGTAAAGGGTTAAGCGTTCTGATTTTGTTATTTTTACATACATAATACACTGACCTGCTCAGTATGTTTATATTCCTCCCCAAAGTTGCTCACTCCGGGCTGTCCACTCCTTCACTCGCTAAATTCCACTCATAACACCTTATCCTTGATAAATACGAAACAGAATGAAAACCCTAACACACACCTGTACTTTTAAAAAAACCGCAATCACGTATGCAACACGGTATTACAGTTTCCTAATTAGGCAATCCGTCAACACAGTCACACAGGTGACAACTAAACACATATGCGACTGTCTTGTCATACTGTATGCTATAACCATATGAAAGCCGTCTTATATATGTTTACCTTGTATGTAAATTATTAAAGGTATGCGTCATGCTGCAATGACCAAAGGGCATTCACTGGACAGGAAAAGTAATAATAATAAAATCAGAACAAGTGTGTATGGATTGTCTCCCTTGGTTAATGGATTTTACCAGTTTGTATACAGGAGAACCTCTCTAAACTGGACATTAAATTGTGTATCAATATTGATCTTAGAGACAAGTGACAGCTTAATGCAATACCAGGGGTCCCGGGTTCAATCTCCCGCCGGACCAAGTCCTTCAGACAAATTACTTAAAGATAACAGAGTCACCCGATTTCTAATCTGAACAATTTATCAAATACACAGTTCAGTGCAGGTATAAAGTAATTCTGAAAGATCCCGAAGGAGCTTACAACATTTCTTTCGATCTGCATTTAGCTGTCACATCTATTTCTAGATATATGTAGAGATACATTTTAGAATAATTTTGTATTGTAATTTGTTTTGAAGGACCATCTTTTTACTTTTTGTTATCTCGAAGTTCGAGTTATCCGAGTTCGAGATATCGAAGTTCAACTGTATATTGATCTAATTGTACAGTCAATCCCTACCCCGGTATATATTCCCGTTATTTAACACTTTTGCAAACCACGTAGACACGAGTCAGGCGCCTCTTGAAGGAGCTGTCTGATTAAATTAACACTTTCCTTTATGTAAGCGCATTTTTTACGCATCTGCAAACAGAGTCGACCCAGATCAGATGGCTCCTATAGTAGCCGTCTGATCAGGGTCTGCTCGGTTTGCTTATGGTGTAATATAGATCTGATTCTACAGCTTCCGTCTGAGGCAAAATGTTCTGTGTTCATATGCCATTATAAGAAACAATCTAATTGATATTCATAACGTCATTATTTCTTACATGAATATGCAACAGGGAAAGGGTTAAAGTCTGTTCTACATGCCTATATTTTACAGGTCTAACGATCCAAAATCACTGCAGTACATTTCCTTATTTCATAATCTTTACCTAGTAATGCTGACTAAAGGGGGCTAATCTGACTATAAGAATCTACGTAACAAATTGAATTACCTCCCTTTGATATTTTTTTTTATTGAATCTGATTTGAGCCTGATCAAAGTCTGACCAATGAGATACATGTATTTGAGAATGAACTCAGCCTCAGATGGTCAAAAAGACACAGGTGCTGCATCTACATACAGTGCTGAATGATAATTCACAAGAACAAAGTATATGACAAAGAGCAAAGCTTTTCAATTACACAAGAAAATAAAATTAGAAAGCTAACCTGGAGCTTTTTCGTTCACGCACCTTGGCCATCGTCAGCAGACTGACTGATTTCTACTAGTAGAGTAACACTAACATGTTGAGAAGACTCCCGCTCTGTTCAGTGTGGGTTTCTCATCCTCTCTTTCTGTCTGTCTCTGTCTCTTTTCTTTCTTTCTCTTTCTCTCTCTCTCTGTCTCTCCCTGACTGTCTGTCTGTCTCTCTCTGTATGTCTCTCTGTTTGTCTCTGTCTGTCTGTCTATCTCTCTATCTCTGGCTGTCTGTTCCTGTGTCTGTCTGTCTGTCTGTCTGTCTCTACCTCTCTCTCTTTCTGACTGTCTATCTCTCTCTAAACCCATAGTTTGCAGAAACAGACGTTAATCAATACAAACACAAAACACACAAACTTTCTGTCAATTTTTCGAATAAATCAACCAACACAAAAGACCCTGATCAGGCAGTTCCTACGGGAGCTATTAGATGTTGGTCTACTCTGATCATTAAGGTAAAGAGTAAGCCTACATGTGTACTGGTTGTCCATAAAAATGGTCGTGTTCATACAATGCTGAACAGGATCTGCAGTCTGATAAGAGTATACACTGTTTGCTGATAGTAATTTCAATATAAAACAAAACGAAATTGAAAATTTAGACCAGGGATCCCTCAGATAAAAAATGGACTAATCCAATTTATAATCATTTAAGAATCCACTGGCGCAAATGGGTTAAGTTATATCACCCATTTCCTAGTCCATTCTTCCATAAATACGTCTTTATACGCCTTTGCAAACATAGTAGACCCAGATCAGACGGCTCCTATAAGAGCCGTCTGATCAGGGTCTACTCTGTTTGCTTATGATATGATATAGACATGATTCTACAGTTTCTGTTGGTTGTGCTATTATGACAATTAATCTAATTAATATTCATGATGTCATTATTTCTTACTTGAATATTCATGAAGTAAATGGTTAATACTCAGAATCATGTCACTTTTTCGGTGGTCGCTTTAGAGGGATTTCATTGTATCACCATGGAAACACATTCCGACTTATAGTAAACCCCCTATAAAGCGGACGTTTAAATTACAGTTGAGTCCCGATTATACAAACACTTCTTATCCGAATCCCCGGTGTTATTCGAAGCATTGTGTTAGTATAAGTGCTGGTCTGTAAGGCAGGTGGCAGATTAAAGCAGGGTTAACCATTTTCTCCATGCATATTCATGTCAGAAATAATGACGTTATGAATATTAATGAGATCATTTTGTTATGATAGCACCTGGACAAATGCAACTTTGGGCATGACAGAAACTGTAGAATCATATCTTTGCTATGCCATAAGCAAACAGAATATAAACCCTGATCAGACGACTCCTGTAGGAGCCGTCTGATCTGGGTCTTCATCTTAGAGTGGCGTATTTGTGGAGTAAATGGTAAGAAACTTAAAAGCATACAGAAAACTTCCATAGGATGTACCAGCGAGGCTGATGCGTGTATATACAGCGAACCCTCATTATACCGGCATTCGTCACGATGGCACCCTCGTTATAACGGCAGTATGCATTGAAACAAAATTACCGTTAACTCTTTGAAACAACCACTGAATAAATACGTGCAATGCCAATAAGACAGGTGATCGCTTAATGCAGGACACAAGGAGTGCAAAAACGCCCAAAGGGAGCTTTTTGCACTTCGTGTGTTCTGCATTAAGCGTTCATCTGTTGTACCTAGTTTAAAACTGGCCATATGGCTCCTCGTTATAACGGCAACCTCGTTATACCAGCAAACTGTCTGGAAACAAACACCTCCGTTGTAACGAGGGTTCACTGTACAAGCACTATGAAAACAGCGTTTTGGCGATTTGGTTTATACATGTAAATATGCTTGGAAATGTTATTAAGTTAGACAATAGAATGCGCAGTTACGGGTTGGTTGGTTGACCGCCAGGCATGCCAATGGTACGCGCTACAGGAGCTTTCTGCGTGATTTTCGAACTGCATTCAGCAGACACCTTGAGTTGTCTGCATTACTTTCTCTCTGTATTAAGCCACCACATGTCCCCTAAATATCTAAATTCATCTTTACTAAAATCATTCAGGTTTAGAGGGGTTTTACTATATTTATTTTGTGGCTAACAGAGTAGTGTGGAATGTAAGCCCACGTGTCCAATCCAAGTTGATTTTCGATATCTCGAACGTCAAGGGACCATGCAAATTAATTCGAGATAACAGATGTTCGATACATCCGATTTCTAATCTGAACAATGCTTAAAACCTTGACTTGATTGGAAGTTGAGATCTTTGCAAACAGTTGTTCTCTTTGTTTGTTGAATGGTATAGATTTGATTCTACAGTTTCTGTCATTGCCAAAACAACACGCATTTATAATGGCATTATAAAAATATCTAATTAATATTCATGACGTCATTACTTCTAACATACATATTCAAGAGGTAAAGGGGTAAATCACGTAAGTACAAAAATACAATACATTAATTGTCTCAGCAGGGAAGTCTGACAATGTTTATAAACCGAACCAACGTCTATCGTAAGAATTATCACCCTCTGAATCACCTGTGACTAAATATAGACTAAAAGAAAGTACATTATATCCTGTCATAAGCGACTATCAAGAAGGAGGTTTAATTATGGGTCTGTAAGACAGGTGATAGCTTCATACCGGTCAAAAGTACTTTTGCTCTGTATTAAGCAACCACATGCTTTTCCAGATTCCTGTGTCCAGTTAATATAAGACATGTTCTAATGTGCGTCTTTAATATAGCAATGCAAAGGGTAAACCCCATTTTGGACACGTTAACCCTTCCCTGGGCCCATTCCCTCATAGGCTATTTTTAGATCCAACCACTTTGAATTAATTTACCGAAAAGGAGCATTAACTAGAGAGAAGGAAACGTTTAGAATTTTGTAGTTTAAAACCATTGTGATAAATAGAGCATTTGCTCCTATGGGCACTCAATGGTTTCAACAGGTGATTTTTTTACAGAGGCGTAGAAAGGCGTGTTTATGGAGGAAAGGGATAATATAAACGCATGTTCTCGATTGCATACAGTGTATACCCAGATCAGACGGCTCCTGTAGGGTCTGCCCTCTTTGTTTATGTATCTTTATAGTTTCTGCCAAAGCAAAATCATCCTGAATTCACAAAACATGGTTAGAATAAGCTTATGAATATTCATGGTGTCAATATTTCTTACATGAATATGTATGAGGGAAAATGTCGACGCGCCCATGTTTATATGGCAGGACTGATTTATTTTTATAAACTGATCAAACGCATGCCTTTCTTATTATATCGCCATTTTCTGAATCATCTACTTTAAGGGTTAACAGAGAGGTATGACATGTAATTTAAATGTATATATGCATGTATACATACGTTTATTAATAGTAATACATGTACGTGGGGAAAACCTAATTCTAGAAAAAATGGGAAACCAGAAAAAAAACTCTTTTTATCCCTTTGATTGCTGAATATTCAAAGTGAAGTGGTTTACTATAATGTGTATCTACAGAGTCCATATCTCCAGATTAAAAGCGTCAATTAAAACATTTTCAAAAATAACTTCTTTATTTCTCTACCAAACCCTATATTGTGACCACTCTTTAGAATCGTCTCGAAGAGACGATTCTAAAGAGTGGTCACAGTATTGGGTTTGATGGAGAAATGGCGATTTGAATATTCCGGTACGCACCGTTATTTCTGTAGCTCTGACAGAGTCCATTAATTATGCATGTTTACAATACTTTGCTAAATGGTTTTGAATTGACAAACAGTGCAGATCCTGATCAGAGGGCTCTTCCAGCAAAAGTCTCCTGATCTGTTTCTACAATGTTTCAAAATGTCTGTACATTTGTAGGTAGTTTCCCGAACTTAAAATAGATTTTTAAATGGTTAAACCAAATCTATTTTATCGCAGAGTATTCAACGTGATGCAGTATCCACGTTATTTGTTTAAATTTAAACTTTAAACTTTAGACAAGAATCGTGGATCCCGTCAAGATTGTCACACGTTTGGCATTTAAGTTTAACCCTTTCGCCGCCAAGTTCTGTCCTCGGCTTACGTTGTCGTCTGCTACAAAATTTCATTTTTTTTATTTTCTTCATTTTTATTTCAAAAACATAGCAACAGTAACAATTAACAAACAGATTGGATCCTGAGTTACTCGGCGTCTCATCTGGACCCAAACTATTTGCATAGGTAATCACAGATCCGGCATTGGCAGCGAAAGGGTTAAGAATACATTGTACATATGCAATGTTGGTACATTCAGTAATAATGAGTAATGATTTGTCCATTTATGTGCGTACAGCAGTCCTGCATGGTTACTTAATACAAGTCATGTAAAAAATAAATGCAGATTAGAACATAATTAACCATTTCCCTGTTCTGCATTTAGACCACATTCCAATATCTACTGAATATTCATTAACAAAATAGTTATAAAGAAATATGGGAGGTGACCCATTGTATACGTTTTAGAAAGCAAAGAAACGGATCTATTAAATTCTATTAGCAAACAGAGCAGACCCTGATCAGACGGCTTCTCTAGGAGCCGTCTGATCTGGGTCTACTCTGTTTGCAAATGCGTAAAAACACGTTTATGTGAGGGAAAGGGTTAAGCAAACCCTCCCTAAAGCGGACACCTAAAAGCTGTAATTTGGAGTCACAAAGCCAGATGGTAGCTTAATGCAGGGTGAACGTAATGATGTAGGCTCCTACGGGAGCTTTCTGTTTTACTATGGTCCTGCATTAAGCGACCGCCTGTATTTAGACACAAATGTGTATTCATTTTTTGTTCGATTTAACCCTTTACGTCTTACTTCATAAATACGAATTTTTAAATCGTTTGCGAACAGAGTAGACCAAGTCCAGACGGCTCCCATGTCTGATTAGTAACTTTCCTTCATATGAGCGTGTGTTCACGCATCTGCAAAGCAGAGTAGACCCAGATCAGGGTCTGTTCTGTTTGCTAATTGAATTCGATACACATCATGTATCTGTTTCTTAACTTTCTAATACGGCTACAATGTTCCACCTTCCACAGTTCATTTTAATTAATTTGTTCATGTTTATTCAGCAGGTATTGGAACTTGAAATATACTTCATTATAAAATTAACTGAGAAATACATAAAAACGTAAAACTATAATAGTCGGTAAGGTAGTGTTTAGCTCTTTCCGGTAATATAACTTTCATTTTGGTGTTGTAATTATTTGCAGAGATGTCATGTATTTTATACGCAAAACTACGCGATTTTCAAAACTGACGTCAACATCGAACGCAACGTCACAAAGAACAGGGAAAGGGTTAAGCAGATACGAATTTACCTTTAAGGTCTGTTCTTATTCATAAACTATCTTAATTGCACATTTCATAACAAACAAAACAGACTTTGATCAGACGGCTCATATAGGATTAGATACATGTATGCAGTTGAACTTCGATATCTCGAACTCGGATAACTCGAACTTTTGGACAATTCGAACAAAAAGTTCAGTCATTCAAAACTTCCAATACAGAATTGCTCTAATACTGTATCTCTACAGATATCTAAAAACACATGTAACAACTTAATACAGGTCTAAAGTAATGCTGAAAGCTCCTGTAGGAGCTTTCAGCATTCTTTAGGCCTGTATTAAGCTGTGGCCTTGAAACATTGTTCAGATTAGAAATCGGATGACTCGAACTTCTGTTATCTAAAACTAGTTTGTATGGTCCATTGAAGTTCGAGTTATCGAAGTTCAACTGTATTTGGGCAGGTAGCTGTTTAATGCGGAGTTAAAACTTTCACCCTGCATTAAGCTGCTACCTGTCTCCAATACCGATATTTATACTAAAGATAATGTCCAGTTTAGAGGGGTTTACTGTACGCACTAAGCATTGAACATTATCATCCAAAGTTTTGAACTGGTCAAAACAGAAAGTTGATTACTATAAAACCACCCGTTATGTTTATTGCATTTGTCTATTATTACGATTATACATGTAATTTGTTCGTCATGCATGCTTAAGCGTCGTGACCATGCTTGTACATGTTAGTAAACTTGATTTCACGTAAATGACAATCACAACCACAACCGCCATCATCATCATCATCATCATCATCATCGACATCATCATCATCATCATCATCATCATTATGATCATTGTTATTATCATCCAAAGTGTTTTTTTTGCACTGGTCAAAACAGAAAGTTGATTACTATAAAACCACCCGTTATGTTTATTGCATTTGTCTATTATTACGATTGAACATGTCGTTTGTTACATCATCATCATCGTATCATCATCATCATCATCATCATCATCAGCATCAGCATCAGCATCAGCATCATCATCATGTTATAATATAAAGTATTGACTTTTATAATGGATACTTCTTCTTTTGTTTTTACTGTCATCTAAACATTTAGTAAAGATCAGAAGCGATAGTTGATCAATACAAATTCCACCCGCTACTTGTGTTACATGTGTTTTATTATTACATGCATGGTGCTAGTCATGCGTACTTGAACATCGTGCACAGTACAATTTTATTGCGACGGTTGTCGTATGTTAATCCATTACTCCATGAAGATTCTAGTAACAGAACGACATCATGTATATTAATTACATCAATATTTATAATGACAGATGGACACGGGAAATGTTTGGCGATATTAACCATTCTCTTGCTGAATTTTAAAATACATTTCTCCTCCAACATGCCCTGTTGTATAATTACCTATATCTCCACTGTGTACACGTATTTCGCTGTGCAATCACTGCTGTGGAGTGCACTGGTTGCACAATCAACTTGTAAATAGTGCAGACCCTGATGAGACAGCTCCTACAGGAGCTGTCTCATCTGGGTCTTCACTAGTTACAGGTAGGTATATTGACGTGAATAACAAGCGAAGGGTTAAAACTATAGAATCAGCCCCATATTATTTCATAAGCAAACAGAGCAGACCCTGATCAGACGGCTCCTATAGGAGCCGTCTGATTTGGGTCTACTCTGTTTACAAAAGCGTAAAAATACATATTTATAGAGTAAAGGCTTATAGTGATAGTCCCTACAAAGGCTAAAATGAACGCACATTTTCAATAACATCATAAAATAATTATTCGTTGTAATTCAGTTATTGTTATGATAATCAAATTGAACTTATATAGAAAAATATCCCTGTGATACAAAATAAACCGTTTCCATAGTTACTTTTATATTTTGTTATACAACAAAATATGATCGACCCATGTCAAACAGTTGACGAAACTAAATACATGGACTAGTGCATTGCCGAATAACACCGACAGTTTTGTCTGATTCGGCCTTCATTCGATTGGGTTTTCTTGTAATATACTTCTTTTCAGCATATAAGCAAACGGTTTATATAAGTTTTAAGCATTTTAAAAACACGTTACATGTAGAGGTTATTTTTAAAAAAAAACAGTTTAGAAACGAAAGTTGATCAATATAAATCCACTCGTTACTTTCGTTACATGGGTTCTATTATTAGTAACACGGTTGCTACACGCGTGACATTCATTTGGCCGAGGAAACGCGCACTTGCGTGATCTATAATTACAAAAAATGAAACTCCAACAAACATTACTACTGTGTTTATTCTAAAACTTCGGACGCCCATGCAGTCTGTCCTCTCCACTTGTAGGCTACAATGATAACAAAAAATAAATTGACATAGAAGCAAATAGTGCAGACCCAGATCAAACTGCTCCTTCTGGAGCAGTTTGATCTGGGTCTACACTATTTGCCTACTACTGTGTGTTCAAATACTTAAGATAAATAGGAGAACATCTATACATGTATAAGAGTGAGACGATTAGTCACGGAAAAAGGCAAAACTTTCTAATATTTTCTCCGCCTTTAAAATTGAATGATCATCATCTTCTTGCCTGTTTCAAAGTTGGATTCCTGTTGAAAACATACGACCAATGCGTCAGCATAATTTGGATTCTAATAACGCAAACATCTGGATCCAAACTGCATGCAAGGATTACCACACATCTATTTATAGATTACGCACGGTAAAACAGTTAGTCTACCAAAAATGCTATCAGGACGTCAAACAGTTTGGATCCTGATGAGACGCCGAGTTACTCGGCGTCTCATCTGGATCCAAACTGTTTGCATAGGCAATCAATCATCCGCGCACAGCTGGATAAATTTTAATTTAACAAAAACCGTGTACATTGTACATGTATAAAAACTCATCGCTGAAAAAAAAGAGTTTCTTTTTTATGACAAAACAGTGCAGACCCTGATCTAAAGGATCACACAGGAGTCCTCTGATCTGGGTCTACACTGTTTGCAAATATCTTATATACTTGGGTTAAGGGTTAATAGATAGGCGTAAGTGCCTATATATAGCCCCAGGTAATAGCTATTCCTGTTTTTAACGCTGTACTCAATAAAAACGTTTTTCTGTAACTTTACTAACAGAGAAGACCCAGATCAGACGGCTCCTATAGGAGCCGTCTTATCAGGGTCTGCTCTGTTTGCTAATGATATAATATAGATATGATTCTACAGTTCCTGCCATGACCCTATATTCCCGTGTCCATGTGCTGTTGTAACAATTTAATCTTGTTAACATCATAACGTCATTATTTCTAACTTGAATATTCATGGCGTAAAGGGCCCAATATGGCCCTGCATTAAGCTACTACCTGACGTGAAAGGGCTCAATTTCGTCACGCATTAAGCTACCACTTGACGTGAAAAGGCTCAATTTCGTTCTGCATTATGCTACCACCTGGCATGAAAGGCTGAGTTTCGTCCTGCATTAAGCTACCACCTGGCGCGAAAGGGTTCAATTTCGACATGCATTAAGCTACCACCTGGTGTGAAAGGGCTCAGATTCGTCCTGCACTAAGCTACCACCTGACGTGAAAGGGCTCAATTTCGCCCTGCACTAAGCTACAACCTGGCGTGAAAGGACTCAATTTCGTCCTGCATTAAGCTACCACTTGGCGTGAAAGGACTCAATTTCAACCTGCATTAAGCTACCACCTGGCGTGAACACTTCTCATGCAATGTGCGTATTTGCTGACATTTTTAATCAATCTGGATCTAGATGAACTCGGCATCTCATCAGGATCCAAGCTGTTTGACACTCAGTTAGCAGTTTCTTAAACGTTTCGAGTCGGAAGTCAGTGAAATGTTCAGTTAATCAGAGATTAAACAGTCACTATTTTTTTAGCATGAGAAGGGGTATGACTCAAAATTGCGCATCTTATTATGATTGCTTAACACTTCCCTCGATAAGTACGCCTTTCTACGCATCTGTAAAAGTCACTTGATGAAACCATTGTGATAAATAGAGCATTTGCTCCTATAGGAGCAAATGCTCTATTTATCACAATGGTTTCAAACTACAAAATTCTAAACTTTTACTTTTCTCTAGTAAATGCCCCCTTTTGGGTAGATTCATTCAAAGGGGTTGGGTCTAAAAATAGCTTATGAGGGAAAGGGTTAAATATTTCCCTGTTAAGTGCTCATGTAACAAAAAATGACGTCATGAACAATTATCAGCTCAATAAATGGATGTTGTTTGCTTTTATAGGAACTGTATAATCAGGTCTATATTATGTGAAAAGTAAACAGGGTAGACCCTTATCAGACGGCTCCTATAGGGAGCCGTCTGATCTGGGTCTACCCTGTTTGCAAATGAGCGAAAAGGCGTTTATATGAAGAAAAAGACTAAGGGGGATTTAACCCTTTCCCTATTTAAAATTCATCATAAATATTTATTATCTGGGTTACATGTATAACACAGGATTCTTTAACCATAGCAGATACATGTACTGAAGATATACATCTGTCTAAATCCATAAGGAACACAGTAGACCCTGATCAGACGGCTCCTATATGATCTGGGTCTACCCTGTTTGCAAATGCGTGAAAAAGGCGTGTATATGAAGAGGAGGGAGGATTAACACATTCCCTATTTAACCCATTACCTCATATGCTATTTTTAGATACAACCTCTTTGAATTAATCTACCGAAAAGGAGCATTAATTAGAGAAAAGGAAAATTTTAGAATTTTGTAGTTTGAAACCATTGTGATAAATAAAGCATTTGCTCCTATAGGAGCAAATGCTCTATTTATCACAATGGTTTCACAAAGTGACTTTTACAGAGTCGCCAAAAGTCGTCAATATGAGGGAAAGGGTTAAAATTCATGTAAGGAAAATAACATCATAAATATTCATTATCTGAGCTACATCTACTCTGTTTGCAAAAGTGTGAAATGGCGTTTATAGGAGGGAAATGTTTGAAAGAGGTTTGACACTTTCCCTGTTCAATATTCATGTAAGAAATAATAACAACATAAATATTATAATCTGAACCATAACACAGGATTTATAGGAGCCGTTTGATCTGGGTCTACTATGTTTGCAAATGCCTTAAAATGCGTATATATGTGGGAAAGGACTAAAGGAGGCTTAACCCTTTCCATGTTCATTATTCATGTAAGAAATAATAGCATCATAAATATTTATTACCTGGACTATAACACAGGCTTTGTACAGCTTAGCATATGCTATAAATTAACCATTTCTAAATACATAAGAAAACAGAGTAGACCCGGATCAGACGGCTCCTATAGGAACCGTCTGATCCGGGTCTCCTCTGTTTGCAAATGCGTGAAAGGGTGTTTAAATGAGGGAAAGTGTTGATTGTAAACGTATGTATAGATAAACCTTACAACAACAAGAAACTGAACAATATTTAGACTTTTCGCAGCCCGTACGCTAATGAATATTCTTATAAGAACTCATGACTGCATGAATATGCATTTATAACATAATGTCGATATAATCAAGCAAAATGTTGTCAGGCAAATTGGCTACGTAGTATTATGAAATGCATGTACATGTAATTACGTTTTGTTTTTAAAGAGAGTTTCCGTGCTGATGTAATTCATAGATATACATGTAACAGTCACTGAAAAAAAATCCAATTTACCCTTAAAATCTCTACTTACACCATGTTTTAATGCCTAAAATACATAAAGCATTTGTTTGTATGCTGAAAAGAAGTACTTGTATATCACAAGAAACGCTAAAAAAAAGACAAAAGTGTCTTTTATCGCAGACGCGATGTTATTCGGCAATGTATTAATTAGTAGTTGTAGTTTCATTAACTGTTCGATATAGGCCGATAACATTGTGTTGAAGAACAAAATATAAGCATCGATGAAAGCGATTTTTTTTGTATCGCAGTGGAACTGTAGATATCAGTTTTAATTGATAAAAATCATTAAATGTGTTGAACACTACCAAGGTGTATGGTGTTAATGAAAATATGCGTGTTACTTTAAATGAATCATTGATTTCATAAATACGAGCATTTTAACCGTTTGCAAACAGATTAGACCCACAGCAGTCGACTCCTATTGGAGCTGTCTGATCAAGGTACTATGTTGGCTTATGAGATGATATAGAGCTGAATCTGTAGTTTCTCCAATGCTAAAAATCTTCTGTATTCATATAATTTGACAGTATAATATAACTATTTTTCAGGATGTCGTTACAGTGCTCCCTCTCTACAACGACACCCTTTGGGACACGGATATTGTATGTGTTGTTCAGAGGGAGTTGTTATAGGGAGGGAAAATCAAACATAATTAGCTTGTTTGCAGATCCCCAGATAAGGTGTATTTCGAGAACTAAAACCGTTATGCCTCAAGCAAACCCTATGTTGTGACCACTCTTTAGAATCGTCACAAAGTGACGATTCTAAAGAGTGGTCACAATATAGGGTTTGATGGAGGAATAAAGAGAATACGATAGAAAAAGGTTGTTTCTGGAACCTTGTTGTTTCGGAAACAGTGACATGTGTTGTTGTAAGGAGGGAATCGTTATTGAGAGGGCCGTTGTAGGGAGGGAGCACTGTAACAGTGACATGTGTTGTTGTAAGGAGGGAATCGTTACTGAGAGGGTCGTTGTAGGGAGGGAGCACTGTAACAGTGACATGTGTTGTTGTAAGGAGGGAATCGTTACTGAGAGGGTCGTTGTAGGGAGGGAGCACTGTATTTCTGACTGAACATCCATGGTGTAAAGTGAGTCATAGTGTTATGTAGAGGTGGAGAGTTTGAACCCTTCCAACTCTGAATAGTAAAATTGCCCATCAGTGTTTAACCCTTCTCTTGCTGAATTTTAAAATACATTTCTCCTTCTTTACCCACGCCCTGTTGTATATTTACATATATCTTCACTGTTGTGGAGTGCACTGGTTGCACAAGCAACTTTTAAATAGTGCAGACCCTGCTGAGACAGCTCCTGCAGGAGCTGTCTCATCTGGGTCTTCACTATTTACAGGTAGGTATATTGACGTGAATAGCAAGCGAAGAGTTAACTATACAGTAACACCTCTCTATAACGACCACTAAATTGTGTTAATTAGTTGTTGTTTAGAGCAGGTGGCTGCTTAAAGCAAGGTAAAGTAAAACAGAACGCTCCTATAGGAACGTTCTGATTCACTTTCACCTTGCTTTAAGCACTCACCTGCCTTTAACACAAAATACTTGATGTAATTTAGTGGCCGTTATAGAGAGGTTTTACTGTATATTTGACTAAGTATAAACACTTAAACCTGCTAGAGGAATTTCAATGACTAACAGTGCAGATTCAGACCAGATCCCTTAGATCTGGGTCTACACTGTTTACATATGTCAGGACAAGCGCGTCTCGCTTATAAAAGATTAAAGACACAAAACAATATTTTATAATTTTGTTTGCTATTTTAGAGCTGAAGACGAACACTTATTTATATTAATCTCTTATTTTCTTTGCTTACGAACCATGTGTTGCTTCTACTTATTAGAATCTAGTGAGTAACAGCCGATTCTTATGAGTACCAGCCGATTCTTATGAGTACAAGAGCGACGCCAATTATTTCTCTTTTAGCGACAATTATTGTTCGTCTGAAAACAATGTCATCTGTTTTAAGTTTCACAGTGGACGTTCCTTCAAACGTAATTGGTGTGTCAAACAGTTTGGATCCTGATGAGATGTCGAGTTACTCGGCGTCTCATCTGGATCCAAATTGTTTGAAATGGTAACGAAATATTCGCCCATTGCAGGAATCCCTATGAGTGGCTATGACCATGCTTAACCCATTACCTCATAGGCTATTTTAGATACAACCTCTTTGAATAAATCTACCGAAAAGGAGCATTAACTAGTGAAAAGGAAACTTTTAGAATTTTGTAGTTTGAAACCATTGTGATAAATAGAGCATTTGCTCCTATAGGAGCAAATGCGCTATTTATCACAATGGTTTCACAAAGTGGCTTTTACAGAGTCGGCAAAAGTCGTCAATATGAGGGAATGGATTAGCTACCCTCTTCTGAACTTCAAGGAGCCGACTGATCTGAGTCTGCTCGGGTTGCTTATGAACTTGTAATAGACCTGACTCTATAGTTTCTACCAGTACCAACAATTCAAGTGTACATTTCATGATGATTTGCCGTTATAAAACTTCAGCTAATAAATATTCATGATGTCATATCTAAACATAGATATTTAACAGAGAAAGGGTTAACCCTTTCCACCATATAAACGCATTTTCACTCAATTGCAAACAGATTAGACCCAGATCAGACGGCTCTTGTAGGAGTAGTCTGATCAGGGTCTGCTCTGTATGCTTAAGGACTTGTATATATAGAATTGATTCTACACTCTCGCCAACAGTCAGTGATAACTTTGTTAGTTATCTGATTACAACCCTTTCCCTTATGTAAGCGCATTTTGACGCATCTACAAACAGAGTAGACCCAGATCAGACGGCTCATATTGATCTGATTTTACAGCTTCTTCATGATCCAAAATGTCATGTGTTCATAAGCCATTATAAAAAATAATCTTATTAATATTCATGACGTCATTATTTCCTACATGAATATTCATCAGGGAGAGGGTTAAAATAGTTCTGCTCATTAATGTTCATGTTGAAATTATTTCTTTCATGAATATTAACCCTTCTCTTGCTGAATTTTAAAATACATTTCTCCTTCCTTACCCATGCCCTGTTGTATAATTACATATATCTTCATTGTGTACAAGTATATTACTGTGCAACCACTGCTGTGGAGTGCATTGGTTGCACAATCAACTTGTAAATAGTGCAGACCCTGATGAGACAGCTCCTGCAGGAGCTGTCTCATCTGGGTTTTCACTATTTACAGGTAGGTATATTGACGTGAATAGCAAGCGAAGTGTTAATCTGGAAAAAAACGTTCAGTGGGCTTTTTTGGGTGGAAAGTCTGTTGCATTGGCATAAGATATCCCCCCACCTCCACACACACACGTACGACGAAAGATAGGATTCATATCCGATGAAATATCAATCTACCCACAGGATTCCAATTTCAAATGTGCTATTTATTCTCAATGACCACTGTATTAACTTATTTCGCAATAAAAAATTCGTTGCGAAATATTACAAAATTAAATTTTCAGGTGTTCTATTTCTAATACTCAGTAATTAATTTATAGACTAATTTCGCAATAACCAATGCTTTGTCTGAGTGTCATGTGGTGTGCCGCCTAGCCAACCTTTGTGTACTCTAAACGGTGATATTGAGCTACTTTCGGTTTGGACGATATCCTACTGCAGACGGCAACCATCACAAAATATTGATGCGAGACAAATGTGACGCTGAGTAATTAGGAATCATATTTTAGGAAATCTACCGTCTGATTGGAGTTAAAAGAATGAGAAGAAAATTAACTGTGAAAAATGTAGCAGACGACAAGTTAGCAGACGACGTGTGCAGACGACAATACCTTAGCATGCAGAGTTAACAATTTCTCTCATAAGGACGCCTTTTCAAGCATTTGCACACATAGTAGACCTATATCAGACGGCCCCTATAGGAACTCTCTGACCAGGGTCTGCTCTGTTTGCTTGTGACATGATACCGCCCTGATTCTACAGGTTTTTTAATCACTTGACAGTCGAGACAGGCCAAATGACAGTCACGTGACTGCCCTTTTCAGGATTACATATTTCTATACTCCTGGGGTTTAGTTCGGTTATTTTTATTTCACTGTTACTTATTCATGTATATACTGTTACAGTACATTATATTTCTCCCGTTTCACCCATCGTGTGCTTTAGTTCCCTTTCTTGGATTCCCTTTTTCTTGTCAAACAGACAAGTCTCGTCTCAACCTGTCACTCTTCCACTCATGCCAGAAGCCGAGTACGTACTACGATTGACTTTCTATAAAAGTAGGCATTCTTCATGAATATTCATGTAAGACATAAATGACATCTTGACGTTCATGCTAACCCTTTACTCCATGAATATTCATGTAAGAAACAATGACATCATGTCAGTTAATTAGTTTAATTTTTATATTTGTATGATTTATTTTTTATATTTATAATTTTTACACTTGAACACAGGGAATTAAGGTCATGGTAGAAACGATAGAGTCATAGCTACAGTTAATCTGCATTATATCGAACTTTAACCCATTTGCTCCCAGTGGATTCTTCCATGATTATATATTGAATTAGTCCATGTTGTATCTAAGGAATACCTGGCCTAAATTTTCAATTTCTTTTTGTTTTATATTGAAATTCCTATCAGCAAACAGTGCAGACTCTGATCAGACGCCGCATTATGCGGCGACTGATCAGAGTCTACACTGTTTGTCTTCGTCCCATATATGGGATCATGGGAGCAAATGGGTTAAGGTACCATACACATTATTTCGAGGAAACAGTTAGACTTCGAGTCATCCGATTTTCAATTTGGACAATTTCTCAAGTTCACGGCTTAATGCGTTACTCTCGACCTGCATTAAGCTGTCAAATGTGTTTCTAGAATTTTAGAACAATTTTGTATAGTATTTTTTGGAAGGACCAAACTTATACTTCGAGTTATCACAAAATTCGAGATATCGATGTTCAACTGTATATTAGTTTAAAAGCAAACAGAGCAGACCCTGGTCTGGGTCTATAACTTCTATTATGTTCGCAATAATGTTGGCGTAAAGAGTTAATTACAAGTGGAGGAAGACAACGCAGGTT
Organism: Azorinus chamasolen; assembly: GCA_963576725.1. Lineage (NCBI taxonomy): Eukaryota > Metazoa > Mollusca > Bivalvia > Cardiida > Solecurtidae > Azorinus > Azorinus chamasolen. The sequence continues at coordinate 62,576,068 of OY755253.1, read as the reverse complement.
TTTCTGTACATGTTCAAGGAACAAATTGACATACAGTTGAATTCGATATCTCGAACTTCATTGGACCATACAAATTAGTTCGAGATAACGAAAGTTCGAGTTATCCGAATTCTAATCTGGACAATTTCTCAAGTTCACAGCTTAATGCAGGTCTACAATAATGCTGAAAGCTCCTAGATATGCGTAGTGATACATTTTAGAGCAATTCTGTATTATAAGATTTTGGAAGGACCGAACTTTAAGTTCGAGTTATCCCAAAGTTCGAGTCATCCGAATTCGAGATATCGAAGTTCAACTGTATTTGGCTATATAAAACACTGTAGAATCAGATCTGAATTATTCAATATTATTTCATTAGAAAAACAGAGTAGACCCTCATCGGATTACTCTTGCAAGAGACGTTCATTGTGTCTTAAGCGGCAAACAAAAGAAGGTCACATTAAGGGTCGGTAAGACATGTGATAGCTTAATACAGGTCAAAAGTAATACAGAAAGCTCCAATAAGCTCCATGTTTTCACTGCATTAAGGAACCACCTGTGTTTCCAGACTCTTATGTTCAATAAATAAATGACCCTTTAAGACAGGTTCATCCGTAAAAAGCTTAGAGATAAACTTTCTGCATAACTTAACCATGCATTAAGCTACCACATACATATGTACCTTTAGAACCCAGAATTACAAATCTGTTTGATAGTAGAAATAGAAAGGTCTTATCAATGTATGGATTTTAGGTGAAGCAGTTCAATATGAGTCTCCACGAGCATTTTACAAAAATCAGTTTGATACATCCGCCTATATATATATATATATGAACAGTAAAAACCCCTCTCTATAACGGCCACTAAATAACATCAAGTATTTGTGTTACAGGCAGGTGGTTGTTTAAAGCAAGGTGAAAGTAAAACAGAACGCTCCTATAGGAGCGTTCTGGTTTACCTTGACATTGCTTTCAGCAGACACCTACCCTAAATACCAACTAATTAACACATTATAGTGGCCGTTATAGAGTGATTTCACTGTACATGTATCCAGTATGTGTTCGTAAGCACTAAATGACACTTACAGGGATCTAGCAGCCGACGTCTAAGAGACTTTCCCACTCATATTTGACCTTTAACCCATTACCTCATAGGCTATTTTTAGATACAACATCAGAATAAATCTTCCGAAAAAGAGCATTACATGTAACTAGACACGTTTAGATTTTTTAGCTTGAAACCAATGTGATAAATAAAACAGTTGCTCCTATAGAAACAAATACTCTATTTATCACAATGGTTTCACAATTTGACTTTTACAGAGTCGTCAAAAGTCGTCAATATGTGGGAATGGGTTAATCATTTAACCTATTAATTTCAGGTATCAACTGAAAGGGTCATAGACAAGTAATGTAGACCCAGATGTGAAACCGCACATGCGACGTCTCACCAGGGTCTTCATTGTCCGCTCAGACGCACGTGCTGCTCATATATTTTAATATTGAGCTTAAGTTAGTATTATTATGCACTTATGGAATGTAAATATTGATGGTACAGTTGAATTGCGATAACTCGAACTTCAAGGGACCGTACAAATTAGTTCGAGAGAAGAGGAGTTCGAGTCATCCGATTTCGAATCTGAACAATTTCTGAGGACCACAGCTTAATACAGGTCTAAAGTAATGCTGAAAACTCCTGTAGGAGCTTTCAGCATTTCTTTAGATCTGTATTAAGCTGCCACTTGTGTTTCTAGATATCTGTATTAGAGTAATTATGTATTGTAAGTGTTGGAAGGACTGAACTTTTTGTTCGAGTTATCCCAAAGTTCGAGTTATCCGAGTTCGAGATATCGAAGTTCAACTGTATATTCATGGCAAACTACTTGTAAGTGTGTGTATCGGGCCATTTACTAGTTAAAGAACTGCTGTCTGAGGGAGTATGTCTCTAGCAAAAGCTTTATGCTTACAAAAGGGTAGCCAAGCCCATTGACTGTGACAATACAATTGATGTATATAACTATGTTTGCTCCCCATGCTGTACCCATGTACCTGGGTGGAATACAAGATCGGTTCTGTTCTGCCTAGGTGTTAGTTATGTGATTGATACGGGTACCTGTGTGTTTGATAAGGGTACCTGTGTGTATGATATATCTAATTGGAAATCGAATGACTCGAACCTCAGTTATCTTGAAGTAATTTGCATGGTCCATGGAAGTTCAAGATATCGAGGTTCTATTGTTTGATCCAGAGCATTAACCCTTTCCTTCATCAGTACACATTTCTACGCCTCTGTAAAAGTTACCTGTTGAAACCATTGTGATAAATAGAGCATTTGCTCCTATAAGAGCAAATGCTCTATTTATCACAATGGTTTTAAACTACAAAAATCTAAAACTTTCCTTTTCTCTAGTTAATGCTCATTTTGGGTAGATTTATTCAAAGTGGTTGGATCTAAAAATAGCTTATGGAGGAATGGGTTAATGTTGGATGAAATGACGACTTATGTCGTATTACGCAGGACCGTGGTACATTTCGAGATGGAACATTGGGTGCTGGTTTTGGGTGCTGTGTGATGGGTTATACGGTGTAGGGTGGTGTATGTGTTGTTAGTGGTGGTGTAACTGGCGTTGCTGTTGGTGGCGGTGGTGCCGGTGGCGATAGCGGTGGTTGTGTTGGTGGTGTATGTGTTGTTAGTGGTAGTGCTGGTGTTGTTAGTGGTAGTGGTGATGTTGTTGTTAGTGGCAGTGGTGGTGGGTGGTCGTGTAGGTGTTGTTAGTGGTAGTGGTGCGGTAGTGGTGGTGGTGTTAGTGGTAGAGGTAGTGGTGTAGGTGTTGTTAGTGGTAGTAGTGGTGGTGTTGTTAGTGGTAGTGGTAGTGGTGTTGTCAGTTGTAGTGGTAATGGTGGTGTTGGTAGTAGTAGTGGTTTTGTTAGTTGTAATGGTAGTGGTGTTGTTAGTGGTACTGCTGGTGTTGGTAGTTGTAGTGATGTTGTTAGTTGTAGTGGTATTGAAGTGGTTAGTGGTAGTGGTGGTGTTTTTAGTGGTGGTGGTGTATGCGTTGTTAGTGGTAGTGGTGGTGTTTTTAGTGGTGGTGGTGTAGATGTTGTTAGTGGTAGTGGTGGTGGTGGTTGCATTAGTGGTGGCTGTGGTGTTGGTGTTACTGGTGGCGCCTGTGTGAGTACAGTAAACACCGCTAATGCGACCACTGAAAAGAGGTATAATTCTGAGTGCCAGAGGAGCTTTCTGCATTACTTTTGTCCTGCATTAAGCAACCATCTGCTTATAAAGACAACCATGTCTATTCATTAAGTGGTCGTATTAGAGGGGTTTTACTGTATGTTTGCAAAGCTGCATCAAAGAGAAGTTATGGATATCTCCTACAATTTAACTTCGATATCTCGAACTCGGATAACTCAGACTTGGGGATAACTCGGATAACTCAGACTTGGTGATAACTACATATGTACAAGTAAAAGTTCGGTCCTTCCAAAATTTACAATGCAGGATTTGCTCTAAAATATATCACAACGCATGCCTAGAAATACATGTGAATCTGAAGCTTAATGCATTCGAATTCTAATATGAACAATTTCTCAAGTGCACATCTAAATGCCGGTCTATGAGCGTTCAGCATTACTTTCAATCTGTATTAAAATAAACTGTCATGTGTTTCTAAAAATGCGTAGTGATACAAGTCAAATTTTGAATAATTCTGTAATATAAAATTAATTTTAAAAACAATCTTTATCATAATATTTTAAAGAATACCGACTTTTTACTTCGGGTATACCGAAGTCAAAGTTATCCGATTTCGACATATCGAAGTTGAACGGTACTATAAGGGGAGTTGGGTACAGACAGCTAATTTATTGCTCCAAAGCATAACAAATAAAACCGGTATTGCTATGTATAAGCAGTTTATTAAAGTATATATACAAACTTTCAATCCAAATAGGCTCAAATATCCCTCTCATAGTTAGGTAAGATTTTAGAAATCAGTGACGTCACACATGGCGCGTGAAGTCTTGTGGGCTCGTGACTTATGTTTACTAGAAACATGGGAACGCTTGGCCAGTCACAATATAGGTTACATGTATATTTTAAGTTCGTGACAGCCGTGAGAGGCCACGTGACAGCCACGTGACAGCTCTTATATCAGGATTACACATCTTTGTACTCCGGATTTTTGTTCTTTTTATTTTATTTCACTGTTATTCATATAAGTACAAAATTTATATTTCTCCAATTTCAACCCATTTCCTATTCTTATAGCACGTAATCATTACATGGTTTCAGAAATCAGTGACGTCATGTGGGCGTGCGACGTTTGTTTACTAGAAACATGGGAACAATTTATTCTGGGCCAATCGAAATATAGGTTATGTACTTAGTACGTGACAGCCGTGACTGGCCACGTGACAGCCACGTGACAGCTTTTATATCAAGATTACACACCCCTATAATCCGGGTTTTTGTTCTGTTTACTTTATTTCACTGTTATTTATGTATGTACATATATTTCTCCCATTTCAAACACCGTACGTTTTTTGTTCCTTTTTTTATATACACCCTTGTTCTTGTCGCAAAGAATTTGTACACACGTACTTTTAATTTATTACAGCCATCATATCCACCAGTCCTGCAGATCATTCTGGTTGCAAAGAATCCAGCATCATCTCAACCCTGACAATCCTTCCGATTGCAAAGCGTCCATTAATCATCTCAATCTGCCACTCCTTCTGATTGCATAGCATTCATCAATCATCTCAATGTGTCACTCCCTCTGGCTGCAGCGAATCATGCCATCATTCCATCATTCCATCATTCTGATTGCAGCGCTTCCAGCAATCATTTCAACCTGTCCTGTCCTCTGCATGCAGCGCTTCCAGCAATCATTTCAACCTGTCTTTTACTCTGCATGCAGCGCTTGCAGCAATCATTTCAACCTGCCCTGTCCTCTATCTGCAGTGCTTCCGGCAATCATTTCAACCTGTCCTGTCCTCTGCATGCAGCGCTTCTAGCAATCATTTCAACCTGTCCTGTCCTCTGCATGCAGCGCTTTCAGCAATCATTTCAACCTGTCCTGTCCTCTGCATGCAGCGCTTCCGGCAATCATTTCAACATACCATTCCTTCTGATTACAGGGTATCACTCGTCTGCGTATTGATCACAGAGTTCTAGTGTCCTGTTCATTTCAGAACATCCATTTCTTGTTCATGTTAGATCATTCGTTACTGGTTCATGTCAGACCATTCGTTACTTGTTCATGTCCGACCATTCGTGTCTAATTCATGCCAGTCCATTTCTTACTGGTTCGTGATTGACCATTCCTGTCTTATCCATGCTAGTTCATTCCTTACTGGTTCATGCCAGACCATTCGTGACTAGTTCAAGTCACACTTGTCCATTCGTGACTGGGCCATGTCTCACAATACATACCTGGTTCATGTCAGTCCATTCGACCGTTCAAATATACGTCACTCGTTTCATAGGTCAGCGAATCATTTCATTTCTCCAAGTAGGCAATGGTAGTACTCTGTTCTAAATGTAAGTAGATTTGAAATTTAAATTGGCCGCTTCCATTGTGCGTATTGAATAATATTTATAATATAGATAGTCAGATCACAAACCATATATGTTCCGACAGCCATATCACATTTACTACATTCAAGTACGATGTCATACAGATAGAACATGGAAAATTGAACAGTTATAAGACATTATACCGTTTTAGAAACGCATTAATTCGTTTCGTTTTGTTCCTCTTCTTCGAGACTTACGGCCAGTTTTTGATCTTCTGCACCACCGTTGAAGCTTTCTAATGACCTTCCTCATTCGTTTGTGCTTCCTCCCTTTTACTGAGAACACCATGTCATTTATCTCTAAGTAGATGTCAAGTTTAGCTTGGTCCATATGGTCCTTGTCCGATAAAATCAGAAACGAGCGGTTTTTGAGACTCCGTTTTGGACTGTGTTTATCAGTACGCAACGTCATATCGTCACGATCACCGATCTCATTGGTGCGAGCCATTCCTGTGACTCTTGTTATTTTGGTTTTGTACCCCAGCTCAACTTTGCCTCTCACTCGAAGAAGAAAGGAATGCTCTGTAAAACGAAATAAGTTTCATTATATTAGAGTTCCCCATAAGGTGCGTAAATTTAAACAGTTTCATCAATAACTCCTTTGTTTCTCCACTAAAGCCTATACTTTGACGACTCTTTAGAATCATCTCGAATATACAGTTGAACTTCGATATCTCGAACTCGTATTACTCGAACAAGGGATAACTCGAACTAAAAGTTCTGTCTTTCCAAAATCTTGCAATACAGAATTGCTCTAAAATGTATCACTACTCAGATCTAGAAACACATTTCACAGCTTAATGCAGGTCTACAGTAATGCTGAAAGCTCCTCTAGGAGCTTTCAGCATTAGACCTGCTTAAATTGACGTGAATAGCAAGCGAAGGGTTTAAAACCCCACCTGCTTTATTAAGAATCCTATGTTCTATATATGAATGACAACTTAGGACATCTGGGTCTTTATGTTTGCAGTGGTGTAGGAAGGCGTATTTGTTTAGTAAATAGTTAACTCTATACCGGGTGAATATTCATTTAAAAACTATTGAAACCATGAATATTTATTAGATGTATCTTTATAATGGTATGTGAGCAAGACAATGCTTGATTCTACAGTCAGGGTTCATGCTTATAAAGCATTTTAGTTGAGTCTGAGTTCGTTCTCAAGCTTTTGATTGGTCAGATTTGAGTTCTCAAGCTTTTGATTGGTCAGATTTGAGCCTTTGACTCAAATCTGACCAATTGCGGTTTTAAACCCTTCGCTTGCTAGTCACGTCAATATACCTACCTGTAAATAGTGAAGACCCAGATGAGACATCTGCAGGAGCTGTCTCATCAGGGTCTGCACTATTTACAAGTTGATTGTGCAACCAGCGCACTCCACAGCAGTGATTGCACAGCGAAATACTTGTATACAGAGACCAATCGAAAACTTGAGAACGAGCTCAGACTCAACTAAACGTTTTATAAGCATGGATACAGATCAACACGTATAATACTAAATAATTTAATAAACAACGCAAGTGAACGACAAAGGACTACCATGAACGACCTTATTGGCGCGGGACATTAGTCCCGCGTATATATGGAACGCTTTCAGTGGAATTTCACTGGTAGTAGGGCTGATTTATCATGACTTGTGAGAATATGGTGGAATTGTAATTTGTGGTTTATGAGTGTAAAAACAGTATGTTTGGAATAAAACAGTTCTATATAGTTGGAAACTGGTCGACATGTTTGTTTCCACTGTATAATTGTTGTTTTTATTTCGGAAATAAAAATATTAGAAAATTATTTCTCCTATGGTCGGGGCTAATGCAAAATGTAATATCGCAAGGGTAAGATCATTAACGATAACCGCCGAGGAAATGTCTAAGATGTTGCGAAACCGGTAATGACTAAAACACGAAAGGAGGATTTTGGCGAAAGGGTGCGAAATGAGGCGAAATGATGATTAAACATTAATAAAGGCTATTTATTAGTTATTATAAATGATATGGACATATATTTTAATTATATTTGGCATTAATATACTGATATAAGCCTGAATATTTGAACACATCATTAATATATTGATAACATTTACAGGGAACACGGATTACTGCACCTTTCGTCACAGTAAATCCCGCGAAAGGAGCTGTTGACTTGAGTACGTAATTGAATATAGAACGAAACCATCATAACCCAACAGTGCAGATTCAACAGGTGCCATCTATTTGGAGTCTACTTTAGGTTTGCCCTGTTTGCAAAGGTGTATCAATGAAGTGAAACGTTATGCCTGGGTTTAAATCATGCTCTAGCACAAAATATGTGTATATATTAATTTAAAAACCCACTAAATATTACATTTTATGAATAGCCCGCAATGGTTACTTATGAACTAATATAGATCTGATGCAAAAGTTTCTGCCATGGTGAAAACTTCCAGTGTTCAAATTTCATTATGAAAATGCCACTATTTAATCGTCATAATGTCACTTACATGGAAATTCACTATCAGGCAATTTTGGACCTTGATGAGATGGCCAGTAACTCTAGGTTCAAAGTGTCAAGGCTAGTTACATATGATACTCTTTGGCATTTCATTTAGACTTACAGTTGAACTTTGATATCTCGAATTGGATAATATACAGTACAGGTACAGAGTTGTTATGAAATGAATACTATCATGTCTAAAACAAAACTACAGTAGCTTTCAGCATTACTTTAGACCTGCAGATCCCCTGTGAACTTACGAAATTGTTCAGATTAGAAATTGGATATATGTGTGTTTATGCTACTATAAAAAGTGGGCTAATAAATATTCATGATGTCATTATTTCTTACATGAATATATAATCTGAAAGGGGATAAGGTGTCCAGTGTGAGACTGAAAGGGTTATTGTATAACTAGGGCCACCCGATTGAAATGGCTGCTGTTTCAAGAGCCCTTTATGATGAAACTGAATAATTTTGTTGTGTTACTAAGGCCATATGAGAAGATCTATAAGATTTTGACATTTTGTTGACATTACTTAGATGTTATATAAAATAGGCTTGATTATTATTCAGCAATGCGCGCCTTTTGATGCTTTGCATCAATGATTTTCTTGTACGTTGTATACATATCCTCACCAAATTTATAGCATCGTTGACCGGGCAGTCTGGACTTTTTAGCTGGGAGTTTTGTTGCGTTCTTCCAGAATCTGTCATTTTTCGCCGGAATGGCACAAGGAATCATGGAATCCCTTTTGTAACTATCCCGTATTCCGCAACATCTGAAAATAATAAAACAGGGTTTTGTGTGTAATGCATACCCGAGCTAACCTGGTGCATTTTGCATTTAGTTATCGTTTGGAGACGGTGGGTTACATACAAGGAGAGTCTAGCTGAAGGCTGACCGACTGACTGTCTGGTTGACTAATAAATTGATTTTGAAAGAATGTGATAGACAGTTGAAATGAGAGTTAACGAGTGGGGAGGGGAAAGAGAGAGAGAGCGTGAGAGAGAGAGAGAGAGAGAGAGAGAGAGAGAGAAAAGAAAGACAGACAGACAGACAGACAGAGAGAGAGACAGAGAGAGAGACAGAGAGAGACAGACAGAGACAGAGACAGAGAGAGACAGAGCCAGAGAGAGACAGAGACAGAGAGAGACAGAGACAGAGAGAGACAGAGACAGACAGAGACAGACAGAAGAGAGAGAGAAAGAGAGAGAGAGAGACAGAGAGACAGAGAGACAGACAGACAGACAGACAGACAGACAGAGAGAGAGAGAGAGACGAGACAGAGACAGAGACAGAGACTGAGACAGAGACAGACAAACAAACAGACAGACAGAGACAGAGACAGAGAGAGGCAGACAGAGAGAGAGACAGAGAGAGACAGAGACAGAGAGAGATAGAGAGAGACATAGAGACAGACAGGCAGAGAAAGAGAAAGAGAGAAAGAGAGAGACAAACAGACATACAGATAGAGACAGAGACCCAGAGAGACAGAGACAGAGAGAGACAGAGAGACAGAGACAGAGACAGAGGGAGAGACCGAGAGAGAGACCGAGAGAGAGACAGGACAGAGAGACAGAGAGAGGCACAGAGAGAGACAAATACACAGACAGAGACACATACAGACAGACATAGAGACAGAGACATAGACACAGCCAAAGACAGACAGAGACAGACAGACAGAGACAGACAGAGACAGAGACACAGACAGACAGACAAACAGAGACAGACAGATAAACAGAGACTCAGACAGATACTCAGACAGACAGAGAGAGAGTCAGAGAGAGATTCAGAGAGAGAGAGAGAGAGAATAACAGAGAGATAGAGAGACAGACAGACATACAGACAAAACATGATTGTGCTGTCTTACACATAATCCTCTTCTGTCTTGTTCGGGTGTACTTTGTATTTGTACACATTGTCAACTTCTCTACAGCAGAGATCATGGTCTGGGTGGAATTTTTCTGGTCCGCAGCATTCAAAACCTAACTTTTCAAGAGATCGTTCCATTTTACATGTCCCTACAAGTTTTTGTCTAGGGGTCCTTGTTACCTTTGTAGGTAAAGCAACAGTAGTTGGGTAATTCCAGGATAAAATACCGTCAGTGCAATTTGCATTTGGGTCCTTGGGGTCGTAGTAGACAAACGTACCATTATCATGGACACACGCGACTGAAATAGAATCAAACCGCACTTTAACAATTTACAAAACCAGCATTAGCACTCTTTCATCTGCTAATAGTATCGATTCTGCAGTGTATTCCATGGCCAAACATTAAAATATGTGCTGTTATGACAATTGATTTAATGTTGATGACGTCATTTTTTCGTACATGAATACCCGTAGAGTAGAGGGTGCGGATCCATGATTTCATATTAGGGGGGGGGGGGGGGGGGGGGAGGGTAGAATTTTATTTTTGAAAAGGGGGTGGGGGTATAATGTTTTTGATGACATAACTAAATAGTGTATTTGTAATACATGATGGAAAAGAGCGTAATTGGGTGAGGGAAATAAAAAACACACATTAAATCATTGTTTTATTGATTTTTTAGTAGATCTAGATCTAAAATATTACTCAATAGTACGCCGGCTCCGTCCCTCTAAATTCGCGCCTGATATAGTTCATGATCCTTTAAGACAGACACGCACATGCTCACACGCACACGGTTTGAGTGTGTCAAACAATTAGGATCCTGATGAGATGTCACGTCTTATCTTTTAATTCTTAAATTCATTTTTTAATATTTTTATTGATATCTCTATCTTAAATTTCATTTATTTTAAATATTCTAAACGCATTATATATATTCAATTATGTACATGCAATTTAATAATGTAAAGCGCTTTTGAACGCACATGCATTTCCTGTGTGCAAAGAGCGCTTTATAAATGTGGTATAGGGGTGGAGAGGAGGTCTAGTGGTAACACGCTTGACTATCAATCCGGAGATCCGGGGTTCAAATCCCAGTCCGCTCGGAAAAATTCAGAGATGCTTTTCTGTGTCTCCCACCCACACGGAGTCTGAGAAAAACTGTCTGTGAAGCTTGAAGTGCCCGAAAAGTAGTCAATAGCCCATATGGCTATGCATACATGTAGCGGTGAGCCAGCGGAGGTGACTGGGCGACGGGCGAAACTCGGGCATTAATACGCATCAGACATGGAAAAATGTGGTATAATAATAATCTGAATCCAATCTGTTTGACCAGAGTTTCTCGTAACATGTGAAAAGCAATACAACTGAAAAGAGAGCTTACCCTCACGTGCCCAGCATACCGGCGCCAAAAAGAACAGTGTAGTCCAAAGAATGAGCATTATTTCGGTGTCACCTGAAATAAAATAAAATAATTAAAGTAGAAATACTTTGATACCTCGAACTCGGATAAATCAAACACGGGATAACTCGAAGCAAACATTCAGCCATACAGAATTGTTCTAACATGTATCACTACGCAAATCTAGAAACGCACGTGACAGCTTAATACAGGTCTAAAGTAATGCTGAAAGCTCCTACAGGAGTTTTCAGCATTACTTCAGACCTGTATTATGCTGTGACCTTGAGAAAATGTTCAGATTAGATACGGGATGACTCGAATTATGTCATCTCGAATGATGGTGTATGGTTCCTTGAAGTTCGAGTTATCGAAGTTCAACTGTAAGTTGTATGGTCCCTATCGACGTTCAATTGTATATTTATTTGTTATCCTGCTGTAAGAATGTACGTCTGTATAAATTGGGATATATGTTGGTTGCAAATGCAATCCATAGATACCCCTTTCTACGCCTTTACAAACAGGGTAGATCCTGATCAGACAGCTACTATATGAGGTGTCTGATCAGGGTCTGCTCTATTTGTTTATGATATAATATAGATATGATTCTACATTTTCTGTCATGGCTATACATTTCTGTGTCCATGTGCTACTATAACAATTAATCTAATCAGTATTCCTGGTGTCATTATTTCTTACATGAATATTCATGGAGTTAATGATTGGCTTACATTATTTCCGCATACTACTAGTTTCTTATTTGTAAATAGTTTATTGTTGCTGTACAAATATTAGTTGGCTGCCCCTTGAATATAGTACTTCACAGACCTCTGGCCATTTACCACACATCTCGTTTTTAACCCTTCGCTTGCTGAATTTTAAAATACATTTCTCCTTCTTTACCCATGCACTATGGTATAATTACATAAATCTTCACTGTGTACACGTATTTCGCTATGAAATCACTGCTGTGGAGTGCACTGGTTGCACGATCAACTTGTAAATAGTGCAGACCCTGATGAGACAGCTCCTGTAGGAGCTGTCTCATCTGGGTCTTCACTATTTACAGGTAGGTATATTGACGTGAATAGCAAGCGAAGGGTTAAGACATCCATTTGCTTGAATAATGAAACATGAGTAAGTGTATACATTCTCTAATGTAGATCTACATTGTTTACTTCGAAATAAGATTAGAATAATTAGTTGCTGCACTGTAAGAGTAACTTTTATTACATATATCAACTAATTATTCTTTCTTTCTCTTTTTAAATTTACCATATTGTTTTAATGTATAAATGACGAGATAACTTCAGATTTTTTATTGAAAAAAAACCCCCAACAACGTCAAAACTTTTTAACTGACATGTTTCGTCCATAAGACTTCATCAGTGTATAATAAACAAACTCCTCATTGTTTTGAAATTGTTCTGTTTGAAAGATAGAAGCTTTCTTGAACGGCCATCAAAAAGAGGTCTACTTATGGATCTATAAGACAGGTGGTAGCTTAATGAGGGTTAAAAGTAATACAGAAAGCTCAAAGCGGTAGAATCTGAAAACTAACCTGTGAGGCAATGGGTTAAGTTATATAATAGAACCACTGTTTTGCGGTAGCTTTCAAAACCCATTCCTTCATATAGACGCTTATTTCATGTATAAACTCATTGTTTAAAAAATATCTAAGTCTATTTTCCTAAAATTATTCTGAAGATTTGATCTATTAAAAAATCATCTATGTGAGGCGCTTTTCTCCATAAATTTTAAGGACGCTCAATCCTTTCTTCGAATGCTAAGAATGTTCGTAAATAGACAGATGCGTCTTCGTTGTTGCGATATTTAGGAGGCTTTGCCACATTTCCGGATTTTCAGGAATTAAAACCGGTTTATATTGCGGGCCTTCCCTTCAGTTATACTGTATCCAAGCGGGACAACTCTGTCTTGCCTGGAGCGATGGAAACTACACAATCAAAATGTTTGTTTGAATATATATATTCATGTAGATCTACATTCTCTGGTTTAAAATAAATATTACGTACTTCTTCAATCATTTTAGATTTCAGGAAAGGATTGGGAAACGAGTCGAGGTCATTTATTACAAAATCAAAAGGGAATGTTATCTGTAAGCATGGATTGACTGATCGAAATGCGATTCGTATTAAATTCGGATGTGACTTTATTCGGATATCAGCGATGTTTCATAGCAGGATGAATAAAGACAGGCATAGGATGTATTCATGGCAGAGTTTTGGCTTATTTATATGCCAGAACCTGTTGTTTTCATTTAGTGCCTTGTCAAAGCAGCAACTACAGTAGATGGATAATTTAGCGGGAATAGTTTATAAAAGGATTTTGGAATTAGAGATTGGAAGTCGACATCAAACTTTTCCGGAAGCAACAGTTACACGGTTAATTATTTAGGACAGAGGTTAATATTTTTATATTCTTTAGTTTTTGTTGTTGTTGTTGTTTGGGTTTCTAGGAGGGGGTTTAATTTATTAATCAATCCAGATATTAACTATTTGAGTAAAATTTGGATACTTAAGCCAAATTAAGTTGTAGATTTACACCACACAGACAAGATTGACAACAAATGTATTCAACAGTCAACACAACGTTTTATTTTATATGAATTGCACAACCTGTTACATTGATTAATTGCCATGTTTAAGCAACACATGCCGAGAACTACATTATTAAAAACATTTATAAGGCGTTCCAGTGATACATACATATTCATTTTTTTTGCCAGTCTGGGTCTACTCTGTGTGCAAAGACGTAGAGATTAACGGGTTAAGCATATAACAGCGGTGCACATTAATTCCTTGATGTAGTATTTCATGATTCTTTGATGAACATGTCGATTCATATTGTCTATATGAACTCTGGGGTTCGAAAACCAATTTTTAAGGCTTTGCAGATATTGTAGAACCAGATCAATTGTGGCCTCTTATCATGCTAATATACTCTGTTTGAACACCACATAACACTTTTATTAGCTGATCTTTTATAATGGCATATATGCATTATGCACAGGATGTTTTGGCTCAGACAGAAACTGTTTTATGGACAAGCAAACAGAGCAGACCCTGACCAGACGGCTTCTATAAGGGGCGTCTGGTCTATGCCCACTCTGTTTGCAAATGTGTGAAAGGCATAATTATAAAGGACAGTGTTAAGCTTGGAGAGTAAAAGTCTGTAAAAGACTGTAAAAGTAACTTTGTGAAACCATTGTGATAAATGGAGCATTTTCTCCTATAGGAGCAAATGCTCTATTTATCACAATGGTTTCAAACTACAGAATTAAAAAAAATCCTTTCCTCTAGTTAATGCTCCTTTTCGGTAGATTTATTCCAAAAAATTGTATCCCAAAATAGCTTATGAGGTAATGGGTTAACAGAAACTGACGCTAATTAACACAATCCAAACCAAATCATGACGTCATGTTTTCTTACGTGAATATTCATGAAGTACAGTTGAACTTCGGTATCCCGAACTCGGATAACTCGAACTTCGGGATAGCTCGAACTAAACCTTCGGTCATTCCAAAATTTACGATATAGAACTGTTCTTAAATAAAGCACTACACATATCTAGAAACACATGCGACAGCTTAATGCAAGTCGAAAGTAATGCTGAAAGCTCCTACAGGAGCTTTCAGCATTGCTTTAGATCTGCATTAAACTATGAACTTCAGATATTGGTCAGATTATAAATCGGATGACTCGAATATCTTATCTCGAACTAATTTTTATGGTACATTGAAGTTCGAGATATCGAAGTTCAACTGTAAATAAAATGGTAAGAGTTTTCTTTATCTGATGGGAAACCTTTTAACCCATTCCCTGATATTTACGCATTTTATCCCATTCTCTCATATATTGACGCCTTTTTGTTGTCCTGTCTTTTCTCGAAAGCATCGAATACAGGTCTGTTTATCAAGGTGGTTTCAAAACTACACAATTCTAAAAAAAATGTCTTTTTTTGTAGTAAATGCTCATTTTCGGTAGATTCATTCAAAGAGTTTTGGTCTAAAAATAGCCCATGAGGAAATGGGTTAAGATGCTACTGGATCCTGTCTTTGATCCTGCAGTTTTTGTGTATAAGTCAAATATTTAAAAATTTACCTTATAAACATTTCGAGGGCTTGGTGCAAAACTATTGTGAAGGAGTTAGAATAGTTTTGCACCAAGCCCTCGAAAATTTTGGCTAATGACTATTCATGATGTGGCTAATTCACATATGAATGTTCATTAGAGAAAGGGTTAACCCTTCGCTTCCTATTCACGTCAATATACCTACCTGTAAATAGTGAAGACCCAGATGAGACAGCTCCTGCAGGAGCTGTCTCATCAGGGTCTGCACTATTTACAAGTTGATTGTGCAACCAGTGCACTCCATAGCAGTGATTGCACAGCAAAATACTTGTACACAGTGAAGATATATGTAATTATACAACAGGACATGGATAAAGAAGGAGAAATGTATTTTAAAATTCAGCAAGAGAAGGATTAACATGCCGCGATCAGAACTGGATTGAAATAATAATGATAAAAAACATCAACTCGAGAACAAAACAAAAAACAACAACACAAAAACAACTAAAACGACTTAAATACCTTTGTTTCTTCCGACCCTGTTTAAAATTTACGTTGAGGAAATTCTCACAATGTCGAATTTCAAATATGCAGTTAAGATTTAATTGTCCAGTTAATTTAATTGTATTTAAGATATAATTGTATTTAATAATTCAGTTCCACTGTCTTCCAGCTGTTGTTCAGTGATAAGCAGCGATTCTCTGTTGGATAGCTGCTTATATATAATTATTGCTCTTTTTTTGGAAAACCAAAGCGTCTAAAATAAATTCCACGACACCACAAAAAACGGTTTTAACACGTGAACTATGACTGCATTATAAATAAATGATAAATTCCTATGTTTATTTAAAAAATGTTACGGGTAATTATACACAAATCACGACGTATAATAATAATAATAACAGATCAGGATACCATTTATGATCTATGGCGTTACAAAACCCTAAAGCTAACTGCCATTTACGTGGAGCATATACTGAATGAGTCATTTGCTCCATATATACATGCACGCCTTTTCGCACCTTTGCAAACAGAGTAGACCCAGATCAGATGGATCCTGTGGGAGCCGTCTGATTAGTGTCTGTTCTGTTTGTTTATGATATGATATAGATCTTATTCTATAGTTCTCTGCCAAAGTAAACATTTTTCTCGTTCGTGATGATAGAACAGACCCTGATCAGACGGTCCCCATAGGAGCCATCTAGTCTTGATCTACTCTGTTTGCAAATGCATAGAAAGGTGTATTTATGGAGTAAAGGGTTATAGTTCAGTCAATATCCCATCGTCGTTCTCGATATTCATTCATCCGTAGCTACAGCAGCATCATACTCGATATCGTCAGTTCGGATGTTCAGTTTTATTTCAAAATCACGCTGTCTCAATTTATGCAAGAATAATTACCATCTAAATATAACATACAGTAATACTGCTACACAGTCATAATGAAGGAAAACGGCTATCTATGGAAATAGCATTTCGGGTGAAAGTATACCAAACTTTGAAATACTACTACTACTACTACTACTACTACTACTACTACTACTACTACTACTACTACTGCTACTGCTACTGCTACTGCTACTGCTACTGCTGCTGCTACTGCTACTGCTACTGCTGCTGCTGCTGCTACTGCTACTGCTGCTGCTGCTGCTACTGCTACTGCTGCTGCTACTGCTACTGCTGCTGCTGCTACTGCTACTGCTGCTGCTGCTACTGCTACTGCTACTGCTACTGCTACTGCTACTGCTACTGCTGCTGCTGCTGCTACTGCTACTGCTGCTGCTGCTGCTACTGCTACTGCTGCTGCTGCTACTGCTGCTGCTACTGCTACTGCTGCTGCTGCTACTGCTGCTGCTGCTACTGCTGCTGCTGCTGCTGCTGCTGCTACTGCTACTGCTACTGCTGCTGCTGCTACTGCTACTGCTGCTTCTGCTACTACTACTGCTACTACTACTTCTACTACTACTACTACTACTACTACTACTACTATTACTGCTACTACTACTGCTACTACTACTACTACTACTACTACTGATACCACCTTCTACTACTACTACTACTACTACTACTACTACTACTACTACTACTACTACTACTACTACTACTACTACTTCCTACTACTACTACTACTTCTACTACTATTACTACTACTACTATTACTACTACTTCTACTACTACTACCGACCGCGTGGCTCAGTGGTAGAGCGTCCGCCTGCGGTACGGAAGGTCGTGGGTTCGATCCCAGGCCGCGACAGACCAAAAGTCGTTAAAAGTTGGTACTAGTAGCTCCCTTGTATACGCTCGACATTAAAGGTGTAGTTCTAGGACTGGTCGGCCCGGTGTCAGGATAATGTGACTGGGTGGGGTGCCCTTGCCATGTACCTGCGGCAGGGGTATTCCAGTGAGGCAGCACTATAACTTGTCTCATGCGGGTGCCGTCTGCAAATAACTGAAATACTGTTGGTCGGACGTAAAACCCAACTCACTCACTCACTCTACTACTACTACTACTACTGCTACTGCTACTGCTACTACTACTACTACTACTACTACTACTACTACTACTACTACTATTACTACTACTACTACTACTACTACTACTACTTCTACTACTACTACTACTACTGCTACTACTACTACTACTACTACTACTACTACTACTACTACTACTACTACTACTGCTGCTACTACTACTACTACTACTACTACTACTACTACTACTACTACTACTACTACTACTGCTACTACTACTACTACTACTACTACTAATGCTACTACTACTACAGTATTATCTACTAATAATACTACTACTACTACTGCCACTACTACTACTACTACTACTACTACTACTACTACTACTACTACTGCCACTACTACCCCTTCCAGCTGGCTTGCGTAATGTCGGTGGTTCTACCTGGATGTTCTGTGCAAATGCAATTTGTTCTGTACACAATAGAACCCCTAGGGTCTTCCTCCACCTGTAATTAGCTGGACGTCATGATATCACTGAACTATTGTTAAACAACGTAAAACCCGTTTAAATGCAGGGTGGAAGTTATTCAGAAAGCTCCTCTAGGAGCTTTCTGCATGACTTTCACCCTGTATTAAACAGCCACCTGCCTAAAAGTATCTAACTTTTACCCTACTAGAAATCCGATTTAGAGAGGTTTAACTGTACATGTACAGTTGAAAATCGATATCTTGAACTTCAAGGGACCATCGAATTACTTCGAGATACCAGAAGTTCGAGTCATCGGCTTTCGAGTTTGAACAATTTCGCAAGTTAACAGCTTAATTGAGGTCTAAAGTAATGCTGCAATCTCCCGTAGGAGCTTTTAGCATTACTTTAGACATGCATTAAGCTGTCACACGGGTTTTTAGATGCATAGTGATTCTGTATAGTATAGTCTGGGAGGACCGATAATTTACTTCGAGTTATCCGAGTTCGAGATATCGAAATTCAACTGTATTGGTTTTTTTCTGGTACAGATTTACGCGTGTGTACCAAACCATCTGGTATTTGTAATCTGTTTCGGTCAAACTCTGACGAGTGAAGCAATTTTCAGTATGTGAGAGATCCATAATACTGTAGACCCTCTCTATAACGACCACTAAATTACATCAATTATTTTGCGTTAAAGGCAGGTGGCTGCTTAAAGCAAGGTGAAAGTAAAACAGAACGCTCCTATAGGAGCGTTCTGTTTTACTTTCACTTTGCTTTAAGCAACCACCTGCTCTAAATACCAACTAGTTAACATAATTTAGTGGTCGTTATAGAGAGGTCTTACTGTACTGTGATATGTGTATACAGTAAAACCAGTCCTAATCGGTCATTCATTTATTAAACGTAGGAGTCTGAAAAAGCATGTAGTTACTTAATGCAGGGTGAAAGTAATGCAGAATGCTTATGTAGGAGCTTTCTGTATTATTTTTGACCTGTATTAAGCTACCACCCACCTTACATACCCATAATAAGGCTCCTTTTTGATGGCCGTTTGAAATAGGTTCTTCTGTAAGTGAAACGGTAAGCGTAGATAGAATTACTATTGTGTGAAGTTTACAAAGCATTTATATATACATGTAATGGCAAACAAAATATGAAATTCAATTGAAGTTTTGAGAGGAGAGGAGGAGAGAGAGAGAGAGAGAGAGAGAGAGAGAGAGAGAGAGAGAGAGAGAGAGAGAGAGAGAGGAGGGAGGGGAGAAGGGGGGAGAGAGAGAGAGAGAGAGAGAGAGAGAGAGAGAGAGAGAGAGAGAGAGAGAGAGAGAGAGAGAGAGAGAAATTCCATTAGCAAACAGAGTAGACCCTGATCAGACGGCTCCTGTAGGAGCCGTCTGATCTTGGCCTACTCTGTTTGCAAATGCGCAAAAACACGTTTATATGAGGGAAAGGGTTAAGCAATTCATTCATTCACATACATGTACACGTGTACTATGAGTAGCCCCAGTATTCGGACGGACAATTTCAAACTTCCGCAAATAGAACAGACCCGGATCAAACTATGCTCCTAATGGAGCAGTTTGATCTGGGTCTACACTATTTACAACTATTTCAGTCTAGCGGCCTCTAAATCTGCTGAATAATTAAATCTGACTCACCATTGTCTGTATATTGATAAACAAAGGAGTTGTATCTACATGTATTGCTGACGAAAATACGTTTTATGACAAGCAGTGCAGACCCTGATCAAAGGGTTTCATTTGGAGCCCTTTGATCTGGGTCTACACTGTTTGCAAAATTATTATATGCTCGGTTTACGCACATTAAGGGCTAAGACATTTACTAAACTCCCGCGTTACAAACCTTTAGCCTGCTGCTAATAAAGTTTCATTCATGCAAACCATAAACCGTATACTTATTTAAAAAAAAAACAACAGTCGCTTGATTTAACTGAATAAATACGGTTGTCAAACAGTTTGGATCCTGATGAGACGCCGAATTACTCGGCGTCTCATCTGGAACTCGGCATATCATCTGGGTCCAAACTGTTTGCAACGGAAATCACGACCTTGCCCGTCACGCATTCAGTGTATCTGACGACAACGGTTTGTCATGTTTTTCGGTCCATTTCGTCAATTTCCGATCACATGCTCGTCACGGGGGTTTCTGCTTCAAATACATTTTAAAGATGACAGGTGAGTCTTCGAAAAACTTTGGGTGATTTTTATTGTTTATTCGCACTGTAAATACGCAACACGTAGATTCAGATGTTCGGTATGTGGTCCGGGTTAACACTACTGTGACATTCTATCATGACAATATACATTTGTATTGATTTTATTATGAAATGATCACAAAAGAAATGTACTTTAACTTCTTACTCCGTACAAGTTTAATGGCGGATCTGTGAATACCTATGCAAACAGTTTGGATCCAGATGAGACGCCGAGTAACTCGGCGTCTCATCAGGATCCAAACTGTTTGCTACTGTTACTATGCTTTTGAAACAAAAATGAAGAAAATAAAAAAAATGAAATTTTGTAGCAGACGACAAAGTTAGCAGACGACAAAATTTGGCAGCGAAAGGATTAACGCCTTTAGAAACAGAGCCGGTCTAAATCAGGTGCCTCCTTAACCAATTTGCTCCCAGTGGGTTCTTCCATGTTTATATATTGGATTAGTCCATCCTTTATGTAAGGGGTGCCTGGCCTAAATTTTCAATTTCATTTTATTTTATATTGAAATTCCTATCAGCACACAGTGTAGACTCTGATCAGACGCCGCATTATGCGGCGTCTGATCAGAGTCTACACTGTTTGCATACATGTTTACCATGTTTGCAAACATGCATGCGTTCACAATCATGTCATCATCATTAAAAAATCAGCCAATTAAAATTCATAATGTCATTTTTCCTACATGAATATTCATGAAGTAAATAAAGCAGACGACGTTATGTGTAGCAGACGAAAGTTAGATCGTGTCAAAATAAAGGTTAACCCATTCCTTCATATACATGCCTTTTCACGGATTTGCAAACAGAGTAGACCCAGATCAGACGGCTCTTATAGGAGCTGTCTGATCTGGATCTACTCTATTTGCTTATAGTTTAGTATATATCTGACCCTATAGGTCTGGCCATATAGCTTCTGTCTGAGTCAAACACATCCCGTGTTCATATGCGAAATTATAAAGACTATTCTAATATTCTAAATATTATTCGGGAATATTCATAAAGTAAAGGTTGACGAAATGAAGCAGACGACACTAATTTTAGCAGACGAAAGTTACGTCGTGGCGAACTAAGGTAATCGCATCGCAGATCTATCACATCGTACAGTCACGCCCACGAAATCTGTCAACAAAATATTTGTTTATAAAGAAATGTATTAATCTTATGTACTTTACGGTAATTATCAGTTCTATGACCTAACTGCGTCTAAATCGATCACACATTTTAGCCTCAGCGTGTGATCTTAACCCCTTCACTGCCATGAAGACGCGTTTTGATATTATATGCAAATAGTTTGAATCCTGATGAGACACAGAGTAACCCGTCGTCTCATCAGGATCCAAACTGTTTGATTCCCTGTTTTATAAAGAAATTGAATAAATGTCCACTCTGAACTAGAAAGAGACGAAATTGTGACCAGCAGACGACAATGTGATCAGCCAGCAGACGACAATGCTGTATCTTAAAGGGCTCAGAATAGTTGTACCGACAATACATTATTTTAACGTCATTCTGAAGTGGTCTTTTATTTGTTTGTTGTTGTTTTTTATCGAAGGAATGCAAGGAATGATTGGCATTTATAAAATATCTATATCCAGTATCTGATATCGAGCTACTTTCGGTTTGGACGATATCCCTCCGCAGACGGCAAACATCACAAAATGAGCATACTGTCTTAACCCTTCGCTTGCTGACTTTTAAAATACATTTCTCCTTCTTTACCCATGTCCTGTTGTATAATTACATATATCTTCACTGTGTACAAGTATTCCGCTGTGCAATCACTGCTGTGGAGTACACTGGTTGCACAATCAACTTGTAAATAGTGCAGACCCTGATGAGACAGCTACTGCAGGAGCTGTCTCATCTGGGTCTTCACTATTTACAGGTAGGTATATTGGCGCGAATAGCAAGCGAACGGTTAACAGCTCATTGATGAGACTTATAAGATGCCAAGTAATAAGGAAATATTTTAGGATATTAACTGTCTGTAATAAGGAAATATTTTAGGATATTAACTGTCTGTAATAAGGAAATATTTTAGGATATTAACTGTCTGATTGGAGTTAAAAGAACAAGAAGAAAAAATAACTGCGAGAATTGTAGCTGACGACAAGCTTGCAGACGACAAGTGCAGACGGCAATAGCTAAAGCGTGAAAAGTTCACATTTTCTATCATATAAACGCCTTTTCACACATTTGACAACAGAGTATACCAAGATAAGACGCCTCATGTAGGAGCCGTCTGATCAGGGTCTGCTCTGGTTGTTTGTCACATGATATAGATATGATTCTTCAGCTTTTTTTTCTCCAAAGCACGTTACAGCCGTGACAGGTCAAGCGACATTCACGTGACAACACTTATAAGGACTACATACCCATATACTGCGGGATTTTGTTATGTTATTTTCATTTCATTGTTATTTATGTACATGTATGTATATACATGTACATTTGTGACAGTCTATCATACAGGGTTACACTTTCAAGCGTTCTATTTTTAATACTCTGTGATTAAATGTATCGACCAATTGCGCAATAACCAACAGGTGCGGATCCAGGATTTCAGATAGGGGGGGGGGGGGGGGGGCGTAGAATTTTCTTTGGAGGTTGGGGGTGGGTTTTGGTAATTTTTTATGTTTGATGACATAAATAATGTGTTTGTAATACATGTTGAAAAAGAGCTGTGTTAAAGGCAGACGAGTGCTTAAAGCAAGGTGAAAGTAAAACAGAACGCTCCTATGGGAGCGTTCTGTTTTACTTTCGCCTTGCTTTAAGCAGTCACCTGCTCTGAATACCAACTAATTAACACAATATAGTGGTCGTTATAGAGAGGTTTTACTGTATTTTACTGTATATAGATCTAAAATATTACCAAATAAATTGTTTTGGCAATTTTAGGTGGGGCGTACGCCGGCTCCGTCCCTCTAAATCCGCGTCTGAATACTTCATGATACCTACTATCTGATTGGAGTTAACCCATAACATGTTGAATATTCATGTAAGAAATAATGACGTCATGAATATTTATTTGCTTAATTTATTTAATGCAAACTTTTCATGTTTTTTTCCCGCTTTGACAAAAATCTTTAGAATCAGATATATTATGTTAAACACAAACAGAGCAGACTCTGATATAGGAGTCGTCTGGTCTGGGTGCAAATGCGTGAAAACGCGTTTTGTATGAGGGAAAGAGTTAACCCTTTCCCTTATGTAAGCGCATTTTGACGCATCTGCAAACAGAGTAGACCCAGATCAGACGCCGTCTGATCAGGGTATGCTCTGTTTGCTGGTGGTGTAATATAGATCTGATTCTACAGCTTCTGTCTGAGATAAAATGTCCTGTGTGCATATGCCATTATAAAAAAAAATATTATTAATATTCGTGACGTCAATATAATTTCTTACATGAATATTCATCGGGGAAAGGGTTATGAGAAGTAGAAGAAAATCAATTGTAGCAGACGACAACTTTATAGACGGCAATAACTTCACTTGATAGTCCGGACACAACTCATTTACATACACGTCAGTATTTTCATGTTTTTTCCCCTTATTTATAGTGAAAATATCAAGCGCAATACCTCAAAACATGTACACACGTAACGAGTTACGAATGACTTTTTCTCGCTTCTCAGTCGTGCTAGATAAGCTGAGTTACTAAAATAGCCGTGCTAGAAATCCTTATCTGGAACACCTCGTGACTAGTGTATTCATACGCGCGATTGGGTAAAATCAATACAAGGGAAGGAATTCTTACAGAATTATAGCCACATTTCTATAGGCAACAACCTTATGAATTGAAATTAATATAAGTAATTAGCACGAATAT
Organism: Azorinus chamasolen; assembly: GCA_963576725.1. Classification (NCBI taxonomy): domain Eukaryota; kingdom Metazoa; phylum Mollusca; class Bivalvia; order Cardiida; family Solecurtidae; genus Azorinus; species Azorinus chamasolen. The sequence goes on along the minus strand of OY755253.1, from coordinate 62,551,670 downwards.
GAAATTCTATTTATCATATAAATACTTTAAAAACCTATTTAATTAACCGAAGACGTTGTTTTGTAGTCACTCAGTCATTTATATTTACACCAACACGTAACGTTTGTGGTTGTCATAACAAATGACTTTATTTTGGTGTCACGCCTAAAGTTATGCTGCGGTCTGTTGCTATTAGATATGGAAGTCGTATTACGCACTGTAAAGTAGTACTTCACAAAATTCGTAAATTTAATTGGTTTTATGGCGTATTTCAGCGAGAAAAATAATCAAGCATGGGTTTTGTTAAAGCCGGGGTGTTCTATACCCTCGGCTGGTCTGTTCCTGTCGGAAACTCGCTAAAGCTCGTTTCGGACTGGAACAGACCAAACTCGGGTATAGAAACCCCCGTCTTTAACAAACCCCATGCTTGATTCTATTAATCTAACTTGCCTACATGTAACACTTATTGCGCTAAGTACAGTAAAAGCCCTCTAATGCGACCAGCAAAATGGGACATAATTCATAATGGCAAAGGCAGGCGGTAGCATAATGCAGGACGAAAGTTATGCAGAAAGCTCCTATTGGAGCTTTCTGCATAACTTTTGTCCTGCATTAAGCAACCACCTGCGAATAAAGACGGCCATGTTTATTCATTAAGTGGTCGCATTATAGGGGTTTTACTGTAATTGTCATCTGCTAAAACAGGTGATTTCGCCTATTTATTCTTCAGTCCCTTCCAAAATTGCATAAGAATGTCAAGTAGATTAATGAATCCTGACAAGAGGCCGAGTTACTAAAAAAGCACAACTGGCGGGCGAGGATTTCATATGTCCTTTCAACGTATACAGTGCTCCCTCTCTACAACGACACCCTTTGGAAAACGAATAATATATGTGTTGTTCAGAGGGAGTTGTTATAGGGAGGGAAAATCAAACATAATTAGCTTGTTTGCAGATCCCCAGATAAGGTGTTCTTCGAGAACTAAAACCGTTATGCCTCAATCAAACCCTATGTTGTGACCACTCTTTAGAATCGTCACAAAGTGACGATTCTAAAGAGTGGTCACAACATAGGGTTTGATGGAGGCATAAAGAAAATACGATGGAAAAGAAGGTTGTTTCTGGAGCCTTGTTATTTCGGAAACAGTGACATGGGTTGTTGTAGGGAGGGAATCGTTAATTATTGAGAGGGCCGTTGTAGGGAGGGAGCACTGTACTTGAAATGGAGTAGAAACTGTCTGAAGCGGTCACCAAAATATGTCTAATTATGGGTTTGTGAGGCAGCTGGTAGCTTTAGGCAGGTCAAAGGTAATGCAGAAAACTCCTACAAGAGATTTCTGCATTACTTTTCCCCTGCATTAAGCAACCACCTGCATCTTAACACATTATCTCCTAGTGACGCAATTTTGCGCATCAATAAAAGTCACTTTATGAAACTATTGTGATAGCTAGAGCATTTGCTCATATAAGAGCAAATGCTCTATTTATCACAATGATTTCAAACTAAAAAATTCTAAATTGTTCCTTTCCTCTAGATAATGCTTCTTTTCGGTAGATACATTCAAAGAGGTTCGGTCTAAAGATAGCCTAGGAGAGAATGAGTTAAGACTCTTTTGTAAAATAATGAAATGACCGCTTAAGACAGGTTATAATTTACATGTTTAACGAACGTAGTCGTGGAGGATTTTACCCTTTACCTCATGAATATTCATTTAAGAAATTATGACACCATGAATATTGATTAGATGATTTTTTTATAACGGTAAATGAACACAGGATCTTTAGGCCATGGTGGTATATGTTCTAAGCAAACGCCTCGGGGCATAACCTGATCAGTTGGCTCCTATATGAGCCACCTGATCTGGGTCTACTTTGTTTATAAAGGCGTATTTACGGAGTACAGTAAACACACAGCTTATGCGACCACCAAAAATGTTCTGGGAGGCAGAGGCAGGTGGTAGGTTAATGCAGGACAAAAGTAACACAGACAGCACCTAGAGGAGCTTTCTGCATTACTTTTGTCCCTGCATTAAGCAACCATCACCTGCTATAAATACAGACACGTTAATTGATTCAGTGATCACATTCTACTGTACATGTTAGGGATTAAAGCACATTACTCCATGAATATTCATGTAATATATAATGACGTCCTGACGCCCAATTAATTACAGGCAGAGGAAGACTACACGTGTTTCAGCACACGGAACTACAGTTGAACTTCGATTTTTCGAACTCGGATAACTCGAACTTCGGGATAACTCGAACAAAAAGCTCCAAGGTTATTTATCTTCTGACCAATCATACAGTTTAGAATGAATCTAGATGCCCGAAAATGAAACAAACATGCGTGGTTTTAAAAAAGGTAGTTGCTTAATGATAGGTGAACGTAATGAATAACACTCCTAGAGGAACGAAACCTCTCTAAAGTAGCCTACTATCAATAAAGTCTAATTATGTGTCTCTAGGACAGTTTGGCATGTAGTAAAGTCGTGCAGACATTAATTTTATCATAGTAGTCTCTGCACTACCATAGTTGTGCATTAGTCTGGGTCAATGTCTAACATTCTCTGCTATCTGATTGGTTCAAAATGTGACCAATCAGATGCTTGAGAAAAAAACAGGTGGCTGAATAATGCTGGACGGCCGTTATGCAGCTGCGTGCATGATATTCGTCCTGCATTAAGCTACCACTTGTATCAACCCATTTGCACCCAGTGGATTCTCCCATGCTTATATATTGGATTAGTCTTATCTTTTATCTAAGGGATGTCTGGTCTAAATTTTCATTTTTTGTTTTGTTTTATATTGGATTTCCTATCAGCAATCAGTGTAGACTCTGATCAGACGCCGCGTTATGCGGCGTCTGATCAGTGTCTACACTGTTTGCCTACGTCCCATATATGGGATCGTGGGAGCAAATGGGTTAAAGACTCAGATAAAAGTCTCTTGTATGTGGTCGCTCTAAATCGATGTTACTGAATATTGAAATACAGTTGAATTTCGATATCTCGAACTCGGATAACTGGAACTTCAGGATAACTCGTAATAGTTCGATCCTTGCAAAATGTTCATTACACAATTGTTCTAAAATATATCATTATGCATATCTAGAAACACATGTGACAGCTTAATGCAGATCGAAAGCAATGCTGGAAGCTCCGACATGAGCTTTCATCATTATTTAGACCTGCATTAAGCTGTGAAGTTGATAAATTATTCAAATTAGAAATCGGATGACTCGAACTTTGGTTATCTTGAAGTTAATTGTATCCCTTGAAGTTAAATATGCACTGGGTATTAATGTTGCGTGAAATGACGGCTTGGGTGTCCTATTACGCAAGGCACTGGTAAATTTCGAGGTACATGTAGAACATTTGGTAATGGCTCTGGGTGCTGGGTAATACGATGTAGGGTGATGGTTGATGCCGTAAGTGGTCGTGGTGTTGTTGTTGGTGTTTGTTGTGGTGTTGGTGGTGGTTGTGGTGTTGTGTTGTTGGTGCTGGCGGTAGTGGTGTAGGTGTTGTTGTTGTTGTTAGTAGTGGTGGTGGTTGCATTAGTGGTGCCGGTGACGTTGGTGTTACTGGTGGTGCTGTGTGTGTATGTTGTAAGAGAGTTGATCCAAAGCTACAGTTAAACTTCAATATCACGAACACGGATAACTCGAACTTTGAGATAACTTGAAGTAAAAAGTCGGTTCTTCCAAAAAATACAATACGGAGTTGTTCTAAAATGTGTCACTTCGCATACCTAGAAATACATGTGAATTTCTCGAGTTCACAGCTTAATGCAATCCGATTTCTAATCTGAACAATTTCTCAAGTGCACAGCTTAATCCAGGTCTTAAGGAATGCTGAAAGCTCGTATATGAGCTTTCAGCGTTATGTTCAACCTTAATAAAGCTGTCACGTGTGTTTCTAAATATGCGTAGTGATACAGGTGAATTTGTTTTTACAATTCTGTATTGTAAATTTAAGTAAGACCGACCTTTTACTTCGAATTATCAACGAAGTTCGTTTTATCCGAGTTCGACATATCGACGTTCAGCTGTACAACAAGTACAGTAAAACCCCTCTAAACCGGAATTCTAGCAGACAAGAATTTAGCTACTTTTAAGCAGGTGGCTGCTTAATGCACGGTGAAAGTCATGCAGAAAGCTCCTAGAGGAGCTTTCTGCATGGCTTTCACCCTGCATTAAGCTGCCACCTGTTTCCAAGACCGACATTTATGCTAATTTTAACGTACGGTTTGGAGGGGTTTTACTGTATGTAGACAGCCGCTTTATTGCTCCAAGTCATAATCAACAAAACCGGTATTGCTATGTACAAGCAGTTTATTAAAGTATATCTACAAAATTTCAATCCAAAATATTCCTCTCAAAGGTTAGTACAGCAATATTACAAGTCATTAGAATATAACCTACTGTCCATTTCAATTTACTTTGTCACTGAATTTTAGTCGATATTTTTTTCATTTCGAGAATGAACTCCCATGCTAAATATCCCACAATATCACGCAGTAACAATGAAGAAAATGACGAAAATGTATTTTCTAGATGCTAACTCGATCAGCTGTTTCTTTGCAAATGACCACCGTATGTATGGATAGTGTAGCGTATCATTATTATTATTATTCAACAGGGGTGAATTGCATACTGATATGAAATAAATGACGTAATTTCGTGTATGACGTCAACATTTAAGAGCTATAATTACCCTTAGTTAAATTCGAACGTTCCACTCGACGTCAATCGTCCGTCATTTTCAATTTGAAATGAACATGTTAACAATGGAAAAACAGGATTTTATGCATAAAATCTTTATTTAAAGATAGATTCGAAGGAAACTCGGACACAGAGTTCCTGAAAAACGATGACACATGTGATTTAAATTTGATCTCAATCCGGTAAGAAATGAAAACAAATCTGGATTCCAATTCAGTGACAAAGTAAATTGAAATGGACAGTACTGTCTTTTGCACCTCATTAAGTACAGCAGCACTTAATCGTTACGATTTTAGAAATCAGGGACGTCACACTTCGCGCTTGAAGTCTTGAGGGCACGCGACGTTTGTTTGTTGACGATTTATGCTGGACCAATCAAAATATAGGTTATATTCTATGTACGTGACAACCGTGACAGGCCACGTGACAGCCACGTGACAGCTCTTATATCAGGATTACACACCCCTATACTCCGGATTTTTGTTCTGTTCCTTTTACTCTTATTCATGTATGTACATATATTTCTCCCATTTCATCCGCCGTACATTTTGGTTTCCTTTTTTATATATACCCTTGTTATTGGCACAAAGGCTTTTTACACATGTACTTTTAATTTATTCAAGCCATCATCCCCACCTGCAAATCCTTCTGATTGCAGAGGATCCAGCAATCGCCTCAACCCTGACAATCCTTCTGATTGCAAAACGTCCATCAATTATCTCAATCTGCCAATCCTTCTGATTGTGCAGCGCTTCAAGCCCTCATTTCAACCTGCCATTCTTTCTTATTATAGAGTACCCAGCAATCATTTCAACCTGCCAATCCATCTGATTGCAGCGGTTCCAGCCATTATTCCAACCTACCAATCCTTTCGATTGCAGCGCTTCCGGCAATCATTCAGCCCGTCATTCCTTCTGATTACAGGGTATCACTCGTCTGCGTATTGATCACAGAGTTCTAGCGTCCTGTTCATTTCAGAACATTCATTTTTTGTTCATGTTAGCGCATTCATGGCTGGTTCATGCAAGTCCATTCGTTACTGATTCATGTCTGACCATTCATGGCTGGTTCATGCCAGTCCATTTGTGTCTAATGTCAGAGCATTCCTTACTGGTTCATACCAGACCATTCGTGACTTGTTCAAGTCAGACCATTCGCGTCTTGTTCACATTTGACCATTCGTGACTGGGACATGTCTCACAATACATACCTGGCTCATGTCAGTCCATTCGACAGTTCAAATATACGTGACTCGTTTCATAGGTCGGCGAATCATTTCATTTCTCCACGTAGACAAAAGTAGTAGTCTGTTCTAATTGTAAGTAGATTTGAACTTTAAATTGGCCGCTTCCATTGTGCGTATTGAATCATATTTATAATATAGATAGTCAGATCACAAGCCATATGTGTTCCGACACCCATATCACATTTACTACATTCAAGTGCGAGGTCATATAGATAGAAAATGGACAATTGAACAGTTATAAGACATTATACCGTTTTAGAAACGCATTAATTTATTTCGTTGTGTTCCTCTTCTTCTAGACTTGCGGCCATTTTTTGATTTTATGCACCACCGTTGAAGCTTTCTAATGATATTCCTCATTCGTTTGTACTTCCCCCCTTTAGCTGAGAACACCAAGTCATCCGTTTCCAGGTAGATGTCAATTTTGGCCTGGTCCATATGGTCCTTGTCCGATAAAATCAGAAACGAGCGGTTTATGAGACTCCGTTTCGGACTATGTTTATCTGTACGCATCGTCATGTCATCACGGTCATAGATCGCATTTGTGCGAGCTATGCTTGTGACTCTTGTTATGTCGGTTTCGAACCCCAGCTCATCTTTGCCTTTCACTCGAAGATGGAAGGCATACACTGTAAAACGAAATAAGTGTCAATGTATTATTGTATAAACATGCGTATTAACCCATTCCCTCGTATTGACGACTTTTGACGTAAAAGTTAATATTGTAATTTGAAACCATCGTGATAAATAGAGCATTTGCTCCTATTTATCACATTGGTTTCAAACTACAAAATTCTAAAATATTCCTTTTTAGTAAATTCTCCTTTTCGGTAGATTTATTCAAAAAGGTTGGGTCTAAAAATAGCCTATGGGGTAATGGGTTAAACTACATTTGTAATTCGATAGACAAGCGTAACTAAACACCATAACAAATACAGTAAAACTCGGTATGTTACTCGGCATTTTACTCGGCATGTTACTCGATCTGTCACTTTTGAACCCAATTAGACAGAGCCTGTCTAAAGCGGTCGTTCATTTATTGACCACTAGAGCCTTTAAAAAAGGTAATCGCATAACCCATTTGTTCCCAGTGGATTCTTCCATGCTTATATATTGGATTAGTCTATTTTTAATCTAAGGGATGTCTGGTCTAAATATCATTTTTGTTTTGTTTTATATTGAACTTTCCTATCAGCAAACAGTGTAAACTCTGATCAGACGCCGCATTATGCGACGTCTGATCAGAGTCTACACTGTTTGCCTATGTTCCATATATGGGATCGTGGGAGCAAATGGGTTAATTCAGGGTAATGGGTTAATTCGGGGTAAAAGTAAAGCAGAAATCTCATATATAGAAGTTTTCTGACGTTCTTGAACTGCATTGAACTACCACCTGCCTTACAGACCAATTATAAGACCTTTTGATGGCCGCTTAAGACATGTTCTTATGTAGACACTCATCATTGCTAGGAATAAATTTAAATCTCAGCTTATTCAAAGTTCAAAGTTTAGTTCTACTGCATTCAGAATGAAAGACATGTGTGTCTGTATTATAAGGCAGGTGGTAGCTTAATGTAGATGAAAACTATTACAATATGTATTACTTTTTCCCTGCATTAAGCAACCACCTGCTTTTTGAAGCTCCTGTGTTCTATAAATGAATTGCCGCTTCCGTCAGGCTTTACTATATTTTGAAGGGTATCAAGGGAGATAAGCCAGTTGACTTATTGAATCATCGTCATTAACCTTTTCACCGCCATGTCGCAAAAATGCGCCACGACAAATAGTGCAGTCCCAGATCAGACGCCGCATTTTTCTCAATCTCTTATTAATATATGTGCTTTATTTCTTTGAAATTTGCATTTATTTATCTCATTTCCTTATTTTACCAAAATGATCCAGTGAAGGACACAAGGCTACCGTGAATGACCTTATATTTTATAAATATAATGCCCCCTCCCTACAACGGCCATCTCAATAACGATTCCCTCCTTACAACAACGCATGTCACTGTTTCCGAAACAACAAGGCTCCAGAAACAACTTTTTCCATCGTATTTTCTTTATGCCTCCATCAAACCCTATGTTGTGACCACTCTTTAGAATCGTCACTTTGTGACGATTCTAAAGAGTGGTCACAACATAGGGTTTGATTGAGGCATAACGGTTTTAGTTCTCGAAATACACCTTATCTGGGGATCTGCAAACAAGCTAATTATGTTTGATTTTCCCTCCCTATAACAACTCCCTCTGAACAACACATACAATCTTCGTATCCCAAAGGGTGTCGTTGTAGAGAGGGAGCAGTCGTTGTAGAGAGGGAGCAGTCGTTGTAGAGAGGGAGCAGTCGTTGTAGAGAGGGAGCACAAACTCACTATATTCAAAGCATCCACCGGGCAGTTGGGGTCTCTTAGGTTGGAGTATTGTGACATTGTTCCAGAATTTGTCATTTTTCGCCGAGTTGGCGCAAGGAATCACAGAATTCCTCTTGTAACTCTCCAGCCCACAACATCTGGAAAAAATAAAACAGGACTTTGTTTAAAAAGCATGTACCCGACACAGACACAGACACAGAGACAGAGAGAGACAGAGACAGGGACAGGGACAGAGACAGAGACAGAGACAGAGGAAGAGACAGAGACAGAGACAGAGATACAGACTGAGACAGACAGAGACAGACTGAGAGAGAGAGCCAGAGACAGAGAGACAGAGACAGAGACAGAGAGACAGACATAAAGACAAACATACATACAGAGAGAGAGAGATAGGGAGAGAGAGAGAGAGAGAGAGAGAGAGAGAGAGAGAGAGAGAAAGAGAGAGAAAGAGAGAGAGAGAGAGAGAGTATGATTGATTTCTTACACGTAATCCTTTTCTGTCTTGTTCCAATGGACTCTGTATTTGTATACATTATCAACTTCTCTACAGCACGTGTCATACTCTGGGTGGAACATTTCTGACCCGCAGCACTTAAAACCTAACTTTTCGTTAGATTGTTCCATTTGACATGTCCCTACGAGAATCGATCCAGGTGTAGTAATGCTATTCGTGACCAATTCACCACCAATGCATGTGGCTTCTGCGGGGTCGTAGAAGACCAAATCATCACCAATACACAGTACTGAAATAGAACCATACAGCCCTACAGTAGAACCCCTCCATACCGGACGTCCAATTCAGTATAAATATCGGTCGTGGAGACATGTGGCAGCCAGGCGCGGATTTAGAGGGGCGGAGCCGGCTTACACCCCCAAAAATTGCCCAAACAAACTTTTTTAGTAATATTTTAGATCTAGATCTACTAAAAATCAATAAAACATTGATTTAATCCGATTGTTTCCCCTCGCCCAATTACGCTCTTTTTCAACATGTATTACAAACACACTACAGTAAAACCTCTCTATAACGACCACTAAATTGTGTTAATTAGTTGGTATTAATGGCAGGTGGTTGCCTATTTAAAGCAAGGTGAAAGTAAAACAGAACGCTCCTATAGGGGTGTTCTGTTTTACTTTCACATTGCTTTAAGCAGCCACCTGTCTGCAACACACAATACTTGATGAAATTTAGTGGCCATTATAGAGAGGTTTAACTGTATTTATTTATGTCATCAAACATAAAAATCTATGCCCCCTTCCAAAAACATTATACGCCCCCTCCCCCCGATCCTGGTTCCGCACCCGGCAGCTTAATTCTACTCCACTAGTATTCCGGTTTAGAGGGATTTTACTGTGTAACAATTTATAAAACCAGTATTAACTCTCTCTCAGTGCTAAAATAGATTTCATCTGCTAATATTATTGATTGCATAGTTTATTCCGTGGTCAAACATTAAAACGTGTGCTATTATAACAATTAATTTAATCAATATTGATGACGTCATTGTTTCTTACAAGGAGTAAAGGGTTAACCACCATACACTTCATTATCGTTTGCCACACACACGTACGCACACACGCACGCACGCGCGCACGCACACATGCATATACACACAGGAGTGTGTCAACAGTTTGGATCCTGATGAAATGCCGAGTTATTCTACGCTTTATCCAAATCCAATCTGTTTGGCCATAGTTGCCCGTAACAGTTTTAAGGCAATGGAAATGAAATATAGAGCTTACGCTGATCCCGTGCCCGGCATATCGCCAATATAAGGAACGGTGCAATCCTAATAATAAGCCTCATTTTCCGGCGTCACCTGCAATCATAAAATGATAAAAGTAGAACTACTTCGTAACGTCTAACTCGGATAATTCGAACTTCTGGATAACTCGAACAAAACGTTCAGTCCTTCCAAAACTTACAATACAGAATTGCTCCAGTAATGTATCTCTACAGATATCTAGAATCACATGACAGCTTAATGCAGGTCTAAAGTAATACTGAAAGCTCCTACAGGAGCTTTCAGCATTACTTTAGACCTGTATTAAGCCTGGGCCTTGGAAAATTGTTCAGATTAGAAATCGGATGACGCGAACGTCTGTTATCTCAAACTAATTTGTATGGTCCCCTGGAATTCGAGTTATCGAAGTTCAACTGTACTTCGTAACGTCTAACTCGGATAGTTCGAACTCGGATTATTCGGAGTAGGAGTTCAGTCCTGCAGGATGGTTCTAAAATGTATCTAAACACATATCTAGAAACACATGTGACAGCTTAATGCAGGTCGAAAGTAATGCTGAAAGCTCCGACGCGAACTTTCAGCATTACTTTAGATGTGTATTGAGCTGTGTACTTTATAAATCGTTCATTAGAAATGGATGGCTCGAACCTTTGTTATGTCGAAGTAATGTGTATGTTCTCTAAGTCCAATTGTGTATTCGTGTTTACTCTGGTGTAAGAATATAATTATGTCTGTATAAATTGGGATATGCTAGTTGCAAATATAACACTTTGCTCCATAAATACGCCTTTCTACGCATTTGCAAACAGAGTAGACCCTGATCAGACAGCTGCTGTAGGAGCCGTCTGATCAGGGTCTGCTCTATTTGCTTATAGATATAATATAGATATAATTGTACATGTGCTACTATAACAATTAATCTAATCAATATTCGTGATGTCATTATTTCTTACATAAAATTTTAATATTTATGGAGTAAATGATTGGCTTACACTATTTCTGCATAATACTAGTTTCGTATATGTACATAGTTTATTATTGTTGTACATAGCTGTTTTGGCTTCTTGAATGCAGTACTTCATAGATCTCGGATTGTCTATCGGAACAACTCATTTAAACCCTTTTCTCCATGAATATCCATGCTAGAAATAATGACGTCATGAATATTAATTAGATTAATTTCTTATAGTAGCGCATGGACACGTGCTTTTTTGGCCAATGCAGAAACTATATACTCATTTCTATATAATACCATAAGCAAGCACAGCAGACCCTGATCAGACGGCTCCTATGCCCCTATAGGGGCCGTCTGATCTGTGTCCGATAACTCGAACTTCAAGGGACCATACAAATTAGTTCGAGATAACATGAGTTCGAGTCATCCGATTTCAAATCTGGACGATTTTTCAATGCCACATCTTAATACATGTCTAAAGTAATGCTGAAAGCTCCTGTAGGAGCTTTCAGCATTACTTTAGACCTGTATTAAGCTGTCACATGTGATTCTAGATACCTGTAGCTTTACATTTTAGAGCAATATATTCTGTATTGTAAGTTTTGGAAGGACTAAAGTTTTTGTTCGAGTTATCCCGAAGTTCGAGTTATCCGAGTTCGAGATATCGAAGTTCAACTGTAACAATGAAATCATAAAATAAGCTGCACTAAAAGAGTAGCTTACATGACATGTATCAAACAATTATTATTTCTTTTCTTTTTAAATTTCACCATATTGTTTCGAAATTGTTCCGTATGAAATATCTACATTAGAGCCTGTCTGAAGCGAGCAACAAAAAGAGGTTATGTGTTTGTAAGGCAGATGTACCTAGCTTAACCCTTCGCTTGCTATTCACGTCAATATACCTACCTGTAAATAGTGAAAACCCAGATGAGACAGCTCCTGCAGGAGCTGTCTCATCAGGGTCTGCACTATTTACAAGTTGATTGTGCAACCAGTGCAGTCCACAGCAGTGATTGCACGGCGAAATACTTGTACACAGTGAAGATATATGTAATTATACAACAGGCATGGGTAAAGAAGGAGAAATGTATTTTAAAATTCAGCAAGCGAAGGGTTAAATACGGTCAAAAGTAATGGTGAAAACTCATAGAAGTTGGATCTAAAAAAAGCCAATGAGGAAATGGGTCAATACACATAATTGTACCCCTGTTTGGTGGTCGCCTTCAAAACCCATTCCTTCATAAAATCTTCTTTTTTCACGCTTTTCTCAGACAGCTCTTGTATGAACACTTGGTCAATGTTTACTCTGTTTGCTAATGGAATTATATATTGTGGCAGTGGCACATTGTTTAAAAGTTATCTTAAGTTAGATTTTTTTAAAATCCAGTCCTATTTCCCTGAAAAATAAGAATTTTCTGAAGCTTTAAACAAATGTATTAAGAAAAATCTTATATGATAGGCGATTTTCTCCAAAACATTTAAGGAAGCTCTGCCATTTCTTCGAATGCTAAGAATGTTCTTAAATTGCGCATGCGTCGTCGTTGCTTTGATATTTAGGAGGCTTGTCACCTTTTCGGATTTTCAAACGACCTAGGGTATTAAAAACCGGTCTATATTGCGGGACTTTCTTTCGTATTTCTGTTATACTGTATCCAAGGAAGGGAGACAACTCTGTCAGTTGCATGGAGCGATGGAGACGAGATATCAAAACATGTGTTGCACCCTGTACAGTTGCACATATATATATATTTATCTATATTCTGATTATTCTCTGATTAAAAATTCTTCATTCCTTGCGTATTTCAGGAAAGGATTGGAAAGCGAGACACGATTTTATTACAAAATCAAAAGGGAATGTTTACTGTGAACATGGATTCAATGTTTACAATGCGTATTAAATTCGGATACGACTATTTTCGGATATCCAAAATATATCAGCGATGCTTATAGCAGGATGGATAAAGACAGGCATAGGATGTATTCATGGCAGAGTTTTGGCTTATTTAGATGTCAGAACCTGTTGTTTTCATTTAGTGCCTTGTCAAAGCAGCAAATAGATGGAGAATATAACGGGAAGAAGGGTGTATCAAATAGTTCCAAGAAGCTAGCAACACACAGATTCTATTTTAAGGAAGGCTGAAGTTAGTATTTCAGTATATTTTTATGATTTTTTTTCGATTTTTGAAAGGGGGAGGGGGGGGGGGGGGGTTAGTTTTTTGTTTAATGCAGATCTGATACTTTGGCTTAAATTTTGATACTTAAGCCAAATTAAGTTATAGATCTATATACACCACATAGACAAGACCGACAACGGATGCATTCAACACAAACTTTCCACATGTAAGATTAATTTGTTTAAGCAGCACACACTTCTATATACTACACTCTTGTCTATGGTTATGTTGCTGTTTAGGTACCCACATATCTCGAGAGGCCCACGAGGACGACCCGTCATATGCATCCGCTATCATAAGGCAGATTCACACAAGGTCTAACTATTTTAAATATTCTTTCTGCCCATATACAGTTGTTTTGTGGCTTGCCCGCATATGTCGTTCAGCAGTCCGATCTAGAGGGGTTTAAGAGTGTCATGCACCCTCTCTTTTTAGCCATCCCTGAGAGACGGGAAATAGTGTTTTTATCTGATTTTAAATGTCACCTGTCCTAATACTATCTCACTTTCTTCTCACTGTCTCACTTTGAAGTCTTACTATTCACTACTTTTATTACTTTTATCCTAGCACTGACGCGCACCTGCCAATAATACGCGAAAGCAGAATTGAGCAGTATCGATAGATAAATAGATAGATAAATAGATACAGTAAAATCTCGATTATTCGAACACTAAAATACGTATCATTATCAATATTTACGGCAGGCGGCAGCTTAATTCATGGTGAAAGTCATGCAGAAAGCTCCTCTAGGAGCTTTCTGCATGACTTTCACCATGCATTAAGCAGCCACCTGCCTAAAAGTTCTTCTAAACAAAAAATTCGAATAATCGAGATTTTACTGTATTAGTAAAATAATTAGTATTTCCAGTTGTACATGCCAGTCAAACAACTCATTAATTTCGATTGGAGACTGTGTCTATTTGGACTAATGACAGATGTATCTTTCTTATTTTCAACCACTTACCCCATGACTGTTCATGTAAGAAATAATGATATTGTCAATGTGAAATTTATTTAACTACTGCTATAGCACATGGACACATAGACACAGGAATCTGTGTCCACGGTAGAAACTATAGAGTTATATCATAAGCAAACAGAGCAGAGCAGACCCTGATCAGACGGCCCATAGAGCAGTCGCCTGGTCTGGGGCTACTAAGCAATTGTGTGAAAAGGCATATACAGTAAAACCTAGATCTTAACCGGACGTTAAATTTAGTATAAATATCGTTCTTGAAGACAGGTGACAGCTTAATGCAGGATGGAAGTCATGCAGAAAGCTCCTAGAGGAGCTTTCTGCATGACTTTCACCCTTCATTAAGCAGTCACCTGCCTAAAATATCTAAATTCTTCTCTACTAGAATTCCGGTTAAGAGAGGTTTTAATGAATATAAAAGAAAATGTTTAAGCTTTATGAATGTTAGCCACTTGCTCCCCAAATACGCCTTTCTAAGCCTTTGTAAACCGAGTAGACACAAATCAGATGACTCCTGCAGGAGCCGTGAGTTCAGCAAAGTCTACTCTGTTTCCTTATGAAATAAAATACGGTAGATATGAGTCTACGGCAAACGATCCCGTGTGCTGTTGCCGTTATAAAAATAACCTAAATGATATGCATTATTTAATAATTTCGTACACGAGTATTCATGTTGTATACATACACATTGGTAAGATAAATTTTATCCTGACCCATTCCCTCCAGCTCACGCCTGTGTAGAAGCTACTTTTTGAAACCATTGTGTTAAATAGAGCATTGATTTGTTCATATGGACCTTGGTTTAACTCATTCCCTCATAGGCTATTTTTTATATCTACCGAAAAGGAGCATTGACTAGAGAAAAGGGAAATTTTAGAATTTTGTAGTTTGAAACCATTGTGATAAATAGAGCATTTGCTCCTGTAGGAGCAAATGCACTATTTATCACAATGGTTTCAACAAGTGATTTTTACAGAGGCGTAGAAAGGCGTATTTATGGAGGAAAGGGTTAAAACCTATACAATTCTAAAAGTTTCCCTTTTTGTAGTAAATGCTCTTTTCAGTAGATTCATTCAAAGAGTTTGGGTCTACAAATAGCCTATGAGGTCTTAGGTTAAGATGCCACTGAAATACCTTCTCTGATTCTGCAGTTTTTGTCCAAGCCTAAGATCCCCTTGAAAATTTTACTGTATAAAAAGTAAACTAATAAATATTAACCCTTTCGGTGCCACATTTCTAATTGTCGTCTGTTATCCAAATGTGTTAAATCAAATGGTAAAATAAGGAAATGAGATAAAAAGAAATTGCAAATTTCAAAGGAATAAAGCACATGTATAGAAATAGAGTTGAGACAAAAAGTGAAGTTCCTGATCAGACGCCGCCTTGAAAAGGAGGCGTCTGATCTGGGACTGCACTATTTGTCGCGATGCATTTGTGCGACATTGGCGGTAAAGGGGTCAAGAATGATGCAAATGAAGTGATCAATTCGCGCATAAATGTTCACTAGAGAAACGGCGAACATGCCACGACCAGAACAGGATCAAGGGGAAAATAAAATAAATAAATCTGTAAATAAATAAATAATAAAAAAACCCACCAACAAAACAAACAATGTTTTACCTTCACTTCTTCCGATCCTGTTTAAAATTTACGGTGAGGAAATTCTCACAGTGTCAATTTTAAAATGTCCAATTAAGATCTAAGTATCTTAATAGTTTAGTTTTAGTTCCACTTGTTCAATGCTGAATCAGTGATAAGTACACAATGTAGTAACGCTATTCGTCAGTGATAAGCAGTAGTGCTACCGCTGTTCCTTTTATTTGCTCTTTTTGGAAAACCCAGTCATCTAAAATAAAATCCACGAAAGGGGTTTTAACAAGTGTGGCATGACTACATTACGCATAAAATATCAAATTTATTAAAATAAAACAACATTTATTACGGATAATTATACACAAATCACGATGTCTAATAATGGTACCAGATCAGGATACCATCTATGATCTATGACGTCACAAACAGAACCCCAAGCTGACATCAAGTTTCGTGGAGTATGAATCAACTCATACAATCTATCCAATATAACTGAATGAGTCAATAATTAAACATTTTCTCCATATACACACGTGCGCCTTTTCGCACCTTTGCAAACAGAGTGGACCCAGATCAGACGGCTCCTATAGGAGCCGTCTGATCAGGGTCTACTCTATTTGTGTGTGATATGATCAGGAGCCGTCTGATCAGGGTCTACTCTGTGTGTGATATGATCAGCAGCCGTCTGATCAGGGTCTACTCTGTTTGTGGTTGATATGATATAAATCTTATTCTACAGTTTTCTGCCATGGTAAACGCTTTCCTTGTTCGTAATGATATTATTAAAATCAGCTACTTAATATTCATGACGTCATCATTTCTTTCATGAATATTCATGGAGTTAACCCCTTTGTACCTCATGAATATTCATGTAAGCAATAATGACGTCATGAATATTAATTGGATTCATTTGTTACAATAGCACACGGATACAGGAATGTTTGCTCTAGAATCTTATCTATATCATAAGCAAATAGAGTAGACCCTGATCAGACGGTTCCTAGAGAAGCCGTCTGACCTGGATCTACTCTGTTTGCAAATGCGTAGAAAGGCGTATGTATTGGTTAAAGGTTAGTCAGTATCCCGTCATTGTTCTCGATATCCATTCGCCCTTAGCTATAGTAACACCGTATTCCATATCATCAGGGTTTTTTTTCAGTTTTAAGTTTTATTTCAAAATAATGTAAAGTCTTGCTTTTTGCAAGAAGAATTAGCATTTAAATATAACTTACAGTAATACAGTCACACAGTCACAATGAAGGAAAATGACTATCTACAAATTTCGTGTATGGAACTAGCATTTCAGGTGAAAATAGTCTATACAAAAAGTAGAATGAATAATAATAGATCTAATAATAATAATAATAATTGTAACGTGCAAACCGAGAGGCCCAGCAACAACAAACCCTGTCGGTGCAAAGCTTCAGCTTACATCAAGAGATGTTTGTTGCGCTATATATATACCTCCACTTCCCCAGATACAATGGTCTGGTCAGCGCTTTATTTGCATAATTACCAACGTTCTACGAACGTTACATTACTCTCCCCTCCGAGGAGTCTCGTCCCGAGACTTGGACCCTGGGAGACCCGTGGGTAAGGCAACTGCCTAAGGAAAAGTACAGTTCGAAATCTCGAACTTCAAGAGACCATACAAATTGCATACGACTTCTAATCTGATAAATTTCTCAAATCTACAGCTAAGTGTGTCTTCGTTATTAAAATTCGTACAGAACTCCAGATAAGATGCGTAGAGTTAGACATTTTCAAGAATAACTCCTTTATTAATTTTTTCCACCAAACGCTATATTGTGACCACTCTTTAGAATCGTCTCGAAGAGACGATTCTAAAGAGTGGTCACAGTGTAAGGTTTGGTGGAGATATGACGATTTTAGTACATGTACAGTAAAATCTCGCTAATGCGACCACCTAAAAGAGGTACAATTATGGGTGCTAGATGTAGGTGGTAGCTTAATGCTGGACAAAGGTAATGCAGAAAGCTCCTAGAGGAGCTTTCTGCATTACTTTTTTCCTGCATTAAGCAACCACCTGCTTATAAAGGCAGCTATGCTTATTCTTTAAGTGGTCGCATTAGAGGGGCTCTGCTGTACTTCAGTACGAACTATTATCTATATATAGCTTTGTTCCTATCTACATGTATGTAAACTATCAGTTAGATGTTTGTTTATCAAGCATGAGCAGTCGGGGACTTCCCCTGAACATGTACATGTATAGTACGTTTTGCTTATGTCTGGGCTCATTAGTCAGGGTTTTTTCTCTCTTAATTGGGAAGGGGCCTTAGCCTGCTGATTTTGGGAAGAATTATCGCTAAAATTGCTGATTTGGGAAACAAAAAAGCTGGTGTAAGTTTGGATTTTTGGGAAAACTGCATGATTTTAAAGAAATTTTCAATTGGGAAGGGGCCTTTTACAGGCCTCTGTTATAGAAGGTGAAAAACCCCTGTTAGTATGCATATATAATAGTCCTGACGTCATTATTTTTTACATGAATATTCATGGAGTAAAGAGTTAATCAGACAGTTACACGTTTTTTATAAGTTATAAAAACACAGGTCGGGTTGTATTAACCCTTTACTCCATTATGGAGCAGTTTTGATCTGGGTCTACATTATTTGCTACTATTTCAGTCTATTTTCCCCTAAATCTGCTGAATAATTAACCGTTCGCTTGCTATTCACGTCAATATACCTACCTGTAAATAGTGAAGACCCAGATGAGACAGCTTCTGCAGGAGCTGTCTCATCTGGGTCTGCACTACTTACAAGTTGATTGTGCAACCAATGCACTCCACAGCAGTGATTGCACAGCGAAATACTTGTACACAGTGAAGATATATGTAATTATACAACAGGGCATGGGTAAAGAAGGAGAAATGTATTTCAAAATTTAGCAAGAGAAGAGTTAACACTGATTCATCCCTCTCTGAAGATTGATCAAACAAAATGTTGTACCTACATGCATCGCTGACGAAAATGCGTTTTTTGACAAACAGTGCAGACCCTGATCAAAGGGCCCCATTTGGAGCCCTTTGATCAGGGTCTGCACTGTTTGCAAAGGTATGGTATGCTCGTTTTTTCACATTAATTGCTAGACCTGTTACAAAACTCCTACGTTACAAACCTTTAGCCTGCTGTGACCAAAGTTTTATCCATGAAAACCTTAAGCAACTTATTATATATATATATATATTTAAAAACCAGTAGCTTCAATATTTATTTTTATAAAAAATAGATGAGTGTCAGACACGCCGAGACGCCGAGTTACTCGGCTTCTCACCTGAATCCAAACTATTTGCAATGGAAATCACGAACTCGTCCGTCACGTGTTCAGTGTATCTGACGACAACGGTTTGTTATGTTTTTCGGTCCATTTCGTCAAAGTCCGGTTACATGTTCGTCACGGGTTTTTCTGCTTCAAAAATGCTTTAGAGATGTCAGTTTACGTCTTCCAAAAAACTGTGGGTGATTTTTATTGTTTATTCGCACTGTAAACAAGCAATACTTAGATTCCAATGGTTGGTATGTGGTCCGGATTAACTTTTGTTGTGACACTATATCATGCCAATGCAATTAGTTTACTATGAAATAATGATAATAATAATAATATGTACTATAACTTCTTATTCCATACAATTTGAACGCCTTTGCAAACATAGCAGGCCTAGATCAGACGGCTCCAGGGTCTGCTGTCTTTGCTTACAACCTTTTCCCTGTTCTGTATTTATGCCAATTTTCAGTACCTACTTAATATTCAAGAACAAAATAGTTATAAAGAAATATGGAAGGTGGAACATTGTAGACATTTTAGAAAGTAAGGAAACAGATCTATTAAATTCTATTAGCAAACAGAGTAGACCCAGATCAGACGGCTCCTACAGAACCGTCTGATCTGGGTCTACTCTGTTTGCAAATGCGTGAAAACACGTTTATATGAGAGAACGGGTTAAAAACGCCTTTCTATGTCGCTGTAAAAAGTCACTTTATGAAACCATTGTGATAAAAAGAGCATATGCTCTTTTCAAGGCTTGATTTTGAGAGTGGAATCGCTCATCAGTGTTTAACTATATAGAAACCCCGCAGCATGTCTTAACCCTTTCCTCCATAAATACGCCTTTCTACGCTCCCCTGTAAGTCACCTGTTGAAACCATTGTGGTAAATAGAGCATTTGCAGGAGCAAATGCTCTATTTATCACAATGGCTTCAAATTTACAAAATTCTAAAAAATCCTTTTTCTCTAGTTAGTGCTCCTTTTCGGTAGATTTATTCAAAGATGTTTGGTCTAAAAATAGCCTATGGAGTAAAGGGTTAAGAAATGATATAGATCTGATTCTACATTGTCTGTCGTGAGCAAAACATTCGTGTGTTCACGTTATCATAAAAACCACCTAATTAGTATTCATTATGTCATTTTTTCATTCATGAAATAAAGAGTGAGGGAATGAAGCAGACGAAAATTGCATCGTGCCTTTTCACGCATTTGCAAACAGAGTAGAGCCAGATCAGACGGCTCCTATAGGAGCCGTCTGATCAGGATCTACTCTATTTGCTTATTGTTTGATATAGATCTGATTCCATTATAAAACTTATCAATAACATCCATGGTGTCATTTTTTCCTACACAAATATTCTTAAACTAAAGCAGACGACACTATGCTTAACAGCCGAAAGTTGCATCATAAGCGAACGAAGGCAATCGCATCGAAGATATACTAATCTACCACATTGTACAGTCACGCCTACGAAATCTGTCAACAAAATATTTGTTGATAAAGACGTGCATTTTTCTTATGCATTTTATCGCTGAAGATTAGTTCTATGACCGTGCTTTAAATTGTTTACATATTTTATCTTTAATGTGTGATCTTAACTCCTCCACTGTCATGAAGACGAGTGTTTGATATTGTATGCAAATAGTTTGGATCCAGATGAGACGCGTCTCATCAGGATCCGAAACGAAATGTTCGCTATTCTTTTTTTAAAGAAATTGAAGAAACGTCCGCTTAGAATTTGTAGCAGACGAAATGTGACCATCAGACGACAATTTGATCAGTAGGCGATAATGATGGCTCTGAAATGGCTCAGACTAGTTGTATCCATACTGTCTTTTGTTTGTTATTGTTTATTTTCCTATCAACTAATGATTGGCATTTCTGAAGTATCTGTATCCAGGATCTGAAACAAACAAAGCTAGTAGCCATAACTATCTATGTGGGCAGTTGACACCCCCTTGAATGCGGAACACACATGTACTCGCATTTGCATACAGTGCAGACCTAGATCCAATGACTCATAGATGCCAGGAGCCCTCTAATAAAAATCTGCACAATTTGTCAATCAAAATAATTTAGCAAGTTTAACCCTTTCCTTTATAGGCTATTTTTAGACCGAACCCATTTGAACAAATCTACCGAAAAGGAGCATTAACTAGAGAAAAAGGAAATGTTTTAGAATTTTGTAATTTGAAACCATTGTGATAAATAGAGCATTTGCTCCTATAGGAGCAAATGCTCTATTTACCACAATGGTTTCAACAGGTGACTTACAGGGGGCGTAGGAAGGCGTATTTATGGAGGAAAGGGTTAAGACTTTCATACTGCGGGAATTCTATACAGTTAAACACTAATGAGCGATTCCACTCTTAAAATCGAGCCTTGCAAAGGTTAACACTTTGAATTTTAATTACATGTAACCATATGGTAATGATTCACTGTTGTGACTTGTGCTTTGTACAGATATATCTATGACAGTAAATTTACCCTTTTTAACCCTTTCCCTCACATTGACGACTTTTGACGACTCTGTAAAAGTTACTTTGCGAAACCATTGTGATAAATAGAGCATTTGCTCCTACAGGAGCAAATGCTCTATTTATCACAATGGTTTCAAACTACAACATTCTAGAAGTTTCCTTTTCTCTAGTTAATGCTCCCTTTCGGTAGATTTATTCAAAGAGGCTGTATCTAAAAATAGCCTATGAGGTAATGGGTCTAAAAATAGCCTATGAGGTAATGGGTTTACCCTGAGCTATCATAGTGGACTGGTCCATCTTTATTTAACTATCGAGTCCACTTAGTATGAAAGGCTTAAACTTACTATATGGGATTTTGAATGACAAACAGTGCAGACCCTGATCAGAGGGCTCCTCTAGGAGCCCTCTGATCTTGGTCTACACTGTTTTCAAACGACAGTGCATGAAAGTCCCTGCTTGAAATGGTTAATAGTCAAACAGTAGCACCCGGATCCTTGGGTCTACGTCACCAATACAGAATGCTTTTGTAGTTTTCTAATGTACCACCTATATATATACATGTACATGGAATAAATAAATATATGAACCCTGATATAAACCCAGCAGTAAAAATAGTGTCTGCTTATTCCATTTATGCCCACGATTTCTTTTATATATATGGGATATAGACAAACAGTGCAGACTCTGATCAGACGCCGCATTATGCGGCGTCTGATCAGAGTCTACACTGTTTGCTGATACTAATCTAGGAAATTCAATATAAAACAAAACTAAATTGAAAATTTAGACCAGGCATCCCTTAGATAAAAAATGGACTAATCCAATATATAAGCATGGAAGAATCCACTGGGAGCGAATGGGTTAATTTCCGGTCCATTGTGCGTCATTGTCCATGATGCCAGTACAGGGGTTTTGTCACCAATTTCGGAATATGACCTTTACCCCTGAACTTGGGAATTTTGTCAGGAGCTTTCAGCATTACTTTCGCCTCACACATGTTTCTATATATGCGTAGTGATACATTTTTAAAACAATTCTGTATTGCAAATTTTAGAAGGACCGAGTTTTTACTTCGAGTTATCCAAAGTTTGAGTTATCGGTGTTTAAGATATCGAAGTTCAACTATAATCAAATCTTCAACGAAATGTTTTAACACAGCTGGGTTACAGACAACACTTACATTTTTGTGCCGTTTCATGGCTCTTCAGAGCTTGTGTTTGTACATACCACGGTATCTCGAACTCTGATAATTCGAACTTCCGGATAACTCGAAGTAAAATTTTTGGTCCCGTCCAAATTTGAAATACAGCATTGCTCTAACATTCACCGACTGCACAAATCTATAAAGACATGCTACAGCTTGATGCAGGTGGCAAGTAATGATGAAAGTTCCTACAGGAGCTTTCAGCATTACTTTCGACCTACGTTAAGCTGTCGCGTCGGTAAAGATTCCAAGTTGGAAATAAGCTGATTCGAACTGCCGTTAACTCGAATTAATTTCTATGTAAAGTACATAGCTATTGTCTACTTTCAGTCCAAATGACCGCTCAGCCGACTGTACATTTACTCCCCTGGTCACTGAGTCATTCACCTACAATACTGCTAACATATGGGGCCTATGGCGCGATTACAGAGCCGCAGTACCGGCTTGTGACCCTCACAAGTTTGAGAATTTATTGACTGAGTACCAAATGGGTTATGATAAATAAAATACCGAGCTACTCGGTGTTTCATCTAGATCCGAAGTGTTTATAAATGGAAATCAGGCCACGGATAGCGGGTCAATACACCTTTGCTGGTCGTGGTTTATCGGCGAAGCAATCGGAACACCTCAGCTATTTTCTATATTCCGAACCATGACGGAATACGACGAATAGTTACGATTGTGACGGAAAAACACGACTAGTTACGGCGGCTAAGGGCACTCAGGACAGGGATACATGTAACTCAAAAATTGAGATGATGAACAGTTCTGGCATTTGTTGAGGGAATCCTAGATCATTTACGCATCAATTCCCACGTAAGTCACGTCTACCATAAAAAATAAGCCTGATGTTCACACGTTCTTTTCAATATTAATCAGGTGCGGATCGAGGATTTCAGATTGGGGAGGGGGAGGGGTTAGATATTTTAAAAGTTGGATGACGTCACTAGACTACTCTAGTGTCTTTTAAATGCATGTTGAGAAAGAGCGTACTTGACTGTTAGGCAGTTGCGCTATCCTACATCCCGACCATGTTCGAAGAATACTGATCTGTGTAATTGAATGAGATGAAATATTAACCTATTCCCTCATGGGCTCCTTTTGGACCCAACCTCTTTAACCCCTCTGTAAAAATCACTTTCTGAAACCATTGTGATAAATAGAGCATTTGCTCCCACAGGAGCAAATGCCCTATTTACCACAATGGTTTCTAAACTACGAAATTCTAATTGTTTCCTTTTCTCTAGTTAATGCTCCTTTTCGGCCGAGTTTTTCAAAGAGGCTGGGTCTAAAAATAGCCTATGAGTTAATGGGTTAAACAAACCTAGGGGCATTCACTAAAGAAAGAATTTTCAGATTTGTGTAGATTTCATACCATTGTGATAGATAGAGCATTTGTTCCTTTGAAGCAAATGCTCTATTTATCATAATGGTTTCTAAAAGTGTCTTTTACAGAATATGAGGGAATCCTTCTAGGAGCCGTCTGATCTGGGTCTACTCTGTTTGCAAATGCGTGAAAACACGTTTCTATGAGGGAAAGGGTTAAAAGCTCAATCGAATCGGATATAGGCACACTTGCCCCAGATCCATATTGAGCGGACATTATTTTTTTTCACCGGAAGAAAACGTGCTTAACCCTTCGCTTGCTGAATTTTAAAACACGTCTCTCCTTCTTTACCCATGTCCTGTTGTATAATTACATATATCTTCACTGTGTACACGTATCAATGCTGTGGAGTGCACTGGTTGCACAATCCACTTGTAAATAGTGCAGACCCTGGTGAGACAGCTCCTGCAGGAGCTGTCTCATCTGGGTCTTCACTATTTACAGGCAGGTATATTGACGCGAATAGCAAGCGAAGGGTTAAGACCATTGTTGCGACTGTTAATAATTGAAGTCTGCTCAAATTTGGATATGGCGCAGTTAGACAAAGTCTGACTCCATCTAAGCTTTTTAACCTTTAGTCTGCTGAGCAAATTATTTGTACATAATTTTTCATCTACTACATTTTCAAAACTCAAGCTAAGATCAATTTGTCTACCAAAATGCAATCAGGATGTCAAACAGTTTGGATCCTGATGAAACGCCGAGTTACTCTGCATCTCATCTGGATCCAAACTGTTTGGATATGTATCCACTCATCCGTCCATAGCAGGCTTAAGGTTAAGGATCTTTTGACTGAGTACCAACGGTATTGGAGCCTGATAAATAAAACGTCAAGCTACTCGACATTTCATCTAGATCCGAAGTGTTTATAAATAGAAATCCGGACGCGTAGATCTACAAGTATAGCGAGGAAAAAAGGTTAAAAAGTAGTACTCTGCCCATAGACAGTTTTATCCATATCCGGTTTGACTGTAATGGGCGGACAGGGAAGTAAAATAGCAATAATAACAAACAAAACAAGGTCGCGATCAAGATGATGAACGGTTCTGGAATTTGATGAGGGAAACCCTTGACGAGTTGACTTCAACACTTACGTAAGTTATGTTTACCATGGATAAGCATGATGTAGAATCTACATGTTCTTTCCAGATCTAAACTCAAACACTGACATTATCATTTTCTCCACCAAACCCTATGTTGTGACCACTCTTTAGAATCGTCTCTTCGAGACGATTCTAAAGAGTGGTCAAAACATAGGGTTTACTTGAGAATTATTTAAAGGAGCTATTCTTGAAACTGTTTTAATTCACGTACGAGTCTTATGATTGTCTCACGATTGTGAAGGACATGCAGGGACCCAGATAACTTATATGGGTCCCTACATGTCTTTCTCAATCGTGAGACGAATTCGTGATCAATATTTAGCAATATGTTTGAAAAACACGAAACGACAAGAGAGTCAGTGTCCCATGAGTCGGGATCTACACTGTCTTACATCCCGATTTATTTTATTTTAAGAAAACTGATCAGTACAATCGAAAGAGGCTCTATTTATCATAATAGTTTCTAAAGCCGACTTTTACAGATTATGAGGGAATGGGTTAAATATTGCACTAGCTCGTTACGGTACAATGGCGCAGGTGCGACAGTTTTGCACTAAGCGTAATGCGTCGATGATTTTGTTGATAAGCTTTATTTACACGATTCAAACTATTTATGTGAGAAATAATAACACCAATACTATATATTAAATAATTGTTTTGAATGATGGCATATTGACAAAAGCATATTCAGTCATGACAGAAACTGTTTAGATCTACGTGTATATAAGTGAACAGAGCAGACCCTGATCAGACGACTCTGAAATGCGTATGGTAATAACTATGACGTACATGTAACTGGTGAATAGTTTATGACTGTACTGAATAAATCTAGATCTGATAGCAATTCTGGGTCCATGCTTATAAAGTTTTTAGTTGAGTCTGAGTTTCGTTCTCAGGCTTTTGATTGGTCAGATTTGAGTTCTCAAGCTTTTGATTGGTCAGATTTGAGCCAAAGGCTCAAATCTGACCAATCAAAAGCTTGAGAACGATCTCAGACTCAACTAAAAGCTTTATAAGCATGGACCCAGCTCACTATTCGTTCCTATATATAGAATCTACCTGTGTCAGTTTTGAACTAGGTGAGATGCCGAGTTACTCGGTGTCTACTCGGCATCTTATAAGATCCAAACTGTTTACCGCTTTAACTCCATTTTTGAAGAGAAAATGAGAAAAAACTTCTTTTTTACAGAATTGCTGCAGACGACAACTTTTGCAGACGACAATTACTAAACGTGCAAAGAGTTAAACCTTTCAACAACATTAACCCTTTCACGCATTTGAAAACATAGTAGACCCAGAATCCTACATGAACTGTCTGGTCAGGATCTGCCCTGTTTGCCTATGGAATTATGTATGTTTGGCACGACAGGTTTTTATCTAAGCCAAAAAAAATCCATTGAAAACGTTACCTTATAAAAAAAGCATAAATCAACCATTCCCTTATATACAAACCTCGAATAAATACTATTTCACGCGTTCGCAAAAGATGTGCACTCAGATCACATCTTGTTAACGCAGGAACCGTCTGATCAGGATCTGCCTTGTTTGCTTATACAATAATATAGGTGGGATTCTTCAGTTTCTGTCACCCTTTCGGTGCCAAACTCTGTCGCCTGCTAACTTTGTCGTCTGCTAACTTTGTCGTCTGCTACAAAATTTCATTTTTTTGATTTTCTTCATTTTTGTTTCAAAAACAAAGTAACAGTAACAAACAGTTTGGATCCTGATGAGACGCCGAGTTACTCGGCGTCTCATCTGGATCCAAACTGTTTGCATAGGTAATCACAGATCCGGCATTGGCAGCGACAGGGTTAAACATGCGGCCAGCTAATGGTTGATTTACGTACGGTCATTATTTCTTGCGTACATATTAAACAGGAAACGGGTTAAGTTATTTTCGTCTACAAAAATCGTCGTCTGCTTTATTTCTTAAAGTACACACTTCTCCATATGAATGTCAGGATATCACACAGATCGGCTCCTGATGCAACGTAAGAGATACATAGAGGATAATCAGTCGCTTTTGTTGGATACAGAAAAGTCTCACTAATACGACCCAAGCTTCTCACAGTGATCTCCCTTGTCACTACGTGCGGTCAACTCTTCAGCGTAGCGATTAGGGGAGATAACTGCGTTGAAGGTTGAATACGACCACCCAAAAGAAGTCTAGTTATGGACTTTTTAAAACAGGTGGTAGCTTAATGCAGGATAAAAGCTATACAGAAAGCTCCTGTTGGAGCTTTCTGTATAGCTTTTATGCTGTATTAAGCAGGTATCTGCGTTCACATTTGAACTTCGATATCTCGAACTCCGATAACTCGAACTTCGGGATAACTCGAACAAAACGTCCAGTCCTTCTAAAACTAACACTACAGAATTGCTCTAAAATGTATCGCTACAGATATCTAGAAACACATGTGGCAGCTTAACCCTTCGCTTGCTGATTTTTAAAATACGTTTCTCCTTCTTTACCCATGCCCTGTTGTATAATTACATATATCTTCACTGTGTACAAGTATTTCGCTGTGCAATCACTTCTGTGGAGTGTACTGGTTGCACAATCAACTTGTAAATAGTGCAGACCCTGATGAGACAGCTCCTGCAGGAGCTGTCTCATTTGGGTCTTCACTATTTACAGGTAGGTATATTGACGTGAATAGCAAGCGAAGGGTTAATACAGGTCTAAAGTAATGCTGACAGCTCATAAAGGACCTGTATTAAGCTGTGGTCTTGACAAATCGTTCAGATTAGAAATCGGATGATTCGAACATCTGTTAGCTCGAACTAATTTGTACGGACCAGTGAAGTTCAACTGTAAATGCTCTATTTATCACAATGGTTTCAATAGGTGACTTTTACAGAAGCGTCAAAAGCCGTCAATACGAGGTAATGAGTTAACATTTACATGACAAGACGGCATATTTATCAAAGTCTACTCCTTAAGTCTTCGATATGTGTTCCATTTTGGCCATTGTAATGTTTTCGCTGTTCAGATTGACGTTACGCACATGCGTAGGTGCTTATCGCTAGATAATCCCCTGACAAAGCTTTAGATACAGATACAGTTGAACTTCGATAACTCGAACTTCAAGGGACCGTACAAATTAGTTCGAGATAACAGATGTTCGAGCCATCCGATTTCTAATCTGAACGATTTGTCAAGACCGACCACAGCTTAATACAGGTCTAAAGTAATGCTGAAAGCTCCTGTATGAGCTTTCAGCATTATTTTAGACCTGTATAAAGCTGCCCCATGTGTTTCTAGATATCTGTAGCGATACATTTTAGAGCAATTCTGCAGTGTTAGTTTTGGAAGGACTGGACATTTTGTTCGAGTTATCCCGAAGTTCGAGTTATCCGAGTTCGATATATCGAAGTTCAACTGTATATCCAAATATCTTATTTTCAGCCAAATCCTGTCTTGCTGCTACTCATTAGAATCGACTCCTAAGCTCCACGAGTTCGTTCTCAAGTTTTTGATTGGTCAGATTTGAGCCAAAGGCTCAAATCTGACCAATCAAAAGCTTGAGAACTCAAATCTGACCAATCAAAAACGGGTCTGTAATATCATATGCCAACAGTTTGACTCCAGTGTGATATAGCGGTTGAATTATAACGACACAATAACTTCAGTTGAACTTTATTTCTCAAACCTAGACATATGTGAAACTGGCAGCATCTCCCCCACTTCTCAAACCCAGACTCAAGCCAGACTCCCGCCAGTCTGTCTCCAGCCAGTCTCTTGCCAGTCCTCAGCCAGTCTCCCCATAGCTAGCATTTAGCTCTATATTTATACAGTTACTGTTAGTAACCCAGAATATGTTAATCAAATTGTATAATCGACCTTTAGCTTGTATATCAATCGATAAATTTTAATGGTCATTTCCTCTCCCACCGTGTACCCTTAACGTGCTGCCAATCTCCATATTTGCATGACAATATTACACCAGATGAGACGCCGAGTAACCCAGCGTCTCATCTGGATCCAAACTGCTTGACAACTTGTTTATCTTTTTATAAAGAAATTGAGCACTTACTCTAAAACTTGAAGCAGACAAAAATGTGTCCAGTAGACGTCATTGCTGGCGCTGAACGTAAAATACATGTAGGTTTTTATATACAGTACTGATACAGTAAAACCTCTCTTAACCGGACACTAAATTTAGTATAAATGTCGGTCTTGGAGACAGGTGACCGCTTAATGCAGGGTGGAAGTCATGCAGAAAGCTCCTAGAGGAGCTTTCTGCATGACTTTCACCCTGCATTAAGCAGTCACCTGCCTAAAATATATAAATTCTCAGTCAATTTCTTCTCTACTAGAATTCCGGATAAGAGATGTTTTACTGTATCTCTGATAACAAACAGTGTAGCCTTGATCAGAAGGCTCTCCTTTAACCTATTCCTTTATACTGACGCCTCTTGATGCCTCTGTAAAATTCTTGACGGGGATGTTCCCCGTGCTCCATCTTACGGGGTTTATATATCTCAACTTATTCGTTTTGCTAGAGCTTGTTCATCTATTGACGATTTTAACAGTCGAAATCTCATTTTAACTGAAAAACTGCTTAAACAAGGATATAGATACCATAAACTAAGAAAAACTTTCTCTAAATTTTACTATCGAAATCTCTCGCTTATTGGCAAGTACAAATGTAATCTCAAGGTACTTTTGCGACACGGTATTTCACATCCTGAATTTTATGGTGATGTGATTTACAAACTTCGTAGAATTATTGGACATAACCATTTTCTCACTTTGTTCATCAAATATATAAAACAATTCATTAAAAAGGGATATGATCCTGTATTATTACAACATACTGCATGTTTGGTTGTGAACCCTTTTACAGTTGGCAATCACGCTGGCCTCTTTGCATGTACGCCGACAAGAAAGGTTTAGTACTCTATGAAGGCGACCTCTTAAATCCAGAAATGGAAGGAGAACGTCGGATATCTGTACTATTTCATTTTTGTCGTACCCTTTATTACTTTTCTACAGTTACTCTGTTTGCAGCTCAATCATTGAGTACACTAGCGATAGGTGGATACAGTATGTTCAATTAAATGTTTTTTTGTTATACATGCACTTTACCACTGTATTTGCTGTCGCGGTTGTTGTAGATTAGTCGGAGAGGGGATACGTTTATTTACACTGTTTGTCTTTTAGGATGGGGATGGAATAAGGGTGAGGTTGGGCGCCCATAAACCGGTTTAAACCCCCGGTGACTTTTGTCACTGACCGTTCCAAGGCGGTACTTCCATCTTCCTCCTATTGAATGTTTGTTTTGTCTTTGTGCGTCTCTTGTTGTTTTTTCTACCCATGTACATTTGCTGTTTCCTTGTGTTGCTGTTCGGGCGAGTGTTTGTTCTGTATGTGGTATTTCCTGCATGACTCATTTTTGTACTTTTTTTGATACCACACAATTCTAATATTTTCCTTTTCTTTAGCAGATGCTCCTTTTTGGTAGATTTATTCAGAGAGACTGGGTCTAAAAATAGCCTATGAGGGAATGGGATAACCAAGATAAACGCTATTTGCAAAATATCCGTTTTCAGCATTCATATAGTGCATCTTTAGAATGCTTCAAACAATTTAGATTCGGACGAGTCATGAAGTACCGCTCTTCTGTTTTACAGATCAAAAGAGATAAGGATGACGAACCAGACTGCTTCAAGTTACATCACACTGACTTCCATGGACTTGATGTTGAAACATCAACCCGACGCATTCAACATTTTACTGAGTAATTCTTCAAGGGACAGATCTTCAGGGGACAATACTAGCTCTGAAGACCTAGAATCTAAGAGACAGTCACTCATCTTAGACTTTAAAGCTAATATTTTGAAAGATAAACATGGTTCCGAGACTGTGATTCAATTTATTCTCGAGTGTGTAGGCAAAAATGTTAAGTCCAAAAATAATACAGATAAATCAAACCCCTCGGCAGATGCCACAGAGACATTATATACAAGGGATCCAGATAAGGTCGACGCTCTTGAAGATACACTGATATCAAATGAAGACTTGCTTTATGCGCCATTTTGGGCAGTTGAAAAGAACAGGATAGACATTTTGGCAATCTGTCTTCACGCATGCGCAAACACTGACGAACTGTTCTGGACAGATAGAAAAAATCTTTTAATGCATGCCGTTTCCCAGCCATCGGTTCAGGCAGAAATGTTAACGTTTCTTCTTGACCATCTTGATGTCAATAATGAGGCAGTAAGTGGAGCAACCGCTATAAGTGTTTGCCTGGAGAACAAACTCATGGCCCCCGGCGATAAGCTTTTGCTCGTTAAGCAACTTCTACAGGCTGGTTCTCGTTCAGGATCAACGGGAAGAATAAAAGGCTCTCCTCTTCACACATACGTCTACAATCTTGTATCGTTTGATGGACATGTCGATAAAACATGAAAAGAAATCATAGATGTACTTGTTCGTTCAAGTGACGATATTGACGAACGTGATACTTTTGGTCAAAGTTCATTAATGACTGCAGTGTCTCTTGTACCAGACAATGATGCTGTTGAGGGAGATGTGGAAGAAACGGGTATCGCTGCGGAGATTGACCATAGTGGATCAGTTCAAATAAAGCTTGAAATAATACAATATCTTCTCGAAAAAGGTGCAGATCCAAACAGCGCTGACAGCCAAGGAAATACATGCGTCCATCTGGCAGCCTTGTCCGGAAATATGCAGTCCTTGAAATTGCTTCGTATGGGAGCAAGGCTGGAACACAAAACCGTGTCGGTATGACGGCAGTATACTCTGTGTGCGCGGAACAGGATTGGTCAGATGATGAAGACGTCCGAAGATGTCTGTTTCCGATCTTTCGGGAGCTGATAGATGCTGGATGCGATATAAACAGCAAGGCAATGGATCAATCCACATTGCTGCATTTTGCCGCGGCGAAGCTGTCATGTAGAATTGTACACTTTTTATGCGACATGGGGGCAAGCATCAATGACGTAGACTATCTTCGAAGGACCCCATTGCACATGGCTTCCAGAAATAGCCATCCAGGGGTCGTTCAATGTCTGGCGAAGTTCAAAGCTGACCTGAATGCAGCTGATATCAACCATGATACACCTCTCCACTATGCATGTCTGCTGAATAACCTCGAAGTTGCTACCGCCCTGATTCAACTCGGAGCAAATGTTGAAGCCACAGGTGACCTTGGAATAAAGCCAATACACCTGGCTGCTGAAAACGGATGTTCTGAACTCGTGAACCAGCTCGCTAGTCTTTCTTGTCTGGACCACAAGGATATCTGGGGTGCAAAACCGCTCCATTATGCTGCTTCGGATGGGAACTACGAGGCTGTTGAAGCTCTGGTAGGGTTAGGTGTTGATAAAAACGAACGAGATTCTTGTAACATGACTCCGCTCGATTATGCGCTCTTTCGTGGCGATTCGTTAAAAACCGCTCAGTTTCTAGCACAGGATAATTCTGTAGTGAAATTTGGAAATATACCACCGCTTTATTTCCCCAACAGGCCAGTCATAAAAAAAGAAAATGTTGTTGAGTACTTTGATGGTCTTATAGATGCGTTCAATAATGCTGGTGACAAGGGTTTGCCACTGGCACATCGCTTGCTTAGTTCCCCTGGTTTGGGCCATGTGGACTTACACATCGGAGAAGCCAAAGATATATCTGATAAGGTCATTGCAATTATCGAAAGAACCGTGGAACGTATTGGCGAGCTAGATGAAATGTTTGAAGCCAAATTACTACGAGCTGGTAGTACACTGGAAGATGTAAAGACCGGCTTTCCTGACGAATTCGACTTCTTGTGTGACATGGTCAAATTTTCTCGTTACATCGAAAGGACTGAATCCAGCGAAGCTGCTGGTTTCGCCAGGGTGGTGATGCGAGAAGACAGTCCGCCAGGTATTCTGAAGTTTTGTTTGCGCACACAGCGTACCATTAATGCATCCTATTTTCTGCAACATTTTAAACAGTTAGCTCGACAAGCGATGTATGACATACTGAGCGAAGGCAATCCGCAGATATACACGGGTCATATGCTTGTGACGGATAACATCACTTTGTTTGATCCATTGTTTTACCAGAAAACAAAGCTTCAGGCACAAACAATGACTTTTCGAGGAAAGAAACACAAGTTTTTAGACGTATCTGTTGATCTCAACCCTGTACTTTTCTCGCCAGTTCTACCAAAGGAGTTCATTCCAACGTGTAATTTACTGGGTAACATATCTTCAAGGGGAATTTACTTATTACCAAAGCATTGTTCTCAGATTCATACATTTCCTTACGAATCGGTTCCGCCCAGTGCTGACCTCTGGAGATATTCAACTCATCACATTGAGGCAGAGGTCATGCGGATTCTTCCTCGGATAGGACGGGAATGTTACGTCATGTGCAAGCTGCTTCGCATGGAACCAATGACGTGTGGTGTGGAGTATTGTCAGTATGAAGAACACGAGCTGACAGAAGAACAACTCCAACGACTATACCCGAATGGTGATATAGATGAAGGTGAGTAAAGGCTTTCTATACGTTCGCGGTTAATATAACAAAGCAATACCGCAGAGCAACAGCTACATGTGCGTACGCAGATACTAAAATCGTCATTTCTCCACCAAACCCTATGTTGTGACCACTCAAATACTAAAATCGTAATTTCTCCACCAAACCCTATGTTGTGACTACTCTTTAGAATCGTCTCGAAGAGACGATTCTAAAGAATGGTCACAACATAGGGTTTGGTGGAGAAATAAAGGAGTTATTCTTGAAAATGTTCATTTACTGATCTTATCTGGATCTCTGAATAACTGTTTTCGTGTTCACTTCAGCCAATGAACACTTTCTTGCATATACATTTGAATTTTGATATCTCGAACTGCAACGGACCATGCAAATTACTTTGAAACAACATAGACTCGAGTTATCCGATTTCTAATTTGAACAATTTCTCAAGTTCACAGCTTAATGCGGGTATAAAGTCATGCTGATAGCTCCTGCAGGAGCTTTCAGCATGACTTTCGACCTGTATTAAGCTGTCGCGCAATAAATCTACCGAAAAGGTGAATTTACTAGAAGGAAGTGTTTAGAAATATGTAGTTTTGAAACCATTTTGTTAAGAAGAGCATATTTGCTCTACTGGAGCAAATGCTCTTCTTATCACAAGGTTTTCAAAAAGTAACTTTATGAGGGAAACATGGTTAATGCCTTGAACATCATATGCACCGATGTTGCTATACAGGTTCTATTGTGTTCTGATTTTACATTCTTTGCTAAGCAACGGAGCTGGATTTCGTACAGCAGATACAAATTGATGGTTTTATTTAGAACAATATACCCCAAACAATCGGCTTAGAGAGTGTCTGATTCAAATACATGTAACTACAGGAGTTATCTGATCTTGGTCAACGTTGTTCGCAAAAGCGTAAAATACGTATGTATGGAAATACAGTTGAACTTCGATATCTCGAATTTCAGGGGACCGTACAAATTACTTCGACATAACAGAGGCCACAGTAATAATTCCCACTCATCAAGTCGGGTAATAGAAATGTACAAAAGCTGAATAGTGAGTTTCAAAGCAATGTAGACCCTGAACATATGAGCATTTACCATGGCGACTGATATGGATCTAAGTTATTACATGTAACACAACCCCACAGGTCGATTATTTCAAAAGTTCATTTAAGATCTTATTCAGCAAACTTGCATATGCAGTAAAGTTTCGCTAATGTGGCCACGTAATTTATATTTACCATTTCCTCCATACATATTCATGTAAGAAATAATGACGTCATACATACTAATCAGATGACTTTTTTATGAAAGCACATTAAACACAGGAATTGTTAGCCATATAGTAACTGTAGAATCACATCTATATGTATATCATGTCATAAGCAAACAGAGTAGACTCTGATCAGACGGCTCCATTAGGAGCCGTCTGATCTGGGTCTACTCTGTTTGCAAAGGCGTATTTATGGCGTACAGGTTAAAACAAGAGTCTATAAAAGCTTAATGCAGAGAAAAGTAATGCAGTAAGCTCTTGTATTTAGCTATCACCTGTTTTTATAAAATCACAATTATACATTTCTTTTAAGTGGTCGTATTAGCGAGAATTTACTTGATACATTTTAGCGTCATAGATATTTTAAGAAATGGATCTTTACCGCGGCAGCTGATCTGGATCCACACTATTAACAAAACGCCAGGTGTCTGTTATTCCACTGGAATTTCTTTTAAAACCCCCAATTTACAAAACAGATGTTTATGATGATCGTCATAGCTATTTTTATATTCGTGGGGTTCCACTAATTGACAAACCCAACGTCCAACAATTCTTAACAAAATGTATTATCGAATAGTACAATATGCAGTTTATAACTCTATGTCCGCTATAATTACCGCTACTTAACCCTTCGCTTGCTATTCACGTCAATATACCTACCTGTAAATAGTGAAGACCCAGATGAGACAGCTCCTGCAGGAGCTGTCTCATCAGGGTCTGCACTATTTACAAGTTGATTGTGCAACCAGTGCACTTCACAGCAGTGATTGCACAGCGAAATACTTGTACACAGTGAAGATATATGTAATTATACAACAGGGCATGGGTAAAGAAGGAGAATGAATTTTAAAATTCAGCAAGAGAAGGGTTAATACTCGCGTTGTCAAAAATATTCATGATGTCATTATTTCTTACATGAATATTCATGGAGTCTCATTGGGCCCCGAACAACATTTTGCTGGAGTCTGAGATCATTTTAAAGCATCTGATCAATCAGATTCTTGGGAATGATCTGGCCCAAATTCGGAAGTTTTATAACATTTGGCCATGGGACCAGAGTTTCTAAACTGTTCACATATTCGTCATTTGACCTTTCATCTTATGAATATTTATGCATGAATCGATCACTTCCTGAATATTCATTAGCTTTAATTTTATACAATACAACCTGTTTTAAGCGGTCATCAAAAGAGGACTAATAGTGGCTCTGTACGACAGGTGGTAGCTTAATACAGGTCAAAAGTAATGCAGAAAGCTCCTATGGGAGCTTTCTGCATTACTTTCGCCCTGCATTAAGCAACCGCATGTTTTAAGAATCCTATGTTCAATAATGAATGGTCAAATAAAACTGGTTCTACTGCAATGTAAAACTTTCAAGGATTTTTTTTTATTTTGACAAAAATTGTAGGATCAGATATATATACATGTACTTATGTAAGCAAACATACATGTAGTAGGCCAAGAGGAGTCGTATGATCAGGCTCTTCTTTATTTGCAAATGCATGAAAAAAAACGTTTGTATGAGGAAAGTTAAGCAAGATGCAAAATGAATTATTGTACATGTATATAGAAATCTACAGTTACTCATTATGACACCTTTGCACACAGAATAGACACATACATGTATATAGAACCGGCCTATGAATATTTCTGGTGTCATTATTTCCTGCAGCGTAGCTGAGTCCAAATGTAATATAAGCATCGTGGCTATAGGGGTCCGGGGACATGCTCCCCCGGGGTAAATTTAAAATTGTGTAGTTTTGGAACCATTGTGATAAATAGAGCATTTGTTCCTGATAAATAGAGCATTTGCTCCTCTAGGAGCAAATGCTCTATTTATCACAATGGTTTCAAAAGATGACTTTTACAGAAGCGCCAAAATGCTTCAATAAGAGGGAATGTCTTAAAGCTTACACGACAAGATGGAGCGTTGATTAAAGCCTATTCCCTTACCCTTTTTGTTCCATTGTTGGCCATAGTAATGTTTTCACGCGTTTGACCACTGTAAAAATTACTGTTTGACACCATTGTAATAAATAGAGTATTTGCTGCATAAGGAAAAATGCTGTATCTTTATCACATAACTTTGCTTGTCGCCGGGTTGATACAACCGTCACGTACAAATATTTGTTTATACCTAACACGTGTAGTTTAAGATATGACTCATGATTCCCATTCATGGGAAAAAATCAAAACAAACATGTAAATATGCATCAAAAGCTTTGTATTTATGTGATAAAAATAATATGACACTCGTTTAGATCTGAGTAATAAGCTTTTCTTGAACATGTCCAGAAAAACAGTTATTAACCCTTCGCTTGCTATTCGTGTCAATATACCTACCTGTAAATAGTGAAGACCCAGATGAGACAGCTCCTGCAGGAGCTGTCTCATCAGGGTCTGCACTATTTACAAGTTGATTGTGTAACCAGTGCACTCCACAGCAGTGATTGCACAGCGAAATACTTGTATACAGTGAAGATATATGTAATTATACAATAGGGCATGGGTAAAGAAGGAGAAATGTGTTTTAAAATTCAGCAAGAGAAGGGTTAATTTAAGGGGTGCCAGGCCTAAATTTTCAATTTCGTTTTGTTTTATATTGAAATTCCTATCAGCAAACAGTGTAGACATTATGCGGCATCTGATCAGAGTCTACATTGTTTGTCTACGTCCCATATATGGGGTCGTGGGAGCAAATGAGTTCGACAGAGATCAAAAGATCGACAGAGTCTCGCCTAATATTTATAACTTTATTTTCTGGACTCGTCTAATGAAAACTCGTGACAGAGATCCTATCTATCACAATGATTTCAAACCTACACAATTTTAGGAGAGTCTCTTTTTTCTGGTAAATGCTCATTTCCAGTAGACTTATTTAAAGAAGCTGGATCTAAAAATAGTCTATGAGGGAAAGGGATAAATGAATACAGTAGAAACCCTCTAATGCGACCACTTAATGAATAAACATATCTGTCTTTATAAGCAGGTGGTTGCTTAATGCAGGGCAAAAGGAATGCAGAAAGCTCCTCTAGGAGCTTTCTGCATTACTTTTGTCCTGCATTAAGCTACCACCTGCATCTAGCACCCATATCTACTAGGCAAAGAGTCACACCCAGTGATAAGAACTTATCTTGCAAAATCTTGTTCAATATAAAATTATGTACATACCATTTTCATGTGCATGCATGGTAACAATACTATTTATATCTTCTTTTCGTTTTCTTTAACCCTTTATGCCAATGTCACATAAATGCGCCACGACAAATAGTGCAGTCCCAGATCAGACGCCGCCTTTTCAAGGCGGCGTCTGATCAGGCACTTCACTGTTTGTCTCAAACTCTATTTCTATATATGTTCCTTATTCCTTTGACATTTGCATTTATTTATCTTATTTCCTTATTCTACCGATTGATTTAACAAAAATAATGTATTGGATTGCAGACGACAATTAGAAAATTGGCGCCGAAAGGGGTAGAGTAACAGTAAAAAAAACAGTAGAGTATTAATCAGTTTCGATCCAGATGATACATTTGTACCCAATCTGATTGCAGAGTTTATCACCGATGTTTCTATGGTGACGAAATAATTAGAAAAGTAAAATTTGCAATGATTCACAGGGTTACAGATAAGGTTTTGATGCAATTGGGCATTTACCCCTTGGTTTTTACAGAATTGGGTATTTGCAATTTTTATTGGGTATTGGCAGTTTTCGTAATTGGGTATTATTCATATTCTGATTAGGTATTAAAAAATTATTTGCTTTTTGGCTAGACTTCTTTGCTTTTTGTTACTCCTTATTGTGAAAAACAATTGCTTTTTCCCCATAATTGGGTAAATACCCCGATATTAGCCTTATCTGTGACCCTGGATTCAAAAATCAGTAAGACAGATGCAGATAAATGCCCCATCAATGGTTCACTGTCGATATCATACATACAAGAATAGATAAACCATGTCAGACATCCCCACATATCCACATTTGACATCGATGATAAGTTGATAACACAAAAAAGGAGCTAGCTAACATTTTCTTTTAACCTTTTCCATGTTTATAACAAATTTAGATACCTATTGAATATTCATGGACAATGTAGTTATAATGAAATATGGAAGATGGAACATTGTAGCCATTTTAGAAACTAAAGACACAGATCTTTCAACTTCCATTAGCAAACATAGCAGACTCTGATCAGACGGCTCCTACAGGAGCCGTCTGATCTGGGTCTGCTTTGTTTGCAAAGGCATGAAAACACGTTTATATGAAGGAAAGTGTTAAACAGTCTGGACACATGCAGATGAGATGTCGAGTTACTCGGTGTCTCATCTGGATCCAACCTGTTTACAAAGTTTATCACAGATTCGCCTATGATGATGAAAGAGTATGACATGTCAAATATGCAATGATTCAAATATATAGATCTGAATATAGAATTATTTTATCTTCATTAGTTACCGCATTTTATCAGTAAGACAAATGAAGATAAATTTCCCCGAGTGGCTCACTGTCGATAATTTGGAGATAGATAAATAGGCTATAGATTTCTTTCGGCAAGGAATGGCGTGCACTGGACCAGAGGATTATTAGAGCAGATGTGCAAATTAAATCATTTTCAAGAATAACTCCTTTATTTCTCTACCAACCCCTATGTTGTGACCACTCGTTAGAATCGCCACGTTTAGACGGTTCTATAATTAGTGGTCACAGCATAGGGTTTGGTGGAGAAATGACGATTTTAGTATTTTAATACGCAGCTCTGCTGGGCGCTCACAAATGGTTACCTAGGAGTCTGTTGGGTGATTATCAAGCAATGTAGACTCAATGCAGACGACATGTAAACCGTTAACAGACGTATTTTACGCCTTTGCAAATATAGAGTAGAACCAGATCAGACAGATCCAGTAGAAGCAGCGTGATCAAGGTCTGATATGTTTGCACATGAAACTAATAAAAATATGATTCTTCAGTGTCTGCCATGGGCAAAACTTTCGTTGTTAACCCATTACTCATATGCTATTTTTAGATTCAACCACTTTGAAAAAAAAACTACCGAAAAGGTTCATTAACTAGAGAAAATGACAATTTTAGAATTCTGTAGTTTGAAACCATTGTGATAAATAGAGCATTTGCTCCTATAGGAGCAAATGCTCTATTTATCACAATGGTTTCAACAGGTGACTTTTGCAGAGGCGTCAAAAGGCGTCAAGTGTGCTTGCTATGAGGGAATGGATTAATGGTGCAGTTTTAAAAAAAACAACAGCTTATTAATATGCATTCAGTCGATATATGTGTCATGAGTATTCATGGTCTGCTCTGTTTGCATATGTATTTACATGTACATGTAGCGTAAGCATAACCCGACAATAGTTACTATATAAAGCATACCTGTAGAATAGAAGCATATTTAGAAAATCAAATTAAAACATGTTTTTTTTATATTTCTCAACCAAAACCCGATCTTGCTGCAACTTATTGTAATCGCCTCAATGAGTTGCAGTAAGATTTGGTTTTGGTGGAAAAAATAAATTATCTGATAATTCTGTATGCAAAAAATATTTAATTAATATCAGTACAAGTTATATAGACTAGACCGAATTTGGGAAAATGTGCTCCTAAAAAGTCGTGAAGGCAAATTGGGGTAATGCTTGGTATCCTAGTGTTTTAACCTAATTGAAGGGTGCTGAATCCAAATCAAGTGGATACCAAGCTGGATTTTGACTTTTAAGGGTCCAAAAATGGAAAACAAAATGGCCGCCATAATAATGTTTTTTTCCACATTGTTATTCAACATTTTATCAAATATTACATCTTAGCTGGGTATATATACATATATACTTGAATTATTTTAGGAAGATACATTACAGGTAGCTTTAAAAGATGGCTAATTGAAGAGTGCTGAATCCAAAAATGGTGGATACAAAGCTGTTTTTTTACTTTCAAGGAGTCAAAAAGGGAAAACAAAATGGCTGCCATAATTTTGTGTCACATTGTTGTACATTTTATCAAATATTGCACCCAAGCTGAGTATATATACTTGAATCAGTTTAGGAAGATACATTACAGGTAATCTTAAAAGATTGCTAGTGTTTTAACTTAATTGAAGGGTGCTGAATCCAAATAAAGTAGATACTAAGCTGGGTGTTGACTTTTAAGGGGTCAAAAAGGGGAAACAAAATGGCCATCCCCCACCGATATTTGCTATTACCCTTTTAAATCAATTAAAGATGTGTTAAAATTGAAAATATTCCAGAAACAATGCACAGGGAATTTGAGCCTGAAATGTATACTATCATACTGAATAGAATTTAACACTATGGCAGCCATTTTAAAATCAAAATTGCCATATATTGTGTTCACTTGCAAAAAAAGAAAAACATTTCCTTGGGTATGTTGAGTGACAGTAGGGTTGCATATTTCAGATTTGATATGAAAGAGATCCTTCCCTTTGTTTAAAATTGGCCATTATTTGTAGCAGTCAGCAACAACTTTAAGAAACAAACAATCACAATAAACATTCATATGGCTGCCACAATGGCAACATAGAGGTATGCATTATTTTAACTTAAAGTCATGCATACACATACTAAACCAGATTTATAAATGTGTACATGCAATTCTAGTCTGTTATTAAAATCACTATTCTAGGCGCACTAGGATAGTCAGTATTGCACAAGATTTGGTTTATGGTGTAAGTAATCACTTGACTCCAAATCATTTTGGACTGGGGAGCAGTCTACACCAGGCCTCACGATCTAAACAACTTGTGGAGATGTTTCATAATGTCGGACACATTATTAGTTACAGGGATGCATTGCGTCTTGATAACGCATTGGCAGAACAGACAATAGAAAGAATGGATAACCACTGATCAGTCATTCCACCAAATTTGGTGGAGGGACGTTTCGTTCATTTCTAAACTGACAATGTTGATATCAATGAGGCAATCCTCGATGGTAAAAAGTCTTTCAATGCGACACAGTCGGCTGCCTGGCGACGAGGACCACCCAACAAAGTGTATTAACCAGCATTGAGCTGACAAGCAGGGATGCATTGACTGTGCCTGATGTCATGAATGAAATTCATCCAGCGAACATACATGGTCTAGATAATCCTCAATTTGAATAACCTGTACTGATGGAATGGTTTGCTGATGTGCAGGATGATGCAACCTCAAGAGCTGAAGCTAAAGACATGGCATTTCATCTGAAGCGAGGTGAAAGTTCAACGAAAGCCTCATGGACAGCATTTAATCATCAACATGCATACTCGAATCCACAACAATCGTCTGTGGGATATCTTCCCATTATACAAGCTCCGGCTCATGATATTGACACCCTCAACACAGCAGTACAAAGTCTGATCCACATCACACAAACACTCACACAGAAACATTTTGTTCTGAGAGTGTATTCTAAAGGAGCTTAAGTGGTCTGTACCACAGTACAGGGATATACTCATTCCTCGAATTGGTGGGTTGCACACATGCATTAATTTTGGCAGGTACTTGGCCAGCACATGGCAGATGGCGGACTCGTCGAGATATGGCCAGAAGCTGATTTACTTGGTTCGGATGTAGCTGACCAAATCAGGTCAGGGAATATATATGCTAGAGCTGTTCGCATGCATAAGCTGGCGTTACAAGCTCTGTGGCAAGTGCTACACCCACTGTGTCTTGACTACTTGGAAGAACATTATCCCACCCTGTAGGCTAGTCTGCAAGAAGAAACCAGTGATTTCGAGGGTGTTCTTAGTGTCCTAGCATCCGAAAATTTCCATGACTCGTTCTTTCTTATGGTTTGCGAGGACAACCCTACTGCAAGACTTTGGTTGCAATATATGCAGATGGTTATCATCCTGCTGCTCCATATCAGAGCCCAACGTGACAGCATTAGGGAGCTACACGTAGATGCGTTTAGGATGATGCTGTCGTTCTTCTTCCGCTACAATCATTATGTGAGATAGGATTCTGTGTATCTGTCAGAGATGCATATGCTGCCAGAAGAAGTTGAGGCCGAGTTCAAAACAGGCAACTTTGATGTTAAGGATTCAAACCAGCCATTTAATCAAGTGAACCCAGACCACAACCAGGAATGGTTAGACGCCACATGTGAGTCATGTGGTGGTATCGTAGGCATCACAAAGACAACATCTGCACTTAGTCGATGGGCATTGTCTTACAATCTAAGA
Source organism: Azorinus chamasolen (assembly GCA_963576725.1). Classification (NCBI taxonomy): domain Eukaryota; kingdom Metazoa; phylum Mollusca; class Bivalvia; order Cardiida; family Solecurtidae; genus Azorinus; species Azorinus chamasolen. Next base: position 62,508,481 of record OY755253.1, on the reverse strand, counting down.
AGTCAGTTAGATATCCAGACTCGCAGAATTTTCAAGTATGAACAAAATGATATGTACAAACACAATGAATCATGTACAGGGAGAATGAACCGAAACGAGACAGATGAGGCCAAAATCGGGATTTTGGGATGAGAATATATTCATTAAGGCAGCAGCTGCACAAGCTATGTCATTGCAAAACATAGTCAACAAAGATCTAGCAACTACAGAAATACAGGATTCATTACTTGATGCTAGACAACTAGGACAAGAAATCCTTAACAAGTTTGTACAGTCACATTTGTTTGTCAATGAAGCACCACACCTAAAAGAGCCCATTGGCAAGAAAAAACCCCAACTTTTGCTTCTCTCTATTCTGTACCTAAGATGGCAATAACCAAATCAGAAATCAGCACTGAGGGTTATCAAAGTAGATAGAACGATCCTACAAAGGATCATCACAGGATACAAGGTCAATAGCCCTGTAAACCTGGAGCAGATTCGTCAGCATAAATTAATGCCTGTGCATGTGTCGCTGGCATCTACTGATGACAACATGCACACTGCTAGCAAACCACTCTTAGCTGATATTCTAACCAAGGATCTGGTAACTCCACCTAGCGCGACCCTGCATGGAACATCAGCAATAGTCATAGATGGACACGCCTTGGATATGGCTATTGGGAAACCACAAGATGCCATCACACTCGGTGACTATGTAGATGCATTTGTGAACGCTGTGATGACAAGGGGTGCAAGCTACGAGCGAATTGGAGTGGTTTTTGACCATTACCAGCAACATTCCATAAACTCTGGAACAAGACAAAAGCGTGCAAAAGGATCGTGCCCAATAAGAAGAGTAGTGGAAAGTGTACCAAGAACAACCACTGTTGCTTCATGGCCAAGGCAGAGGAGAAATTACACAGGCTACTGTATCAGCTGCTGAAGCATTCATATGCCGGTTGTATGGAGTAATGCACGTCGATCAATGTGATACGGCCAATGTCAAGTTGTTCCGTAAATGTGCAGCCCAGGAGTCATTGCCACCCTCCACTGATGCCAGCAGGCTCCACATCAAACGCTCACACTACCTGACAATGGTGTGGATGCAAGCTAGTGATTGTACTCAGATACTACCACCAGTTAATTACTTTGGTTGGCTGATTTCTGGTGATCATTTGCAGCCAGTTCTTATGACACTACCAGCGATTCCGAAATCTTGCCTAGAGATCATAAGCTGTGGTTGTGCCAAGGGATGCACTGGTCTACGTTGTAAGTGTAGAAAAGTTGGACTGAGGTACACAGACTCTTGAACATGTATGGACAGTTTGTTACAGTGCAGAAACATTGATTAACATAGATGATAGAGATAACTTGACATTGTGTAAATATGGGGAACGTATTATCTAGAAATCATCTATAATAGACACATGCTTACAATAATATCTGATACTATACAGACTGCAAATAAGTATTTGTCACATCTTTTGACATGTCATAATGTGTTTCTAATATATATTTTAGGATTCAAACAATGTAACGCAATTCACACGTATTTTTGAATCATTGTTAGTAATTTTTGGACTTTTTTGCTGAAGCAATGCAAAACGGTGGCCATTTTGAATTTAAAATGGCCGCCATCTTTTCAAGCTAACTATAATGTATCTTCCTAAACTGATTCAAGTATATATTATACTCAGCTTGCGTGCCATATTTGATAAAATGTTGTACAACATTGTGACAAAAATTATGGCGGCCATTTTGTTTTCCTTTTTTGACCCCTTAAAAGTCAACACCCAGCTTAGTATCTACTTTATTTGGTTTCAGCACCCTTCAATTAAGTTAAAACACTGGCAATCTTTTAAAGCTACCTGTAATGTATCTTTCTAAACTGATTCAAGTATATATGCTCAGCTTGGGTGCAATATTTGATAAAATGTTGTACAACAATGTGACACAAAATTATGGCGGCCATTTTGTTTTCCCTTTTTGACTCCTTAAAAATCAAAATCCAGCTTGGTATCCACTATTTTTGGATTCAGCACTCTTCAGTGAGCCATCTTTTAAAGCTACCTGTAATGTATCTTCCTAAACTAATTCAAGTATAGATATATATGCCCAGCTTGGATGCAATATTTGGAGAAAAAAAACGTTATTATGGCGGCCATTTTGTTTTCTATTTTTGAGCCCTTAAAAGTGAAAATCCAGCTTGGTATCCACTTGTTTTGGATTCAGCACCCTTCAATTAGGTTAAACCACTAGGATACCAAGCATTACCCCAATTTGCCTTCACCATTTAGATTTTTTGAAATTCGGTCTAGTCTAATACTTGAGTAATACTTACTTTTTCAAAGCGTCCACAATCAACAATCGTCAGTACCTGTATCTTTCGGAAAGTTTTATTTAAAGTCAATCGGCTCCGCCCATTTCATTTTATTTCTATTTTTAGAAATGATGTCTTCGGACAGATATAGTGCTTACGTGTATGGAGTACAGCAGAACTTGTCTTAAGCGGCCATCAGAAAGAGGCCTAAGTATGGGTCTGTAAGACAGGTGGTAGCTTAATGCAGGGCAAAAGAAATGCAGAAAGCTCCCAAGGAGCTTTCTGCATTACTTTTGCCCTGCATTAAGTAACGGCCTGCATTTTTAGGACTCATATGTTCAATAAATGAAGACCGCTTAGCACATGTTCTGGTGTATTGTATGTTAAGCTTTAACCCTTCGCTTGCTATTCACGTCAATATACCTACCTGTAAATAGTGAAGACCCAGATGAGACAGCTCCTGCAGGAGCTGTCTCATCAGGGTCTGCACTATTTACAAGTTGATTGTGCAACCAGTGCACGTCACAGCAGTGACTGCACATCGCAATACTTGTACACAGTGAAGATATATGTAATTATACAACAGGGCATGGGTAAAGAAGGAGAAACGTAATTTAAAATTCAGCAAGCGAAGGGTTAAAGAAGTCCGCCCATCTATCCCTATATGGGATACCTGAATATTCTATCCCTAATATAACCCCGCCCTTCTTCATGTACCTTATGAATATTTATGTAAGAAATAACGATATCATGAATATTAATTAGCTGGATTTTTAAACTTATATATGAGCACAGACACTTTAAATGTGCATTAGATATAGATATTTCATAAGCAAACAGGATAGACCCTGGTCTGACGGCTACTGCGGAAACCGATTGATCTTGGTCTACTATGTTTGAAAAGGCATTACATGCGTATCAATGAAGTAAAGTGTTATCAGGCATGCGATAAAACAGTCGGACTGACGAAGGAACCATCTGATCAGGGTGTGTACTTCTTGTTTTTCTCAAATTATTTTCCACCATCCTGAAACTCCCATTCAAATGAAACATTGGTTAATTCATAGTACATAAAATTATTTAAGATAAGCCCATTTTGACAATGAGGGATATGCATTACCATGCAGGGGAAAAATGATTTTTTTAAAAACATATTCTCGGTCTGTTGAACTTATTAGAAAATATTGACTGTGTGTCAAATAGGTGGATACCTCTACATCTAATCTTGATCCAGTTTGTTTAAAGATGCACATCAGATCACCAGAAGCGTAGCTAAATCCAAATATAATGTACACACAGTGGCTATAAAGGTGCGGGATCAACCCCCCCTCCCCCCGCACACCCCCACCCCCGGGAAAATTTAGAATTGTGTGTAGTTTTTAACCCATTCCCTCATAAACTATTTTTAAATCCAACCTCTTTGAATAAATCTACGGAAAAGGAGCATTAGCTAGAGAATATGAAAAGTTTAGAATTGTGTAGTTCTGAAAGCATTGTGATAAATAGAGCATTTGCTCCTTAGGAGCAAGTGTTCTGTTTATCACAGTGATTTCAAAACGTGACTTTTACAGAAGCGTAGAAAGGCGTATTTATGGAGGAAAGGGTTAAATTAAACAATTGTGATAAATAGAGCATTTGCTCCTATATGAGCAAATGCTCTATTTATCTCAATGGTTTCAAATGGTGACTTTTCAAAAGGTGAATGGGTTAAAGCTTACACGACAAGACAGAACATTTCCACCATTAGTCTTCAGTTATTGCTCCATTATGGCCATCATAGTGTATTCAGCTTTCATATTGATGTTACGCACGTGCGTAAATGCTATCCTTAGTAGCTACGCCCCTGATCACGTTTAGCAGGAGGATATCCTATGTACATGTACATGTAAACTTAAAAGTACAATTTGAAAAGTACAATTTATTTTAGTGCTCCACATACACTGTCTTTTCCGAAAATAATCCCTGAAATATTTTTCTTTAGAGTACATAAATGTGTACTTTAAAACTTTAAAATAGTTTTTTTTCTTAAAATTTTCTACAGTATGATATTAATTTTCTCTCTTTGTATGCTACGATTCAAGTCGTCTGCAGAAAATAAGGTCTCTCGCAGATCTGAAAGTTATATTTTCTTTTATTTCTCTTTAACCCTTCGCTTGCTATTCGCGTCAATACACCTACCTGTAAATAAAAAACACTACAGGAGCTGTATCATCAGGCTCTGCACTATTTACAAGTTGATTGTGCAACCAGTGCACTCCACAGCATTGATTGCACAGCGAAATACTTGTACACAGTGAAGATATATGTAATTATACAACAGGACATGGGTAAAGAAGGAGAAATGAGTTTTAAAATTCAGCAAGAGACGGGTTAATCTTTTTACTCGCATACACGCTTGATCAGGGTTTGCTATGTTTGCGTGTGAAATTGACAATAGATCTGACACTACAGTTTCTACCAATACCGACTATTAGCTGTACATGTGTCATTATAAATATGCATACAATAAATATTCATGATGTTACTTCTTACATGAATATTCAACCAAGGTAAAGTATTGAACTATAGTTGCTGATAGTGTTAACGCTTTACGCCATAAATACGACTTTCTACGACTTTCTACGACTTTTGCAAACAGAGTAGACCCAGATCAGACGGATCCTATAGGATCCGTCTGATCAGGGTCTGCTCTGTTTGCTTACGATATAGTATAATTTATATATGATTTCATAGCTTCTGCTACTGTCAAATAGCCATGTGCTCATGATTGTGCTATTAAAGCAATTAATCTAATTAATATTGATGACGTCATTATTTCTTTCATGAATATTCATGGAGTAAAAGGTTAAGGCATAGAGCTACACACACGGCGTAATTTAGCTTTGGCGATGACATAATTGACATCATGGATATTCTCCATGTATTTTTATCTGTTTGTCCGTCCGTTCGTCCGTCCGTCCGTCACGCTTGTCCGGATCATAACTTCCAAAGTATAAAAGCTATTGACTTCAAACTTCATATATAGATAGATCACATTGGCCGCAAGTGCATTGCACAAGGTTTGTAACTCTGTCTTCAGTATTTTTGCAGTTGTTGCCCTTTGTTATTTTTCAATTTTCCAGAGTTTATTCTAAACCTCTACAGATATTGAAGTGATATGTGGTATGTGGCTTTATTATAATGAGTTACAGATCAAGTTTGAATTTCGTTACGCTTCACTGATTTTTCACGGAAATACAGTGAGTTTACTTAGAGGAGGGGAAGTAGGTCTTTTAGTTGGGTGACATCACTGGTGACTTTGTAATGCATGTTGAGAAAGAGCGTAATTGACTGTTAGGTAGTTGCATGTCTTGCAAAGTTTGCGAAATTAATAATTGTTTTATTGATCTTTATTAGATCTAGTAAAATTACTCAAAAAAGTTTGTGCAAGTTTAGGGAGTGGGGCGTACGCCGGCTGCGCTCCCTCTTAATCCGCGCCTGCATCCTTACAGACAGTGTAGTCAAGGATCAGAGTCTCTTGCACGTGTCGTCCAATCAGGATGAGCTGTATTTACTTATGCAATTAACCCTTTCACCGCCAAAGTCGCATAAATGCACCACGACAAATAGTGCAGTCCCAGATCAGACGACGCCTTTTCAAGGCGGCGTCTGATCATGGACTTCACTTTTTGTCTTAATCCTTATTTCTACATGTGCTTTATTCCTTTGAACTTCGCATTGATTTATCTCATTTCCTTATTGTATCGAATGATTTAACAAAATTGGATTGCAGACGACAATTAGAAAGTTGGCGCCGAAAGGGTTAACAAATCTATGTTTACAGATAGTGGCAAGGTATTAATCCGCGATGTTCATGACGTCATTATAAAAAATCAGCTAATACAGTTGAACTTCGGTAACTCGAATTTAAAGGGACCATAAAAATAGTCGAGATAACAGAAGTTCGACTCATCCGATTTCTAATCTGAACACTTTCTCAATGCCACAGCTTAATACAGGTCTAAGGCAATGCTGAAAGCTCCTACAGCTTAATACAGGTCTAAAGTAATGCTGAAAGCTCCTATAGGAGCTTTCAGCATTACTTTAGACCTGTATTAAACTGTGACATACATATGTTTCCAGATATCAGTAGCGATACATTTTAGAGCAATTATGTATTGTAAGTTTCGGAAGGACTGAACTATTTGTTCGAGTTATCCCGAAGTTCGAGTTATCCGAGTTCGAGATATCAAAGTTCAACTGTACAGATTCAATCATTCATTATTTTATTCATAAATATTCAACAAGCAAACTCTCTTCTCCATAAATTCGCTTTTTTACACATTCGCAAACAGAGTAGACCAGGATCAGACGGCTTCTACGATCGGGGTCTGCTTTGTTTGCTTATGGTGTAATATAGATATGCGTCTACAGTTTCTGCCACTGCAAACAATTCCTGTCTCCACGTGCAATCTGATCTTTTTATCGAATTTATATTAATGACGTCATTATTTCATGCTTGAACATGTATGGTTAAAAATGGTAAAAAGAAGAAGAATATGTGTTAATCGTTCTTCGTAAAAAACACTTGTCCCATTGGCATCGTACCAAGTAACCCAGTTAGAGGTCACCCGGTACATGAAAATATGTAGAATAGAATGCCTTGGCTGAAAAATGGTATTCTGTTCATTTTCCCATAAGCTGCACATTAGTTCTCCCTGTGTAGTATTCATGTAAGCCATGCCCATATGAATATTTATTAGCTGAATTTTCATAATTTAAACTTTTCAAGTGATATATTTGGTTTTACAAGAACTCTAGAATCAGATCTATATAATGTCAAAAGCAAACAGTGCAGGTGATTACATCGAACCCCCGGTCATAGCATTACGTCCGGGGGTTCATAATATTATAATCGGGGGGTCCATATATTACGGAATAAGTGACTCTCTTGTCGTAATATAATACCCCCCTTTGAAATATTCGGACCCCCCTGGTACGTGAAGTTAAATTGTCCGTTCCACCGAAACTTTAGAATGCTTTACTTAAATGTATTTCTAACTTTGGTGATATTTGCACTTTGTGCCTTATTAACCCCTTTCCCTCATATAAACGTGTTTTCACGCATTTGCAAACAGAGTAGACCCAGATCAGACGGCTCCTAGAGGAGCCGTCTGATCAGGGTCTGCTCTGTTTGCTAAAAGAATTTGATACATCTGTTTCTTTGCTTTCTAAAATGTCTGCAATGTTCCAAGTTCCACATTTCTTTATAACTATTTTGTTAATGAATATTCAGTAGGTATTGAAATTTGTAACAAACATAGAACAGGGAAAGGGATAAATGGCAAGTTTTGAATAATCCGGATCTTGAATATACATTGTCTAGCCGTTTAAGTACATTTATGCGAGTGCTGGTAAGATGCAAGGAAGAAATGCACCAAAAGTCATGTTTTGTTAAATACCGGGCATGTTCAAATTTGTTGAAATATTACAATCAGATGACAAGCGGGGTTTTACACAAGCGTAAAATGGCTGCCTAACATGTATCAGGTGGCAAGATCAGCAGTGTAAACCAAGACGCGGATTATATACAGTAAAATCTCGATTATTCGAATACGAAAATACGTATTATTATCGATCTTTAAGGCGGGTGGCAGCTTAATGCATGGTGAAAGTCATGCAGAAAGCTCCTCTGGGAGCTTTCTGCATCACTTTCACCATGCATTAAGCAGCCACCTGCCCAAAAGGGTAAAAAGTCTTCCATATAGAAAATTCGAATAATCGAGGTTTTACTGTATTGTACTTCGGATGAACGGTCATTCGGACTGAAAGTAGACTATAATTAGGTACTTTACTTGCATAATAAAAAAACACTGGGGGAAAATGTTGTAAATGAATGGAACTCTGAGAAAGAACATATAACACGTTTATTCTGCTCTGGATCTGTTCCGTTTTCAAAGACGTTAAAAGTCGTATAATTATGTACATAGTGATGGCTCTTTAACCCTGTACCCCATGTACGTCTTTAACTTTTGGCCTGCTGAGCAAATTATGTTTACTGAATTGTTCACCTACTACATATCCAAAATCCAAGTTATAGTCAATCTGTCTACGAAAATGCAATCAGCGTGTCAAATAGATAAAAGTCCCCATTTCATGGTGCAGCTAATTAATATGCATACAGTCATTATAACTGCAACGACTATGCATTCGTTGACAACCTTGTTCCTTCTTAATCGTACCCAGTAACCCCAATCAGGGACCACTCGGTATATATAAAGATGTTGGCTTAACCCTTTCGCTGCCAATGCCGGATGTGTGATTTACCTATGCAAACAGTTTTGGATCCAGATGAGACGCCGAGTAACTCGGCGTCTCATCATGATCCAAACTGTGTGTTACTGTTACTATGTTTTTGAAACAAAAATGAAGAAAATAAAAAATATGAAAATTTATAGCAGACGACATAGTTTGGCAGCGAAATGGTTAAAAATTGTCGTCTGATCATATTCTCCTTTGCTGCACATTAATTCTCATATAACCCTTTATTCCACAAATACGCCTTTCTACGCCTTTGCAAACATAGTAGACCCAGATCAGACGGCTCCTATAGGAGCCGTCTGATCAGGGTCTGCTCTGTTTGATTATGCATTCAGAATGCTTATGCATTCAGAAAGATATGATTATTCTCATTTAATTCTTTACTCCATAACTATGATATTACAGACACGGCATAACCATTTTCTCCATAAATAGGACCTTGAAGACAGAGAAGAACAAGATCAGACGAATGCCGTAGTAAGCAGTCTGATCAGGGTCTGCTCCTTTTGCTATAAATGAAAATATCTTTTTTTCTACATTTTCTACCATGGTAAAAATTCCTATTTTCCTTGTCCAATTGTAAAGCTGATTTATATTCATACAGTCATTGGGCTGCCGAAGGCAGCCCACTCTTTACAGAAATTCAAAATGACCATGATTTACTGCGAGACTATGTTTTAGGTTTACAATCTAGAGCAAAACAGCTGCACTATTTTTCACTGTGCTCACTACATGTAATACCCAAGAATGCTTTGATGGCTGATTTGCTGTTAACATTCTGCTGTCAAATATAATGTACTCCAAATACCTTCTGCACTCTGAGCAATTGATATATGCAAATATTGCCGTCTGCTGCAATTCTAAAAGTTAATCTTTTCTCCCATATCTTTTCAATAACAAATGTCAGAGTGACAAACAGTTTAGACCCTGATAAGATGCCAAGTTACTCGCCATCTCATCTAGATTCAAACTGTTTGCAAAGGTGGTCAAAATTTCTAAAAACCAAAGCAATAGCGGCTGGAACAAATTAGAGGAAGAATTTGTTATTTAAGAAATCAGTTGCTATGTTCAAGGGTTCACCTACACCTTTCAGCAGATGATTGTCATTGGCCATAATTGGTATGTCCTTGCATAACATTTCTTATAAAAATGCATATCAACTAGAAAGTTTTGTATCAGAAATAAGAAAATATTTTTCAATCGTAGCTATTCACTTGGAATGGTGTTTCAACGGATGCTTTAACTTATTGCTTTCAAATTGACCGTCAAAATGTTTTATTAGTGCCTGAAACCTCACACGTGAACTGCAATGTATGTATTTCTGGGATCCCAAATGTACACATTCCCTTTAAGTGTTTCAAATATCGTTCTTAGCAAAATGACATCATTACAGCATTTTCCTCATAATGCAATAATTTTAAAATTTCCCATGTATCCCTTAATCCAAATTACTAAATAACATTGCTGTCTGTTTTTTCTCTTGTCCTGATTAAATATGTTTTAACCCTTTCCCTGTTGTATATTCATGTAAGAAATAATGACGTCAAGAATATTAATAAGATTATTTTTTATAATGGCATATGAACACAGGACATATTGGCTCAGGCTGAAGCTGTAGAATTAGATAATTATATATTACACCATAAGCAAACAGAGCATACCCTGATCAGACGGCTCCTTTAGGAGCCGTCAGATCTGGGTCTACTCTGTTTGCAGATGCGTGAAAATGCGATTACATAAGGGAAAGGGTTAATTAAGCAGCCAGTTTTCGCTTGCGTAAAACCTCGCTTGTTATTTCTGACTTTCATCAGGTTGACGAGTGTAAAAAGAACACGTGTAAGATACATTTGTATTACATGTAGTCGTTCCTTGAAAACCTTGTTCCTTCTTCATCGTACCCAGTGACACCATTCAGAGACCACTAGGTACATCTAAAGGTTTTGGGTGCAAAATAATCGTCTACTCACCCTCTGTGTTGCAGCACATTCCTGACATGGATATTCATAGGGATGACAATTGTAACAAGAAGACGTGCAAGTAATTGATCATTCTTTGAAAACATTGTTCTTTCTTCCTCCAGTTAGAGACCACTCGGTACATGAAAAAGTGTTGGTTGAAAAATAGTCGTCTACCCGAAGGCAGCTCAATCTCATACGACTTTTGAATTTTGCGCATGATTTACTGCGGTGAGGTACTATTGTTCGTGCTCAGTGTTAAGGATTATAAAAATCCGAGTCTGAGTCTCAAATCATTCTCAAGTATCTGATTGGTCAGATGCTTGAGAATTATTTCAGACTCTAGCAAAACGTTTTATAACCCCTGGGCCTGGTTTCCAATCAAACAATACGTTTATGATCGGTACGACGCTGGTTAAACCTTCTCTTGTTCAATATTCATGTAAGAAATAATGACATCGTGAATGCTTATTTCAACTGAATATTTAATTTTCAAGGGAAGTGTTTGCTTTGACAAAAAACCTAGAATCAGATCTACATGTACATGAATTCTGAAAATGGATGATCCTTCAAAGGCAAAAGTAGAAATGCAAAACGAGAAAATAGCAGACTCGGTTTTATTGAGTCTTCTCATGAGTAGTAACTAAAAGTGCAACACTACTCACGCCACCTAGCACCGGCTTAAGCAGTATTCAATTTTCAAAACTAATGACATCAAAACTTATGATCCCAAACGACATAAGTCAACAAAGCAGACCTTAATCAGACGGCTCCAGTTGGAGCTGTCTGATCTTGGTCTACCATGTTTGCATATGCTTGAAAAGGCGTTGATACGATAGAAAGGGTTAATCCCTTGCATCATAAAGACATCTTTTCGGTCATTTACAAACAGAGTAGACATACAATGTAGTTCAGATATGAAGTAAAAGGGGCAAAAGGTTATTGACCCCCCCCCCCCCACACACACACACACTTGCTAATCGCGACTGAGATTTTCAAACAGCTACGATTCTAGACGAGATGACACATACATTTGCGTCTGATCAGGGTCTAACCTGATTGCAACTCGGATTTTAGTTCCTTAAATACTCGAAAGAAATGGAAATACAGTAGAACCTTTACTATTAAGGTCTAATTATAGATCTGTAAGGCATGCGGTAGCTTAATGCAGGTCTAACGTAATGCAAAAAGCACCTGTAGGAGCTTTCTGCATTACGTTTGCTCTGCATTAACTCATTTCCTCTTTAATAGACTATTTTATACTCAACCTCTTCGAATTAATCTACCGAAAAGGAGCATTTAATATAGAAAAGGGGAATTTTAGAATTGTGTTATGAAAACATTGTGATAAAAAGGGGCATTTGCTCCTGTGGGAAAAATGCTGTATTTATCACAATGGTTTCAAAAATGAGTTTTACAGAGGCGCAAAAGGCATCGATAGGAAAGAATGGGTTAAACAAAAACCTGCTTTTTATGGACTATTTTGTTAATAAATAAAGCGGTCGCATTTACGTCATTGTACTGTTAATATGAGAAACCGATATACGTACGATTGTATTTGGCAGAAATAAGATATTTTAAAAGATCTTATCTGTAATTTTAACCTGTTACCTGATAACCCTTTCGCTGCCAATACCGGGTCTGTGATTACCTATGCAAACAGTTTGGATCCAGATGAGACGCCGAGTAACTCGGCGTCTCATCAGGATCCAAACTGTTTGATACTGTTACTATGTTTTTGAAACATAAATGAAGAAAATCAAAAGTATGAAAATTTGTAGCAGACGACACACTTAGCAGATGACAGAGTTTGGCAGCGAAAGGGTAAATCATTTAACTCATATAGACGTCTTTAGGCGTCTTCCCAATCAGAGTAAACCAGTTCACACGATTACTACAGGAGCTGTCTGATCAAGGTCTGCACTGTTTACTTATCTGATCTGGGTCTGCTCTGTTTGCAAGTGCGTTTAAAAGGTTATCTACGAGGTTTGTGGGTTAAACAAACAGAAGAGGCGATATTGTTCAGTAGGTTATCCTTTCACCGCCAATGTCGCATCTGTGATTACCTTCGCAAACAGTTTGGATCCAGATGAGACGCCGAGTAACTCGGCGTCTCATCTGGATCCAAACTGTTTGTAACCGTGACTATGTTCTTGGAACAAAACTGAAGTAAAACAGTCATATACGAAAATTATAGCAGACGACAAAGTGTGCAAACGACAAACATTTGACAGCGAAAGAGTGAATCCCTTTCAACGCTGAGTTTTCAAAGTGGAATGACCCATCAGTGTTAAACTATAGAGTCCACTTAGTAAGAGGGGTGTAAACTTACCAGAGGATTTTGAATGACAAACAGTGCAGACCCTGATCAGAGGGCTCCTCAAGGAGCCCTCTGATCTGGATCTACACTGTTTACGTGCCCCCTCCCCCTCGTATTTAAAGTGTTAAAGGATTATACCCGCTAAGTTTGTAAATTAAATCTTCGCTCAAGGTCAGTAAGTGCTCCATATCCTGAAAGTAAACCCTTTCATTCATTAAAACGCTTTTTTCATGCCTATGCAAACAGTGAAGATACAGATCAGACGACTGCTGTATGAGGTTAACCCTTTACCTGATAGAGACGTTTTGTAAGCAGAGTAGACCCAGATCAGACGACTCCTGTAAAAGCCACCTGATTAGGATCTGCTCTGTTCACTTATCTGATCTGGATCTACTGTTTGTAAATGTTTAATTTAAAATGTTATCTATAAGGTTTGTTGGTTAAGAGAAGATATTTAGTTTGTATAACTTTCTGTAGGTAAGTTTGCAAATCAGATATTCGCTCAAGGTCAGTATGTGCTCCAGATCCTGAAAGTCAACTCTTTCATTGACTTTTAAAAATGCAATGGAGCAAATGTATATTGATGACGTCATTATTTCTTATATGAATATTCAACAGGGAAAGGGTCTAGATATAACCTATTCACACCTGTGGTAAAACCGGATCTCTCATTGGGTTCATTCAAGCTCATGAGAAACGTCAGACATTTCAAGATTGAAACCTTGATTCGTAGTATACGAGTTAACTTAGTTCACATTGGTGTACTCGAAATGGTGATACTTTCGGTTTGGGCGACATCCCATTGAAGACGGCAACCATCACACAATTATCATGCTGTCTTTTCGGTGTTCGATGTTTATTACAAAATTCAATACTTACCGACTATTCATGGACAAAATAGTTATAATAATGAAATATGGAAGGTGGAATATTGTGCATGTAGTCATTTTAGAAAGTGTAGAAACAGACTCATCAAATCCCATTAGCAAACAGAGCAGACCCTGATCAGACGGCTCCTTTAGGAGCCGTCTGATCTGGGTCTACTCTGTTTGCAGATGCGTGAAAACATGTTTATACAAGGAGAATGGTGAACAGCTCATTGATGAGACCAGAGTTAACAAACTCACCACAGATGTGCATTTGAATGCATCCTATTATGGTCTGTCCCGTTTGCTAATGTAACAATATAATATGAATTTATAAGATCTGCCGCCGTATAAAATAGTCCTAATGCATTATACTTTTGTTTTTTTAAAAAAAAAGATAATTAATTTTCAAGATGTCATTATTTCTTTACGAATATACGTGAAATTAAGGTAACAAATATCTGCAGTATTACTCAATATTGCATTAGTCAGGAATACGACGGTCAAGGTCATTGAAGATCTGCTCATATTTTGAACAAAGGTACCTGCACCACTCCCTGGGTTTCTTTATTGCATACTGTAAAACCCATCTAAACCGGATTTCCAGTAGAGAAGAACTTTAAAATTTGATATACTGTTAGGCAGACTGCTGCTTAATACAGGGTGAAGGTCATGGAAAAGCTCCTACAGGAATTTTCTGCATGATTTTCACCCTTCTCTTAACCCTTTCCCTCATATAAACGCATTTTCACGCATTTACAAACAGAGTAGACCTAGATCAGACGGCTCCTATAGGAGCCGTCTGATCAGGGACTACTCTGTTTGCTAATATAATTTGATAGATATGTTTCTCTAGTTACTAATCCATGTGCATTCAGTGGGTATTGAAATATTGGAATAAACATAGATCTGGGAAAGGATTAAAGACCAAAATTTATATTAAAGTTAAATTTAAAGTCCGATTTAGGGCGGTTTTACTGAATAGATTCCCGATGGAAATAACCTATATTTGACCGACTTTACTGATACATGTACCTCTCCGCCGCGGCTTATGACTAAACAAACTTACAGTGGGTACTTGCACTTAAAACAAAATATGGAACGGAGGGAATTACAGTAGACGAGCTTTATATTCGTAGATGACCCGCATTAGTCATGGGGAAAATAGCTTACCGTGAACCCTTTCACTGCCAATATTTGTCGTCTGCAAATTTTTTCGTCTGCTACAATTTTTCATTTTTATTTTTCTTCAAATTTTTGTTTCAAGAAACAGTCAAAGTAACAACCAGTTTGGACCCGGATGAGACGCCGAGTTACTCGGCGTCTCATCTGGATTCAAACTGTTTGCATAGGTAATCTCAGCTGCGATATTGACAGCGAAAGAGTGCAATATTATAGGAAAACTGTCTACGTATATCTATCTGCATTGACAAATATTAGTTTTACGGAAGATGTACTATCCTCCCAATTTGACCTGAGACTCGATTAAATTTCGGCGTGTTTGTCGGGACTGTTCGTAATACTCTGTGACAAAACATAGCAAACCAAAAGCCGGTGATAATCATGTTCCACGAGGATTGTACAGTACAACTCCTCTAATGCGACCACTTAATTAATAAACATGACTGTCTTTATAAGCAGATGGTTGCTTAATGCAGGACCAAAGGTTATGCAGAAAGCTCCTACAGGAGCTTTCTGCATAACTTTCGGCCTGTATTAAGCTACCACCTGCCTTTGCCACTTTGAATTATGCCCCATTTAGCTGGTCGTATTAGAGGAGTTTTACTGTATTTTTATAGCGCATTCTTATATATACATTCGGAAATTTATTCGAAGATTACCGACGATACTACACGGAATATGCATTAGTCTCAGGTCAAATTTGTAGGATAATAATTATACAGCAGAACCTGTTTTAACCCTTTACTCCATAAATACGTATTTCTAAGACTTTGCAAACATAGTAGACCCGGACCATAGGAGCCGTCTGATCAGGGTCTGCTCTGTTTGCTTATGGTATAATATAGATATGATTCTACAATTTCTGTCCTGTCCACAAGTTCATGTGCCCATGTGCTACTATATTACAATAAATCAAATTAATATTCATGACCTCATTATTTATCATCTGCATATTCATAGAGTAGAGGGTTAACCCTTTCCCTGTTGAATATTCATGTAAGAAATAATGACATTATGAATATTTATTAGCTGATTTGTTTTTATAATGACATATGTACATAGGTTTGTTTGGTAATGATAGCTACTGTAGATTCAAAGGTATTATAATTTCTTAAGCAAACAGAGCAGATCCTGATCAGACGGCTCCTACAGGAGCCGTCTGATCTGGGTCTTCTCTGTTTGCCAAGGCGTGAAAAACGTTTATATGACGGAATGCATAAAGCGACCATTAAATAGAGATGTGGGTATAATTCCGTGTCTTTAAGAGAGATGTAGCCTAACTCTCGCCTCTAAAAATATGTCTTTGCAAACAGTATAGACCCAGATCAGACGGCTCCTGTAGGAGCCGTGTGATCAAAGTCTACTCTGTTTGCTTATAAAATAATAAAAATCTGATTCTAAAGTTTCTGCCATACTCACAATTTCATTGTTTCACGTGACATTATAAAGCATCATCTAATTAGTATTCATGACGTCATTATCTCTAATAAGAATATGCATTTCAAGTTAACGCAAGTTGAACATAATGCAGACAGGTCCTGTTGGGACATTCTGCATTACTTGTGACCTGCGTTAAGCAATAATTTGTTTTTAAGACCTCTATATTTCACCTTTAGCCTGGTGAGCAAATAAATTTTACATAATTTTTCACCTTCTGCATTTTAAAAATTCAAGCTATAATCAATTTGTCTACCAAAAAGCAATCAGGGTGTCAAACAGTTTGTATCCTGAAGAGACGCCGAATTACTCGGCGTCTCATTTGGATCCTAACTGTTTGCATAGGTATTCACTCATACGCATATAGCAGGTTAAAGGTTAATACATGAATGGTCGCTTAACCCATTACCTCATAGGCTATTTTTAGAGGCAACCTCTTTCAATAAATCTACCAAAAAGGAGCAGTAACTAGAGAAAATCATTTTTTCAGATTTTTGTAGTTTGAAACCATTGTGATAAATAGAGCATTTGCTCCTATAGGAGCAAATACTCTATTTATCACAATGGTTTCACAAAGTGACTTTTACAGAGTCGTCAATATGAGGGAAAGGGTTAAGCCAGGTTCTGCTTTATCCGTATTGGGTCTGTATCGACATTTAGCAATACATTTCATGAATACTCATGTAAGAAATAATGACATCATGAATATCAATTAGCCCTTTCCCTGATGAATATTCATGTAGGAAATAATCATGAATATCAATTAGATCAATTGGTTTCGTCCATTCCCTCATACCGTAGTCTACGTTTAGGTAAAACATCTTTGAATAAATCTACCGCAAAGGGACATTTACTAGAAAAAAAGGAAACTTAGATGTGTGTAGTTGTGAAACCATTGTTATAAATAGAGAATGGAGCAAATGTTCCATTAATAACAATGGTTTCAAAAATATGAGATTTGCAGAGGTGCCAAAAGGCGTCAATATGAGGGAATGGGACAAAAGACGGCAATATTGAGGGAATAGGTCAAAAGACGTCAATATTGAGGGAATGGCATAGTTTAATGAATATTGTTTATTTATTTTGGTAAAAGCAGTAGACTCAGATCTATATTATTCCATAAGCAAACAGAGCAGACGGCTCTTACCGACGACATATGACACATGAAAACAGTAATATTTAGCCCAAACTATAGAACCAGATCGTTTCATATGCAAAGAGACAAAGCCCACAGTGTCCGCCATTGCCAAACTTTCTCTCCGTCATTTGCCACTATAACACTTAGGTTAATTAGTATTCATGACGTCATTATGTCTAATATGACTATTCATGACGTCATTATGTCTAATATGACTGTTCATGACGTCATTATGTCTAATATGCCTATTCATGACGTCATTAAGTCTAATATGAATATTCATGTAGCAAAGGGATAACCCTTTACTTCAGAGTAGACACAGATCAGGCAGTTCCTGTAGAGCGAGCCATCTGATCAAAGTCTGTTCCGTTTGCTTAGGAAATAATACAACAAGCAAAAAAAAATGCGGACACCGCATTAAAGCCGGATTTTTTGTGTTGACCTTGGCCCAATTGCATATATCCTTGTATTATCTGAAAGGCCTTCACCCAACCTATCTGCACACCAAATATAAATTGTCTAGCATATGTAGTTCAGAAGTTGTAACATTTTAATGACATCCAATGTTTCAAAATAGTGACCTTGACCTGATTTCAGGTATCTTTATGTCATCCGTAAGGTCCTAACCAAAGCTATCCAAAGCTATCTGAATACCAAAGGTGAATTGCCTAGCACTCGTGGATCAGAAGTTATAGCCAAATGTTAAAGTTTGTTAAAAACAGTCAAGTTTTCAAAATAGTGACCTGGACCTTGACCCAATTTCATGTATCCTTATACCAACTGAAAGGCCTTCATCAATGATATATCCATGCCATATATGAATTGTCTAGCATATGAGGTTCAGCAGTTAAGAAAAATGTTGAAGTTTTTCAATGATGGCCAACTTGTCAAAATAGTGACCTTGACCTTGACCTAATTTTAAATATCAACTGAAAGGCCTTTACCAAAGTCATTTGTATATCAAAGATGAATTGCCTATCATTAATTTTGTAGTTCGCAAGTTATAGCAATGTTAAAGTTTGTTAAAACAGCAAAGTGTTCGAAATAGTGACCTTGACCTTGACTTGATTTCACGTATCCTTGTATCAAGTGAAATACCTTCATCCAAGCTATGTACATACCAAATATGAATGGTCTAGTTTAAGTAATTAAGAAGTTATAAGCAATGTTAAAGTATTGTTAGTGACGACAAAGTTATGGAAATATCAAGTGAAAAGCTTTTCCCCAACCTATCTATATACCAAATATGAATTGCCTAGCATTTGTAGTTCAGAAGTTATAGTAATGTTATTTTTCGAAATAGTGACCTTAACATTGACCTGATTTCATGTAGTCTTATACCAAGTGAATGACCTTCACCCAAGCCAATGTCTTCGCCAAACTATAAGCCGAGATTTTTCTCCAAAAAATCCGACTTAAAATGATTCTAGCCCTATACAGTTACTGCCATGGTCCAAATTCCCATGCTTATGTGTAATGATGAAACATACAGTGTAATCTAATTGTAGGGAGGGAACACTGTAATCTAATTGTAGGGAGGGAGCCCTGTATTCTAATCACATTTCATGATTTCAGTATTGCTTGAACGGATATTCATGGAGTAAAAGGTTAAACAATGATAAACGCTAAAACCCTTTCCCTCAGAATATAAACGCATTTTCACGTATTTGCAAACAGAGTAGACCCAAATCAGACGGTTCCTATAGGAGCCTTCTGATCAAGGTCTGCTCTGTTTGCTAACAGAATTTGATAGATCTGTTTCTTTACTTTCTAAGATGGCTACAATGTTCCACTATTTTGTCCATCAATATTCAGTGGGTATTGAAATTTAGAATAAACATAGAACAGTGAAAGGGATAATTCTTACGAGAAGACAGGGGGTAAAAATAAATCGATTGAGTAATTTTGAAGCAGGTACAAAAGTGAATCGGACGGAGGTAACCCTTTCCCTGTTCAATACTCATGTAAAAAATTATGACCCAATAACGATTTATTAGCTGGTAGTTTATCATGTAAACATTTCAAGGAAAACTGTAGAATCATATCGATACTTTTACTTTTACTTTTTCGTTCTCAAGCTTTTAATTGGTCAGATTTGAGTTCTCAAGCTTTTGATTGGTCAGATTTGAGCCTTGGCTCAAATCTGACCAATCAAAAACTTGAGAACAACCTCAGACTCAACTAAACGTTTTGTAAGCATGGATACATGTCAAAAGCAAACAGAGCAGATCCTGATCAGACGGCTCCAGGATATGTCTTATCTGGATCTACTGTTTGTAATTGCGTGAAAATGTGTTTATATGAAGGAAAGGTTTAATTAAACTGGATCATGAATGTGCGTTACAAATTGATTTTAAGAAACGCGTTTACTATAATAATATGGCACGAGTTCTAGCGAGTGCCATATTCATTATAGTAAACGAGTTTCATAAAAACAATATGTAATAAACTCGAATGTAAGATTCTTTTTCATCACATAGCCCATAAAATGCCATTGAAAGTGAAGCAGGATATAGTAATACAAAATACGACGCACTTGGAGTGATTCGGCCATGCAGCGTTACGATTGGCAAACCATAAATGCGTCAAGCATTGGTTCCACATATTCTCTTTTAGATACATTATCGACCGGATTCACACTGCTTATTTGGTTAAAATGTACTAGTGCATTCGGCGGTGTACGACACTCTGTTTCAGCGCTCCCACACCGAATGTTATGTGATAAAAATATTTCACAAAGTTCGTGTTTCTCAATTTATTTCAGATAAAGAAGAAGAGGAAGAAGAAGAGGAAGAAGACGACGAACACGAGCACACATCCGACGATGATGATACAGAAGAGAATAATGATGTAACGGACAATGCACTTGTTGCTGAGTGTGCCGGTGGAAATATAGATGATATTAACGTACATGATGAACAGCATATGTGTGACACTGATGACGAAAATGATATTTGTGACATAGAAGATCACAATGTGGGTGTAGACGGCCTGGGTATCGAGGATGAGATGACAGCAGAACACGCTATTCCGTCTTATTACCTCAAGTCTATCTTTATTAAAGAGGCTGAAAATCTTCTTATTGAAGGTGGACGTTTTGATGATGAATGCTTGACCAAACTGCCATGGAGAGTATACAGTAGTCTATTGAAAGCATGTGAGGACAATGAGCTGACGACCTTGTTTTTGCCATCCCAGAATATGTTCCAGCGTGCAGTTAAGTCTTCTGATGTTCTAGAAGCCGAAAACATGAGACAAATGTATTGCAAGAACATTCTCCGACTTATGCAAAATCTCGATTTAAAAGAATGACATTAGGGGAACCCGTTTTAAACCTGTCATGTGATCTAAATCTAATGGCACAGCATGTGACGTCACACTTAATCTGACATTTGCATGGTTCAATATATATACAGTTGATCTTCGATGTCTCGAACTCGGATAATTCGAACTTCAGGATATCTCGAAGTAAACGTTTGGTTCTTCCAAAATATGCAATGTTCACAGAATCGTTCTATAGTGTATCACTACGCATATCTAGAAACACATGTGAAAAGTTACATTATCTTGCATCGCTACTTTAGACCTGCATTAAGCTGTAAGCTTCAGAAAGTGTCCAGATTAGAAATCGGATAACTCGAACTTCTGTTATCTCGAAGTAATGTGTATAGTCCCTTGAAGTTCGAGTTTTTGAAGAACAACTGCATTTTCTTAGGTTTTACATGTATGCATAAGAATATATTGAACTTTTATACAAGTTATAAGCCAAGAAAACATGTTTTAATCGTGCTCTTTTTCTTAGGTATACAACATGTGCCAACCCTGTGCGGAAACTGTAGTGTTAGTTTCACTTCCTGTGACATTGACCTCTCATTGTGAATGTGTTGTTACATGCAAGCTATATGTATATCAAGTTTCGTCAATATGTGTATTTTCTTACATATTTTAATATTGAGCTTAGCCTCTTTTCCTGTCATCAATTACATTGACCTTGACAGTGATTTCCAGATACTCAAGACAAGATGCAACACCAAACGTCGCCTCCACCATGCAAGTTATCTGTACACCAATCGTCTACCATTATAAAAAAAATCTAATTAATATTCATGACCTCATTATTACACCCATGAATATTCATGACA
Organism: Azorinus chamasolen; assembly: GCA_963576725.1. NCBI lineage: Eukaryota > Metazoa > Mollusca > Bivalvia > Cardiida > Solecurtidae > Azorinus > Azorinus chamasolen. Next base: position 62,486,839 of record OY755253.1, on the reverse strand, counting down.
TAAAGGGTCAATGTCCTTAGGCATAAATGGGTAAAGCCTTCCTTCATATAAACGCATTTGTATGCATTTGCAAACAGTAGATCCAGATCAGACGGTTCCTAGAGGAGCCGTCTGATCAGGGTCTACTCTTATTGCTAATAAAATTTTGATAGTTCCGTTTCTTTACGTTCTAAAATGGCTCAAATGTTCCACCTTCCAGATTTCATTATAAATATGTAATAGCCATTTACTATTTGTTTACAATCTTAGTATTCATATTTCAATTTAGCTGTGATAACATAACTCAGATCACCCTATGTCAGTACCATCATTAAGTAACTCTTTCCTCCATGAATATTCATGTGAGAAATAATGATGTCATGAATACTATGTACACGTGTACTTATTTGCTATTATAACACAAGGACACATGATGTTTTGGTAATGGAAAAAAACTGTAGAGTCATATCTATTATATCATAAGCAAACAGAGTTGACCCATGATAAGACGGTTCCTACAGGAGCTGTCTGATCTGGGTCTACTGTGTTTGCAATGGCATAGAAAGGCGTATTTATGGAGTAAAGGGTTATAGATGCACGGGATCGCAGTGTTGATATAAGCTGGGTACCAGGAAAGGATCGACAGGGGTGATTTCCCCTTTTTGGTAATGTATAAATAATAGCCATCTCTTCAGTTAACCCCTTGAGAGTTGGTGCCCTCTTTTTATCCCCTCGTTTCGTTTTGGAGATGAAAACAAGTGGGTATACATAGACAATATTATTTTTCTTTTCTCTTTCTTGGGCAGGATATGCCAGAGATATGCATGAATATGTCTCTGGATATGCAACTTTCATACATGGGACATGAAAATAGCCGTTTTCCCTCATTGTGACCATGTGACTATCTACTGTATACTGCATTATAGATGTAAATGCTTCTTGCATAAAAGCGAGGCTTTGTATTATTTAAAAATAAAATTGGAAATTAGATCTAGATCTAGGATCTAAATACCAAGAAGTAAATACAATGTCACACAGGAAATAAGGGTTTTCCCTTTTTGTGTTATCCTTGGTGTATGATGTGAGTGTCATGGTTCATATACAGTCATGTACTATTTTGCTCTACTATGTCTTCATAATGTATGTTACGTTTTATTTTGAAATAAACCTATCTACCTGGCGGTGTCTTCTATGCAAGGAGCAGTGCAATTTTTCGGAGCACGGACTTCCTCCACCTGTAATTAGCCCGAGAGAGCGTTATGACTGAAATACTGTTTAAGCGATGTAAAACACTTATAAATACAAACAAATATACAAACAAACAACCAAAAAACATAACAATACAAACAAACAACTAACATACAAATCTGAAAAAGAACATAGTTACAAAGTCATACAGGTTTGTTATAAAAACTACTTTTTCTTTCAAACAACAATGTTATAATACTGTACAATGCAAGGCCATTCACTATGGCAGTACATGTATACTACACAATGTAAGCAATGAAATAAACAAGAATATAACAAGATTTAGCACATGCTCTACATCGTCGCTGTGCTATTGACCAATAAGGTTGCGAGATTTCAGGGCGTTGGCTTCAGTACTATATTGCGTAAATTTCTGTCCATTTCATCGATAAATGACAGCTGTGAATTGCAACTGTCAATTTATCGGTGAAAAAAAAGGATGGACTATGAAAATTGCAAATACAGTAACCCCTTTCTACACAAATTACTAAGTATAGGTTAGTGTTTGTTAGTCAGCATTTACCAAAATAAATCGGTCTAGCGGGGCGCAGCCCCGCGACCGATTTATTTTGTAAATGCTGGCTAACAAATACTAACCAATTTAGTGATTGAAATTATGTTTTGTTCACAAAATGTCGCGCGCCCTATGTAATAAACATACCTGTCACCACCCGTCACCTCTTTCATAAGAGTATCGTGCGGCAAACGCTAGTATATACCTGAGACGCGATACTTTTCCGACAGCAACACCATAGTTTTCCGAGAATAGCAGTGGATATTCAAGCGAATTATAAATGGAGGATTTTGATTTATTGAAATACATTTGTATGTATGAACCAATACTGTCCAACCATGAGGTCACGGCAACTCAAGCTCTCAATAACCGCTTCAGAATTTCACTAATAAAACCGGTAGGTGATTACATTGTACTTTGCAGAGATTTCCTGTGATTTCGATTGGATTATCAAGAATGATTATCTATTCATTTTCGTCAATGCACATGTCTACAAATCGTTTAACCCTTTACTTCATATAAACGCGTTTCACACATTTGCAAATGGAGTAGACCAACGTTTACAAGTTTATTTGAATAAATGCAAGAACAGACGATTTCTATAGGCAGAACTTGGTGGCCCCATCAGCGAAATTGGCAGCAACACAACTCTGTCTATATTCGATCGAGGAAACACCGGTCTTAACCCTTTCCCTCATATCAACGCTTTATCGCAAACATAGTAGACAAAGACCAAACGTCTAATATCAGGGTTCGCTCTATTTCCGTATAAAAGTATATAGATCTGATCTGATCCTAGAGTTTTTGTTTGAACCAAATGTTCCCTTGAAAAGTTTACATTATTAAACAAATGGGTTATTAATATTCCTGAATCGATCAATTCGTGTAGATCTATAAATGTTCCTTAGAGAAAGAGCTAAACACTGCTTCAAACCGACCTGGCTCCAAGTTATAGCTAAAGACTCACAAATCCCCTTTAACAACCAACTCGCACAATGTTTAGTAATTCATATCTCTGAGAGTGTCATAAAACATTGTTTTCGTTAAGAGACAGCAAAAATGATTACTGTTTTTAATTTATTTTTCATTTACATGTATGTTTAATGCTAACGTCCAGCATGATGACTTCAAGAGTTATAAAAAATCATTTTAATATTTATTGTGATAATTGTGTCTTTTGTATCCCCCTTCTTTGAAATCATTTCAAAAGCTTGAATCCACATCAGTTGCTAAAAAAACTGTCCGGAATATCGAGGCGTCATGTCAATTTCATTTGCTCCAACAGGCTTCAACCGCTAGCCGCCCTGAACTGATTCTGAACGCAGGTGCAATATAAAATAGACCGACTTACTGGGGAAACTGTCAGTTACTTCGGTAAATAGACACTTACTAAATAAATGGCCAGTAACGGCTGATTTACCAAAATAAATCGCCAGAGAATTTGAAAAATACTGCAACGCCATTGGACAAAATATAATTTCAATCACTAAATACAATTTTATTTGTTTGAATGGTAAAATTCTTTTTTAAAAGATTATGTTCAAAAGATAATTTGCCCGAACGGATATGCTGCTTTAGAGCAGTTTATCCTTAACATCATTAATTATAAGATTAAACAATGCAAAACTTTTAAACAATTTACCATGAAAGCAGTGCAAATACAGTAGCTTGTTTATTGTGTTTGTATGTGGAATATATCCATGCTCTCCTGGTCTGGAGGAATTAAAGATTATTATTATTCTAAATGAATTACTAAATACAATTTACACATATTTCCAATTGAATGTTACGGTACTCGGTCCCGCATGATCCACGACTTTGCCTTTTTGTGATTTGCGCGGCATACGATCACTTATGCACTTTGTTAATTCCGCATCTGATACCGGTTTTGAACAGGCGAGGTGGAAGTTTCCTCGTGCATGTATTAGAATGTAAATATCGTCCAAATTGTTGTAGTGAAGATTTCCTTAGCGACTTCAAATAATACGCCGAAATTCACTGTTTTATCCACCATGTTTCAACGAAGAATGAGGTTTGCGGAAAAAGCTTGTTCATTTCATTTACCGAAACGTCAGTTTATATTTTGGCGGGAAAATTGACGGCGACGGTAGAGCATTGTGCTAAATAGCTCAGAGCATGTTTATTTCATACTACAGAATATAGTCCTCTCGGCGCGTCCCGCGCCTCGAGGACTATATTCCGTAGTATGAAATAAAAATGCTCTAACCTATACGTATTCGTGAAACACTATGCCCCTGATATGACCTTTGACCTTGATGTGATACATACCTTCATAAGTGTTCGCCTCCAAAAGTTGCACATGCATGCCAAGTTAGAAGTATGTATGTTGAATGGCGACAAAATTATCGCCAATCTAAAGTTGACCCATATTTTGACCTTTGACCTTAATGTATGACATTGACCTTACTAATTCACCCCTAAAAATGTTCGCCTCCGTAAGTTGCACATGCATGCCAAAGTGTGTGTGTTATGCATGTTGAATGGCGACAAAATTATTGCCAACGTTAAAGTTTGGGACACACCAACTTATTAGCTCAGTTAGTATAATGGTACATGTATGTACACATGAATTTGTGGTATTTTTAGAAACTCTAGGATCAGAACTATTATAATTTCATAAGCAAACAGAGTAGATCCTGATTAGACAGCTCCTACAGGAGCTGTCTGATCTGGGTCTACTCTGTTTGTAAAGGCGTAAAAAGTCGTTTATATGAAGGAAAGAGTTAATATTAACCCTTTCGCTGCCAAACTATGTCGTCTGCTAACTTTGTCGTCTGCTATAAATTTTCATTTTTTTTTCATTTTTGTTTCAAAAACACAGTAATAGTAACAAACAGTTTGGATCCTGATGGGACGCCGAGTTACTCGGCGTCTCATCTGGATCCAAACTGTTTGCATGTGATATCATAGACCCGTCATTGTGGCACGGAAGGGGTTAAACCACCAAAAACACCTATGTTTCCCATAATGTTCTCATTTTCTGACAACAAACACAAACAAATAAAAAACACTCATAATAAATTTAGAAAGTTTGAAATTCCAAATGAAAATTGATAGCATGTGTCATTATCTCCATACATATTTGTGTAAGAAATAATGACATCATCAATACACTGATTAGAGTATTTGTTTTATAACTGCACATAAACACGGGCAAGTTTGGTCATGGCAGAAACTGTAGAATCATATCTTTATTATTTTATAAGCACACAGTGCAGATGCTGATCAGACAACTCCTATAGGATACTTTTGATTGGGGTCTACTCTGCTTTCAAAGGCGTGAAAGGTCACAGCAGTCAAGTGTATGATAAACCATTTCCTTCATATAAATGTGTTTTCACGCATCTTATAAGAGCCGTCGGATCAGGGTCTGCTCTGTTTGCTAGTGGAATTTAAGAGATCTGTTTGTTTACTTTCTAAAATGGCTACAATGTTCCAAATCCCATATTTCATTATAACTATTTTATTCATGAATATTCAGTAGGTATTGAAATTTGGAATAAACATAGAACATGGAAAGGTTTAATCATAACAAAATAACCTATATATCCCGAATCACTGCATGCTCTCATTCTCTGATAATAAACACAGACAAATAAATACTTTAATTTTAGAAGGTTTGAAAATCCAAAAAGAAAAATGTGATATCATTACCAGTCCGTTAACAAGATAATTATTATGAATAATTATACTTAATTACTTTAAGTCTTATGCAATTAGTAGTGACATCATATATATAATTTCCTTAACCTTTAGCCTGCTATGGGCAGATGAGTTATTATCTATGCAAACAGTTTGGATCCAGATGAGACGCCGAGTAACTCGGCGTCTCATCAGGATCCAAACTGTTTGACACCCTGATTGCATTTTGGTAGACATATTGATTATAGCTTGAATATTTAAAATGTAGTAGGTGAAAAATTCTGTAAAAATAATTTGCTGAGCAGGCTAAAGGTTAATATAAATGTCTTTTCATGGATTTGCAAAAAGTAGACCCAGAACAGAGGGCTCCTATAGGAGCCGACTGGTGAGGGTCTGTTCTCTTGCTTTTTACATGATATAGATCTGATTCTAAAAATTTTGTCAAAGCAAAAAAATCCTTGAAAGGTTTATATTATAGAACTAATAAATATTCATGATGTCACAATTTCTTTCATGAATATTGAACAGGGAAAGGGTTAACCCTTTCGCTGCCAAACTCTGTCGTCTGCTAACTTTGTCGTCTGCTACAAATGTTCATTCTTTTGATTTTCTTCATTTTTGTTTCAAAAACGTAGTAACAGTAACGAACTGTTTGGATCCTGTTTGGTAATCACAGATCCGGCAGCGAAAGGGTTAATAAGATAATCATTTATTAGCATTCATGAACACCAAACCTTTCTGGCATTTTGACAGAAATTGTGAATTAAAATCTGTATTGTATAGTTTCAAAAGTACGGAAAACAAATCAGATCTTGATCATATATCTCCAACAGGAACTGTCTGATCTGTATCTACTCTGTTTGCAATGGCGTCGAAAGGTGTCTCTATCATGGCACAGGGTTTAACCTTTTCGCTGTCAATGCCGGATCTGTGATTACCTATGCAAATAGTTTGGGTCCAGATGAAACGCCGAGTAACTCGGCGTCTCATCAGGATCCAAACAGTTTGTTACTGTTACTATGTTTTTGAAACAAAAATGAAGAAAATCATAAGAATGAAAACTTGTAGCAGACGACAAAGTTAGCAGACGACAGAGTTTGGCAGCTAAAGGGTTAATTAGGGTTTAACCCTTTCCTCCTTAACTACATTTTTTCTACGCATTTGCAAACAGAGTAGACCCAGATAAGACAGCTCCTATAGGAGCGGTCTGATCAAGGTCTTTTCTGTTTGCTTATGAAATAATATAGATATGAAAATGGCATGACTATGCTTAGATCTTAACCTATCATGACATAACCATTTACTCCATTAATACACATCTCTACGCCTTTGCAAAAAAAACCCAGAGTAGACCCAGATAAGACGGATCCTATAGGAGTCATCTGATCAGGGTATGTTCTGTTTGCTTGTGATGTAATATAGATATGATTCTACAGTTTCTGCCATGGCCAATAAAGCACGTGTCCATGTGCTACAAATTATAACAACACGTGTCCATGTGCTACAAATTATAACAAATAATCTAATTTATATTCATAATGTCATTATTTCTTACATGAATATTCATAGAGTAAAGGGTTAAAACTAAAATTATTTTTTTCTGGTCTTTTGCAATCTTGTCACCAATGTCTATAGAAAGTGTCATGACTATGCTTGGATCTAAACCCTTATTATGCCACAAGCCTTTCACTCTGCGAATACGCCTTTCTATGCCTTTGTAAACAGAGTAGACCTAGATCAGACGGCCCCTATAGGGGCCGTCTGATTAGGGTATGCTCTATTTACTTCTGATATAATACATGTTTAGATTTAAATTGCTATGCTTGGATCTTACCCTTATCATGTCATAACCCTTTACTCCATAAATATGCCTTTCTACTCCTTTGCAAACAGAGTAGACCCTTATGATATAATATAGATATGATTCTATAGTTTCTTCCATGACCTAATATTAATGCGCCAATGTGATATCATAACAATCTAATCTAATAAATATTCATGACATCATTATTTCTTAAATAAATAATCATGATAGGGTTAATATCTGCCCAATCTCTGATATGAACCAAGATATATGTACAAACAGAGAAAACTGCATACATGTACTCGGTTGTATTGCTTACAATTCGATCAAGCTTATGAGAAACTACTGGCCGAGTGTCTATGTGTTTGGATCCCGATGAGATGCCGAGTTTCTCGGTGTCTCAACTGACTTAACGGTAGTTAACCGAATCGCTCCAGTAGACTATTTTTAGACCTAATCTCTTTGAATAAATCTACCGTAAAGGAACATTTACTAGAGGAAAGGACAATATTTCAAAATTGTGTAGTTTGGAAAACCACTGTGATAAAGAGAGCTTTTGTTCCTACGAAGCAAATTCTCTGTTTATCACAGTGTATTCAAAACATGAGTGAGTGAGTGAGTGAGTTGGGTTGTACGTCCGACCAACAGTATTTCAGTTATTTGCAGACGGCACCCGCATGAGACAAGTTATAGTGCTGCCTCACTGGAATACTCCTGCCGCAGGTACATGGCAAGGGCACCCCACCCAGTCACATTATCCTGACACCGGGCCGACCAGTCCTAGAACTACACCTTTAATGTTCAAAACATGACTTTATAGAAGCGCCAAAATGCGTCAATGGGAAGGAATGTGTAAATTTGCCATTTGCAGGATAAGGGTATGTCCCCTTATACAATTTAATGTTTACCGGTACTTATATCTAAGCATGCTAGGGGAAAACTGTGATTAACCCATTCCCTCATATTGACGACTTTTGACGACTCTGTAGGCCTAAAAGTCACTTTGTGAAACCATTGTGATAAATAGAGCATTTGCTCCTATAGGAGCAAATGCTCTATTTATCACAATGGTTTCAAACTACGATATTCTAAAATGTTCCTTTTCTCTAGTTAATGCTCCTTTTCGGTAGATTTTTTTCAAAGAGGTTTTATCTAAAAATAGCCTATGAGGTAATGGGTTAAGTATGAAAACAGTTTGGATCCAAGAGAGATCTCGCATAATGCGGCATATCATCAGGATCCAAACTGTTTGACACTTTGACCAAATTTTGAAAATAAATGAAAGAAATTCTATTTTAAGAATGGAAGCAGGCGACAATTGTTGCAGACGAAACTTTACTTAGCATCCAAAGAGTTAATGACACCGGAAATGTCTATTTTAGCCCTTTCTCTGTTGTATATTCATGTAAGAAATCATAACATCATGAATATTTATAAGCTAATTATTTATACTTTAAATTTTTAAGGGGAGTTTTTGTTTTGACAAATACCTTGAATCAATTCTACATGTACATGTATATCATTTCATTTGCAAACAGAGCAGACCTTGATCAGACGGCTCCCATTGGAGCAGTCTAAAGCTTGGTCTACTCTGCAAATGCGTGAAAATGCGTTTATAGGAGGGAAGTTTGAGCACCTTATTGTTTTTGGTATTTGACGAAGCTGTTGAGTAGTTACATGTACTCTGTTGAATCAGATTAATTATAATTTCATAAGCAAACGAAGTAGACCCTAATCATATGATTCCTGCAGGAGCTGTCTGCTCAATGTCTACTCTGTTTGCTAAGGTATGAAATGTGTTTACAAATGAGAGAACGAGTCTATACAAGTCTTTGTTATTGTCCGGGTCCTTGACAAAAATTTCAAACTGACTCAGTGCTATGTTCAAAATGAAAAAAAAGAGATGTCGCCTGCTACAAATTCCAAATGCAGACTTTCCTCCATTTAATTGTATACACATCTTAAGGGCGTAAAATATTGCAATAAATCCATTTTGTAATTTCATTAGACATAAGCAAACAGAGCAGACCCAGGAGCTGTCTGATCTGGATCTACTCTGTTGACAAAGGCAGCTCTATCAGATAAAGGGTTAACCCTTTCGCTGCCAAACTCTGTCGTCTGCTAACTATGTCGTCTGCTAACTTTGTCGTCTGCTACAAATGTTCATTCTTTTGATTTTCTTCATTTTTGTTTCAAAAACATAGTTACAGTAACAAACAGTTTGGATCCTGATGAGACGCCGAGTTACTCGGCGTCTCATCTGGATCCAAACTGTTTGCATAGGTAATCACAGATCCGGCATTGGCAACGAAAGAGTTAAATAATTTTTTTATCTAATTTGAAGATTCGCCAAATGATTACGTAGAGGTCATAATGTCACATAGCAAGAGAGAAGACACGCCCATGAACCTGACACAGATAAACTTGGTTTCCCAGAGTGTTGGATTTTCCCTATCCTATTTATAGCATAACAAATTTCAGGGGGATTCTAACACCTGTTTGTTTACAGTAAGCAATAATCAACACTTTAGTAATAATCTAGTACACCTATAGGTGATATAATAATCAGTCTGACATACACGTATACCCACAACTGAATTTGATTTAAGTCAGAAGCCCAAATAAATGCATCTATACCAAAGCTTCAAAAGAAGAGCACTTGAACAATTCCAAAATTTCCCCTTTTAGTTTGTGTTTTTTTTTCAAGAAAAAATACGAGGTCTTGTCGTAACTCCGGCGTCAGCGTTGTCGTAACTTTCGTCGTCGTCCGGATACGTCAATATCGGCTATTACTTCTTAACTAATCATACTATGGAACGCAGTTCTGCCATGCTAATTGCCAAATACAAAATGCGAAATGCGTTTTATCAATTGTGTAAATTGCTAGGGAATGTTCCAAATGAAAGATGTAAATGACAAATGCGAAGTGCGAAATGCTTATTGCTAAATGCATGTTTGCACTACTGGCACTGAACAGCGCGATTTTTAAAGTGAATGTACATTTGCTTAATGCATGTTTATTTACATTAAAGCCTATTGCTTATTGCACAACTAATTAAAAAATGTCGCTGTTCAATGCTAGTAGTGCAAATATGCATTTAGCAATAAGCATTTCGCATTTGTCATTTACATCTATCATTTGGAATATTCCGGTTCTTTCCCTAGCAATTTCCGCGATTGGCAAAAAGCATTTCGCATTTTGTATTTAGCATTTCGCATTTAGCAAATAGCATGGCAGAATGGCGTTCCATATCATCCAAATCTTATGAAATGTCACACATTTGTTCATCATCACAGAAGTTACAATCTGACTAAGGGTCAAAATTCTGTAAGGCTTTTTTTTTTAAAGAAATAATGCCCCTTTATAGAAATAAAATAATAAGACCTGACCAAGGGCTGTTAACCCTTCGCTTGTTATTCACGTCAATATACCTACCTGTAGAGAGTGAAGACCCAGATGAGACATCCCCTGCAGGAGAAGGGTTAAATGTCTCGACAGACGAGCATTGACATCCACATGCGATGCTCTTGTTTCTAGTAAATGCTCCCTTTCAGTGGATTTATTTAAAGAGGCTGTGCCTAAATATAGCCTATGAGGGAATGAGTTAACCCTGTCCCTGTTTCAATAGTTATCTCAGAAATAATGATATCATGAATATTTATGAGCTGAACTTTTATAATGTAAACTTTTCAATGAGATCGTTTGCTTTGACGAAAGCTGTAGAATCAGATTTGTATCATATCAAAAGCAAATAGAGCAGACCCTGATCAGAGGGCTCCTATATGTGTCGTCTGATCTGGGTCTACTCTATTTGAAAATGCGTGAAATGGTGTTTATATGAAGAAAAAGGTTGCAGACGAAACCAATAACTGTTTGGGTGTGGCCTGATTTGAAATGGATAGCATTACAAATTGGGGAGGAAACAGTAATTTCCCTATAATAGCCTTAGAAACACTCCTCATAAATAGAAAACTCAGGGTTTGGCTAATAATTCATAAACATTAGATGTAATTTTCAAGTTACCTCAGTGACAAGTGGGTAAATAGATACGCATTTGCAAACAGAGTAGAGACAGATCAGACAGTTCCTGTAGGGGATGTCTGATCAGGATCTGCTCTGTTTGCTTATAAAATAATATAGATCTGATTCTGCATTTTCTGCCACAGCTAAACATTCCTCTGTTCAAAAACAAGAGTTCAGTGAATCGGAGCATTATACGCAAAAAGTGACCTTAACCTTTCACAGACTGACCTCAAAATCAATAGGGTCATCTACTGGCCATGACCAACCTTCCTCCTATGAAGACAGCACACCTAATAGTTACCATGTTATTGTGCGGACATGCCTTTTGAGTGAAGGTCACTGGGATCTTGATCTTTGACCAACTGACCTCAAAATTAATAAGGGTCATCTACTGACCATGACCAACAAATATGAAGACAGCACATCTGATAGTTATAAAGTTATTGAGCGAACAAGAATTTTGAATTGAAAGTCACTGTTACCTTGACCTTTGACCAAGAGACCTCAAAATCAATAGGGGTCATCTATTGGCCATGACAACCTCCCTACTTAGTATGAAGACCACACACCTAATCAAGTTATTGAGCTGACATTTTTTATTGAAGGTTACTGTGACCTTGACATTTGACCTTTGACCTCAAAATCAAAAGGGGTCATCTATTTGCCATGACCTACCACCCTATTTTGTATGAGGACTGTACACATAATAGTTGTGAAGATATTGAGCGGACAATGTTGTGGCTAACGGACGGACGGACGGACAAACGACATGCCGCCATTGGATACGTTACCTTCGGGCGAAGAAAAGTCATAATTCTTACTTGAACATTCATAGAGTAAAGGGTTTTCTCTTTCAACTCAATGGGTGATGTTCGTCAACTGAAACTGTAGAATCATATGTCTATAATATCATAAGCAAACAGAACAGACCCTGATCAGACGAATCTATTTGCTAACTTGTAAGGTGGGAAAGGGCATTTTTAACCCTTTCCTTCATATAAAAGCCTTTTCACGCCTTTTCGAACACAATAGACCCAGATCATACATCTCCTGTAAGAGTCATCTGATCAGGGTATGTTTTGTTTGTTTAGGACATGAGATAGATCTGATTCTACAGTTTTTGTCAAAGCGAAAACATCGCTTAAAAAGTTACATTATAAATATGCAGTTAACCCTTTCTGCCATAAATACGTCTTTCTATGCCTCTTTAAAACTCACTTTATGAAACCATTGTGATAAATAGAGCATTTGCACCTATAGGAGCAAATGCTCTATTTATCACAATGGTTTCAAAACTACACAATTCTAAACGTTTCCTTTTCTCTAGTAAATGTTCCTTTTCGATAGATTTATTCAATGAGGTTGGGTCTAAAAATAACATATGGAGGAATGGGTTAATAGATATTTCTGATGTCATTATTTCTGACATGAATACAGGCAAAAGGTTAATTTGTCAAAAGGTTAATGAATGTTAATACATAACATAACATAACATAACATATTGTTTATTTCGGTTTAAGCATAACAGCTCATCACCATACAAACATACATGTATTCTGCATGCAACGAAAAAAACCCATCAAACCCCCCCAAAAAAACAAGACTCCATCAAGTATGAATATAAATTAATCATTGCATTCCCCCTTTCCCTTTTCAACCCATTCCCTCCTAGACAGTTTATAGACCCAACAACTTTGAATAAATCTACCGAAAAGGAGCATTTGCTTGAGAAAAGAAAAAAAATAGAATGGTGTAGTTTTGAAACCATTGTGATAAATAGAGCATTTGCTCCTATGGAGCAAATGCTCTATTTATCACAATGGTTTCAACCAATGACTTTTACAGAGGTGTTAAAAGACGTCAGTGGGGGGGGGGGGGGGGGGTTAACAGTCATGTGAGAAATCATGATATTATCAATATTCATTAGCTGAACTTTTATAATGGCATAATTATGTACGCAGAAATCATTGGTAGAAACTGTAGAGTCAGATCTATTATAATATCATAAGCAAACAAATCAAACCCAGATCAGACGGCTCCTATAGGAGTCGTCTGAACTGGGTCTACTCTGTGTGAAAAAGCGATTATTTGAAGGAAAGGGTTAGACATTGAATATAAAATCATATAAAAGGAATTTTAGTGCAAATAGCAGAGAATCTCAACATGACTGTTACCATCCAGAGACAACAAAATTTACTGACATTTAACTGACATTCCCCTGACATAATTTAAAATTTTCCTAACATTTTACATTGAAACATTTGATCAAATTTTATGTACATTTTTTTTGTAGATAGCCCAACCCTTTCTACCCTGAATTATCAGATTGGAATAGCCCATATGGGTTTAACCCATTCCCTCATATTGACGACTTTGACGACTCTGTAGAAGTCACTTTGTGAAACCATTGTGATAAATAGAGCATTTGCTCCTATAGAAGCAAATGCTCTATTTATCACAATGGTTTCAAACAACAAAATTCTACTTTTTTCCTTTACTCTAGTTAATGCTCCTTTTCGGTAGATTTATTCAAAGAGGCTGTATCTAAAAATAGCCTATGACGTAATGGGTTAACTATGGGGTCCATTAAGTTTAAAATAAGCAAACATTGCTAAAGGATTTTGCATGACAAACAGTGCAGATCCTGATCTAGGAGCCTTCTGATCGTAATCTACATAGTTTGCAAGAACAGTGCACGCATCTCGAATGTTTAAATGGTTAAAATATATATTGATCTTGGATCTCATTTTGTTTCAAAATTCCCTGCCAATTCCCTAACACTTGCCTATATTTTCAAAATTCCCTGACAGTTCTCAAAATTTCCTGACAATACCCTGACCTTGAAAAAAAACCCTCAATTTCCCTGTTGCAGCCCTGATCTGATCTGTAACAGCTATTATTAGAAGATAAAGCAGATTCTGGTCAGACAGCTCCAACATTAAGTATCTACCCAATAATGGTATACCAATCTGACGTCAACAAATGCTTCATGTCTCATAGTTGCATGTTTCTTTGTTTTCTCACAAAAGTACAGTCATATTCTATATATTCGATCTCTAAGCATTTTTGCTGCAGTTTAACCCTTTAAATGTGGGAAATGCGTGCACTGTAATTTGCAAACCGTGTAGACCCAGATCAGAGGGCTCCTGCAGGAGCTCTCTGATCTGGGTCTACACTGTTTGTCATCCAGGCTCGTCTAGCAAGTTTAAGACTTTCATATTGAGGGGGCTCCATGGAACAACATTAGACTATAATGATGAAAATACGTTGAAAGGGTTAACCCTTTCACCGCCGCTGTCACATAAATGCGCCACGACAAATAGTGCAGTCCCAGATCAGACGCCGCCTTTTCAAGGCGGCGTCTGATCAGGGACTTCACTATTTGTCTCAATCTCTATTTCTATATATCTGCTTTATTCCTTTGAAATTTGCATTTATTTATCTCATTTCCTTATTTTACTGAATGATTTAACAAACTTGGATTGCAGACGACAATTAGAAATTTGGCGCCGAAAGGGTTAACCTTTTCCCTGTTTGGTATTCAGTAAGGAAATAGATATCGTGAATATTTATTAGCTAATTTTTTATATTGGTACATGTATATATACGCATGATTTTTTTACATTGGTAGAGACTGTAGAGTCCGATCAATATTATTCTATAAGCAAGCAGACTAGATCCTGATCAAACGGCTCCTTTAGGATTTGGGTCTTCTCTGCAAATGCGTGAAAATGCATTTATATTAAGGATAGGATTAACCACAAAATTTGCCAAAGGCGGAAAGAAGGTGAAGCTTTGATGTACCTTTCACTCTTTGAATGCTTAGTAATTTGTTTTCTACAAAACGTGTTGTTTGTTTCAATTTTTCAAATAAAATTTCTCACATTTATCTGCAAACATTTGGCCAGAGTGTCAAAGAGTTTGGATCCTGATGAGACGCCGCATCATGCAGCATCTGATTTGGATCCAAACTGTTTGCATAGATAATCTGAATCATGTTTTTGCCACTAGAATAATAATGACGTCATGAATATTAATTAGATTAATTTGTTATAATAGCACATGGACACAAGAAGTTTTGGCCATGGCATAAACTGTATGATCAAATCGATATCACGTCATAAGTAAACAGAACAGACCCTGATCAGATGACTCCTACAGGAGAGGTCTGATCTGGGTCTACTCTGTTTGCAAAGGCACAGAAAGGCGTATTAATGGAGTAAAGGGTTAACCCTTTCCCTCATACAAACGTATTTTCACGCATTCGCAAACAGAGTAGACCCAGATCAGACGGCTCCTATAGGAGCCGTCTGATCAGGGTCTGCTCTGTTTGCTTTTGATATAATATAGATATGATTCTACAGTTTCCGCCATGACCAAACTTTCATGTGTCCATGCGCTATTATAAGAAATTAATCTAATTATAATTCATAACGTCATGATTTCTTTCATGAATATTCATGAAGGAAAGGGTTAGGGTAGGACACTTTAGAGTCTACATAGTTTCATTAGCAAACAGAGCAGACTCGACCAGATTATTCCGGCTGGAGCTCTTTAATATGGGTCAAGTTCGTTTGCAAGCGTATTTAACCCGTTACTCCATAACTACGCCTTTCTACACATTTGCAAACAGAGTAGAGGCCGTCTGATCAGTTTGCGTATGACATAATATAGATATGATTTAACAGTTTCTGCCATGGCCAAAACTTTCTGTGTCCTTGTGCTATTAAAATAATAAATCTAATTAATTTATGATGTCATTATTTCGTGCATGACCATCCATAGAATAGGGTTGAATGAATGTAATATCTTTGAAGATTTTGTTTGTATTGAATTAAATGTCACTAAACGGAAATGACTCAGACAAAAACATCTTCCAGATGAAGGAGTGTTTTCGCTAGCATATATGTCGGATCAGCACAACAGTCACAACATGAGAATAACAGGCTAATTACATTTTTGCAAAAAGTGCCGTTCCAGACAAACTGACGCATGCATTACAATTCTTTAAACCCTTTTCTTTTTCTATATTTAGTCAAAATTTCAACACCTACTGAATATTAATGGAAACAGTTAAAATCAAATATGTAAGGTGGAATAGTGTAGCCATGTTAGAAAGTAAAGAAACAGATGTATCTAATTCCATTAGCAAACAGAGCAGACCCTGATCAGACGGCTCCTATAGGAGGGTCTGGGTCTACTCTGTTTGCAAACGGAAACACGTTTATATGAAGGAAAGGGTTAACCCTTCACCATATAAAACCTTTGCAAACAGTAGACACAGACCAACCATTTCCTTCATATAAACACATTGTCACACATTTACAAGCAGAATAGTAGATCCCATAGTAGCCGTCTGATCAGGGTTTGTTCGCTTCCGACATGATATAGATCTGATTCTAGTTTTTGTCAAAGAAAAATAAAATCTTGAAAATATGTTTTAAAAATTTAGCTAACTATCATTCGTGATGTCATTATTTCTTACATGAATATTCAACAGGGAAAGGGGGTTAACTTGAAACTTGCAAATTAACTTTCTCTTATTTAACCTTTTGTACTCTTAGTAATTATCGTCTGCAAATATTGTCGTATGCTTCAATTCTAAAAGTACATTTTCTCTTCCATTTTCAAAAATTAACTAGAGCTACAGATAAAGGTGCGTACCCAAATACTAAAATCGTCATTTTTCCACCAAACCCTATACTGTGACCACTCTTTAGAATCGTCTCTTTGAGACGATTCTAAAGAGTGGTCACAGTACAGGGTTTGGTGGAGAAATAAAGGAGTTATTTTTGAAAATGTTTTAATTTACGCATCTTATCTGGAGCTCTGGACCGTCACTCAAAGTTACAAACAGCTTGGATGATATGCGGAGTTGATCCACGTTTCATCTGGATCCAAATTGGTTGCTAAGGTTATTACGCTGTCGCAAGTTGAGTGCTGAATGTTTATACTTTCCCTGTGCTACATTTATTCCAAATTTCAATGAAATAATAGTTACAACGAAATGTGGAAGGTGGTACATTATAGCCATTTTAGAAACTAAAGAAACGGACCTATCACATTCCATTAGCAAACATAGCAGACCTTGATCAGACTGTTCCTTTTCGAGCCGTCTGGTCTGGGTCTTCTTTCTTTGCAAATGCGTGAAAATGCGCGACAAAGGTTGACATATTTATGATTTACCTAAGTGACTGAAACTAAATACATTGGAATGTGAAAGGATTGTTATACTAACCTTTATAATGCCATGAGTGTATCCATGGTAACGCTTGAAAATTGTTTGGATCCAGATGAGACAGCAAATTACATTGAATCTGATCAGGATCCAAACTCTTTGTCCCTATGACGTTGTCTTGAGAACTGGATGAAAGTTTTGTTTGATATTCTGAATTAGAACACAATTTCTGATGGAATTGTTTGCACAGAATGCTGGAAACAATTGTATGGTTATTTGAAAACATTGTAGACCCAGATCAGAGGGTTCCTTAAGCCCTCAGATCAGGGTATCCACTATTTGATCATTTAAATTCCCCCAGCTAATCATATCCTTTAATATTAACCCTTTCCCTCATAGAAACGTGTTTTCACGCATTTGCAAACAGAGTAGACCCAGATCAGACGGCTCCTAGAGGAGCCGTCTGATCAAGGTCTGCTCTGTTTGCTATTTGATAGATCTGTTTCCTTGCTTTCTAAAATGTCTACAATGTTACACCTTCCATATTTCTTTGTAGCTATTTTGATAATGAATATTTAGTAGGTGTTTAAATTTGGAATAAACATAGAACAAGGTTCATATAAAAAAACAACAGCTAATAAATATTCATTATGTAATTATTTCTTTACATGAATATTCATTAAGTAATGTGTTAACACATTATCCCCTAGTGACGCATTTTTGCGCATCTATAAAAGTCACTTGATGAAACCACTGTGATAAATAGAGAATTTGCTCCTATAGGAGCAAATGCTCTATTTATCACAATAGTTTCAAACTACAAAATCTTAAATTTATTCCTTTCCTCTAGTTAATGCTCCTTTTCGGTAGATACATTCAAAGAGGTGGTGTCTAAAAATAGCCTAGGAGAGAATGAGTTAATTAATTTGTAATGTCAGAGTAAATTCATGAAAATGATTACAGTTTCGGAAAATCAAAACAAGTCACCATGAGTAATTGTAAAGAGAAATAAGACCAAACCAAATAACGAAAAAGTGCAGATTTGAAAAAAACCTTGTCATGATTTCAGGGTGTCATATTGCATATTTTTTGTTAATCTATCATTTTCTTTGTGGTAATGGTGACATCCGTCTCTGATTCATTCTTGATTTCAGGGTTTTCAAAAAAATTAATTTCAATGATTTCTAGATAGTACATGGGTATTTTAACTCTTAGCCTGAGAGATCTATTTTTATTTTACACTTTTGCAAACAGAGTAGACCCAGACCAGATAGTTCCTATAGGAGCTGTCTGATCAGGGTCTGCTCTGTTTGCTATTGACATGATATAGGTCTGATTCTACAGTTTTTTGTCAATGCAAAACATTCCCCTTCAAAAGTTTATGTTATAAAAATTGAGCTAAATGATATTTATGTCATCATTATTTCAGGATTACATGTATATATTAACCCTTTCCGCCATGAATATTCATGTAAGAAATAATGACATCATGAATATTAATTAGATTAATTTGTTATAAAAGTACATGGACACAGAAATTCTTAGCCATGGCAGAAACTGTAGAATCATATCTATATTATATCATAAGCAAACAGAGCAGACCCTGATCAGACGGCTCCCATAGGAGCCGTCTGATCTGGGTCTACTCTGTCTGCAAATGCGTGAAAAGGCGTTTAAATGAGGGAATGGGTGGCATCAACATTTATTACCTAAACTTTTGTATCGCTGTAGAATCAGATCTATATCCTGTCAAAAGCAAACAGAGCAGACCCCAGATCAACTGTGTTTGCAAATTCTTGAAAAGGTGAGGGGAAGGGCTAACCCTAAACCATTCAGACTTGGGAATCTTTCATATAACAACATCATTGCATAATTTGTTTATCTCAAAGACATACTTTCTTTACTTATTCTGCTTCTCATCTGAGTCCAACCTGTTTGCAAAAGTTATCACTATTTCGTTTCCAGGGCTGAAAGCAGAGCTACAGATAAGGGTGCGGGCCCAAATACTAAAATCGTCATTTCTCCACCAAACCCTATACTGTGACCACTCTTTAGATTCGTCTCGAAGAGACGAATCTAAAGAGTGGTCACAGTATAGGGTTTGGTGGAGAAATAAAGGAGTTACTAATGAAAATGTTTGCATCTTATCTGAATCTCTAGAAATGGTTAATTAATATTCATGATGTTATTATTTCTTACATGAATATTTATGAGGTGAAAGGTTACCAGCTGCACAGTACTCTAGAAACACAAATTTAACCCTCTCCTTCATATAAACATGATTTCACGCATCTGCAAACAGAGAAGACCCAGATCAGACGGCTCCTATAGGAGCCGTCTGATCAGGGTCTGCTCTGTTTGCTAATGGAATTTGATAGGATATGTTTCTATACTTTCTAAAATAGTTTCAATGTTCACGCATCTGCAAACACAGTAGACCCAGATCAGACGGCTCCTATAGGAGCCGTCTGATCAGGGTCTGCTCTGTTTGCTAATGGAATTTGATAGGATATGTTTCTATACTTTCTAAAATGGCTACAATGTTCCATCTTCTATAATTCATTATAACTAATTTGTCTATGAATATTCAGTAGATATTGAAATTTGTAACAAACATAAAACAGGAGAAGGGTTATAAGTACAGTACTTACATTACTGAGATGCCCACAATGTACGCGTTCACATGTAAAAATACCCTAATCTTAAGAAATTGGTCGATTGTATTTTTGTGCTCAACCATGACCAATTCCTTGTATTATCTATCGGAGTCAATTGTAACCCATTTATACCTCTCCTTCATATAAACACCTTTTTTATGCCTTTGCAAACAGAGTAAACCCAGATCAGATTGACCCAGTAGGAGCTGTCCGATCAGGGTCTGATTGGTCTGCTTAAAAAATCTAATTTAGCAATTTCTGTCATGGCCAAAAAGTCATATTAGGTTCATACCTTTAAAAAATCAGTCCTATTACTAGTCCACAATACTCTCAAAACCCAAGTTTAAAGTACAGTAATCATTTATTACGGAGATGCCCATGATTTGTGCTTTCATATGTAATAAAAGCCTACTCTTACGAAATTGGTTAATTGTATTTATATTTAACCATGACCAAATCCTAGTATTATCTATCTGACTCAAATTTAACTCATTTAACCCATTCCCTCATATTGACGACTTTTGACGACTCTGTAAAAGTCACTTTGTGAAACCATTGTGATAAATAGAGCATTTGCTCCTAAAGGAGCAAATGCTCTATTTATCACAATGGTTTCAAACTACACAATTCTAAAATGTTCCTTTGCTCTAGTTAATGCTCCTTTTCGGTAGATTTATTCAGAGATTAAAAATAGCCTATGAGTTAATGGGTTAAACCCGTCCTTCATATAAACACCTTTTTCATGCCTTGGCAAACAGAGTAGACCCAGATAAGACGGCTCCTGTGGGATCCGTCTGATTAGGGTCTACTCTGTCTTTATATGGAAATGTAAAGACATAATTATGATGTTTCCACACAGGTGAAAATAATCCCTTTTCCAGGCTCAAGTTTAACCCATTCCCTCATATTGACGACTCTGTAAAAGTCACTTTGAGAAACCAATGCGATAAATAGAGCATTTGCTCCTATAGGAGCAAATGCTCTATTTATCGCAATGATTTCAAACTACAAAATTCTGAAAGTGTCCTTTTCTCTAGTTAATGCTCCTTTTCGGTAGATTTATTGAAAGAGGTTGTATCTAAAAATAGCCTATGAGGTAATGGGTTAATGATACTGTCCATGAATATTCATGAGGTGTATAAATCTTAAATTTTAATTTTCAACCTTTACCTGCTGAATATTCAATAAATAAGCCTTTCTAAAGCCTTTGCAAACAGAGTAGACCCAGATCAGACGGCTCCTGTAGGAGCCGTCTGATCAGGGTCTGCTCTGTTTACTTATGACGTGATATCGATTTGATTCTACAGTTTATGCCACGGTCAAAACTTCTTGTGTCCATGTGCTATTATAACAAATTAATCTAATTAATATTCATGACGTCATTAATAAAGTTTCTGCCATGGATAAAACGTCCTGTGTCCGTGTGTTATTATAACAAATTATTCCAATTAATATTCATAATGTTTTTATTTCTTACATGAATATTCAAGCAGGAAAGGGTTTATTTTCAAAATGAACATTGGACACAGAACTCAGGTAGAACCAGAAGAATCAGATCTACATACATGCAATACCATTAGCAAACATAGCAGACCCTGATCAGACTGCTCCTATAGGTGTCTGATCATGGGTTACTCTGTTTGCAAATGGGTGTACATTTGAGTATGAAAACAGAGTAAACCCAGGTTATGGCAAAACATAGCAGAGCCTGATCAGTCTTATCTGGGACTGACATTAAAAGACATTATACACAAACACAGCAGACCCAGGTCAGACTCTTATCTGGGAGTAGCAGCCCTTTATTCAATAAATACACCTTTCTACTCCTTTGCAAACAGAGTAGACCCAGATCAGCCAACTCCTTAGGGTCTGCTGTTTGCTTAGTAATTCATATAAGCCTGAATCTACAGTTTCTGCTATGGTGAAAATTCCGGTATCCATGCTATGGTCAAAATTCCGGTATCCATGCGTTATTATAACAAATTAATATAATCAATATTCATGATGTCATTATAATATATCGTACATGAATATTCATTGAGCAAAGGGGTAACTGAGCTCATAAACAGAGCAGATCCTGATCAGATGACTTCTACACAAAATAATTACAGGCAACAATATTTTAAACTGACTTGTCTGTACTCGCAAAGCATTTTATTATAGATATCATGTGCAGGAGCTGTCTCATCTGGGTCTTCACTATTTACAGGTAGGTATATTGACGTGAATAGCAAGCGAAGGGTTAAAAGTATTTATTTGGATAGTGTTTTAGTCTTGTAACAGTTTGAAATAGGCTGGTAATTTGTTGAAAAACAAGAAATTATAAGTATCGACTAAAATGGTTTATTTTGTATCACAGGGATATGTATAATTATTTCGTACATAGATATTCATGGAGCAAAGTATTAGTTCCTCAGAGTTAAATATTTATGAAATTTAAATAATTTTCAGATTTCTCCACAAATCCTACCTTAAAAATATATCAATTTTATGTGCATTTTATATGCAGCAATACCCCTCTAAAGGAATCACTTTATGAATGAAAAATGTTTTTTTTTTTAAAAAAAAAAACACCCAAAAAACAACCGAACGACAGGTGGTTGCTTAACCCTTTCCCTGATATAAATGTGTTTTGAAAAAGGGTTACGGATGTAGTCAAATTACGACTTGATCCATCTTTAAAATTTCATTTGTAAAGTCAAATTCCGTTTCATCAAAGGACATAAATATCCATGGAGTAAAGTGTCAATTCCTCCAAGTTGTTGATAAGAGAAATATTCAGGAAATTTTCTGTAATTTTGAGATTTCTCCATAAAATCTTATCTTGAAATTATATCAATTTTATGTGTAGCAATACCCCTCTAAAGCAATCACTTTATGAACGAAAAAACTTTTCTTTTGGGTCTAAAAATAGCCTAGGAGAGAATGAGTTAATGTAAATATATGACAAACATTATGTAATTGGTGATTAATGTTGGACGATGAAACATACCTTTAAACACACAAACAGCTTAGGATTTTTTATATTTATGATCGGTAGTACTACAGACCGTTGATGAAACACTCCAC
The DNA here is from genome assembly GCA_963576725.1 of Azorinus chamasolen. Taxonomy (NCBI): domain Eukaryota; kingdom Metazoa; phylum Mollusca; class Bivalvia; order Cardiida; family Solecurtidae; genus Azorinus; species Azorinus chamasolen. The sequence goes on along the minus strand of OY755253.1, from coordinate 62,463,703 downwards.
TGCATCATACAGTAGAACCTCTCTATAACGGCCACTAAATAGTGTTAATTAGTTGGTATTTAGGGCAGGTGGCTGCTTAAAGCAAGGTGAAAGTAAAACAGAACGCTCCTATAGGAGTGTTCTGTTTTACTTTCACCTTGCTTTAATCAACCATCTGCCTTTAACACAAAATACTAATTTAGTGGCCGTTATAGAGAGGTTTTACTGTAAAATAAGATAGTACATGTATAATATAAGTCTTGATAAGATACTTAAATTAAAACATTTTCAAGAATAACTCCTTTATTTCTCCACCAAACCCTATGTTATGACCTCTTTAGAATCGTCTCTACAAGACCATTCTTTAGAATGGTCACAACATAGGGTTTGGTGGAGAAAAAACGATTTTAGTGTTTGAGTACGCACAAGATCTGTCTCCAGTAGCCTGCTGTCATCTCATGATCAAGCATCCTATATATTTGTATCACAGTTTAACGTTACTGTAACAGGTTTTCAGTAAAATCGCGATGCCCAGCTAATTGCTGGCGGAGGAAGACCCCAGACGTTTTTCCATGCACAGAATAAGTTGCGTTGTTTCGTGCATAGAAGAATGCCTAGGTAGAACCACTGACCTACTGATCAGGAAGGTTTCCTCACATGAAAAGTCCAAATGCCCAGAGACGGATATGTTCAAGTTTAGATGTCGCCAATGTTATTCACCTGTGTTTTTAGTCTTTAAGATATTATTTGTTTGTGACACGAAAGTACATTGTCTTTAACCCTATGCCTCTGTTAAAGTCACTTTTTGAAACCATTGTGATAAATAGAGCATTTGCTCCTATAGGAGCAAATGCTCTATTTATCACAATGGTTTCAGAACTACAAAATTCTAAAATGTTCCTTTTCTCTAGATAATGCTCCTTTTCGGTAGATTTATTCAAATAGATTGAATCTAAAAATAGCCTATGAGGGAATGGGTTAAATGCACATGAAGTAAATGATAACACATTCCTGTAGACTGTAGGCCAATAAAATTGATATCACTCGTAAATAAGTGATGATGTTCCCATTCGTTCATATATATACTTGCAATATCGCAATAATACTTTGTTCTAGGACATGAAAGAGCAGTAAAGATTGAGAACCACAGAGGTCAAGATAAGATGCATAAATTACAACATTTTCAAGAATAACCGCTTTATTTCTCCACCAAACCCAATGTTGTGACCACTCTTTAGAATCGTCTCGAAGAGACGATTCTAAAGAGTGGTCACAACATAGGGTTTGGTGGAGAAAAGACGATTTTAGTATTTGATTACGCACCTTTATCTGTAGCTCTGCGTTTGTTCAAAGTTCTATACTCACTTAACACAGTATGACCAAGTATGAAAGACAACAAACGTTGATTCATAGTAGATAAATATATCTTTTATACAAAAAATTCACAGGACAATTGCCATGTTTGTAGATCACATCACATGATTTCACAACGATAGGCCGAAACCGGAGCCATTAAACACTGTCAACTGACATCCTTGGAAAACCCTTTACCTGATAAAGGCACCCTTTGCAAACTTGGTAGACCCAACTCAGATGGCTCCCAAAGGAGCCGTCTGATCAGGGTCAGCTCTGTTGGTTTATGGCATTATATAGATCTGATTCCAGTTTCTGCCATTACCAAAAATTAAATTCCTGCATTCATAATATGCCAATACAAAAATTCATGATGTTATTATTTCTTACAGGTTATCTTCAGATCTATAGATAAGGATGCGTACCCAAATACTAAAATCGTCATTTCTCCACCAAACCCTATACTGTGACCACTCTTTAGAATTGTCTCTTCGAGACGATTCTTAAGAGTGGTCACAGTATAGGGTTTGGTGGAGAAATAAAGGAGTTATTCTTGAAAATATTGAAATGTTCGCACCTTAACTGGACCTCTGTTATCTTACATGGACATTTATCAGGTAAAGGGTTTACAGACCACATATTAAATTATATTTACACATGGCATCAGATAAAAATGATAAGCTAAACATTTTCACAAAAATATTTCGGAGCTATAGATAAAGGTGTGTAATCTACTAATAAAGTCAATTTTTTAAAAAAAAACCTATGTTATAACTACTCTTTAACTCTTAAACTCCATGAATATTCATGTAAGAGATAATGACATCATGAATATTAATTAGATTTACTGTTACAATACATGAGCACAGGGAGTGTTGGTAATCATGTTATATCATAAGCAATGAGAGTAGACCCTTATCAGACAGCTCCTACAGGAGATGTCTGATCTGGGTCTACTCTGTTTGCAAAGGCATAGAAAGATGTATTTATGGAGTAAAGGGTTAAAATCCTCTCTTTGAGACGAATCGAAACAGTGGTCACCACATAGGGTTTCATAGAAAAACTAAAAAGAAATAATTGAAGCTCCTGATAATTTTGTTTTTATTAAATCATATCTTTGATGCCATTCTAATGAGTAGTCACAGGTATGGGTAGAGAAAAATCAGCAGTGACCACGATAAGAAGTGTCAACTAAAACATTCGAACAAGAACAGCTCCTTTATTTCTTCACGAAACCCTATGTTGTGACCACTCTTTAGAATCGTCTCAAAGAGACGATTCTAAAGAGTGGTCACAACATAGGGTTTCGTGGAGAAAGGACCAATTTAGTATTTTAATACACACCTTTATTGATTTCTCTGCATACACACTTTCATTTCCAATACATTTATCTGGCGCTCTTTATTTACATATGGCTGGAATAACACATTGAATGGATACTTGCAAACACTGTTGACCCAGAAAAGTTGCCATTTGAACCATGTTATAGGTAGTGCATAACAGTGTTCTCCATTCTGATTCAGTTAACCCTTTCTGTCTGATCTGGATCTTCTCTGTTTGCAAAGGCTTGTAATGGCATTTATATGAGGGAAAGGGTTAAGATTAAAGTCTTCAGGGAATTCTTCATAAAACTTCAATAAAATGCTTTATTTATCTATAGACAGATTACCTGTAATTTTCAGCCACAGAATTTTGAACTCTCTATCTGCACTGACCAGATGCCACATTCTCAACCAACAACTGATCTGGGTCTACACTGTAGTAGGTATGTAAGTGTCCAATTGTCCTGTTTCGAAAGCTCCAGCCAACTTTATGCAACTTCACTACATGTATATTTATGTACAGCACTGTCTTTGAAAGCACACGAGATGAATGATTACACGGGATGAACGATTACACGTTCCTGTAGCACATATTATCACTATTGCCATTCATGATTTGCAGCATTTAGCACAACAAAACTAATATTAACCCTCTACTCCATGAATATTCATGTGTGAAGTAATGTATGCATGGATATTAATTTAAGTGATAGCTATAATGACATATGAAAAAGAAATGTTCTAGCCTTAACCCATAATTACCTCATAGGCTATTTTTAGACCAAACCAGTTTGAATGAATCCCATGAAAAGGAGCATTTACTAGAAATACGGAAAAGTTTAGAAATGCTTAGTTTTGAAACCATTATGATAAATAGAGCATTTGCTCCATAGGAATAAATCTACCGAAAAGGAGCATTTACTTAAGGAAAGGAATATCTTGTGCAGTTTTGAAGCCATTGTGATAAATAGAGCATTTGCTCCTATAGGAGCAAATGCTCTATTTATCACAATGGTTTCATAAAGTGACTTTGACAGAGGCGCCCATTTGAAAGAATGGGTTAATAAAAACTGTAGAATAAGATTTATATAATTCCATAAGTAAAGATAGCAGATCTTGATCAAACGGATCATACCAGATCTGTGTCTACTCTGTTTGGAAAGACATTAAAACGTGTATCTATGGAGTAAAGGGTTAAATGGATTTTATGATGCTTTTATACACATGATTAAAAAATACATCTCTAAAAGAACAAATTTGCAGTTGTGACCTTGACCTTTTGTGCCTGACCTCTGTCAACCTCTTGTATCACATTCATTCACAAGCAGATTCTACTCCATTTATAATACAAAATTTAGGACACTGTCGAAAACAACAGTACATTATTCACAGTTGATGTAGCAATTCTGTACAATTTATGTTCAAAAATATGCCCTGTTCCCATGGTGATGATCTAGGTTGTTCCCTGAAAGTAAATGACAGAAATGTACACAATGCCATCAGAGGGAGAGTAAATCATAAAATGTAATCAGAGCAACAAGTAAAGGTCCATACACAAATACCAAAACCTTCATTTCTCCGCCAAAACCTTCATTTCTCCACCAAAAACCTTCATTTCTCAACCAAAACCTACGCTGTGACCACTCTTTAGAATCGTCTCATGATCACTTATATTCTACGCATTTTTGTTTCACATTAGATTTTAACCAAACCAGCATGGCTGTTCTTCATAATGGTGCCCTTTGATGTTTACATCAATGCTTTTCTTGTAGTGTAACTCTAGTCACAATATGATGGCAAGCACATTGTAAAAATGCACTTATCTTATCTCAAACTTTTAGAAGCGCTTTTAATGTACCCTAGGTTTTAGCAACCTTCTCCAGAAAAAATTACATTACTGATGTTTTTATGTATTGTTATGTCAGTTGTAGTTTTGTCAGTTAATGTTTTGTCAGTTATAGTTTTGAATATATGTTTAAAGTGTATACTATGTATACACTTCATCATGGGCCGATGGCCTTATGAATTTGAATAAAGTTATCAATCAAATATCAGCTGTCTGATCCGGGTCTACTTTGTTTTCAAATGCGTGAAAAGGTGTTTATATATATCTGGGCCTCTGGCTACTTACCTCATACGGGATCAGTGTTACTCTACTCCATGAGCAAATATCATGACGAGTCCCGGCTCCATTATGAGGTCTTCAGGCATGTGCTGGTTCTCGATAGCCGTCACAACGACTGCCTGCTTACCTGCAAAGATCAAACAAAATTCATTATATATCTTTTGAAATATTCACTCCAAGCATGCCAAGTTATTTGTCATTTACATGGCAACGGATAAAGGTGCATACTCAAATACTTAGACAGAGGGTCAGATAAGATTAAAATGCAAACATTTTCAGGAAAAGCTACTTTATTTCTCCACCAAACCTTCTGGTGTGACCACCCTTTAGAATCGTCTTCAAGAGACAGTTCTAAAGAGTGCTCACAGCAAAGGGTTGGGTGGAAAATGACGATTTTAATATTTGGGTACGCATCGTTATCAGTAGCTCTGCTAAAATCATCCTTTCTCCCCCAAATCCTATGTTCTTACCACTTTTTAGAATTGTCTCACTGAGACAACTCTTAAGAGTGGTCAGAACATAGGGTTTGGTGGAGAAGTTACACATCTTCTCTGTTCTTCTGGTTTAGTGAGAATCCAAACATTCTAACCTATAAGAAATACTTCATCTGGCAAAAACATAGATATAACATTCATAACAAAGCCTTTTATTCCAGAGGGATGTAACCAAATTGAAATGTCTCGCTCTGAAAATATCCTACATTCAGTCTGTTAATCCTTTCCCTCAAATAGACGACTTTTGACACCTTTGCAATTAGAGTAAACCAATATTAGATAGGGACTGTCTGACCAGCATATCGAGGGCTCGGTGCAAAACTATTGTAACTCCTTCACTTTGTGAAGGAGTTACAATAGTTTTGCACCAAGCCCTCGATATGCTCTGTTTGCTAATGGAATAATAAAGATCTGATTCTAAAGATTCTGTCTCTGCCGAAAATTTCTTTGTTAACCCTTTACTCCATAAATATGCCTTCCTATGCCTCTGCAAACAGAGCAGACCCAGATCTAAAGACTCCTATATTTGGCAGGAATTATAGAATCAGATCTATATAATTTCTTAACCCTTTCCCTCATACAAACATGTTTTTAGGAGCCGTCTGATCAGGGTCTGTTCTGTTTGCTAATGGAATTTGATATATGTTTCTTTACTTTTTAAAATGGCTATAATATTCCACCATCCATATTTCATTATAACTATCCTGTCCATGAATATTCAGTAGGTATTGAAATTTGTATTAAACATAGAACAGGGAGAGGGTTGAGCAAAAAGAGCAGACCCTGATTAAAGGACTCCTACTGGAGCTGTATTGTCTGGGTCTACTCTGTTTGAAAAGGCAGTTTTACTAGCTGGATTCAGTGGTACTCTTAAGAATAAAATTTAATTCCTCGGAACTGAAGCAGCAGAAAACAAGTTAGCAGTCATCATGTGAAACTTTTGTTAGCAAAGGGACATAATCAATGACTTAATATTTCATATCAGAGTAATTCCCCTTGCATCATTGAATACTGTCACATTTCATCCTTTATCTCATGAATATTCATGTTAGAAATAATGAGAGTATGAATATTAACTGAATTAATTTTTGTCATTGCATAATGAACACTCAAAGTTTTGGCCAGCGCAGAAAGTGTAGGATTGGATCTATATTATTCAATAAGCAAACAGAGCAAACCCTGATCAGACGGCTCTTACAGGAGCCGTCTGATCTGGGTTTACTCTGTTTGTAAAGTATGTATATATGGAGTAAACAGTTAAGTATGAAGTAATAAATGCTGCTGCAAAAAAAGTTGCAAAAATCTTCTAAAATAACCATCTGCTTCCAAATTTCTCTGATAAAAAATATTTAGATGTTCTTACCGGGAATTCGTTTTGTTACGTAGTTTTCATATTGTCGTCTGTTGAGCTGTCGTGTTTCCAGTGTACTCAGTCCTGCAGGCCAGCGGCGCTCGTGAGCATTTTCCATCAACTCATTCACAATGTGCGATGGACAGCCACTGTCAATCAACGACCTCTTTATCACAGCTTGTAGCACAGCGTCGGGCGTGGATATCATTCCACCCCACCTCGTCACCCGGGCAGTCTGAAGACTATTGGTCCATCTACGAGAGAAAGTTGTAAAAATTCTACAGTGGTTCAGATAAGATGCGTAAATCAAAATATTCAAGAATAACTTCTTTATTTCTTCACCAAACCTTACACTACACAAACCTACTATTTACATTCATCTCGGGGAGACCTATGGTTTCGCGGATAAATGACAACTTTAGAACTGGAGTATGCACATTATCTGCTGCTCTGTCTCAGCATCTCATCTGGATCCAAACTGTTTGTAAAGGCTATAAAACAATGATCCATACAATGCTGTAATATGATAATTATGATAATATGATCCATAAACTGCTTGTAAAGGTTAACCCTTAGCCTGCCACATATTTTTCATCATTCTACCCTCTATGAATATTAATTAGGCAAGTCTTCAAAAAATATATACAGGGTTATATTGAAATGATTTTCATGGCAAAAGGATAGAGCATGCATGCGTGGATTTTAAATGGCAAACAGTGCAGACCCTGATGTTTGCAAATATAACAATAGTTGTGACTGGCAGGCTAAAGGTTATCAGACAATCATCCCTAGCTACAAGAATACAAACCTGACAATGTCCGACTGTTCCATCTCTGTCTGTATTTCTCGCATTCTTGGATTTGACACTCTCATTGATCGCATGTACTCCTGCAAATGAATAAATCCTTAATCATAGTCATTAACCCTTTCCCTGTTTAATGGTCATGTGAGAAATCAGGACATCATGAATATTTATAAGCTTAATTTTAATAGTGTAAACATTTCAAGGAATATGTTTGCTTTGACAAAAACTCTAGAACCAGATCTATATCAAGTCAAAAGCAAACAGAGCAGACCCAGATCAGACGGCCCCATATAGGATCTGGTTCTACTCTGGTTGTAAATGTGTGACAATTTGTTTGTAAGAAGGACTAGATAACTGACTCACTCAGAGAGGGCCCTGTAATCAAGGGCAGATAATTCTAGACATCTGATTCAACCCAAAATCTATAGGTGTCTTCCTCTGATAATACTAAGCCTATGCCCTTAATATGAAATCAATATATGAAGTACTATTTGAGATATCACGTCACATCAAAAGTGTTGACAGAACATAGGTTTTGGTGGAGAAATAAAGAAGTTATACTTGAAAATATTTCAATTTACGCATCTTATCTGGAGCTCTGAAAGCCCAAAACATTTCTCATTAATATTTTATAAATTTTCATTTAATTAATTATTAATATTCAGTCACTTTTCTTAATCCATTACTCCATAAATATGCTTTTCTATGCCTTTGCTGACAGAGTAGACCCAGATCAGACAGCTCCTATAGGAGCTGTCTGATCAGGGTCTGCTGTTGCTTAAAGAATTTAAAAGATCTGTTTCTTCACTTTCTAAAATGGCTACAGTGTTCCACCTTCCATATTTCATTATAACTAGTCTGTCCTTGAATATTCCATAGGTAGTATTGAAATTTAGAATAAACGTAGAACAAGGAAAGGGTTAACCCTTTCCCTGTTCTTAGGCCAAATTTCAATACCTACTTAATATTTATTAACAAAATGATTATACAGAAATATGGAAGGTGGAACATTGTACACATTATAGAAAGTAAGGAAACAGATCTATCAAATTCTATGAGCAAACAGAGCAGATCCTGATCTGAGGGTTCCTATAGGAGCCGTCTGATCTGGGTCTACTCTGTTTGCAAATGCGCGAAGCATGTTTATATTAGGGAAAGGGTTAAAGGCTTTTCCATGATGACTGACCTTTAGGAGTTGGAGCTCTCTCTTCTGTTCATTGATCTGCAGCTTGTGTTCTGCAAGTTCTGTCTGCATTTCTGCCATTTTTTGGTTTTGTTGTTGGACCAAATTGCGTAGCTCTCTTACACAGTTGTGGTCCTGTAAATAGTTTCAACAGGAAATACCTTAATTTACATACAATATTAAATATTCAGACACTCAACAAAACGTAAAGTTGAACTTCAATATCTTGAACTTCAAGGGACCATACAAATTATTTTGAGATAACAGAGGTTTCAGTCATACGATTTCTAATCTGAACAATTTCTGAAGTTTCACAGCTTAATACAGGTCTCAAGTAATGCTGAAAGCTCCTGTAGGAGCTTTAAGCATTACTTTTGACCTGCCTAAAGCGGTCACATGTGCTTCTAGATATGTGTAGTGATACATTTTAGAACAATCCTGAATTGTAAATTTTGGAAGGACCGAACTTTAACCCTTTCCCTGTTCTGTATTTAGCCAAAATTTCAATAGCTACTGAATATTCATTAAGAAAACAGCTATAAAGAAATATGGAAGGTGGAACATTGTAGACATTTTAGAAAGCAAAGAAACAGTTATATCAAATTCTATTAGCAAACAGAGTAGACCCTGATCAGACGGCTCCTCTAGGAGCCGTCTGATCTGGGTCTACTCTGTTTGCAAATGCGTGAAAACACGTTTATATGAGGGAAAGGGTTAAGTTTGCATCATCCCTGGGTTTGTGTTATCTCAGTTTGAGATATTGAAGTTCAACTATACTGTATTAACCCCACAAATTCAGACATACAACCCGAAGTACCACATTTAGGCTAATTATTCAAACATCAAACCAGAAAAATGGTATTTACTACAATTATTCAGACACACAACCAGAAAATGGTATTTATTACAAATATTCAGACAAACAACCAGAAAATGGTATTTACTACAAATATTCAGACAAACAACCAGAAAATGGTATTTACTACACTTATTCAGACACACAACCATATTATGGTATTTACTACATCTACTCAGACACACAACCATATAATGGTATTTACTACATCTACTCAGACACCCAACCATATAATGGTATTTACTACATCTACTCAGACACCCAACCATTATAATGGTATTTACTACATCTACTCAGACACCCAACCATATAATGGTATTTACTACATCTACTCAGACACACAACCATATAATGGTATTTACTACATCTACTCAGACACCCAACCATATAATGGTATTTACTACATCTACTCAGACACCCAACCATATAATGGTATTCACTACAACTACTCAGACACACAACCATATAATGGTATTTATTACAACTACTCAGACACCCAACCATATACATGTAATGGTATTTACTACAAATATTCAGACACCCAACCAGAAAAAGGTATTTACTACAACTATTCAGACACACAACCAGAAAAGGGTATTTACTAGGGCTGACTACTGGGGCCAGTTTTGACTATTGCAATACTATTGCTATTGCTGAAAGTACTATTGCGATACTATTGCTATTGCAGGAAACTATTGCAATACTATTGCAATAGTTATTGCCAAGATTTGAAAATTTGTAAATGCAAATTTGCACAGTGTATGATATAACTTTGCTGTAAATTCTTACTAAAAACTGTTTGTGGAAACGATTTAAAATGAATTGACCTTTGCCACTTGTGTTTTACCGCTTTTGTTTTTAACAAACTCGATCTCTGCAATGGTCGACGCCATCTTGAAAACACAGTGCCAATTATATAAAAGAACTATTGAAACTATCGATAGTCAGAGCAACTATTGCAATAGTCTATCGTCAATTGGAAATAACTATCGATAGTGTAACTGGGATAGAGAACTATCACGATAGTGCGATAGTTTGATGTATTGTTACACCACTAGTATTTACTACAAATATCCAGACACCCAACCATATAATGGTATTTACTACAAATATTCAGACACCAAACCAGAAGTACCCTACTTAGAATTTACTAAAACTATTCAGACAGCCAAATCTGTTTGCATATACATGTACATCTATAATTATATAGATATATTTCTACAATTTCTGCCATGGCAAAAATATTGCATGTGTTCATATGCCACTAGTCTATACAAATGAATCCAATTAATATTCATGATATCCTTATTTCATCCATGAATATTCATAAAAGGATTAAATTTGTTCAAATGGAATGAATGAAAATTATTTGATAAATGGATAACAATGTTCAAATTTTACACACAAAAGTTTTGTTTCCAGTCTTCAATGTTACTACATGTATTAATTAACCCTTTCCATCATAGAAACGTGTTTTCTCGAATTTGCAAACAGAGTAGACCCAGATCAGACGGCTCCTATAGGAGCCGTCTGATCAGGGTCTGCTCAGGTTGCTAATGGAATTTGCAAGATGTTTCTTTACTTTCACAAATGGCTACAATGTTCTACCTTCTATATATCATTACAATTATATTGGCCATGAATATTCAGTATGTATTGAAATTTGAAATAAACATAGAACAGGGAAAGGGTTAACCCTTCCCTCAAATGCTTTACCAAGCCTTTGCTAACTGACTATTCTCAGATCCTAAAAGGACCCGCCTGCTCTGTCTGCTTATAACATCATAAAAAACTTTAGTATCAGGTCCATATCATGATATGATATGGATCTAGATCTGATACTAAAGTTTTTTGCCAAAGCAAAAGATTCCCTTGATAATTTTACAATAAAAAATATTCAGAGCAACAGATTAATGTGAGTACTCAAATACTAAAATTGTCATTTCTCCACCAAACCCATATGTTGTGATCACTCTTTAGAATCGTCTCTTCGAAACCATTCTTAAGAGTGGTCACAACATATGGGTTTGGGGAAGAAACTAGAACTATTACTAGAGGTGATGGAATACCCCCACACAACAGCTTTGATCGAAAATGTAGATAACAATGTTTTAAGTCAAATTGAAAAACAATACTCAAAGTTCAAAGGGAGATAATTCTGCAATGCTCAGTGGTAAACACATGAAAACTGTATTTTGCACGTCTACTATTCCTGGTTATTATGTATACCAAATATAAATTCAATAACTTTGAAACTGAACTCAGGAAAATGCACAAGCCCAGCTACCCATGTTCAAATGCGGACGGACTAACTGCCCAAAGGACCAATCTCCCGCCCGACCGACGAGGTGATTCCAGTATACCCAATCAAAAAAGTACTTTTATTTCTTACCTTGAGCTCATCCTTGGGTACCACAAGCCCGCAGCCCTGCTCACAATGCACGGGCTTCTTCGGGTTAAACTCACACTCATTAAGGTGGTTCGGTAACATGTCTAGCTTCACAACCGACGTACAACCATAACCGGAGTTGTCACATGTGATGTGGAGGCGTGACAACAGGTTGCGCAGTATTCGCGGAACAGGTTTCAGCTGGTTTGGGGTGATGGGATTTCTGTCGACTGGGCAGGTGGGTTGTCGTGTCAACCACTCTTGGATACAAGACGCACAGAAAGCATGCTCACAGGAAGGAGCCTGAAATTATAAAATATTTCTTTGCATCACAGATAAATAACATACAAGGAACAAGCAACTTTACAAAGAGGATCTTGCATAAATATTTATAAATTATCATATTTCTAAATACATGATTATCAGTAATGAACAACCCAGGGCGTAAAAAGAACAATTATCAGTAACAAACAACCCAGAGCATAAAAAGAACAGACTCCTTAATGTGCCTTTACACAAAATGATGTAATTATTATTCATGGAGTAATAGGTTAACCCTCTCCTTCATATGAATGCATTTTTATACAGAGTAGACCCAGATCAGATGTCTCCTATATTTCTTACATGAATATTCATAAGAGTAAAGGGTTGGCCCTTTCCTTCATATAAAAATCTTTTGTCGCATTTGCAAACAGAGAAGACCATGATCAGATGGCTCCTGTAAGAGCCGCAGGGCTGGAAAAATCCTAAAACTTTTACTCTTCCTGCCAGCTGCTTTTGTCTTATTTTACTTAAATTCATTGTTAAAATTTCTGAAATTCTGATCGTCCTGCCAGAAAGTTACTCGTCATGGCGAGCGGACGAGCGGAATTTTCCAGGCCTGAGCCGTCTGATCAGGGTCTGCTCTGTTTGCTTATGACATGATATAGATCTGATTCTACAGTTTGTGTGAAATCAATATAATTCCTAGAAAATCAGTTTATAAATATTCATGATGTCATTATTTGATATTTCTTTTATGAATATTCATGTAGTAAAGGATTCAGTAAGAAATAATGTTTGTACAATTTTTTTTTATAATATCAGCGTAACTATTTTTTTAACCCTTTCCTCCATAAATACGCATTTCTACTCCTCTGTACAAGTAACTTTTTGAAACAATTGTGATAAATAGAGCATTTGCTCCTAAGGAGCAAATGCTCTAATTATCACAATGGTTTCAGAACTACAAAATTCTAAAATGTTCCTTTTCTCTAGTTAATGCTCCTTTTCAGTAGATTTATTCAGAGGGTGGATATAAAAATAGCCTATGAGGGAATGGGTTAATCATTAATTTGTGGATACAAAAGTAAAACATTACAGTTCAAAAGGACAACAAGAGCACTGCAAGCGGGCACCAAAGCTCGTCTGTCATCATTGTCAAGATGAACATGCATACCAAAAATGAAGGTTGTAAATGAAAAATTGAAGAAGTTATGGTCAATGTTAAGATTTCGGACGACGACGACAATGACGATGACAACGACGACGCGGGAGTTACGACAAAAACTCATGATTTCTTCGAAACAGACGAGCTAAAATGGACATCTAAAATATATTAAACCGTTACTCCTTAACTCTTTGCACGCTAGCGGTGAAACTGTGAATACCTATGCAAACAGTTTGGATCCAGATGAGACGCCGCATAATGCGGCGTCTCATCAGGATCCAAACTGTTTGTCATCTTGATCATATTTTTGCAAAGAAATTAGAGAAAAGTTAATTTAAGAATTGAAGCAGACGACAATTGTTGCAGACGAAAAAATTACATAGCGTGCAAAGAGTTAAATATGCCTTTCAACAACTTGGAAATCAGAGTAGACCCAGATCACATGGGTCCAATAGGAGCCATCTGGTCAGGGTCTGCTCCCTTTGCTTACGATATAACACAGATATGATTGTACACTCTCTACCATGGCCAAAAATTTCATATGTCCATGTGCTATTATAACAATTAATGATAACCTAATTAATATTCATGTTGTCATTATTTTAACATAATTATTAATGAAAAGATTTACCAGAGTTTATCCACAGAAAACTTGTTCACTTTTTTGGTGTTAAATATGAAATATATGGTACAATATGTCCAAACAAAGTGTCACAACAAAGCATGACTTAATGACTGAATCAGAAACCAACAGATTATTGTTCGGTCAAAAGAAAAACAAAACATCAGCTAGTGCTAAACAAAACTAAGTCCTTTGAAGGCAATAATCAAATAAATTCCTCTGCCACTTAGTGCAGAGTTCAAAATATAAACGACGTAAGCTTCATTTTTGTACATACATGTGTATTGATCTGTTTAATCCCTAAATCCCTAACCGACCTAATTACCCTGCGTGATCGAACTGACAAACTTAGACAAACAGTGCAGACCCAGATCAAACTGCTCCTTCAGGAGCAGTTTGATCTGGGTCTGCACTGTTTGCTTCTTTGTCCATCTAATTCAAAGTTATCCTGACAGCGCATAACAGACAAATACAGATTTACAGACCTATAACGAGTGAAAATTTTGGTGTCCGCATACTTAGAGGAATTAGGGTATAAAGTATTAGCCAGAACAGGTTCGTAGCCACCATTATTATCCCACTAGGGGGATTAGAAAGCAAAAGTACAGGCGAGAATCTGTTCCTTGCACTTCAAATCAGTCTAGGCTAACAGTCAACGATTAAGTGACTGTAGAACTTGCCTACTTTCTGTCATGAATATTTATGAGAGAAAATTATGAAATCATGAATACTAATTATCTCTTTCCCTCATGTTAGAATTAATGACTGCTGAATACTCATTAACCCTTTCCCTCATATAAACGTGTTTTCACGCATTTGCAAACAGAGTAGACCCAGATCAGACGGCTCCTAGAGGAGCCGTCTGATCAGGGTCTGCTCTGTTTGCTAATAGAATTTGATAGATATGTTTCTTTACTTTCTAAAATGTCTACAATGTTCCACCTTCAGCATTTCGTTATACCTATTTTGTTGATGAATACTCAGTAGGTATTGAAATTTGGTCTAAATATAGAACAGGGAAAGGGTTAAGATATAGAGAAATCATACATAGTTATTACCGGTAGCTAATTGTTATCATGGCATATGTACATGTACACACAAATGTTTTGGTATTGGTGGAAATAATATCCTAACCGTCTGGGTCTACTCTGTTTGCAAAGGGGCCAAAAAATGTTTATATGAGGGAAAGGGTCTGCTCTATACCTTTGTTATCAGATACTCCTGCCATATAAATATGATTCTACAGTTTCTACCATGCGCCAAAAATTCCTGTGTTCATAATTATGCCATTAAAAAATTAAATTATGCCATTAAAAAATAATTATGCCATTAAAAAATTAAAAATTAATCCAATAAATATTCATGATTTATTTCTTACATGAATATTCACGGGGTAAGGGGTTAAAAAAACCATGGAGAGTGTCCGAATATTTAGGGTAATTGGGGAGCTCTGTGCAGAACAACAGGTACCTGTGCGTACTCAAATACTAAAATCGTCATTTCTCCACCATACCCTATGTTGTGACCACTCTTTAGAACCGTCTTGTGGTTCGGTGGATTAATAAAGCAGTTTTTCTTGATAATGTTTTAATTTACGCATCTTATCTGGACCTCGATACTCACCTGTAATGGTTCCTCTAAAACTCCGCTACATATCGGGCAGATTAACTCCTCGTCCACGTCTCCTTCAAATCTGTTTACTTCATACCCCATCTTAGTGCCCCTGCAAAGAAAATAGTAAACTGCAGCACATATTTTCAGGCAACAACATCAAAACACTTTACCATTTCCTCCATAAATATGCCTTTCTATGCCTTTACAAACAGAGTAGACCCAGATCAGACGGCTCCTATAGGAGCCGTCTGATCAGGGTCTGCTCTGTTTGCATATGAAATAATATAGTTCTGATTCTACAGTATCTGTCATGGCCAAAATCTCATGTACGTTAATAATTAATCTAATATTCATGAATGTCATTATTTACATAATTCATGGCTGCAAGGGTTAAAACCTTAAGCTGAACTTTAGCCTTTTATCCTATAACTCATTCCCTATTTTAAGATCTAACCTCTTTTGATAAATCTACCGGAAAGGAGCATTTATTAGAGAAAAGGAAAACTTTGCAGTTGTGTAGTTATGAAACCATTGTGATAAATGGAGAATTTGCTCCTATGGAGCAAATTCTAGATATTTATCACAATGGTTTCAAAAAGTGACTTTTACAGAGGCACAGAAAATCATATTTATGGAGGAAAGGGTTAACCCTATACTACACAAATATCTATATATAAGAAACAATGTGATCATTACTATTAATTAGATTGGCACATGGACACAAGAAGTTTTGGCCATAGCAGAAACTGTGAAATCATATTTCATAAGCAAACAGAGCAGACCCTGATCAGATAGCTACTACAGCAGGGCTGAAGCATGAAAAAGTCTCCCTAAACCTGCTGACTTCTCCCTGTTATGTGCTGAGGGAGAAGTTTTAATATAATTATTTCTCACATACCTACCCTTATCTCCGAGTTAGAACAACGGGTTAAGATTTCCTTATCTGTAACACGTGTAAGATCACTTTAGAACATATATGACGTCATACGTCATATATATCATGACGTCAAACCATAGAAACCGATGTTTACATGTCATTTAAACGGCGAAAATGCACTTTTTGATATGTGAGAAAAAGAATCTGATGCTCGTTGTCTTTTAAGATCACATGTTCCTAAACTCACCAAGAAAATGTTATTAAGCTCGCCAAGGCTCGCTTAATGACATTTTCTAAGGCTCGTTTAGGAACATGTGATCTTAAAAGACAACTCGCAACAGATCCTCTATATAACATATATAGGGAGATACAAAATCAGGACAAAATCTTCTCCTTCAAAACCACTAAACTTCTCCTTGATGGAAAGCTCCAGCTTGAGCCCTGTACAGTAGCTGTCTGATCTGGATGTACAAAATGTATTCTGTTTGAAAAGGCATATTTATGGAGTAAGGGTTAATGAGTTAAAATTTATAACAGCATTACGCTTATCATATGAACACAGAAATATTTGCTCAAAGCAGAAACTGTACAATCAGAATAATAGTTCCATAAAATTCCGTCTACTCTGTTTGTAAAGGTGTATGAGATAAAAATGTTATAGAAATTTGATTTTACCAACAATTAAAAGAATGCATTACTCAATCCACCACTCATTCCAGAAGTGTCCTTTGGCTTCTATGATAATACATGTCTAAGAGACTTTTAAATTGAATTTTGTCAACCAAAAACATTGTCTTAACCAGAGCTACAGATAACGATGCATACTGATGCATACCCAAATATTAAAATCGTCGTTTCTCCACCAAACCCTATACTGTCACCACTCTTTAGAATCGTCTCTTCGAGACTGCACTTTGATTTCTTCATCAAACTTAACTGACAACAAAGTTAACAAGAAGAGGTTTCATCAATTCAAACTTGAAAAGTGGGTTTACCAAGCTTGATAATCATTATAATAGTGGGCAGTACTTTGGTTTAAGCGGCATTATATTTCACACCTGTCAGGCAAATAAAAACATGAATGAAATTATGAACATCAAATTAGCAATCAGTTTCATATATAAACATACACATAAAAATAACAGGTTAACCCATTCCCGCATATTGACGCCATTTGACGCCTCTGTAAAAGTCACTTTTTGAAACCATTCTGATAAATAGAGCATTTGCTCCATAGGAGCAAATGCTCTATTTATCAGAATGGTTTCAATACTACACAATTCTAAATGTTTTCTTTTCTCTAGTAAATGCTCCTTTTGGGTAGACTTTTTCAAAGAGGTTAGGTCTAAAAATAGCCTAAGTGGGAACAGGTTAAAGAACAAAAAGTAACATGACTCCAGTGTATGTATTATTCCTGGTGATTTGTGGGCCTTGAAATTTAAATTCTCTAATGCGCATGATGGTTCTGCAGTCCAAGCCTTTTTTTCATTTAAATATTATACTGTACTATTTTAAAACATTTATTTTTAAATTTTTATCTTGGATTAATAAATTTTCAGAAAAAAAAATCATCAAAATCATGAATTTTACTTGCTTAATAGATCGAATCGGCTACGAAATCTTGACCTATTTCCTGTTGATTCGTGGGCTCTATTTGCCGTAATTGGTCAGTATCAAAATGGCTTTTCTAGATATAAAAAATTATGTTGCAGGATTTTAGCAGAACTAAATTCGGGCCTACAAAAATATGCAATGAGAAATATAACCATTGCTGATGCAATTTCTTTTTCCAAAATGGTGGATAAATAGGGGTACCAGACTTTTCGGTAAATTTATGACCGCTTCGGTAAAGCGGTTGTCACAACCCGCCGTACATGCAAGTGCGTGTTGTCTACGTGCAAAAACGTGGGGAAATTGGGGATCCGTACGTAGTGAGTACCGTCTCCGTACGGATTTAGGAGCACGCAGACACGCCGTAACACTTTTAGTGCATGTAAAACTTTCGCTGCGTTCGGGCTACGGATTCACCAAAGTACGGGTGATGCCGTCTACAGCCAATGTGCGCACAACGCACTGACTCCGTGAGTGTTTTAATCTTTTCCCCACAGTCGCTTGCTCTACAGACGGCGCACTTATCACGCGCGTGTTGCGGACGTGATAAGTATGTGGTCTGTGCTCACTCGGCACTTCTCCAGTTCTACTGTCCAATGAACTGACAAAACTCACGTTGACCGTACATGAGCAGCACGTGGACCGTACGGCCTCCGCACAATAATGCGGCAATCGTACGGAGATCGTACGCTGTAAGCACTTTCAACTCACTTACCATGTGTGCAATGTACGATGCACGCAACCGACCAGGGCGAGGCTGGCGTGCGTGCCACGTACGTACACCTTGCGCAACCATGTGTGTGACGTGCGTTCCTCCCTGCATTTGCTACTCATTCCCCACGTTTTCAGAAAATCGTAGCAGCCGTGGCCTCCCCAAAAAACATATATATGTGCTAAAAACACGCACAGCAGGTTGTGACCAGGCCTTAAATTGAATTTATATTGTAACTTGTTCCGATGTTTCGGTAAAAAGGTCATTATATAGTTCTTAACTTATATTTTTCTAAAATGTTTTAATAAAAACAATATTTTACAGGATTGATGTCATTGTTCTTATTAATATTAGTATTAAAACATTATTATTATCAATTTAATTCAAATCAGTTTATTAACTGTTAAATTTACCTGCACACATTTAATGGTAGTACCTGTTAATGCACACGCTTTTGATAATAATAGTTATTGTTATACTTAAGATTAGATCTTCTCTTTTCTTTAAAGGTAGTGGTAATAATAACAATTTGATCTATACACATCCTGCACCCAGATCACACTGAGCTACTCGGTGTTCCAAACCTCCAACACCGCAATAATACCATTATATCGCATGAATGCGGTATGAAATACCTGTGTACGATTCTGTTTCTATAAAAAATCAATTTACCGAACTGGTCATTTATAGAAATGTGGGTAAATCATATAAAATAACACCAAATTTAATGTTTTGATAGATGGTCACATTATACCATTTATGGTCCATGAAAGGGTCTGCCACATATTAACAAACCCTTTTCAATTATGGGTGCTATTGACGAAAACTGGGTCACAGAAATGCACTCTTTGTTGAGTAGATTATGTAATTACCATGCATGAATCAATAGGGTACCAAGAATCCATAGCAATTAGGCATATATGACCCACAAAGAGATTAGACATCCATATTTTTTTTTGATGTTATGAGTTGAAACTGTGATCTGGTTTGAAACGTTCAAATTACACGAAAGAATTGTGATTAACAACTATCTCTGTGCTCAAAGATTATGTAATATCAGTCTGACACAACACTATTTAGTTGGACGAAACTATGATTTGCCTTTTTGTGCATAAACTTAAAATTCAACAAAACCACCAATGCCAATTTCTTTATTGACATTATCACATATCGACATTTCGCGGTCATGTATATATTGCTTAATGTTTGAGTATCAACAACACATAACTGAATTTCGCATCATATAAATAGAAATAATATTGTCAAACAGGAATACCATAAACGATGTTTAAGTGCGGACGTTCGCCAAATTTGACAGTTTTAATCCAAAAATAACCTAAATCGTGACTAAGTAACGAGGGACTTTTCCTCTGAAACATCATTATCAAATTGCTGTAACATGGGCTAAAACTTAATATGAGGGTAAAAATGACAAGATTTTACCATCAAAATTGCGAAAAGACGCAGCAGGATGAGGAAAATGGTCGAATTTCTTCTTGTTTGTGGTCCAATTTTCCTCCATTAACTTCCTGCCAAGGGAAGTAAGCCAGCAGGGACATCCTGTCATTTCGCACCTTTCCCATTTCGTAACTGTGCATTTTATTTAACATTTCGTACCAACTCCAAGACTCACAACCTGATTTCAACTGGGATATTCACCTCACGCACATATTCAGCTTATTTTTTCATGATTTTCATGAAAATAATTTGAATTTCAGATTTGTTAATGCTCATTATGTTAAAATGTGCACACAAATAATAAAAAAGCAATAGCTAAAATTTTCACGCCCCTTTCACGCCGTAGCAAATAGAGTAGACCCAGCTGGGGTGCCGTTTGATCGGGTCTGCTCTATTTTTTATGAGATCTGACTCTACAGTTTCTTCCAATACTAAAACATCCTGTGTAGATGTAGCCGGGTAGAGATTATGGTGAAATAAGTTGATAGACTTTACTGTGTGGCTTGGTAGCTCAGTCGGTAGAGTGTTGGCATGGTAAGCCAGAGGCCCTGGGTTCGAGTCCCAGTCGAGTCACAACTTTATCACCATGTTACATTTGGCGCCCAACGTAAATAACCCATAAGGTGATTTATATGAAGATAATATGAAGAATATATGAAGATAATGTGTAATAATAAGAAACTCGTGGAGTGTTCTTTGAGTAAGAATTCGGGACGAATTCTTGTGTAGATGGGGTGTGTGTAGCCGGGTAGAGATTATGCTGAAATAAGTTGATAGACTTTACTGTGTGGCTTGGTAGCTCAGTCGGTAGAGTGTTGGCATGGTAAGCCAGAGGCCCTGGGTTCGAGTCCCAGTCGAGTCACAACTTTGTCACATAGACATGTGATTAAAATCAACTAATAAATATTCATAATGTGATTATAAATATGTCATTAAATATTTATGATGTGGTTATATGTAATTATTTCTTACATGACGTCATTAACCGTTCGCTTGCTATTCACGTCAATATACCTACCTGTAAATAGTGTAGACCCAGATGAGACAGCTCCTGCAGGAGCTGTCTCATCAGGGTCTGCACTATTTACAAGTTGATTGTGCAACCAATGCACTCCACAGCAGTGACTGCACGGCGAAATACTTGTACACAGTGAAGATATATGTAATTATACAACAGGGCATGGGTAAAGAAGGAGAAATGTATTTTTAAATTCAGCAAGCGAAGGGTTAAAAAGGAAAGGGTAAACATTATGTCTGTAAAGATACTATAGCTACAAGGTGATGGAGCTAAATACACTTTCGAATGTTTTAACCAACACATTTAAATGCTCTTTTAAATTTACGCCTAAAACCAACGCCCCAACAATAAATAAAGAAAATGATGTTACGTTATGAATAAATTTAGTAGCTCTCATCCTGTGACAGGGGTGAATGGTGTGACTCGGAACGCAATATATTAATTTCGTGCTAAGACTTTGTGTCTATGTGCAACCTACCTCGAAAAAACATACATATCACCAATTCGTACTAAAAATATATAAGCATGTATTTATGAACATGCAGAAAAGTTCCAGTTTCCACTCTCTTCATAGGGCTCACTGGTTTTCGCTTTCACGAATACTGTGGACACCCTTCTCCCGTTAAGTATTCATGTAGGAAATAATGCAAACATGAATATCTATTAGTTCTATTTTTATAATGTAAACTTTCCAATGGAAGTCTCTGTTTCACCCCCGGGACAAAAAACAACAACAACAAAAAAAAAAAACACAAAAAAACTATAGAAATAAATCTTTATCATGCTAAAGCAAAAACAGAGCTGTCCCTGATCAGACGGCTCCTATAGGGTCTTCTCTGTTTGCAAAGGCATGAAAAGGCGTTTATATGAAGGAAAAGGTTAAGATTGTTAAGAAAGTATAGTTTCCCCACATGGATTAAGTTTGTTCTTTTAATTGTCACAAGATCTTGATCGGGTACAAATGTGTTTATCTTGTCTGTCTGCCAGTCAGCCTGTCTCTCCAATCATTGGTCAACGAAAACTTTTGAACTTTTACAGACAGAAACATAATTAACTCATACTTGGAATGTATACTCAATGAAGCTGCACTTTAGTTGAGCTATATCATGGCAAAAGTACAAACTTCAATGTCGGGCTCGATCGGGACATCAACAGTCCCTCGGGACACAGCAGATGTTATTGCCCGAAAACACGTGTTTTGACCCTCTGTTAATATTGACATTGATCATTCATCTGTTAGAAGTTTAACTGACTCCTGATGGAAACGGCACAGCCATTAGCATACACTAGTGGGTCTCACTAGCTCAGCGGTAAAGCGTCCGCCGCCCATTCAGGAGGCCGTAAGTTGCAGCCGCAACTCATACATCCCCGTGTTGTATTATATGTAATACCGGTACCTGGACAAATAAAGGTCCGCTACTTGTCTTATCCTTTCCCTGTTCTGTGTTTTTCCCCACATTTCAATACCTACTGGATATTCATAGACAAAATAGTTAAAAAGAGATATGGAAGATAGAACATTGTAGCCGTTTTAGAAAGTAAAGAAACAGATATTTCAAATTCTATATGCGAAGCAGATACTGATCAGACGGCTCCTATATGCCTTCTCTGTCTGTAAATGCGTGAAATACGTTTATATGAATGAAAGGGTTAACCCTTTACACCATATGCAGTAGAACCTGTCCTAATTTATTGAACATATGAGTCTTAAGAAGTAGGTGGTTGCTTAATGCAGGGTAAAAGTAATGCAGAAAGTTCCTACAGGAGCTTTCTGCATTACGTTTGACCTGCATTAAGCTACCGCCTGCTTACATACCCATAATTAAACCTCCTTTTTGATGGCCGCTTAAGCTAGAGTCTAATGTACACACATGTACACGTCTTAGCAAACAGAGTAGACCCAAATCAGATGGCTCCATAAGGAGTCATCCGGTCAGGATGAGATCTGTATCCATGCTTATAAAACTTTTAGTTGAGTCTGAGTTCGTTCTCAAGTTTTTGATTGGACAAATCAAAAGCTTGAGAACTCAAATCTGACCAATCAAAAGCTTGAGAACGAACTCAGACGCAACTAAAAAGTTTTATAAGCATGGACCCTGTTTGTTTACGGAATTATATGTACAGCTGACCCTCTAGTTTCTGCCAAAAGATAGTTTGTAATAAGTATTCATGATGTCATTATTTCTTCAATGAATATTCATCATGTGCCGATATACAGTTGAACTTCGATATCTCGAACTCGGATAACTCGAACTTCGGATAACTCGAACAAAAAGTTCAGTTCTTTCAAATCTTACAATACAGAATTACTCTAAAATCCGTCGCTACAGATATCTTGAAACACATATGACAGCTTAATACAGGTCTAAAGTTCCAGATCAAAAGATTCACAGAGGAAGCCTTAAGCAGATATAATTCTTTCCTACTGAATGGATTCTACCAAAGATTGACGCAGTGTTCGTGTTCCAGTATTGGACATTCGGCCACTGACAGTATTGTGTTCGATGATATTTGCCATATGTACGAACAACAACCGTTAATTTCATAGTCTAAAATCTTATCCAGAGTTACCTCCCTTATAATACAATAACGATCATGCTCTCATGTTTGACGATACTCATATTTTTTAACCCTTTCGGCGCCAAATTTCTAATTGTCGTCTGCAATCCAAATTTTGTTCATTCGGTACAATGCGGAAATGAGATAAATAAGTGCAAAATTCAAAAGAATAAAGAACACATATAGAAATCGAGAATGAGATAAAAAGTGTAGTCCCTGATCAGACGCCGCCTTGAAAAGGCTGCGTCTGATCTGTGACTGCACTATTTGTCGTGGTGCATTTATGCGACATCGGCGGTGAAAGGGTTAACAAAAACAGAAAACTATTGATTTTAAGCACAAATTGTATTTATGAAATACTGTGGTAAGCTCCTGTTTCTACAAACATTAGTCACGCGGACACGCAGGGTTTGCCACTTTGCAAAGACGTTACACTCTCCAGCCTGGAATGTCACCAGGAATAATTATTTGCCGAAATCTTATAACGGCATATGCATACTGGATATTTTTGGCTGTGGCGGAATCAGTAAAATCTTATCTATATAATTCATTGAGCAAACAGAATAGACCATGATCTGATGAGTCCTGAAGGAGCCGACTGATCTGGGTCTACTGTATTTACAAAGGTTTCAAAATGAGTCTCTATCATGCCAAGGGTAAAACCGCTCTTTGAGAATAACATGCTACCATACCGTTTGCAGACGTCCAGATCAGATGCGTAAATTTAAATATTTTCAAGTGTATGTCCTTTATTTCTTCACCAAACCTTGTATTGTGACCACTCTTTAGAATCGTCTTAATAACTTTTAATAGATTTCGAAAAGGCGTTTGATTCCCTCTCATGGTCTTTTGTAAATAAAACTTTGAAACATTTTAACTTTGGACATGATATACAAAGATGGTTTAATATTTTCTATAAAGATGCAACCTCTACTGTAACTCAATGTGGCTTCCTTTCGGACTTTTTTCAATGTCTGTAGGGGCTGTAGACAGGGTGATCCTTTAAGTTGTTATATCTTCATTTTATGTGCAGACATTTTATCTATTCATTTAAGATCTAATCCTAAAATTACTGGCATTACCATTAATGATACAGAATATAAATTATCACAATTTGCAGACGACACAAGCGTTATATTAGACGGATCTAGTGAATCACTAAATGAAACACTGAATGCACTTTCAAATTTTTCTTTGATATCAGGCTTAAAAGTAAATTTTGATAAAACTAAGGTGGTCTGGATAGGTAAGAAAAATATAGCTCAGATACAATTAAAACTAAATGGAAACTAACATGGAATCAACAGCAGTTTTGTATGCTAGGCATAAATTTTCATGTCGACCTAACTAAAATGATTGACTTGAATTATAAATTTAGAATTGCAGAGATAGAAGATACAATTAAAAAGTGGAGCAGACGTATTCTACCTCCCATTGGAAAAATTACAGTCGTTAAAACTCTAATAATTGCAAAGCTAAATCATTTATTTCTTTCATTACCAAACCCATCTGATGAAATTTTTGAAGAAACTAGAAAATACCTTGTTTCATTTTATATGGAATGGCCCTCACAAGATTAAAAAAGAAGTAGTGGTCAAAGATTACACAGAAGGTGGTCTTAGAATGGTGAATATCAAGGCTTTTATAGAGTCTTTAAAGATCACTTGGATAAGAAGATTAGTACATTGTGAAAGCAGATGGTCAACAATTACCAAGAAATATGTAGACGTAGAAAGATTAATGAATTGTGGTAAACATTATCCCGAACTATTATCTTTTAAATGCAGTAATAAATTCTGGGCACATGTTTTTGAAGCATTTTCAAAGTTAATGTGTACTCAGTGTATGGGGAAAGAAAACATTGTCAACTTTCCCCTTTTCTATAACCATATGCTCTTAATTAGGTCACAAAGTGTTTTCCTAAAATCGTGGTTTCGTGCAGGAATACACTGTATTGGTGATTTGCTAAACGAGAATAACTCGATCATAGGGTTCGAACAGTTGAAAGTAAAATACAATCTTAAAACTGACTTTTTAACTTATAATGGTATTATATGTGCATTGCAAGTAACAGCAAGAAAATTGGATATAATTTTGAAAGAAGCTGAACCTTTGCACAAACCCTATATACCGCCTTATATTGATCTTATTATTAAGGACAGCAAAGGTGCCAAACGATTTTACAAAGCTTTGAATA
Source organism: Azorinus chamasolen (assembly GCA_963576725.1). NCBI lineage: Eukaryota > Metazoa > Mollusca > Bivalvia > Cardiida > Solecurtidae > Azorinus > Azorinus chamasolen. Next base: position 62,437,749 of record OY755253.1, on the reverse strand, counting down.
TAAATAAAACTGAGCCAAAATGTATTTACACTTGGAATAACAAATTAACAGCACATAAAAAATGGAGAGACATATTTTCGCTGCCATTCAAAATTACTACAGATACACAAATACAGTGATTCCAGGTAAGAGTCATTCATAGACTTTTAGGAGTAAATTCATACCTCACTAAAATGAAATACACGGACGATCCACTTTGTACCTTTTGTAAAAGTAATCGGGAAACGATTGAACATCTGTTTTGGCACTGCCCAATTACCTTAAACCTAATACAAAATATGTTTGATCTACACCATTTCAGAGAATTAAGTTTAGAAATTATGTTATTTGGATACTCAAATACTTTAGATACAGCTTATGATCTCGTGCTCATGTTCTTCAAAATGTATATTTTTCAATGCAGAAACCTGAATTTTTTTCCAACTGAGCCAGGTGCAAAAAAATACATATCTTTTAAATACAATCTGCTTAGCCAGACCGCCGTACAAAAAAAACAACGAATATAAATTTAAAAAAACATGGCAAAATATAGAACATCTGTTGCAAAAATCTTAAAATACAGTGTGTTTTAGACGAAGATCTTAAAATATCAGTGTACTGATACATGTAGGATGTAAACAATAAAAGCATAATAAATAAATAACCGGCCTGGCAGCTAAGTGGGTTTTTTGTTTTTGTTTTTTTTGTCTTTGGTGTGTGTTTTTTTTGGGTTTTTCTTTTTTATTATAATTTTGTTTTCATTTTCTTTGTTCAGTATGTTAATATTATAATTCAGCTGAACAGGTTCTTGCAGCGACTGCCTTTAAATGATTGTTCTTAGACAAAAAGATTAAAAGTATCATAAAAGATTTGAACCAAAACTAGTAAGATGTGAGACTTATGTCTAACACTAGCTTAACATTTAAATGTATAACAACTCATTACAAAAACGTTGTTATCGTTATATTCGTTATATGTACGATATCCATTCTTTACTGCTTGTAAATTTATGTTTTGTATGCAGGTTTGTAAGATGTGGAGGGGGGTGGTTCTCCGACCCTCACACATCAAATGGACGGGGAAAATAAATGGGGTCCCTCGCTGCAGGGCCTGAAATGAGAACCCCCCCCAAAAAAAAACCAACAACAAAACAAACAAAACAACAACAACAAAAAAAAACAACAAAAAACAAACAAACAAAACCGTTATCTCCTAGTGGTGCCTTTTTGCGCCTCCGTGAAACTCATTATTGAAACCATAGGAGCAAATGCAAATTTATCACAATGGTTTCAAAACCACACAATTCTAAAATTCTTCTTTTCTATCGTTAATGTTCGTTTTCGGTAGATTAATTCAAAGAAGTTGGGTCTAATATAGTCTAGAAGGGAATGCATTTCATTGATACAGTAATACCTCTTTATAGCGGCCACTAAATAGAGTTAATTAGCTGGTATTTAGGGCAGGTGCCTGCTTAAAGCAAGGTGAAAGTAAAACAGAACGCTCCTATAGGAGTGTTCTGTTTTACCTTCACATTGCTTTAAGCAACCACCTGCCTTTAACACAAAATACTTGATGTAATTTAGTGGTCGTTATTGAGAGGGTTTACTGTACTTATTTACGAATTGGCGTGTTGAATTCAGGGCGAGGGATTCAATAAAACAAACCAAGAACACATATATAACCCAATCAACATTTGTATATAGACTTGTAAGGCTTACAACTTTTACAACAATAACGTTGAACAGTACAATCTTTACAAAAACGACTATTGCTTTTCACGAGCACTGGGCACGATAATTTGTTAAATTTCACATGTGTAGAATCTTCACACTTATTTGATTGTTTATTTGGTCTGTTTATCTTTTTTGGAGGAGACGAAATTCGCCTAGAACTCGACCTTGACCTTGACCTGAAACGAAGTAAAGGTAATGTTGAGGTATGCAATAGTAGTTATTAATTAGATTTAAAAATCAAACAAACAAAAAACAAACAACTGGCATATAAATACAGGAAATTTATAAACTTTACAATCAGATCTATGTTATACCATAAGCAAACAGAGCAGACCCTTATCAGACTTAGCCTCCAGGAGCCGCCTGATCTGGGACTACTCTGTTTGCAAAGGCACGAAAAGGAGTTTATATGACGGAAAGTGTTATTGCAGAATGAAAGTTTTACAATCAATTAAATGATATTGGTAAGTACAGTAAAACCCCGCTAATGCGACCACCTAATAGAGGAATAATTCTGGATGCTAGATGCAGGTGGAAGCTTAATGTTGGACAAAAGTAATACAGAAAGCTCCTAGAGGAGCTTTCTGCATTACGTTTGTCCTGCATTAAGCAACCACCTGCTTATAAAGACACCCATGTTTATTCATTAAGTGGTCGCATTAGAGGGGTTTTACTGTATAATTATATTCAAATAGTAGCAACATGCGTGAACGTATAAAATTGTTCCTTCATTAATGCATACCTTTATTACACTAAGTATTCGGACAGACGCACGTATAAACTCCCGATAGAGCATTTTGATCAGGGTCTTCACTGTTTGCGACTATGTTGAGTGTAATTCAAAGCTATCAACATGATGGAAACTTGAACTACGGCAAAACCCCTCTTAACCAGACGTTTCAATTAGTATCAATGAAAAACTATACCTTGAGATAAATGATTTCACGGAGGTGGATTTTCGTGCTGTCCCAAACTTGGAGCCAGATGGTCCCCCGCCTAAATGAATAAGTATACCACCTGAGCCAGCATTGGTTCCCATCAAACCTGCAACAAATACAGAAAAATATATATAATGACAAAGCAGTAATAGAAGAAGAGAAGAAGAAGAATAAAGAAAGAATGAAAGAAGAAGAAGAAAGAGAGAATACTACTACTATTACTACTACTATTACTACTACTACTACTACTACTATTACTACTACTACTACTACTACTACTACTACTACTACTACCACTACTACTACTACTACTACTACTACTACTACTACTACTACTACTACTACTATACTACTACTACTACTACTACTACTACTATACTACTACTACTACTACTAGAAACAGTAGACAATACAACACATAAACAGAGACCATAGATGAAGAAGAAGAAGATGAGCAAAAAGAATGAGAAGATGATAATGACATCATTCATGCGCTGAATTTTTACAATGGTATATACAAATAATATGTTTTGGTATTGGAAGAAACTGTAGATTCAGATGTATTAGAATTTCATACGAAAAAAGAGGAGCCGTCTGATCTGGGTCTACTTTGGTTACAAAGAAGTGAAAAGGCGTTTGTTTAAAGGAAACTAATCATTTTCCCCATTTACTTAATTTTGAAAATCATTTCCTCTTGCTTTTGCTTTTATATCGTTATATAGCGTTTAAATGAGAATGAATGATGGCGAAATGAAACTAATAATGATTGAAGTAACTTGATGTTATTTCGGACATTGTAGTACATGTATCACTTCTAATTAAGATTGATATTTTTAGGTAACCCAGTATAACATTTGATCAATGATTTATCACTTTTTTGGTAATCTAAACGTTTTACGTTTAAGCAGAGAATTTTGTTTGTCGTTTTAACAGCTAATTAATTACAGCAGAAGCAAGATATTTTTCTGTTAATGGAACAAATTGCATTCTTCCGTGTACATAAGAACATCCGGGTAGAACAATCGACATACACATGAACAATTACAATGTCCAAACACTGGGATTCGAACCACAGTGGCGAGGAGCTGAATGATTGTCGCAAACAGAGAAGACAAAGATCAGACAGCTCATGTAGAAGGCTGTTTGCTTAAATTTATTTATATGTTACTGATCTGATTGTTTCCCTTTCGCCATCGAAATAATGTTTCTAATTTAATATTCCTAATATGAGGATTAAATTATTGTAAATTCATGCATGGTATAATTGGAGTCATATATACAGGTATAAATATTATCCACCTAAAGGATTATAATTATAATGTTTGTATACATTGAAATATGTGACAAAGGAATAAGTCATCGGACTCGCTATAACCTTTCCTCCATAAATACGCCTTTCTATGCCTCTGTAAAAGTCTCTAATTGAAACCGCTGTGATAAATAAAGCATTTGCTCCATGGTCTCAAAACTACATAATTCTAACATTTTACTTTTCTGTAGTAAATGCTCCTTTTCGGTAGATTTATTCAAAGAGATTGGGTCTAAAAATAGCCTTTGAGGGAATGGACTACTAAAGATCGTTTAAGTCCTCATTTACGATATTCGCTACTTCTCGGACATCCGAAATGATCGCACATTCTAGTTCACAACAATAAAGGCTAACGTCGTACGACTGAAATTATCACGAAGTTCAAACGTACGACGATCGCACTGGCACTTGATCGAAACCGACTATAGTTGTGTAATATAATAGTTATATCATATATATATATAGTGTATTAATGTACTAGTTGCTATAAATAAACTATAGTCTTTTTCGATCAAGTGCCAGTGGACGATCACAACTGGATCGAAGTGCGTGACGTCATTCGACTGACGTCATTGATGCATCATATAATATAATTTTTATAAATATCACATCCCGTGGAGGGCAACAGCATGTATTGTCAACTCGAGGTTGGTGTGTCCACCGAGGCGAAGTTGCGATCGTCTCTTTTTAGAACTTACGATAATTTCTGTTGTACTAGATCTGTTGTCCTTGGTGTTTAGTCTTTATAGAAGAACAGCTTCTACAGACTAAGCCAAAGTACACAGGATGCTCATATTAAGCAAACTCTCATTCGTTACATCTATAATGACCAAAGTAAATGTTGCTAAGGAAACGAACTCACGTTTACAACTGAGACAGCACATATTTTGCACGTTGTAATCTGACGCACATCCGGGTCTCCCCCACATTGACGCCATCAGTTGAGAACACGTCATACCGTTGATAAGTATGTGAGAATCTTTACATGCCTCCTCTGGAGTGAATTCTGGATGGAAAAAATGAATTCTGGATTCTGAATTCGAAAGGTCTGTATGTACACACCGTTTTAACCCTTTCCCTGTTCTGTATTTAGGCCAAATATCAATACCTACTGAATATCCATTAACAAAATACAGTAAAACCCCGCTAATGCGACCACCTAAAAGAGGTATAATTCTGGATGGTATAGGCAGGTTGTAGCTTAATGCAGGACAAAAGTAATGCAGAAAGCTCCTAGAGGAGCTTTCTGCATTACTTTTGTCCTGTATTAAGCAACCACCTGCTTATAAAGACGCCCATATTTATTCATTAAGTGGTCGCATTAGAGGGGTCTACTGTAGTTATAAAGACATATGGAAGGTGGACCATTGTAGACATTTTAAAAAGCAAACAAACAGATCTATCAAATTCCATTAGCAAACAGAGCAGACCCTGATCAGACGGCTCCTCTAGGAGCCGTCTGATCTGGGTCTACTATGTTTGCAAATGCGTGAAAACACGCATATATGAGGGAAAGGGTTAAAGGCTTGACCAAGTGCTATGTACTAAGGCTTGGAGGTAAACGTCTGAACTTCAATTTGAATTTCAAATGATGCATTTTTCAAGTGTCTACTTGGTCAAATATTTGTATTCAGAATAGATCTAATAACATTCTCTACTACATATTCAGATATGAGACTAAAGTATATTCGCAAACATTTCTGTTTGGTTCCCAGTTGCTACCATAATAATAAATGCTTGTAACCAAGCAAACGTAGTTGGTTCCAAGCTCTTGAGTTATGTTGAAAGTTGTTAGGTGAATTCATAAGATAATCCGCATGATAAGTCGCATGTTACTAAATGGAAAAATATAATTCTGTGTTGATGAATTGTATACAGCACAAGTTATGACTTAAACAAATATATCTGAGGAAACAATGTAATTATTACGACATTGTAAATCACACAATGAACCGTATTTACTCACTTTTACTACAAGATGTGCAACATTTCTGTTTGAATTTTTCGTTTTTACACATAAAAGGAGAGGCATCCTCACAGTGTGCCCCATACGATGGAATATCTGGGTATGGACAGTCATCTGCAAAAATGAGAGACACGTACTGGACTCATATAAGATACAGTAAAACCCCTCCAATGCGACCACTTAATAAACTAACATGACTGTCTTCATAAGCAGGTGGTTGCTTAATGCAGGACGAAAGTTATGCAGAAAGCTCCTATTTGAGCTTTCTGCATAACTTTCGTCCTGCATTAAGCTACCACCTGCTTTTGTCACTGTGAATTATGCCCCTTTTTGGTGGTCGCATTATAAGAGTTTTTACTGTACTTTGAAAAGTGCACAAATAGGGTTATCGCAATGATGACAAGGGCAGCGCTACAGATAAGGATGGGTACTCAAACACCAGCTTCGCCATTTCCCCATCAAACTCTATTCTGTGAATAGGGTTTGGTGGGGAAATAAGGGAGTTATTCTTGAACATGTTTTAATTTATGCATCTGATCAGGAGCTCTGAAACGGTTTAACAGTATATGCCTTTTTATGCTTGTGCACACATGCAGAGTAGACTCAGACTAGACAGCTCCTGTAGGATAAGTGTCGTCTCGGTTTGTTTATGGAATGGTATAGATCTGATTCTACAGTTTGTGACAGAGCCATTGTTCCCATTACATTATTAACCCATTTGCTCCCACGATCCCATATATGGGACGTAGGCAAAATGTATGGACTCTGATCAGACACCGCATAATGCACTGTTTGCTGATAGGAAATTCAATATAAAACAAAACAAAAATGAAAATCTAGACCAGACATCCCTTAGATAAAAGATAGGCTAAACCAATATATAAGCATGGAAGAATCCACTGGGAGCAAATGGGTTAAATACAGAAGTCTCTTCCAAGTCGTTTGACACTCAGCCATTTGTTTCTCAGAAGCATGAACGAATCGGGAATTGGTGATACTTTTTTTACATATTTCAGAGTTCGAATAATACATACTATTTTAGCAGGTTAATGGTTAAACAAGAACAGTGGTCCAGGCAAGATGCGTAAATTAAAACATTTTCAGGAATAACTCAAACCCTATGTTGTGACCACTCTTTAGAATCGTCTCGAAGAGACGATTCTAAAGAGTGGTAACAACATAGGATTTGGTGGAGATATAGAGGATCTGTTGCGAGTTGTCTTTTAAGATCACATTTTCCTAAATGAGCCTTAGAAAATGTCATTAAGCGAGCCTTGGCGAGCTTAATAACATTTTCTTGGTGAGTTTAGGAACATGTGATCTTAAAAGACAACGAGCATCAGTTTCTTTTTCTCACATATCAAAAAAGTGTATTTTCGCCGTTTAAATGACATGTAAACATAGGTTTCCATGACTTGACGTCATATATGACGTCATACGTTCCAAAGTGATCTTACACGTGTTACAGATAAGGAAATCTTAACCTGTTGTTCTAACTCGGAGATAAGGGAAGGTATGTGAGAAATGATGAATATAGTACATGTATCTGAGTACGCACATTTATCTGTTGCTCTGAAAAATATGCACATACGTGTAAATTACCATGCGTTGTCAATGGCAACCGTTTCAAAAGCATTCTGAATATATTTCTTTAAGCTTCTTACGTTCTTGAACTTTATGTGTTCTAAAACATCTAGAACAGACTGGTTTAGAAATATAGTTTTGAATAGCCAGAAGCTTTACTGATGACATTAATGTTTGACACAGAAGAACCAGTCTTAAGCGGCCATTCATTCATTGAAAACATGAGTTATAAAGGTCAAGGTTAGAAGTTGCTTAGTGCAGGGCAAAATTAATGCAAAAAATCAAATATGAGCTTTCTGTGTTACCTTTTAGCTGCATTAAGCTACCACCTGTCACAAAGACCCAGAAACAAACTTCTTTTTAATGTTCGCTTAAGACAGGTTGCGCTGTACTTATAAAAACCTGAATTGTTTTAGAGTGCCACAAGGAATATTTCCTTATTGGTCCTCAGAGGACTTGAACGTATGAACTAAAAACTTTCATTTTTGCTTTATTTGACAAAATCGTGTTCTCAAGCTAGGCGAATAACTGATCATATCCTTCATGAATTATGAAAATAGTTTCCCAAGAGCGGAATTCTAATATTTCGAAAATAAAAAAATGAAACCGAGAAAATTTATGATTTTCAGTCCAGAGCTGTAGATGCATTAGCGAAATCTTAGACATTTCTTAACTCACACTTTACTCCATGAGTATGCATTTAAGAAATAATGAGGTCATGAATATTAATTAGAATAATTGTTATAATTCCGCATGGACATATATGATTGTTTGACCATGGCTGAAACTTTAGAACGATATCTATATTATATCATATATAAGCAAACAGAGCAGACCCTAATCAAACAGCTCCTACTGATCTTGGTCTACCCTGTTTGCAAAGGCATGGGCGTAGTTAGCGATACGCACTTACGCACGTGCGTAACATGAATCCGAAAGGTGAACATTATTATGGCCAAAATGGATCAAACATTGAAAGCTGAGTGGGGAGACTTAGATAAACATTCAGCCTTGTCTTGTTAGCTTTAACACAGTCCCTCACATTGATACCTTTTTACGCCTCTGTAAAAGCCACCTTTTGAAACCATTGAGATAAACAGAGCATTTTCTCCTACAGGAGCAAATGCTCTGTTTATCACAATGGGTTCAAATTTCCCTGGGGAGCATGCCTATCGGACCGTTATAGCCACGATGCGTACATTGGATTCAGCTACGCTCCTGAAAGTCGTATAAATGTGTATTTATGGAGCAAATGGTTCAATATTTACGACAATGAATACGAGGCGCTTCTAATGAGTAGTACTTAGCAATGAGTAGTGGCTGAGAAATAAGAGATTTTGATAGATCAGGTCGCATCTCATCTAAAGCGCTTGTAAAGTCGTTGACCTTTAGATACTTATCATAATTATAGCAATACCTACCGGGTACATCTCGGCCCCTGTCTTTGTCAGGAATACATTTTCCCATTTTGCAAATCTGAAAATAAATATAAAAATTAATGATATGTTCATAGTTGTTTGATTGTAGGAGGGGTATAAAAAGTACCGGTATTTAACAATAAACGCCTTGAAAGCAGATGTAATACTTTTTCGAAGACCCCTCGTATATGTACTAATAATTTACCATTTCTCTTATCCTCAATCCCCCGTTTTTTAACCCTTTAGCTTATGAATATTCATATAAACCTTTACTCTATAAATACACCTTTCTACTCCTTATCAAACAGGGTAGACCCAGATCAGACGGCTCCTGTAGGAGCCGTCTGATTAGGGTCTGCTCTGTTTGCTTATAATACAATATAGATACAATTCTACAGTTTCTGTCATGGCCAAACCTTTACGTGCACGCGTGCCAGTATAAAATAATCTAATAAATGTTCCTTCTTTCTTACATGAATATTTATGAAGGGAAGGGATAAGGACCATTGGCTGTAAGCATATTAATTGGATTATTTGCTTTACAACAGAGGAAAGCTTTAACTTGGCATAGACTTGGCATAGCGTAGAATCATAGCTTTAGCAAACAGAACAAACACTGATCTGTGTCTACTCTGTTTTCAAAGGCGTCAAAAGAAAATAGGTCTCTATAATGTAATGTATTACTACATCAGGGTTGCCACGCGTCAGGGAAAAGTCAGGGAAATTTAAAAATTTTCAAGGTCAGGGAATTGTCAGGGAATTTTGAGAACTGTCAGGGAATTTTGAAAATATAGGCAAATGTCATGGAATCGTCAGGGAATTTTGAAAACATGAGAATGAATTTTATATATTTTAAAAATCCATTAAGTATTACAGAAATTATGACAGAAAGACCCAAATTTCGCGATGAAATGTGTCAGGGAAATTTGAAATTATGTCAGGGAAATGTCAGGGAATCGTCAGGGAATTTTGTTTCCTCTGGTTTGTGGCAACCCTGTGTAACATTAATTAACCCTTTCCCTGCTCTATAGTTATTCCAATTTTCAACATCTACAGAATATTCATGGATAAAATAGTTACAATGAAATATGGAAGGTGGAAAATTGTAGCTATTCTAGAAAGTAAAGAAACAGATCTTCCAGATGCCAATAGCAAACAGAGCAGACCCTGATCAGACGGCTCCTAGAACACGTTTACATGAAGTAAATGATTAACAGCATCTATATATTCATACATGTGCTCCCTCCCTACAACGACCCTCTCAATAACGATTCCCTCCTTACAACAACGCATGTCACTGTTTCCGAAACAACAAGGTTCCAGAAACAACTTTTTTTCCATCGTAATTTCTTCATGCCTCCATCAAACCCTATGTTGTGACCACTCTTTAGAATCGTCACTTTGTGACGATTCTAAAGAGTGGTGACAACATAGGGTTTGGTTGAGGCATAACGGTTTTAGTTCTCGAAATACACATTATCTGGGGATCTGCAAACAAGCTAATTATGTTTGATTTTCCCTCCCTATAACAACTCCCTCTGAACAACACATACAATATTCGTATCCCAAAGGGTGTCGTTGTAGAGAGGGAGCACATGTACAACACTTCCATAGCCTGTGTCATTAATTTCTATAAATGATAAATATAGAGCTTTACGAATACTTACTTTATAGCTGCCGCATGGAGTTCCCGGTGCTGCCATCTGCTCACTGATGATTGCGCATGCGCTACGTCTTGGATCATAACAGTACATACGGTAGCACATTTCTTCTGGAGACGCTGGTGGCTGATAAAAGTGTAAAAAATAACATTACTGTTACCGTGTTTTTCTTCTGCCTTTGTGAACAGAGTAGACCAATATCAGACGGCTCCTGTGAAAGCTGTCTGATCAGGGTCTGCTCTGTTTCTTAAAACAAGTTTGTGTACGCATGCCTTCATAAAAACAGCCAATGAATATTCACGATGTCACTATATCTTACACGAATATTGAACAGGCAAAGGGCTGAAGGAATTAAAGCTTTCTTGGGGTTCTTTAGAAGTATTGAAGCAAAACAACACAGTAACTTAATTCAATATAAAATCATAACGTCGAAGAAAACAATTGAAAACAAAATAACGCAAAACACACTCCAACATTTCCAGGAGAATGCAATGCGAATATGATTTCGTCAATCATTTTCAACGCTGAATTGCCGGAGTGGAATAGGATATCGGTGTTGAACATTAGAGTATGTTTAGTGTGAGACGCCAAAACTTGCTACAGGATTTTGAATGACAAACAATGCAGACCCTGATCAAGATACATCTTAACCCTTTCCCTCATACAAACGTGTTTTAACACATTTGCAAACAGAGTAGACCCAGATCAGACGGCTCCTATAGGAGCCGTCTGATCAGGGTCTGCTCTGTTTGCTAGCAGAATTTGAAAGGTCTGGTTCTTTACTTTCTAAAATGTCTACAATAGTTCACCGTCCATATTTCATTATAAGTTAACTATTTTATCCATGAGTATTGGAATTTGAAATAAACATAGAACAGGGAAAGGGTTAACAGTATGGCTGAAAATAAGAGATTTATATCAGATAAGATTCGTATATCAACCCTTTCCCTGTTCTATGTCTAGTCCAAATTTCAATACCTACTAAGTATTCATGGAGCAAATAGGTAGAATGAACTATGTAGGGTAGAACACTGTAGACATATTTGAAAGTAAAGAAACATATCTATCAAATTCCATTAGCAAACAGAGCAGACCCTGATCAGACGGCTCCTCTTGGAGCCCTCTGATCTGTGTCTACACTGTTTTAAAATGTCAGTGCATGAGTACTCAGCTTGCAAAAGGTATAAAGTAAAAAAAAAACTTCAGTCAGCAAAATCATTTTTTACATTAATTTAACCCATTTGTTCCCACGATCCCATATATGGGAATTAGGTAAACAGTGTAGACTCAGTGTAGAGTCTACATTGTTTGCTGATAGGAATTGCAGTATAAAACAAAACGAAATTGAAAAATTTGACCAGGCACCCCTTAGATAAAAATGGACTAATCCAATACATAAGCATGGAAGAATCCACTGGGAGCAAATGCGTTTAATTTTCAAAGTAGCGTATTTTATGCTGCATGTCAATTTCATGGCCATAGTTTCAATCAGGTCCGTGCTCTAGTGAGACGCTGTGTTCCATGCCGCCCCAACTGGATATAAACTGTTGAAAATGTGTGCTCCATGAGGGAAAGCGTTAACTCGATTTTTGCAGGGTGGTGTCTATACTATCACAACCTGAATCACGATCACGTGAATTATCTCGATGCTTGTTTGTCATCGAGTTATCAGGTTTCGAGTTACTAATATTCGAGTTACCAGTATTCAAGTTATCAGTTTTCGAAACTTGGTCAACCATTTATTCCATTAATATTCATGGGGAAATAATGATATCATAGATATTAATTATATTCACTTTTATTATGGTGCATGGTACAAAAAAATTGACCATAGCAGAATTGACTTAGGGTTCTTTTGTCCCGGTGCCTAAGCAGAAATTGTAGAATCATATCTATATTATTTCATAAGCAAACAGAGCAGACCCTGATCAGACGGCTCCTACAGGAGCCGTCTGATCTGGATCTACTCTGTTTGCAAAGACGTAGAAAGGCATATGCATAGAGTAAAAAATTAATTGATGGCAGAAATGTGCTCCCATAATAATGATATGTATCGGTCATGGGTGATTGATACTTACACACATAAAAGAATCGCTGCCATATAATTGTTTGCACTGCGCATGTACGTTTTCCATTTCCCCCGGAAGTGTTACCATGTGACCTTTCACCTCGTTGTCTATGATTCTGTCCTGGTATTTTGTTCGCTGTCTACTGCTACACTTCAGACAATTCTTATTCCTGTCAATATTTGATCAAACAGAAGCGTGTACATGCAGATCAACAGATAAATATGAGTACCCAAATACTAAAATCGTCATTTCTCCACCAAACCCTATGTTGTGACCACTCCTTAGAATCATCTCTTTGAGACGATTCTAAAGAGTGGTCACTACATGGGATTTGGTGGAGAAATAAAGAAGTTATTCTTAAAAAATGATTCAATTTACGCATCCTATATGGACATCACAAAACAAATAAAACTCTGCAAAACATAATTATTTAACCTTTTTTCGCATGAATATTTATGAAATAAAATAACTGTATGAATATTAATTAGCTGTATATCCATAATGTCATCATAATAAACACGGACTATTTAAGTCATGGTAGAAACTACAGAATCGGATCGATATTATATCATTACCAAACAGAGGAAACCTTGACCAGACGTGTCTGTGTGATACTGGGTGAAACATTGAGTCTTTGGTTAAGAGCATTTATTGCATTTATTCAACCTTTTCACCGCCAATGTCGTCCAAATGCACCACGACAAATAGTGCAGTCCAAGACCAGACGCCGATGTTTCGCGGCGTCAGATCAGGAACTTCGTTTTTATGTCTCAATTTCTTTAGATCTAGTTCTTTTTCTGTTGTTTATTACTTTGAAATTTGCATTTATTTATCTCATTTCTTTATTTTACAGAAATGTTTTAACAAAACTGTGTTGGGGACGACAATTATAAATTTGACCCGAAAGGATTAAGTGTGGGTTATCAGGAGGAATAAACATTTGGCACACGGCTTTTAGCACTTGACACATAGCGTATTACACTTGCACACAGCTTATTACACGTGGTGCACACACATATTACACATTGCGGACAGCTTATTACACGTACACATATATTATTATATCCTACACTGTACTCAATGTTATATGTAACTCATTACACTTGCCTACATCTTATTACACTTGGCTGGCATATAACTGATTGCACTTGGCAGATAACATATTACACAGATAGTTTATTACACTTGGCAGATAACATATTACACAGATAGTTTATTACACTTGGCAGCCAGTTTATCATATTTGGCTCACACTTGGCACACATGCTACTCACATTTTAATCAAGGTATCCACGTGCTTCTTTATCTGCTCTATGGAACATTTGGAAAATGTGAAGCTGTAACGAAGGTTTTTCTCGTCAATGAGGAACGAAGCTGGGGCCATGATGTAGTTGAACGAGGCATTGCACTGCTTGGTCTTAATAGGTCCCTCCCCATCGTGGAAAAATACTCCCAGACTGTAAATAGATATTCTTTGTAATACTAACCTTTCCCGCTATTCGCTTCATGACCATCTAGGACGAGACGCAGAGTAACTCGGCGTCTTGTCAGGAACCGAGCTGTTTGACACTCGGCCAAATCTAATGACTCAGTCATCTATGACGCATCTATGAATATGACCCATTTATGCCACATATGATGCATCTATCACGCGTCTATAGATAATTGTGATGCGTTTACGACGCATCTATGACTATGGTGCATCCATGACAGGGACACAGTTATGACTAGGACGCGTTTGATGTGATGCATCTATGATTATGTCGCATCTATGACTATAGCGCATTTACGTCTGTGACGCAACTATGACTATGACAGTTCTTTACAGTTGCATAAATACGAGTATAGTGTCAGTATTATGCTTGACGTACACGTAGTTAACATAATTCATTTAATCCTTACCCTGTTCTATATTTAGTCAAATATTAATATCTCCTGGATAGTCATGGACAAAATGATTCTAATGAAATATGAAAGTTGGAACATTGTAGTCATTATAGAAACTAAAGAAACTCCACTAGAAAACAGAGCAAACCCTGATCAGACAGCAAATAAATATGCGTACCCAAATACTAAAATCGGTAATGCCTGCTCAAATTTAGATCTGATGCAATTTTCTGATTCGGTTAAGCTTTTGAGAAACTGTTGACAGAGATTCAAACAGCCTGGATCCTAATGAGACGCCGAGTCACTTGGTATGTCATGTGGATCCAAGCTTTTTGCAGATGCGAGTCAGGTCGCGGATATCAAGAGAATGGTTACAATAAGGAGCTTCTAACTAGGTTCTACACTGTTTGCTAAATAGGCCAGGACAACAGAATATGCAGTAGAACCTCGATATCTCGAACTCGGATTATTCGAACTGCGATATAGCTCGAGTTAAAAATTCGATCCCTTTCAAAAATTGTAATAAAAGTACTTTTAAAATTCACCACTGCGCATGTCTATAAAGGCATGTGACAGTTTGATGTTGGTAGCAAGCAATGCTGAACGCTCCTACAGGAGTTTTAACCCTTTCGGCGCTAAATTTCTAATTGTCGTCTGTAATCCAAGTTTGTTAAATCATTTAGTAAAATAAGGAAATGAGATAAATAAATGTTAATGGGACTGCACTATTTGTCGTGGTGCATTTATAATAAATGCGACTGCGGTGGTGAAAGGGTTAAGCATTCCTTTCGCGATCTGCATTAAGCTGTCACACCAAGAAAGTTTCAAGACTTGAAACAGGCTGAATCGAAGTGTCGCTATCTCGAAGTACTTTGTATATTGCCTTAAAGTTCGAGATATCGAGGGTACACTATATTCCTATGGGCGTAACACAGTGCAGAATCTTGCCCAGAACATTTACATACTGTTTGCAAAGCCTAAACGATGGGCGTGCGCATAGACGGTCTCATGAAAAACAGATGCCACCTACTTGTGTCCAAGCTCGTGCGTTCCTATACCGGCGGAAGTGTAGGCTCCATGGTCCACCACGAGGGATGTTCCCTTAGACCCCGAACAAATACCGCTGACAAAACTGGTCCCTAAAGTACAAAAAATAGTAATTGACTCTTTACTCCATAAATACACATTTTAACACATACGCAAACAGGGTAGACCAAGATCAGACGGCTCCTGTAGGAGCCGTCTGATCAGGGTCTGCTCTGTTTGCTTATGCCGCCATGATATAGATCTGATTCTAGTTTGTGCCATGGCAAACGTTACCCTGTGTTTACATACCGTTATAAACAATAATCTGATTTCAGTAAAACCTCTCTATAACGGCCACTAAATTACATTTATTATACTGCAAAGTAAAATCCTCACTTCTGATTGGTTAATTAGCCGTGTACATGAGTCCATGTACCCTGTGAGCTGACAGGGTTCATAGAAATCCCCCATGGCAGGCCCCACATATTATGGTAAGAAACCAAATGACCGACTTCTCGACTCGGCTAAACAATATCAAAATTTATAATAGACAACTATTGATACGTAAAGAAAACAATGCAGGAATGAATTAAAAACCATCATTGTTTGAAATGACCAATAAAACAGTTTTTAGAAGAGTTATTATATCGTCCAGCCATCTATAATAACACGAACGCCGATGAAATACAATACACACCACTTCGGATACCTTCGGATAGAAATAAATGTATTGGGGCGCTTTTAGGGGAATTAGCAAATTAGTGATTCAACATGCCAAAATGGATTTATATAAATTATCCGAACCGTAAAACTTTGCAGTATAATAAATTCGTTATACAGTTCTTTCCCAGGGTACATGACGATTTATTCCCGGCTGGTAAAATCATGTAACCCTCGCCTAACGGCTCGGGCAACATGATTTTCCTCAGCCGGGAATAAATCGTCATGTACCCTGGGAAAGAACTGTATAACTAATAATATAAAAGATTTTGTGTTAAAGGCAGGTGGCTGCTTAAAGCAAGGTGAAAGTAAAACAAAACGCTCCAATAGGAGCGTTCTGTTTTACTTTCACTATGCTTTAAGCAGCCACTTGCCCTAAATACCAACTAATTAACACAATTTAGTGGTCGTTATGGAAAGGTTTTACTGTGATACCAAAATATGATTATTTCATACACGAATGTCCATGGAGTGAAGTGCTTATACTTGTCCCTATTTTGTATAAAATGAAATATAGGAGCCCTCTGATCTGGATCTACACAGTTTGCAAATCACTGCATCTCGTTTTCCCGCATTCAAGGGTTAAACTGATATCATATGTTGTTACCAGGGTTAGATTTACCTAGGGCCATAAGTATGATGTTGCATCATTCATAGACTGGCTTTTTACGCTCACATTATCGATAGAATTCGGCCCAGTGTTGCAGATGCACTATGCATAATACATAGCCATATATTTTGATTAAGCAAATTTCATCTCATCGCCCAGTGGACGGACTAGTTAATGACCAATATAGAATATCTATTTGGATATAAATCACCGTCGTCTACACCGGATGAGAATGAGAGAATGCAGTTTCAAGGGACATAACCGAGACAATAAATACGCTAAACACTTTTCGCCGCCACATAAATTCCGCCTGCTAAGATTATCGCTTGCGTCAGCTTTCAAAAACGAAGTTTGTTGTAAACCTTTCACCGCCGAAGTCGCATAAATGCACGACGACAAATAGTGCAGTCCTAGATCAGACGCCGCCTTTTCAAGGCGGCGTCTGATCAGGGACTTCACTTTTTGTCGCATTCTCTATTTCTATATATATGCTTTATTCTTTTGAAATTTGCATTTACTGTATTTATATCATTTCCTTATTGTACCGAATGATTTAACGAAATTTGGATTGCAGACGACAATTAGAAATTTGGCGCCGAAAGGTTTAATTTCTTTTCTAACCGCATATTCAGATTTTAGAACAGTTCGGATTCTGGTTAAACGCCGAGTTCATCTGGATCCAAACCGTTTGTAAATTAATAGCATAATATGACCTATACAGTACTATTGTGTTAACCATTTGTGAATATTTAGGGTAATAAGGGTGCTTTCGGTTGAACTTCGATATCTCGAACCACACAGCTTACCTCGAGATAACAGAGGTTCGAGTTATACATGTAGCTTGAATTTTGAAAATGTAGTCGGTGAAAAATTGTGTGAACAATAATTGGCCCAGCAGGTGTATCTGATTAAAATATTACCGTAAAAACGTTAAGAAAACACACTGAATTAAGTTTTCAATCACTTGTAAGTCTTCAATGATATAAACTACAACTAAAATACAAACTTTGAAAAACAAATATATATTTAATTCATTAACCCTTACAATGCTGAATTTCCAAATGGACTATTCCAAAATTCAAACAGGTCAAGCTTATGGTGAATATTTAGGGATTTTTCTAAATAATAGTGTAACATGACACACAGTGCAGACCCTGATGAGAGGGCTCTTAGAGGAGCCCTCTCATCTGAGTCTTCACTGTTTGTAAAGGACGTTTGTGACTCGTGTCCCACACTGTAAGCTTAAAATAACTTTTTAAATTATAAATTACGTTTTTTCATCGGAGATATTATGTACAAGGATGACATATACGAGTACTCCAGTGTTTGCCTAAATAGGATATAGACAGACAATATAGACCCAGATCAGATGACTCTCCAACTGATTACTACAACAGTGCAAGTTACAGACGAATAAATGGGAAGTGAGTTGGTTTCAAAATTAAATTTGGACGATTTCACTGTAAATAGCATGTGTACTCTAAAAGTACTTATAGCCTATTTAGAGTATTGTCTCACAAACCGTGACCCAAATACAAGTTGCATGCAACTTTGATTCAGATAAGACGCATCCTCACTTTGTCTACACTGCGTGCAGTTTTCCATGTGTCCTAGTCTCGATGACTTTAGCCCATGTATTTTCATGGAAATGCAATTTATTTAAATATCATTGTTTCTGTTTTCGGCACCAACTGTAGTTAAAATCACTAATCCTACACGCAAATAAGTGACATATTATCGGTCTTTGAGACAGTTGGCAGCTTGCTAAATGTTCTAAATTCTTTACTAAAATTTTAGGTTAATGATTTTTACTCTATTTTGTTATATAAACAGTTCAGATGAAATCATTCAAAGCCAAAAAGCAACACCCAGCGTTTATTATCACCATACATAATTAACATTAAAACTGACGTTTAATTGGAAGTTCTCTTTTATGATACAGTGTAGTAATGAAACTAATTTATTAAAAGACAAAGGTTTTGCTAAAACTGCATGTAATGGTTTATCAAACGGTGATGAAAAGTACAGAACATTCTAATCTTAATAGTCAGGACTATAAGAAGTTTAGTTATTGTGCATTCGGATTAGAAAATGATCGGGTTAGCGAGTGCTCGTATTAGCAAGTGTTCGAATAAGCGTGTGTTCGAATTACCGAGTGTTCGAATTAGCACGTGTTAGAATCAGCGAGTATTCGAATGAGCGAGTAATCGAATTAGTCAATGTTCGAATTAGCGAGTATTCGAATTAGCCAGTTTTCAAATTAGCTAGTATTTGGATAAGAGAGTGTTAGAATCAACGGGGTTTTCCTATTTTGCAGATGAAGAGCTTCTGTAGAATGTCAGATGTAACACTTTACCTGATGAATATTCATGTAATAATAATACAATCGTGAATAGGTAGTAGCTGAAGTTTTATAAAATAGACCTGATTACACAGTTTCTGTCATGACTAAACCATTGAGGTGTTCATTTACTATAATAGTATAACAATAATTTATTAACCCTTCTCTTGCTGAATTGTAAAACACATTTCTCCTTCTTTACCCATGCCCTGTTGTATAATTACATATATCTTCACTTCGTACAAATATTTCGCTGTGCAATCACTGCTGTGGAGTGCACCGGTTGCACAATCAACTTGTAAATAGTGCAGACCCTGATGAGACAGCTCCTGCAGGAGCTGTCTCATCTGGGTCTTCACTATTTACAGGTATGTATATTGACGTGAATAGCAAGCGAAGGGTTAAGATATAATCTTAACCTATTACACCATGAATATTCATGTAGGAAATGATAGCATAATAAACATTAGTTACATGATTTTTAATAGTAACTGTGGCAATGACAGACACCTACGATCTCTATTACTTAAACCTCTCTATAACGGCCACAAAATCGTGTTAATTAGTTGGTATTTAGGGCAGGTGGATGCTTTAAGCAAGGTGAAAGTAAAACAGTACGCTCCTATAAGAGCGTTCTGTTTTACTTTCACCTTGCTTTAAGCAGCCACCTGCCTTTAACACAAAATACTTGATGTAATGTAGTGGCCGTTATGGAGATGTTTTACTATAAGCAAATATAATAGACACTGATAAGACGGCTACAACACGAGCCGTCTGATCTGGATCTACTCTGTTTACAAAGACGTTAATTTGTAATAGATCTGACGCTGCAGTTTCTACCAATAACAAAAATTCATATGTACAAACGCCATTATAAAAGTTCAGCTTATAAATACTCATGATGTCATTAGTTCTTACATGAATATTCAACAGGGAAAGGGTTAAGCAACCACCCGTCCTCACAGACGCCCGTCTGTAGTTCATTAACCCTTTCACCGCCAATGTCGCATAAATGCGCCACGACAAATAGTGCAGTCCCAGATCAGACGCCGCCTTTCAAGGCGGCGTCTGATTAGGGACTTCACTTTTTGTCTCAAACTTTATTTCTATATCTGTGCTTTAATCCTTTAAATTTGCATTTATTTATCTCACTTCTTTATTTTACCTAATGATTTAACAAATTGTGTTTGCAGACGACAAGTAGTAATTTGGCGTCGAAAGGGTTAAATGGTTGCCATATTTTCTTACCTAGTACGGAACCACCAATATTCGTTCGTGCATATCTGAAATATAATAGAAATAAACTTCTTGTAATACATTTTCAAGAATAACTTCTTTATTTCTCCACCAAACCCTATCGTGTAACCACTCGGTGGTCACAACATAGAGTTTGGTGGAGAAATGACGATTTTAGTATTTGATGTTGTATAATTATGTAATACATGTAATCCACGTAAAATAAAGTCATTATGTGTTATCATTATTATAAAAGGAAGGAGTATTGAAAAGTGTGTGGTACATGTATCTTAATGCAGCGAAACGAAATACAAAAACATTTTTGTCCTGTAATAAGCTTTATTATATGCGTATCGCAGTCTTTAAAATATTCGTTAAATACAGGTTTACGGTGTAGCATAGTTTATATTATCGGTAATATATAATTATAACAGCTATTTCTACTTTCCCAATCTGAAATTTATGTCCGAAAATAAGAATTGAATTACAAACAGACATATCTCATTGCATCTACATCACGCTAGACTCCTTGAAGGAGATGTTGCTATTTGCACGACAGTCAACTTGATGGGAATTTCGAAATTTCTTTAACAACAGATAAATACATGTGTGTACCCAGGCTACTAAAATCGTCACTTCTCCACCAAACCCTATGTTGTGACCACTCTTTAGAATCGTCTCTTCGAGACGATTCTAAAGAGTGGTCACAACAAAGGGTTTGGTGGAGGAATAAAGAAGTTATTCTTGAAAATGTGTTAATTACGCATTCTGCCTGGACCTCTGTAAATTACGAACTGACTGAAACGCACGGGTAAGTTTGATAAAAATAATCGCTAGGAAACAGGAATGTAGGAAGATACATATGCCCTTTAAGAGGTAACATTTACCCTTTCGTCCTTGGACATAGTTGTAAGAATTTATTATTGCACGGGTATACACAGAATGACTATTTATTATTACACATTATCGATTATTAAGAGCTGTCTGATCAGGGTCTGCTCTGTTTGTTTATGGGATAATACAAAGCTGATTATACAGTTTTTTTGCCATGGCCAATAGTTAACGTGTGGAATTGCCATTGTGAAAACAAGCTAATAAATATTCATGAACCATGAATATTCACGAGGAAAAGGGTCAAATGTCCGTCTGAACACTTACTCTAAGAAAAGCATGGCGTGATTGAAGTCAGGTAGTTCGCTGGATTTCCAGTTGCTGGATTTGGACTTGAGGAAGGTGTCTAGGGATGTGAGTGTATAATTACTGTCCACTCTGTAGTTAGGGTCACTGTTCATGCTATCTCTGTCCATAAATGGTAAATCTTTAGGACCCTATAAAGTGAAATAGAAAATGCTGGAACATTCCTCAACAGCGACCATATTACAAAACAAAACAAAACAACAACAACAACAACAACAACAACAACAACAACAACAACAACAATAATAATAATAATGATAACAAAACAACAACAGCAAGAACAACAACAACAATAACAATAATAATAATGATAACAAAACAACAACAGCAAGAACAACGACGACAACAACCACAATAACAACAACAATTATATACTACTACTACTACTAATAATGATAACAATAACAATAACAATAATAACAACAACAATAATAATAATAATAATAATAATAATAATAATAATAATAATAATAATAATAAAAATAATAATAATAATAATAATAATAATAATGATAATAATGATAACAATAATAATAATAATAATAATAATAATAATAATAATAATAATAATAATAATAATAATAATTATAATTATAATGATAGTAATAATAATAACAACAACAAAATAATAATAATAATAATCATAATAATTTGATGCATGAATATAAAGTACAACTCTGATAGTTCGAACACTAAAACAAAATTAAATATCCGTCTTCATTACAGGTGACAGCTTAATACTGGATGAATGTCATACAGAAAGCTCCTCTACGAGCTTTCTGCCTGACTTTAACACTGCATTAAGCAACCACCTGCCTAACAAGGGATCATTTCTTCATTACTGAGATTTCAAATTTCAAAATATTGAATTTTAATAATGTAGATGCCTGTAACAGTAGGTTGTTACATAATGTTGTGAAAGTAAAGCAGACTTTTATGAATAAACATAAATGTATTTAAGACCAGGCTGTAGCTCAATGCACGAGGAAAGTAACACAGAAAGCTCCCGTAGGAGCTACCATCCGGCTTTCGTGCTAATGGTGTTGCAGGTTTTGGTCCGGAGGATATAAAATGTATTGCTTGAGTCTGAGATCATTCTCAAGCATCTGATTGGTCATATCCAGAGCGAGTTTAAAATCTGACCAATCAGATACTTGAGAATGAACTCAGACTGTGAAGTTTTATAACCTCGAATCCAGCTCTGTTACAATTTGTGTACAGTAAAACCCCTCTAACCCTGAATTCTAGTAGAGAATAATTTAATATTTTTAGGCACGTGGCTGCTTAATGCAATGTGAAAGTCATGCAGAAAGCTAATCTAGGAGCTTTCTGCATGACTTTCATCCTGAATTAAGCTGCCACCTGTCTCCAAGGCCGATTTTTATGTTCTGTTCTGTTCTGATCAAATTTAACGCCCGGTTTTAGAGGGGTTTTATTGTAGATACAGTTCTCCATCTCTATAACGACACCCTTTGGGATACGAAGATTGTATGTGTTGTTCAGAGGGAGTTGTTATAGGGAGGTAAAATCAAATATAATTAGCTTGTTCGCAGAACCCCAGATAAGGTGTATTTCGAGAACTAAAACCGTTATGCCTCCATCAAACCCTATGTTGTGACCACTCTAAAGAGTGGTCACAACATAGGGTTTGATGGAGGCGTAAAGAAAATACGATGGAAAAAAGTTGTGTCTGGAGCCTTGTTGTTTCGGAAACAGTGACATGCGTTGTTGTAAGGAGGGAATCGTTATTGAGAGGGCCGTTGTAGGGAGGGAGCACTGTATGGGTTTTGCTGTAGATCTGATTGACACATATCCCAGTGTTCATGCGTCATTGCAAAAATAATCTAATAAATATTCATGATGTCATTATTTCTTACATTGCTATTCATGGAGTAAAGGGTTAGTTTAGGGTGAATGAGGCTTTCTGTATCTTTACCAGCCACCTGTCTAAACAAACACTAAATTTGTCTTTATTAACCCTTTCCTCCACAAATACGCCTTTCTACGCCTCTGTAAAAATCATTTCTTGAAACCATTGTGAAAAATAGAGTATTTGCTCCGTAGGAGCAAATGCTCTATTCATCACAATGGTTTCAAAATAACAAAATTCTAATATTTTACTTTTCTCTAGTTAATGCTCCTTTTCGGTAGATTTATTCAAATAATTTGAATCTAAAAATAGCCTATGAGGTAATGGGTTAAACACCCGGTATAGAGGGTTTTTAACGTATGTTGATGGATAGAGGACACGAGTGAGATAGCTAGAAACATGCAACTTTCAAGGAAACTTACCTTTGCGACAAAATATCCCGCAAGTCGAACTTTAATACTCAAATCCTCTGTTATTGTTGCATATCGCATATTTATCTGTAATGAAAGAGCAATATTTTTCCACCATCATATAAAACAATCAAATGTACAGCAGAGCAACAAGTACGTACTCAAATACTAAAATCGTCTTTTCTCCACCAAACCCTATGTTGTGACCACTCAAATACTAAAATCGTCTTTTCTCCACCAAACCCTATGCTGTGACCACTCTTTAGAATCGTCTCGAAGAGACGATTCTAAAGAGTGGTGACAACATAGGGTTTGTTCCAGAAATAAAGGAGTTATTGTTGAAAATGTATTAATTTTCGCATTGTATCTGGGCCTTTGGACTACAGTAAAATGAAATTACAGTGCTCCCTCCCTTCAACGACCCTCTCAATAACGATGCTCTCCTTACAACAACACATGTCACTGTTTCCGAAACAACAAGGCTCCAGAAACAACTTTTTTCCATCGTAATTTCTTTATGCCTCCATCAAACCCTATGTTGTGACCACTCTTTAGAATCGTCACTTTGTGACGATTCTAAAGAGTGGTCACAACATAGGGTTTGGTTGAGTCATAGCGGTTTTAGTTCTCGAAATACACATTATCTGGGGATCTGCAAACAAGCTAATTATGTTTGATTTCCCCTCCCTATGACAACTCCCTCTGAACAACACATACAATATTCGTATCCCAAAGGGTGTCGTTGTAGAGAGGGAGCACTGTAACCCTTTAATCTGATAGAGACGAATTCTGACGTCATTGTAAACGGAGTAGTCCCAGATTCTACTGGAGTCGTCTGACCAGTGCCTCTTCAGGGTCTGCTCTGTTTGTTCTTGGCATAAGAGAGAGTTGAATCTATAAAACAATTTCCTTATTTAAAGTGCCTGTACAAAACAGTGAATTGATATTCACGATGGAATTTATTTCATAAATATTCATGGAATAAAGGATTAAGCTGTTCCGTGTTTTTCAAGACTTCAATGAAATTAAGTCATTCTCTGAAAAGAGAGGTTCTTTTGTAATTGGTCTGCGCCATGATTAAGGTTAGTTAGGTGGAACACTTGAATCACGCAAACACCTTGGACTTCATGTGGCCGCAAGAATGAAAATTGCTACTGCAGACCACGGTCTTTATTGGATGACATTCAACCACATTTGTCGAAAGAACATAACTTGTCCACAACGACCATCTACATTAATAAACTCTGAGAGTAGTAGAGCATTTGAAAGCAAAAGCAGCAATGCGAAAAATGGTCTTTTCGTGAGCAGTAAATTATAAAAAGTGCAACACTAATTAAGCTGCATTTAATTTTCATAATTAATTTTGAAACTGATGTAATTTAATGTGTTGTTTAAAGAGAGGTGGTAGCTTAATGCAGGAAAAAATATACAAAAAGCTCTTGTAAGATCTTTCTGCATTCTCTCGCCCTTCATGAAACCGTTCCACAATAAAAGAAAAAGCCATTCATATTTCAGTATTACTTTCGACTTACATTAACTTGCAGGAGCTTTCAGCATTAGTTTCGACGTGTATTAACCCATTCCCTCATAGGCTATTTTTAGATACAACCTCTTTGAATAAATCTACCGAAAAGGAGCATTAATTAGAGGAAAGGAAGATGTTTAGAATTTTGTAGTTTGAAAGGGTTTCGTTGGGTGGGCCGGGGAAGTGTCGCCGGGGATTCGGTGACGCTGTTATCCGAGACGCTCAGTACACAACATTAATATTCTTAAGGTTTGGTATTATTCTTTGTGATTTATGTTCTCCTCTATAAGCTCGCATGTTGTTACCTTTATGTAAACTGTGACGAAAATAAAGGATCTGTTCTGTTCTGTTCTGAAACCATTGTGATAAATAGAGCATTTGCTCCTATAGGAGCAAATGCTCTATTTATCACAATGGTTTCACAAAGGTGACTTTTATAGAGGCGTCAAAAGTCGTCAATATAAGGGAATTGGTTAACCTGTCATATCTCGAGAAAGTTTCCAAGTTAGAAATCGGACAACTCGAACTTACGTTATCTCGAAGTAAATATAGTCCCTTAAAGTTCTATATACAATAGAACCTGTCCTAAGCGGCCATTCACTTATTGAACACAGGGTTTTTAAAAAAAATAGATGGTCGCTTAACCCATTTGCGCCCAGTGGATTATTCCATGTTTATACATTGAATCACAGGGGGCCATTTCGTGGGTCTACATGGTCTAAAAAGTCAAAAAAATTGATTGGGTCGATTTGGTGTTATATTATATTATTATTTTTGACTTTTTTGACCATGTAGACCCACGAAATGGCCCCCTGTGCATTGAATTAGTCCATTATTTATTTAAGGAGTGCCTGGCCTAAATTTTTAATTTCGTTTTGTTTTATATTGAAATTCCTATCAGCAAACAGTGTAGACTCTGATCAGACGCCGCATTATGCGGTCTACACTGTTTGCCTACGTCCCATATATGGGATCGTAGGAGCAAATGAGTTAATGCATGGCAAAATAATGCAGAAAGCTCCTAAGAAAGCTCCTATAGGAACTTTCTGCATTAATTTTGGCCTGCATTAAGCTACCACCTGCATAACATACCCTTAATTAGACCTCGTTTTGATGGTCGCTTAAGACAGGTTTTACTGCATAGGGGATCCACTGTACGAACACTGATCAGACGCTACGGTCGTTATGCAGTGTCTTATAAAAAGCTACACTGTTTGCAAATCACCAGAAAGATTGATGGCATCTCTTCTGGTATTTTGGCTCTTAACCCAGTTAAGCATCTGGTAAAGAAACAATGACACATTGTATATTTATTAGCTGAGATCTTATATTGGCAAATATACACACGAATGATCGGTATAAGTAGAAAGTGTAGAGTCCGGTCTATATCATGTCATAAGCAAACAGAGCAGACCCTGATCAGACGGCTCCTCTAGGAGCCGTCTGATCTGGGTCTTCTCTGTTTGCAAATGCTTGAAAATAGCGTTTATATGAAGGAAAGGGTTAAAACAGTATCAAGGATATTAGGAACAAAAACTGTAAAACTCATTTTGCTCTCATGTGTAATAAATGAAGATGAAATTCAATTTTACAGATTTTACATTTTCACAGAATTTTCTAGGAGATAAATTAACTTAAACGTTTTTTTTTCTTCTGATGTATGGCTGGTTCTTTCGTTTTTTATTCTGAAGTAAAATGATGTCTGCTATAGCTTATCTGCTGCAATTGTTCAGAGCAACAGATAAAGGTACGTACCCAAATACGAAAATTGTCATTTCTCTACCAAACTCTATGTTGTGACCACTCTTTAGAATCGTCTCTTCGAGACGATTCTAAAGAATGGTCGCAACATTGGGTTTGTTCCAGAAATAAAGAAGTTATTTTTGAAAATTATTTAATTTACGCAACTTATCTTGGAACTATGATTTGTTACCTGCTCCTGTTTCTTTCAACCTTTTGAGAACAAAAGGAAACAATTTGGACCGGGGGTTCGTTCACTTTATAGTAACCGTTACATTTAAATATGCAACTGATCGCAGTTTAAGACCGAAACGTTGCGATTACTCAAGTAAGCGCAGCACACCGGCCTTAAGACTTGCAAACCGTTGCATAAAACTGTAACTGTTACTGATAACTGACTGTCCCCACGATGTTGCGTTAGCAGGGCGAAGGTTAACCCTTTACCTTATGAATATTTATAAAGAAATAATGAATATTAATTAAATGTAGTTTTATAAAGGCATTTCGAAGAAATAATGTTTTGAGACCACATCAGAACCTGTACAATCAGATTTATATTATTTCATAAGCAAACACAGCAGACCCCGATCAGATGGCTTCTACAACAAGATTGCAAACCCTGATTGCAAACGCGTAAACTGAATATCTGTTGGAATAAAGGGTTAACCCTTTTGCCCCTTGAATATTCAAATCAGATAATATACAGTAAAACCTCTCTATAACGGCCACTAAAGTCTGTTAATTAGTTGGAATTTAAGGCAGGTGGAAGCTTAAAGCAAAGTGAAAGTAAAACTGAACGCTCCTATAGGAGCGTTCTGTTTTACTTTCACCTTGTTTTAAGCAGCCACCTGCCTTTAACACTAAATACTTGATGTAATTTAGTGGCCGTTATAGAGAGGTTTTACTGTTATGGCATCACTAGAGTGTATTACCTGAACATTTATAATGGCACATGAACACAGGATAACATCGACAGAAACTGTAGAATCAGTTCGACATAATTCAACATGAAAACAGAGCAGACCCTGATCAGACGTCACAAACAGAAGCCATCTATTTGAAAGGCGTTTAACCCATTCCCTCATAATGACGACTTTTGACGACTGTGTAAAAGTCACTTTGTGAAACCATTGTGATAAATAGAGCATTTGCTCCTATAAGAGCAAATGCTCTATTTATCACAATGGTTTCAAACTACAAAATTCTAAAATTAGATTTATTCAAAGACGTTGTATCTAAAATAGCCTATGAGGTAATGGTTTAAATGTGTTTCTATCTTTATAACGGTATATGAACACATTTGGCAGAAGTTGTGTAAGCATATTTATATAATTCCATAAGCAAACAGAGCAGGCCATGATAAAAGGGCCTTCTGACCTGAGGATACTCTGTTGGAAAGAAAATGAAACATCTCTCTCAGAAAAATCTGGTAACTACATGGAATGATATTTAAAGTACATCTAAATATTCATTATTCTTACAGGTAAGCTTTTGCTTGTTAGAGACGCATTTATAAAGACTTGCAAACAGAGCAGACTCCGTTCAGTTATTAACCTTTTACTCCATGAACACGCATCTCTACGCCTTTGCACAGAGTATGCTCTCTTTCTTTGTGTTATGTTATAGATATGATTCTACAGTTTCTATCATGGCCTAAAGATCAGGATCTGCTCTGTTTGCTTTTGATGTAATGTAGATTATGATTCTACAGTTTCTGCCATTGCCAAAAACTTCTGTTTCTATATGCTATTATAACAAATTAATCTAATAAATATTCATGACGTCATATTTTCTTACATTAATATTCATGATTGAACGGGTTAAGAGCCGATTGTCGCAGAATCGATTTTAGTCAAAGTTGGCAAACATTGTAGATATTGCGGCTGATCTATATCAAGTTCTACACGATCGAAGATCCGCTATATACGAAAATTAAAATCATTTTTCTTTATAAACAGTTTAGAATCAAACTAGCCACAATGTCCAGGCAAGGTGTACACTGTTTGTCACACACGTCAGCAAACCAATGATACTTTGGATCTGTTCTACACGGTTTATAAGATATTAAGTTTTTTTTAAAGGGAAGAACTTTAGAAAAATATTACAGTAAGCGGTCATCAAAAAAGGTCTAAGTAAGGGTCTGTTAGGTAGGTAGTAGCTTAATGCAGGTCAAAGGTAATTTCAAAAAGTTCAATTAAGCAACCATCAGATCTGCTTTTTACGACTCCTATACAGTAAAACCCCTCTAAACCGGACGTTAAATTTGGTATAAATATTGGTCTTGGAGACAGGTGGCAGCTTCATGCAGGGTGAAAGTCATGCAGAAAGCTCCTAGAGGAGCTTTCTGCATGACTTTCACCCTGCATGAAGCAGCCACCTGCCTATAGGTATCTAAATTCTTTTCTAATAGAATTCCGGTTTAGAGGGGTTTTACTGTACTCAATAAATGAACGGCCGCTTAAGACAATTTGTACTGTATATTCTATATGGTACATTTTCTACAGTACAAAATGTACATTTTTCTATTATTATTATTATTATACCTCATTTATATAGCGCTCTTTTCACACAGGATATGTGCGTTCAAAAGCGCTTAACATGGATGAAATCACCGGAACGAACCGCATGATTATCTATTCGGACAATAAAAGATATACAATAGATATACAATATAAATGAAATCACTAGCCGGAGGGAACCACATGATTCCCTCTATGGCAATGGGCGGCAAAATGAACCGACCCAAATACCACTAGAGCTATTATATACACAAAACAGAGAAAACATAATTACGGATTCTGGTGCATACAGTAGCCCAAGTGAATGAACACCCTACAGTGACCATAGGAGTTCAGTGCAAACAATGGCAATATCTTAAAACGATACAGCCTTCCGAAGTCACAATCAAAAGTTGGTCGGAAAGACCACTCACAACCAGAGACTTGGGACCAGGGTCCCACTTCAACATGAAAACATGTTGCTCTCAATAGTCGAGAATAGGGAATGAAATTCTCCCTCACCAACATGAGACATGTTGCTCTCATGGATTGCAAGCCCCAACCCTGGATTGGATTGAATCGGGTACAATTATCACAACAATAATCATCAATACAGAGTGCCATCACCCGCGACTTGTACTGAAGACGTGACTTAGATATACAGTAGATATGAAATGACTAACCGGGATGAATCGCATGAGTGTCTATCTGGTCCATTAAAGATATGCAACATATCGTTTACTAAACTGTCCTAGTAATAAATGTTGAAAAATGCGTTTTCAGAGACCTTTTGAAACATGCCAGTGATCCTGCCTCTCTAATGCCTGACGGTAGAGCATTCCAAAGTTTTGGAGCTGCATGCATGAAACTTCTCTCACCGTATTTTACCATACGACTTTTTGGCACAACCAACGACAATGATCTACTTGCCGACCTCAACTCTCTCCGCGGCCTGTACACGTCAAGCATGTCGACAAAGTACTTGGGAGATTCATTGTGCATGGCTTTATACGTAAGAGTCAGAATTTTGAATTCAATCCGATGTTGAACCGGAAGCCAGTGAAGTTCCTTCAAAACCGGCGTGATATGATTATACCGAGTGGTTCTGGTTATGATGCGGGCTGCTGTGTTTTGCACTCTTTGAAATTTCCGTAGTGAGTTGTTTGAAATTCCATGCAGCAGTGAATTGCAGTAGTCTATTTTTGATGTAACAAGAGAGTTTACCAAAGTCTTGATAGCATCAGGTGAGAGGTACTTTCTACAGTACAAAAGGTGGATTTTTCTACAGTACTAAAGGTACATTGTCTACAGTTCACAATGTACATTTTCTACAGGTACATTTTCTGCACTACAGAAAGTACACTTTCAACAGTACAAAAGGTACATTTTCTACCGTACGTACAAAAAGTACATCTTCTACTGTCTAAAACGTACATTTCAACTGCCAAACAGTTAAAGAGATTTCGACAGACGTTTTCTACATGCCATAAAGTACGGAATCCTTTAAGTGTTATCGCCATTCGTACCGCGCTCGCTTTGAAGGGCTCGAAAATATGAGCGAGTGTTCGCCTTTACAGTATTGCTTTTAGTTTTTGCGAAAGTGTTCAGTAAACCTACAGAAAACCATCGCATTGACAGAGAAATACGACAGTTGACAAATGCAATCACCCTATCGTCAGTTCACTGTGGTTGCTTGGATTGAAACACACGCTAGAATGCACGGATCAACTCTCGCACTTTCCCTGAAGTGCTCGCGTGAGAAAACAACGGTTTACGACTGGGCCTCGAGGTTATAAAACTTTTTTTCAGGAGTCTAAGATCATTCTCAAGCATTTGATTGGTCAGATTCTGGGCAAGCTCAGATTCTGACCAATCAGATACTTGAGAATGATCTCAGACTCAAACTCAGAAGTTTTATAACATTCGGCCCAGGACTTCCATATAATTTGTCTAATAATTTATAAATGTGTAACAGTAAACTATCGCAGTTTTTCGAGTCCTTCAAAAATGGCACGATGCGAAAACGTGATGGCACTAATACGGCTCCGTAACAAAGTGCATCTAGTGCTATCCTTATAGATCAGGGTCCATGCTTATAAAACTTTTAGTTGAGTCTGAAAACGTTCTCAAGCATTTGATTGGTCAGATTTGAGCCTTTGGCTCAAATCTGACCAATCAAAAGCTTGAGAACCCAAATCTGACCAATCAAAAGCTTGAGAACCCAAATCTGACCAATCAAAAGCTTGAGTATATCATGTACTTACCCCATTCACAACGTGAGAATAATAGTATCGAATCTTTTTCATGGTTTCCGCAATGGTGTTTTCTGTCTTCTTAAACCTGTAATGTACCAGAGTAGACACTCTTCCGATGTAACCGACAGCGATTTTATCTCTATTCTGACTTATGATAACAGAATGTGTCATAACATGGAACTAAATCATGAATATATTGCAAATTACGAGTACTACAAACACCGAGAGAGAGACATTGATGAATGGGCCAGTAATATTAAATATGATTGAATTGTCTGGGGCAATTCTCTTGGTGACGGACTGTACCGTAACAGAGTGCGCATGAACTGTGCACGGAGAAATACTATTAGACTACAAGACTATTTGGCCATGGCAGAAACTGTAGAACCATATCTATTTTATGTCATAAGCAAAAAGAGTTGACGGTGGTCAGACGCTCCTACAGGAGCCGTCTGATCTGGGTCTACTCTGTTCGCAAAGGCGTAGGAATGCGTAAACATTTATGGAGTAAAGTTATGATGTAATATAATTATGACGTAATATATGACGCATTTATGGAAAAAAGGTTAATAACGGGATATTGCGAACCCCCCCCCCCCCAAATATAATGCAAAATATGTCGTTTATATTAATATATTAAATCCGAAAGTTTAGTAAATCGGATCTGAGAACTTCTAAGGCATGTGACGGCTTAATGCAGGGTACAGTCAGTTTACGCATGAAGCTCCCAGAGGAGCTTGCTTTCTGCTAGGCTTCCATCATGCATTAAGTAATTTGTCGTCTCATATGGATCCAAAATGTCTGCAAAGATAAGACCTACTCATAGATTTGACCACTATATGCTAAAGAGCAGAGCAACAAAATAATAAAGGTGCGTATTCAAATGCTACTAGCGTCATTTCTGATTAATCAAACCCATTGGTAAGACTACTACATGTATTTAGATTCATCTCTTCGAGACGATTCTAAAGAGTGGTCACAGAATAGGGATTGGTTATTCTTAGAAATGTTTTAATTTAGGCATCTTATCTAGACCTCTGTTTAACCCTTTCCCTGTTCCATATTTATTACAAATTTCAATATCTACTGAATATTCATGTACAAAATATTTATAATGAGATATGGAAGATAACTTACATTGTAGCCATTTTAGAAAGTATAGAAACATCTATTAACTTTTTATTAGCAAACAGAGCAGACCCTGATCAGACGGCTCCTATAGGAGCCGTCTGATCTGGGTCTACTCTGTTTGAAGATGCGTGAAAATACGTTTAAATGAGGGAAATGGTTAAAAGAAGACTGTAAGCTGTGGCTAAATGTTTACTTTTTATAAATACTATAATCCACTACACAGAGTATATCCACACAAAGCTCGTCCACCGATGGTGCTGATGGAATCTTCTTGTATGGAACTGGTTTGAATCTTGGTCGTCTTGTAATCCTTGATTGGCTTACACGCTTTTCTGTAACGACAGTTGGAACAATATCAATTCGCAGCATTGTAGGGTATTATTTGTTTAAGATCGTCTTCTTCTCAGGTCTAAGACATTTGTCATCTTGCAAATTTAACCACTTTCAAATTTAAGCAGACTCCATTGTAAAACTGATGAGTCATTTCACTTTGAGAATTCAGCATTTAAATAATCTTTTCTTTACAGAGACACGCTTTTATGTCTTTGCAAACAGAGAAGACCTAATTTTCAGACGGCTCCTATAGGGGTTTACTCTATTCGCTTATGGGATGATATAGCTATAGTGTTAACAGTTATTTGTATAAAATGTTGGTTCAAGACTTACGCACGATATTGGCTGTCCATCTCTTCTTGATCACATGGTAGCTATTGGAAGGCGTGTTTTTGGATTGCAGAGGTGAATATTCATATGTTGCTCCATCTTTGTTCACGATCCCTTGCTGTACGAACGTAAAGATACAGATGTACTGCTTTGTGTAAGTGTTGTACTTAAGTACAGGTGCAATGTAAGGCTATATATAGATACATGAAAGTGCTATACATGTATATTAAAGTACAGGTGCAATGTAAGGCTAAATATAGATACAAGAAAGTGCTATATATTAAATTACAGGTGCAATGTAAGGCTAAATATAAATACATCTAATGCTATATATTAAAGTACAGGTGCAATGTAAGGCTAAATATAGATACATGAAAGTGCTATATTAAAATACAGGTGCAATGTAAGGATAAATATAGATACATGAAAGGGCAATATTAAAGGGGAAGTCCCTACTTTCGACGCGTTTCAAAAGTGCCTGAAATACACAAAACTCATTTGTTTATATGCCGAAAAGAAGTATATCGCAAGAAAACTAGTCGAATAAACACAGAAGAAGATACAACTTTCATATGTTTGATATGTTATTCGGCAATGTATTAGTATTTATTCGGCTCGCGTTTTAGTTTCCTTAACTGTTCGATCAAGGTCGATAATATTTTGTTGCAAAACAAAAAATATAAGTTTCGATATAAACGGTTTATTTTGTATCACACGGGCATTTTTCGATATACGTTCAAATTGACAATAATTCAATCTTCTTAATAATGTTTGAATATATCAAATATTAAATTTTATGATATTATTGAAAATATGTGTTCATTGTAGGGACTTCCTCTTTAAAGTACAGGTGCAACGTAAGGATAAATATAAATAACATGGAAGTGTTATATTACAGTACAAGTGCAATGTAAGGATAACTACAGATATATAAAGGTAAGTGTTGTATTAAAATACAGATGCAATGTAAGTATTAGTGTTATACTAAAGTACAGATGCAATATAATGATAAATGGTATTGTTATATTAAAGTACAGATGCAGTATAATGGTAAATGTAAGTGCTGTATTAAAATACAGATGCAATGTAAGTATTAGTGTTATACTAAAGTACAGAAGCAATATAATGATAAATGGTATTGTTATATTAAAGTACAGATGCAGTGTAATGATAAATGTAAGTGTTGTATTAAAATACAGATGCAATGTAAGTATTAGTGTTATACTAAAGTACAGATGCAATATAATGATAAATGGTATTGTTATATTAAAAGTACAGATGCAGTGTAATGGTAAATGTAAGTGCTGTATTAAAATACAGATGCAATGTAAGTATTAGTGTTATACTAAAGTACAGATGCAATATAATGATAAATGGTATTGTTATATTAAAGTACAGATGCAGTATAATGGTAAATGTAAGTGCTGTATTAAAATACAGATGCAATGTAAGTATTAGTGTTATGCTAAAGTACAGATGCAATATAATGATAAATGGTATTGTTATACTAAAGTACAGATGCAATATACTGATAAATGATATTGTTATACTAAAGTACAGATGCAATATAATGATAAATGGTATTGTTATATTAAAGTACAGATGCAGTGTAGTGATAAAATTTATAATGTTAGTATTGCATTAAAATACAGATGCAGTGTAAGGATAAATTTAAGTATTACACTAATGTGTAGATGCGATGTAAGAATAAATGCTAGTGTTAAATAAAAGTACAAATGCAGTGTAATGATAAATGTAAGTACCATATCAAAGTATAGATGCAAGTGACATTTTAAACAACAAATGCAATGTAAAAATAAAAGTAAGTATTATACTTAAGTGCAGATGCAATGTAAAAATTAAAGTGCTATGTTAAAGTACAGATGCAACGTAATGACAAATTTAAGTCTTATATTAAAGTACAGGTGAAATGTAATGATACAAATGTGTGTCATATTGAAGTACATATACATGTATAATGCAATGGCAAATTAAAGTGTTATAATTAATGTGCAGATGCAATGTAATGATAAATGTTAGTGTTATATAAAAATGGAGATGTATATTAATGATAAATGTTAGTGTTATATAAAAATGGAGATGTATATTAATGATAAATGTTAGTGTTATATAAAAATGGAGATGTATATTAATGATAAATGTTAGTGTTATATAAAAATGGAGATGTATATTAATGATAAATGTTAGTGTTATATAAAAATGGAGATGTATAGTAATGATAAATGTTAGTGTTATATAAAAATGGAGATGTATATTAATGATAAATGTTAGTGTTATATAAAAATGGAGATGTATAGTAATGATAAATGTTAGTGTTATAATAAAGAACAGATGCAAATATAAGGAAAAACGTAATACGACTTTGAAGCATATCTTTTCAACGCTTAGTAATAATTGATTCTTTCAGTGCTAGCATTGTCGTCTGCTGACCACATTTTCGCCTGCTGCAAGTTTTAGGATGACCGGTTATTTCTTTATTAAAAGAGAAACAATATTTCAAATAGTTACTCGGCGTCTCATATGGACCCAAACTGTTTGCATAAAAAATAAGATATTACAGACCCGTCTTCATGGCACTGAATGGGTTCATCAAAGTCTGTAAATGGATCTTTATGAATATACATACGATGACAATGTGTACTATTGAGCATCTACGAACATGGATAAAAGAACACAGCATGATGTCTCATCAGGATCCAAACTGTTTGACCCTCGCTTTGTCTGTCTATAGAAAAAACATGACGCACGTTCAGACTTACCAACTTTATGGTACCATTTTTGTCCGCTATAGCGACAGCAATTGTTAAAGTAACTAAACACTAGTAAACAGACGCACGTTCAGACTTACCAACTTTACGGTACCATTTTCGTTCGCTATGGCAACAGCTACTGTATGATCCGGGTCACGGTAGAACTTTGTTTTCTGCAAACAGTGGAACACTAAAAATATTATACAGTAAAATGCATCTAATGACGCCACCAAAAAGAGATATACATGTAATTCTGGATCGTAGAGGCAGATGGTAGCTTAACCTTTTCGGAGCCAAATTTCCAATTGTCGTCTGCAGTCCAAGTTTATTAAATCATTCAGTAAAATAAGGAAATGCGATAAATAAATGCAAATTTCAAAGGAATAAAGCACATATATAGAAATAAAGATTGAGATAAATAGTGAACTATTTTACGTGGTGCATTTATGCGACTGCGGCGGTGAAAGGATTAACCCATTCCTAAACACAACCTCTTTGAATATATCTACTGAAAATGGAGTATTTACTTGCAACAAAGGAACACACAGAATTGCGTAGATTTGAAACCATTGTAAATAGGAGCAAATGCTTTATTTATAACCATGGTATCATAAAGTGACCTTTACAGTGGCGTTAAAAGGCGTCAATATGAGGGAATGGGTTAATGCATGACGGAAGTTATGTAGAAAGCCATAGGAGCTTTAGACAGAGGTACAGATAATATGCATAAAGTAAAACATTTTCAAGAAAAACATCTTTATTTCTCCACCAAACCGTATGTTGTGACCCCTCTTTAGAATCGTCACAACATACGGTTTGGTGGAGAAATAACGATGCTAGTATTTGAGTACACACATTTATCTCTTGCTCCTCTAAGAAACTATCTACTTTGAAAGACAATTTTTATTGACAAATGGTCATTTAGGGGAGTTATTCTGTATTGTAATAACTTTATTTGTAATAACAGCTCGACAGATATACTTAAAGAGGAAGTCCCTACAATGAACGCATATTTGCGATACATTTGTATTATTATAAAACCTGATATCTGTAATGTTCAATCGTTAATAATGGAGATTTTCAATTTGAATTTATATCGAAAAATGCCCCTGTAACACAAATGCCCCTGTAACACAAATGCCCCTGTAACACAAAATAAACCGTTTTCATCGATACATGTACTTAAAAGTTTTGTTCTACATCAAATATTACCGCGAGCCAAATAAATACTAACACATTACCGAATACACCGGGTCTTTTATATCAAACACATGAAAGTCATGTAGCATTGTCGTCTGCTGAAATCATTTTCGTCTGCTTCAAATTTTAGAGAGTAAGCTTGTTCAATTTTGTTATAAAACAATAAATACATTGTCAAATAGATTGGATTCTGATGAGACGCCGAGTTACTGATCTGGATCCAAACTGTTTGCTCACGACCTCACAGAGCGTCACCACGGCACTGAAGGGGTTAAATTATCGCCGAAAAGCATTTAATTAAAATCCTCCTTTCAGAAATATTAAATATTCAAAGAGCCAGTCATTAGATTTGCAACCTAGGGGCGAGACAGTCAGCGCCCTGTTGTCAAATATTGGACGAATTTTTCTTCTTTTTTTTCTATTTAACTCTTTCGGCGCCAAAATTCTAATTGTCGTCTGCAATCCAATGTTTGTTAAATCGTTCGGTACAATTAGGAAATGAGATAAATACATGCAAATGTTATAGGAATAAAGCACAGATATAGAAACAGAGAATGAGACAAACAGTGAAGTCCCTGATCAGAGGCCGCCTTGAAAAGGCGGCGTCTGATCTGGGACTGCACTATTTGTCGTGGTGCATTTATGCGACATTGGCTGTGAAAGGGTTAAAGGCAAAACGAGCTAGGGGTTTAGTTATAGTTCGGGAACACGGGGAATTAAGGCCAGGGCAGATAACTGTGGACATGTCTGATCAGGATATGTTCTAATTGTTTAGATGTTTACTGATCTGAGTCTCTACTGCTAACCATAGTCATAAGTATCTTAATTTCTATATTTTTATATTTCAATCAAAAACTCTTTTATCATTGACGGCGACATGTAAGCAATATTCACCGATTGACCGTTACTACATTTGAACGCATTTTTACGTCTTTGCAAACAGAGTAGATCCGGATCATATAACTCCTGTCTGATCAGGGTCTGCTCTGTTTGCTAACGTTGTACAGATTTGAGCATCTTTACGTACCATAGCAGCACATTTTGTTATTTTATGCCTTTAGTACAAGAATTATATCAACGTTTTAATCTATGAATATTCATGTAAAAATAATAACATCGTACATATTAATTAGATAAACTGTAATAATAGCACATGTACACAGAAAGGTGGGGCCATTGCAAAAACAGTAGAATAATATCTATATCTACATGATTTTTGGCCATGACAGAAACTGTAGAATCATATCTATATTATACCATAAGCAAACAGAGCAGACCCTGATCAGACGGCTCCTGCAGGAGCCGTCTGATCTGGGTCTTCTCTATTTGCAAAGGCGTAGAAAGGCATATATGCAGAATAAGTAGTTAGTTAATATTGAAGATAGATGGAATCTGGCATAAAGTGTTAAAGGACAGAAAGCATTGGTATATATATGCTTGCAAATCTCGAAGTCTTGTCTCAGTAAGTCCGGAAACAAGACGCGGGGCAAGGGGCTCTAAAACTCCAGTCACACTTGCTCTACCGTTGTCGTGCAGCTACCGTAGATCGCTGAAATTGAGCGGTTTCTGTGGCGGCCGTTGAAAAATAAACAGGGAAAAGTGCGGTCGGCACCGAGACTTTTAATATCACCAGGATAATGTCATAAATTAATGAAAAAGCGACACTGGGCCGGATTCTGGCAATCTTTGCTCGTTATTTAGAATGTCATATTGTGCATGTCGCTTATTTTTGTTATAGAGAATAATGACACATAAAAGAAAATTGTCCACTCGGGGTCAATATTTTGCATCGGCGTCTGTCCTGTATTGATTTAGAATGATGACGCAATGTGTTATAAATATATGTATGTTTAGATTTTATATACATGTATATCACGAACTTCAAAGGAGCATACAAATTACTTCGAAATAAGAGACGTTCGAGTCATCCGATTTCTAATCTGGACACTTTCTTAATTTCACAGCTTAATGCAGGTCTAAAGTAATGATGAGGCCGTTCAGTATTACGTCCGGCTGGCATTAAGCTGCAGAGCTCCAGATAAGATGCGTAAATTTAAACGACAATAAATCATTTATTTCGCCACCAAACCCTATACTGTGACCACTCTTTAGAATCGTCTCTTCGAGACGATTCTAAAGAGTGGTCACAGTACAGGGTTTGGTGGAGAAATGATGATTTTAGTAATTGGGTACGCACCGTTATCTGTAGCTCTGAAGCTGTGATATATTTAAGAACACTCCTGTATTGTAATTTTTGGAAGGACAGAACTTTTACTTCGAGTTATCGCGAGGTTCAAGTTATCCGAGTTCGAGATATCGAAGTTCAATTGTATTTAGATTGCACACACTGCGCATGCGCAGCCCCTTACATGGAACGAGTCCTCTTATGATCATGTAAGTCGTATAAAATAAAGTGTACTGGAAATGTACATTATGCTACTGTTTTATATACAGACGCAGCACATCAGGGGTCCCGGGTTCGACCCCCGCCGGAACAAGTCCTTCGGGTGAGACGTTATAAACCGTGGTTCGATGTATCAGTGATTTACACTGGGCATCTAACAGAACTAGTCTGAGAGAAACTTTACCTGTAACAGAAGAAGGGCATCGTGCCCGCGTTTCTCTGTATCTGACCCACACTCTCTGGCGCGTTCAATTAGTCCATAGTTGGCATTGTTCTCACTCTTAAATCTTTATCTTATAAATACGCATTTTAACCCATTCCCGCATAGGCTATTTTAAGACCAAACACTTTTGAGAAAACTACCGAAAAGGAGCATTTACTAGAGAAACGGTAAATTTTAGATTTGCGTAGTCTTGAAACCATTGTGATAAATAGAGCATTTGCTCTTATGGAGCAAATGCTCTATTTATCACAATGGTTTCAGAAAAAATGACTTTCACATGTTTTCACTGTTTGCGTCAAAATGCGTCAATATAAGGGCATGGGATAAATCTTTACGTAATAAATACGCCTTTTGAAGACTTTGCAGACTATGCAGACCAAAAACAGGCGAGTCCAGTAAGAGAAGTCTGATCAGGGTATGTTCTGTTTGCTTATGAAATGATATAGATACATGTACATGCATGATCCTGTAGTTGTCACAAGGTTCAACAATTGGTCCTGTACTCTTAAATACCATCATTAAATATCAAGCTAACTTATATTGAGCCAAAAAAGAAAGCACCCATTCAACATTTCTATTTATATAAATAAAATGTATATATACCCGAAATAATTGTTCTAGGTGAATCATAGAACAATTTATTCTCGACATTCTGTGAAAATCTGAAATTTGAAAATCTCTTTCATCGACAAAAAGAGCGATATGACGTAGGTCTACATGTATTTCCAAAATGACTACTGCTTGGTCGTTATCGTGTCTTGCAGTTGCAGTTTGATTTGACTTTGTATGCTTTTTTTTGTTGTATTAAAAGATTTATCATGCAACGTCACAAAATACAATCACTTCCTACTAGCATAATATTTTCCACGTCGACGCTGTATTTTGTGAGGTATAGTGCATGTGTAGGCCTACTGACCCGACTGGAATGCAAGTTTGGTTCAGCCAATAGGAGGAAAACAGAAGGACGAAAAAGGCATAATTAAACATAAACATCAAATTAACACATTTTCTCACCTTTGACTCAACAATTTGTCCATATAAAAGGATTAAATCAGGTTTGTTTATGTTGTAAAAGTCGATGACGTCACTGCATGCCAATATGACGTCACGTAATTCGTACTTGCATGTATTTTCATTCAGGGGACGAAACCGCTTTAGCAATCTTTCTTTTTCTTCATTTCCTCCATTTTTCTTGGAGTTGCATGATAAAAGAATTACTATGCAAGTAGTTTGGAAGTTCAGCTGTATTTTGGCTCGTCAGAAAAGTAGTTAAATGCTCGCCAAGGCTCGCATTTAACAACTTTTCTAACTCACCAAAATACAGCTGAACTTCCAAACTACTAGCATAGTAATTCTTATATATCCGGTCAGTAAGTGCAGTCAGATACTATACCACCG
The DNA here is from genome assembly GCA_963576725.1 of Azorinus chamasolen. NCBI lineage: Eukaryota > Metazoa > Mollusca > Bivalvia > Cardiida > Solecurtidae > Azorinus > Azorinus chamasolen. The sequence continues at coordinate 62,395,987 of OY755253.1, read as the reverse complement.
GATACCGACCGTCGCTCCACGGGGCGCACGTGCAAAACAGCTTAACCGGGTCTTTAACCGAAGTGCATTGCTGGTTATTGCTAAAATCTGGGTCAACATGTACTCCAACGAATACATCTACATGGTCCATTATAGTTATATTCTCGAGATAATAACATTGATTTATATTATTTAAAATTAAAACAAATTTGGTATTTTCATTTTCGGCAGAGTATATATTATTTTCTTACATGAATATGCATGGAGTAAATTATTAACCCTTCGCTTGCTATTCACGTCAATATACCTACCTGTAAATAGTGAAGACCCAGATGAGACGGCTCCTGCAGGAGCTGTCTCATCAGGGTCTGCACTATTTACAAGTTGTTTGCGCAACAAGTGCACTCCACAGCAGTGATTGCACAGCGAAATACTTGTACACAGTGAAGATATATGTAATTATACAACAGGGCATGGGTAAAGAAGGAGAAATGTGTTTTAAAATTCAGCAAGAGAATGGTTAAGATCTCCTAGTTACCTGTTCAGAACCTTTTTCACAGACGAGTTGTCCTCCTTCCATGAAACACAGAGGGGCATTGAGATCTATTGCATGATTGCTGTGTAAAGGGCGATAACTCTCGCCTTTTTCAGAGCGGAAATAATACTGGACGGCTTCTGCGTTGCTATGGAAACTGTCATATGTGAGATACTCGTGGTCAAGGTCAATGATGTCTTCTTCATCTGGAAACAAACACAACACAATGATGACAAACATGCCTTGGTTTTACTAACACCACATTATCTCTAATTAATGTTTATGATGGGTTCTACATCCTTTTTAAAAAAGGAAGTTTTTTTGCATTTTGAACACCAGTGGTTGTTTAACCCTTTCTACCATAAATACGCATTTCTACGCCTTTACAAACAGTGCAGACCCAGAACAGACGGCTCCTATAGGATCTGCTCTGTTTGCCTATGATATCATATAGATATGATTCTACAGTTTCTGCTATTGCCAAAATAATCTGTCTATAAGTGATATTGCAATAACTAATCTAATTAATATCCATGTTATTTCTTACCCGAATATTCATGGAGGAAAGGGTTAAAAGGAATACAAAAAGTTCCCTGGGTACTTTCTGCATTGCTTTCAGTCTGCATTCAGCCACCACATGTATTTTGAAAAGTGTAAATGTCCATATGTAATTGTAAACAACTATAGGGTTTTAGTTGTTTTATTGATCGTATGATCCCCTGTCCACGAAGAAGTAAAGAAGCATTTATTAGAGAAGGGCTGTTATTAGGGAAAATACGATATTATACAAAATACAACATGGGAATGTATGAGCCTCAGCTGAGGGTCGAACTTACAACCTTCTCATTTGGAGGCTGATGTGCAACTGAACTATTGAGCCCCACCTTGATAACTATGATTGAAAATAATTCTCTTTCCTTTTCGTGCCTTTGAAAACAGACAAGACCAAGATCAGACGGCTTCTGCAGGAGTAATGGACAGGTAAATGGTCGAAATCTAGGATTCTGTCAGTTTTCGTAATTACGACGTTCAACTATGCGACGGTCTGTGGTAAAATGGGCTTTATTACATTCTTTACATTGAAGACTCACACCAACCGCGATGTGTCCAACGCGGCGTCCGGCCACGGTCTGCAGTGTATGTCATTCATGAGAACCTGCTGTACCATAGCACACGCCTTAAATTATTATTCACTTATAGTTTATATGATCATAAAACGCAGGTGGTTGCTTAATGCAGGGCTTAGCAGAAAGCTCATATACGAGCTTTCTGCATTACTTTCGACCTGCATTAAACTATCGTATGTCTTAAATATCTAGAATTCCACTGTGGTTTGTTCCCCTGTCCTTTCTCTCAATGTACACACCTGGCAAACTACCTCATAATAGTTATGGTGTCTGGTGCGGGTCTACGCTGTTTTCACTGCAGTAACGCCCCTTATTGATGGGGCATTGCGTGTGTAAATTACATAGTAAAACCGCGACTATTCGAGCACTAAAATACGTATTATTATCGATCTTTAAGACAGGCGACAGCTTAATGCACGGTGATAGACTTGCAGAAAGCTCCTACAGGAGCTTTCTGCATGGCGTTCACCATGCATTAAGCAGCCACCTTCCTAAAAGGGTCTAAATTCTTCTATACCAAAAAATCTAATAAACAAGATTCAACTATAGTTCCGTTTTAGTTTTACGAATGTTTCAGGCTATGCTTTAATCCTTTCCTTAATGCTTTTTTTTGCATAAATTGATACCATAATGAATATTCGTTAACATAATTTTTAAGGTAAAGCTTTAAACGCGAATTACTTACTTAGACCAAAAACAAAACCTGACGGATCAGGATTTATATAATTCCATAAGCAAACAGAGCAGACCCTGATCCGCCGGCTCATACATGAACCGTCTGATCTGGGTCTACAATGTTTGCAAGAGCTTGATAAAGCGTTTATGTGAAGGAAAGGATTAAATGATTTAAATGTTACCATACTCTAAGTATTCGAACTGACAAATACAGTAAAACCTCTCTATAACGGCCACTAAATTACAGTAAGTATTTTGTGTTAAAGGCAGGTGGCTGCTTAAAGCAAGGTGAAAGTAAAACAGAACGCTCCTATAGGAGCGTTCTGTTTTACTTTCACCTTGCTTTAAGCAGCCACCTGACCTAAATACCAACTAGTTAACACAATTTAGTGGCCGTTATAGAGAGGTGTGACTGTAGTCAGATACATGTATGATTCTACAGTTTCTATCATTGACAAAACCTTCTGTGTCCATGTGCTTTTATAGCAATTAATATTCATAATATCATTATTTCCTACACGAATAATCATAGAGTAAAGGGTTAATCAGACGTACATGCCATTGAAAAGGAGATCTCTCCAGCGGGTATCTGAATACTAAGAGTAGTTGGTCTAGACACTTTTAACCCTTTACTCCATGAATATTAAAGGGGTGTCCCTACATTTGACGCATTTCAAAAACACTTAAAATATACAAAACTCATTTGTTTATATGCTGAAAAGTAGTATATCGCAAAAAACCCCGTCCAATTACCGGTTATAATGACAAAACATCCATGTGTTTGATATCGCCGATCCCGATTTTACTCCCCGATGTTTCAGTTTTATTCGGGTTGGGTTTTAGTTTCGTAACTGTTCGCCCTATTCGCGATTCTCCGACCACTTCCGAGAAAGCTATTACGTAAACAATGGAAGGATCGGGTGTTCATCGGCAAAACGCGGAAGAATTTAACGGATAAGGCCGATAATATTGTGTTGTAGAACAAAAATTATCAGTATTGATGAAATCGGTTTATTTGTATCACATGGGGCATTTTTCGATATAAGTTCAAATTGGGAACCTTCATAATAATGATAGAGCATAACAAATACCAAGTTTTATGATATTATTGAAAATATGCGTTCATTGTAGGGACTTCCTCTTTAATGTAAGAAGTAATGACATCATGGAAATTTATTAGATTAATTGTTATAATAGCATATGGACGCGTGCATTTTGGCCATGACTGAAACTGTAGAATCATATCTATATTACATCATTAGCAAACAGAGCAGACCCTGCCCAGACTGGGTCTGGGTCTATCCTGTTTGCAAAGGCATAGAAATGTGTATTTATGGAGGAAACAAATTCCTTCAGTCATATATTATTCATAACCGTAATAAACTTTATCTAAAAACATTCCGACTCTTCTATCGCTATAAAAATGATGTCCGCTCAAAACGTACTCCAGAGCGATCCAAACTCTTGAGAATCTACTGATCGAGTGCCAAACAGCATGACAATTGTGAAACGTCGAGTTAACTATGTGTCAAACAGCTTGGATCCTCATGAGATGCCGAGTTATTCGGTGTCTCACCTGGGTTCAAGCTGTTTGCAAATGCTAGAAGTTAGAAAGATAAGCGTTACTTATGTTACAAAGGTGATGCAAGTTTAAAACACAACAGGTGTTTATATGCCTAATTATATAATAAATAAAGTTTACTTTAAACCTTTACTCCACGAATATTCACGGCCATTATGAAAATTAATTAACCCTTTACTCCATAAATACGCATGTCTATGCCTTTGCAAACAGAGTAGACCCAGATCAGACCGGTCCTAGGAGCCGACTGATTAGGGTCTGCCCTGTTATGTTAACAAACAATATAGACATGATTCTACAATTTCTGCTATGGCCAGATATGCATGTGTTCCTGTGTCATTAAAATATTATCTTACCAGTATTCACGGTCTCATTATTTCTTATGAATATCGTATAAAGGGTACAGTAGATGGTAGCTTAATGCAGGTCAAAAATAATACAGAAAGCTCCTCTAGGAGCTCTCTGCTTTAGGAGCTCTCTGCTTTATTTTAACCCTGCATTAAGCAACCACCTGCTTTGTAAGATCCATGTGTTCAATAAATGAATGGTTGCTTAGGACAGGTTCTATTGTAATGTTTTCATAGGCAACAAGTCAATATATAGCTGTGTTCAAATGGTATACATGTCAAACCTCTCTAACGACCACTAAATTTTGTTATTTAGTTGGTATTTCGGGCAGGTAGATGCTTAAAGCAAGGTGAAAGTAAAACAGAACGCTCCTATAGGAGCGTTCTGTTTTACTTTCACCTTGCTTTAAGCAGCCATCTGCCTTTAACACAAAATATTTGATGTAATTTAGTGGTCCTTATAGATAGGTTTTTACTGTACATCAGAAACACAATCTATACGCTGAATCTACTTAGTCGGCCAAAGAGGTAGTTGCGTATCTATAGAGTGAACCTTATAAATTAACAGTAAACATTAACCCTTTCGCTGCCAAACTCTGTCGTCTGCTAACTTTGTCGTCTGCTATAAATTTTCATTCTTTTGATTTTCTTCAGTTTTGTTTCAAAAACATAGTAACGGTAACAAACAGTTTGGATCCTGATGAGACGCCGGGTTACTCGGCGTCTCATCTGGATCCAAACTGTTTGCATAGGTAATCACAGATCCGGCATCGGCAGCGAAAGGGTTAAACTAAGTAGTATAGAATCAAATATACATATTCTACAAGCAAACTGAGCAGACCTTGATCAAACGGCTCCTACAGGAATCATCTGTTCAGGATCTACTCTGTTTACAAAGGTGTTAAATGGCGTCTCTTCAGAGTACAAACATTTTCACAATTAACCATTGACTCTATGGATATTATAAGAAATAATGACGTCACGGATATAAATTAGATTATTTTCAAAATGGCATATTAACCCATTCCCTCATAGACTATTTTTAAACCCATCCTCTTTGAATAAATCTACCGAAAAGGTGCATTTACTAGAGAAAAGGAAACTGTTAGAATTGTGATGGTTTGATACAATTGTGGTAAATAGAGCATTTGCTCTTATGGGGCAAATGCTCTATTTATCACAATGGTTTGATTAAGTGACTTTTACAGAGGCGTAGAAAGGCGTATTAATGGAGGAAAGTGTTAATACATGAACGTTTTGCTAAAACAGAAACTATAGAATCGCATCTATATTATTTCATAAGTAAACAGAGCAGACTCTGATCAGACGGCTCCTATAACAGTCGTCTGATCTGAGTCTGCTCTGTTTACAAAGGCATAGAAAAGTGTATTCATGGAGGAAAAGGGTAAAACCAGGATGCATGGCAATCGTATCCAGGTATTTTGAAGTTAGAACAATAGCAAAAAATTCCACGGTCATATTTGTTTTGCCTTTAATGGAAAAGTGTCACACACATGTCAAAAAAAACTGAAATATGATAGCAACATTTCAACCATTTACTGCATTCCAGTAAAACCCCTCTAATGCGACCACCAAACAGGGGTTTAATTCTGTCTGGCAGAGGCAGGTGGTAGCTTAATGCAGGACGAAAGTTATGCAGAAAGCTCCTACAGGAGTTTTCTGCATTACTTTCATCTTGCATTAAGCAACCACCTGCTTATAAAGACAGCTATGATTATTCGTTAAGTGGTCGCATTAGAGGGGTTCTATCGTATTATACGCATCTGAACGCCTCTGCAGAAAGGGTAAACCCATATCAGACGGCTTGGTTCCTGTAGGAGAATGCCGTATTTATGGAACAAAGGGTTAAAAGTACACTCTCGGGATACCTTTCTGCATTTAGCCATAAACTGCTTTAACCCTTTCCCTCATAGGCTATTTTTAGATCCACCTCATTGAATAAATCTTCCGAAAAGGAGCAATAACTAGAGAAAAGGAAAAATTTAGAAATTTGTAGTTCTGAAACCATTGTGATAAATAAAGCATTTGCTCCTGAGGAGCAAATGTTCTATTTATCACAATGGTTTCATAAAGTGACTTTTACAGAGGCGTAGAAAGGCGTATCTATTGAGGAAAGTGTTAAAACATAACAAAACAGTTCAAACAAAACCCCTTATCAATTAACGCTTTCTCTGTTATGAATATTCATGTAGGAAATAATGGCGTCATGCATATTAATAAGATTATCTTTTATAATGGCATATGAACACAGGACATTTCGGCTTAGGCAGAAGGTGTAGAATCCGACCTTTATTACACCATAAGCAAACAGAGCAGACCCTGATCCGTCTGGTCTGGGTCTGCTCTGTTTGTAGATGCGTCAAAATGCGCTTACATGAAAGGGAAAGCGTTAACACTTTCGCTGTTATGATTGAATCCATGATCTGTTTATGAAACGTTTGGATGGATATGAGACGCAGTCTAAACAGAGCTGATCCGTAGATTTGTTTTTAACAGCACAGTAAGAGTACAGAAGAAATTATTCTTAACCCAATATGTGCCCGGTTTCCCTTAAAAAAGACATAGACAAAGAGTGTAGATCCAGATTAGAGGACTCCTGAATAAATGTTCCCTTTAATCAGGGTCTGCAATGTTTGCTGGACTGAGGCAATCTATTATTCTAGATAGGTTACATCTTAAGCTATCAAAATAATAATCATAATCAAAATGCGTTTTAAACCATTTAACCATTTCCCCGCCGCAGTCGCATAAATGCACCACGACAAATAGTGCAATCCCAGATCAGACGCCGCCTTTTCAATGCGGTGTCTGATCAGGGACTCCACTATTTGTCTCAATCTCTATTTCTATATATGTGCTTTATTCCTTTGAAATTTGCATTTATTTATCTCATTTCCTTATTTTATTGAATGATTTAACAAACTTGGATTGCAGACGACAATTAGAAATTTGGCGCCGAAAGGGTTAAACGATCCCAATACTATTTTCAACAGTAACATACCATCTTTGTATGACACGTTCAACTACTCTTTGTTTAAAATATATACAAAAATATATTTCAGAGTTCAGAGAGTTTTAACATCAGTAACAAAGTGTAGACTTCCTATTGTGCTGTTACTATTGTGATTTAAGAAAATAATACATACATGTCTAATGGCAAAAAACCCAACCCCAATCCTTACCCCGCTGTGGGAAATTATGCCTTCAACAAAACAAATGATAGCAGGAGGACATCCTTCGAAAGCAAAAGCATCAATGCGAAAAGAAATTTGCAGACTCGGTATTATTGAGTATGTTCATGAGCAGTTATTTTACCCATTCCCTCAAATGCTATTTTTAGATCCAACCTCTTTGAATAAATTTACCGAAAAGGAGCATTTACTAATGAAAAGCAAAGAACGTTTTAGATTTGTGTAGTTTGAAAACATTTTGATAAATAGAGCATTTATTCATATGGAGCAAATGCTCTATTTATCACAATGGTGTCACAAAGTGACTTTTTCAGAGGCGTACAAAGGTGTCAATACGTGGGAATTAAATAAACTATAACACTTCTGAAACCCCTATTCATTTTTTATAACTAAAACACTAAAATTAATGATCCCGAGGACCAGAAAATATAATACAGAGAATAAAATACATGGCGACTTTTACGGCCGGGTACAGAAGTTCACATTAGCAGGAGATCCTTCGAAAGCAAATGCAACAATGTGAAAGGAGAAAACCGTAGACTCGGTTTATTGAGTCTGTCCATGAGCAGTTATTAAAAATGCAACACCACTCACGCCCCTACCTAGAACCGGCTTAAGCAAGGTTTGATTCGGTGCAATTTGGAATACGTCCTACTCGAAGAAACTTTTGTGTGTCAAACAGTTTGGATCCTGATGAGTCGCCGAGTTACTCGGCGTCTCATCTGGATCTAAGCTGTTTGCATAAGCAAGTCAGGTCGTGGATAGTAGCGCAATGATTAGAAATAATTAGTACACGTCAAACCACTGACAGAGACACTGCATTCAGCTAACCATGCCAGAGGCCGAGATTGCCCGAGAAAGTGATGCACCCAGTGACCGCCGCCTTGTACAGTGATGCCACCTCTACAGAGGTCACGTTGGTCACAGGCATACAGTAGAATCTAATTATAACGACTACGTCATAACTACGTCATATCTAAAGCTGGAACAGCTCTAAACCTAGGTCATAAGAGCAAATTTTTATTTAATGCAGGACGAAAGTAATACAAAAGGTTCCAAGGGAAGTTTTCGGTATTACGATAGAACATGTCATAGGCATTCATTTACTGAACATAGGTGTCTTAAAATGCAGGTGGATGCTTAGGAGCTTTCTGCATTATTTTCTTACCTGAATTAAGCTATCATCTGCCTGGCATACCTATTATTACATATTTTTTTGATGGCCGCTTAACCCTTTCACTCATATTGACGACTTTTGACGACTCTGTAAAAGCCATTTTGTGAAACCATTGTGATAAATAGAGCATTTGCTCCAATAGGAGCAAATGCTCTATTTATCACAATGGTTTCAAACTACAAAATTCTAAAAGTTCCCGTTCCTCTAGTTAATGCTCCTTTTCGGTAGATTTATTCAAAGAGGTTGTATCTAAAAATAGCCCGTGAGGTAATGGGTTAAGACAGATTCCTCTGCACTTTCGTCCTGAACACCTACCACATGTTTTATAAACCAATATTTTATTCGCCTTTTTTGGTTGGTCGCTGTAGACAGAGTATACAGTACAGTACATGTCATATTGACATATTGTAGCAGCCTATAGGCCGTTAGTCCTTGTCGTCTGCAACGTAATGTCTCGTGAGCTTGCACGTGTATTGTATAACTGATAGCTGGCTTTGAATGTTGCATTACATATCATTTGTAATTGTTTCACAGTCACGTTAGTCGTCTGTAACATTTATCGTCTGTTACAATTTTCATTCATGTTTCCCCTATTTCTTTCAAAACCATGACCACAAATTAAAACGATTTGATTCATGATACAATACGGCACGATACGATACGATGCGATACGATGCGATGCGTCGCAACGCAACGCATGCGATACAATTGCAATTTAATGCAACACAATTCAATACAATTTACGATTCAAAACGAATACACTATTTACAGAGTAAACAAAACAATCAGATGCAGTGTGTAATACTGTACCTTTAAGTTGTCTATAGGTAAACACACACACAGTACTAAACTATTAAATGGTGTGGTTTAAAGTGTCTTCATTAGCTGTAACACACATACTGCTGTAAGTTTAACCCTTTCACCGTCAATGTCGCATAAATGCACCTGATCAGGGACTTCACTATTTGTCTCAATCTCTATTTCTATATATGTGCTTTATTCCTTTGAAATTTGCATTTATTTATCTCATTTCCTTATTTTACTGAATGATTTAACAAACTTGGATTGCAGACGACAATTAGAAATTTGGCGCCGAAAGGATTACTCTTTTACCTGACGGAGATGCCCTTAAAAGTATTTGCAAACAGAGAAGACCCAAATCAGACAGCCCATAGGAGCCGTCTGATTAGGGTCTGCTCTGTTCTGGAATAATGTAAATCTGAATATGCAGTTTCTGTCAAATAATCCTGTAATCAGATACCATTAGTAAACATTATCTAATTAATATTGTGAATATTTATCAGGGAAATGGTTAAGTGGTTTTACAAATGGTTACCCAGACAGGCTGACATAAAACTACATCGCAATTTTTTTCATGGGTGGCTTTTTACTGTAATAGGTGCATATAAATTATTGTGCCGTGGTTGCACCTGTTCCGCTAAATATGAACTGTCAAAATAGAGTGTGCACGCATTTGTCAGTTTCCTTGCTTAATGATGTACTTTCGATGTCTGGGTCAGTGAGAACAGTAATAATAAATAAACAAAAAACAACAACAAAAGACATTTCGACGTCTGGGGCAGTGAGAACAATAATAATCATTTAACAACTATCAGTACACTACACGTAAGAGTAATGTTTTGTTCAGGTTCGACACAGGTTTGGTCTACACAGATGAAAAGGCGGGAACGGTAGGCAAAGAACGGATGTGCTAAATATCGAAGTTGTCAAATATCGGATGTGTCAAAGATAAGAGGTGTCAAAGAGAAACTGTGTCAAAGGTCTATGTGTATGTTTACAGAAGTATATGTCCAACGCGACCGCTGAATGAAAAAGAAACCGCGTGTTTAACCCATTCCCTCATAAGCTATTTTTAGATACAACCTCTTTGAATGAATCTAGCGAAAAGGAGCATTAACTAGAGAAAAAGGACAATTTTAGAAGTTTGTAGTTTGAAACCATTGCGATAAATAGAGCATTAATTTTGCTCCTGTAGGAGCAAATGCTCTATTTATCACAATGGTTTCACAAAGTGACTTTTACAGAGTCGTCAAAAGTCGTCAATATCAGGGAATGGGTTAAAAAGCGGGTAGTTGTTTAATTTACGACGAACTTAATGCAGAAAGCTCATATGGAAGTTTTCCGCATAACATCCGTCTTGCGGTAAACTACAACCTACATCCAAGACCCAGAATTAGACGCAATTCTGTTGGTCGCTTAAGAGGGATTTACAGTGTTTTATTCGCACCTATCGCTAATTTGAAAGTTAGTCAACATGCTATAATTTTATACGTACAACGATGTCCTTTTCACTCTAAATAAATATGAATCATTTAACCCTTTGCCTGCTAAACGCGACCTGATAAGCAAATGCAAACAGCTTGGATCAAGATGAGTTAGGGCATACTCAGCGTCTTACATGTATCAGTATCAAAACTGTTTGACACTGTCGACTGTTAAATCGAAATAATTCAACATTGTAATACACTGGGGTTGACCGTTTGAGTGCAGGACACACCATGCATTGTCACTTTAACCCATTACGTCATAGACTATTTTTAGATACTACCTCTTTGAATAAATCTACCGAAAAGGAGCATTAACTAGAGAAAATGATTTTTTTTTAGAATTTTGTAAGTTTGAAACCATTGTGATAAATAGAGCATTTGCTCCTATTTATCACAGTGGTTTAACAAAGTGAATTTTACAGAGTCGTCAAAAGTCGTCAATATGAGGGAATGGGTTAAGGCAGTGTAGACCAAGATCAGTTGGCTCCCAGATGAACCCTCTAATCAGGGTCTGTTCTGTTTGCCATTCAAAATTCTGTAACAAGTTTAAGCCTCTCATTCTGAATTCACCCTTTACGCCATAAATACTCCATTCTAACTTCTTTCTTACTCCTTGCAAACAGAGAAGACCCAGATCAAAAGCCTCCTATAGGAGCCGCCTGATCGAGTCTGCCCTGTTTGGTTATGGAAATAGTATTGATCTGATTTTTCTTGCAATGACCAGAGCTTCGTGTGTCCTTCAGCCATTATAAAAACCAGTTACATAATATTTATGACGTCATCATTTAATATTTATGATGTCATCATTTCATACATGTGTATTCATGGAATGAATGGTTAACCCGTTCCCTCATATTAACGCATTTTGACGCCTCTGTAAACGTCACTTTCTGAAACCATTGTGATAAATAGAGCATTTGCTCCATAGGAGCAAATGCTCTGTTTATCACAATGGTTTCAATACTAAATGCTTCTAAAATGTTCCTTTTCTCTAGTAAATGCTCCTTTTCAGTAGACTGATTCAAAGAGGTTGGGTATAAAAATAGCCTATGAGGTAAAGGGTTAAATACTGATGGGCTTTTCCTGTTGAAAAAATCACTGTTGAAATTGTATATAAACATTGCTTTTGAGACAGCGTTTAAGATTAAAATTAAGTTTCGAGACATCGTTTAAGTTTTAAATTGAGTTCTAATACTAATATACACTGAAACGTCATAATTTGAAACAAAACTTAAGTCAGTGCTGCGTGCAATACTCGTCCCCTGACGTCATCAGTATTTTTAGCAACTGAGATGTGGACTGCAACACTGACCTAGATATTTGAACCATTATTGGTCACGTGACAATACATCGATTCATCTAGTATCTACCCACTTCCTCATTGAAGTTATCAGAAAACGTAATAGTAACATTGTGGTTACTTTTACAAGGCATAATTGCAAACAATGGTGTTCAGGGTTTAAATGTTTTGTCTATTCATGAATGAAAATAAAGAAAATACATGACAGAATATTTCCTCCAAAGGCATTTGCACAAACCTGAAAACAGCGTTCAACAATCCGTCATCTCTAACTGGTTATCATATCGACACCAACACATTATCATTTAAGTGTATATTTTATTAAAATATATCTCATAACTTAACATAGTATACCATTTGGACTGAAAAAAAAATATTATTCAAGTTTACTTTTTACCAACCGCGACCTTTATGGTTGACCTTTGGACCATATACACAGTGACCTTTATAGTTGACCTTTTGACCCCGAACACAATCCCACACAAGGCCTTCTAATAAGGTAACATTCTATAAGCTTCAATGAATTATGTCATCCCTAAGTCAAATTAATCATCTGAAAACTACCACCAGGAAACCAAACTTCTGTGATAAATTTTTAAGCAACTGACCTTGACAATTGACCTTCCGACCTCATACACGATCACACATTAGCCTACCTCATAAGCTAACAAAGTTTAACCATGTTTTATTCATTTCTGGCATCTCTAACACTTAGTTATAATCTGGAAACCAATATATGATCATAGTTGTCTATTTTAGCAACAGTGGCCTACAGAGTTGACATTTTAACCCCGAACACATTAGAACGTCCCACATTTGATCGTCTAATAACCTAACATAGTAGCAAGTTTCATTTATACCTGACAAAGCCCAACTAAAGTTATCATCTGGAAACCAAACTATTATGATAAATACATATATGTATATTTAGTAATCGTAATCATTTTTGACCTTTTGACCCCAAACACAATCCCACACTAGCCCTTCCTATAAACTTAATACCAAGTTTTATTGATACATGTACTAGGCACCCCGTACCGAAGTTAGCAATTAGAAACAAAACTATTACGATAAATATCCACTTTTAGTAACAGTGACCTTTACAATTGACCTTTTGACCCACAATAGACTTCCTCATAGGGTAACATTGGTGAAAGTGGGATAAGGACGAGGTTGGGTACCCGTAATCCCGGTTTAAGTCCCCCAGTAGCTTATTTTAGTTACTGACCGTTCCAAGGCGGTACTCCTGCTTTCAGCCTATGGTTAATTTTGTTATTTAATATGCTTAATGTTTAATGTTTTTCGTCTTGATATGCGTCCTGTTATGTTTTGTCTTGTGGCCATACCGTTTCTTGTTTGATGGTGTTTGGTGCGGTGTCATTTCGTGTGTGGCTCTCCCTGTTTGACTATTTTTCCATATTGTACGAAGTTTCAATGAAAGCAATCATCCCTCGTCTGAAAACCACCCAGAAAGACAGACAGACAGACAGAAGGGCAGACGGGCATACTGATATACAGACAGACAGACAGACGTGCAGATAACGACAAACACAACAGCTCCCCTGTTGAAAAAAGAAATGAAGATCGCTACAAGGCCTATATCAGGTCTTACATGGCGTTTTGGGGTGATTCAATGTCGTTTGTATTTTTATTGGATGCCCAGAAACGCTTTATAGCCAGTACAAATAACGCTGGCTGTGGTTTGCTAAAGTTTTAGTTTGAGGCACTTTTCACCTGCCTGACACATTCCTTTTGTCGGTTTTGTTAGATATTATTATTTATTACCAGGTGGACCATTGTTTGTTCTACTAACCTAGTAAACGATTTCACCTTCTCGGAACCACGAGGAAGCCCAAATCGCTGTCATGTCCTGACGAATTGCTAACTGATCGAACATATAGTAAATACGCTCAGTTGGAGCTAGAATATACTCCTTTACTCAATGAGCATTAATGTAAGACATTTTAATGCATGCATATTAATTAGATTAATATGTAAAATGACACGTGAGCACAGGAATGTATGTTTGCCATAAGAGAAACTAGAGAATTTCATAAGCAACAGAGCATACCATGATCAGAAGGTTCCTACAGAAGCTGTCTGACCCGAGTCTACTGTTTATAAATGCAAATAAAGACTTGTTTAAAGAATTTAAAGGCGGTAGCCAAATGGAGTATAAGCCATTAGAAAATATCTCATTGTAACTATATGTCTGCAAATTGCGAAAAAGGCACTTCTACTTAACGCTTTCAATGCGTGAAACGAGTCACTTATCAATGTGCAACCAGTACACTCCACGGCAGTGATTGCACAGAGAAATAATTGTAGACAGTGAAGATATATGTAATTATACAACAGGGCGTGGATAAAGAAGACGAATTATTTTTTTTAAAATTCAGCAAGAGAAGGGTTCATCAGAATGTATGACATCATCTCAGGTATTAGTGTGCGTGCACCATCGGATCAGGATATGAACTGTTCGCTTAACCCATCAATGTCAATGGCTTGTTTCAGCAAGTATTTTGATGTCTCTGCTTCGAAGGTGGATAGGTTCCAAAGTAAGATCTGGAAAAGGTTATCTTTAAATGATATGGGAATAAATGGGTTAAAACTGAATTCGTTATGTTTTGGAAGTACATTGTGATACATACATTTGAAAAAAATAGTTTGAGTTGTAATTTTATTGTAAAGTATTCTAAATATACGGAATACGTTCTAACATACGGAATAGTAAGTGGAAATAACAAACGAGGTGCATGTGTGTGGGGTCCGATCATACGTTTATGTACATTGCAATCTAATATTTACACTTGTGTAAATAGTAGTCTAATTTGGACATTTGTTTACACTGAAGTACACTATAGTTACACTGCAATGAAAAACTGACATTTATGTATTTTACTGCTGACATTTGTTTATGCTGTAGTCCAAAATGAAATTTGTTTATACTGCAATCTAATATTGACAGTTGTGTATATTTTAATCTAATGTTGATATTTATTTATACTGAAGTCCAAACTGAAATTTGTTTAAAACTGTAGTCCAAACTGACATTTTGTTTATACTAAAGTCTAATATTAACATGTATGCATATTTTAGTCTGATGTTGAAATTTGTTTATACTGTAGCCCAAACTGACATTTTGTTTATACTAAAGTCTAATATTGACATTTGTGTATATTTTAGTCTGATGTTGAAATTTGTTTATACTGTAGTCCAAACTGAAATTTGTTTATTCTGTAGTCCAAATTGAAATTTATTTATTCTGTAGTACAAACTGAATTTTGTTTAACTGTAGTTCAAACTGGTAGTTTTATATTGTAGTAAAAACCTGACATTTGTTCATACTGTAGCCAATGTGTTTACGCCGTAGTCCAAACCCACATTTTATGATGTAGTCTAATACATTGACATTTGTGTATATTTTAGTATGATGTTGATATTTGTTTATACTGTAGTTCAAACGGAAATTTGTTTAACTGAGTCTGCATTCCAAACTAACATTTGTTTATCATGTAGTCCAAACTGACATTTTTATACTGTAGTTCAAAACGAAATGTGTTTATAGTTTAGCCCAAACCGACATTTGTTTATGCTGTAGTTCAAAATGAAATTTGTTTATTCTGTAGTAAAAAACTGGCATTTTCTAATATTGACATTTATGTATAATTATTTCAGTCTTTAGTCTCGTGTTGACGTTTGTTTGTTTTTGTTTATACTGAAGAACAGCAGTGACATTTGTTTATACTACAATATTACATCTGATATGCTATTATATATTTTAAGCCTTTTCTCCATGAATACTTCATCATTCTTGGCACTAATGGCATCATGAATATTAATTAGATTAATGTTTCTAATAGTACATGGACATAAAATGTTTTGACCATGGCAGAAACTCTATAATCATATCTATATCATAAACAAACAGAGCAGATCCTGATCAGACGGCTCCTACAGGAGCCGTCTGATCTGGGTTTTCTCTGTTTGCAAAGACGTAGAAAGGCGTATCTATGGAGTAAAGGGTTAACTGGTTTTGCGTATTTACAATTTTTTTCTCAATGTAAATATAGGCCAAGTTGTGGGCGGTCTACAATGACTGAAGCGCGTAACAATGTCAGTGTGTTGATTAAATGCCAAAAACGAAGAGATACATTTTGAACATTGCTCCATAAAATAGTGATACTAATGAAAATGACAGAAGTATTCAGTTCTGGCCTTGCTACATGATGTAACTTTTTGACTTTGATATTTGTCATTTTGTATGTAACATCTTTGGGAGAATAACCAGTGCAGAGGTCCAGAAAAGATGCGTAAATTGAAACATTTTCAAGAATAGCTGCTTTATTTCTCCACCAAACCATATACTGTGACCACTCTTTAGAATCGTCTCGAACACCAAATCCTATATACTGTGACGATTCTAAAGAGTGGTCACAGTATAGGGTTTGGTGGAGAAATGATGATTTTAGTATTTGAGTACGCATCTTTATCTGTAGCTCTGGATTAAGGCATGTCACTATACGTGTATTGGCATCTGAATGTTGAAACACAACGCGTTACGGGCATGGTCTTCAATGACAGACATGAATAGACGAAAGGAAATCATGACAAGTGTGTGTTTCTTTAACCCTTTACTCAATAAACACGTTTTTTACGCCTTTGAAAACAGAGTAGACCCAGATAAGACGGTTCATGTAGGAGCAATCTGATCAGGATCTGTTCTGTTTGTTTATAAAATAATATAGATATGATTCTACAGTTTGTGCCATGACACACATTTCCCCGTGTTCATGTGCCATTATAAAGAAAAATCTAATTTATATTCATGGTGTCATTATATCTTACATGAATATTCATGGAGTAAAGGGTTAAGAAACACAGAAACATTTAGCACTTTACTCCATAGAGCTAATTTATGACACATTTAGTAGCCGTCTGATCTGGGTCTGCTCTGTTTGCTTATTTAATAATATCGATTTGACTCTACATGTCCTGCCATGACCAAAAGGTATGTATAGTAAGACCTCTCTATAACGGCCACTAAATTGTGTTGGTATTAGTTGGTATTTAGGACAGGTGGCTGCTCCTATAGGAGCGTTCTGTTTTACTTTCACCTTGCTTTAAGCAGCCACCTGTCTATAACGCTTCATCTAATTAAGTGGCCGTTATAGAGAGGTTTTACTGTATTTATGATCCATTATGCAAATTAGTCTAATTAAAATTCACAAATACATTATTTCTTACAGTCATCAAGTCAATGGTTAAACTACATGTATACGATACAATTCAGATACAGTTTTGCCTTCGAGCCACCCCATAGATGGGAAGCATTCAAACAATCTTGATCCTGATCAGAGGACCCCTTAGGACCTTAACACACATGGGATACAGTGGAACCTGTCTTAAGCGACCAATCATTTATTGAGCACATGAGTATTAAAATCAGGTGGATGATTAATGCTTCATTTCAGAAGCAAACAGAGCAAACCCTGGTCAGAAGGCTCCTATATGTGCTTTCTGCAATACTTTGGACCTGCTACTACAAGCCTTACAGACCCATAATTAACCTTCGTTTTGATTGGCTGCTTAAGACAGGTTATACTGTATAAAAGCAAACTCGTCCAATAGAAATGGAGAACACATCCATATTAAATATGAGGGAGTCCTGCAACAAACATACATGCTGGTAAAAATAAAAAATAAACTATCTGCACTGCTTGGTGTAGCAAAAAGTACAGACAAAGATCAGAGGGCTTCTTCAGGGGGCCCTCTGATCTGGGTCTACACTGTTTGTTCTATGTATATTTGCATAAATGTTTATTGGTTTATGCGACCAGTTTATCAATAAACAGAGGTGGCTTTAACCCTTTCCTTCATATAAATGCGTTATTATACCTTTGCAAACAGTGTAGACCCATATCTAACGTCTCCTATAGGGAGCTCTCTGATCAGGGTCTACTCTGTTTTCTTGATATAGTTTTTATATATTCTACAGCTTTTGTCAAAGCAAAACATTCTCTCGAAAAGTTTTTGTTATAAAAATTCAGTTAATTAATACTCATGATGCCATTGTTTCTTACATTGATCTTGAACAAGGAAAGGGTTGCTTAACGCATTCATCCTGCATTAAGCTAACACCTGCCGTCAAGACCCATATACATGTAGGCCAAAAAGAAGACATTTGTTGATGGGCGCTTCAGATAGGCTTTAAGTAATTACTAAAAGACGATGAATATCTATTTGGATGCACGCTTATGTAAATGAACTTGAAGATCACATCTATTCGAACTTGCTATAACCTAAACAATCAGGGGACGATTTGCATAGATAAAGCAAACCAAATCTTGCAATACATTAACAAAACATTCAAGGATAGAGAAAAGTGCTCTTGAATCAGTTGCATTCAACAAATAAGCGTATTTCTATTAGATTGTTTTCTACACAAGTGCAAAAATTATTCCAGAGATATTGAAAGGAGAAGCGTTGCTTTAAAATGCGTTTGTTTTTTTCCGCGCAAATCAACATTTCCCTTGTTTCCATTTTTATTAAACATGAACTATCCATTTTCAAACTTTTGTTACAGTACAAACTGTCCTAAACAGTCGTTCATTATTGAATATACAGTAAAACCTCTCTATAACGGCCACCAAATTATATCAAGTATTGGGTGTGAAAGACAGGTGGCTGCTTAAATCTCCTATAGGAGCGTTCTGTTTTACGTTACCTTGCTTTAAGCAGCCATCCTCCCTAATTACTAATTAACACATTCAATTAAGTGGCCGTTATAGAGAGGTTTTACTGTACATGTATGAGTCTTAAAAAGCAGATGGTTGTTTAATACAGGGAAACAGTAACGCAGAACGCTCCTAAATACTTTTGCCTGCATTAACTTTCTTATATTTACTTACATTACTTATACTTTCTGCGCAATTCTTGCCCTGCATTAAGCACCACCTGCTAAAACAGACACATATCTAAATAAATTATGTGGTGGCATTAGCGAAGCTCTAAGTACTGAGCTTTGTTGTAGCTGAAACAATCCAAGAAATGCTATTTTCCTGAAGAGTTTATAAGAACCTAGAGGATATTACGATATTGGTCCAATTTCCGTAACCTTTAGATAAAATCACGATAACCATTACTGAATTGTGAAAACGTACCGTATACTAACAATTAGATCGGATGCTCCTCATGTTCGTTGAAGCTGATTTAGGAACTATTGACAGAGGGTCAAACAGATTGGGTCCAGATGAGACCAAAACTGTTAGCAAAACTGTAGGTCAGGTCGTTGATAGTTAAGTGTTACTTTTATTACAAGGAATTTCATACTCTCTACCAGAAATATCAAATCTCTACCAGAAATGTCAAATCATTACCACCAGAAATGTCAAATATCTACCATAAAGGTTACACTCTCTACCAGAAATGTTACATCTCTAGCAGAAATGTCAAATCTCTACCAGAAATGTCAAATCTCCAGAAATGTCAAATCTTGACCAGAAATGTTAAACCTCTACCAGAAATGTCAAACTCTCTACCAGAAATGTCAAACTCGCTACCACAAATGTCACAATCTCTGCAGATTAATAATCTGAATCAGTACAATGAATATGTAAAACAAAACGAAAAGTGGTAATTTGGAAATGCAGAAACACTACACTAAAACCCATATAAACCGGCCGTTAATTTGTACTGGAGACTGGTTACAGCTTAATGTAATGTGAAAGTCATGCAGAAATCTCCTACAGGTATTTTCTGCATGATTTTCACCCAGCATTAAGCAGCCACCTGCCTAAAAGTATCTAAATACTTCTCTACTAGATTTCCGGTTTAGAGGGGATTCACTGTATTATGGGTAAATGCACTGAGCTATTTCATTAAAACTTTTACTGATAGATATGCCTTTATATTGCATGCAATTGCATACAGAGTATACCCTTGATCAGACGGCTCCTTAGCAAACAGAGTAGACCCTGACCAGACGGCTCGTGTAGCAGTCGTTTGATCAGAGTCTGCTTTGTTTGCTTGTTATACAGCATAGACATAATTTTCTTTTCTTTGATGATAACAGTTCACATTTTCGATACAATTATTACAATATGAAACTACGTCAGTTATTATTTCTCACTTTAAAATTCATGTAGCAAAAAGTAAAAACAGTGTTTAAAGGAAGTATTTTAGCATGTATACATATCTTGTAATATTTAAGTGAGAGTGACAGGTCCAAAATGACATTTTGAACAAAAAAAAGCTTTTATTAGTGGGCGACAATGTCAGTAATATCAACAGCGAACTGTTTTTCTAATTGTGTCTCGTTTATTGCATACATGTATTTAGAACAAAGTAACACCCTCCAAACCGGAATTTTGCTAAAGAGGAATTTATATTCTTTAGGCATGTGGCTGCTTAATACAGGATGAAAATCATACAGAAAGCTCCCGTAGGAGTTTTCTGTATGACTTTCATCCTGTATTAAGCCGCCACCTGTTTAGAAGCGTTTTACTGTATTACCGAAATAGCATCACCCTCCAAGTGATCTACACTTTAACAATTTTCCTGCTGTTGAATTGCGGACTTCCGAAGACTTTACGCCATGAATATTCATGTAAGAAATAATAATATCATGAATATTAATTACATTAATTGTTATAATAGCACATGCACACATGAATCTTTGGCCATGGCGGAAACTGCAGAACTGTATTTATTTTATGTTATATGTAAACAGGGCAGACCGTAGATATTCATTTACGAAATAATAATATCATGAATATTAATTACATTAATTGTTATAAGAGAACTTGATCAGACGGCTCCTAAAGGAGCCGTCTGATCTTGGTCTTCTCTGTTAGCAAAGGCGTAGAAGGCGTATTTATGGAGCAATGGGTTAATTATGTACATCTGTTATCTCTTTTAGCATATGTATAGCCATTTTTTCTATGAGCATCAATGTAGCATTAATGACCATATGAATATAAATAATCAGCAAATGTTCAACCCTTTCTTTCAAATGTAAGAACGGGGGTGGGGGGAGGGGGAGGGGGAGGGGGGGAGGGGGTAGTTTCGGACACATTGTGGTTTCGGCCTTGGTCGTTTTCGGCCCGCATACACTATAATATATAAACATAACTAACTAACTAACTAAGTGATGAGAGTTGACAAAAGGCAATTTCAAACAATTCTCATACGAAATAAAAGTTGAATTATATCATGCAGTATGTATAATATGTAAATGGCCTGGACTCATTTCTAACTATATATTACTATATTTTATGCTGGGGCAGAAATGACCGAGGGCAAAACGAGTTGGGTCCGAAACGACTAATTGCCAAAACGAAACGACTCTGGTCGGAAACGACCCGACACCTATGAGACGGAGGAGGGGGCGGGGTTAATGAACAGGATTTTAGAAGTGAAGTCAGGACAAGGGTTGAAATCAAGGGCGGCATGGCTGTCACGTTTGCATCTTGCCTTGACCGACACAAACCATTTGGCTCTCAAACAAGAGAAATTGGCCACAAGTCAAACATTCAAAACGAAATGACTAGTGTACAAATGTTTAACATTTTACCTGAATGTAAACTTCTTTTCACGTCATTGCAAACAGAGTAGATCCAGATCATACGGATCCTATAGTAGCGGTCTGATCAGTATCTGTTCTGCTTGCTTATGAAATAATGTAGATCTGATGCTATAGTTTCTGTCATGGCCAAAATGTCATTTGTTCATTGGCCAACACAAAAATGCGTTCAATGAACATTCATGGAACCACGAACACATGTATTATACTGTTAATATTCATGAGATAAACGTTTTAACGTATGCACTGTACTCAAATACAGTAGACACATATCAGATGGTTCCTAAAGGAACCGACTGATCAGAGTCTCCTCTGTTTGCTTTTTATATAATGATCTTATATAGATATGGCTCTACAGTTTCTGTCATAGCCAAACTTTTCTCTCTCCGTGAGCTATCAATATTCATGACATTATTATTTCTTACATGAATATTCATGGAGGAAAGGGTTAATCAAAATTGCACTAGAGCTAAAGTTAAGGAGACATTATTTTTCACAGCAGGGTAAGGGCTTAGAATGACTTAGGAACTCATTTATTCTGTTTTTAGTAACAGTTACCTTGACCTTGCTAACTCCATGACTGTTATTGATAACAGTAAAGGGACGATATGCACCCCTTGTCTTACACTAAATGTTCTATTAAACCTTTACCCCCTGGAACCAACTTTTGACGCCTTAGCAAACACAGGAGAACCAGATCAGAGGGTTCATGCAGGAGCCGTGTGATCAGGGTCTGCTCTGTTTGCTGATGGAATAATCCTGCCTGATTCTACGGTTTCTGACACGGCAAAACACTCCATTGTTTATAATGTCATTGTAAAAAGTAGATAATAAACATTCCTGATGACCTTATTTCGTACATCAATATCCAAGGGGTAAAACATTAAGCCTTTATTTCATGAATTTTATGGCAGTCTATTATGAATATTAAAAAACTAATTATTTCATACTGATATATAATACAAATGAATACATAGCTATGCCAAATAACAATGAATCGGATCTAATATATTCTATAAGCAAACAGAGCAGATTCTGATTAGACGGCTCCTATAGGAGCCGTCTGATCTAGATCTACTCTGTTTGCAAAGGTGTTAAAATTGTATCTCGATGGAGGTAAATAGATTAATATGTTACTTACCAAATGGATTTCCAGACGAACAGGTATTTGCATATCCACATATCAGTAGGCACACATACAAGAAACTATATGTGTTCATATTTAACATATTTGAAATTGTTCATAAAATGACTAAAGCTCGTTGTATATGTTTGAAAACAGGAAAACTCTCGATATGAACTCCTGACGATGAAACTAACATGTTGTATTGGAATGAAATAGATGGTCACCGGTGAAGTTATCACACATTTGATAACAAAACAAGGCAAATACAAGAAAACTATTTTGACAAATTAATGAATAAATGGAAAGATTATAAAATAAGGTCTTTTTTCAGAAACTGGCTTCAGAACGGGAATGTGGCCGTTTTAAACATGCTCTTAATTACATGTCAGTGTCCTTTTGTAATAGACGAGAACATTCATAATGAACAAACTACATTAAATGGTGGACGACCCCTTTCAATGGACACCCGTGCTGGTTTATAGCCGTTTATATATCTTCAGGTCGCAATAGCAAAACAAAAAATAATGTTGTTTCGGTAGATTTATAACAGGTCCGGACATTACTTCCTCAGAATCAAAGGTGAACATCCGACGAAATACCGTTTGCGTTATCACAGATAATATGTATGCGATTATGACAATTTGTGTCTTGGGGTCTGATCATTAATAATCCTGGCCTTGTTGTATACTGAAGACAATCCGTTTTAATGCGCCACTACATTGAATGAATAAACCCAGTTAGATCACTTCCTGTCACTGTCGCTGGTGGAAATATTAAAATTGAGGTAACCAAATCCAGATGACTGTACACAACTTCCACTATGACCTCAAGTGTGTCCAGTTTCAGCCGCAAAAAAGTTTCACCCTGGCTAAGTGATACTACAGAAGTACGTGAAATCCCCAAATTATCACTTATTCCAGACGAAAACAATGCCACACTCAGTCACTCGTCCCTTGTCTCACCCTATCAGACCATCTCCCGATCGGCCCTCGTATCTTATGACACCTTTTCCAGCGGGGACATGTCAAATAGTCGGCGCGCTTACTCAACATACAGCATCTGATGTGCGTTTCATGACAGCTTTCACCCTCTCACACAAGTCACACGTGGCCTCCTCTTTTTCTACTTTTAGCCTGTGGTTAAAATTGTCAATTGCTCAATCATTCTTCCACTGTATATTTAACACATTCCCTCATAGGTTATTTTTAGACACAACCTTTTTGAATAAATGCACCGAAAATGAGCATTTACTGGGAAAAAGGGAACTCTTAGAATTGTACAGCATTTGCTCCTATGAAGTACATGTTCTATTTCTCACAATGGTTTCAAAAAGTGCTTCTTTCAGAGGCGTCAAAGGCGCGGCAATATGAGAGAATGGGGGTAACGTTTCATCCATTTCGTCCTTTTTAACGCTTTTTCAAACAGAGCAGATCCACCAGATCCGACGGTTCCTGTAGGAACCAGCAGATCTGGAACTAGTCTGTTTGCTTATGTTTCTAAAGCGTTTGCAACGCAAAAAAGCCCACAGTTCGTAATGCCACGGTAAACTAATTAATATCCTGATTTTCATTATTTCTTACCTGAACATTCATGAAGGTAAGTGTTAAACATGGCACGATTTTCGTGTTCTCATGTTGGTTCAAATGCTCTTTTTATCATAATGATTTCAAAAAAAATAGTTTTACAGAGGTGCAAAAAGGCGTCAATAGGAGAGAATGGGATATCAGTATATGTAATGTTGTTTTATGTGTTTCTGATTGTTAAATACTGTATCCGCATGTATGCATATTATTGAACACTATATGTTTTGATGCTACAAAATTGTGATGACTATCAAATATACCTTTCATAAAGTAAAGAAATAAATACAGTTGAACTTATATATCTCAAACTTCAAGTGATCATATAAATTACTTCGAGATAACAGAGGTTCGAGTTATCCGATTTCTTATCTGAACAGGAGCATTCAGCATTACTTTAGACCTGCATTAAGCTGTCACATTTATTTCTAGATATGCATAGTGATACATTTTGGAAAAAAAGAAAAAAGTACGTATTATATATTTTGGAAGGACCGAACTGTAGTCCGAGCTATCCCGAGGTTCGAGTTATCCAAGTTCGAGATATCGAAGTTCTGTTGTATTTTAATATTTTGCATCATCAGGTTCTTAGAAAAGATACGTACTGGTCCATCAAATTATCTTTTCCACATGAACATTTCATCATTCAAATGGTGTTGAATATAAATGATAGTTGTCCAATACATGTATATCAAATACAGTTTTTATGATTTTGATAAGAACATGTATACATGTATTTAAGACAAAAAATAAGTGTCTTTTCTTCGGAAAAACGACATCAATGTAGATGAGAAACCATTCAAGAGTGTTTTTTGTGTAGAAAGAGTAATTCGCCGGAAAGTGACTCAATGGGATGGGCTGCGATGGGTAAATCTGTGATTAGAGTAAAACCTCTTTATAACGGCCACTAAAGCACATCAAGTATTTTGTGTTAAAAGCAGGTGGCTGCTTAAAGCAAGGTGAAAGTAAAACAGAACGCTCCTATAGGAGCGTTCTGTTTTACTTTCACCTTTCTTTAAGCAGCCACCAGCCCTAAATACCAACTAATTAACACAATTTAGTGGCCGTTATAGAGAGGTTTTACTGTAATTTGTGAACAGTTTAGATCCAGATTAGACGACGAGTAACCGTGCATCTCATCAATTCAAGACTGTTGATATACCAGTCGTGTTTTAGAGTAGAGAAGAAGTTGAAACTTATAGCAGACGACATTGTCAGCAGACGACAATCATGTGGCGCCAAAAGAGTTAACGCACGTGACTATGACGTAGAGAAACTATTCCATACATAATTTAGAAGGACATAATCCATAGTTGACCTTTATCTTAAGTTTTTTTTATATACAATTATTCATGACTTAATGATATTCATTAACTGATTTTATTTTATAAAAAATGCTCCTTTAACCCATTACCTCAAAGGCTATTTTTAGGTACAGCCTCTTTGTATAAATCTGCCGAAAAGGAGCATTAACTAGAGAAAAGGAAAAAATTAGAATTTTGTAGTTTGAAACCAATGTGATAAATAGAGCATTTGCTACTATATGAGCAAATGCTCTATTTATTACAATGGTTTCAGAAAGTGACTTTTACAGAGTCGTCAAAAGTCGTCAATATAAGGAAATGGGTTAACAAAGGAATTTTTTGCCATTTCTGAAATTGTAGAATCCCTATTTTTATCATTGCATCAACAAACGGAATAGAACCAGATCAGATGGACCCTGTAGGAGTCGCCTGATCTGGGTCTACTCTGTTTGCAAATGCGTTAAAAAGCGTATCTATGGAGTAAACAAGTAACCGTTTCCTTCATATAAACGTCTTTTCACGCATTAGCAAACAGGGAAGACCCAGACCAAGCGGCTCCTAGAAGAGTCGTTTGATCAGGGTCCGCTCTGTTTGCTATTGGAATTTGTTTCTAAAATGGCTACAATTGTTCACCTTTCATATTTGATTATTACTATTTTGTCCATGAACGTTAACACACTGTCCCCTAGTGATGCATTTTTGCGTCTCAATAAAATTCACATTTTGAAACCATTGTGATAAATAGAGCATTTGCTCCATATGAGCAAAATGCTCTATTTACCACAATGGTTTCAAGACTTCAAAATTCTAAAACTCTCCTTTTCTATAGTTTGTGCTAGATATAGAACACTTGACATAGACATTTGGACTAGATATAGAACATGGAACATGTTGAAGCGTATACTATCATTAGGATGGTATTTCTCACTCTCATGACTTTAACGAGAAATTTATGTATCTTTTAATGGGCGCGTTATGTCTCTTTTGTTTTTGAAGTGACCTGTATCATACAGGCTGCTCGTTTGAAATATAGAAATGCATTAACTGTCAACTTATCTACTATATTGTGATATTCAACATCTGACAAGTACAACAGAACCTGTCCTAAGCGGCCGTTCATTAACTGAATATAGGAGTCTTAAAAACAGGTAGTTGTTTAATTCAGGGCAAAAGTAAACGTAGAAAGATCCAATAGGAGCTTTCTGCATTACCTTTGACCTGAATTAAGGGATCACCTGCCTTGTATACCTATAAAAGACATCTTTATGATGGCCGTTTAGGACAGGTTTTATTGTATACCACATATCAGTCATTATACGCCATAAAATAATGTCACATGCACTTTTGTTTCGAATTAATATTGTTATGATCTGCCAAAGCTTTGGAGAAGTTACTTCCCGGGTTTCAAACAACTCAGGTCGTGATGAGATGCCGAGTTACTCGGCATCTCATCTGGATCAACTCTAATTGCAAATGTCGATTAGGTCACGCACGACTGGACAAAGGCTTCTTCTATTAAATTAGGAACAAGTAAATGATTAACCCTTTACATCATAGATACGACCTTCTGCGTCTTTTGAAAACAGGGTAGACCCAAATCAGTCTGCTCTGTTTGCTTATGATAATATGCAGATATGATCCTACAGATTCTGCCATGGTACATGTATAACATTCATGTGTCCATGCGCTATTATAACAATTAATCCATTGAACATTCATCATGTCATTATTTTTAGTGAATATTCATGGAGCAAAGGGTTAACCTAAACAGGGAACTAACGGACACTGTAGACAAGCATTAGATCTCACCAAGGTGTAAACCGTTTCGTTGGAAAGTTATTGTTTGAAAGGCCACGTGTGAAAAAAGAATTTTGATTAAAGAAATTGATATATTGAGACGACCTCACTTGGGCATACTCGTGTACATGAAAATCACTTATAAATACAGTAGAACCCGTCTTAACCCATTCCGTCATAGGCTATTTTTAGATCCAACCTGTTTGAATAAATCTATTAAATCTACCCAAAAGGCGCACTTACTAGACAAACAGAAACTTTTGGAGTTGTTTATTTTTAAAATCATTGTGATATTATTTATCACAATGGTTTCAGAAAGTGACTTTTACAGAGGCATCAAAAGGCGTCGGTATGAGGGAATGGGTCTAAAGGAAGAGGTCTAATGATGGGCTTGTAATGCAGACGGTATATTAATGCAGGTCAAAAGAAATGCAGAAATGCTGAAAACCCCTATATGGGCTTTCTACAATACATTTGCCCTGCTTTAATCAACTACCTATACGTTTCAACATTCCTATGTCCAATAAATGAATGGCCGCTTAGGACAGGCTCTACTGTGCTCGTGTACATGTAATTCACTGTAATTACTCATATACTATATTGCATTTGAAACCACTCAGCTTCAATTCTGACCCGACGACCAGTCAGTCGGTGTAAGATCTAGATGAAAGCTATATTGAAATGTAATCCGAGCGTCTTTGCAAACAAAGTATTCCCAGATCATTCGGCTTGTCGCAAATTATTGTGATTGTCGTAAATCATTGTGATTGTCGTAAAGCATTGTGATTGTCGTAAAGTATTGTGATTGTCGTAAATTATTGTGATTGTTGTAAATAGTAGTGATTGCCGTAAAGTACATGTAGCACTAAATTGTGATTTTGGTTCTAGGACCTTTTCGTAAGACGGACCTCAAGTGATTACGATTTATTAAGTTCGTTTAAATCAAAGTTAGATTTCCTAATGGGGAACACATACGTAATACGATAGGAAAGCCATTTTGACATGTTTAATCTTCGTTAAATATCGAAACTTAACGACTGCTCAAGCACTTAATTGGGAAAATATCCAATGAGTGGCAACGCTTTGAAAAGTTGATAGTTCTCCTAATAGAATTCTATTGTCCTAATGACAAAACACAAGGTGGCGATGTGAAATTAGCCCCTTTATTTGATAAATATTCATGTAAGAAATATCATGATAGTATGAATATTAATTAGAAACATTTTAACTTAAGTAAACTCCCATGTTACATGTCATCTTAAATATTGATAAACTGAATTTTATAAAGGCATATTGATACACGTGTTTTAGCTATGGCAGACACTCTAGATTCAAAGGTATATTATTCAAAAGCAGACTGTGACCAGACGGCTCCATCAACTGTGTGTTGCAAAGGCGACACAAATGTGCTTTCTGTATAGTACAGTAAACCCCCTCTAATACGACCAGTAAACCCCCTCTAATGCGACCAGTAAACCCCCTCTAATGCGACCGGTAAACCCCCTCTAATGCGACCAGTAAACCCCCTCTAATGCGACCAGTGAACCCCCTCTAATGCGACCAGTAAACCCCCTCTAACGCGACCAGTAAACCCATCTAATGCGACCGGTAAACCACCTCTAATGCGATCAGTAAACCCCCTCTAATGCGACCAGTGAACCCCCTCTAATGCGACCAGGAAAACCCCTCTAATGCGACCACCAATACGGGGCATACTTCTGTCTTGCCAGAGGCAGGTGGTAGCTTAATGCAGGACGAAAGTTATGCAGAAAGCTCATATAGGAGCTTTTTGCATTACTTTCGTCCTGCATTAAGCAACCACCTGCTTATAAAGACAGCTATGGTAATTCTTTAACTGGTCGCATTAGAGGGGTTCTACTGTAAAAGGTTTATTAGTACACAAAGGTATAGACAATCCATTTTGCTATTACAACGGAAATCGATGTCTGGTGCCAACATTTTAACCCTTGCACGTGCACGTTACACGATAAATGTCTCAAATTTGAACCAGGTGCAATTTTGACTACTTCCGATTCGAAGCTTTTTAGGAACTACTGACCGGGTGTTACACAGCTTGGATCCTGATGAGACGCCGAGTTACTCGGCGTCTCATCTGGATCCAATCTGTTTGCGAACGCGATTCAGATCGAGGATAGCAGAATAAGGGTTAAGAAGAAATAAAGGATGACAGGAGCATTACATAACGTCAAATCCATTAGAAAATATTCTTACTGTACATCTTCTATCACATTTCTTGCAGTAAATTTACCTCTTTTTATGATATATAGTTGAACCTGGATAACTCGAACTCGGATAATTCGAAATTCGGATAACTCGAAGTAAAACGTTCGGTTTTTCAAATTATACAATACAGAAGTATTCAAAATGAACCACTACGCATATCTAGAAATACATGTGACAGCTTAATGCAGGTCGAAAGTAATGCTGAAAACTCCTACAGGAACGTACATTATTACTTTAGACCTGCATTAAGGTATGAAGTTGAGAAGTTGCTCAGATTAGGAATCGGATAACTCGAATTTCTGTTCTATCGGAGTACTTTGCATAGTCCCTTGAAATTCGAGATATCGCAGTTGAACCGTAACTACAAGAGGTTTGTGCTAAATCCTCTTCTTGCAGTATATATTTATCTTATTATACAAACACATATTGACACATTATCTCATTTGTCAAAGATATGTGGACACTGTCTCATTTTACAAAACTCTGTAGACACATTTTCTCATTTTGCAAAACTATGTAGACACATTGTCTTTCTTTATAAGCCAAACTAGGCACATTATCTCATTTTACAAAGCTATGTACATGTAGACACATTTGTTTTTACTTTGTAAAGCTAGGCAGATACATTATCTTATTTTCCAAAGCTATGTGGACACATTATCTTACTTTGTAACGCCAAAAAGACACATCTCATTTTCCGAAGGTATATGGACACATTATCTCTTTATGTAAAGCTATAATCTCATCTCATTTTACGAAGATCCACAGAACTCTGTATACTGTAGACATGTCTAACTTTTCTAAGCTCTGTATACATACTGTCTTATTTTGCAAAGTTCTGTAGACACATGGTCACATTTTTGCACAATTCTGCAGGCGTATTATCTCATTTTGAAAAGCTTCGTAGGTACATTATCTAATTTTGTAAAGCTTGGTAGGCACATTATCTCATTGCGTAAAGCTATTCAGAATCATAATATCTCATTTTGAAAACACACCCCAGATATGCCATCTTATTTTACAATGCCCCGTAAACACATTATCTCATTTTGTAAATATTTGCAGGCACATATCTCATTTTGCAGAGCTCTGTAGATAGACTGTCGCATAATACCGTGAATACGTTTGAGTCTATGGCATCGTTAAAGTTTGAGATTTTGAGATTCAACTGTATACAGTTGAACTTCGATAACTCGAAATTCAAGGGACCATACAAATTAGTTCGAGATAACAGAAGTTCGAAACATCCGATTTCTAATCTGAACAATTTCTCAAGGTCACAGCTTAATACAGGTCTAAAGTAATGCTGAAAGCTCCTGTAGACCTGTATTAAGCTGTCACATGTGTTTCTAGATATCTGTAGATATACATTTAGAGCAATTCTGTATTGTTAGTTTTGAAAGGACTGAACTTTTAGTTTGAGTTAATCCGAAGTTCGAGTTATCCGAGTTCGAGATATCGAAGTTCAACTGTATTTTGATTATTGCTATGAAATTCATCATTGTCTCACAGCGATGGATGATCTACAAGGAGTGTACTTTTCAGAGTATTTTTGTTACATCATGTAAATGGCTTAGCCCTAGTTCAACCGCAATGTTTCTTAAATTAGACTCTTGATAGTTACGCCAATGGCAGTAGCAACATCAATTAATGGACAGGAATAAATATAGCAACACAACTTCGTCATCAAAGCTGATGAGTGTTGCGTTAGTGGCTAAAACACTGACCTCACCGATGATAACACCAAGGGTTTGGTATAAAACAATTACATATACCGTCTTTTACCTTTATCAGCATTTTTCAAATAATGCAGTTGATTTCAATTGTTAAAGTAATGCTTTTCATTTCATTTATATTGCCAATGTGTCAAAGTAATTTGGATTCTACTTAGACGCCGAATAAGTCATTTCCCTCACATATAATATATCCAAACATTTGCAAACAGAGTAGACCCAGATTATGCGACTCTTGTAGGAGCCGTCTGATCGGGGTCTGCCCTGTTTGCTTATGAAATAGTATACGTGTATATCTGATTTACAGTTTCTCTGACGGCCAAATATCCATGTGTTCATATGCGATTTTAACAATTAATCTAATTAATATTTATGATGTCATTATTTCTTATACATGTATAACTATTCATGGAGGAAAGGTGAATCACTACTTCAGCTGTATCAAAGTTCATCAGTAACTATATTCATACCGGTATAGCATGCAGTTGAACTTCGATATCTCGAACGTCAAGGGACCACACGAATTACTCCAAGATAACAGGTTCGAATCATCCGATTTCTAATCTGAACAGGTTCAACAAGTTCAGGAGCTTTCAGCATTACTTTTGACATGCATTAAGCTGTAACTTGTGTTCCTAGATATGCGTAGTGATACAATTTTCAAACAGTTCTGTATTGTAAATTTTGGAAGGATCGAATGTATTCGCGTTATCCCGAAGTTCGAGTTATCCGATTTCGAGATATTGAAGTTCAACTTTAGTTACAGTTGTGTATTAATGCGTCTTCAATACATACACAGCATAAACAATTCAATATTGGCCGTCTCCCCTTTTTTCTCTCTATGTTATCATTTTATTTTGAATGTGTTATATTTAACAAATGTATTTATGTTATTGACCTTATCGTAATGTTTTATTGTTTTTAATAAAATTGTAGGATACAAGCCAACGAATATTACATGTAACAGTTTGGTTGAATTATGGTCAAAATCACACCACATCTAATACTATTTTCACAACGGGATCATGGCAAACGCTTCCCTTCATATAAACGTTTTTTCACACATTTGCACCTACAGGAGCCATCAGATCAGGATATGCTCTGTTTGTTTATTAAATTATAAAATGCATGGCCTACAGTTTGAATGCTCATGGAGTCAAATCGGTAGACACGGTCGACTACAATACCAGAGGTCCTCGGTTCGATCTCCCCCCGGACCTAGCCCTTCGGATAAAACTTTATCAACCATCAACCTAGATCCGATGTATCAGTGCTTTACGCTGGGCATCGAAAAGAACCAGAGAAACTCTGTCGATAACAAGAGACGGGCATCGCTTCCGGGTTTCTATGTATCCACTCCCCTTTCTCTGGGTCGTCCAAGTAGCCCATAGTTGGCAGAAACGGGCGTTAATCAACAAAAATCAAAATCAACCAACCACTGACCGAAGGGTTAAAGGTATCAACAAGTCTACTTGTTGACGTAATACATTTCGACCCAACTTCCACCTTAACAAGGAGTGTTAACTCATTATATGAACAATGACCATTTCGGACAAGGTGAAAATACCCATTCAAAACTCATCGCTGAACCTAGTAACCCTGAGTTATAGTTTATAAGAACATAGTGTCCTTTACATTAGGTGAAAATACCCATTCAAAACTCATCGCTGAACCTAGCAACCCTGAGTTTATAGTTTATAAGAACATAGTGTCCTTTACATATTGAGATTTTCAAGATATTTATTTTCAAGAAACATTATGATCAAGTGAAACTATTCAAATTTTCAAAATATTAATTATCAAATTAGTGATGTATGACACCAAAAAATGCACCAAATAACATATATTATTGAACAAGAACCCCACAGAACTGACAATGTATTAAAGAACAATTTAGGGGTTTAGGCTGGTGGCTTTTTAATGCAGTGTGAAAGCCATACAGAAAGCTCTTTTAGGATCGTTCCGCATGATTTTCATTTGCTCCTATCACAAGTGACTTTTACAGAGGCGTCAAAAGGCGTAAGTACGCGGGAATACGTTAATGTTTAGGCAAGTGACTGCTTAATGCAGGGTGAAAGTCATGCAGAAAGCTCCTCTGGGAGCTTTCTGCATGACTTTCAGCCTGCATTAAGCTGCCACCTGCCTGCAAGACAGGTTTTGATACTAATATTAATATTCAGTTTAGAGGGAGTTTACTTACTAAGGAGACAATAGTCTTCTACCAATTTTTCGAAGGGACATGAAACTTCTGACTATGATAAATGATACTTCCCCCAAGGATATTGTCCGAATGACACCAAGTGAAGAAGGTCACCGAATTCACGCCCTCCTTCTCAACCTTTCGCTCGTGCGGTGAAGTTAGTCAGTTCATTGAGTTAGTCAGTTCACTCCTGTAGGAGCTTTCAGCATTACTTTCGACCTGCATTAAGCTGTCATATGTGTTTCTAGATATACACAGTGATACATTTAAGAACAATTCTGTGTTGCAAATTCTGTATTGCACAATCATTTCTTACATGAATACATGTATTCATGAGATAAAAATGTACATCTATTGTTTATATTGTAATGTATATCATATACATGTACATGTATATGATTTATCACATTGTGTATTGCATCGTTTATGTTATATTGTATATAATATTAAGTTTTATTTTAAGATCGAGTTGAAGTGGTTCAGAATTCCTGCAATGTTCTTCCGTAAATTAGTGAGTTTGTCCAAGCATGAGGTATTTCATTCCGTGCGCTGCATTAACCCTTCGCTTGCTATTCACGTCAATATACCTACCTGTAAATAGTGAAGACCCAGATGAGACAGCTCCTGCAGGAGCTGTCTCATCAGGGTCTGCACTATTTACAAATTGATTGTGCAACCAGCGCACTCCACAGCAGTCATTGCACAGCGAAATACGTGTACACAGTGAAGATATATGTATTTATACAACAGGGCATGGGTAAAGAAGGAGACATGTATTTTAAAATTCAGCAAGCGAAGGGTTAAATTTTGCACTTTGCAGCGTGTGCGATTAACCCAATACCATCTTACATGATTATCCATTGCCTTAGCCAATCGCCAATCTAAGTGTTGTAGAAAAGAGACAATAAACTACTACATGTATCTCTGTAGGATATGCATGTAAGATATAATGACATCATGACTATTATTATTCTTATTGGCATATATGCGAGGGATGTTTTAGTCATTGCAGAAACTGTAGAATCAGATCTTAATTATCCCGTTAGCAAAGCACAGCTGATACTGATCAGAAGGCCCCTACAGGAGCCTTCTGATCTGGGTCTACGCTGTTTGCAAAAATAGGAGCCGATGTTTGCTTATGACATAATATAGATACAATTCTAAAGCTTTTGCCCAAATTTCCTGTATCCATGTGCTCCTATAAAAAATCTAATCAAGATCCATGATGTCATTATTTCTTACATGAATATTCATTGGGAAAAGGGTTAAACAAATAACAGATCGGAAGTTCGGCCGCCGTCCTTTTTCTCTCATCAAGTTAAATGTTAAGTCCTTATAACACATTCTGGTGTTACAATACTTTGTAGCAATACCCAGAGGTTGACCAATTAGTCACTTTTGGATCCATTCCAAAGAATTGTGACACTGATTATAATATGACCTTTTAGCCGCAAAAAAGTCATATGCGTAGGTTTTCAAAGTCAGTTGTTTTTCCCCCATTTTTTTCTTATAAAGATAAGCAAAGGGTAAAACAGATTGGATCCCGATAAGACATCGAATTTATATTTGCATTTAATGTTGATATTATTTTGGATTCATCATCACTACCACCACCAAAACTACTTTCATAATAATAATAGTAATATATTTAATAAAAGATAAAATAAAAAAGATATTAATAATGATACTACTACTACTACTACTACTACTACTACTACTACTACTACTACTACTACTACTACTACTACTACTAATAATAATAATAATACATTGTAATAATAATAATAATAATAATAATAATAATAATAAATAATAATAATAATAATAATAATAATAATAATAATAATAATAATAATAATAATAATAATAATAATAATAATAATGATACAGGTTAATACAGGTCTAAAGTAATGCTGAAATCTCCTCAACATTACTTTAGACCTGTATTAAGCTGTTACACGTGTTTCTAGATATATGTAGCTATACATTTTAGAGCAGTTCTTTATTGTAAGATTTGGAAGTACTGAACTTTTTGTTCGAGTTATCCCGAAGTTCGAGTTATGCGAGTTCCAGATGTCGAAGTTCAACTATAGCTGTCAAATATGCTTTTGGAAATTCAACAGCAGTTGTGACTTTGATAAAACTAGATTGTGAAATCCAACCTTTGAAAAGCATCGCTATATTTTTTATATTATTATATAACAATATATTTCTATTGTATATATTAACCATTAGATATATAACGATTTCCTTAATAAATACGCCTCTTCTGCGCCTTTGCAAACAAAGTATACATGTACCCATATCAGACGGCTCGTATAAGAGCCGTCTAATCAGTGTCTTCTTTATTTGCTCATATAATAAAATAGATAATATGCTTCTACAGTTTTTGTCATTTCCGATATTTCATGTGTTCATGTGCCATTAAAAATAAACTAATTAATATTCATTATTAATATGTCATTATTCTTACATGAACATTTATGAGGTAAATAGTGAAGAATTATGATACTCACGAGACTATATTAACCCTTTCCCTGTTGAATATTCATGTAAGAAATAATGACGTCATGAATATTAATAAGATTATTTTTTATAATGGCATATGAACAAGACATTTTGCCTCAGACAGAAGAAGCTGTAGAATCAGATCTATATGACACCATAAGCAAACAGAGCAGACCCAGATCAGACGTCTGATCTGGGTCTGCTCTGTTTGCAAATGCGTCAAAATGCGCTTACATAAGGAAAAGGGTTAATATCATAACCATTTTGTTTACAAACATGGTAGCATGTTGAATCATATCTATATTATTCAATAAGCAAACAGAGCAGGCCTTGGTCAGAAAATATATAGCAAGAAACGCACACAAAATACAAAGAGCTACATGATAATCATTCTCACGCCTCGTGTGACAATACTTTATAACCATCATTTTTGTATATCGCCAAGGGGCATTTGTTCACGATAATCATATTTATTGCCAGACCTACGCTGTAGATCACGTGGTTTCTCGTCTTAACCACATGACCCAGTGACACACGAGAAGTGTCAAGTCCGACACCTGAGGCGATCAGACTCATGTTGTCTCTGTTGATATATGCGCTGTGACAATTAATACGATCAAGATGAAAGCTGTTCCGTTATCATGCGTTTGTTTCCTAAGATGCGCGCGCATTTAATGTCATTTTTATTCATGGTTGCCATATCTTTTCCGGCAAAACTTTTGAATACAAATGCTAGTTTTTTGTTGACATTACTTCAGGTCGTGTGTCCAGTATTTGTGACACATAAGCGGTTTGATTTAAAACCTGGACTGGTGGGTTTGATTTACAAATGTACTTCTGAAACGTGAGATTCCTAGGGTATATTAGGTTGCTGTGACATTTCAAGAAACGGTCTTTATCGGGATATGTCCGGGCATACGCACGTACACATGTGTGTACACTTGATGGAAACAGTAGAATATGCAAACAAAATGCTTAAACATTAACTGTTTTCTTCATCCTTCGCTTGCTGAATTTTGAAATACATTTCTCCTTCTTTACCCATGCCCTGTTGCATAATTACATATATCTTCACTGTGTACAAGTATATCGCTGTGCAATCACTGCTGTGGAGTGCACTGGTTGCACAATCAACTTGTAAATAGTGCAGACCCTGATGAGACAGCTCCTGCAGGAGCTGTCTCATCTGGGTCTTCACTATTTACAGGTACGTATATTGACGCGAATAGCAAGCGAAGGGTTAATGAATGTTTATGTAAGACATAAATATATCATTGGCAGAGCAACAGGTTAATGTGCGTAATCAGATACTAAACTATTCACTTCTCCGCCAAACCCTTCGTGACGATTCTAAACAGTGGGCACAACATAGGGTTTGGTGGAGAAATAAAGAAGTTATTCTTGAAAATGTTTTAATTTACCCATCTTATATGGACCTAATTGTTATTAATAAAATACAGTTTAACCCTTTCCTCCATAAATACGCATTTCTACGCCTCTGTAAAAGTCACTTTATGAAATCATTGTGATAAATAGAGCATTTGCTCCTATAGGAGCAAATGCTCTATTTATCACAATGGTTTAAATGTACAAAATTCTAAAATGTTTCTTTTCTCTAGTTAATGCTCCTTTTCGGTAGATTTATTGAAAGTGGATCTAAAATAGCATATGAGGGAAAGGGTTAATAATGGAATATTGACAAATATTTTAAGGCAATGTTGGGTTTGACAGAAACCGAAGCCTCAAATCTATATTATCCAGGATCATTGGAACCGTCTGATCTGGATCTACCCTGTTTGCAAACGCGTGTAAATGTGCCTCTGTGAATTAAATGTTTAACCCATTTGCTCCCAGTGGATTCTTCCACGCTTATATATTGGATTAGTCCATTTTTTTTTATCTAAGGGGTGTCTGGTCAACATTTTCAATTTCGTTTTGTTTTATGGTGAAAATCCTATCAGCAAACAGTTTAGACTCTGATCAGACGCTGCATTATACACTATTTGCCTAAGTCCCATATATGGGATCGTGGGAGCAAATGGGTTAAAGTTCCATTATATTTCAGCATCCCTCTTCCCTGAGAACAATTGGAAAGACAGATTTTTTTTTCTAGTTGACCATATCGTTCAGTAAATGCAAATGAGCTACTGTAACGTGATCGTCACGTGACGTCTGCTCTCGAAGAAATTCCAAAATGGCAACGAACGGCGGAGTTCGCATTCAAACCGGATATCGTAGGAAATAGAAAATACCTTATCCAATTCCCCCCATAGGCTATTTTTAGATCCTATCTCTTCGAATAAATCTACCGAAAAGGAGCATTTACTAAATAAAATTGTTTTCCGATATTTGTAGAAAAAAGGAAAAGTTTACGTTATTTTTTTTAAATACTTTTGTACTAGTTTTTAATGTTCTCGATAATATTCATGAGTATGCAAATGAGATATATTCAACGCGTAGCTAAACACCCACAATGTCTTGTCTTCAATTTGGTACCAGTTTTATGCGCTTAGGACAAAAACTGGCTGTGATGTGGACGATTTTGCAGGTGTGTGTCATCATTACGTAAATTGGGGTTGCCATGGAAACGGTTAAAATACACACCGCCTGCCTAAAAGAGTTTATTCTTGAGTACATTCGCGATTATGATTCAGTAGACTCTTCTGAACATTTTGGTACCAATGAGAAAACAATTCTAAGGGAAGGGGGTGGGGGGGGGGAGGTGCACGGTAAACTCTACTGGCCCCACAGTATTAAGAATACTTAGTTATATTTTTCTTCGGAATACATACACAATGCTGTTTCTGGTAAAATAAATATAGGAGGCCACAGCACTTTTATTTGGATGGATACTGCAGATGATCTCTGTTGTTTCAATGTTGTTGATATATGCGCTGTGACAGCGAAATATTTTCTGCTACATACAGTTGAACTTCGATAACTCGAACTTCAAGGGACAATACAAACTAGTTCGAGGTAACAGAAGATCGAGTTATCCAAAAAAGCTTCACAGCTTAATGTAGGTCTAAAGTAATGCTGAAAGCTCCTACATGTACAGGAACTGTAGGAACTTTCAGCATTACTTTAGAATTGCATTAAGCTGTTACACGTGTTTCTAGATATGCGTAGTGGTGCATTTTTAGAAAGATTTAGTATTGTAAACTTCGGAACTTTGGAAGTACCAACCTTTAGTCGAGTAATCGGAGTTCGATTTATCCGAGTTCGGTATATCGAGGTTCAACTGTACATGCTGCGCTTGTTTACTACTTACTATGTTAGGTGCGCTTTTAAACCATTTGGATATTTTAGACCCCATCTCTTTAAATAAATTTACTGAAAGAGAAAAGGAAATTATTTAGAATGGAATAATGTTAAAACCATTGTGATAAATAGAGCAGTTGTTACAATGGTGCAAATGCTCTATTTATCACAATGGTTTCAAAAAACGTTTACAGAGGCGTCAAAGGGAGGGAGGGAATGGGTTAATATTATTTTTGTTTATTATCACATTTGTTCAATTTCATCCTTACATTTCCCGGCAAAACCTTTGGATACACAAATGTTAGGTTTTTTAGTTGACACAACTGCACAACCTCGGGTCATTTGTCCATCATTCGTGAGTCGTGACACACAAGCGGGTTGGTCTAAAACCAGGACTAGTGAGTTTGATTTACACACGTGCTTGTGAAGACTCAGTGACACAGGGTATTAGATTGCTGTGACATGTCCAGAAAAATGCATTTATATCAAGCTAGGAATTTAATTAAGCGAACAGAACACACAGACAAACAATTAACCCTTTACCTCATATAAACGTGTTTTCATGCATTTGCAAACAGAGTAGACCCAGATCAGACGGCTCCAAGAAGAGCCGTCTGATCAGGGTCTACTCTGTTTGCTAATAGAATTTCAAACATATGTGTCGTTACTTTCTAAAATGGCTACAGTGTTCCACCTTCCATATTCCATTATAACTATTTTGTCCATGAATATTCAGTTGGTATTGAAATTTGGAATGAACACAGAACAGGGAAAGGGTTAAACAAAAGAGTAGACCTTAAGTGTAATGATAGCGTACATGCATTGCAGGTTACTCATTCGATCATTAACATTAAAACAGCGATATTTGTTTCATATAGATAGATGCACATCGGTGTCTTCCTCCACCTGTAAAGACCTGACCGACGCGAAAATTACTGGACGCTAAACTAATCACAACCGATGACAATTAGTGTTAACCCCTTTCGTGCCACAATGACGGGTTTATGATATCACATGCAAACAGTTTGGATCCAGATGATACGCCGAGTGACTCGGCATCTCATCAGGATCCAAACTGTTTGACACTTTGTTTACTGTTTTATAAAGAAAATGGAAAAAAATGCACGCACTTACGCTAAAAATAAACGAAACTATGCCCAGCAGACGACAATGCTGATATCGAAAGGGTTAAGGTGGAAAAGGGGTCAGACCAGAGCGTCTCACGTCCCCTAAGCAATTTGCGAAAGTTCATAATTATTTACATTATTCATGAAACGTTGATTTTGTTCTTAATCAAATTTACCAAACATAATATCTAATAAGTTCATTACTCGCAGTGTTGCGTCTAGAAATCTGCTATAGGCTGGGTAGTAATTGTCTCCGCTTTTAAATGATATTAGCCTTTTCCATCATGAATATTAATGTAAGAATAATTGACACCATGGATATTAATAAAATGATTTGCTACAATGGCATCAGAAAACAGGAATTGTTTTGGCATTAACAGAAACTGTTGAATCAGAACTATATTATTTCATCAGCAAAATAGATCCTATAGGATCCGTCTGATCCGGTCTACTTTGTTTGCAATGGCTTGGAAATACATTCATACGAAGGAAAGGGTTAGTAGTATTTCAGTCATATCGCGACGTCTAGTTAAATATACAGCTGAACTTCGGTATCTCGAGCTTCAAGGGACCATACAAATTAGTTCGAGATAACTGATGTTCGAGTTATCAGGTTTCTGATCAGGACAATTTCTTACGTTCATAGCTTAATGCAGGTCTAAAGTAATGCTGAAAGCTCCTGTAGGAGCTTTCAGCATTACTCTAGACTTGCATTAAGCTGTCACACGTGTTTCTAGATATGCGTAGTAATACAATTTAGAGCAATTTGCAGTGTAAGTTTTGGAAGGACCGAACATTTAGTTCGATTTATCTTAAAGTTCGAGTTATCAGAGTTCGAGATAACGAAGTTAAACTGTATCTGGAGTAACACCTAAGACCTGTATGAAAACAATGCATTGTCTCGTACATAGAACAACATCCGGGTAGACCCATCGACCTACTGCAAGCCAGCTGAAAGGCTTCTTCACGTGACAAAGTCCTTCGGACGAGATTATGAACCGAGGTTCGATACACCTGTGCTTCACACTGGGAATCTAAAAGAACCAGAGAAACGCTGTGGATAATAATAGTAAGGTATCGCACCCGGGGGCGCCTGTATCCTATTTCCCCTCCTCTCTCTCTCTCTCTCTCTCTCTCTCTCTCTCTCTCTCTCTCTCTCTCTCTCTCTCTCTGGGATTCAGTTAGCCCATAGTGAGCAGAAACGGACGTTAATCAACACAATCAATCAATAAATCGATCAATCAATCAATCTTCATGTGAAAAATCCAACGGCCAAGGCCAGGATTCGAACGACAACGGCGAGGGGTTAAGTAATAGTCATATCCGGTCTACTGAAGCGGCCCCATACATACAGTGAGTGGTTTTCAGTTACTATGGTTACACATACAGCGGTACCTCGATATCTCGAACTTTAACCCTTTGCTTGATGAATATTCATGTAAGGAATAATGACGTCATGAATATTAATAAGAATATTTTTTATCATGGCATATGAACACAGTACATTTTGGCTCAGGCAGAAGCTGTAGAATCAGATCTATATTACACCATACGCAAACAGAGCAGACCCTGATCAGACGGCTCCTATAAGAGCCGTCTGATCTGGGTCTACTCAGTTTGCAGATGCGTCAAAATGCGCTTACATAAGTGAAAGGGTTAAAGGGAAAGTCCCTACACTAAACGGGTATTTTCAATATTATCATTAATGTACGAGTAATGCAGGAAACACCACACACAAAACAGCACCATGACAAAAAGAATAGCAAATGTACATGCCTGTCATAAGACAAACAGAGACGCACAAACACATAACAAGCAAACAACGCTGGAAGATGGCAGTGCCGCTTTAATCAGGACAATTTCTCCAATTCACAGGTCAATGCAGATACTTTCAGCATTACTTTCGACATGCATTAAGCTGTTACATGTGTTTCTAGATATGCCTAGTCATACATTTTAGAACAATTATGTATTGTAAAGTTTAGAAGGACCGAAGGTTTACTTTGAGTTATCCGAGTTCGAGATACGAAATTCAACTGTTTAGCTCAGAATACGTTTTAATGGCTAGTTCGTGCAATATTAAAACTGACCAAACACATGTGGTCAGCCATACAGTACTCAAATTGAACAATTAGTAGTATATATCACAGAATGCGTTTAACCCTTCTCTTGCTGAATTTTAAAATGCATCTCTCCTTCTTTACCCATGCCCTGTTGTATATTTACATATATCTTCACTGTGTACAAGTATTTCGCTGTGAAATCACTGCTGTGGAGTGCACTGGTTGCACAATCAACTTGTGAATAGTGCAGACCCTGATGAGACAGCTCCTGCAGGAGCTGTCTCATCTGGGTCTTCACTATTTACAGGTAGGTATATTGACGCGAATAGCAAGCAAAGGGTTAATATTTATTTTCAAAATAAGAAAACTGAACAAAATTCGACCAACTAACATGATACAGGAGAACCTCTCTATAACGGCCATTAAATTACATCAAGTAGTTTGTGTTAAATGCAGGTGGTTGCTTAAAGCAAGGTGGAAGTAAAACAGAACGCTCCCATAGGAGCGTTTTGATTTACTTTAACTTTGCTTTTGCTTTAAGCAGCCATCTTTCCTAAATACCAACTAATAAACACAATTTAGTGGCCGTTATAGAGAGGTTTTATTATTTCAGTTACGTCTTTGCTTTAATGTTTTGTACAACAATGAAAGAAAAACAGTTGAAAGAAAATCCTGTTTTAACTTTAAGAATACAAACGACCTTCGCATGGAATTAATGACACCATAGTCAATCATAGAATATGCGTCATTTCTTGAAAAAAATATTTTATCTCACAGAATGATTAACACTATTTATGTCTCTCACGAGAACGAACAAATGCCTGAATAGCTGTCATTACACATATATTTATTGCAGCTATGTCTCTTGGTGAGCTTTTAGATTCAATGGAAACCAGAACTTCCAGACGAAGTATTGCATGTCAAAAGGTATTTTTTACCTGTTGCTAAGTATGTTTTAAAATGGTGGATTGCAAAAGGTGTTCGCAAGCACGAAATGTAAGACTCAGTCTTGTCTAAATACAGATGTATGTT
Source organism: Azorinus chamasolen (assembly GCA_963576725.1). Taxonomy (NCBI): domain Eukaryota; kingdom Metazoa; phylum Mollusca; class Bivalvia; order Cardiida; family Solecurtidae; genus Azorinus; species Azorinus chamasolen. Next base: position 62,352,207 of record OY755253.1, on the reverse strand, counting down.
TTAGGCTAATGTAGTCGTATACGCGGTTTTAAGAACAAGATATACAGTAAAACCTTTCTTAAGCGGCCGTTTATTTGTTGCAAATATGCGGCATTAAAACAAATGGTTGCTTATGCGGGACAAAAGTAATACAGAAAGTTCCTATAGGAGCTTTCTGCATTAGTTTTGCCCTGCATTAAGCTACCATCTGCCCATTACCAGACCCATTTTGATGGCCGCTTAAGACAGGTTCTACTGTACACTGGGGCCCTTATGGAATATTTGAATGAATATGCAGAAAAAACCTCTCTATAACGACCACTAAATTACATCAAGTATTTTGTTTTAAATTCAGGTGGCAGCTTTAAGCAAGGTGAAAGTAAATCAGAACGCTCCTGTGGGAGCGTTCTGTTTTACTTTCACCTTGCATTAGGCAGCCACCTGCCCTAAATACCAACTAATTTATTAACGCAATTTAGTGGCCGTTATAGAGAGGTTTTACTGTATTATCTCATTTCACATGTACTTGGACGACAAACGGATCCTTAATGACCTCATCTAAGGAGGAACTTGTGCAGGGAAACGACCTACAGACAGGCCACAGCTTCGATTCAAAGATATATGCAAGAGGGACATAAAAGCATTGAACATCGACCAGAACAGCAGCTGGGAAGCAACAACCTTCGACCGGTCAGCCTGGAGACACACAGTGCATACATGTCTATCCAACTTCGATGAGACATTTGCTCAGCAGCACAATGCAAAGACACGACAGGCTGCAGCCCAGGTCAGATTCAAACTTCATCTGTGCTCTCTGCCAGCCACAGACACTGTCACTGCCGCGTCGGTCTGGCCAGCCACAACCAACGCTGTACCAAAATAAACACAGAGAGTGCAGTGCAACTCCATAGTAATCCGAGACTGAAGGACGCGTACTACTACTTCACCTGTCAGTAAAATAAACCCAACTTTGCATCATTATTAACCCATTCCCTCATATTGACGACTTTTGACGACTCTGTAAAAGTGACTTTGTGAAGCCATTGTGATAAACAGAGCATTTGATCCTATAGGAGCAAATGCTCTATTTATCACAATGGTTTCAAACTACAAAATTCTAAAATTGTCATTTTCTCTAGATAATGCTCCTTTTCGGTAGATTTATTCAAAGAGGTTGTGTCTAAAATAGCCTATGAGGTAATGGGTTAATGCTTTAATGATTCTAATTCAATCTCAGTAATCTATTTACATGTATAAACTTTACATAAGCTATGCTCACCCAGACTTTAAAACATATAAATAGCGAGACTTGTTAACAAACTATAGCAGCCTTCGAAAGCATTGAAATATTAAAACACTAGTGAGTTATGCATCTACATCAAAATAAAATTCTTAGTCAGCATTTTGGTTTCCTTTGGGAAATCAAACAACTGCTGACAATAAAATTCCCTAAGATGTCTTCACAATATTATCTATCCAAAACTACTCTTAACTCTTTCGCTGCCAGTGTCGCAGCTGGGATTACCCGTGCAAACAGTTTGGATCCAGATGAGACGCCGAGTAACTCGGCGTCTCATCAGATCCCAACTATTTGTTACTGTTAGTATGTTTTTGAAAACAAAATGAAGAAAAATCAAAAATGAAAATTGTAGCAGACGACAAATGTTGCAGACGACAAAATTTTGCAGCGAAAGAGTTAAACTAAGAGTATTCGTTGACGACAAATATATTATTTCGTCTGCAGCAATGCCGCTTGTTCAAAACATTTATGTTCTTATTTAAAACATATAGGTAGTGTGTCAAATAGTTTGGATCCTGGTGCGGCATCTTGTTATCCGGCGTCTTATCTGGATCCATACTATTTGCAACGGTAATCACAGATTCTCGAATTGCAGCTAAATAGAATGGTACCTGAAGCTCCAGATAAAAATATTTTCAAGTATAACTCTTTCATTTCTTCATCAAACCCTATACTGTGACCACTCTTTAGAATCGTCTCTTCGAGACGATTCTAAAGAGTGGTCACAGTATAGGGATTGGTGGAGAAATGACGAGTATTTGGGTATGCACTCATATCTGTAGCTCAGGATACCTGCTCACATTCGGACGTGGTGCAAATTGGAAAGCATCCACGTTTTAAGAAACCGTTGACCGTATGTCAGACAGCTTGGGTCCTGAGGAGATGCCGAGTTACTCGGCGCTTAATCTGAATTCCATATGTCTGCAGAAATATACATGTAATTGCAAAATGCGAAGCAGGAGTATGGTTAAAATAAATTCTGAAGGGGGGGGGGGGTGATCCCCCGAGAGCAAAAATTGCAACACAAAAAGAGAAAATTGCAGACTCGGTTTCATTGAGTCTGTTCATGAACAGTAATTGAAAGTGCAACACTGCTCACGCCCCTAGCACCGGCTTAAGCGGTATTCAATTTTCAGAACAAGAAGTACTGAAATTCATGATCTCGAAGGATCAGAAGGTATAACAACACTGAGAATGAAGTACGGGGCGACGTTTTACGGCCGCCACACAAGCACTTAATACCTGCTGTTGTGAAGATTATAAATTGTGAAGGGAGGTTGAACTTTGATATCTCGAACTTGAAAGGATCATATAAATTTCTTCGAGGTAACAGAGGTTTGAGTAATCCGAATTCTAATATGAACACTTTCTTAAGTTCACGGGTTAATGCAGGTTAAAAGTAATACTGAAAGCTCCTGTAGAAGCTTTTAACATTACTTTCAACCTGCATTAAGCTGGTACATGTGTTTCTGATTAACAATTAGTCTGGTATGAGCGGTTGAGTGAGTACCTATGCAAACAGTTTGGATCCAGATGAGACGTCGAATAACTCGGCCTTTCATCAGGATATAAACTGTTTGACACCCTGATTGCAATTTGGTAGACAAATTGATTAAAGCTTGACTTATGAAAATGTATTAGGTGAAAAATTCTGTAAAAATAATTTGCTCAGCAGGCTAAAGGTTAAGTGTGTGTATGTAATTAATGAATTAGTATATGGCAGACACAGTAATGACCCTACAGAAATCAAAAGTTTACCTGTTTGTTTTTCAAATACAGTAGAATCCCTCTAAACCGGAATTTTATTATAAGACTATTTAGGTCTATTTAGGCAGGTGGCTGCTTAATGCAGGGTGGAAGTCGTGAAGAAATCGCATCTGAGAGCTTTCTGCATGGCTTTTAACCTGAATTAAGCTGTCAACTACCTGAAAGAGCGATTTTGATACTAATTTAACCCTTCGCTTGCTGAATTTTAAAATACATTTCTCCTTCTTTACCCATGCCCTGTTGTATAATTACATATATATTCACTGTGTACAAGTATTGCGCTGTGCAATCACTGCTGTGGAGTGTACTGGTTGCACAATCAACTTGTAAATAGTGCAGACCCTGATGAGACAGCTCCTGCAGGAGCTGTCTCATCTGGGTCTTCACTATTTACAGGTGCGTATATTGACGTGAAAAGCAAGCGAAGGGTTAACGTCCGGTATACAGTGGGTTAACTGTCATGAAAATAACGCATACAGATGCCGGCTTACAAATAGTGAAAACAAAACATACAGATGATGACAAATGATGAAACATATTCTGAAATGTCTTTAAATCCGTTTTAAATACTTGCTGTATACAAACGATTCTGATTCGTGTTGACTTCGGGATCATACGTTTCATAGTTATGACAATATAATTCCGTTTAAGCTGGTGTTAATGGGCGCGAGTATTGCTGCACTTTTAACTCATTACCTCAAAGGCTATTTTTAGATACACCCTCTTTGAATAAATCTACCATTTTTTTTAGTTTGAAACCATTGTGATAAATAGAGAATTTGCTCGTATAAGAGCAAATGCTCTATTTATCACAATGGTTTCACAAAATGACTTTTACAGAGTCGTCAAAAGTCGTCAATATGAGGAAATGGGTTAATAAATGCTCATAAAAGACTCAAGAAAAACCGAGTCTGTAAGTTTCTCTTTTCGCATTGCTGCGTTTGCGTTCAAAAGTTCACCTACTTTCAGAATACTTCAATACGATGCTTCAAGAGCTTAAATGAGTCCGTCTTGACATGATTAATATTTCATTGTGCCCGCTACAGACATCATAATGGGCGATATTCCAAAGGCACTGAGCATATTACTGATATAATTCACCCATCCTAAATCAAAGATTTAGAGATGTTTATGACATTTGACAGTCTAGGGAAACATTTCCTGCTGGTCCCTAGAATTACGAGGGAATGCGGTATAATATTATTATGCTTTTTAATAGAAGGTGACCGGGTCGCGTGAATGGCTGGTAAAATTAGTAAATACATGTATACCTTTTGAACTGATACTGTGCCTATCTTCGCCAATAGGTTTTATTTATCGGGCGGGTTGGGGGTTCCTTTTATATCACGTCGAGATATCAAGTGAGGGTACACAAACAGTTCACGAAGGGATAAGCTAGACATGATATGCAGTATACATATTATACAGTAAACCTCGCTAATTCGAAAACTCGTTAATTACAGCACTCCCTAATTCGAACACTTCAGCCTAACACTCGCTAATTCGAACACTCGATAATTCGAACACTCGCTAATTCGAACACTCGATAATTCGTACACTCGCTAATTCGAACACTCGCTAATTCGAACACTCGCTCATCCAAACACTCGCTCGTTCGAGCACTTGCTAATTCGAAAACTCGCTGGTTCGAAACATGCCAAAATGTCCTGTGTTCATATGCCATTATAAGAAATAATCTAATTAATATTCATGCCGTCATTATGAATAAACAACAGGGAAAGGGTTAAACAGTCAACCGTCTAAACTATGAATTACGGCATAAGTTCGAATGTTGGTGCAGCTGAAATTAATTTGCCAGAGTTTTGACTCTTAAATTATTTGTTTTGGTCAAATTTTCAATTGGAGATACATTTGGTATAAAACTAAATCTAGATTAGTTACAGCTTAAGTTCGAATCTCGGTCCGATTGAATATCATGGCCCTTGAACTAGAACTGTTGCGTCAAGGTTTCAATTGTCGGGGTATGTTTTGGAAGTGGTTAGAGACATTATTTTTATATCGGATATAAAAGTAATTCTACGATCGTAAATGAGTTATAGCTGACGTTCTAATCTTGGTGCGGCCGAATAAGTTTTGCCAAAAATAAGTATGGCCATTGAACTTGAAAAAATTCGTCAAATGTTCAATTTTCCAGACTTTTCTTTTAGAGAGTGGTTTGATATGTTAATTTTATATTTGGCATAAAGCTAAATCTAGATGGGTTACAACTTGTTTCGTTCTCGGTCTGGTATAATAATTGTTGCCACAGTTATGAAGTCCTTGAACTTGATTTGTTTGTGAATACAGGTGAACTTCGATATCTCGAACTTCAAGACACAATGTGAATTGCAAAAGTTCGGGTCATCCTAACTCTAATCTGAACAATTTCTTAAGTTAACAACCGAACGCAAGTCGAAAGTAATGCTGAAAGCTCCTGTAGGAGCCTTCAGCATTATTTTCGACCGGTATTAACCATTTCCCTTATATAAGCGCATTCTGACGCATCTGCAAACAGAATAGACCCAGATAAGACGGCTCCTATAGGAGCCGTCTGATCAGGGTCTGCTCTGTTTGCTTATAGTATAATATAGATTAGATTCTACAGCTTCTGCCTGAGACAAAATGTCCTTTTGTTCATATGACATTATAAAAGAATAATTATATCAATATTCATGACGTCATTATTTCCTACATGAATATTCACCAGGGAAAGGGTTAAACTGCCACACGTATTTACATTTTACACCAATTCCAAATATTGAAATGATCGAGTTATCCCAAGTTCGTGTTATCCGAGTTATCGAAGTTCAACTGCATGTGCTTAAATGTCCATCTCTTGCAATGTGTACCGATTTTCAAAACAAATCTCAATGAACGTGAAAACGGGAGATGGATTCTGAAACAATTCAAGGATATTCCAAATCTCGGGCAGTACAATTCCACTCGGAATTATTGTACATGTACTTTTTTTAATGATGCGGACTTGTTAGAAATTGATACGCATTTCTTCAAGTGAAGGTTTCACCTCTTTTACCGCCGTAAAATCGACCCACAGGGCTTACTGTTATGGGGGGGGGGGGGGAACATGTGATCAGCATGGCAAATGCCTACAGGAGGCTGACAGAACAGCAAAATATACGCATTTCTCAACGCGACAGGTTTAATAATTTGTTCGAAGCTAGTATAGTAGCAAAACACTTGTCAAATATGCATTTAAAATAAAATCACTCTCCTAGTCAGCAGGTTGCTTTCCTTTTGGGACAGCACATACGTCAGCATGACAACCGAACTGAAAAAGAAAAATCATTATCAAAATTCTGAAATGCAAGCAGTTGATTTGTTGATTAACTTTAAACCTGTAGCCTGCTATGGGCAGATGAGTGAATACCTATGCAAACAGTTTGGATCCAGATGAGACGCCGAGTAACTCGGCGTCTCATCAGGATCCAAACTGTTTGACACACGGATTGCATGTTGGTAGATAAACTGATTATAGTTTGAATTTTGAAAACTGTAGTAGGTGAAAATGTCTGTAACAATATTTTGTTTAGCAGGCTAAAGGTTAAGTATTACAACTATGCGCACGGAAACCAAGAGCTTATCATGATATTCCTATTGACACTGACATTCTTTCTCAATGCAAGAGCACTGCACGCGGATACCAACGCTAGTCTAATAATTATTGATAATAGCCTTTGTGACGGCAAACAAATGTGCGAAGTTCGCAAGATTTGCATAAATAGTAAATAAGAAATAACCAAAATTAAAATTTCCAGATTTCATCGGCAACAACGACGATGACAACGATGGCGACATCGACGACGACAACGACGGCAACGCCGGAATTACGACTTGTAATTGCTCGTATGTGTTTTCTTCGAAAAACAGACGAGCTAATAAAGTTGGTAGACAGCTCGAAGTCTGATCTGGGTCAATTCTGACTTCTTCATAGTTGATAACGCTTTATAGAAAATACAGTAAAACCCCTCTAATAGGACTACCAAAAAGCGGCATACTTCTGGATGACGGATGCAGGTGGTTGCTTAATGCAGGACGAAAGTTAACTTACAGTACAATGACAAATATTGTGAAGAAGCTTTTAGCAACGGGATCAAAAATTGACCAAGAAGTGGAATACCAAAAATTGTGATAAATTGGAAGTTCCATGTGATGCTATGGGGTTGCATTTGTTGGCATGGTGTAGGGACACTGGCAAAAGTAATTGGAAACATCAATTGTGAAAAGTATAGGGACATCCTAGAAGACAACTTGTGATCATTGTTAGACATTTTCCAGGAGGCAATTATATTTTTCAAGACGAAAATGTCCCAGTGCACAGGTCTAGGGTGCTGCAACAATACAGTGCTGCAAATAACCTGAAATCTCTTTCTTGGCCTGCGCTGCACCTGATATTTAATGTTATTGAAAATGTGTGATTGTATATCAAATGAAAACTTGGAAATATGCATCATGTAATCAACAGCCATGACGATTTATTCACTGACATTCAGAGGATTTGGATGGATATTCAAACTGCCTATATACAAAGCCTTTATTAACCAATTCCAAGAAGAATAATGAGTGTTATTAGACTGAAAGCACATTCTTAAGGTCAGAAATAGTTGAAAAGTTCTTTGTTATTTTCATTTTCCTTTCTGTTATTAGTATAAAATATGGCTTTAGTGTTAACAGGAAATATAAACAATGCCGCCATTTCACCAATACTTTTTGCACCTGACTGTAGCTTGGGTCCAGATGAGACGCTGATATACTCGGCGTCTCATCTGGATCCAACCTTCAATTCATGTCCTATTAGCAACGAATGACGTCAGTATTTCCCTATCTTATATTTAACTCTTCCGCTGCCACATCTTGTCGTCTGCAAACTCTGTCATCTGTTACAACTTTCCATTTTTATTTTTAATCATTTTTGTTTAAAAAATAGGTCACAGTAACATACAGTTTGGATCCTGATGAGGCGCAGAGGTAACTCGGTGTCTCATCTGGATCCAAACTGTTTGCATGTATACGTAATCACAGATGATACATTGGCAGCGAAATAATTAAAATACAGCATAGCGTTTCTGTGACTACCTTTAAAATCATAGTAGAACATTTCTTAAGCGGTCATTAAAACACGAAGTCTAATCATTGGTCTGTAAGACAGATGGTAGCTCAATGAAGATCACAGAAATCTTCTACAGGAGCTTTCTGCATTACATTTGACCATCATTAAGTCACCATCTGAATTTAAGACTCCTGTGTTCAACAAACGAACGACTAGTTCTACAGTAGTCTGCCTCTAAGGTCATTTGTGCTTCTTTGGTTGTTGTGGACCTTACCTGCCTACCATTTATTATTATTCTGAGAAATTAAAACAAATGGTAGTTTAACCATTCCCCTGTTCTATGTTGCTTTTTTTTCCAAATGTCAATACCTAATGAATATTCATGGAAAAATAGCTATAATGAAATATGGAAGGTGGGATATTGTAGCCATTTTTTAAAATAAAGAAACAGGTCTTTCAACTTCCAATAACAAACAGACGGCTCCTATATCTGGGTCTACTCATTTTGCAAATGCGTGAAAACACGTTTATATGAAGGAAAGGGATAATGCTGAAAGTAAGTTCCAATAATATTACATTCGTTCTGGTTTATGCAACTACACACATTAAGGTATCGAGGTACCTTAAGCTCGTATCATTGGAAGATCGAATTAGATACTATCAAAAGTCTTTTTTTCTAAACCAAGTTGGATAGGTAAATCTATTTATCGAATTATTGTTTTAGTTAAATCGAGAATCCTATCGAAACCAACATTTACCCCTTCGCTTGCTATTCACGTCAATATACCTATCTGTAAATAGTGCAGACCCAGATGAGACAGCTCCTGCAGGAGCTGTCTCATCAGGGTCTGCACTATTTACAAGTTGATTGTGCAAGAATTGCACTCCACAGCAGTGATTGCACAGCGACATACGTGTACACAGTGAAGATATATGTAATTATACAACAGGGCATGGGTAAAGAAGGAGAAATGTATTTTAAAATTCAGCAACCGAAGTGTTAAACTCCATGTAAATATGCTATTTTGAAATGTTTTAACTTTTAGACAGTGATTACAAAAACATCTTTTGATCTAAAGTTATTGCAATTAGCCAATGTGTGAATCGTTCGCGGGTCCGGGTAAATGTGTCACAGTATATTGATTAACTAATCAGTTTAGGAGTATTGCAATGTTTTAGTTTTAAGACCCTTGAAATCATGCCTTCCGCTACGTTTTTTGGTGTTATACGATTAGACGTGTATATCTCCCTGAAACACTGCTTGTAGATATGCCGAAAACCGCGTCTCATTTTTGCGAAATTTACAGAAAACCCGTCTCCTTTAACCCTTTCACAGCCAATAGCGCAAAAAAAGTGCACCTCAACAAATAGTGCAGTCTGATCAGGGACTTTTTCATCAACTCTATTTCTATATCTGTGTTTATTCCTTTTAATTTTGCATTTATTTATCTCATTTCCTTTTTTTACCATATGATTTTAAAAATGGATTGCAGACGACAATCAGAAATTTGGCGCCGAAAGGGTTAAATTTACAGAGGACAAAAACATAAACAGAGAACCCCAATCATGTTGCTTAATCTGACTATCTATTCCTTTCGATCATATTTATAACCAATGAAGAGTATATAATTATAGTGAGTGACACTTTCCACTAAGCTCCTCTCATATTTTTGCCCCGGTTCATTGAACCTTTCATTTCATAAATACGCCTTTGTACACCTTTGGAAACAGAGAGGACCCAGATCAGACGGCCTAGGAGCCGTCTGATCAGGGTCTGCTCTGTTTGCTTATGGTATACTATAGATATGGTTGTTCAGTCTCTGGCCGGGCCGAAGCTTACCGTTTCCATGTGCTATTACATGTATAACAACTATTCTAATTAACATTCATCGATATCATTATTTCTTATATGAATATTCACGGAGTAAAGGGTTAAGATAAAGCTGATTTTATTGCGAGTTACCAATAAATCACTCATTAGAGACGTGTCGCACTGAGCTTATTCTACTCTCGTCACCTATATAGGAGCTTTCTGCATTACTTATGATCTGCATTAAGCTAACAACTTACTTACAGCAGACCTATAATTAGACCGACCTTTGAAGACCGCTTAAGACAGATTCTTCTGTACTTATTTTCTTCATGCAAAAGAGAAAATAAAAATAAGCAAGCAAGTCTAAGTAAAACAGTTCCTTAACCAGTTACCTCATATCCTATTTTTAGATCCAACCCTTTTGAATAAATCTACCGAGAAGGGGCATTTACAAGAGAAAAGTACAATTTAGAACTACATGTATGTAGTTTTGAAACCATTGTGATAAATAAAGCATTTGCTCCTATGGAGCAAATGCTGTATTTATCACAATGGTTTAAAAAAGGTGACCTTTGCAGAGGCGTCAAAATGCGTCAATATGGGGGAATGAGGTGAATATTAGGGATTAACTTAAATATGATGGAATGGGTTAAAATACATATACTCGAGCTGATTTCACATTTACATAGTAACAGTATGATATAAGTGCTTGAACGAGTCCCCATGGCATGGCAAAATATCATATTGTACCCGCCCCAGACATCATAATGGACGACATTTCAGAGGCACTGAACATATTAGAGATGTAGCGCCCATCAACCATAAATCAAAGTTTAGCGATGTTTATGACATTTGGTAGTCTTGGGAAACAAATCTTTTGGTAAGAATTTACTTAGCAGGCTCCAGCATATTATGGGACAGGGTTTATTAAATCTTTACAGACTGTGTTTTTGCGTGAGTGACTGGTATAAATTAGTAATTCTTCAAGATTATAGGGTATCTACCAATGTTGTTAAAGTTTGTTTATTGGGAGCCGTCGCAATCGAACCCCCGCAAATAACATGTCCGGGTTCCAAGCGAGGTAGATCAAACCCGCCTGTTTTTCACTTTTTTTTTTAAATATGTGTGTCGTGTGCTAAAAAGAATATTGCATTCGTGTTCATTTTTTCTATTGTTTTTGCTAAAATAATATGACACGGGATTTGCCGAGTGTCATATTTATTTTAGTTAATCCGTTTGATAACAAGAATGCCAGTGGGCACAATATACGCCTATCGAGGTCTTGTTCAATATATACTAAGGTTTACGTATTTGCTAAACGCAAATGCTAAACGCAAAGTCCAATTGCGCGACCAAATTTCAAGGCTTTATCTCAAAGGGTTGTAAATAGGCGTACTTTAACAAAAATCGATAACCAAATATTCTAAATTTAAAAGGGCCATACTTCTGTCTAAATGTTTGAAAGAGTTATTTACTCTTGTCCGCATATGAAGTTTCTGATGGTGAACAAGTGTTCCAAGTTTAAAAGCTTTATCTCAAAGGGTTATGCAAATGAATGGACTTTAAGAAAACCCTTCACAAAAAATTCTAAGTGAAAAAGGGCAATAATTATGACAAAATGCTGGACAGAGGTATATACGTTTGCCTACAGGTGAAGGTTTTGATGTTAAACAAGTGTTCCAAGTTTCAAAGCTTTATCGCAAAGGGTTATGTAAATAAGTGGACTTTAATCGAAACCTTAACCAAATACAATGTATTCAAAGTTAAAAAGGGTAATAATTCTGTCCGTATGTTTGACAGTGTTATGTACTCTTGTCTACAGGTGAATCGTGTAATGGCGAACATGTGTTCCAAGTTTCAAAGCTTTATCTCAAAGGGTATGTAAATAAGTGGACTTTAACAAAAACCGTAACCAAAACTTCTAAGTTAAAAGGGCCATGATTCTGTCAAGATGCTTGACAGAGTTATGTACTTTTGCATACAGGTGAAGGTTGTGATGGTGAACAAGTGTTCCAAGTTTCAAAGCTTTATCGCAAAGGGTTTTGTAAATAAGTGGACTTACAAAATGTGTTCCTCATAAATTGAGGTTAACATTTTTGCTTAACGCAAATGCTAAACGCAAATTCTAAATCCAATTGTGCGACCTTGTACTTAGATAAACGTATCTGGATACACCCATGCTACTTAAGGATGTCCAAATAAACATTGTGGTGAATTTGAGAAGGATCCACAAAGCAGAACATGAGTTAGAGATGTTACAGACAGACAGACAGGTTAACTTAAGTGACATTGACCTTAGATATACGTACCGGGACTGGGCATTCTACTGTAGCATGTCCAGATAAATATTGTGGTTAAATTTGGGAAGGGTCAGTGAAGCGGAACTTGAGTTAGAGATGTTACAGACAGACAGACGCAGAGACGGACAGACTGACAGACGGACAGACAGCACCATTCCATAATACGTCCCGTGTTTTCAAACGGGCGTATAAAAATGAATAGTAAATGATTACGAAGGTAATAGCTTCTATATGTTGACAGATCACGTGGTTAATCCATTACCTCATATTCTATTTATAGACCCAAATGATTTGAATAAATCAATTGAAAAGGTGCATTTACTGTTCTATATTTAAATATTCAACCCTTATCCCTGTTATATATTTATTCCGAATTTTAATACCTACTGAATATTCATGACAAAAATAGTTACAACGAAAGATGGAAGGTGAAATATTGCAGCCATTTTAGAAAGTAAAGAAGCGTATCTTACAAATTCCATTAGCAAACAGAGCAAACCCTGATCAGACGGTTCCTAGAGCTATTCAGTGTCGCAGTACCCTAAACTCAAAACCACTCAATTCAGTGCCGCAGTCTCGTCCTAGACTCAGCCCATCAGGTAAAATACTTTTCAGTACTAAGACATTTTATTTGTCTTGTATTTTCGACGAATTTGATTGTTTGAGGTTGGTTTTATAGCGCCAACATGTTTGAGCATGCAAGGAACATTTATGTGAAGGTTGTGTGGGCTTCTGGGATTGCTGAGGACTTTTGTGGGGCGTCATAAATATAAATTACATTATCATTTATGATGGTATGTACACATATTTTGATCATGGCAGAAACTATAATGACATAAGCAAGAAAAACAGAGAGCTATAGGAGCCGTCTAATCAGGATCTACTCTGTTTTCAACTGCGTAGAAAGGTACATATATGGAGTAATGGGTAACAAGCAGCAGTATACTTTCGTGAACATCCGTCACTTTACTGATATTATAGACAATATCATATCTAATCGCAGTGGAGTGTTTGAGAAACACTTATATGGTTCTTCGGAGCGAATCGAATGATAAATCACGTCTCTGACATTGGGAAACAGTGTTTTAACGCAACGTAAAATGTATAAAAGTGCTTTCATATTTTGACTTTCAGAATTTAAAAAAAGCACCCAAGACCTTGTCACAAGGCCGATTTATGCTAGATTTGTTTTGAGGTGTTATCTTTGAGGACATTTTCTGAAAACATATACATTTACACTGACAATAAACATCTCAAATTTTATTCAAACTTCCTTCAAGCGTCATATTGTTTTGTCTTGACATCATTACTCATGTTGTGGAGTTGTCTGGAGGGGAATTCTACTTTACATTTTGGGTGAAGGTGGGATAAGTGTTTGGTTGGGTACTTCAAACCTGGTTTAACCCTTTCCTCCATAAATACGCCTTCCTACGCCTCTGTAGTAGTCACTTCTTGAAACCATTGTGATAAATAGAACATTTGCTCCTAAAGTAACAAATGTTCTATTTATCACAATGATTTAAAAACTACTCTATTCTAAAATTTTCATTTTCTCTAGTTAATACTCCTTTTCGGTAGATTTATTCAAAGAGGTTTGATCTTAAAATACCCTATGAGGGAATAGGTTAAACCACCAGTGGCACGTTTTGGCTACTAGCCGTTCCAAGGCGGCAGTACTGCTTTCACCCTCTAGTCTACTTTGTTTTTAATGGTAAATATTTGATGTTTTAATGCGTTTCGTCACGTTTTGTCTTGTAACTGTGCTGTTTCCTATTTGATGTTTTGGTGTCGTGATTGTTTTTTCTTACTTTTACGTGGTAAATATAAATACTTGTTTAAAGCAGTTCTCTGGTAATGGAATGAATGTAATATTGAAAGCTGTTATTTGGGTTGCATTAAGCAGCATATTGATAATTCGACACTTTGAATATTTTAACCCTTATTGTTCCATTACACATTCCTTCCTAGTGACGCATTTTGGCGTCTCTGTAAAAGTTACATTTCGAAACCATTGTGATAAATAGAATAGTTGGTCCATAGGAGCAAATACTCTATTTATCACAATGGTTTCAGAACTATGCAATTCTGAGATTCTCCTTTTCTATAGTTAATGCCCTTTTCTATAGATTAATTCAAAGAGGTTGGGTCTAAAGATAGTCTTGGAGAGAATGAGTTAACCGAGTAAATAAACCTTAACAAACAGTGTAGACCAAATTCAAACGGCTCCTAGAAAAACCCTTTGACCAGGGTCTACACTGTTTGTCATAATAACCATGTTCTTCAATGATACAGTTTGATACATCATTTTGTTTAATTTATATTCACAAAAGAAGCAGCCAGTTTTAATTATTAACCCATTGTCCCTTACTGACGTGCGTTGAGAAAAACATTTTTGTGAAAGCCATTTTGAAACCATTGTGATAAATACAGCATTTGCTCTAGCTGCTTTAGAAACGATACAGACGATGGTAATGATGGTGGTTTATGATGATGACACTGAAAATGATGATGACGATGGAAAGGATGAAATGATGCTGCTGCTGATGCTGCTGCTGATGATGATAATGATGCCGCTGGTGATTTTCCAAAGAGTTACATGCGTACATGCTACATATATGTCAAGTTTGTTGCAATACAATACAATGCAATACAATGTAATACAATACAATACATTGCAATACAACACAATACAATGGAATACAATGTAATACAATACTACACTACAATACTACAATACGATACATTACAAATACAATGCAATTCAAAACATTACCATACAATACAATACAATACAATGTAATGCCATACAGTACAACACAATACAATGTAAGGCAATGCATTACAATACAATATAGCACAAACAATACAATGCAATACAATGCAAGTTCTAAATTGCATATAGTATGCTTATAGCAAAGACATTATAGCATTGAAATACACACGGTACATAGACAAGAATACACTTTCAATGGCAATGCACAATATACAAAATGTTTCCTTACAATAACTTCAAACTGCATATTTTGAATATACCCAAATGCAAATACAGTGGATTCCTAATTATTAAGTTTCTATTTTTTTCTTCAACTTATTGAATCCTCAATTGGTTTTCTAAATAAACGTATATAGCAATGTCGGTGATAATCTTATTGTTTTAAGTCTATACTCCATGAATGTTCTTGTAAACATTAATGACGTCATAATATTAAATAGATTAATTTGCTGTAATAATACATGGACACATTTTTACCATGACAGAAACTGTAGAATCATATCTATATCATATCATAAGCAAACAGAGAATACCCCGATCAGACGGCTCCTACAGGAGCTGTCTGATCTGGGCCTACTATGTTTGCACAGCGTAGAAATACGTATTTATTGTGTACAAGGTTAATCGACACAGTGTATTTGGATTTCTGTAAAGTAGGTCATGTATAGTAATACTTTTTCAGTATTGGAAAATTAGCAAAAGGTGATACTCCGCTTTAACATTGCTTTCGAGGAATGTTCCTATATCTTGTATAACCTCTCTATAACGGCCACTAAATTACATCAAGTATTTTGTGTTAAAGGCAGATGGCTGCTTAAAGCAAGGTGAAGGTAAAACAGAACGCTCCTATAGGAGCGTTCTGTTTTTTCACCTTGCTTTAAGCTGCCACCTGCCCCAAATACTAAATAATTAACACAAATTAGTGTCCGTTATAGAGAGGTTTTAATGTATATCTCAATATGTTCGAGTTGTTTATCTTAACATACCAACTTTGTTTGTAAGTTTGATTAATGTGATATTCAATAGCTCCAAAATCTGTTTTGATGGTGTCTTGATTATGTCAAATAAAATCTAAATTACATTTTTCTAAAACAATCTTTGATTTTGACTGCCCAATTATTTCCATTATAGTTATTTCCTTGTTCTAAATCTGCTTTAAAATTTGAATGTTTTATACAAGAATGACTTTTTGTGTGAGTTTACGGAAGCTTAAATGGACCCCCTTATATTCAATAAAATGGCTAAAAATTTAAAGACTTACGCATCTTTAACCCTTTCCCTCATATATACGTGTTTTCACGCATCTGCAAACAGAGAAGACCCAGATGAGACGGCTCCTATAGGAGCCGTCTGATCATGGTCTGCTCTGTTTGCTAATGGAATTTCATATTGCTGTTTCTATATTTTCTAAAATTGTTACAATGGTCTACCTTCCACATTTCATTATTACTATTGTATCCATGAATATTCATTCTGTAATGAAATTTGTAATAAACAAAGAACAGGGAATTGGTTAATATATTTAAGACAAAGTTTTCTGTGTAGTTAAATAAAGAATAATATTTATTTGAACCGATATTTTTCATTTAACATATGCGTAATATATGTAAGCTTGTTTTCTGTGCATTTACATGAAAATTAATATGTATGTAAAGACGTTTTTATGAATTATAAATATGCAGTAAGATATATATTGTAAAAAGCAGATGGTTTATATTAAACAAAATATATTTATTTGTGATTCTTTAAGTTATATTTGATGTTAAGTACTGAAAATAACACATTGTATATTAACTAGAATAAAGCTCCTTTTACATACTACTTAAGTAAGTATTTTACATACTTAATGACTGTATTGCTGAATATATTTTTACGAAATATATCCCTTTGAAATCAGAGGTTTATGTTAAATACATGTGGTCCCTTTACGAAAATAATATAATTAGTTTTCATTTATGTCAAGCAAAATGATTTTTTTATATTACATGGCTTTATTGTTTTAAAGCATTTTCATATCATACAACTACTAGATGTTTTACACATATATTCTTTATATAAGGGGGTCCATTTAAGCTTTCGTCCAATATTTTATTTTGATTCTTTTTCGCTTTACTCACACTTTGAATCTACCCTATTCTACGTATAATGCTTTGAGGTTTGCCGATATTTTTACTCCTAGTTATATTCTGTAAAAATTAGAATGAATCCTCTCGACACTATCTCCCAAATTGATGCCCCCTAATTTCCGCAGGATTCTTTAATGTTTGTGTAGCAATCTTATCAAAGAGATTTATTTTATTTTAGATTGATTATTCAATTTGGTTAAGGATAGTACAAACCTGTGCAATGAGAAAGACGCATGTAGACTACAGTAAAACCTCTCTATAACAGCCTCTAAATCGAGTTAATTAGTTGGTATTTAGGGCAGATGGCTTCTTAAACCAAGGTGAAAGTAAAACAGAACGCTCCTATAGGAGCGTTCTGTTTTACTTTCACCTTGCTTTAAGCAACCGCCTGCATTTAACACAAGATACTTAATGTAATTTAGTGGCCGTTATAGAGGTTTTACTTTACTTGCCATTGTGTTTGATTCAAATTGACGTTTTTTAATAGAAATACCCTTATATATTTATATGTTTTACTATACTCTAAAACTAAAATCGACATTTCTCCACCAAGGGACGATTCTAAAGAGTAGTCACACTATAGGATTTGATGGACCATAAAGAAGTTGTTCTTGAAAATGTTTTAATTCTTGCATCTTATCTAGATCTCTGCATTCATACGGAAAGATGAAGGTGTTTGTTTTTACATTAATATTTACTTTCATATATTATAATATATTATAGGTAAACAACGATCAGTGAATCGTGAATGTACTTTACATTTTGGTACTTTCCACGATTTAAGGGGTGTCGGCATTGCTGCAGTCCATCAAACTAAAGGGGAAATCACGGTTTTCTCATGCAGGTTTTAATATATAAGAAAGTCAGAATGCTGATTCACCCACAACGTGGACTGTGCTGATTGTTATGGTTCACTGCCCGTTGGTTACTTATACATTATAGGTGGTGGTCACGCTTTAAAGGGCAAACTCTGTTGTGTATCAATAATAAAAACAGACGTCTAGATAAGATGCGAAAATTCAAACATTTCCAAGAATAACTCCTTTATTTCTTTACCAAATCATACGATGTGACCACTAATTAGAATCGTCTCGAAGATTTAGTAGTTGGGTACGCACCTTTATCTGTTGCTCTGTAAAAATCCATAAAAGACGCTTGAATAAATATACATAATAGAATAGAGTTTAATTTGTTGCCACGGCAAATAAGCCAAGGGCGCGAAAATCTGGCAGGAAATTAGCCTAAGTCCTACAACATTATAATCAACGGCGGGTTTCCAGCGCTTGTATGTCTGGCAGAGGCAAAAACTAAAGAGCAAATTCTTACACTTTGTAATAGTTTTTCTGCTTATAGTAATAGTTTAGTGTGCTTAAGTGTTTCGTGAATGTACTAAATGAATTGACTAATTTTGCAAAGTCTACGTCCGATGTCTACTTTCAATTTGTAGAGAGTACAAATTCCAAATATACAGGTGAACTTCGATATCTCGAATCCGGATAATTCGAATGTCTGGATAACTCGAAGTCTAGAAACACACGTGTCAGCTTAATGCAGGTCTAAAGTAATTCTAAAAGCTCTGAAAGGAGCTTTCAACATTATATTTAGACCTGCATTTATCTGTGAACTTGAGAACATGTTCAAATTAGAAATCGGATGACTCGAACTTCTGTTATCTCGAAGTCCCTTCGAGATATCGAAGTTCAATTGTAATCAAATCACTCTTATGTATCTATGTAGGAAATGGATTTTGCACTGGTCACGCCTTAATCTCCATGGATCCAGCCACACGCGTAGAACATTATCTAAACCGGTGGCGGATGAGAAAGATAACAACAACACAGATAAAGATGCGTACTCAAATATCAAAATTGTCATTTCTCCACCAAACCCTATGTTGTAACCACTCTTTAGAATCGTCTCTTTGAGACGATTCTAAAGAGTGGTCACAACATAGGGTTTGGTGAGAAAAAAGGAGCTATTCTTGAAAAATGTTTTGATTTACGCATCCTATCTGGATCTCTGAATAACACCCAACTGAATTGAATTGAAAACAACAACAATAACAGTAAGGTATAAAGTAATATTTGCCCCTAGCTTTTCGTTCTTTTCGATGAATTACAGTAACATGCTGTAAATTTCACAAACCAGGAGCAAAGCTTCAGATGAGATGCTGTGAAGTTCGTTCTCTCCTTTGACATTCAGATAAGTAGTTTGAAAACCATTTGTCATACAGGAAAGCTCTAAAGACTATATTTATAATGGAGGAAACAACGCAATATGACATCACTTTTAGAAGACTCGCTCAGAGTGTAACAGGTCGGAAAAAAATGACAATTTTTTTTTGTCTAATCCTTTATTCCATTGATCTGCTTTTTGACGTCTTTACGAACAGGATCAGTTCAATAACCATGAAAACCGTAAACTATGTTATTGTAGCAATTAATCTAATTAATATTCATGATATATTATGTCTTATACATATTCATTTACTAGTTAGTTAAACTGCTTAAAACGTTTCAAATCTTCTTTATAATCGACAATATTATAACTCAAAATAAATTTTAATCCTTTCCCTGCTGTATATTCATGTAAGAAATAATGACGTCATGACTATTAATAAGATTATTTTTTATAATGGCATATGAAAACAACATTTTGGCTCAGGCAGAATCTGTAGAAT
Organism: Azorinus chamasolen; assembly: GCA_963576725.1. Lineage (NCBI taxonomy): Eukaryota > Metazoa > Mollusca > Bivalvia > Cardiida > Solecurtidae > Azorinus > Azorinus chamasolen. The sequence continues at coordinate 62,332,401 of OY755253.1, read as the reverse complement.
CAGATCTATATTACACCAAAAGCGAACAGAGCAGACCCTGATCAAAGAATAGGGTAAAAGTATGCATCTTGTCTAGACCCCTGACTTACTATTTTCCATCTCAAGCCGAATCGCCTATACATGTATGAGCATAACTCGATTTTCATTTTTACTGTCTCAAATTTGTGAAACCATAGCTCTTAATAGCCTGACTAGACAGAGTATTTGTTTGTTTGTTTGTACCGTGGTTTTACGTGGCTTTAGCTATTTCCCAGTTGAATATTCAAATAAGAAATAGTGACATCATGAATATGTATCATCTGATTATTTATAATGGTATATATACACGTTATGTTTTGGTATAGGTTGACATTGTAAGGTAAGATCTGTTACAGTAAAACCTCTCTTAACCGGACGTTAAATTTAGTACAAATATCGGTCTTGGTGACAGGTGACAGCTTAATGCAGGGTGGAAGTCATGCAGAAAGCTCCTAGAGGAGCTTTCTGCATGACTTCTACCCTGCATTAAGCAGTCACCTGCCTAAAATAGTAAAATACCTAAATTCTTCTCTACAAGAATTCCGGTTAAGAGAGATTTTACTGTATAACTTCATAAGCAAACGGAGCAAACCCGGATCCTACAGCAATCATCTGATCTAGATGTACTCTGTTTGAAAATGCATAAAAATGCGTTTTAACCCTTTCCCTCATACAAACGTGTTTTCACGCATTTGCAAACAGAGTAGACCCAGATCAGACGGCTCCTGGAGGAGCCGTCTGATCAGCGTCTACTCTGTTTGCTATTAGAATTTGATAGAACTGTTCCTTTACCTTCTAAAATGTCTGCACTGTTCCACCTTCAAGAATATTTTGTTAATGAATATTCAGTAGGTACTGAAAATTGGCCTAAATACAGAACAGGGAAAGGGTTAAAATAGGGGAAGGGTCTATAAGAGTATTTCAGTCCTATCACGACGTCCAGCCAATTACAGATGGAGTAAGATCCCAATATTTCCCTGTACGGATCAAATTGCATTGTTTCATGTAAGAAGAACATCCGGGTAGAACCACCATCCACCTACAACAGGCCAACTGAAAGGCTTCCCACGTGAAAAATCCAATACCCAGGTCTGGATTGGAACCACAGCTGCGAGGGGCTACAACCTATTGGCCATGGAGACCCAAACTAGACAGACTAACTCCATCTCTGATCTGTATGTATGCTTTTTGCAAAATGTCAGTTTATACATTTCTCACTTTTCGCGAAATGACTCGCATTTGCGGATGGAAAACTGTTCACAAAATATTATCAGCAAGTTCTCCAATATATTTTCCCAATTTCTATAGACAACAAATGCGTCTAACTACCATGATCAAACTACTTTCCAATGCGCTTGATTAATAAGTTTTTCATCGGTAGTCATCAGCACCTTTTCCGGCAGCCAATTTATCACTGCATGACTTGTAGACGTGACATGATTTCCATGGGAAAGTACACGCCTATAGGAGCGTTCTGTTTTACTTTCACCTTGCTTTAAGCAACCACCTGCCTTTAACAAAAAATAATTGATGTAATTTAGTGGCCGTTATAGAGAGTACATCAATTATTTTGTATTAAAGGCAGGTGGCTGCTTAAAGCAAGGTGAAAGGGATGTTTTACTTTAACCTTGTTTTAAGCAGCCACCTGCCCTAAATACCAACTAATTAACACAATTAAGTGGCCGTTATAGAGAGGTTTTACTGTATATGACAATTGTCACAATGATGCCCCGTCTGTCGGGCTACATGTTGTTTTGAACACCTACAATATCCATCCCTTAGTTCAGGTTATTCTGTGTGCAATGTACTTAAAATTATTGTATCATTGCTTGTTGTCAACAATAGTGTAACACCCCTGTAAACCGGAATTCTAGGAAAGAAGAATGCAGATGACTTTCACACTGCATTAACCCTTTCTCTTATGTAAGCGCATTTTGACGCATCTGCAAACAAAAAAGACCCGGATCAGACGGCTCCTGTAGGAACCGTCTGATCAGGGTCGGCTCTGTTTGCTTTTGGTGTAATATAGATCTGATTCTACAGCTTCTGCCTGAGCCAAAATGTCATGTGTTCATATACCATTATAAAAATAATCTTACTAAATTGAATATTCATGACGTCATTATTTCCTACATTAATATTCATCAGGGAAAGAGTAAAGCTGCCACCTGTCTTCGAGATGATTCTAAAGAGTAGTCACAACATAGGGTTTGGTGGAGACATAGCGGTATTAGTATTTTAGTACACTCCTTTATCTTTTGCCCTCTGTATATGCTTCGACGTAAGTACCGTGGAAACAAACTGAAATTGACAAGAATTCCCTATCCAGAATATATACAGACCATAATTTTTTCGCTATTAAAGACTTTAACAAAGCAGTCTGTGAAAAAATAGTAATGCTTGTAAGCGCACGAAAGAAACCCGTTCATTATTCTATAACAAGAAAAATGCCATAAAATATGACAGAAAAAGTTTGTCATCTGTTAATGATAATCAAAGAAGCAAAATATATATTCCTTCTCCAAAATATGAAAAGAAGACCATAAATATTACGCTGCATGTCTTAATCCTTTCCTCCATAAATACTACGCATTTGCAAACATAGTAGACCCAGATCAGATGGCTTCTATAGGAGCCGTCTAATCAGGGTATGCTCAGTTTGCATTTTGTTTAATATAGATACTATTCAGCAGTTTCTACCATATCCAAACATTTCTGTGTTCATGTGCTTCAACAAATTGGAAGTATTCAAGATTGCACCAGAGTCTAATTTGAGCAAACATTTTCGTTTCCACACTGTGATAAGAGTTAATTAAAATTCATCGCTGGAGCCTTTGATCATGGTAGTCAATGTTATAATGCATCATCTGTAATAGATGATACAGGAAATTGAACATTGAACTTGGAGCCATTATTTATATTTTATTTGTCGATTTAAGTCCATCGACAATGAATTATGAAAAGTGCACTTGACGTATTAACGTGTAATCATAGATGGCTAGTGCTGTCGATACAGAAACAACATAATTCTAAGCAGTCAATTAATATACAATAATGTACAAGTTTATCACATAACTTGTCTCCGAGTTAATATACATGTAACCGTCACATGTGTAGTACAAGATGTGACGTCACACGATAACGTCATACGTAACGTCACACAATTCCCATTCATGGAAAAAATCAAAACAAACATGTACATGTATACTATCGCTTTTGACCCGTGAAAGTTCAAAAATATTCATGACGTCACTTGGACGTCACATACCTTTATCCTCATGTTTCTCTACAAAACGCCTGGAAATGTAATTCAAAGCAAACTAAACGATACTGAATTTACTTTTGCAGGATCAATACGAGTTCGAAGTCTTCTATTTTGTTTTGAATTACATTTACATGTCCATGCATTTCTGTTATGAAACATGAGGATAAAGGTATTGAAATCATTTGACGCCCAAGTGACGTCCTGATTAATTTCGACCTTTTAATATTGAACAAATTTTGTAGTAAACTATGCATTTTAAGTCAATGACGTCATATGACGCCATTCTCAATCACAAGAAGATGTTATAAAAGCCTTCAATGAAACTTGTCGATATTTGGATGATATTTTTAACTTAGATAACCCTTTCTTTGATGCTCTGATTCCTACAATCTATCCTAAAGAACTCAAATTGAATAAAGCTAACCCGTCCGACAATTATGCAGCGTTACTTGATCTAGACCTTAAAATTAATAATGGAATGATTTCTTCTAAAATATATGACAATAGATATGATTTTGATTTTAATATTGTAAATTTTCCTCATCTTGACGGGGATGTTCCCCGTGCTCCATCTTACGGGGTTTATATATCTCAGCTTATTCGTTTTGCTAGAGCTTGTTCATCTATTGACGATTTTAACAGTCGAAATCTCATTTAACTGAAAAACTGCTTAAGCCAGGATATAGATACCATAAACTAAGAAAAACTTTCTCTAATTTTTACTATCGAAATCTCTCTCTTATTGGCAAGTACCAATGTAATATCAAGGCGCTTCTGCGACACGGTATTTCATATCCTGAATTTTATGGTGATGTGATTTAAATTTGAATTCGTAAAATTATTGGACATACCCATTTTCTCACTTTGTTCATCAAGTATGTTAAAAAAATAATTAAAAAGGGATATGATCCTGTAGTACTACAACATACTGCATGTTTGGTTGTCAACCCTTTTACAGTTGGCAATTACGCTGGCCTCTTTGCATGTAAGCCGACAAGAAAGGTTTAGTACTCTATGAAGGCGACCTCTTAAATCCAGAAATGGAAGGAGAACGTCGGATATCTGTACTATTTCGTTTTTGTCGTACACTTTATTACTTTTATACAGTTACTCTGTTTGCAGCTCAATCATTGAGTACACTAGCGATAGGTGGATACAGTTTGTTCACTTAAATGTTTTTGTTATACATGCACTTTACCACTGTATTTTCCATCGCGGTTGTTGTAGATTAGTGGGAGAGGGGATACGTTTATTTACACTGTTTGTCTTTTAGGATGGGGATGGAATAAGTGTGAGGTTGGGCGCCCATAAACCGGTTTAACCCCCAGTGTTTGGAACCCGTTATGAAATAAATATTTCAAAGTGCAACGTTATTTCAAAACGGCACAGAACCAGATCTAACGGTACCTATAGGAGCCGTCTGATCAGAATTTTTCGTTTGCTTTTGAAATAATATAGATCTGATTCTACAGTTTTATCAAAGCAAACTATTACATTGAAGAGGTTACCTATTAGAATTCAGTTAATGAATATTCATGATGCCATTATGTCTTGCATGAATATTCAACTGGGAAAGGGTTAAACTTGCTAAAGGATTTTGAATAAAATAATTGCAGAGCTTGATCAGAGGGCTCTTCTAGGATCTGATCTGTGTCTAGGCTGTTTGCAAATACTAACACACGCGTGTCCCGCATCTCAAAGCTTTAACCCTTTTCGGCGCCAAATTTCTAATTGTCGTCTGCAAACCAATTTTATCAAATCATTTGGTAAAATAAGGAGATGAGATAAATAAATGCAAATTTCAAAGGAATAAAACAGATATCGAAATAAAGTTTGAGACAAAAAGTGAAGTCCCCGAACAGATGCCGCCTTGAAAAGGCGGCGTCTGATCTGGGACCGCACTATTTGTCGTGGTGCATGTTTGCAACATCGGCGATGAAAGGGTTAAACAAATAAAGTCGAAGCTCATTAATAAGAATGTTGCTCAGATTGTATCATTTTATACCCTCTGGTTTTTTTTCTTTCACTTGTAACTTGTAATATTTGGACGTTGCGATGTAAAATCCCCATACCAAACAAGCAATCACAACTTTACATTCTGACATTGGTAACATGTGAGTGATTCGGAACGGTGGGATAAAATATCTTGTCTGGCCACTGAGATCGATCAGTGATCGTTATCAGATCACCCTAAATAAACATTGACATTGTCTACATTGTCTATATTGTCTGTGGATTAATGAAAGAAACACATACAAAGGGAACCATGACTGAGTATTTAAAAGAGGAATATATGAAATGAACATACATGTATATTCATTTCAATAATTACCCTGCTAAAGTCCATTTGCACTTGCACAATTTAGAGATCTGAAGAGACGAATTGTGTTTTTTGACGAAAGGAGTATTACTTTGTTATGCACTATTTTAGGCTAACTTTAAGCGGAAAACGCGTTTCCAAGTGGAATACAACAAACACGTTTCACATTTCTTTGCGTGCATCTCCAAAATTCCCATCTCAACCATATCATTTCAACCATTCTCTCATGTCAATCCTTACCCCAGCATTCTCGACCTGATTCGCATTGCAAACAACTTGGATACAGATGAGACGCCGAGTAACTCGGCGTCTCATCAGGATCCAAGCTGTTTGATTTTCGATCTATACAGTAAACCCTCTCTATAACGGCTACTAAATTGTGTTAATTAGTTGGCATTTAGGGCAGGTGATTGCTTAAAGCAAGGTGAAAGTAAAACAGAACGCTCATATAGGAGCGTTCTGTTTTACTTTCACCTTAATTTAAGTAGCCACCTGCCTTTACCACAAAATACTTGATGTAATTTAGAGAGGTTATAGAGAGGTTTTACTGTAGTTTTTCACAAGCTCGGTCGAGTTGGAAGTAGTCAAAATGGCACCAGATCCAAATTTGAGCAGATATTGTATTTTTCACAGCGAGTAAGAGCTGATGCCCCCCGACCTCAGATCTTGTTCGACAGGTTGTCATTTGTACCATACACATTACTGAAATATCGAATTGAATAACCATTTCCACCTTCTAAAGAAATTGACTGCTCGAATGCGAATCTGGTACAAATTTTAAATTTATTCTGCCCATCTTGCGTATAAATCAATCCAAACCAAACGTTGTACACACAGAGTTGAACATACTGACTTTAGCGACAGATTCCGTGTATGGTGGACATGTTTCCGTAGCTTTTCGAGATAATAACAATGCAGGGGTAAAAGTTTGCTGTACTCTATTTGTAAAATCGTTATTATCTGATACAGGGATATTATTTGTACGCCAACAATGATTTTCGCTCCTTTTCAAATTATTCTATAGGTACCGTAACACTAATAACCAACATAATACACAGGCACTAACCATTTAAACCCTGAATGTTCAAATGGAATATTCCAAAATTCAAGGAGATCAAGCTTACCGTGCACATTCAGGTATTATAAAAGAAAACTGAAACATGACAAACAGTTCAGACCCTGGTAAGAGGGTTCCTAGAGGAGCCATCTTATCAGGGTCTACACTGTTTGCAAATAAAGTTAGGATTCGCCCCACGCACTGAAAGGGTTAAACATGTTTGTTTAGCTATTACTTTAGCCCTTCGCTTGCAATTCACGTCAATATACCTACCTGTAAATAGTGAAGACCCAGATGAGACAGCTCCTGCAGGAGCTGTCTCATCAGGGTCTGCACTATTTACAAGTTGATTGTGCAACCAGTGCACTCCACAGCAGTGCTTGCACATCGAAATACTTGTACACAGTGAAGATAAATGTAATTATACAACAGGGCATTGGTAAAGAAGGAGACATGTAGTTTTAAATTCAGCAAGAGAAGGGTTAATGGATTTGACATTGTACAATATACATTATATACATTTTCAGAAAACATTTGCCACTGACGGGTATATAGTTTCACAAGAACGTGTTGAATAGATCAAAACAATTGTGGGAAATTGTTTAAATGTAGCTGACAATAAAATGTTCTTTGAAATGTGAGGTATTGTAAGTATGCTTGAACACGTTTGAACACAAATATTCAGCAAGCTGTTTGAAGTGCTCCATACACTGTACAAACTCATTATGTAAATAAATAAATTTCTTTTTTTTGTTTCTATCGGAATTTTACGTAGCTTTAACCCTTTCATCCCCGTAGTCGTATAAATGCACCACGACAAATAGTGCAGTCCCAGATCAGACGCTGTCCTTTGAAGGCGGCGTCTGATCAAGCACTTCACTTTTAGTCTCAATCTCTAATAATAATATTAATAATTATTCCAGTCATAGCGTGACGTCAAGCTAAACACAGGTGGAGGGAGACCTCATTGGTTTTTCAGTGCATGGAACAAATTTCACAGAAGAACACCAGGGTAGAATCATCGACCTGCTAGAAGGCTTCATCACGTGAAAAATCCAAATAATTAGAACATGACATGAGTTGTCTTTACTGTAACCAAACGCTATTCATAGTGTGTTGCCATTTTGAAAAAACCCCATGAATCTACCGACAGTGATATTGTTGTAATTATTGTAACAATTATTATTGTAATTGCAGTGAATTAAGTGACAGAACCCAGCGAAATACACATTAATACGCAAAACAAATGCTGAAGTTGTAACACTACCGACTACTTTGTCATGCTACAAATATCGACAGTATGGGTAATAAAGCTCTAGTCTGAATATCAACTCTTTCGCTGCCAAATTTTGTCGTCTGCAAACTTTGTGATCTGCTACAATTTTTTTTTATTTTGCTTCATTTTTTGGATTCTGATGAGGCTGTCGATACAGAAACAGGAGAAGCAGTCAGTCAATGTACATGTTTATCACATAACGTTGCTTGTCTCCGAGTTGCTCTGTTTGCAGCTCAATCATTGAGTACATTAGCGATAGGTGGGTACAGTTTGTTCACTTAAATGTTTTCATTATACATGCACTTTACCACTGTATTTGCCATCGCGGTTGTTGTAGATTAGTAGGAGAGGGATACGTTTATTTACACTGTTTTTTTTAGGGTGGGGATGGAATAAGTGTGAGGTTGGGCGCCCATAAACCGGTTTAACCCTCAGTGACTTTTATCATTGACGGTTCCAAGGCGGTACTTCCATCTTCCCCCTATTGTATGTTTGTTTTGTCTTTGTGAGTCTCTTGGTGTTTTTATAGTTATGTACATTTGCTGTTTCCTTGTGTTGCTGTTCGGGCGACTGTTTGTTCTGTATCTGGTGTTTCCTGCATGACTCATTTTTGTACTTTTAATATAACTATCACGTATGTGTGTAGTATAAGATGTGACGTCACACGATGACGTCACAAGATAATCGAGTTACTCGGCGTCTCATCTGGATCCAAACTGTTTGTCATTGTGATTGCTGATTATGCAAGAGCTTGAAAGTTGACAAATGTAACGGGTGAAAAATAATTTGCAGGCTAAAGGTTAAATAGATCAATGTTAAGAAAGGTATCGGATAAAGAGAAAGTGTGGCCATGACAGGACATGTCGAATTTGATCTATATTATATCTTAAACCACCCCACTGACGCCTTTTGACGCCTCTGTAAAAGTCATTGTATGATACCACTGTGATAAATAGAGCATTTGCTCTATTTATCACACTGGGTTAAAAACTACACACTTCTAAACAATTCCCCTTTCTCTAGTAAATGCTTCTGTTCAGTAGATGTATTCAACGAGGCTGGGTTTTAAACTAGTCTAAGAGGGAATGGGTTAAGCCAACCAGAGGGCTCCTAATGGGGCCGTCTGATCTAGAAATGCTCTGTTTGCAAATGTGTTAAAACGGTATCTATAATGGCAAATGGTTAACCCATTTGCTCCCAGTGGATTCTTCCATGATTATATACTGGATTAGTCTATCTTTGATCTATTTAAGAGATATCTGGTCTAAATTTTCATTTTTGTTTTGTTTTATATTGAATTCCTATCAGCAAACTGTGTAGACTCTGATCAGACGCCGCATTATGCGGCGTCTCATCAGAGTCTACACTGTTTGCCTACATCCCATATATGGGATCGTGGGAGCAAATGGGTTAATATAGTAAACAAATAAAAGTTTTCTATATAGAACTGCATAAATGAGAATGAAGTTAATTTCACCGATGGAAAATGTCTGTCGTTTAATGTATATGTCACACTCAAGGTCACATGTTTGTATGGTTTTTATTTTTTCTAAACGATAACCTAGGATAAGCCGGAAAGCGAAACAAAACGGAGGTGGCATAATACACCGTTACAATAAATGCTTCGTTCTTTCTAAAACTACGAGACTTGATAATAATCCAATTAAGCTGTCAAGTTCATTCCCCTCTTTTCATTTGCATGCCCGGGTGTTACACAAAAATGATCTCTTTCATTATTCAATGGTTCGTTGTTGATGCCTCCATGTCTAATAAAGCCAATTCTCACCGATAAAAGAAACAAAATGAGGCAGATATTTCGAATTTGAATTCGGTCATGGTTTTCTATTGACCCGTTCCATGCTTTGTGTAGAGGAACTTTCCGTTAATCACACGATGCTTGTTCGAATACAGTTGATATTCGATATCTCGAGTTCGTACAACTAAAAGTTTGGGATAACTCGAACTAAAAGTTCGTTTCTTCCACAATTTACAACTGTTCTAAAATGTAGCACTACGCATTTCTAGAAACACATGTGACAGCTTAATGCAAGTCTGCATTAATTCTACAGGAGCTTTCAGCATTACTTTAGACCTGCATTAAGCTGTCAACTTAAGAAATAGTTCAAATTAGAAATCGGATGACTCGAACCTCTTGTTTCTTGAAATAATTTGTAAGTTCGAGATATCGAAGTTCAGCCCCTTGCGAGTTATTTATAAGCTCATTTTGAGATTCGAGATCCTTGAGATCAGATTGTGAGCTTCTAATGAGCTCCATGCGATCTCCTTCCGAGCTGCTAACTCATTGAAAGCTCTATGTGAGCTCCTTGCGAGTTTTTGAAAGCTCATTGCGAACTGTGAGCGAGTTATGTATCAGCACCTTGTGAGCTGTGAGAGAGTTCTTTATGACCTCCTTCGTACGCTCGAGCTGCTAGCTCATTGAAAGTTCTGTTTGCGATTTCTTTGAAAGCTCATTTCGAGCTGTGAGTGAATTCCTTATGAGCTCCTTGTGAGCTGTGAGCTTTTTACGAGCTTCATGTGAGCTGCGAGAGATTTCTTAATGAGCTCGTTTAACTGCCACCCAAGCTGCCAGTTCATTGAAAGTTCTGCGTTAACTCTTTGCGAGATGCTAGATCCTAATGAGCACATTGTGACATGGCAATTCTTTAAATGCCTTGTGGGCACCGAGCTGCTCGCGATTGATTTGTTCTATTCTTGCGGATTACCTACGGATTTCATGATAATGTTCATTAACCCAACATAACATGATATAAACGAATGTACAAACCTTTTTGCATTTAATTTATCGTGCTGAAAATCTATAATTTGTTGCATTTTTAATCACTTCAGATTCGGCAGCGTTAAGTTGGCTGCCAGTTCGCAGTTCGCAGTTCGTTATTCGAATAACGAACTGCGAAATATTTCGCAGTTCGTTATTCGAATAACGAACAACGAAATATTTCGCAGTTCGTTATTCGAATGTGAATAACGAAATAGTTTGCAATTCAATTTACGAATAACGAAATGGTCAAATAAGCTATAAATTAACAGTACAGTAGAAACCCTCTAATGCGACCACTTAAATAATAAACATAGGTGTCTTTATAAGCAGCTGGTAGCTTAAAGCAGGAATAAAGTAATGCAGAAAGCTCCTATAGGACTTTTCTGCATAATTTGGTTCTGCATTAAGCTACCACCTGTCTCTGCCAGACTTATGCCTCTTTTTGGTGTACGCATTAGAGGGGTTTTACTGTAATTATTCTCTAGATACAGTAGAACCGAATTGTCGTTGGTACATATAGAAGTCAGGTCATTTTGCAGTTTTAATTCGAATAACAAAATAGATTGTAGTTTGTAAAATGATATTTTAGACACACTAGACTCAAGTCATTCTGGTATCAAGTATTACAAGTATATATTAGATACGGAACCATTTCGCAGTTTGTTATTCGAATAACGAAATATTTCGCAGTTCAACCTCCGAATAACGAAATGGTCAGAACCAGCTATAAATGCACAAAGATGGTATTTAGACACCCTAGAACCCAGTCATAGTGGAATCAACGATTTCCTTATAAAATCCTGACCAAGTTGGCAGTTCGTTATTCGAATAAAGAAATATTTCACCTTAATTCAAAGACATATTCGGAGTTCAAACTCCGAATAACGAAATGGCCAAAATCAGTTTTAAATGCTTAATAATTATATTTCAGACACACTAGACCCAAATCATAGTAGAATCAATGATTTCTATATAAAATCCGCAGCCATTTCGCAGTTCGTTATTCGAATAACGAAATATTTCGCAGTTCAAACTCCGAATAACGAAATGGCCAAAATCAGTTTTAAATACGTAATAATGATATTTTAGACACACTAGACCCAAGTCATTGTGGAATCAATGCTTTAAATTTAAAATCCGCAGCCATTTTGCAGTTCGTTATTCGAATAACGAAATATTTCGCAGTTCAAACTCCGAATAACGAAATGGCCAAACTGAGTTTTAAATGGGTAATGATGATATTTTAGACACACTTGACCCAAGCCATAGTGGAATCATTGATTTCTATATAAAATCCGGGACCATTTCGCAGTTCGTTATTCGAATAACGAAATATTTCGCAGTTCAAACTCCGAATAACGAAATGGCCAAATTAAGTTTTAAATGGGTAATGATGATATTTTAGACATACTAGACCCAAGCCATATCGTAATCAATGATTTCTATATAAAATCCGGAGCCATTTCGCAGTTCGTTATTCGAATAACGAAATATTTTGCAGTTCAAACTCCGAATAACGAAATGGCCAAAATCAGTTTTAAATACGTAATAATGATATTTTAGACACACTAGACCCAAGTCATTGTGGAATCAATGCTTTAAATTTAAAATCCGCAGCCATTTTGCAGTTCGTTATTCGAATAACGAAATATTTCGCAGTTCAAACTCCGAATAACGAAATGGCCAAACTGAGTTTTAAATGGGTAATGATGATATTTTAGACACACTTGACACAAGCCATAGTGGAATCATTGATTTCTATATAAAATCCGGGACCATTTCTCAGTTCGTTATTCGAATAACGAAATATTTCTCATTTCAAACTCCGAATAACGGAATGGTCAAAATCAGTTATAAATGGGTAATGATGATATTTTAGACACACTAGACCCAAGCCATAGTGGAATCATTGATTTCTATATAAAATCCGGGACAATTTCGCAGTTCGTTATTCGAATAACGAAATATTTCGCATTTCAAACTCCGAATAACGAAATGGCCAAACTGAGTTTTAAATGGGTAATGATGATATTTTAGACACACTTGACCCAAGCCATAGTGGAATCATTGATTTCTATATAAAATCCGGGACCATTTCGCAGTTCGTTATTCGAATAACGAAATATTTCGCAGTTCAAACTCCGAATAACGAAATGGCCAAATTAAGTTTTAAATGGGTAATGATGATATTTTAGACATACTAGACCCAAGCCATAGTGGAATCATTGATTTCTATATAAAATCCGGGACCATTTCGCAGTTCGTTATTCGAAAAACGAAATATTTCGCAGTTCAAACTCCGAATAACGAAATGGCCAAAATAAGTTATAAATGCATAATATTTATATTTTAGACACACTAGACCAAATTCATAGTAGAATCAATGATTTCTATATAAAATCCGGAGCCATTTCGCAGTTCGTTATTCGAATAACGAAATATTTCGCAGTTCAACCTCCGAATAACGAAATGGCCAAAATAAGTTATAAATGCATAATAATTATATTTTAGACACACTAGACCAAATTCATAGTAGAATCAATGATTTCTATATAAAATCCGGAGCCATTTCGCAGTTCGTTATTCGAATAACGAAATATTTTGCAGTTCAAACTCCGAATAACGAAATGGCCAAAATCAGTTTTAAATGCTTAATAATTATATTTCAGACACACTAGACCCAAATCAGAGTAGAATCAATGATTTCTATATATAATCCGGAGCCAATTCGCAGTTCGTTATTCGAATAACGAAATATTTCGCAGTTCAACCTCCGAATAACGAAATGGTCAAAATCAGTTATAAATGGGTAATGATGATATTTTAGACACACTTGACACAAGCCATAGTGGAATCATTGATTTCTATATAAAATCCGGGACAATTTCGCAGTTCGTTATTCGAATAACGAAATATTTCGCAGTTCAAACTCCGAATAACGAAATGGCCAAAATCAGATTTAAATGGGTAATGATGATATTTTAGACATACTAGACCCAAGCCATATCGTGATCAATTATTTCTATATAAAATCCGGAGCCATTTCGCAGTTCGTTATTCGAATAACGAAATATTTCGCAGTTCAAACTCCGAATAACGAAATGGCCAAAATCAGTTTAAAATGCTTAATAATTATATTTCAGACACACTAGACTCAAATCATAGTAGAATCAATGATTTCTATATAAAATCCGCAGCCATTTCGCAGTTCGTTATTCGAATAACGAAATATTTCGCAGTTCAAACTCCGAATAACGAAATGGCCAAAATCAGTTTTAAATACGTAATAATGATATTTTATACACACTAGACACAAGTCATTGTGGAATCAATGCTTTAAATTTAAAATCCGCAGCCATTTCGCAGTTCGTTATTCGAATAACGAAATATTTCGCAGTTCAAACTCCGAATAACGAAATGGCCAAAATCAGTTTAAAATGTTTAATAATTATATTTCAGACAAACTAGACCCAAATCAGAGTAGAATCAATGATTTCTATATAAAATCCGCAGCCATTTCGCAGTTCGTTATTCGAATAACGAAATATTTCGTAGTTCAACCTCCGAATAACGAAATGGCCAACATCAGTTTTAAATACGTAATAATGATATTTTAGACACACTTGACCCAATTCATAGTGGAATCAATGATTTTTATTTAAAATCCGCAGCCATTTCGCAGTTCGTTATTCGAATAACGAAATATTTCGCAGTTCAACCTCCGAATAACGAAATGACCAATATCAGTTTTAAATGCCTAATAATGATATTTTAGACACACTAGACCCAATTCATAGTAGAATCAATGATTTCTATATAAAATCCGGAGCTATTTCGCAGTTCGTTATTCGAATAACGAAATATTTCGCAGTTCAACCTCCGAATAACGAAATGGCCAACATCAGTTTTAAATACGTAATAATGATATTTTAGACACACTTGACCCAAGTCATAGTGGAATCAATGATTTATATTTAGAATCCGCAGCCATTTCGCAGTTCGTTATTCGAATAACGAAATATTTCGCAATTCAACCTCCGAATAACGAAATGACCAATATCAGTTTTAAATGCATAATAATGATATTTTAGACACACTAGACCCAATTCATAGTAGAATCAATGATTTCTATATAAAATCCGGAGCCATTTCGCTGTTCGTTATTCGAATAACGAAATATTTCGCAGTTCAAACTCCGAATAACGAAATGACCAAAATCAGTTTTAAATACGTAATATTGATATTTTAGACACCCTAGACCAAAGTCATAGTGAAATCAATGATTTCTATATATAATCCGGAGCCATTTCGCAGTTCGTTATTCGAATAACGAAATATTTCGCAGTTCAAACTCCGAATAACGAAATGGCCAAAATAAGTTTTAAATGCCTAATAATTATATTTTAGACACACTAGACCAAATTCATAGTAGAATCAATGAATTCTATATAAAATCCGGACCTATTTCGCAGTTCGTTATTAGAATAACGAAATATTTCGCAGTTCAAACTCCGAATAACGAAATGGCCAAAATCAGTTTTAAATGCCTAATACTTATATTTCAGACACACTAGACCCAAATCATAGTAGAATCAATGATTTCTTTAAAAAATCCGGAGCCATTTCGCTGTTCGTTATTCGAATAACGAAATATTTCGCAGTTCAAACTCCGAATAAGGAAATGGACAAAATCAGTTTTAAATACGTAACAATGATATTTTAGACACACTAGACCCAAGTCATAGTGGAATCAATGCTTTAGATTTAAAATCCGGAGCCATTTCGCAGTTCGTTTTTCGAATAACGAAATATTTCGCAGTTCAAACTCCGAATAACGAAATGGCCAAAATCAGTTTTAAATACGTAATAATGATATTTTATACACACTAGACCCAAGTCTTTGTGGAATCAATGCTTTAAATTTAAAATCCACAGCCATTTCGCAGTTCGTTATTCGAATAACGAAATAATTCGCAGTTCAAACTGCGAATAACGAAATGGCCAAACTGAGTTTTAAATGGGTAATGATGATATTTTAGACACACTTGACCCAAGCCATAGTGGAATCAATGATTTCTATATAAAATTCGGGATCATTTCGCAGTTCGTTATTCGAATAACGAAATATTTCGCAGTTCAACCTGCGAATAACGAAATGGCCAAAACCAGCTATAAATGCATAAAGATGATATTTTAGATACCCTAGACCCAAGCCATATTGGAATCAATGATTTCTATATAAAATCCGCAGCCATTTCGCAGTTCGTTATTCGAATAACGAAATATTTCGCAGTTCAACCTCCGAATAACGAAATGGCCAAAACCGGCTATAAATGCGCAAAGATGATATTTTAGATACCCTAGACCCATACCATATCGGAATCAATGATTTCTATATAAAATTCGGAGCCATTTCGCAGTTCGTTATTCGAATAACGAAATATTTCGCAGTTCAACCTCCGAATAACGAAATGGCAATAACCAACTATAAATGCGCAAAGATGATATTTTAGATACCCTAAACCCAAGTCAGAGTGGAATCAATGATTTCTATATAAAATCCGGAGCCATTTCGCAGTTCGTTATTCGAATAACGAAATAGTTCGCAGTTCGTTATTCGAGTAATGAAATATTTCGCAGTTCGTTAATTAGATAACGAAATAACCAAAATATGTTAGAAATGCAGAGGTAAAAAAAAGATGAGTAAATTTAAATATTGTCAATAATAGCTGCTATTTTTCTCCACCAAACCTTATATTATGTCCACTCTTTAGAATCTTCTAGAAGAGACATTTCTAAAGAGTGGTCAAAGTATAGGGTTTGGTGGAGAATGGCAATTTAAGTAATGGGGTACGCACCTGTAGCTCTGGAAATGCGCAATGATGATATTTTAGACATACTACAACCCAGTCATAGAGGAATCAATGTTTGATATATAAATAAAGAACTAGTTCGCAGTTCAAACTTCGAAATCGCCACTAATTGTGGTAAAACAAAAATAATCCGATGCACAAGTACATACCCTGAATAATATAATCATGATGATGGAGAACTGTAGGCCACCTGCTTTTAGAGACGTAAACGGGCCGCGAAAGTTGAGAGGGCCAGAGAAGTATACGAGAGAAGGAGCGAAGAAGACTCAGATAGTGACGACAAAGAGTCTGATTATAAGGAAAGTGCTGCTGGGACTTCTCCGAGAGAAGAACCTCGTCGTCCTATATATACCACCCATACATCGGGCGGAAAAGCTCACGTTCATCGCACTTGCACGCACTTACAACATGCGAGCGAGTAAGGACACCGTAGGTGAGCAGCAGGTGTAAGTACGGCCTCCGTACGATAATTAGATAATCGCACGGAGACGGTATGTTGTAAGCACGTTGTTTGTTAGCACAAACAACACACTTACATGTACCACGTGTTCATCGTTCAATGTACGCAGCCGCTGACGGTCAGGTGTGGCGTGCGGACCACGTACCTTACACTTTGCGCAGCAGTGGGAGTGACGTGCTCTAACGTACTCCCTCCCTGCTCTTGCAACTCCCTCTCAACGTTTACAGAAAAACGTCGCGGCCGTGGCCACCCCAAAAATACGCACGGACTAAAAAACGCACAGTGTGTTGTGACCGGGCCTTTAGCCCCCACCCCATCCGAATTCATATTTTCCATTTTCATACGGCATTTTTAAACTGACATCTGTTAAAATACTTAATATGCAGTGTTCTTTGGCTACTTTTTATGCCCCTCTACTTATACGTGTCAATGGGATACATTTGCCGTTGTCCGTCCGCCTGTTTGTACGTACTTACATAGGTCCGTTCCGAAGTTTTGTATATATAGTGTATAACTCTTAAAACACTTGTCTTACAGACATAAAACTTCATGAATATATTTTCAGGGTACGCACGTGTGCACCTAGGTATTTTCGTTTAACGAATTTCGATTAACATTGACTTGGTTATGGGTCCTGATTTTTTTAAATTATGGAAGTTTATGTTTGTGTCGAGCATACATCCGCTGCCTTTATAGCTGCAGATGCAGCTGACCCTTCTTCTGTGTCCCCTTATTAGGCATCTTGGAGACGGAATGTTAGGACTCATCCGTGGGTTCGGCTTTTATATATACAGTAAAGCCACTCTATTACGACCACTATGCGAGTATTATGTTAATTATTTTGTGTTTAAGTCAGGTGGTTGCTTAAAGCAACGTGAAAGTAAAGCAGAAAACTCCTTCAGGGGCTTCCTGTTTTACTTGCATTTTGTTTGAGCTGTCACCTGTCTTTGATACAATCAATCAGCATTATTTCATGTGGTCGTAATAGAGAGGTTGTACTGTACTGCAGCAATCAGTACGCACAACGTGCGCTGTAACTGCGGAGCTCGTGCTTATTCGGTATGGTCCACGTGCGTTCTGTGTGCTATAACCAGTGCGTTGTGCGCTGATTGGCTGTAGAAGGTACACGCGTCACCCGTACTTGGGTTGATCCGTAGCCCGAATGCAGCCTGAACGCAGGAAACGTTCCTCATGCATGCACTAAAAGATCTACGACGCGTCTGCGTGCCCCCAAATCCACATTGAGGCGGTACTCACCACATACGAATCCCCAAAATATGCCCACGTTTTTTTGCAAGTAGACAACGCGCACTTGCAAGTACCGCGGGTTGTGACCAGGGCTTAAATAATTATTCGTTGAATGATATATTTTTCATTAATAGAGAATCAACCACGTTGAATTACTTCGGCTACATTCCCACTAGCGCTTGCGATCGTTAAAGACCACTGGTGACCTCTGAGACCTCTGAAACCGCCGATCGTCTGCGATTGTCGGCGACTAAATTCCAAAACCATTCGCAGTCACATTGGCGATGCATCTGCGACATTACGATATTCGTACGAAGGTTCCACAATCACTTCTCATCTGTTGTGTGGTCACGTGATCTATGCCTAGTCGCGGATAATCTTTAGGCAGTCGCTGGTAATTGCACGACAGTCATAGGTTATTGTAGAAAGGTCGCTGATAGTCGTACGACTGTAGGGAAGATCACCAACGACCAGTTAAAGATTATTGGAGACCTTCGTACGACGATCGCACGATTACCTGAACTCTCTAATGTTACATCTTAAAGAATACTGGCGACCAGTTCGATCTTAAGGAGGTTGTTGTGCATGATCAACAACCTCTCTGCGACTGAAATTGGTCGCACGACAAGAAACGACTACCAACGATTACTGAAGACCACCGGCGATTGTCAGCGACTTATCGTGCGACCTTCGTACGAATATCGGCGACAAGAAGTCGCTAGAAATCGTAAACAGGACATAAGTGGTCGTCGGCCTAGTTGGACTGGGTCCTGAGGTTGTTGTACATGGTCAACAACCACTCTACGACTTAAATGCGACTGAAATTGGTCGCACGATTGTAAACGATTACCAACGATTACTGAAGACCACGGGCGATTATCAGTGACTTGTCGTGCGACCTTTGTACGAATATCGGCGACCAGAGGTCGGTAGCAATCGTAAACAGGTCTTAAGGGGTCGTAAGGCCTAGTAGGACTGGGCCCTTAGGGAAGCAGAAAAGCATTTTTAGACCACTGTTTTTTCTATATACCACAAATAGCTCTGTAAACCCTCGAAGAAACAAAGTCGAATTATTGACATTGCCTTCATAATGGCAAGTGGTAATGGTCTGCCATAGTAATTGCCTTTAAACGTTGCATCCGACGGTGATTGTTAGTCTAATAAATTTATCTCAACATTGATGGAAAAATGCAAACATGGACCATGCTTAACCCTTTCGGTGCCAACATAAATTTTCGAAAGATCTCCCATTTTCAGAATTTATCTGGGTAGATAATTGTCTGCTACAGGTTATAATGTGGGGTGGTGTTTTTTTTTCATTTGTTTACAAAATTATACTCAGTGTCAAACAGAGTGGATCCTGAGTAGACGTCGAGTTACTGGGCGTTACGTTGATCCGAACTATTTCACAGGTCATCATGGATTCGCCTATGACGGTGAAAGAGTTATATACGTCAGAAGTGTTTTTACGTATACATATGTATGACGGGGTGTGTAAAAAAGACATCTACCCTTTAGGAGCCAACTAGTTGTCGTCGGTGTTTCTCAAGTCATAATTGAAGTCAAACAGTTTGAATCTAGTACATATCAAGCTATTCGACATCTCACCTGGATCTAATCTTTTTTCCAAGGTGACCACATAGTTTCACAATACAGCAAGCCCTACGAGTCACCCTTGCACAGAAAGGGTAAAATCCTCAACGTTCGTGTTTTCTACACAATGAAGGACATGACGGTTAACTTCGACGTCATCAAAGGAGCGGTCGCACTAGATCAAATCTTGATGAGTAAGCAAATTCTTTCGGTGTTTCTCGATTTTGTTGAAAAATATGACAGTTTCAAATTAACGCCAGTAGTCTTACTACCGAAATTAAGGCTTTATCTGATGGATATTCATGAAATAATGTTTAACATCGTGAATATTAATTAGAATATATTTATTTCTGGCCTATGCATATACCAAAATTGGTCATAGCAGAAACTGTAGAACCGGATCGATATTACTCATCAGCAAAGAGAACATATCCTGATCAGACGGCTACTACAAAAAGCGTCTCATATACGTCTACCATTATTTGCAAAGGCGTCAATGGCATCCCTATCAGGTAAAGGGTTAATGAATAATGACCCATGCGATTCTAAACTTTGCAACCACGTTTTCTGGTGAACAAAGCAAACGAAAGATTGCGGAAAGATTGCGGACTAGGAACAGAATTGTTTTCCCAGTAAATTAGTACATGCCCATTTGAAAAAAAGAAAAAAAAAGAAGAAAAACATTACCCAGTCAAACATGGCAGCACGCGCTACCGCGATATTCGAATGTCAGAATAAATGTTTAGATCAGAACACATGATAGTTGTAAATAGGAGTATAAGGCTATTTTATAGAATATGGGACTGCGAGCCATCAGTGTTAAAAAGTAAAATAAATGGAAATACAGTTAAATAAATAATACATAAACCCCGCCTCATACCGGCACTTGTTCCTTCGTAATATTCGACATAAGACGAAAGATCTCTTCGAGTATGCACTATATGCACTATATTTCCAATTTCATAAAGACAAATTCGGTTGCCGACACCGGCAGTCAATTTCGGCAAACTTGTTTAACCCTTCCGCTATTTAAAATTCATGTAAGAAATAATGATATCATGAATATTTATTTACTGAACTTTACAAAAAATGTTTTTCTGTGAGAGAAACTATAGTTTCAGATCTAGATCATGTCAAAATCTAACAGAGCAGACCCTGATCATAGGGGCTGTCTGATCTGGTAGACCCAGATTCTGTTTGTAAATGCGTGAAAAGGCGTTCATATGAAGGAAATGGATTGACCGACCCCTACATAGCATTTAGGCACGTTTAAAGCCTATGCTCGCGGATATATAACATATTTGGACCATTTCGTTATTGATAATTCGGACTTTGAACTGCGATGTATATAGTTATTTGAATAATAAACTCCAAAATGGCTCCAGATTTAATATATAAATCATTGATTCAACTATGAGATAGATTCAGTGTGTCTGAAATATCATCTTTGCGCAATTATAACTTTTTTGCCATATCGTTATTCGAAGTTGAACTACGTAATATTCCGTTATTCGAAAAAACGAACCGCCAAATGACAATTTAATATACAAATCATTGAGTTCAGTATGGCTAGGGTCTATAGTGTCTATATATTATCTCTGCTCATTCATAGTTTATTTTGATCATTTCGTTATTCGAATAACGAACTGCGAAATAGTTCGTTATTCGAATAACGAACTGCGAAATATTTCGTTATTCGAATAACGAACTGCGAAATATTTCGTTATTCGAATAACGAACTGCGTAATATTTCGTTATTCGAATAACGAAATGCGAAATGTCGCCAGATTTTATATAGAAAACATTCATTCCACTATGAATTGGGGCTAGTGTGTCTAAAATATCACTATGACAAGGGTCTAGTGTGTCTAAAATATCATTATTACGCATTTAAAACTTATTTTGGCCATTTCGTTATTCGGAGGTTGAACTGCGAAATATTTCGTTATTCGAATAACGAACTGCGAAATGGCTGCGGATTTTATATAGAAATCATTGATTCCACTATGACTTGGGTCTAGGGTATATAAAATATCATCTTTGCGCATTTATAGCTGGTATTATCCATTTCGTTATTCGGAGGTTGAACTACGAAATATTTCGTTATTCGATTAACGAACTGCGAAACGGTCCCGGATTTTGTATAGAAATCATAGATTCCACTATGACTTGGATCTAGTGTGTCATAAATATCATTATTAAACATTTAAAACTTATTTTGGCCATTTCGTTATTCGCAGGTTGAACTACGAAATATTTCGTTATTCGAATAACGAACTGCGAAATGGCTCCGGATTTTATATATAAATCATTGATTCCACTATGACTTGGGTCTAGGGTATCTAAAATATCATCTTTGCGCATTTATAACTGGTTTTGGCCATTTCGTTATTCGGAGGTTGAACTGCGAAATATTTCGTTATTCGAATAACGAACTGTGAAATGGCTCCGAATTTGTATAGAAATTATTGATTCCACTATGACTTGGATCTAGTGTGTCTAAAATATCATTATTAAACATTTTAAACTTATTTTGGCCATTTCGTTATTCGGAGGTTGAACTACGAAATATTTCGTTATTCGAATAACGAACTGCGAAATGGCTGTGGATTTTATATAGAAATCATTGATTCCACTATGACTTGGGTCTAGGGTATATAAAATATCATCTTTGCGCATTTATAGCTGGTATTATCCATTTCGTTATTCGGAGGTTGAAATGCGAAATATTTCGTTATTCGAATAACGAACTGCGAAACGGTCCCGGATTTCGTATAGAAATCATAGATTCCACTATGACTTGGATCTAGTGTGTCATAAATATCATTATTAAACATTTAAAACTTATTTTGGCCATTTCGTTATTCGCAGGTTGAACTACGAAATATTTCGTTATTCGAATAACGAACTGCGAAATGGCTCCGGATTTTATATATAAATCATTGATTCCACTAAGACTTGGGTCTAGGGTATCTAAAATATCATCTTTGCGCATTTATAACTGGTTTTGGCCATTTCGTTATTCGGAGGTTGAACTGCGAAATATTTCGTTATTCGAATAACGAACTGCGAAATGGCTCTGAATTTGTATAGAAATTATTGATTCCACTATGACTTGGATCTAGTGTGTCTAAAATATCATTATTAAACATTTTAAACTTATTTTGGCCATTTCGTTATTCGGAGGTTGAACTACGAAATATTTCGTTATTCGAATAACGAACTGCGAAATGGCTGTGGATTTTATATAGAAATCATTGATTCCACTATGACTTGGGTCTAGGGTATCTAAAATATCATATTTGCGCATTTATAACTGGTTTTGGTCATTTCGTTATTCGGAGGTTGAACTGCGAAATATTTCGTTATTCGAATAACGAACTGCGAAATGGCTGCGGATTTTATATAGAAATCATTGATTCCAATATGGCTTGGGTCTATGGTATCTAAAATATCATCTTTACGCATATATAGCTGGTTTTGGCCATTTCGTTATTCGCAGGTTGAACTGCGAAATATTTCGTTATTCGAATAACGAACTGGGAAATGGCTGCGGAGTTTATATAGAAATCATTGATTCCAATATGGCTTCGGTCTAGTGTGTCTAAAATATCATAATTACCTATTTAAAACTTAGTTTGGCCATTTCGTTATTCGCAGGTTGAACTGCGAAATATTTCGTTATTCGAATAACGAACTGCGAAATGGCTGCGGATTTTATATAGAAATCATTGATTCCCATATGGCTAGGGTCTTGTGTGTCTAAAATATCATCATTACCTATTTAAAACTTAGTTTGGCCATTTCGTTATTCGGAGGTTGAACTGCGAAATATTTCGTTATTCGAATAACGAACTGCAAAATGGCTGCGGATTTTATATAGAAATCATTGATTCCACTATGACTTGGGTCTAGGGTATCTAAAATATCATCTTTGCGCATTTATAGCTGGTTTTGGCCATTTCGTTATTCGGAGGTTGAACTGCGAAATATTTCGTTATTCGAATAACGAACTGCGAAATGGCTGTGGATTTTATATAGAAATCATTGATTCCAATATGGCTTGGGTCTAGTGTGTCTAAAATATCATCTTTACGTATTTATAGCTGGTTTTGGCCATTTCGTTATTCGCACATTGAACTGCGAAATATTTCGTTATTCGAATAACGAACTGCGAAATGGCTGCGGATTTTATATAGAAATCATTGATTCCCATATGGCTTCGGTCTAGTGTGTCTAAAATATCATAATTACCTATCTAAAACTTAGTTTGGCCAATTTGTTATTCGCAGGTTGAACTGCGAAATATTTCGTTATTCGAATAACGAACTGCGAAATGGCTGCGGATTTTATATAGAAATCATTGATTCCCATATGGCTAGGGTCTTGTGTGTCTAAAATATCATTATTAAGCCTTTAAAACTTAGTTTGGTCATTTCGTTATTCGCAGGTTGAACTGCGAAATATTTCGTTATTCGAATAACGAACTGCGAAATGGCTCCGAATTTTGTATAGAAATCATTGATTCCACTATGACTTTGATTTAGTGTGTCTAAAATATCATTATTAAACATTTAAAACTTATTTTGGCCATTTCGTTATTCGGAGATTGAACTACGAAATATTTCGTTATTCGAATAACGAACTCCGAAATGGCTGCGGATTTTATATAGAAATCATTGATTCCAATATGGCTTGGGTCTAGGGTATCTAAAATATTATCTTTACGCATTTATAGCTGGTTTTGGCCATTTCGTTATTCGCAGGTTGAACTGCGAAATGTTTCGTTATTCGAATAACGAACTGCGAAATGGCTGCGGATTTTATATAGAAATCATTGATTCCAATATGGCTTCGGTCTAGTGTGTCTAAAATATCATAATTACCTATTTAAAACTTAGTTTGGCCATTTCGTTATTCGCAGGTTGAACTGCGAAATATTTCGTTATTCGAATAACGAACTGCGAAATGGCCGCGGATTTTATATAGAAATCATTGATTCCCATATGGCTAGGGTCTTGTGTGTCTAAAATATCATCATTACCTATTTAGTTTGGCCATTTCGTTATTCGCAGGTTGAACTGCGAAATATTTCGTTATTCGAATAACGAACTGCAAAATGGCTGCGGATTTTATATAGAAATCATTGATTCCACTATGACTTGGGTCTAGGGTATCTAAATATCATCTTTGCGCATTTATAGCTGGTTTTGGCCATTTCGTTATTCGGAGGTTGAACTGTGAAATATTTCGTTATTCGAATAACGAACTGCAAAATGGCTGTGGATTTTATATAGAAATCCTTGATTCCAATATGGCTTGGGTCTAGTGTGTCTAAAATATCATCTTTACGTATTTATAGCTGGTTTTGGCCATTTCGTTATTCGCAGGTTGAACTGCGAAATATTTCGTTATTCGAATAACGAACTGCGAAATGGCTGCGGATTTTATATAGAAATCATTAATTCCCATATGGCTTCGGTCTAGTGTGTCTAAAATATCATAATTACCTATCTAAAACTTAGTTTGGCCAATTTGTTATTCGCAGGTTGAACTGCGAAATATTTCGTTATTCGAATAACGAACTGCGAAATGGCTCCGGATTTTATATAGAAATCATTGATTCCCATATGGCTAGGGTCTTGTGTGTCTAAAATATCATTATTAAGCCTTTAAAACTTAGTTTGGTCATTTCGTTATTCGCAGGTTGAACTGCGAAATATTTCGTTATTCGAATAACGAACTGCGAAATGGCTCCGAATTTTGTATAGAAATCATTGATTCCACTATGACTTTGATTTAGTGTGTCTAAAATATCATTATTAAACATTTAAAACTTATTTTGGCCATTTCGTTATTCGGAGATTGAACTACGAAATATTTCGTTATTCGAATAACGAACTGCGAAATGGCTCCGGATTTTATATAGAAATCATTGATTCCAATATGGCTTGGGTCTAGGGTATCTAAAATATCATCTTTACGCATTTATAGCTGGTTTTGGCCATTTCGTTATTCGCAGGTTGAACTGCGAAATGTTTCGTTATTCGAATAACGAACTGCGAAATGGCTGCGGATTTTATATAGAAATCATTGATTCCAATATGGCTTCGGTCTAGTGTGTCTAAAATATCATAATTACCTATTTAAAACTTAGTTTGGCCATTTCGTTATTCGCAGGTTGAACTGCGAAATATTTCGTTATTCGAATAACGAACTGCGAAATGGCCGCGGATTTTATATAGAAATCATTGATTCCCATATGGCTAGGGTCTTGTGTGTCTAAAATATCATCATTACCTATTTAAAACTTAGTTTGGCCATTTCGTTATTCGGAGGTTGAACTGCGAAATATTTCGTTATTCGAATAACGAACTGCAAAATGGCTGCGGATTTTATATAGAAATCATTGATTCCACTATGACTTGGGTCTAGGGTATCTAAATATCATCTTTGCGCATTTATAGCTGGTTTTTGCCATTTCGTTATTCGGAGGTTGAACTGTGAAATATTTCGTTATTCGAATAACGAACTGCGAAATGGCTGTGGATTTTATATAGAAATCCTTGATTCCAATATGGCTTGGGTCTAGTGTGTCTAAAATATCATCTTTACGTATTTATAGCTGGTTTTGGCCATTTCGTTATTCGCAGGTTGAACTGCGAAATATTTCGTTATTCGAATAACGAACTGCGAAATGGCTGCGGATTTTATATAGAAATCATTGATTCCCATATGGCTTCGGTCTAGTGTGTCTAAAATATCATAATTACCTATCTAAAACTTAGTTTGGCCAATTTGTTATTCGCAGGTTGAACTGCGAAATATTTCGTTATTCGAATAACGAACTGCGAAATGGCTCCGGATTTTATATAGAAATCATTGATTCCCATATGGCTAGGGTCTTGTGTGTCTAAAATATCATTATTAAGCCTATAAAACTTAGTTTGGTCATTTCGTTATTCGCAGGTTGAACTGCGAAATATTTCGTTATTCGAATAACGAACTGCGAAATGGCTCCGAATTTTGTATAGAAATCATTGATTCCACTATGACTTTGATTTAGTGTGTCTAAAATATCATTATTAAACATTTAAAACTTATTTTGGCCATTTCGTTATTCGGAGATTGAACTACGAAATATTTCGTTATTCGAATAACGAACTGCGAAATGGCTGCGGATTTTATATAGAAATCATTGATTCCAATATGGCTTGGGTCTAGGGTATCTAAAATATCATCTTTACGCATTTATAGCTGGTTTTGGCCATTTCGTTATTCGCAGGTTGAACTGCGAAATGTTTCGTTATTCGAATAACGAACTGCGAAATGGCTGCGGATTTTATATAGAAATCATTGATTCCAATATGGCTTCGGTCTAGTGTGTCTAAAATATCATAATTACCTATTTAAAACTTAGTTTGGCCATTTCGTTATTCGCAGGTTGAACTGCGAAATATTTCGTTATTCGAATAACGAACTGCGAAATGGCCGCGGATTTTATATAGAAATCATTGATTCCCATATGGCTAGGGTCTTGTGTGTCTAAAATATCATCATTACCTATTTAAAACTTAGTTTGGCCATTTCGTTATTCGGAGGTTGAACTGCGAAATATTTCGTTATTCGAATAACGAACTGCAAAATGGCTGCGGATTTTATATAGAAATCATTGATTCCACTATGACTTGGGTCTAGGGTATCTAAAATATCATCTTTACGCATTTATAGCTGGTTTTGGCCATTTCGTTATTCGGAGGTTGAACTACGAAATATTTCGTTATTCGAATAACGAACTGCGAAATGGCTGTGGATTTTATATAGGAATCATTGATTCCACTATGACTTGGGTCTAGGGTATCTAAAATATCATCTTCGCGTATTTATAACTGGTTTTGGCCATTTCGTTATTCGGAGGTTGAACTACGAAATATTTCGTTATTCGAATAACGAACTGCGAAATGATCCCGAATTTTATATAGAAATCATTGATTCCACTATGACTGGGGCCTACGGTGTCTAAAATGTTATCTCTGATAATTTATTACTAATTTGTATCATTTCGTTATTCGAATAACGAACTGCGAAATATTTCGTTATTCGAATAACGAACAGCGAAATATTTCGTTATTCAAATAATGATCTGCAAAATGGCTCCGGAATTAATATATAAATCTTTGATTTCACTATGACTGGGGTGTACAGTGTCTAAAATATCATCATTGAACATTAACAACTTACTTTGACCATTTCGTTATTCAGAGGTAGAACTACGAAATATTTCGTTATTCAAATGGCTCCGGACTGTATACATATGATTTGATTTTCATATGAGTTTGGTCTACAGTGTCTTGAATATATTCGGATATTGAACCAGGAACTAATTTGTTATTCGAATGAAAACTGCAAAGTGGCCTGACTTTTATTTATGTACCCACGATAATCCAATTCTGCAATATCTAGAATATAATTACAGTAAAACTCCTCTGATGCGAACACCAAAATGGGGCATAATTCTGTCTTGCAGAGACAGGTCGTAGCTTAATGCAGAACTAAAGTTATGCAGAAAATTCCTATAGGAAGTTTCTGCATTACTTTCATCCTGCATTAAGCTATCACCTGCTAATACAGACACCTATGGTTATTCTGTTAGTGTTCGCATTACAGGGGTTCTACTGTACCGTTAATTTATAGCTTAATTGACCATTTCGTTATTCGTAAATTGACTTGCAAACTATTTCGTTATTCACATGCGAATAACGAACTGCGAAATATTTCGTTTTTCGTTATTCGAATAACGAACTGCGAAATATTTCGCAGTTCGTTATTCGAATAACGAACTGCGAACTGCGAACTGGCAGCCAACTTAACGCTGCCTTCAGATTCCTTCATATAAACGCTTTCCGAAGCATTTGCGAACAAAGAAGACCAAGATCAAACGGCTCCTATAGGGTCTGTTATCTTTAGTTATTAATGCCAACTTTTGTCTGAAAGACATGTGGTAGCTTAATGCAGAGTGACAGTCATGCAAAAAGCTCCCAAAGGAAGCTTTCTGTATGGCCTCCACCCTGCATTAAGCAGACACCTGCCTAACAACCTAAATTGTTCTTTATTAAATTTCGGGTTTCAAGGGGGTTTATTGTATCTGATTCCACAGTTCCTGCAATGACCAAACACAAGATCGCAATGCTTAACCCTTGTCCTGTTGAAAAGAATATAAGAAGCAATGGCATCATGGATATTCATTTGTTGGTTATATATAAGAATTTCTATGCTAGTAGTTTTGAAGTTCAGCTGTATTTTGGCGAGTTAGTAATGTTGTTAAAAGCGAGCCTTGGAGTGATTAGAACTAGCGTAGTAATTCTTTTATCATGCAACACCAATAAAGAATGGAGAAAATGAAGAAAAAGAAAGTTTGCTCAAGCGGTTGTGTCCCCTGAATAAAATACATGCCAGTACAATATACGTGACGTCATATTTGCATGCAGTGACGTCGTCGATTTTTACAACATAAAGAAACTTGATTTAATCCTTTTATATGGACAAAAAGTTGAGACAAAGGTGATCAAATGTGTTAAATTTTATGTTTATGTTAAATTATGCCTTTTCTTCCTTCTGTTTTCCTCCTATTGGCTGAATTAAACTTGCATCCCAGTGGGGTCAGTACACATGCACCGTACCTCACAAAATACAACGTCGACGGAAAATATTATGCTAGTAGGAAGTGACTGTATTGTGTGACGTTGCATGATAAAATGGCATATGTAGAGTCTGTTCTATTATAAACTCATAAGCAAACAGAATAGACCCTGATCAGACGGCTCCTATAGGAGCCGTCTGATCTGGGTCTACTCTGTTTGCATAGGCGTGAAAAGTCGTTTATATGAGGCAAATGGTGAAATAAAAAACCCATATAATTAATTTTCATATAATCTTACATGAATATTCATCAGCGAAAGGGTTAAAAGTACAACTATAATCTCCTGAAGATTCACCGGTTTATAGTCTCGATTGATTATTGCAAGACATCCAAAGATACTAAAATACTCGCGATACAAATTACATTCGAAAACATGGAGAATAATATTGCATTTTCTCGTGAGGCAAAATACTTTGTTAGAACGAAATCGCTGTTTCATAATCCTGCTTATACTAAACAATTTTATTTGTATTCCTACGCATTTTTTTTACTGAGGAAAATGTTATGTAACCTTAACTGATAAATTTCAATGATCCCATACAATTATGCAACATAGGCTAATAGTGTAGACCCAGATCAGAGGACTGATCAGGATCTACACTGTTTGATATGTAAGTCAATGTTAAATTATTTCATCAGCGTATTTCTATTGCAGGACCCCCTCGTATGAAACATTTTAACCCGTTTCCTTTTATTGACGCTTTTTGACGCCTCGGTATATGCCATGTTTTGAAACCATTGTGATAAATAGAACATTTGCTCCTATGGAGCAAATGCTCTATTTATCACAATGGTTCTAAAACTACAACATTCTATTATTTTCCCTTTTTGTCTAGTAAATGCTCCTTTTATGTGGATTTATTCGAAGAGGTCCGGTCTAAATAGCTTATGAGGGAATAGATCTAAAAATAGCACGTGAGATAACGGGTTAATCGACCCTATAAACCCCAAAATCAAAGGCACTGACAGTTTGATAAGGAATAATCGCGTAAGAATACTTCATATACATCTAGTAAAGCACCTATAATTCCAGGGGTCTCGAGCTCGATCCCCCGCCGGACCAAGTCCTTCGGGTGAGACTTTATATACCGAGATCCGATGTATCAGTGCTTTCACTGGTCAACTAATAAAACAAAATAACTATATCGATAATAAGAGTGGAAGAGTAGAGCATCGCGCCCGGGTTTCTCTGAATCCGCTCCCCTATCTCTGGGGAGTTAACCCATTCCCCCATAGGCTATGTTTATACTCACACACTTTGAATAATTCTACCGAAAAGGAGCATTTACAAGGAAAATGAAACATTTTAGAATTGTGTAGTTTTTAAACCATTGTGATAAATAAAGCATTTGATGGTTTCATAAAGTGACTTTTACAGAGCTGTCTAAAGGCATCAATAAGAAGGACTGTGTTAAATAAGCTCATAGTTGGCAGAAAAAGACGTCAATCAACATAATCAAGCAATCAACATCTATAGTAAAGTAAAAAAGAGTATAATATGAAATACGATTAAGGGTGTCAGTTCCTTCCCCTCAAGTACCTCGCTAAATTCTTTGCACTTTGTTGAAATAATGTCTGAATATTTCTAGATTATTTTATGTTTAATCAACTTACAAAGGTCCAGGGGATATTTTGATTTCTTTATAAGACTAATTTCATTTATCTCTGCATAATGTATAGTCTGTCAAATAGAACGCTCATTACCATAGTAGGTTAACTTTAACCCATTCCCTCACATTGACGACATTTGACGACTCTGTAAAAATCACTTTGTGAAACCATTGTGATAAATAGAGCATTTGCTCCTATAGAAGCAAATGCTCTTTTTATTACAACGGTTTCAAATGACAAAATTCTAAAAAAAATCATTTTCTCTAGTTAATGCTCCTTTTCGGTAGATCTTTTCAAAAAGGTTGCATCTAAAAATAGCCCATGAGGTAAAGGGTTAATATCACGACGATAGGACTGTGACAACATTTGCAAACAGCTTGGATCTAGATGAGGCGCCGAGTAACTCGGCGTCTCATCAGGATCCAAACAGTTTGACACACAGTTGACGGTTTTATAAAGAAACTGAACAAGCACCCACTTTAAAACTTGAAGCAGACGAAAATGTGTCCAGCAGACGACAGTGCTTTCACTGAAACGGTTATGATGAATATCGTGTCGGCATTTCCAATACGCATTAGAGAACAAAGCATCATAAAAAGGTAGACACCATTCGTGAAAAGCCATGTACAGTTCTTAAATGTATGTCAAACTAGATTCCACACGGAAAATCAAAAGGTTAACCCTTCGCTTGCTGAATTTTAAAATACATATCTCTTTCTTTACCCATTCCCTGTTGTATAATTACATATATCTTCACTGTGTACAAGTATTTCGCTGTGCAATCACTGCTGCGGAGTGCACCGGTTGCACAATCAATTTGTAAATAGTGCAGACCCTGATGAGACAGCGACTGCAGGAGTTGTCTCATCTGGGTCTTCACTATTTACAGGTAGGTATATTGACGCGATTAGCAAGCGAAGGGTTAATTAAGGTAGCGGAATTAGTGTTAAGGTAGCGGAACAACAGTAAATGTTGCCGAAAAGGGGTTAAGGTAGCGGAGCAACGGTAATATTGCGGAAAACGGGTTAAGGTGGTGGAATACGGGTTAAGGGTTAATGTAGTGGACGTAGTTTAAGGTCGCGGAAGGGAATTGAGTTATCGGAATAAGGGTTAAGATAGTTAAATAAGTATTAAGGTAGAGATATAACGGTTAAGGAAGCGGGCTAAGGGTTAAGGTAGTAGAATAAGTATTAAGGTCGCGAAATAACTGTTAAGTGTTGAGTTAGTGGAGTTAGCGTTAAGATAACAGGAGAAGGCTTAAGATAGAGGTATAAGAGTAAAAAAGTAACCTGTTAACATGCTGATGATGAGAAATAGACTGTGTAATGTCGACGTTAAAAATGTCCACAGGGCATTACTTGGATACGTCTAGGAACCTAGACAAGTTTAACTCATATTACGGAATCTAACGACTTAAATATTAGACATAAATGCATTTATGTAAGCCCTCAAGAGGTCTACCTTAGTACATACACGTATCTGTCGTAAGTCACGAAATAACAATACAACCCCCTCAAGACGTCTACCTTAGTACATATCTGTCGTAAGTCTGGAAATAAAAATACAGAATGAACTCATTGTGGATTTGTCGAAAAACAGTCGAAATAATTTTAAAAAGATTTTAAGACGTTTGACCGGTTAGGTTTTCAATCATATGAAGGTATTCTTTCTTTCAACTGTCAGTATTTCAAAGATATATGCCAGAGGTCTAGATAAGATGTGTACGATACTAAACTATTTTCAAGAATACCTTTTTTATATATCCATCAAAACACACATGTTGTTACCACTCTTTAGAATCGTCTCTTGGACACGTTTCTAGAGTGGTCAAAACATAGGATTTGGTGGAGAAATGACAGTTTTAGTATTTAAATAGACGCATTTATCTATATATGCTTTACTAGTATTAAATTAAGGGACATAACCCTTTACCTGGTGAATATTCATTTAGGAAATAATGACGTCATGAATATTAATAAGATTTTTTTTTTTATAATGTCAGATGAACACAGGGGATTTTGTTTCAGGCAGAAGCTGTAGAATCAGATCTATATCACACCTTAAGCAAACAGAGTAGACCCTGATCAGACGTCTCCTATAGGAGCCATCTGATATGGGTCTACTCTGTTTGCAGATGCGTTAAAATGCGTTTACATAAGGGAAAAGAGTTAACCTTTTACCTGACGTTGTTGCAGAGTAGACCCAGATCAAACAGCTTCGGTAGGAGCCATCTGATTCGGGTGTTTATGGAGGTTTATGAATTATCAGAGCAAAAAATAAACGTGCGTACTCAAAAATTAAATATTCTTTTCTCCGCCAAACCCTACGCTGTGACCCCTCTTTAGAATCGTTTTGAATTTAGAATTTTGAGACGATTCTAAAGAGTGGTGACAACATAGGGTTTGGTGAAGAAGTAAAGAGGTTATTCTTGAAAATGTTTTAGTTTACTTGTATATAACTATTCAACAAGGAAAGAGTTAACCCATTGCAAACAGTGTATATCCAGATCATACGGCTCCTTTAGGAGCCATCTGATCAGGGTCTGCTCTGTTTACTTATGATATAATATAGATATGATTATACAGTTTCTGCCATGGCCAAACATTCCTGTGTCCATGTATCGTTATAACAAAAATAGATCTAATTAATAGCCATGGAGTCATTATTTCTTATATGAATATTCATGGAAGAAATGGTTTAACCCATTCCCTCATATTGACACCTTTTAACGCCTCTGTAAATGTCACATTTTGAAACCATTCCATTAAAATAAAAAACAGAACCGTCTCATCCGGGTCATCTCTGTTTGCAAACGCATCAAATACATGTACATAGTTAACAGATAACGGTATGTAGGGATCCTTATGCATCACCTAATCACCTCTTCTCTGTGCCAACTAATTGTCGTCTGTAACTTATTGTCGTCTGCAACTTATTGTCGTCTGCAACTTATTGTGTCTGCAACTTATTGTCGATTGTAAATTACTGTTGTCTGCTATTTATTTTCGCCTGCAACTCATTTTCATCTGCAACTTATTGTCATCTGCAACTTACTATCGTCTGTAGCTTATTGTATCTGCAACTTATTGTCATCTGCAACTTATTGTCGACTGCAACTTATTGTCGTCTGCAACGTCTGCAACTTATTATATCTGCAACTTATTATCGTCTGCAACTTATTGTCGTCTGCAACTATTGTCGTTTGCAACATAATGCCCGCTTCAACTTATTGTCCACTTCAACTTTCTGTCGTCTGCAACCTATTGTCGTCCGCATCAAAAGGTAAAGTAAGTTTTTCTTTAGGTTTTAGTTCTAAAAATAGTATGAGAGTGCCAAACAATTGGATCTAAACTGCTTGCATATGGAATAACGATTTTCGCCTTTGGCACCCATAGTGTTAAGTAGGCATCTTGTTTTAAAAGACTACATTTTTATTCATTCGCGATACAGTAATTCGTGTAATTGTTTTATCTTCGGACGATGTGTTTCTCTCAATCATTCTTCCCATTCGTGTTTATCAAATTATAGAAATGATTTTAACTCTCTCAGTGCCAGCTTAATCGTCTACTAGACTGATTTTCCAATTTTAAAATTTACACTTGTACAATTTCCTTATAAAAAGGGTAAACTTGGTGTTAAACAATTTGGATCCTGATGAGATGCCGAGTTACTCGGCGTCTCATCTGGATTCAAATTGTTTGCATACGATATCAATACCCGTTTTCGTGGCATTTAAAAGGTTATTAAAAGACGTTCACTGATTTTGTTTTGTGTTTTAATTTCTCTTTCTGCATTCATTTTACCAAGGGATTTCACACCGATCTATCTGTCGTGAATAGGAATGACACTTAAAGAAAATGAAAACTGACGGGAAGATATTCTGGCTCATTTTGCAAATTACAGTAAAACCCCACTAAAGCGACCACCAAAAAGGGTCATAATTCACAGTGGCAAGGGCAGGTGATTGCTTAATGCAGGACGAAAGTTATGCAGAAAGCTCCTATAGGAGCTTTCTGCATAACTTTCGTCCTGCATTAAGCAACCACCCTGCTTATGAAAACAGCCATGTTTGTTTAAGTGGTCGCATTAAGTGGTCGCATTAAGTGGTCGCATTAGCGGGGTTCTACTGTATGTCCAGTGCTAGTTGAAGAATTTTTCAATGAGCACTCCAGTTAATTTTGTCCCTCTGTATGCTAATGTCGGCCATGTATTTGATTATATGAAATGATTGGTTGTTTCTTATAAGCACACAGCTCTGTCGTATTATTCGGTGAATGCAGAAATGCTCCAGCACCGGATTTACACACACCTGGCCATTTACTCCATGTATATTCATGTAAGAAATAGCGCCATCATGAATATTAATCAAAATAATTGTTAAAATAGCCCAAAGACACATGAATATTAATTAGATTAATTTTCACAGGAATATGTGACCATGGCAGAAACTATAAAATCACATATTTATTACATTTATAAGCAAACAGAGCAGACCTCTACATGTATATGCAGGGTGTCGAAATGCGTATTTGTGGAGTAGGGTTATTGTTGGAGAACTTAGTCAAATGACACGCACATAAAGTTTAACCTTTCTCCAGAGCTACAGATAAAGGTGCGTACTCAAATACTAAAATCGTCATTTCTCCATCAAACCTTATGCTATGACCACTCTTTAGAATCTCGAGACGATTCCTAAGAGTGGTCATAACACAGGGTTTGGTGGAGAAATAAAGGAGTTGTTCTTGAAAATGTTTTAACCCATTTGCTCCCTCGATCCCAAATATGGGACGTAGGCAAACAGTGTAGACTCTAATCAGACGCCGCATCATGCTGCGTCTGATCAGAGTCTACACTGTTTGCTGATAGGAATATCAATATAAAACAAAACGAAATTGAAAATTTAGGCCAGCTACCCCTTAGATAAAAATGGACTAATCCAATATATATATATAAACATTGAAGAATCCTCTTGGCGCAAACTGTTTAATATACGCATCTTATCTGGCGCTCTGTTTCTCTCTTGTTATAGATATATTTTCATAAACTGTCTACAGTATGTTATTCTTTCGAATAATACATTGCATTCTTTCTAAACATTAAGTGACCTCTATTTCGTTATATTCAACCTGACTTGTACAAACAAAGCTTGAATCGGTGCAAGTATTCGCTGCACGGCCGTGTCTTGCAGAACTAATGACATATATAGGCTCATGAGACAAGGCATTCTATGTTTTATTCCTTTCCGTGTTGAATATATTAAAACACATAATGATATCATTTATATTTATCAACTGAATTTTTATAATGTATTATGTAGACATGACATGTTTGGTATTTGGTAGAAACTGTACAGTGAAACGTGTTATAACTTTATAAGCAAACAGGACAGGGCCTGATCAGACGGCTCCTATAGGAGCCGTTTGATTTTGATCTACACTGTTTGCAAAGGCGTGAAAAGGCGTATTGATTGAGAAGCGGTGAAAACCCTCAGGAACACGACACCAACACGCATGAAATCAACACGGGAGTTATTTGATCTTGGTCTACTATGTTTGCAAAGGCGTGACACATTATTTATATGGAGGAAAGTGTTAAACAGATTAGGAGGAAATAGTTTCCATATCACTGTTGGGTATGTTGTAATATAGTTGGACTTGTCAAAGACAAATGTCATGGTGTGCATTACATGTATATAGCTTGTACTACAGCTAAAGCATATAACTTGATTCTTTTAGGGTGGGGTGGAATAAGTGTGAGGCTGGGCGCCCCTAAACCGGTTTAACCCCCCACTCACCCGTGACATTTGCCACTGACCGTTCCAAAGCGGTACTTCCATCTCCCCCTATTGTGTGTTTGTTGTGTCTGTGCGTCTCTTTGTGTCTTTTATATACGTGTACATTTGCTGTTTGTCGTCGTGGTGCTGTTTGGGCGGTTGTGCGATTTGTGTGCGGTGTTTCCAGCATACATGTACTTTTTTAATTATGTGTCTATAAGGTAGGTGTTAACTTAATGCAGGTCAAGAGTAATGCAGAAAGCTACTACAGGAGATTTCTGCATTACTTTTTCCCAGTACTAATTTTTATTAATCAATCGACTGCTTTTTAACTCATATATTCAATAAACGACTGACCGCTTAAGACAAATCCTGCTGTATGTCTTGATCTATTTATTCCTCTATATATTGATCTAAACTTGATCTAATCTTTATCTAACCCTGATCTAAGTATTGATCTACAGTAAAACTTTTCTATAACGCCCATTAAATTACATCGAGTATTTTGTGTTAAAGACAAGGTTGTTGCTTAAAGCAAGGGGAAAGTAAAACAGAACGCTCCTAAAGGAGCGTTCTGTTTTACTTTCTCCTTGCTTTAAGCAGCCATCTGCCCTAAATACCAACTAATTAACACAATCCATTGACCTTTATAGAGAGGTTTACCTTATATCCTGATTTATATACTGATCCATATATTGATCTGTCTCATTGATCTAAATGTTGGTATTAGCCTTGACATTTAACGCTATCTATACTTTTACGCGGTATAAAATAATACAAGTTTTCAAATGGATCTACAGTTATTCCCTGACGTTGTCCACTCTGTTGGTACGATCAAACAATATTGAAGAGATGAAAGCAATGTATAACAAAATATGATTTATTTCACAAACAAAACATACACACAAATGAAAGGCAACATGCTCTCTTGAGAATGTCATGTTCCGTGAGATATGCCACGAACATTCGTTAGTATTCTGAACTTAATGACATATTTCATTTGTTAAACATTCTCGTTAGATCCCTGAACGACAACGCGTGTAGCGGCAATATATTGTTATGGACAAAAAAGGTTAGAAGTTGTCAGTATCAGGAAAAGACACTGACAGCGTGAATGTCGAACTGTTACCAAGAAAGAAAACGCACAATTTATGTCGAATCACTTCTATTGATGCTAAAGTTTCACCGTTGAATGGTCAATCATTGTTAGCCCTTTCAGTGAAAACATTGCCGCCTGCTGGAAACATTTTCGTCCGCTGAACACATTGTCGTCTGCTGGACAGATTTTCGTCTGCTCCAAGTTTTAGAGTAGGCGCTTGTTCATTTTCATGGTAAAATAATAAATAGAGTTTCAATCAAACAGTTTTGATCCTGATGAGACGCCGAGTTCTTATCTGGATTCAACCTGTTTGCATATGAAATCATAGCACTGAAGGGATTAACCCTTTCACCGCCATTGTCGCATAAATGCACCACGACAAATAGTGCAGTCCCAGATCAGACGCCGCCTTTTCAACGCGGCGTCTGATCAGGGACTTCGCTTTTTGTTTTGTCTCATTCTCTGTTTCTATACATGTGCTTTATTCCTTTGAAATTTTCATTTATTTATCTCATTTCCTTATTTTACTGAATGATAAAACAACATTGGTTTGCAGTCGACAAGTAGAAATTTGGCGCCGAAAGGGTTAAGCTTGTCCATTCATTACAAAAAAAGGTATACGTACTTTGTAAGAGGAGCCTGACGGACGGTTAGACACTGATCAGACATTGGTCTCAGTCTACACATGTTTGACAATGTTAGTACATTTTCCTATTTAACCCATTCCCTCATAGGCTATGTTTAGATACAACCTCTTTGAATAAATCTACAGAAAATGAACATTTACTACATAAATGGATTGTTTTAGAGTTACGTAGTTTTAAAACCATAGTGATGAATTCAACATTGCTCCACAGCAACAAATGCTCTATTTATCACAATGGTTTCAACAAGTGATTTTTACAGAGGTGTTAAAAGGCGTCAATATGGGGGAAATAAGTTAAATTGTAAAGTAGGGATATCTCAAACTTCAAGGGACCACACAAATTACTTCGAAATAACACAGATTCGAGCCATTGAATTTCTAATCTGAGCGATTAATCAAGTTCACACATTAAATTATAAATACAAATGCTCATTACTTTTAAAAAGCCCTGCGCTAAGCTGTCACATGAGTTTCTAGATATACACAGTGATACATTGTAGAATAATTCTGTATTGTTAATTTTGAAAGGACAAAAATCTCTTCGAGTTATCCAAAATTTCGAGTTATCCGAGTTCGAGGTATCGACAACTGTAGCACGAGTCCTTAATTAATATGGCAAGTACAATTATTGATATGACTGTACAAGTTTTCAAAAATAAGGCTACAATAGTAAATTAATCCTTTACCAATATTGACGTATTTGAACGTCTTTGTAAAAAGGTCGCAGTGTTAGTTGTTGTACATAGTGTTGATTAACGTCCGTTTCGCCCAATTATTGGCTAATTGGACGCTCCAGAGGGAGGGGAGCGAATACAGAGAAACTCGGGCGCGATGATCTACTCTTATTGATAATACAGTTTCTATGGCTATTTTAGATGCCTAATGTATGGTGCCAATATAATAGCTCAATTGATAAATATTCATATATTCATTATTTCGTACTTGTTATTAGTGAGGTAAACTGTAACATTTTGAAATTTGTTATCACGTAGTTTGCATGGGTTGTAGCTTATATCAAGTACCATGCACTGTAGAGAGATCCGGATAAGATTCATAAACTTAAACAGTTTCCAGGATAACTCCTTTATTTCTCCACCAATCCCTATACTGTGACCACTCTTTAGAATCGTCTCTTCGAGACGATTCTAAAGAGTGGTCAAAGTATAGGGTTTGGTGGAGAAATGGCGATTTTAATATTTGAGTACACACCCCAACCTGTAGCTCTGTCTATACAGACTGGAACTACAGTAAAACCTCTCTGTAACGACCACTAAATTACATCATGTATCTTGTGTTAAAGGCAGGTGGATGCTTAAAGCAAGATGAAAATAAAACAGAACGTTCCTACAGGAGCGTTCTGTTTTATTTTCACCTTGCTTTAAGCAACCACCTGTCCAACAAACCAACTAATTAACACACTTAAGTGGTCGTTATAGAGAGGTTTTACTGTAGTTTTAGATATTCTTCGGCAGCGGACTATTTGCTTACATCACACAGAAACCGTTTATTGACAACAATTTTGTGTCTGCAACGATGAAGTGCCCAGAGACAATGATTCAATAAAAGAAATAAACATTTACAGACGAGAGATCGGCAAAAGTCATCAGCGATTCTCAGCGTCCTGTTCCGACTCCAGACAGCTCATT
Source organism: Azorinus chamasolen (assembly GCA_963576725.1). Classification (NCBI taxonomy): domain Eukaryota; kingdom Metazoa; phylum Mollusca; class Bivalvia; order Cardiida; family Solecurtidae; genus Azorinus; species Azorinus chamasolen. The sequence continues at coordinate 62,292,037 of OY755253.1, read as the reverse complement.
CATTACAGCAAGGATAATCTATTGTTAAGAAAGAAAATGGAACAGTTATCCACCAAGCGATAAATGACAGCCGCAGCTATTTGTGAGGAAATGCCGCTTAACCCTAGCCCCTGCTGTGCAGAAATTAACGTCTCCTAAAATATGGAGTCGTTGCACTTTGGACTTTTTCCAAACTATTCACCGATTTTCAAACAGTGTGGGTCCTGGACAAACACTGAGCGTTATTCGGGTTTACGTCTGTTTGCAAATGAGCAACAGCTGATAGCGGAAAAAAGCGTTACTCACTTAACATTTAGCCTGCTGAGTAAATTATTTTTGCAGAATTTTTCACCTACTACATTTTCAAAACTCAAGTCATGATCAATTTGTCTACCGAAATGCAACCAGGATGTCAAACAGTTTGGATCCTGATGAGACGCCGAGTTACTCGGCGTCTCATCTGGATCCAAACTGTTTGCAACGGCATTTACTCATCCGCCAATAGCAGGCTAAAGGTTAAAGGTTTGAGAACAGAAAAACTTCATATGACCTCATATCAATTCATATTTTACTATATGAATGCGAATATTTATGTACGAAATAATTACAGAACTAATATCAACTGCATAATATGTTTTATATAATGACACATGCATTTTTACCATGACGGAAACTATAGAAATAAGTCTGTATCATTTCATAAAGCAGACTCTGATTAACCCATTACCTCATAGGCTATTTTTAGATACAACCTCTTTGAATAAATCTACCGAAAAGGAGCATTAACTAGAGAAAAAGGGATTTTTTTTTAGAATTTGTAGTTTGAAACCATTGTGATAAATAGAGCATTTGCTCCTATAGGAGCAAATGCTCTATTTATCACAATGGTTTCACAAAGCGACTTTTACAGAGTCGCCAAAAGTTGTCAATATGAGGGAATGGGTTAAACGGCTCATACAGGAGCCGTTTGATTTGGTTCTTCTATATAAATTTGCAAATATGTATTAAAAGTCATATTTGTAGAGTGGAGGCTATTCAGAAAAGAACTGCATTGTCTAGAGATCATACTATTAGGTTCGTTGCCCGGGGTGGATTGCAGTATTAAATAGCTTTATTGGAATCGTCTGGTAAATCTAAAAGACGCTCCAGGGAATTGTTTAAATCTTAACACTTTGCTCCATAGCTATGCCTTTTACGCCCTTGCAAACATAGTAGGAGCCGTCTGATCAATGTATGTTCTATTTACTTATAATATAATATAGGTATGATTCTACAATTTCTGCCACGGCCAAAGCTTTCTGTGTCCATGTGCTACTACAGTAAAACCCCGCTAATGCGACCACCAAAAATGGGGCATAATTCTGGGTGGCAGAGGCAGGTGGTAGCTTAATGCAGGACGAATGTTATGCAGAAAGCTCCTATAGGAGCTTTCTGCATAACTTTCGTCCTGCATTAAGCAACCACCTGCTTTAAACGACACCAGTAGCTGTTTATTAAGTGGTCGCATTAGCGGGGTTTCACTGTATACTAATTAATCTAATTGATAGTCATGATGCCATTATTTCTTACAAGAATATCCAAGGAGTAAAGGGTTAAAGACATTGAAACAAGGATTGTGTCGTAAAGAGACCCTACTAATAGGTTCGTTGCCCGAGGTGGATTGCAGTATTAAATAGCGTTATTGGGAAACGTCTGTTGAACATAAAAGGCGCTCCAGAGAACTGTTTACATCTTAAACAATATTAGTTTTCGGACAGACATTCATCCGATACTTTAGAGTACAGTAAAACCCTTCTAATGCGACCACCGAAAATGGGCATAATTCACACACAGTGACGAAGGCAGGTGGTAGCTTAATGCAGGACGAAAGTTATACAGAATAGTAGCTTTCTGCATAACTTTCGTCCTGCATTAAGCAACCACCTGCTTATGAAGACAGCCATGTTTGTTCATTAAGTGGTCGCATTAGAGGGTTTTTTACTGTATTTACTTCGTCAACTTATACAGTCATGTCTCGCTAATGTGACCACATACTTTATTAACACAGGATTCTGTAAAAGCAGGTAGTAGCTTAATGCAGTGGAAAAGTGATGCACACAGCTCCAATAGGAGCTTTCTGACTAAGTTTTGTCCTACATTAAGATATTATTAGAGGAATAAGTGTGTATATGATTTTGTTTATAAAGTGGGACAAATATCCCCACCATCACCTTATACAAATTCAGTCAATCTCCCATTTTTCAGAATATATTTATATAATTGTACAGTAGAAACCGTCTTTAGCGGTCATTTAATCATTTAACACAATAGTCTTAAAAAGCAGATGACTGCTTAATGCAGTGTAAAAGTGCTACAGAAAGTTCATGTAGGAGCTTTCTGTAGCACTGTTGTCCTGCATTAAGCTACATATAGTTTTAGAAATCCAGATTTAGATTATTTTTAATGGCCGCTTAAGATATGTTCTACTGTATTACTGTGCCAGTTTCCCATTTCATCAATGATTTAAAACTTGACTTAAAGGACAGCGTATTATTTGTTTACATCTAATCATTGGCAATAACACATTTCTACATCAATGGCAACAACAAAACATGTTATTTGTTCACGAAGTCAATTGGTATAGGACAAATGTCTCAAATAATGGATGGATGTCTTCCCGAATACCAATATTGTGTAAAATGTAAACATTCGCGATTGTACCTCTTAAATGTAACAGACATGTTTCCAATAAAGCTGTTTAATAATGACACCCAGCACGAGCAACGAACCCATTATCTCCATTCAATGCTGTAGATCCAGCCCAACCAGTATATACTTTAAAATAAGACGTTTTCTGACGTCATGTCTTATTATTCTCCTGTGTAAGATGGGGGCGTCACATCTTGTCTTTTGTTTTTGCTGAGTTTGTTTGAGGTTTGGTTTACGGCACTGCTAATATCAATCGTAACTACTCGCCGCATTCCGTCAGGGTTCGGGATAATAGGTATATTTCGATAGAAATAGCTGAGGTGTTCCGAGTGTGCTATCTATATGATGTCGGTGTGGTATAGGTAGGGGTCGGTGTGGTGTAGGTAGGGAACGGTTCTATGAATGTTGTGTGTGTATGCCATATGTCATTCTTGTGTCGCTGTGTACTTTCTTGTGTTATTTCCTTCCTGACTTCCATTCTATGTTTTGTTGATAAGCTTTTTAGTATGACACATACAAGTTATTTTATTATCAAATATCTTAATGTAACAGTAATTGATTAATCCTTCTTATTTCAGACTGGTACCTTTTTTTCTCATACCAACATCAGGATATTGAAGGAGCCATCTGATCAGGGTCTGCTCTTTTGCTAATAAAACATAAAATATGTTCTTTAGTTTCTAAAATGAGCACAATGGTCCACCTTCCATATATCATTATAACTATTTTGTCTATTACTATTCAGTAGGTATTGACATTTGGAATTAACATAGAACAGGGAAAGGGTTAGACAATGAGGATCTATTCCACTTTGAAATATCAGCGTTGAAAAAGTTGATATTATAATTTATCTATGAATGGACTCATTATTTTGACAATACGATGGAACCTGTCTTAAGCGACCTTATACTAACTGGACACAGGAATCTTAAACAGCAGGTAGTTGCTTAATGCAGGGCTAAAGTAATACAAAAAGCTCCTATATGAGCTTTGTGTACTATAGTAGAACCCCTCTAATGCGAACACTTAATGAATAAACATGGGTGCCTTTATATGCAGGTGGTTGCTTAATGCAGGACAAAAGTAAAGCAGAGAGCTTTCTGCATTATTTTTGTCCTGCATTAAGCTACCACCTGCATCTAGCACCCAAAAGTATACCTCTTTTAAGTGGTCGTATTAGCGGGGTTTTACAGTACTTTTGACCTGTATTAAGCTACCACCTGCCTTACAGACCCATACTTTGACTTCTTTTTGATGGTCGCTTAAGACAAATTCTACTGTTGTTATTCTGATCGTATAATTCAGAGATGAAAAGGTTAACATTAAACATTGCTTATTCAGTACTAAGAAGATGTGTCTGTGATATCATATGCAAACAGTTTGGATCCAGACGAGACGCCGAGTAACTCAGCGTCTCATTAAGGATTGGAACTGTTTGACACACTGTTTATCTGTTAATATAAATAATAAATAAAGAAATTGAACAAGCGCCCACTCTAACATTTGAAGCACACGAAACTGTGTGCAGCAGACGACAATGCTGGCAATTTAAGACTTGTTTTTCTCTTTTGATAAATATGGAAATATAGTCAAACAGGGAGAGCCACACACAAAATGACACCGCACCAAACACCATCTAACAAGAAACGGTAAAGCCACAAGACAAAACATAACAGGACGCATATCAAGACGAAACACATTAAACATTAAGCATATTAAACAACAAAATTGACCGTAGGCTGAAAGCAGGAGTGCCGCCTTGGAACGGCCAGCAGCCGAAAAAAAGGCTACTCGGGGACTTAAACCTCGTCCTTATCCCACTTTCATTTCCTCGGCGTCTCATCTGGATCCAAAACTGTTTGATACACTGGCGACATCTTTGAAACGTTGGAAGAAATATGCTTCCAAGGCTGAATTAAATCGCGATTTCTAATGTAAAAACTGTTAATTATAGATTAGCCTGTAGCTGGAAGAATGATATTTATTGTTTGTTTGTTACTGTGCAAGATAATTATCATGAGCTGAAAGTATCGTCTTCATAAGTTTTAAAGTAGTGTTTGCTCTCCATTTCTTTTTCAAATCGAACGACCAGTGTTCAATTAATTCAAATAGTTTGGACCCTGATGAGATGTCAATATTCCAAGTGTATTACATATTCATTCACATCATGCTAACAGCTCAAGTCGATGCAACGTCATTGAACTAATGATTAGATTTAGCTGTGAATAATGTCATTCCCCCTCTGCGCGTACTTTTCTGCTGCAGAAAGTGTGTGAAACCCTTTAGAATGCACGACACACATGTGTTGTATTTTCCAAACAGTGTAGACTCAGATAGGACCCCTTTGATCAGAGTCTACACTGTTTTTCATTCAAAATTATCTAGCATGTTTCAGCATTTTGTACTAAATGCACTCCATATTTAAATACTTATTCGCGATTCCACTATGATAGTTCTGCTTTAGAAGTGTTAATGAACCGTTTGTTTTCTTTGAAATTAACCTATTTTGTAATGGCATTTGCAGTGAAGAAGGCAGGCAGCTCATGTGGAATTTTATAGCTATCCTATTTTACACTGACACTGATAAAAGCGTAGGAAATGTTTTATGTGTTTCAGTTGTAATATAAAAGTTTCAAATCCGAGATTAACCTTTACCTGATATAAGGTTACGCATGTCTTTGCAAACGGAGTAGACCCAGATCAGACGACTCCTGCTTATGAAATACTATAGATAAGATTTGACATTTTATGTCATTTCATAAAACGTTAGATAACCCCTTACTCCATGGTTATTCATGTAAGAAATAATGACGTCATGAATAGAATAAAAATTAGATTAATTTTTGTACTGGCACATGAATGCAAGAAAATGTTGCCATGAAAGAAACTGTAAAGTGATATCTATCTATATTATTTCATAAGCAAACCTAGATCTTGATCAGACGGCTCCTTAACCCATTCCCTCATATTGAAGACTTTTGACGACCCTGGAAAAGTCACTTTGTGAAACCATTGTGATAAATGATTTCAAACTACAAAATTCTAAAACTTTCCCTTTCTCTAGTTAATGCTCCTTTTCGGTAGATTTATTCAAAGAGGTTGTATCTACAAATAGCCTATGAGGTAATGGGTTAAGGAGTCATCTGATGTGGGTCTACCCTTCAAACATGCCCTCTGCTTGAAGGTTTGTTTTACATAAAAACAACTATATTCACACCAAAATGAAACTGCACATTTTTATATTTACTATTTGTTACTAAGTTAGAGTGATAGAGTTTACTATCACGAGTGACAAAAGTAATATTCCATCGTGCTGATTTACCAAATATCTAAGCGCGTTGAGGAAATCAAAAATTAAATTATGATAAAGTAGAGATATAATGCCACAATAGTAAGATAAGACAAATACGTCGACAAAATGCCTGAATGAAAATTACATGTACAATGTAATAGATTGGTTGGACTTGGTCTAGGACCCGGTGACACTGAATTAGATAGCTTGGAGTTAAGATAACTACAACACTTATCAGGTCAAGTAGCGAAGTTTTATGTTATACATAAACAACGATTTTTTATCAAGTTCATTCAAAGCTGGGATGATGTGTTCAGAACTCCAAATATTCTTGGGAAATGACGTTTTATTATTATTATTAACTGCAGTGGGATCCCTCGAAACCGAAATTTAAACAAAGTACCTTAACTGGTGATACAGGCAACTTAAAGCAGGGTGAAAGTCATACAAAAAGCTCCTCTTGGAGCTTTTGGCATGGCTTTCAACCTGCATTAAGCTACCAACTCCCCAAAAATAAGGAACAAAGAATTTACTTAGAATTACAATGTTTTCTATTAGTTTAATGGAAAAAGGAAATCCGCATAGTGCTTTATACATTTTAATAATTTACCTCAATGACATCTGAAGTCTTTAAAAAGCATTAAGCCATGCAAGTTTAATATCCCGTTGTATACTTCTTTTTGTATAATTTTTAAAAGTCTATACAGTTAAACTTCGTTGATTGGAACGCTCAAATCAATATCATTGTCGCTTTTTTAAGACAGGTGACAGCTTAGTGCAGGGTGAAAGTCATTCAGAAAGCCCCTCTCCAAGACGATTCATAAGAGTGGTCACAGCATAGTTATTCTTGAAAAATGTTTTGATTTACACATCTAATAGCACCTCTGGGGTTTGTTAACCCCTTATTCCACGAATATCCATGGAATAACTGTTTAAGATAATGATCTAAAATAAATGCAGACATCAGTAGAATTAGCATTGTACGATTGTCAAAGCAGTGCAGTAGAACCTGTTCTAAGCGGACATTGATTTTTTGAGCATAGGAATATTAAAAAGCAAGTGGTTGCTTAATGCAGGACAAAAAGTAATGCAAAAAAGATCCCATAGGTTTGACCTGCATAAGCTATCAGCCGCCTTACAGACACATAATTACACTTCTTAACGTCAACATAATCATACCTACCGGTAAGCAGTGTAGACCCTGATGAGACAGCTCCTGCAGGAGCTGTCTCATCAGGGTCTGCACTATTTACAAGTTGATTGTGCAACCAGTGCACTCCACAGCAGTGATTACGCAGAGAAATATATGTAGACAGCGATGATACATGTATGTATACAACAGGACATGGGTAAAGGAGGAGAAATGTATTTTAAAATTCAGCGATGGAAGGGTTAAGCCATGTTCTATAGTGATTAAATGTGATTAAATATGTAATACGACTTTATGCCAAAATTCTATGGAGGTGCTAATACCAATTTATCATAGGTCTTACAAAATATTCAGTTATGCAAAGGATAGATAATAAAAAGAGCTCTCGTTCGGAATACTTTACAACCAATTGCAAAGTTTATGATTTATGGTATACATAACATGCGTGTATTGCATCTCCGCTGAAGTGTCATGCGAATTCCGAGTCGTAAATGTATCGGTGTTTTGGGAGATCGATGCGTGTCTTGCTCGTTTGTCTCCTGTCATTATAGTGAATTTAGCCGCTCTTTGAAAACAGTGTAGACCCAGATCTGACGGGGTGTCTAATCAATATTTACATTGATACTTTCTCCTTTGTAAATTTCATTTCACGCATTTGTAAACAGAAAACACTCCTTTGCGAGCCGTCTGATTAGGGTACTCTCTGTTTGCTTATGAAATTATGTATACAGTGCTCCCTCCCTACAACGACACCCTTTGGGATGCGAACATTGTATGTGTTGTTCAGAGGGAGTTGTTATAGGGAGGGAAAATCCAGATAAGGTGTATTTCTAGAATTAAAACCGTTATGCCTCCATCAAAGCCTATGTTGTGACCACTCTTTAGAATCGTCACAAAGTGACGATTCTAAAGAGTGGTCACAACATAGGGTTTGATGGAGGCATAAAGAAAATACGATGGAAAAAAGTTGTTTCTGGAGCCTTGTTACGGAAACAGTGACATGCGTCGTTGTAAGGAGGGAATCGTTTTTGGGAGGACCGTTGTAGGGAGGGAGCATTGTATATAGCTTTTGATAAAAGTTCCCTTGACATGATTTTATTATAAAAGTCCTACATATACAATACAATAGCTTAACAGTATTTGTTTGGCAATTTTTATTATTCCCTATGTACATGTAGATGTAAACATGTTTTAAAGAAAATTGAAATATTATTGAATGAGAGAATTCCATCAAGTATTTTTTGCATATAGATAAATACCTCAAACTGCGATTTTCAAAAATGTAATTGTACAATAGTGTACAAGCATTGAATCAATAATACTGGATTTCCCCAATTAGTGTTGCGAAAATTGTTTTGTTTGATACTTACTATAAACATAAAACAATGCAAACCAACTTAATGTAAGGTATGATGGACGAAGGTCCTCCCGATCCTCACACACTTAAAAAATTAAATTAAAAACAAACAAATAAAAAAGGAAATCAAGACAAAATTGATCCAATCAGTATTCATATATTCATTATTTCTACACAAAAATATTCCAAAGGAAAACTGGTTAAGTGGGGAAATAGAGAGCGCCATACTACAAATATGATAAATGTCAAACAGTGCAGATCACGACAAGCCACCGACACGCGACAACTGGTCTGGGTCTAAACTGTTTCAATGAAGTAGGACCTACTTTCCCAAGGGCACAGTTCAACTACATTCTCGCAGACAGAACAATAAAAAAACTAACATGTGAATGTCTTACGGCCTGTACTAAAATGTGAAGTTAATATATATATTTACAAGACAGTGACATTGTGTTGCAAAGTATATCTTTAAACCGACAACAGTACAGTCTCGATTATTCGAACATTAAATACGTATTATTATCGATCTTTAAGACAGATGGAAGCTTAATGCAAGGCGAAAGTCATGCAGAAAGCTCCTCTTGGAGCTTTCTGCATGACTTTCACCATGCATTAAGCAGTCACCTGTCTGAAAGGGTCTAAATTCTTATATACAAAAATAAATCGAATAATCGAGATTTTACTGCATTTCTCAAGAATCCTCTAGAGCAAAAGTGAGAGAAAGAGTCGACAAAATACAGTAGAACCTGTCCTAAGCGGTCATTCATTTATTGGACATATGAGTCTAAAGAAGCAGGCGATTGCTAAATGCAGGGCAAAAGTAATGTAGATAGATCCCAACTGAGCTTTCTGCATTACGTTTTACCTGCATTAAGTTACCACCTGATTTACAGACCCATAATTAGACAGGCATCGTTTTGATGACTGCTGCAATCAATTACACTATGAATATTCATGCAAGAATTTAATTTTAAAACAAATGTCTTTACACTAATATATTTTTTTACCATGGCAGAAGCTGTATACATGTGTATTTATCTAAGCAAAGGGAGTAGATCCTGATCAGTCGGCTCCAGCAGAAGCCGTCTTATCTAGGTCAGTCCTGTTGTTTTGCAAAGGTTTTAGAATATTTATATGAGGATTAAAGAATTTTGCGTTCAATAAAAGTAAGTTAAAAAGGCGGCGTCTGACCTGGGACTGCACTATTTGCCGTGGCGCATTTTTTGCGATATTGGCGGTGAAAGGGTTAATGTCATATATAAAGATTTAAAGTATGTACTATTTTTTTTATCTTTCCGTAACTTTCAAGTACAGTAAAACATTTCCAATCCGTACTTTGAGTGAGGAAAAACGAAGATCTTTTTTTCATTCAGGTGGCTGCCTGATGCAGGAGAGACGTCTTACAGAAGGCTGCCAAAAGTACCTTTCTGCATGACTTCCACCCTTCATTAAGCTGACACCTGTCTTAAAAACGATTAACGTGTTAGAGTATTCTATTCGGAATAAAGTAATATTACTGTAGTAGATCTATAAAGTTTTAGTATTATGATAAGTCCACCTTACCCTATAATATACATGTAATATATCTACGGATTGTCCTTGGTGACATTTCCAAGAAGCATCTGTGTAAAAATGTCAGTTACTTTTGACAACAACATTCCTAATATTTAGACACACGGTACTGGAGGCGGAAAGCTATCATAGCATTAATCAAAACATAATAGAAGTCAGACAGGATGGTTTGAAACGACACACATCTAGAGCAATATATTAACCCTTTCGGTGCCAGCATTGTCGTCTGCTGGGCATAATGTCGTTTATTTTTAGTGTATGTGTGTGCACTTCTTCCATTTTCTTTATAAAACAGTAAACAGAGTGTCAAACAGTTTGGATCCTGATGAGACGCCGAGTTACTCGGCGTCTCATCTGGATCCAAACTGTTTGCACGTGATATCATAAACCCGTCATTGTGGCACGGAAGGGGTTAAGGTGCGTCATCAAATACAAAAATCGCCATTTCTAAAACTCTAGAAATGGAAGGAGAACGTCGGATATATGTACTATTTCATTTTTGTCGTACCCTTTATTACTTTTCTACAGTTACTCTGTTTGCAGCTCAATCATTGAGTACACTAGCGATAGGTGGATACAGTATGTTCAATTAAATGTTTTTTCGTTATACATGCACTTTACCATTGTATTTGCCGTCGCGGTTGTTGTAGATTAGTCGGAGAGGGGATACGTTTATTTACACTGTTTGTCTTTTAGGGTGGAGATGGAATAAGAGTGAGGTTGGGCGCCCATAAACCGGTTTAACCCCCCCCCAGTGACTTTTGTCACTGACCGTTCCAAGGCGGTACTTCCATCTTCCTCCTATTGTATGTTTGTTTTGTCTTTGTGCGTCTCTTGTTGTTTTTTCTAGTTATGTACATTTGCTGTTTCCTTGTGTTGCTGTTCGGGCGAGTGTTTGTTCTGTATGTGGTGTTTCCTGCATGACTCATTTTTGTACTTCTATATTGTGACAACTCTTTAGAATAGACTACTCTTAAGAGTGGTCACAACATAGGGTTTGGTGGAGAAATAAAGAAGTTATTCTCGAAAATGACATTTATAGAACTGTTCTTTGTCTGTTACATACCATCATTTAAGACACTGCGATACTATATAAAAGTGTCACACAGTGCCAAAGGGTGTAGGACATAGAGAAACTCTACACGTACCCATTTACAGCAAACGAAGGGTGCTAATTAATACACACACACAACATGTACATATTCCATACACGTACACATACAATTGTTCTAAAACTGAACTGATTGTTCGGGAATAGTCTTCGTTTCATTTTGTAACCCTTTATCTCACATCTAACTTCCCATTTCTCCGGGTTAAATTCCCTGATCTGTAACACGTGTAAGAACACTTTAGAACATATATGACGTCATACGTCATAAAATTACGTCACACTATAGAAATCAATGTTTACATGTCATTAAAACGGCGAAAATGAAACATTTTGGTTATGTGAGAAAAAGAATCGGGCGTCGTTGTCTTTAAAGATCACATGTTCTTAAACCCACCAAGAACATGTTACTAAGCTCGCCAAAGGCTCGCTTAATGACATTTTCTAAGGCTCGTTTAGGAACATGTGATCTTAAAAGACAACTCGCGACAGATCCTCTATATCCTATGACTATTCATGTTGCAAAACATCTGCAGTGTCCCGATGGACTTTTGTTGTCCTGAGTCCGAAGTGCGAGGTCAACAGCAGGTCCAAGGGACACTGCAAGTGTTTTTGCCCGAAAAAAAACGTGTATTCTTCGCTAGTTTTTTTTTCTGCTTCCCTGTGTTCATTTAATTGTTTGAAATATAATCAAAGCTTTCACTACTACTTTGGCGGTTCATTCGATGTTATGCTGTTATCGGGCCATTGTTCGTTTTTTGACATCATTTCATCAGGCAATCAGAGTTTAATGCGCCATTTGTGTAAGTGCCGAATACACACCGGACGAATTGTGGATTTAATATGTCTAAATGTTAATGTTCAAAGCCTATAGGACAGAGGTTTAGCACTGTGAGTACATATTCGTACTTATTAGTAAATGCATACAGTTTTTCCAAGTTTTGCCCTGACCCGAAATCAATATGCGAATCCCCTCGAGTATTTCCCTATTGCATCATTCAATCCACTCTGCAGTCTGCAATGCAAGTCTTGCCGACATGTTGCGATTATTATTATCCTAGGGACGCGTTTCCATATAAGTTCAAATTGAAAAGTTCCATAAAAATAAATGAACATAACCACCAGTCGTTATTTTATTGACAATACATGTATACGTTTATTGTAGAGACTGTCACATTAAGATACCAATAGTGGATGTTACAATGGATTAACCCTTTCGGCGCCAAATTTCTAATGGGCGTCTTTTGTGGGTTATCTCCCCAAATTCAAGTTATAGGCGGCGCTCGCACCGAGTAGGTCCCTCATCCGGATAACTTCTGATTTTATCGATCGCCATTGTATTTGTTTACTGAATTTATTCATGATAAGATTGATCAAAAAATCATTTAAATCATGTAGATGGAAAGAAAATTCCTTTCATTTTGAACATTAATATTGTTCTTTCAACCATTTTGCACAAACAGAGAAGCGGGGTAGACATTACACTTTCAGGACCGGTCATTACAATTCCCCTGTCATAATGTAAAATCTAACTTCAATGATATTGTGTATATGCCCTTGACAGTTGTTTGTTCGATATAGTTTTAATTTTAATATTTCTTCCTTTTTGTTCATTTGAGAGTCCATACTTACTTTAATTATATAATTGCAAGTAAAAGTTTGCCTTTGCATACAGGGTAGACCCAGACCAGATGGCTCCTGTACAGTGTAGGGGCTTTCTGATCAGGGTCTGCTCTATAGTTATATAGTTCCTACTTTTGCAAACATTCATGTGTTAATCTGCCATTTTAAAAAACAAATCTAATTAATATTCACGATGCCACCATTTTTTTACATGACATGGAGTAAATGGTTAACACGTTCAAGCAGTTTGATCCAGATCCAAATGTAAAAAAGTTTAATACCTGATGAGAATTCACACTATTTGACCGTACACTGTGCTTTTGTTGTGTTCCGAGTATATTTTTTATTTATATCAGAAATCACCTCAGATATCAAATAAAATTAAAATATTTAACCCCTACAAAATGTAGGAGACCAGTCTATAAGACATCAGCTAATTGTAATGACCGTGACGAGTGTTTGTTTTTAGAGGTTTTCTCATCAGCGTATGCAATGTTTTATTTTTGCAAACATCATTCGGTTGCACCACTGTAGGTTAAAATGAAACTCTTTCAGTCCGAAATTTGACAACTTCAATTAAAAATTAAGCCTTCAAGACATTGAATTTCTCTTGCAAATTTCAGTGACTAAATAAAACGGTATGGACCCAGATAAAACGTTTATTTATTAAAATAGAACAGAGGACTAGTATTCCTACTAGTGACACTCATTTCTATAACAGCTTCTGATCAGTATCCAATATGTATTGTTTGTTTCTTCTTTTTGTATGGTCTGATTTTGTTTGCTTAAAGACATTCCCTTGGCCGGCTCGGGTCTTTACAGCTAACCTGTGAAAAAGCATGCGGCACATGGTAAGAGCTATAGCAGTCTGCCTGTCAAGAACCACTGGAGCGTTCCATGTGAGGCCCGTCTCTTACATTTGATGATTTGGAAATGATTAGATTGTCACTAATGCAGTATATATGTTTTTATTTTTTATTATGCTCCCTGAAACTAAAAGAAGGAGCATATAGGCCCCGCTTTGTCCGTTCGGCCTGTGAATGTCTTCTAAAGTGCTCAACCTACATTCATGACACTCCACATACAAATAATCTCATGGATTCTACTGCAGGCCAAATGTCCAGAGTTTTATCTCTGATATACATAAGCGCTCAGGGTTTTTTAATGTATTTAATCCTTATAAAATATTAATCTGCTAAATTGCTTGTCTGCTTCAAATGTGAAAGTGCTTCATAGTTTGTAAAGATTTGTGAAAATGCTGTCTGTCAAATAGCTTGGATCCAGATAAGATGCCGGGTTACTTGACGTATCATCTGGATCCAACCTGTTTGCATATGGCCCTTTGTATGTTAGTGGTAGGCTTCTTAAGGGTTGAACTTCTATTGGGTTCTGACCAACAATGGTCTTTTGAGTGTGTTCCCCTTGACTAATTGTATGTCAGGGCCTCTCTAGACAGAATGAGACGGCTTGCCATATTTTGCACACTTGTATCATGCTTTTACTGTTACTTTCACGCCTATTGAGAACAATGGGGGGGGGGGGGGAATCATTGAATGGACCTGGGTAATGTCTTTAAATCTGACAATCAAATTTTAATTGCATAAGTAAAACGAAATATTAATAAAGCTAAAGTTTGGTGTTTTTTTAATTGTGATCACGAAGTATTTACTTCGTGTTGTGATATAATAAATAATTTTTTTTATGTCGTATCGTAGATACCACTGTTCCCTGGTTGATTGGATTTCCGGTTTAGCCCCTTTCTCCTCGTGATTGCATAATAAAGAATACCTCCCTAATTAAATTTGGAGGTTATGATACAAAAGGGTCTCAGAAGGGTGTGATATATGGTGATAACTTATCTATGACACTGTGGGCCCATGCCACTGCTAGACTGTTACACAAACAATACTGATCGTCCCCTCCCCTCCCAAAAAAGTTTATAACATTTCGATCTTATTAACCCTTCACTCTATGAATACAAGTACAAAAGTTGCTGCAGGGGCAGCAACAGAGAGCGCGGGAAACGAAATACTGGGAAGATTGTGTAATAGAATTATAAATTGTCAACTGTATGAATTTAATATGGATGTAACTGTCTTTTGTTGATATTTTCAAAATGCAGACGGTCTGTTTGAAGTAGGGAGTTTTGGACACATCTAATGGCATAATTGCGAAAGTTTTGACATCGTGTATGGCTCGTAAATGTCAAAGTAATTATTGTAGAGTGAAGTGCTAGTAAACATTGAAATAAGATTTATAAATGCAAAGTAAGCTGAAATAAACTGACTGTATAGTTTGTTGTCAAGTCTTTTGCTACTATGACATTGAAGGTAAGGATGTATAGTTTGAAAAGACAAACTTAAGTGTTTTTAATTGTTGTGAGCTTTGAAATGAATCAACTGATAATACAGTAGAACATAAAGGCCGAGGTGGGACACACTGTTGGTAAATAAGTACAATACAAAGCTATAAAAGCAGGATCTATATTGTAGCTATGTTTCATTTTCTGAAATAAGAGTAACAATCAAACAGTTAAAAGGGCTCTAAAGGCAATTATGTTGAGGAAATGGTCATTCTTTTTAAAATATGTTCAACTGTAAGGCAAATGTGAATAATTGACTAGGTTTTTATAACAAGGAAAAACAAGCATATTTTAATTGATGACTAGTGTATTACAGAATATCTGCAAACGTGATGTTGCATTGTGAGACGGAACTAAATAGAGACAAGTTAATTTTTGGCAAACTGTCATTATGTTCTCAGTAGCGCTATGTGCATAATGAGAGATATGACGTTTATGTACAATGAAACCTGTGTAAACGGAACAAGAAAATGAGCATTGTTTTAGGAACAGAACAGAGCATATCTTTATTCAACTTGTACAAGCATGTACATTGTTGTTATAATTACATATAAATAGAATATGTCACATAGGTCAAATGATCTTTCAGATTGACAGTATATTACAATTACAATCGATTTAATTACGTTGTGCATTAAGTGCTGTCTATTCAGATTTGAGATGACTTACATGTAAGCGTTAACAAGTGCGTTTCTCATGCAAAAGGAATACTAGTACTTTATATATAGAGCCAGTTTAACTAACTCCTGACGGTTTTGACGTTGTACATGTAGTAGCTTGTAGTGTAAAACTTTACAAAACTTGATCTAGCATAATAACACTTGTTTATATATTTCTTACGCAGGTCTAAGTATGAACTACATAAAGAACAAAATGAAACTCGGCTTCAATATCACGAGTTTCACAGTAACAACAATATCTTGCATTTCTTGGTATGCTGATTTTGCCGTATCTCCCTGTTTCTATTTTAATGAATGTGAAGATTGTCGCAGCCTAGCAAGATACAATCTAAGTTTATATGACAATGTATCTAAATATGCTTCAAATCCGAAACAGCTTTTAAAATGTCTGTATGTTGCTAGTGCACCGCTACTATTGATATTCTCATCTCAACCTTGTATCAAACCTTCCACTAATCTTTGTTTAAGTATTTTGTAAAATGATTTCGGGTTTACATCCAAACACCAGCAAAACCCTTATTTACTAGTAATGCTTAAATACTTGTTACCAAAGTACAAAAATGAGTCATGCAGGAAACACCACATACAGAACAAACAGCCGCACGAACAGCAACACAGGGAAACAGCAAATGTACATAATTATAAAAAAACATCAGGAGACGCACAAAGACAAAACAAACATACGATAGGGGGATGGAAGTACCGCCTTGGAACGGTCAGTGACAAAAGCCAATGGGGGTGTTAAATGCTCTTTCAAAACTCTTTCGGCTCAGAATTGCGTAAACGTTCATGTTATTAAAATTATTACGCTTACGAGAAATTAATTTCTTGTATGCTATTTTGCTTTCGCATAATACTATTCTATTTTCAGGCGGCGATGGCTTGCTGTTGTAACTGTGTAAAGCACGGAGGTACACTTCCCTAGCCTGTCTGCATTCAGTATCAAACCATTCACTATCTTTTTTCAAATCATCGTCTTTAAAGCGTACATGTTTTGAAAAAAGAGGATCAGCAACCGAACGCATAGTTGCAACAATACTTTTATAATTCTTTTTAAGGAGTGACTGTGTAGTGCTGATTGCAGGATAGCTGATTAAAGGAGTTCCTGCAGGGGTTGTTTATTTGGCATTAAGCAGTCATCTGTTTTGAAAGTGTAACTTACTGTTAAATATCTGTCCTGTTTAGAGAGGGTGTATTTTAATGTAAGAAAGTGCAATAAAAACTTCATACAGTATGGCAATACTGGCTATTCCCAAAGTAAGGTGACACAATAATAACTTCAGTTTAAATCTGTCATACAATAACATAAGAGATATTTACATGTGTACATGATGTAGACAGTGAAATAAAAGCTATACAGTAAAACCTTTATTGAGTGATCATACTTTAAGTAAAATTGACAGCTGGTAAGTAAGTGGAAGTAGGCATTAAATGCAGGTTGAAATGCAGAAAATATTGTGGAAGTTTTGATATGTCTTTCAACATGTGTTTAACACCAACTAGTATGAAAGGCAAATTGTTTGACTGCTTACATGGTGTTTTGTCTCATTACCTAATTAACTACTTTTAAAATTTAAATCTTTGCAATAAATAAACTGAAAAGGGGCATTTACTAGAGATTTGGGGAAATAAGAAGTATGTGGATTTGAAACCATTGTGATAAATGGAGCATTTGCTTCTTTGGGGCAAATGTTCTATTTATCACAATTGATTAGAAACGTGACTCTTATGTTGGTGCGAAGTGATACTTGAAGAAGTAAAGTGACGTAGGGCACATAATGATCAGTTGTCTCGTTTAATTCTGTCATAAAATAATGTAAGAAATATTTACAATTGTACGTAATGTAGACATAGTGGGATAAAAGATATACAGTAAAAACCTATATTGGGTGATTATAACATTAGGAACAGTAACAGCTGGTAAGTACTAGACGTGGGCATTAAATGCAGATTGAAATGCAGGAAATATTGTTGGTGTTTTGGTCTGACATTAAACATGCGTTTAACACCAACCAGTATGAAAGGCAAATGATTTGACTCCTTAAATTGTGTTTTAATCCATTACCTCATAGGTTAAATTTTGCATCAATAAATTGAAAAGGGGCATTTACTAGAGGAATGGGAAAAATAAGAAGTGTTTAAATGAAACCGGTCATTGTTATAAATTGAGCATTTGCCTCTTAAGAACAATTAGCTTATTTAGCACAAGTATATCAAAACGTGTCTCCTACATAGGTGGAGGTGATTCGGAAAGTAAGGTCACACAATAATAAGTTGTCTTAGTTGAATTCCTTCATACAATAAAATATGATATATTTACATGTGTACATGATATACATGGTAAAAGGAAAGCTATACAGTAAAACCTGTATCGAGTGATCATAACTTGGCAGCTGGGCATTAAGTGCAGTTTGGAATCAAGGAAATTCTTGTGGATGTTTTTGTTTGACTTTCAACTTGTGTTTATCAGAAACTGGTATGAAAGTTCAACGAGTTTACTGCTTACATGGTGTTTATTGTTTAACCCTGTCCCTGTTCTATGTTTTTTCTCAATTTCAATACCTACTCAGTATTCATGGACAAAACAGTTATGATGAAATATGGAAGATGGAGCATCAAAGCTATTTTAGAAACTAAAGAAATAGATCTATCAAATTATTTTAGCAAACAGAGTGGACCCTGATCAGACGGCTCCTTTAGGAGCCGTCTGATATGGGTCTACTCTGTTTGCAAATGCGTGAAAACACGTTTATATGATGCAAGGGGTTAAACCCATTACCTCATAGGCTATTTTTGATATCTACCTCTTTGCATCAATAAACTGGAAAGTAGTATTTAATAGATAAATGGGAAAAATAAGAAATGTGAAGTTTTGAAACGATTGGTATAAATGTAGCATGGACAGGGGCGAATTGGACAGGGGCGAGTTGGTCCTGGGCCAAAAAGAATTAGGCGATGTTGGAAGTCGGTAAAGTTGACCTCTGCTTTACTATAACGGTGGTGCACATGTCAAAATACATCTGCCCAAATTGCAAGTTGTAAATAGTTGGTACGAATCAGAGGCATTGTTTCGTGTTGCTAAAAACATTTATATTGTGATACCGATCACGACGATCTTGTTCCGGATAGGAAAAATGTGGATGGTGGTGATGTTGCGATTTATATAACGGTAAAAACAAAAACATTCCGGCTCCAGTACCAAAGCAAATTTCCCCATCACTAATTGCGCGGGCCCCTGGTGGGGCCCGCGCAATAAATGTAAGAAATAATGTGATCGTGAATATCAATTAAACTATTTTTATAATGATATATTAACACAGGAATTTCCGGGCATGGCAGAAACTGTAGAATCATATCTATATTTATCATAAGCAAACAGAGCAGATCCTGATTAGACGGTTCCTAGAGGATCTGTCTGATCGGGGTCTAGTCTGAGTCTGTTTGCAAAGGCATTCAAAGGCATTTATCTGTTAGATGCTATAATAAAGTCATTTTAACATTTAGGTATCAGTCTGAAATGTAGTCATGTATTTCTGTCGGTTTCTTAGGTTTAGGGTAAACGATTCTACGACATTTGCCCCCGGACACTTGCTCCCCGGACCTTTGCCCCCCTATTTGAGCATGGGCGGACTTTTGCCCCCCTGGTGTTTTGGCTTGGGCGGACATTTGCCCCCCTGGCATATGCCCCCTTGTTTGATTTGGGCGGACATTTGCCCCCCTAGTGGTTTAACTTGGGCGGACATTTGCCCCCCCCCCCCTTTGTGGTCTTGAGAGCACATGTATTGTGTGCCTCGATCCCAGAAAACCCAGAGAAATTCCATAGAGATTCATTAGAAAATGCTCTAATACAGAAATGTAGCTATTTTAAATAATTGCTTAGATCTAAATTGTGTAAATTACTTTTTGTTTTTAAATCGGTAATTTTGTATTCAAATAAAAAACAGATGTATATTACCTCCAGATCTTGTTTTATTTATTGTGGAAAATTGTGTCGGATGAATCAAAGTCAGCAAAATTCGTAGTTTTCAAACAAATATTTATCATAAAAGCTAATCCGACATGAATTACGTAAGTGTAGAATTTTTCACTACCTTTAGGCTAGTCAAACCTCTAATCCAATTAACACTTGCCATGTTTTTAACACATAACAACATAATGACAATAAGTGAAAGGTCACGTTCTTATGCACACACCTTTGTGTGTTAAAACAATAAATACGGCTGTCAGTGTTTTCAGAAAATGAAAGGTCACCGTTTTCAGAAAATGAAAGGTCACGTTTGATGTCGCAGAATCATTTGATTTGGAACACACCCTTTTCTGCATATATATAACCTCTGTATTTACAATTTTTGCAAATGGCTGCCGAATTAAATACTGAGGATATTTACACGCATCAAATCATTGCAAAAAAGGTAAATAGAGGCCTCAATTAAACTCGTTTGTAAAAGCTTGGGAAACCCCACGCATGATTAGTTGCTATTTGAAGGTAATTTTTATATATAAACACTTTGTTGTTTTAAATGCTCAACTTCCTGTAAAATGTTTTAGGGATGCTGATGATGCAAAAAATGACCAAAGGTCCGTCCTCGAGAAAATTAACAGGGGGGCAAATGTCCGCCCAAGCTAAACCGCTAGGGGGCAAATGTCCGCCCAAATCAAACAGGGGGGCATATTTCAGGGGGGCAAATGTCCGCCCAAGCTGAAACCCCATGGGGGGCAACTGTCCGCCCATGCCCAAATAGGGGGGCAAAGGTCCGGAGGGCAAGTGTCCGGGGGGCAAATGTCCGTAAACCAGGGTAAACTTATCATTTATCTGCATTATTTTTAAAGAAAAGTGCAAAATAAAACAAAAATGCAAACAATATATTTCCACATGCTTCGTTATTCTCGATTAAAAAAACTTGTGTAATCAAAGTGAAAACAATCAATAATGGATATCAAAAGTGTAACAAAGGACTAGAGACATATACATGTATGTTTCAGAAAGGACCTACTCGGTGGCAGCGCCACCTGGTTGGACAGGGGCAGATAACCGACAAAAGACGCTCATTGTCGTCTGCAAATCACTTTTGTAAAATTATTCGTTAAAATAAGGAAATGGGATAAATAAATGCAAACTTCAAAGGAATAAAGCACATAATATAGAAATAGAGTTTGAGACAAAAAGTGAAGTCCCTGATCAGACGCCGCTTTGAAACGGCGACGTCTGATCTAGGACTGCACTATTTGTCGTGGTGCATTTTTGCGACATTAGCGGTGAAAGGGTTAAGACACCAATAGTGGAAGTAATAAGGGTTTAAACTCAATATAATAGTGAATATGAGCCAATGTTAAATTATGTTATGTTAACCGCACACCGCAGATATTTGATATACAAAAGCGAACACAACAATTAAATGCTTAATTCTTTACTTTATATAAGCGTCTTTTGACGCCTTTGCAAACAAAGTAGACCCAGATCTGACAGATTCTCTCTGAAAAAAATGTTTGCTTATGTTTAGTGTTAATATCGGGGTTTTCCTTAAGAGTTAAGTTCAGTCATATTTTATTGTAAATTTTCGATAATACGCATATATACATGTACATCATAACAAGATATAAGTACAACGTGTAAACATTTTCCTGTTCTATGTTTACACCAAATTTCAATACCTACTGAATGTTCATGGACAAAATAGTTGTAGTGAAATATGGAAGGTGAAACATTGAAGCCATTTTAGAAACTAAAGAAACAGATCTATCAAATTCCATTAACAAACAGAGCAGACTCTGATCAGACAGTTCCTATAGGTACAGTGCTCCCTCTCTACAACGACATCCTTTGGGATACGAAGATTGTATGTGTTGTTCAGAGGGAGTTGTTATAGGGAGGGAAAATCAAACATAATTAGCTTGTTTGCAGATCCACAGATAAGGTGTATTTCGAGAACTAAAACCGTTATGCCTCAATCAAACCCTATGTTGTGACCACTCTTTAGAATCGTCACAAAGTGACGATTCTAAAGAGTGGTCACAACATAGGGTTTGATGGAGGCATAAATAAAATACGATGGAAAAATGTTGTTTCTGGAGCCTTGTATTTCAGTAATATGGCGACGTCCAGTTAATAACAGGTGCAGGATCACTCTGACTTTGTTCGCTTATAAACTATATTTGAACTAAAATTATGAACTATAAAATACGTAACATAATCAAATATAAGGTATACAGATTTATAACTGTTGCTATATGAGTCATACATATATGCTATTAGTTAAGCCTCCAATTTCTTCCGTTTCACCCTTTACTCCACGGATATTTGCGTTAAAATAATGACATCGTGAATATTAATTGGATTATCTTTTATAATGACACATGGAAACAGAGAGGCCTTGGCAGAAACTAGAATCATATCTATATTAGTTCATAAGAAAACAGAATAGAATCTGATCAGACGGCTCCTGTAGGTGTCGTCTAATTATGGTCTGCTGTTGCTTATGAATTAACCTCTTCCCTCATATAAACGTGTTTTTACGCATCTGCAAACAGAATAGACTCAGATCAGTGTATAGTGGAGTAAAATGACGTAAAGACGCATGTATGGACAGTCGCATGAACGGACGGACGACGTCAAAACTATATCAACCGCCTAAGGCGGGGATACCAACTTCCATTCAATCATGTTTTGGTCATATATTACTATTTGCAATACTCGACACATCGCATCTTCAAAAGTACAGTTGAACTTCGATATCTCGAACTCTAAAGGTTCATACAGATTACTTTGAGATAACAGGGGTTCGATTTCTTATATGGACTATTTCTCAATGTCACAGCTTAGTGCAGGTCTAAAGTAATGCTGTTAGAACAATTCTGTATTGTAAATGTGTGGAAGGACTGACAATTGGCATCGAGTAATTCCAAAGTTCGAGTTATCCGAGCTCGAGATATCGAAGTTCAACTGTAAGTACTATAATGAACCGTGTGCAACGGTTCCAATTAAAATATATACAGTTGAATTTCGATAAGTCGAACTTCAAGGGACCGTACAAATTAGTTCGAGATAACAGCTGTTCGAGTCATCCGATTTCTAATCTGAACGATTTGTCAAGACCAAAGCTTAATATAGGTCTTAAGTAATGCTGAAAGCTCCTGTAGGGGCTTTAAGCATTACTTTAGATCTGTATTAAGCTGCCACATGTGTTTCTATATATCTGTAGCGATACATTTTACAGCAATTCTGTAGTGTTAGTTTTTGTTCGAGTTCTCCCGAAGTTCGAGTTATCCGAGTTCGAGTTATCGAAGTTAAACTGTATATTCAATATGTGTTATCTACAATATACTATATAAATACTTGAGAAATTTAAGCTTAGTTGGAATGCGCCAGCTCATTTGTCTCGAGTTTTATATGATAAGTACATATATATGTTATCATATGACTTATGTAACTATATGTGGTAATAGACGTTTTGATAATCACCAATATTAGTAGCAATTATTGAAACACAGAACCTGTATTAAACGGCCATCTAAAAGGTCCAAGTACGGGTCTGTAAGGCAGGTGGTAGCTTAATACAGGTCAAAAGTAATACAGATAGCTCCTATGGGAACAACGCTCCCTGCATTAAGCTACCGCCTGCGTTTTAAAACTCCTATGTTCAATGACTGAATGGTCGCTTAGGACCGACTCTACGACAGTAAACACAATACTGTCATTGTATAATTGTTTACAACAATCTACAATTCATGCAATGACCAATTTTGTTTGAACTTTGCGAATATTATATGTTCGGATTCCTTTGGTTTTTTCTTAAGTTGCTCTGTCATCAAACATAACATTGTTATACACCCCTGCGGGAAGCAATAAAACAAAGTTAATCATTGCTTCAGTAACAAATGTTATTGAAAATTGGATTCGGAATGGTGCAAATTTTATTGGATTTAGCTTTCTTGATATCACCAATAATCGACCCGGTTGGGCTTTTTATACCGAACAACCGTTTTCAAGGCATCTCAATCCTGAACTTGTTAAACACACGATGTCTGTTTAAACTCCGATATGTTTCATTATTTTCGTTTACTTCCGGTTCGTTCCGTATGTCGACCGAGTGCCAAACAGCTTGGCTTCTACTGAGACTTCAAATTACCTGGCGTATCATAAGGTTTCATGCTGTTTTCAAATGTTTGCTGAGTAGCTCGTAGCAGATGGAAGGTTAAATCTAATTTGATACCATCACACTTGCTGTTCAATTAAAACTAATACTGGAGCCCCAAGCGTATTAAGGAGCCGTAAATCGTACTTAAAACTGATTTCAAATACAGTTCAACTTCGATAGTTCGAATTCGGATTACTCGAAATGAGGGGAAATCGCAGTAAAAGTTCGGTCCTTCCAAAATGAACAATACAGAATTGTTCTAAACTGTATCAATACACATATCTAGAAACACGTATGACAGCTTAATGTAGATCGAAAGTAATGCTGAACGCTCCTACAGGAACATTAAGCATTACTTTAGACCTGCATTAAGCTGTAAACTTGAAAAATTGTTCTCATTAGAAATCGGATGAATCGAACCCCTGTTATTTCGAAGTAATTCGTATGGTCCCTTGAGGTTCGAGATATCGAAGTTCAAATGTACTTTTATTGGATGATACTCACAACAAATCTGTTGCTACACGAAGCATTTGCAGGAATATTGCTGTCGACTGATGGTTGTGTGTACGTGTACCCCATGATCACTCCCTGTGGTGTGGGGCGTAACTGACATTTGGTGGGGCGTAACTGACATTTGGTGGGGCGTAACTGACATTTGGGTGTTTTTGTTAATGTGGCGATATATACATATTCTAGCAAGGACTTACACGAAGAGAAATATTAACAGTTGACTATACATTTGACCTTCGATATCTCGAACTCCAAGAGACCATGCACATTACTTCGAGATAGCATAAGTTCAAACAATCTGATTTCTTATCTGAAGAATTTCGTTAGTTCACAGTTTAATGCAGGTTGAAAGCTCCTATAGTTTCTAAATAGTGGTACATTTAAGAATAATTCTGTATTTAAAATTTTGGAAGGAGAAACATGTACAACGAGTTATCTCGAATCGAGTTATCTCGAATTTGAGTTATCCGAGATCGCGATATTGAAGTTCAGCAGTATCTATATCTAGCCAATAACTCCTGTGGTGTGAGCGTAAATGACATTAGGGATGGTGACAATTATTCACGCCAGCAATGACTAACTATCATTATGAGTGGTGATAATTCTTTACTCCAGCACTGACATACTGACATCAGGAGTGGTGATAATTCTTTACTCCAGCACTGACATACTGACATTAGGAGTGGTGATAATTCTTTACTCCAGCACTGACATACTGACATTAGGAGTGGTGATAATTCTTCATCCCAACAAGGACATAATGACATCAGGGATGGCGATCATTCTTCACTCCAGCAAGGACTTACTAACTTGCTTAGTTCGTGATAATTATTTAACTAAGCAAGGACCAACTACCACCAGAGATGGCTTTGTGTGTATGTTTCTATCGGGGATTTACGTCGTTAAAATGGTATTTCAGCCACATCGCGACGTCCAGTTAATTACAGATGGAAGAAGACCCCCAGAGGATTTTCCGGGCACGCAATAAACTGCATTGTTTCATGGGCAGAAGAACATCCAGGTTGAACCACAGACCTACAGCAGGCCAGCTGGAAGGATTCCTCACATGAATAAGTCGAATGCCCAGACCGGGATTAGAACCACAAAGATGATTTTCAGTCGATGACCATATCCACTCGACCATGGAGGCCCCCGAATGGTTTTGTTTACTTAGCGATAATGATCTACTCTAGCAAAGGACTAACTGCCACTGCGAATGGTTTGTTTATGTTGCGATAATTACCCGCTTTAGTAAGGATAGAATTCGGGGATTACTTTGTTTAGTTTGCGATATTCAAACACTCTAAGAAAGACTTAACAACCACTAGGGGCGGTTTTGTTTAGTTTGCGATAATTACCCGCTCTAGTAAGGATTGACATTAGGGATTATTTATTTAGTGGTAGTTAGTCTAGGGGCGGTTTTGTTTAGTTTGCGATAATTACCCGCTCTAGTAAGGATTGACATTAGGGATTATTTATTTAGTGGTAGTTAGTCTAGGAGCGGTTTTGTTTAGTTTGCGATAATTACCCGCTCTAGTAAGGATTGACATTAGGGATTATTTATTTAGTGGTAGTTAGTCTAGGAACGGTTTTGTTTAGTTTGCGATAATTAGGCAATAGAGCAAGTAAAGTACAACTTCGATATCTGGAACTAGGATAACTCAAACTTCAGGATAACTCGAAATAAAAGTTCACTCCTTCCAAACCTTACAATACAGAATTGCTCTAAAACATATTACTACGCATATATAAAAACACGTGTGACATCTTAATGCAGGTCTTAAGTAATGTTGAAAGCTCCTACAGGAGCTTTCAGCATTACTTTAGACATGCATTAAGCTCTGAACTTAAGCAATTGTCCAGACCAAAATCGGATGACTTTGTTCTCTCGAACTATTTTGTATGGTCCCTTAAAATTCGAGATATCGAAATTCTGCTGTACTAACTCATTGCATGATTACAGGCTGGGTATAGTTATGCACTGTCTATTCTATCCATGTTACGTCATACACTATCTATTTCATGTTTCGTCATACAGAATCTATCCCGTTATACGTCATACAGTTATCTACCCCATGTTATGTAATTCACTATCTAGCCCATGTTACGTCATACACTATCTATCCCATGTTTCGTCATACACTATCTACCCCATGTTACGTCATACACTATCTACCCCATGTTTCGTCATACACTATCTACCCTATGTTACGTCATACACTATCTATCCCGTGTTTCGTCATACACTATCTACCCCATGTTACGTCATACAATATCTGCCCTATGTTACGTCATACACTATCTACCCCATGTTACGTCATACACTATATACCCCATGTTACGTCATGCACTATCTATTTCATGTTTCGTCATACACAAACTATCCCATGTTCCCATGTTACGTCATAGATTATCTACCCCATGTTACGTCATACACTATCTACCCCATGTTACATCATGCACTATCTATTTCATGTTTCGTCATACCCAAACTATCCCATGTTACGTCATAAACTATAGATACCCCATGTTACGTCAAAAATTATCTATCCCGTGTTACGTCATACACTTTCTATCCCATTACATGCACTTGGCTGATATAGCTAAAAGGAATCGCTAATTCCACGGTTGCCTTCAATATTCCAATGTACATTTTGTAACATACAGAAAACAGCAATACGATAAACCCTTCTAAACCGAAATTTCAAATTAGTAAATTAGTATCAAAGTCGCTTAATCCACCCTTCCATGTGTTTTACACCAAATCGTTTTCAATAAATATTGAAAAGAAGCATGTACTAGAAATAAGGAAAAATGTAGAACTGTGTAGTTTCAAAAAGTGACTTAAATTTATAGGGGCGTGTAAATATTTCAATATGAGGAATTGGGTTAATGCAGGGTGAAAGTCATATACATGTAGACATATCCCAAAGGAACTTGTTGCATGGCTTCCGCTCTGCATTAAGCACTCATCTGGGTACATATGCATACACATATTTACTGAACGTTTGGTTCCGATTGATGCAAGAATGCTATAAAATGAACGTTTTATGAATGTTTTCATAATTAAGGATAATGAAAGTCTCGAGGAAGATGCGATATCCCTTTACTCAATGAATATTCATGAAAGAAATGATGACAGCATAAATATTAAATTAATTTCTATAAAGGCACATGGATTCAGATTTTTTGACAATGACAGAAACAATAGTGCTAGATCTATTACATAGAGGATCTTACATGAGTGGTCATTACAAATTGTTTTTATGAAACGAGTTTACTGTAATAATATGACACAAGCTTTATCGAGCGTAACATTCATTATAGTAAACGATTTTCATGAAAACAATCTGTAATGAACACGAATGTAAGATGATTCAAACTACTCATTTGCATAAAAAATGCACTCATGCATTTCCAGGATTTACGACACTCTGTTTCGGCAACGACACACGGCAGATTATGTGATAAAATTGCATTGGCAAAAAGAGAAGACCTTGATCAGACGGCTTCTGTAGCAAAGGTGTAGAACGTTTACAAAGGTGTAGAAAGGCAACATTATGGAGTAGGTTAAATTTAACATAATTCTGCCCTATATTCAAAAGATTAAAGGAAAATAAAACAGGTTTATAATGAAAGTATGTGTTAAAGCAACGGGCGAATAATAAACGTGGTGTCCCTTGGTTCTAGTTAAAACAATACATCCATGAAATCAAGGTCACTTTCAATTACTGTTCATGAACAGACTCAATAAAACCGAGTCTGCAATTTTCTCTTTTTGTGTTGCAAATTTTGCTCTCGGAGGATCACATCCCTTCAGAATTTATAATCTTCACAACAGCAGGTGTTAAGTACTTGTGTGGCGGCCGTAAAACGTCGCCCCGTACTTCATTCTCAGTGTTGTTATACCTTCTGGTCCTTTGAGATCATGAATTTCAGTACTTCTTGTTCTGAAAATTGAATACCGCTTAAGCCGGTGCTAGGGGGCGTAAGCAGTGTTGCACTTTCAATTACTGTTCATGAACAGACTCAATAAAACCGAGTCTGCAATTTTCTCTTTTTGTGTTGCAATGTTTGCTCTCGGGGGATCACCTCCCTTCGGAATTTATTATCTATAACTACATGTAAGGTATATATAAGTAATATACCATTTAGATGATTAATGAATATGACGTTGGAACTGAAAGAATAATTAAAAAGACGTAATGTTGATCTATTAAATCGGTTACCTAATAGAAACCCTTTTTGACGCCTTTGGCACCTTTTGACTCCTTTGGCACCTTTTTGACGTTTTTGGCGTCTTTTGGCATGTTTTGACGCGTACCGACGACTTTTGCCGTTTTCTGACGTATTGTCAAATCGGGTTGATCCTCATATGTCTGTTCCGCTTGGAGCTGTCTGATCAGGGTCTGTGTTGTACTTGCGAATGCTGTATATAAATCTGATTCTATAGTTTATGTCATAGTTAAAAACAATATTTAACCCTTTTGGCGCCAAATTTCTAATTGTCGTCTGCAATCCAAGTTTGTTAATTCATTCAGTAAAATAAGGAAATGGGATAAATAAATGCAAATTTTAAAGGAACAAAGCACAGATATAGAAATAGAGATTTGAGACAAAAAGTGAAGTCCCTGATCAGACGACGCATTTTCAAGGCGGCGTCTGATCTGGGACTGCAGTTTTTGTCTTGGTGCATTTGTGCGACATTTGCGGTGAAAGGGTTAATGGTAATGCTGTTTATAAATTCCATCTAGTTAATATTTATGCTGTCATTGTTTTCTACATTTCTATGCAGCTCGTTGAGACTTGTGCAACATTTGCAATTTATGCAGACTTTGAACATTTATAAGATTGTCAAAGCTGCCATTTCGGAAACATTATGTGTGAAATTCGCCTGGGGAAATTATATAGAAATTTCCATCAGTAACGTCTGACCTGCACAGTAAAGTGCTAATAACCTGCATTTGGTATAGCATGAGGCAAAGATATACGGGATATCTTACTAGCCATTTCTAGTTATAAGGTTAAGCCTCTTCATTATATACAGTAAAATACCCTCTAAACCGGATTTTAACATTAGTATAAATATCGGTCTTGGAGACAGGTGACAGCTTAATGCAGTGCAAAAGTCATGCAGAAGCTTTCTGCATGACTTTCGCCTTGCATTAAGCAACCACTTGCCTAAAATCTAAATTCGTCTCTACTAGAACTCCGATTAAGAGGGGTTTAACTGTAAAGGTTTACTTAGCAAAAACAAAAACAGGAACCGTCTGATCTGGGTCTACTCTATTTTCAAAGGCGTATAAAGGGGTATTTTGGGATTTGTTGAATAATGGGTTTAGTAAAGAAGATTTGAGAAAGTTTTATTCAGGTGACTGCTTACTACAGGGTGTAAATAATGCAGAAAGCACAATAATTATTATTATGCCTCAATTTCATTTACAATGTTAATTTCCCATAGGCCACCGTGACATAGAAATAGGCCTACTGTCAGGCCCAGCGGGAAAACATTACTGTCGGAAAAATACTGTCTCCCGCTACCATAGGCATGGAACATCTAGATCAGTGAGCGCTTATTAAATTGTGTGCGTGACGTCATCCGATGACGTCATCGACTGACGTCATCTGACGCTTGCAATGTGATCAACAAACGTTATTATGCTAATTAATTTGTCTTGTATTATATATTTGAGAAATGACGCGTTATGAGACTATTTCGGAAGAGGCTCTGTCAAGATAGGGCAGTGAAAAGGGCTCCGCCAGTACTTATAACGTGTAATGAATCGAAATGTGAAGCGGTTCCGCGATTTTTAAGCACCGAGTAGCTCTATAACTTTCGTTTAAAACTGTTTATTGTTGTCATTGAAAAAATATTTTTGCTGACGAAATTGATTGTGTTGTTCAGTATAATGAAATAAATATCACATCATACGGAGAGCGAAAGCACGTAGGCCTATTGCCAACCCTTGGTATGGTAATGTACATCTCGGCTAACGCCTCGGTGGACATTAACCAACCTCGGGTTAACAGTACGTGCTGTCTCTCTCCATAGGATGTTATATTTATATATAGTGGCATTTTTTACACGACAGAAATGGTATTCTGATAACATGGCTGTACATGTAAACTCCATAAACAGGCTGGAACTGTCTGATCTCGCTCTATGTGCAGTGGCGTGACATCTGTTTCTATCAATTAAAGGGTTGAATAGATTTATCTTCATTCTGGTGTAATATCTTGTTCAATTCCAACGTCATATTCATATATCAACTTAATAAAACAATGGTACACTATTTATTAAAAAACCTTTTATTTTGATGATTTATTGTTTTAACTAAAATTATGGGAACATATTTATTATCCAGCTCTTTAATCAATCCACATACAGTAAAACTTCGATTATTCGAACACTAAAATACGTATTATTATCGATCTTTAAGACAGGTGGCAGCTTAATGCATGGTGAAAGTCATGCAGAAAGCTCCTCTAGGAGCTTTCTGCATGACTTTCACCATGCATTAAGCAGCCACCTGCCTAAAAGGGTCTAAGTTCTTCTATACCGAAAATTCGAATAATCGAGGTTTTACTGTATAATATTATTCTTGACTTGCTTTTTCCTGAACCCGTTGAATACAGGTCATATATTATGTGTTTTTGTTTGGACCATTAAATATAAGGCCTATATTAGATTTAAAGCCGTCTCGGGACATTTATTAACCATTTAATATAGGACCCATATTAGATTTAAAGCAATCCCATCGCTTTAATTTTATCTTAATTTGAAATACACGCTTATAACTTTCGTTTTTAACATTAGTAAGATCATAAAAATAAAATCTCTCTAAACCAGACACGTTTTGTAAAGAAGAATTAAAATCTTTTTTAAGCAGGTGGATGTTAAATGCAGGTTACAAGTCATGCAAACAGCTTCCTGGGGAGCTTTCTGCATGCTATTTACCCTGCATAAAGGTAACATCTGTACCGATACAGATATGCCCAGTGGTGGTTTTGACACTGACTGTTCAAATGCGGTAGTCTCTTTTTCACCCTTACTTTTAAGTGTGTCTTGTATCTTTATACTTGTGCGTTTGTTGGTGTTTGAAATGTGTATCGTGTGTATGTGCTCGCGCGGGAACGTGTGCGTGTGGTTGTGTGTGTGTCACTTATCTATCGATGTTTTGGTGGTGGTTTGGGTCTTGTATGCGGCTTTTCCTGCTTGACTTTACTACTTTTTCATTTAGATTTACTGTACATAAATACAAATTGAAACACTGCAATACAGCCAGGGGGAATTCAATCGTGTCGCTTTTAAATGACAATAGGTCCACAGAGATGAATGTAATTAGTTTGACAATATTTAGCGCAAACTAACTTTATGTGGAACGAAACGAGAAATGCAGGAAACATCATCAAATGATTTAAGTTAGTATACAGCAAGACTACACTAAACCACATTCAAATCAGTATAAATGTCGGTCTATTAACCCTTTCCTTCTTATAAACGCCCCCCCCCCCCTGTCTGCAACGTATTCATGCCCGAGTTTCGCCCATCGCCCATAGTCACCTCCGCTGGCCCACCGCTATGCGTCGTACTCGTTTCTTGCCTCCTCGTACTCAGTGCCGTACAGAGTTACTCGTGATTTTGTCTCCACGGTTTTCTTTCCAAATCGTCCTTCTTAGTCAAGGTTCCCCGAGTGCTTCACACTCATGTTCGGATAGACTGACTTTTCATATGCTATAGGAATCTACTCAGCACTTATCGCACATACACAGTTCTTTCCAATCGGGCTATGCTCATTCGGACTCACTGTGACAAGCCGTATCATAAGTCAATGTGGGCTATTGACTTCTTTTCGGGCACTTCAAGCTTCACAGACATATTTGTGGGTGGCAGACACAGAAAAGCATCTCTGAAATTTCCGAGCGGACCGGGATTTGAACCCCGGACCTCCGGATTGGTAGTCAAGCGCGTTTAACCACTAGACCACCACTCCACCCGAAACGTCTTTCACGCATTGCAAACAGAGTAGACCCAGAACAGATGGCTCCTATAGGAACCGTCTGATCAGTGTCAGCTCTGTTTGCGTATGGTAGGTCTACTAGCTGGTATAATATATATCTGATTCTTTAGGTTCTGCTTACGCAAAAATGTCACGTGTTTATATATGTCATTATAAACATTACTCTGATTATTATCCATGGTGTAAGTATTTCTTACATGAATAGTGAACAGGTAAAGGCTCAGAAAGGTGACAGATTAATGCAAGGTGAAGGTCATACAACTATCCTGGCTGTTGCCCTTGCACGCTGCTAGAACTGGAGAGTATCTCCATCAAACCCTGTACAGTGCTCCCTCTCTACAACGACAACCCTTTGGGATACGAAGATTGTATGTGTTGTTCAGAGGGAGTTGTTATAGGGAGGGAAAATCAAACATAATTAGCTTGTTTGCAGATCCCCAGATAAGGTGTATTTCGAGAACTAAAACCGTTATGCCTCCATCAAACCCTATGTTGTGACCACTCTTTAGAATCGTCACTTTGTGAAATTACGATGGAAAAAAGTTGTTTCTGGGGCCTTGTTGTTTCGGAAACAATGACATGCGTTGTTGTAAGGAGGGAAGCGTTATTGAGAGGGTCGTTGTAGGGAGGGAGCACTGTAACAGTGACAGGCGTTGTTGTAAGGAGGGACACGTTATTGAGAGGGTCGTTGTAGGGAGGGAGCACTGTAACAGTGACATGCGTTGTTGTAAGGAGGGAAGCGTTATTGAGAGGGTCGTTGTAGGGAGGGAGCACTGTAACAGTGACATGCGTTGTTGTAAGGAGGGACACGTTATTGAGAGGGTCGTTGTAGGGAGGGAGCACTGTAACAGTGACATGCGTTGTTGTAAGGAGGGACACGTTATTGAGAGGGTCGTTGTAGGGAGGGAGCACTGTAACAGTGACAGGCGTTGTTGTAAGGAGGGAAACGTTATTGAGAGGGTCGTTGTAGGGAGGGAGCACTGTAACAGTGACAGGCGTTGTTGTAAGGAGGGACACGTTATTGAGAGGGTCGTTGTAGGGAGGGAGCACTGTAACAGTGACATGCGTTGTTGTAAGGAGGGAAACGTTATTGAGAGGGTCGTTGTAGGGAGGGAGCACTGTAACAGTGACAAGCGTTGTTGTAAGGAGGGACACGTTATTGAGAGGGTCGTTGTAGGGAGGGACACGTTATTGAGAGGGTCGTTGTAAGGAGGGACACGTTAATGAGAGGGTCGTTGTAGGGAGGGACACGTTATTGAGAGGGTCGTTGTAAGGAGGGACACGTTATTGAGAGGGTCGTTGTAAGGAGGGACACGTTAATGAGAGGGTCGTTGTAGGGAGGGACACGTTATTGAGAGGGTCGTTGTAGGGAGGGACACGTTATTGAGAGGGTCGTTGTAGGGAGGGACACGTTATTGAGAGGGTCGTTGTAAGGAGGGACACGTTATTGAGAGGGTCGTTGTAAGGAGGGACACGTTAATGAGAGGGTCGTTGTAAGGAGGGACACGTTATTGAGAGGGTCGTTGTAGGGAGGGACACGTTATTGAGAGGGTCGTTGTAAGGAGGGACACGTTATTGAGAGGGTCGTTGTAGGGAGGGACACGTTATTGAGAGGGTCGTTGTAGGGAGGGACACGTTATTGAGAGGGTCGTTGTAGGGAGGGACACGTTATTGAGAGGGTCGTTGTAAGGAGGGACACGTTAATGAGAGGGTCGTTGTAGGGAGGGACACGTTATTGAGAGGGTCGTTGTAGGGAGGGACACGTTATTGAGAGGGTCGTTGTAAGGAGGGACACGTTATTGAGAGGGTCGTTGTAGGGAGGGACACGTTATTGAGAGGGTCGTTGTAGGGAGGGACACGTTATTGAGAGGGTCGTTGTAAGGAGGGACACGTTATTGAGAGGGTCGTTGTAGGGAGGGACACGTTATTGAGAGGGTCGTTGTAAGGAGGGACACGTTATTGAGAGGGCCGTTGTAGGGAGGGAGCACTGTAACAGTGACATGCGTTGTTGTAAGGAGGGAAGCGTTATTGAGAGGGTCGTTGTAGGGAGGGACACGTTATTGAGAGGGTCGTTGTAGGGAGGGACACGTTATTGAGAGGGTCGTTGTAAGGAGGGACACGTTAATGAGAGGGTCGTTGTAGGGAGGGACACGTTATTGAGAGGGTCGTTGTAGGGAGGGACACGTTATTGAGAGGGTCGTTGTAAGGAGGGACACGTTATTGAGAGGGTCGTTGTAGGGAGGGACACGTTATTGAGAGGGTCGTTGTAGGGAGGGACACGTTATTGAGAGGGTCGTTGTAAGGAGGGACACGTTATTGAGAGGGTCGTTGTAGGGAGGGACACGTTATTGAGAGGGTCGTTGTAAGGAGGGACACGTTATTGAGAGGGCCGTTGTAGGGAGGGAGCACTGTAACAGTGACATGCGTTGTTGTAAGGAGGGAAGCGTTATCTTCGAGGCAATTCTAAAGAGTGGTCACAACATGGGGTTTATTAGAGAAAAGGATGTTTAATATTTGAGTTTACATCTATATATCTATATCTTGCTGTGTAATACACAACATTACATTACATGTTTTCGATTTGTAAAAGGCATGTATAAATTAACAGAAATTCTAAAAGAATAAAACCCTTGGGTTGATTAAGAGATATAACATAAATATGTTAAAGTGCAAACTACAGATGTGCATTAATAATTGCAGCGACACACGTACATGCATTATCTCGCATTTAACCCTGCTATAGGCGCCTTTAACCCTTTCACCGCCAATGCCGCATAAATGATTAAACAAAACTTGGATTGCAGTCGACAATTAGAAAATTGGCGCCGAAAGGGTAAACGCACTTACAAACAACCGATTGATTTCAACGGCCTTGAACGATTTTATAGTACATGTACTTGAATTGGTAACATAGTTCATTTAATAGACACTCGTTTTATCCATGTGATGGATATGTTACGGAAACCACAACGACAGAATAAGCACGTATCTTTGATACGAACTGATTGCTAAGTGCTTTTATAATGTATTGGCTATCTGAATCATTTACTCCATGAATATTCATGACAGACGTGATAACATTATTAATATTAACCCATTTGCTCCCATGATCCCATATATGGGACGTAGGCAAACAGTGTAGACTCTGATCAGACGCCGCATAATGCGGCGTCTGATCAGAGTCTACACTGTTTGCTGATAGGAAATTCAATATAAAACAAAACAAAAATGAAAATTTAGACTAGACAACCCTTAGATAAGATATACTAATCCAATATATAAACATGGACGAATCCACTGGGAGCAAATGGGTTAATTGTTGTAATAGCACATGGACTCAGGCAATTTTGGCAATGATAGAACCTGTTATCTATATTACATCATAAGCAAACAGAGCAGACCTTGACTGGACGGCTCCTACAGGGTCTACACTGTTTGCAAAGGCGAAAAGGCATTAATCGAGTGAACAATTTCCCTAAAACAATCCCTGTCCCTCATATTAACGTCTTACACGTCGTTGCAAACAGAGTAGATCCAGATCAGTATAGTTGCTGTCTGATCAGGATCTGATAGTACAGATATGATGTTACAGTTTTTGTTTGAGCCAAAATGCGCTGTGTTATATGGCATTTTTTAAATTAATATAAATGACGTCATGAATATTCACGAGATAAAACGAGGTAAAAGTGTAGAATCATATCTATATTACATCATTAGCAAACCGAACAGACTAGTAATTAGACGCCTAACTGGGTCTCCTCTATTTGCAAAGACAAAGAGTGTAATCTTGATATATCTAACTTTAAGGGACCACACAAATAAATTCGAGTTAATGGAAGTTCGGTTCAGCCTATTTCTAATTTGGAAACTTTCTCGATGTGATAGCTTGATGCAGGTCGAAAGAAATGCTGAAAGCTCCCGTGGGAACTTTCAAAATTAATTGCGACCTGCATCAAACTGTCGCGTGTACTTATAGATAAACTAAGTTACCGTTGCTGTGATATGAATATGTTGTAAAGAATTTCCCACGTTTGTCTTTTAACCCATTCTCTCATAGGCTATTTTTAGATACAACCTCTTTCAATTAATCTACCGAAAAGGAGCATTAATTAGAGAAAAGGATTTGTTTTAGAATTTTGTAGTTTGAAACCATTGTGATAAATAGAGCATTTGCGCCAATAGGAGCAAATGCTCTATTTATCACAATGGTTTCACAAAGTGACTTTTACAGACTCGTCAAAAGTCGTCAATATGAGGGGAAGGGTTAATCCCGCGTCACCATCAAACGTAATTTCTAATTGTCGTCTGCAATCCTATTTTGTTAAATCATTTGGTAAAATAAGGAAACAAGATAAGTAAATGCAAATTTCAAAAGAATAAAGCACATATATAGAAATAGAGTTTGAGACGAAATGTGAAGTCCCTGATCAGACGCCGCCTTGAAAAGGCGGCATCTGATCTAGGACTGCACTATTTGTCGTGGTGTAGTTTTGCGACATTGGCAGTAAAAGGGTTAAATGACCAAGCTGCGCTTAAATCCATTGTCGCTAAATCATGCTCGTCTGCAAACAATATCGTCTGCTGTAAGTGTCAGGTTGAATTTCCATTGTTGTTTTTCTCTTATACGTAAGTGCCGTGTCAAACAATTTGGATCAGGATGTTTCGTTTGAATCCAATCTGTTTGAAAAAAGTAATCACATATCCGCCCATTGCAACAGGCCCTGTAGGTCGCTTTTCAACGACTTCGGTAGAGAAAGAGTTAATTAAGTTGCAATCGGCTTACGCAAAGTAAATGAAAATGAAACTAATTTGTTTTAACCCTTTCACCACCGAAGTCGCATAAATGCACCAAGACAAATAGTGCAGTCCCAGATCAGACGCCGCCTTTTCAAGGCGGCGTTTGATCAGGGACTTCACTTTTTTGTCTCATTCTCTATTTCTCTATATTTGCTTTATTCTTTTGAAAATTGTATTTATTTATCTCTGTTCCTTATTGTACCGAATGATTTAACAAAATTTGAATTGCAGACGATAATTATAAATTTGGTGCCGAAAGGGTTATCAGGCTCGAAATGCGTCACTGATAGCAGCATATGGAATCGCTTTCAAAAAGCATTCTGATAACAAATATGTTTTACATCGCCAATTTCATCACTAATGGCTGCACAGAAGGGTTAAGTCGTAACAGAACTTTGGGCACGACAGCCATGTTTGTAGGTGAGTGAAATATTCAGTTGATTCTGGAGAACAACTTATGGAAAATGACATTATACATGTAGTACTAAACTATCCTGATGAATCTGTTTAACGGTGATTAGAATGGTATGTACACAGGATGTGTCTGTCATTACAAACACTGTACTCAGATTTATATTATTGAATAAGCACAGAGAGCAGACAGTTGGCTCCTATAGGATTGACTATATTGTAACGTTATATTATATAATATGACCATAATATTATATATTATGACTATACTGTTCTGTTATATTACACGTTATATCATATGGTTATTCTATATTGGTATAATATATAAAATGACTATACTGCACTTATGCTATATGGTATACATAATTTACTTTGACTGTGTTGCTGTATTATATAGTTTGACTATACTTTACTGTCATATTATATATTGTACATATTACATAATCTTATATTTGATAATATAACTATTGTATCTGTTATATTATGTAATATGGCTTAACAGTACCGTTATGCTGTATATTATATAGAATGTACTGTTATTTTAAATAATATAATTATTGTATCTGTTATATTATATGATATGGCAATACTGTTCTTCCATATTGTATAGTATGACTTTGTTGAGTACGGAAAATAAATGCCTCAAATATTTCTTTTAATCTCTACTATATACATATTGACAAACACTTCACCAATAAGATGACTTAATGTTGCGTTATTTATACGTCTATTGCTTGTTCTTTCGTAAATCTAATCTCTGGCTTTAATTGCAATATCCTACCACAGACAAAATGAATAAGTTTATAACAAACACGATAACATATCAATATCGTATTACTGTAAAAATACTGATATTTAAGGAATAGCTGTCACGTCGTTAAGATACAAATACCTGTGAGAATGCTACTCGTTAGTTTGTCTGGAGCAAACATGAAGGAATGCCAAGAGAATGTATAAGATAAGCAATAGAACCAGTCTTCAGCCGCCATCAAAACGATGTTTAATCATGGATCTGTAAGGCAGGTAATAGCTTAATGTAAGGCAGGTAATAGCTTAATGTAGGTCAAAAGTAATACAGAAAGCTCCTATAGGAGCTTTCTGTATTACTTCTGCCCTGCATTAAGCAACCATCTGCTTTTAAACACTATGTTCGATAAGTGAACGGCTGCTTAGGACAGGTTCTACAGCACGGCATATATGAACATGAACGCATTGAATGTCATATCTGAATATGAACGCATTGGATGTCATATCTGAATATGAACGCATTGAATGTCATATTTGAACATGAATGCATTGGATGTCATATGTGAACATGAACGCATTGGATGTCATATGTGAACACGAACGCATTGGATGTCATACGTGAACACGAACGCATTGGATGTCATATGTGACCATGAACGCATTGGATGTCGTATCTGAATATGAACGCATTGGATGTCATATTTGAACATGAACGCATTGGATGTCATATGTGAACATGAACGCATTGTATGTCATATCTGAACAAGAACGCATTGAATGTCATATTTGAACATGAATGCATTGGATGTCATATGTGAACATGAACGCATTGAATGTATAACAAATCAAGATCAGTTCTTTTATTCGGAAAAACAACAACAACAACAACAAGAAAACAAACAAACAATAACGCAGTGTGTATTCAAACACTAAACACCGGCTTGAATACTAATCCTTTCCATGCTTTCCTCGACCGAGCTCGTATTTGCAAACAGCCGAGTAACTCGGCATCTCAGCAGAATCCTAACTGTTTGGCGCTCGATCAATAGTGTCTAAAAACTTGT
This sequence comes from Azorinus chamasolen, assembly GCA_963576725.1. Taxonomy (NCBI): domain Eukaryota; kingdom Metazoa; phylum Mollusca; class Bivalvia; order Cardiida; family Solecurtidae; genus Azorinus; species Azorinus chamasolen. The sequence continues at coordinate 62,252,541 of OY755253.1, read as the reverse complement.
ATGAAACGGAAATAAAAGTTATAAAAGATGGCAGACCTTTTGCATCAGGCAAAGGGTTAGTATAACAACACTTTATCAGCCTTAGTCCTGTGTATCAAAATACAGTAGTGCCATCATATACCATAGACTATCATATACCAACCATTAAAAATATGTAATTCGAGATCCGTAAGACATGTGATAGCATAATCATAAGCTTCACTATTCTATCAGCTATAACAAGCCAGAGAGAAAGCTCTCTGTGGGATTATTTAAGAGTGATTTTATCCAAGTTTACAGAGTGGTTCTGGGTAACGAGTGAACACCTACTGACCATGTTTGTCAATATGTCCACGTTTAATGAGTCTTGTCTTACATTTTTTACGTTCACATCCTGATATCTACGACCTGACTCGCATACACAAGCAGATGAACTTTGATATCGGATTACTCGAATGTTTGGATAACTCGAAGCAAAAGTCCTTCCAAACATTAACAATACAGAATTGTTCTGACATGTATTACTTCACTATGAAATACATATGACAGCTTAATGCAGGTCGAAAATAATGCTGAACGCTCCTATGAGAGCGTTCAGCATTACTTTAGACCTGCATAAAGCTGTGAAATTGAGAAATGAGTCTGACGACAGAGTTTGGCAGCGAAAGGGTTAAGGCTTATAGTACTTTTTATAGCCTGACAGGAGCCTGTCAGATACTCCATATTTTATATCGCGAGCGTCTCGCGAATAGTTCTCATGGCACCGTTTTAATTTTCAAAATGCCAAGGTTAGTTGGCGTGTTTGGAAGGAGCCTACTGGGCAGGTTGTCTGCGCCGCTTGTAGCAGGAAAGGATAAATTGCTAGTTCTGATGACTGGGAAAAGTGCATACTAGGTAGGTGCTGCTTATTCGAAGTACTCGGCGGAGGACAATAAATCGTTGACGATTTATACATAAGTTTATGGAGACCATAGGGTTTATAAACCAGTAAAAGCAAGACAAGGCGAAACATCTGATTAGGATATTAACACTTCGCTTGCCATTCGCGTCAATATGCCTACATGTAAATAGTGAAGACCCAGATGTGAAGACCTACATGTAAATAGTGAAGACCCAGATGAGACAGCTCCTGCAGGAGCTGTCTCATCAGGGTCTGCACTATTTACAAGTTGATTGTGCAAGAATTGCACTCCACAGCAGTGATTGCACAGCGCAATAATTGTACACAGTGAAGATATATGTAATTATACAACAGGACATGGGTAAAGAAGGAGAAATGTATTTTAAAATTCAGCAAGCGAAGGGTTAAATACTGTTTTTTACAGGAGTTCAAGATGACCATGACTTACTGCGAAACTAGTTTTTAGATTTACTCTCCAAAACAAAAGAGCTGCAATACTTTTCACTGTGCTCAATAATTTCCATGAACTTCTTTGATGATAAACATAGTTTTATGTGTTAACATTTTGCAGGTCATTTGCAGGTCATTTTCTATCTATTGTAATGTACTCCAAATACCTTCTGTACTGTGATCAATTGGCATATGCAAATATTGTTGTCTGCTGCAATTCTAAAAATAATTTTTTCGTCAATATCTTTTCAAAAACAAATGTCAGAGTAACAAACAGTTTGGACCCTGATGACGTGTCAAGTTACTCGGTGTCTCATCTGGATCCAAACTGTTTGCATACGTTAGATACCGGTACATTATTAACCCTTCTCTTGCTGAATTGTAAAACACATTTCTCTTTCTTTACCCATGCCATGTTGTATAATTACATATATCTTCACTGTGTACAAGTATTTCGCTGTGCAATCATTGCTGTGGAGTGCACTGGTTGCACAATCAACTTGTAAATAGTGCAGACCCTGATGAGACAGCTCCTGCAGGAGCTGTCTCAGCTGGGTCTTCACTATTTACAGGTGGGTATATTGACGTGAATAGCAAGCGAAGGGTTAATGTTTACAACAAAGTAATTGCTGCTGGATCACAACTCATACCAGTTTAGGGGAACAGTTCTTTCAGAAATCAGTTGTACAATTTACTTTATATGTTCAATGGTTCTCCTCAGAAATCAGACACACAATCTTTAATAGCACTATTAACTTACGCCTTTAAAATTGAATGCCAAAAGGTCTTATCAGTACCAGAAACATCACATGAGAACTAAGTATTTCTGGGTTTCCAAATGTTCACACTCCTTTCCTTCATATTAACGTATGTTCAATAGTTGATGCACTATTTATATTTCGTGTGTTTTGTTACATGTGACACACTTACTGCAGACAGTTGTAAGGGGGAGGACCGTAACTAATTTTGGCCAAACGTATGGCCCGACCCTTTTTCATGAAATGATATGTGAAATAAAATATGTACAGGGAAATTATTAAATGTTTCAAATATCATTTTCAGCAAAATTATATAGACCTATTTATCATGCAACGTCACCAAATACAGTCACTTCCTACTAGCATAATATTTCCCACGCCGACGCTGTATTTCGTGAGGTATAGTGTATGTGTACTGACCCCACTAGGATGCAAGTTTGGTTCAGCCAATAGGAGGAAAACAGAAGGACGAAAAAGGCATAATTAAACATAAACCTCAAATTTAACACGTTTGCTCACCTTTGTCTCAACTGTTCGTCCATATAAAAGGAATAAATCAAGTTTCACACTTGCATGTATTTTCATTCAGGGGACGAAACCGCTTTAGCAATCTTTCTTTTTCTTCATTTTCTCCATTTGTCTTGGTGTTGCATGATAAAATAATTACTATGCTAGTAGTTTTGAAGTTAAGGTGTATTTTGTCTCGTCAGAAAATTAGTAAAATGCTCGCCAAGGCTCGCATTTAACTACTTTTCTGACGAGCCAAAATACAACTGAACTTCAAAACTACTAGCATAGTAATTCTTATGTATGGAGTAACGGGATACCATAGAATTGTTTTATCGTTACCATTTCTTGAGACTTGATTAGAAGTGACAAGGGTGTAACTTTAAAAGAGAGAGTCACCGTTTACCCCTTTTTTTTCTAATATCATCACCATGATCCGAATCCTGCCTCAGAACATTATCTGTGTCGTACCATATATAGCATTACTGAACTCAGTTCACTGACTTACTTTGGTTTTTGTTGATAATCTACTGTAGCAATACGAATAATTTGAAAGCTGATTTCGAAACCTCTGGGCTTTTTGCAAATAATACAATTTTCTTTCTTTGAGATAGGCCCGTAAGGATCAAATTATTTAAGTTAGTTCGAGCTTAATATACATAACACAATGTCAATTTCCCTTGATGTATAATAGGTTTTATTGAATGATTGATTTTGAATGGCAAGCTGGAGGTGTTTATCATTTCACTTCTATTACTGATGTAGATCTATGACTCTTTGCTTCATGAATATTAAGATAAAATTACATTGTGAATAATAATTAGATTAATTGTTATAAAATGTAACCAGGGTTTTATATGGCTAAAGTGCATTCTGCTTTAGTTTTCTGGAAACATGGTTCAATATAATCAGAATAATTGGAATATTATCTGCTTTCATATGTTTCTATACACATGTATAGCTCTTTATATCACGTACACATCAGTGTATGAGAGTATGCTTGAGAGAGAGGTAGTTGAGATGCACGATAAAACATTTGCGCATGCTTTGCACACACTTTCTCTTTATCTTCTTCCTATGCGCCCCGTCGTCTAAACTCAGTGAGCTCCAGACCGTCTTGATAGTAACATCGTGATACATAAAGTATAGTTATTTCATAGTTTGTTTTACTTTGTTGTCCCACGACAACAACTTTATTTTAATTAGTCAACTTACCCAAGGTGTCTTGTAAGTACTGAGCGTAAGTGCTTAACTGGATTGGTGTCAGATTTTTGTCACAGAAAGTAAGGGCCATAATCATGTATGCAACGACTGAAGCGATTTATGTCATTTTGTTTTCAAATAAAGGGTTGCAACATGTAAACGACTAAAGCAATTTACATGGCTATCATACATGGCCAAGATATGATAGCAACAACATGTGTGTAAAGTTTGGTGTAGATTGGACAAATACTTTCTAAGAAAGAGTCCGGACAAGATAGTTTAAAGTATTTTTTGCAAATAAAGAGCCACAGCTCCTTAACGACTGAGGCGATTTACATGGCTATCGAACTTGACCAAGATATAATGGCCATAAAACGTGTGCAAAAGGTGATCAGGGATGGACAAATACTTTCCAAGAAAGAGTCCGAACAATATATTTTTTAAAGTCATTTTTGCAAATAAAGGGCCGCAACTCCTAAACGACTTAAGCGATTTACATGGCTATTTATCTTGACCAAGATATAATGGCCACAAACATGTGTGTAAAGTTTTATGTGAATTAGACAAATACTTTCCAAGAAAGAGCCCAGACAAATTCTTGTATACAGATGTGCATACAGACGGACGAACGGACGTACAACCCTATATGCCATCACTTTTTGGGGGCATAAAAAGGAGACATGCTTATACTCTGCTTGCTCTAGGTATTCGGAACCCATTTCCCCCTTTACCTGCTTGTAAGGCTTGATAATTCAGTTTACTACTGTTTTCATTACTTTCATCTATTTATCCCTTTTCCTGTTCTATGATTATTACAATTTTCAATACCTACTGAATATCTATGGACAAATTAGTTACGATGACATATGGAAGGTGGAACAATGTAGCCATTTTAGAAAGTATAAAAACAGATCTGTCAAATTCCATTAGCAAACAGAGCAGACCCTGGTCAGATGGTTCCTATAGGAGCCATCTGACCTGGGTCTACTCTGTTTGCAGATGCGTGAAAACACGTTTATATTAGGGAAAGGGTTATTCCATATTATTTAACCCTTTGCTCCATACGCATTTCTACGCATTTGCAAACAGAGAAGATCCAGATCAGACGGTCCCTGTAGATCCTAATAAAAATACCCATTTAAGAGCAGTTTGATCTAGGTCAGCACTATTTCCATTGGTCTGTTTATCCCGAATTAAGCAACTAATTGGTCTGTAAGGCAGGCAGTAGCTTAAATTGTCAACAGTAAAGCATTACTTTTGACGTCATCAATTGTATGTAAGAAATAATGACGTCATTAACCCTTCGCTTGCTATTCACGTCAATATACCTACCTATAAATAGTGAAGACCCAGATGAGACAGCTCCTGCAGGAGCTGTCTCATCAGGGTCTGCACTATTTACAAGTTGATTGTGCAACCAGTGCACTCCAAAGCAGTGATTGCACAGCAAACTACTTGTACACAGTGAATATATATGTAATTATACAACAGGGCATGGGTAAAGAAGGAGAAACGTATTTTAAAATTCAGCAAGAGAAGGGTTAAGCAAGACTCCCGTGTTAAATAAATGAATGGCCGCTTAGGACTGGTTGTACTGTACTTATGGTAATCATGGAGGGTATTAAGTTCCCGGTACTTCGCACTAACATGGAGCTTTTGCACGAATGTCTGTTTAACATGTAACTTAAAGTAATATTTCAGCATTTTAAGAAGCATTTAGTGCTTAGTCGAAGCTTTCCTTGTCATGCTATAGTATGTCTGTAGCTAACAGCCCACATCGCATGCATAAAATGGCCCAGAGGAAAATACAAGAGTTCCGTAATTATACGTTTATTTTCGAATGTTCAGACACTGTTACATTAGGGTGAATAGACGAGAACATATTTCATTTTATTCCTTTATCCTGCGATTTGCAACATGACTGGCAGTTGCAAACAGATTGGATCCAGATGAGACGCCGAGTTACTCGGCGTCTCATCTGGATCCCAGCTGTTTGCTCGCGGAGAGCGAGGCACGAGTTACATGTAATACGGATTAAATTGTCTCGTCTCTGTACCATTGTTCGATAAGTTGCTAATGGTAGCATACATGTACAGTTGAACTTCGATAACTCAAACTTGAAGGGACCATACAAATTAGTTCGAGATAACAGGAGTTCGAGTTATCCAAATTCTTATCTGAACAATTTATCAAGGTCACGGCTTAATACAGGTCTAAAGTAATGCTGAAAGCTATTCATACAAACGCCTTTTCACGCCTTTGCAAACAGAGTAGACTCAGATCAGATGACTCCTGTAGAAGCCGTCGTCTGATCAGGGTCTGCTCTATTTGCTTATGAAACAAGAGCCGCGTGCGGCGCCAACGCTCGTCTGATTTTGGTGCATATCAGCTAAATTTAAACTATTTGAAAAAAGGGCAATAACTGAAATATTTTGAAATCACGAGTTATAGTTCTTATGTAGGGGTCTTCTCCTCACTGAGACCTACAAACCTATGAAGTTTCATGTCGATGCCTCTTATACTTTTCGAGTAATGAGCTATATTTAAGGTTTTGCACGACCACGACGACAACGCCTACGACCCAGTGATCACAATAGCTCGAATTTTCTTCGAAACAGACAAGCTAATAATATGAATCTCATTCTACTGATTCTGTCTTGACCAAAATGCCATGTGGTCATGTGCGATTATTGACACTTATATCACTCATATGTATGATGTCATTCTTTCTTACAAATATACATGGAGTAAAATGCTGAAATCACACAGAAGAAAAAAACCCTGAATATATTAATATAATCTGAAATAATAACGCTTTGAATAACCCAGTTTCCTATGACTAAGGTTGTCGCAACAAATCGATGGAGGTTTCGTATTACACTATACATGTGTGTCATGAATATTCATGTAAGAAATAATGATGCCATTAATATTAATTACAGTAAACCTCTCTATAACGGCTACTGTGTAAATTAGTTGGTATTTAGGGCAGGTGGCTGCTTAAAGCAAGGTGAAAGTAAAACAGAACGCTCCTATAGGCAGCCACCTGTCTTTAACACACAATACTTGATGTAATGTAGTGGCCGTTATGGAGAGGTTTTACTGAACACTACTTTTTAAATACCACAAGGACACAGTAAGTTTTGACCGTGGCAGAAACTGTAGAATTATATGTATAGTAAAACCCCTTTAATGCGACCACTTAAGGAATAAACATGGCTGTCTTTATAAGCAGGTGGTTACTTAATGCAGGACAAAAGATGTACAGAAAATAGGAGCTTTCTGCATAACGTTCGTCCCGTATTCAGCTACCACCTGCCTTTGCCACTGTGAATTATGGCCGTTATAGAGAGGTTTACTGTAAAAATAAGCACGCAATTCACATACACAATGGTACGGTGTTGTTTCTAACACAAATGAAGTTCATAAAGAAAAGAGTCGGAGAAGAAACTATAAGACCGTTACACTATGCATGGCAATATGTCTAGCAAGCTAAACGTTGAAAGTCTATGATTATGAACACAATATGGAACTTGTAAATCGCAGCAGTAACTGTAAAGTGTGTTCTGTCTGTCTATAAAAGGACATAAATTCCCATATAATACACTGCATTATGCATCGTATTATCCATACAATGACATTGTGACGCACGCAAAGGTACCACTTATCTGTGTTAAGAGAAGTTAATATGACATTATCGTACCCTTGTCTCTCTTGAAGTTCATTCAGAGCAGTGACACACTGATGGAAACGTTTGGCCATGCAAGAAACTATCAATTTATCATATCTCTTTCACATCATAAGCAAACAGAGCAGACCCTACTGGACCCGTCTGAACTGTGTCTTCTCTGTTTGCAAAGGCGTAAGAAAGCAATGTTATCGAGTAAAGGGATAAAAGAGGGTTAAATGACATTATCGTGCCCCTGTCTCTCTTGAAGGTCATTACACTGACGCAATGATGTGGAATTTTTGGCCATGATTTCTAAAATGAATATTCATTTGGTGAAAAGATACAAACATTTCTATACCCAGGCAAATAGTTCAGTTCGGGAGGAGACATCGGGTAGATCGATGCGTCATATGGACCCAAACTGTTTGATACACAGGTACCTGTTACAGTAGAACAACTTCAAATCGGCCATTGATTTACTGAAAACAGGAGTATTCAAGGGGAAGTCCCTACATTTGATGCTATTCAAAAATGCCTAAAAAATACAAAACTCATTTCTAAATTTATATGCTGAAAAGAAGAATATCGCAAGACAACCTATCCAATAAACGTTGAAAATGACAAAACATCCATATATTTTTATATCGGTGATCCCGATTCTATTCGCCGATGTTTCAGTTTTATTCGGGTTGGATTTTAGTTTCGTGTCTGTTCGCGCTATTCGCATCTCTCCGACCACTTCCGAGAAAAGCTGTTATGAAAACAATGGAGGATCGGGTGATCTTCGGCAAAACGCTGACATTTTGAACGGAAAAGGCCGACGATACTTTGTTGCAGAACAAACATTATAAGTATTGATGAAATCGGTTTATTTTGTATCACAGGTTCATTTTTCGATGTAAGTTAAGATTGACAATCTTCATAATAATGATTGAGCATAACAAATGCAAAGTTTAATGATATTATTGAACAATCCGTTCATTATAGGGACTTCCTCTTTAAAAAGTACAAGATTGTTCCTTAAAGCAGGACAAAAGTAATGGAGAACGTTTCTATAGGAGCTTTCTGCAATACTTTTGACTTGCATTTTAAACTACCGCCCAGAATTAGATCTCCTTTTGATGGCCCCTTTAGACAGGCTCTACTGTAAATACTCTTTTACTAGAGTATATTGCACGACATAATTTGCGGTTGGAAAACTTCAGAGATAATCTAAAAGATACATAACGGCTATACGTGAAAACAGTAAGTGCCAAATAAATATTCAACTCTTCTCGTACTACGCGCGGTCTGCACTGGAATTTGCAAACAGATTGGATCCAGATGAGACGCCGAGTAATTCGGCATATCATTTTTCTCGGCATCTGATCAGGATCCAAGCTGTTTGACACTCGGTTAAATGTTTGATCGAGTCGGAAGTCAATGAAAAGCTTAGCAAATCAGAGATTGAGTAGCCATGTTTTTTTTCAGATTGAGAATGGTTAACCCATTACGCCATAGCTATGCCTTTTAACCCATTTGCGCCCATTGGATTCTTCCATGTTTATATATTGGATTAGTCCATTTTTTATCTAAGGGATGCCTGACCTAAATTTTGAATTTCGTTTTGTTTTGTATTGAAATTCCTACCAGCAATTATGCGGTGTCTGATCAGAGTCTACACTGTTTGCCTATGTCCCATATATGGGATCGTGGGCACAAATGGGTTAATGCATTTACATACAGAGTAGCCACTACTCTTGGGGCCGTTTGGTCAGGGTCTGCTGTCCTCGTAATGTTCGTACATAGTAGGCCACCGTGACGAAATTTCCTACTTTCATGTGCCATTATAATCATTCATTTAAGTTATATTCATGACATCTTTATTTCTTGCATGAATATTCATGAATTAAATGGTTATGAGATGTGTGACACTAAACTCTTCCTTTTATTTCTCTATCATTTAGTTATTTCAGACATGAAAATATTGTAAAAACATAACCATGTGACTTACAACTGGGTTTATCCTTTATATTCCGGTACCCATGTGTGCGTATGTACGTGCGAGTATGTGTTTGTTTTGGCTTGGGTTGGTGTTATGGTGTTAGTGCAGGTTAGGTTGGTGCGCGTACTTCATATGTGCTTCCGGCACTGTTGTGCGCTTTCGTGTGACATCTCCTGTCTGACATTTATTTCCTATAGTTTATCAACCCAGATTAGGTCGAGGAAAAACATGCAGCAATCACATATATATATAGCTTGTCATGTATCCAGGTTAAACATAAATAATCCAAATAATTAATCTGAGATCAAGATAAGTTGCGTAAATCATTATTTCCCTTTATATCCCCATTTAAAGAGACGCTTCTAAAGAGTGGTCACAACATAGGCGTTGGTGGAGAAATGAAGTTTTAGTATTTGAATACGCATTTAATCAAATGCTCTGAGAGAACTAAAATGCCTTACAGCAAAGTGAAAATCGATTTATAGAGAACAAAAGATCAAACTTAAATTGCAAGTTTCAATTCCTCCGTTGAGAATGTCACAATGTTCAATTATGAAATAAATAAAACGCCCATCGTCCTGAAAATTGTTAACAGTTTTCAGTTTAATCGTTAGTGATGTTGTTAAACAGATTCATGGCTGCACAAAGATGGCTTCTCAATTTTGAATACGCCCGATACTATTAACATATTCTCTCCGAGACTATTTTTAGACTCAACCTCTTTGAATAACTCTACCGAAAATGAGCATTTATTAAAGAACAGGAAAACTTTAGAAATGTACTGTTTTGCAACTATTGTGATAAATACAGCATTTGGTCCTATGAAGCAAATGCTGTATTTATCACGATGGTTGCAAAATGACTTTTACAGAGACTTTAGTAGTGGGTGCCACACAGGTTGGATTGTCAGGTAGACACCGAGTTACTTGTCATTATTATTATTATAACACATTTATATAGCGCTCTTTTCACACAGGATATGTGCGTTCAAAAGCGCTTCGCGTAAATAATTTGCATGTACAAAACTGAGTATATATAATGCTTACAGGATATTTAAAACAAATGAAATTTAAGATAGAGATATCTATAAACATATTAAAACTTGTCATCCTTTCTGGATCAAAGGTGTATGTAACCTGGGGTGTGTTTTATTTCCTAAATAATGATTTTGATTATACACACACTCTTAATCACGATTGCTATGGTATTAAAACAATTTGATATGACATGTATTAAACATGGCCGATAAAACGTTCATCTCACAAAGGAAAATACTCATTGGGTGTGCCTGGTAATTCTTCGAGTTCCAGAGTCAAACAGCTAATATTTTTGTCGAATAATTAGACAGCGACAATAACAAAAACTAAAAATAAAAATAATAAAAACATAATAATTAAAAAAATAGATATAATAAAATTAAATAAAAATATGTTGGGAACATATTTTACTTCAAGAGCAAATAGAAATGTAACAGTTACGTCAACTGTTACCTACCATAACCATTTCTAGAATGGTTTGAAGTTGTGTCTCCTCTGCTGTTAGTGTAAGTTCCGCCATCTTGATTATGATTAGATTTTAATCGATGTGTGAGCTTGATTAATCTGATTAGAGAACATGTTCGTAATTCGATAAAAAACGACCGAATCAGAATCATGATCTGTAATCCTGATTCAGATTTGCGATAATAAAACACACCCCCTGCTTACTAGACGCCGGGTTAATAATCGAGTGCATCGGCAATTTTGATTCGCTAGGATGATTGATTTCAGCCTACTGAAGTGTTATATTGAAGACGAGGTACTGAGTAATTTGACCCAAAATATCATCACAGAAGAGGAACATGGTTTTAAACTAGTCAAAATGGTAAGCTATACGGATTCCTAATAGTTATGAGTCAGTGTTCAGTGACTTGAAGGTAATACTTACCTTTAATTTATACACGTGTAATATTTTCCGTAATTGAATTAGGCAGAAATGTTCAAGCAGTGCAGTCACTCAATTTATTTTGAACAATTATTGAAAAGAATCAATCTGAATTTAGTTTTTCAAACTGATTTTACTTTTTTTCTTTCTTTTTTTTTTGGGGGGGGGGTGCTTTGTAGGAGCGCATTTGTCTCGGAGCACATTTGTCTCACGAAGTGTGACCGATGTGCGCGTAAACATTCATATTTGGGATAAATTTGAAATGAGACAGGTGTGTTCGACACACTCAAGGAAGGACACACGAAGCACATTTGTCTCACATTCTGTTTCTTTAGTTCCTAAAATAACTACCACGTTTCACCGTCTATATTTCATTATAACCATTTTGTCAATGAATATTCAGTTGGTATTCAAAGTTTGAATAAACATAGAACAGGAAAAAGGTTCAAAGGAAAACTGTTTCTGTTTAGTACATGGTAATTGTCCGAAAAAGCGTATATAGAAATTAGCTGCCTGAATGTCCGGAAAAACACTGACTTCACCCAGAGTTTCTGACTGCGGAATTTTGGCCGTAATTTTTTGTCCGTGTTTTTGTAAGGACCTACGGCGTTGGGAAAAATCGGACTTCATCCAGATTTTCTGGCTGCGGATTTTTTCTCGGGACTACCAAGTTTTTGGCCGCAAATATTTCTGAAGTTGAGGTCCGTGTTTTTGACGGACCTGTGGCATTGGAAAACACACGGACTTCGTCCAGATTTTCCGGCTGCGGATTTTTTCTCGGGGCTGCCGAATTTATGGCCGCATATATTTCTAAAGTTGAGGTCCATGTTTTTGTAAGGACATATAGCATTGGGAAAACCACGGACTTCACCCAGAGTTCCCGACTGCGGACTTTTTCTCGGGGATGCCGAATCTTTGGCCGCATATATTCCGGCTGCGGGTTTTTTCTAGGGGCTGCCGAATTTCTGGCCGGACACTTTTCTGAAGTTGAGGTCTGTGTTTTTGTAAGGACCTATGGCATCGGGAAAAACACGGACTACATCCAGGATATTCGGCTGAGGATATTTTCTCGGGGCTACCGAATATTTGGCCGCAAATATTTCTGAAGTTGAGGTCCGTGTTTTTGTAAGGACCTATGTCATTGGAAAAAACACGGACTTCATCCAGATTATTCGGATGCGGATTTTCTCTCGGGACTGCCGAATTTTTGGCCGCAAATATTTCTGAAGTTAAGGTCCGTGTTTTTGACGGACCTATGGCATTGGAAAAAACAAGTACTTCATCCAGATTTTCCGGCTGCAATTTTTTTTATCGGGGTTGCCGAATTTATGGCCGCATACATTTCTTAAATTGAGGTCCGTGTTTTTGTAAGGACCTATGGCATTGGGAAAAACACGGACTTTACCCAGAAATTCCGACTGCGGACTTTTTCTCGGGGATGCCGAATTTTTGGCCGCATATTTTTCGGAAATCCGTGTTTTTGTAAGCATATGGCTTTGGGAAAAACACGGACTTCATCTAGCATTTACGGCTGCGGATTTTGTTCTCGGGGCTGCAGAAGTTTTGGCCGCATATATTTCTCAAGTTGAGGTCTGTGTTTTTTTAAGGACCTATGGCATTGGAAAAAACACGGACTTCATCCAGATTTTCCGGCTGCGGATATTTTCTCGAGGCTGCCGCATATATTTCTAAATTTGAGGATCTGTGTTTTTTAAGGACCTATGGCATTTTGAAAAACACGGACTTCACCCAGAGTTTCCGACTGCGGACCTTTTCTCGGGGATGCCGAATTTTTGGCCGCATATTTTTTCGGAAGTCCGTGTTTTTGTAAGCCTATGGCTTTGTGGAAAACATGGACTTCAATCAGATTTTCCGGCTGCGGATTTTTTCTCGGGACTGCCAAATTTTTGGCCGCATATATTTCTTAATTTGAGGTCCGTATTTTTGTAAGGACATATGGCATTGGGAAAAACACGGACTTCACCCAGAGTTTTCGACTGCGGACATTTTCTTGGAACTGCCGAATTTTTGGCCGCCTATTTTTCTGAAGTTAAGGTCTATGTTTTTGTAAGGACCTATGGCATTGGGAAAAGCACGGACTACATCCAGAATATTCGGCTGCGGATATTTTCTCGGGGCTGCCGATTTTTTTGCCGCATATATTTCTGAAGTTGAGGTCCGTATTTTTTAAGGACATATGGCATTGGGAAAAATACGGACTTCACCCAGAGTTTCCGACTGCGGACATTTTCTCGGGGATGGCGAATTTTTGGTCGCATATGTTTCGGAAGTCCGTGTTTTTGTAGGACATACATTGGCATTGGAAATGACACGGAATTCGTCCAGAGTTTCCGACTGCGGACTTTTTCTAGGGGCTGCCGAACTTTTTGCCGCAAATATTTCTGAAGTTGAGGTCCGTTTTTTTGTCGTGTTTTTGTAAGGACATACATTGGCATTGCAAAAACACGGACTTCGTCCAGATTTTCCGGCTGCGGATTTCTTCTCGGAGCTGCCGAATTTATGGCCGCATATATTTCTAGAGTTGAGGTCCGTGTTTTTGTAAGGACCTATGGCATTGGGAAAAACACAGACTTTGCCAGAGTTCCGACTGCGGACTTTTTCTCGGGGATGCCGAATTTTTTGGCCGCGTATTTTTCGGAAGTCCGTGTTTTTGTAAGCATATGGCTTTGGGAAAAACACGGACTTCATCTAGCTTTTTGAGCTGCGGATTTTTTTCTCGGGCCTTCCGAATTTTCGGCTGCGTATTTTCCACCATCCCGATTTCGTTGTAACTAGTTTTTCATGAATATTCAGTTGACATTGAAATTTGGACTAAACATAGAAAAAGAAAAGGGTAGCATGTTCATTGATAAACAGTTTACAGAATATCAAACAGATTGTCACTCAGTTGCAAACAGTGTGGACTCAGAGATCAGTTATTTCATTGAAGCAAGGCAGGGCCTACATTATTTTTTATGCCTCATAAGTAATAGTTCTTTGTCAATCACATAAAAAATGAAGACTGAATTTGGTTTATACTGTTCACTGACCAATTAATGATGCTATAAGTTATTACATTAATATGCATTAAAGCGTTAACCCTTTACTCCATACATACACTCTTCTACGACTTTACAAACAGAGTAGATCCAGATCAGACGGCTCCATTTTTACCCGTCTGATCAGGGTCTACTCTGGTTGCATATGACATAATATAGATATAATTATTGTCTTATATATCCGTGTATTCGTGTGTTCCTTAAAATACTGCTAATTGATACACATGATGTATCTACTTCTTATATGAATATTCATAGAGTAAAGGGTTAAGCTGCTATACAATATATATTGTACTCCGTATACTTTATAGTAGCACGTCTATCCTGGACTGTGGTTAAGGTTTGTTATGTTCTTTTAACCCTTACTTTCATAAGGCTTTTTTATACCTTTTTAGCACATGCTCTACATCGTCGCTGTGCTATTAACCAATAAGGTTGCAAGAATTCAGGGCGTTAGCTTCAATACTATATTAAGTAAATTTCTGTCTATTTCATCGATAAATGACAGCTGTGAATATCAACTGTCAATGCATTTATCGGTGAAAAAAAGAAGAATAGAAAGGGCGGACTATGAAAACAGTGCAAATACAATAGCAATTTTCTAAACGAATTACTGAATACAATTCTAATTGTTTGAATAATAAAATTCTTTTTGAAACAATTATGTTAAAAAGATAATTTGCTCGAAAAGATCTACTGCTGAAGAACATTCATTTTTAAGATTATACAATGCAAAGCTTTTAAATAACTGAACAATACATAGAAATTTACTATGAAAACAATGAAAATGCAGTAGCACCCTTCTAAGAAATTAAATTAAAACATAAATACAATTTACACATATTTCCAGATAAAATTGTCTCCAATATACGTCGAAATGCACTGTTTTGTCCGCCATATTTCAACGAAGAATGAGGCTTGCGACAAACCTTGATTATTTCAATTCACTTGATCGAACCGCTTCAACCAATCAGTATGGTTTGCTTTGAAGCTTTGCAATTTTTTGGCGGGAAAATTGACGGCGACGGTAGAGCATTGTACTAAATAGCTCAGAGCATGTTTATTTCATACTACATAATATAGTCCTCTCGGCGCGTCCCGCGCCTTGAGGACTATATTCCGTAGTATGAAATAAAAATGCTCTAACCTATACGTCAAGGATTAAGACCAATAATTCTTTTTTGGTGATGGCTGAGAGGGATTTCATTGTAATAACCCTTTACTCAATAAATACAGTACGTCTTTATATGCATTTGCAAACAGAGTAGTCCCAGATCAGACGGCTCCTGTAGGAGCCGTCTGATCAGGGTTTGCTCTGTTTGCTTATAATAAAATATAGACATGGCCCTACAGTTTATGCCATGACCAAAATGTATCGTGTCCATGTGCTATTATAACAATTAATCTAATGTATATTAATTATGTTATTAATTCTTATATAATTATTCATGGGGTAAAGGGTTATCTGAGTATCAGGTTTGAAAGCAGGATTACAGTTAATTGGAGTAGTTCTGGTTTACAATCATTTGCCTTGTATCGGCCACCTCAGACGTATAAGGACGCGAGGCACGATATTCCATTATGGCACTAACAGACTTCCGTTTCGGTGTACACCTAAAGGTTCAGCCAATCAAATTTCTTGAATTAAATATATAGAGGATCTCTTGCGAGTTGTCCTTTCAGATCACATGTTCCTAAACGATCCTTAGAAAATGTCATTAAGCGAGCCTTGGCGAGCTCAATAACATTTTCTTGGTGAGTTTAGGAACATGTGATCTTAAAAGACAACGAGCATCAGATTATTTTTCTCACATAGCAAAAAAGTGTATTTTCGCCGTTTAAATGACATGTAAACATCGGTTTCCATGGTTTGGCGTCATTATGACGTATGACGTCATATATGTTCTAAAGTGATCTTACACGTGTTACAGATCAGGGAATCTTAACCCGTTGTTCTAACTCGGAGATAAGGGAAGGTATTTAGGAAATAGGAATTAATAGTTCCATTGCACGCTTTAGGTTTAAAAATTTATATAGAAAAACATTTGCAAACCTGTTGATAATTACACTTGACATGAGGTGAAACGGCGAACCTCGATTCTAACATTGTTTCTACCGTAGAACAAAAATGACACATGTGCGTTATTTCATAAAAAATGACGTGAGTCAATTGTGCTTTCTTGTCCCTTAAAAAACTTGATCGGAGCACATCTGTCACACAATTCTGGTTTTTGGTGAGACATCTGAGGTCGCATGTGTCTTACGTGAGACAAATGCGACCACATCGGTCTTACGTAAGACAAATGAGCTCCGAGACAAATGTGCTCCTACAGTGATTTGTCATGGTGTTTAAACGTAACGAGATTGGACACACTGCAAAAACAAAATTTAATAAACGTTGCTTAATCACTATTTTCTAACAAATGTTCTCTCGATTTGAGTTTGGATCAGTGCGAAGGCAATTGGATTTCGCTGCCTTAAATTCTTCGTTAATGGGTTTAAACAAAAAACAATTCATGGCACGCTACATCCAATTTCACGCCACCATCTACTGTAAAATTAAAACTAATATTCACGTGCGCCTAGAATTTTAAGAAGGTATCAATCTGACATAAAACTCCTGATTTAATATGCTCAACAGAATATTTGTAGTTATCCACACGTCACTTCCACTCTGCCAACTTTTCGCCATGTGGTGTGATTTTAAACCTTATCCTACTATTCGCAACCTGACTCGCATTTCCGAACAGTGTGAAACCTGATGAGACGCCGAGTTACTCGGCGTTTAATCGGGTTTCAAGCTGTTAGACATTCGGTCCAAAGTTTTCACAAGCTTGATTGAATTGGTAGTCAAAATTTCACCAGCTCCAACTTTGAGCAAACATTTCTTTCACAGCGAGACAAGGGTTTATTACCATCTGGAAGTTTTGTTATACCTTCTGATCCTTTGAGATCATGAATTTCAGTACTTCTTGTTCTGAAAATTGAATACCGCTTAAGCCGGTGCTAGGGGGCGTGAGCAGTGTTGCACTTTCAATTACTGTTCATGAACAGACTCAATAAAACCGAGTCTGCAATTTTCTCTTTTAGTGTTGCAATTTTTGCTCTCAGGGGATCACCTCCCTTCAGAATTTATATATGTAAGACTCAAATCGAGGGCCGGTCCCAGATCGAGGGCCGATTCGGAAATCGTGGGCCGATCCAAAATCGTGGGCCGTTTGCTCCCAAATCGTGGGCCGATTTATAACCCACACAAAACACATCCTACCTGACAAAATACACAGATCACAGCTTTGATATAGATCTAAATGCACCCGGCAAAGTAAAGTCGTTCCATGCTCATTAAAAACTGAAAATAGATCTAAAAATTTAGAAATATAGATCTATATAGACTGGCTGAGTTAAAGAAAATAAAATGTCCAAATAATGGTGGCGCGAAATGATACGACGTCAAAACGGACGACGTTGTGCGTAAATGACGTCATATTTTTTCAACCGTAGATGTCGGAGTGAAACTAGATCTAGTGAACGGGAAACAACCGACGTCAAGAGATCCGAATCCCAATTGGTTCTGGAAAGAGATGGATTTTATAACAGAGGCTGCATGCTTGAAGGCGTAACGTCCTATTTGGGGGCTAAAGCGCCTTCAAGATTTCAAAACACAGGCCATGATTTCAAAACATAGGCCATGAGTTTTGATCGGCCCACGATTTTCTAATCGGCCCTCGATCTGGGACCGACCCACGATTTGAGTCTTACATATATACTACTCAAAATTTCAAACAACTTTCAAGATGAATGATTGAGCTACAAGTGTAGATCTGAAGCATGTACACAAAACACATGTTAAGGTGCACCCCACTTTTTCATGGGTATTACTTTTCCCGTGCAAATTGGCAAGCCTGTATAGACAGAACCGGTAAGACAGATTATTGTTTATGTAGAATACACACACCAAAATAAGAAACTACAAGCCTCTTCGTGTGTAATCACAAAAACTTTAAATTACATTAACTTTTAAAAGTGATCCTTTTCAAATTTTGAGTAGTATATAAGTGGTTAAACTTATGTGTTATTGTGGAGTCTTTGGTTTTGCTATCTTCTATGTGTCACATATTGGCGCTGTGTGACAAGCCTAAAACAATGATAATGGTATGCATGGTGTTCTCGTCTCAGTATTATCGGTCAATTGGCCACCCAATATGTTCAACACACATAGCCAATCTATTACTGTCCGGCTGTACCGACCTTCACCAAGTAACGGGTAGATTGGTGTGGATGTGAAGGGGTGGGCAGAGCAACAGATAAAGGAGCGTACTTGAAATCGTCATTTCGTCACCAAACCAGATGTTGTGACCACTCTTTAGAATCGTCTCTTCGAGACAATTCTAAAGAGTGGTCACAACATAAGGGTTAGTGGAGAAATAAAGAAGCTATTCTTGAAAATATTTTAATTTACGCATCTTATCTGCGTCTCTGTTTTCACAAGTCATTTTCTTCGTACATTGTTATGTGTCTGAACCACCGAAACAAAATGAAAAGTTCAATTAACACTTATACCCCGCGACTTGACCTGCATATGCAAACATTTTTCATCGAGATGAGATACCCAAGCTGTTTGACACACGGTCAGTAGTTCTAACATGTAAATGCTTACTCGAATCAGAAGCAATTAAAAGTACATCAAATCCAAATTGAAGGGATATGTATGACCTTCTATTTGCAAATATCAGGTATGTATGTATCAGCGAATGTATGAACTTCTTATTGTTAATTAGATATACAAAACTCAGTATTACCTGTCTTAAGCGATCATTCAGTCATAGGAGCCTTAGACAAGCAAGTGGTTGCTTAATGCATAACAAAAGTAATGGCGAAAGTTCTTATAGGAGCTTTCTGTATTACTTTTGACCTACATTAAGCTACCAACAGCCTTACAGCTCCGTAATTAGAATTCTTATTTGATGGTGGCTTAACCCATTCCCTCATATTGATGCATTTTGACGCCTCTGCAAAAGTCACGTGTTGAAACCATTGTGATAAATAGAGCATTTGCTCCTATATGAGCAAATGCTCTATTTATCACAATTGTTTCAATCTACAAAATTCTAAAAGTTCCCTTTTCTCTAGTTAATGCTCCTTTTCGGTAGATTTATTCGAAAAGTTTGGTTAAGACAGGTAGTACTGTATATTGTTTTCTGTTTGTCTAAATAGTCTAATGTCAGGCATAAAAACTATATTCAATTCTACTTTCTCAGACAGTGGCATGCTCACATGCGTTAATGTCCTGTCACCTTCGGTATAGCGGGTGGTAACCCTTACACTACGGGACACAAGTCAGTCACTAATGTAATTTGCAAACAGTGTAGACCCAGATACAGAAGTCCTCTCACCAGGGTCTGCACTGTATGTCATGTTACACTTTCTATAGAAAACCCCCTATATATTCACCATAAACTTGTCCTGTTTGAATTTGAGAATACAGTAAAACCTCTCTTCAACGGTCACTAAATAACATCAATTATTTTGTGTTAAAGGCAGATGGCTGCTTAAAGCAAGATGAAATAAAAACAAAAACAGAACGCTCCTAGCCTTGCTTTAAGTAGCCACCTGCCCTAAATACCAACTAATTAACACAATGTAGTGGCTGTTATAGATATGTTTTACTGTAGTCTATTTAAAAATTTGGCCTTGTAAGGGTTAATATCCTGTCAACTTCGGTATATCAGTCTCAAAGACAGGTTATCTAATTATTGGCCAAAGCAAATTGCATATTGCACAAAAGTAATACATGTAATAACATTATATCCTATAAATCAGACGACAAACACATCCTATTCGGCTTCGCTGCAGTGCCATTATATCATAAAGAATGCATACAAATCTAACGAGTTTGTGCAAATGCTGACGGCGTGGAAGCAAAAGCAGCTTTACGTTTAATGAAAAGAGGTTTCTAAAAGGCAAAGTAGAGACAAACATACAGTGCTTCCTCCCTACAACGACCATCACAATAACGATGCCCTCCTTACAACAACGCATGTCACTGTTTCCGAAAAATGAACAAGGCTCCAGAAACAACTTTTTTACATAGTATTTTCTTTATGCCTCCATCAAACCCTATGGTGTGACCACTCTTTAGAATCGTCACCTTGTGACGATTCTAAAGAGTGGTCATAACATAGGTTTGATGGAGGCATGACGGTTTTAGTTCTCGAAACACACCTTATCTAGGTATCTGCAAACAAGCTAATTATGTTTGATTTTCCCTCCCTTTAACAACTCCCTCTGAACAACACATACAATCTTCGTATCCCAAAGGGTGTCGTTGTAGAGAGGGAGCACTGTAGATAATAAATTACTCTTAAAAGACAATGTGGAGATATACATCAATAACAAAAATAATTAAAGAAGCACACATTCGATACATGCATCAATTTGAACAAATATTCCTTAAGGGCAAAATAGAGACAAGCATCAACTAGAGGTTTTTGTCACAAAAACGGGCCCCCACCTCGCACCCACACATCAGTAGAACAGGAGTTATTGATCAAACAAACATGTAACAAAGGGCAAAAACTCCAAAAGTATTAAAGACTGAGTTATGGCCCTTGTTCATGACACTTTCTCTCATCGTGCTCTTTCTATGTATAAAGTTTCAATACAATGGCATGAGTCATGTATGATGTTATCGTCCGGACAAGAAAGTGTAAAACAAATGTACAAAGGGCAATAACTCTCAATGTATTGAAGCCAGAGTAATATACCTTATGCATGACGCTTTCTCTCATCACAATATTTCTATGTACGAAGTTTCAATCAAATGGCATGAGCCACATAGGAGTTATCGTCCGAACAAAAAATTGTGAAAAGAAATTACAAGGGACAATAACTCCTATATAAGTGAAGCCAGAGTTATGGACGTTAAGCATGACACTTCTTCCCATCATGAACCTTTTATGTAAAAAGTTTCAATACAATGGCGTGCGCTATATAGGAGTAATTGTCCGGACAAAAAAAATGTGAACAAATTAACAAGGGGCAATAACTCCAATATTAGTGAGGCCAGAGTTCTAAACCTTGTGCATGCCACTTCCTCTCATCATGATCTTTTCATGTAATTTAGTTTCAATCCAATGGCATGTGCCGTATAGGAGATTTCGTCCAGACAAAAAACTGAAAATGTTTTACTAGGGGCAATAACTCTTATATTAGTGAAGCTGGAGTTATGGACCTTGTGCTTGGCACTTTCTCTCATATTTCTCTTTTTTCTATATATGAAGTGTCAATCAACCGGCATCAGGCATACTGAAGTAATCGTCCGGACAAGAAAGCGTGACAGACAGACGGACAGACAGACAGACAAACAGACAGACAGACAGACGGACTGACAGACATACATACAGACAGACAGAAAACTCTTCCGAAAACAATATGTCTCCCCCATATAAATATGAGGGACATAATAACAAAATATATTTCTAAAAGACAAATTAGGCAAGCTTCAATAACAAAAGAGATTCCTATATACAACGTACGGCCATGCATCAATAACAAAGGGGACTCTTAAAAGGCAAAGTAGAGATATGCATCAATAACAAAAAGATTCCTAAAGACAAAGCAAAACATATTCCTAAAAGACAAAGTAGAGGCATGCATCAATAACAAAAATGTTCCTAAAGACAAAACAAAATCGACCCCTAAAAGACAAAGTAGAGATATGCATCAATAACAAAACAAATACTCAAGACAAAGGAAAAGAGATTCCTAAAAGACAAAGTAGAGATATGCTTCAATAACAAAACAAATACTAAAGACAAAGGAAAAGAGATTCCTAAAAGACAAAGTAGAGATATGCTTCAATAACAAAACAAATACTAAAGACAAAGGAAAAGAGATTCCTAAAAGACAAAGCGGAGATATGCATCAATCACATTTGCGGCAGACGTACCTTAGTTGCTCTAAGTATTCAGACATATAATCTACTCTCTCCATGTGTTTGTAAAGCTGCACGAAAAATGACTCAGAGAGGGCCCTGTAATCAAGGCCAGATCACGCTAGACATATTGATCTGATTCAACCCCAAAACTATCGGCGTCTTCCTCTTATGATACTAAGTATATGCCTTTAATATAAATTCAACACGTGAAGTACTGTTTGAGTTATCACGTCACATCAAAATTGTTGACTGACGGACAGACAGACAGAAAATGTGATTCCTATAGGGATCCTGCATTTTCAATACAGGGCCCTAATAAGTCAATTTGGCACCGTTTCCATAATTTTAAATTAGATTTACATAGTCGAAAATTTAAAAGATCCTACTCAAACTGCTCCTTTCACAAATTGCAACGACCCTACTCAAACTGCCCCTTTCACAAATTGTAAAGACCCTACTCAAACTACTCATTTCTCAAATTGTAAAGACCCAACTTAAAACGGTACATTTCACAAATTGTAAAGACCCTACCCAAATGGCCCCCCTCCTTTAGGGGCCGTTTGATTCGGTTGTGCAGTATTAGCCTGTCAGAATACTTAGGGTAATTAGGAGTTTTTAGTTTATTTTCTGTTTAGTCCAGTCTAGCATTAAAGCTGTCAACATGTCAATTATTGAGCTATATATACGGAGCTATGGCAATAACTACGTTGCAGAGAGGCATAATGACCGATGTGTGTGCTTGTGTGATGATTGATAGCTGCAGAAAGACGATGCCACCTATAATCATGCATTTGCACGCAGCTTTGAAATGAAATTCTTCATTTTAATAGACATTTAGTGATACCAATCATTTAACCGTTTCCCTATTAACTAATGTATTGATGCATGAGTATTCAAGGACGAAATACATCGAACCGCAAAATAAACGCAACGTTTGGTGAAACACATATAATTCGAAAATAAACAGTTCAAATGATAAAAAATGCGCTTTCATGCACGTCAACCACCGCCGAACAACGTTCAACAAATACGTCAGGCTCTTATTCAAGATAGGAACAATATTGATCAAAATGATATCGCGAATGTGATTGGCTCCATGAGACGTAGATATGTTGCTTGTATCTAGGACAATGGAGTATACACGAGATATTGAGAATGTGTGAAAATTGAACTTGTGGGTAATGAGCTTTGACATAAAGAAATCGGGGTTATTTGTTGATATATTTTGATAAAAGATTACCCAGAATGTAGGCATGGTACGAGTACAATGAATAAAATAAAGTCGGTATTTATCATTTGAATTGTTTATTGTCGAGTAATATGTGTTACCCGAAACCTTGCGTTTATTTTGCGGTTCGGTGAACACATTCACACATAAATTGTTGCCAGCGACAGAATCTTCAGAGGCAGTTCTATAAGAGTTTCCATAAGCACACAGAACACACCCTGATCAGACAGCTCCTTCGGAGATGTCTAGTCTGGTTCTACTCTGTTTGCAATTGTGCCAAAAGTCGTCTTTATGAGGGAAATTATGAATGCCTATTTATTCGTCTGCATACTGTTTGCAGATCTCATCATATCATCATTTAACGGAATACCTCAAACAACAAGGGACTGTTGGTGCATTTTAGTTTTTGCAACAATGGATACGTTTTGCCGAAGGAAAGGTAGAGATCTCAACAACAAATCATTTCCAAAGTCCACGCCATTGGGGAAAGGAACATGGAATACACGTGGAATACGATTTATATTAATGCGCTTTATTGAATCTAAAAGTACATGTATGATTCATGCAGTAAATACCACATACAAAACATACACCCACAACCGAACAGCACAATGACAAAAACTGTAAATGTACATGCACATCAAAAGAGACATACAAAGACATAACAAACATAGATAGAATTACCGTATTGGAACGGCCAGTGGCAATAGTCACTGTGGTTCAAACCGGTTCAGTGGCGCCCAACCTCACACTTATTCCAACCCCGCCAAAGTTTGAAGCTTTAACCCTTTCCTCAATAAATACGCCTTTCTACGCCTTTGCAAACAGAGTAGATCTAGATAAGACGGCTCCTACATTTAAATATACAGTAAAACCCCTCTAATGCGACCACTTCTTAAATAAACATTTCTACCTTTATAAGCAGGTTGTTGCTTAATGCAGGACGAAAGTTATGCAGAAAGCTACTATAGGAGCGTTCTGCATAACTTTCCTCATGCATTAAGCTACCGCCTGCCTTTGCCACCCGCCTGGGAATTATGCCCAATTTTGGTGGTCGCATTAGAGGGGTTTTACTGTATATGGCATTAGCCAATGAATTTTAGACGACACAAAGCTTAAAGAGTAAGATATTGATATCTAAATAACTTATAAAGTCTTATACATGTATTCTTTAACTCTTTCCCTTAGATCTGCTTCTGCAGCATCTGCCTGAGCCAAAATGTCCTGTGTTCATATGCATTATAAAAAATGTCTTATTAAAATTCATGACGTCATTATTTCTTACATGAATATTCATCATGGAAGGGGTTAATAAACTTTAAAGCGGCAATAGTAATGTTTAGCATGTTTCTGAATTCCGAGCCTTTGACCCTTACAGTGCGGGACATAAGTCACTAATATCCTTTCCAACAATGTAGACTCAGATGAGGGTTCCTAAAGAAGCCCTCTCACCAAGGCCTGTGCTGTTTGTCGTAATAATCTTTTCTTTAGAAAACACCCTAAATAGTCACAATAAACTTGACCTGTTTGAATTTTAGAACGTTCCATTTGAGAATTCAGCGTTGTAAGGGATACGTTCCCAATTTTCTTCATTGTTCTGTACAGTGAACATATGATTTAGAAGATCAAACTGGATAAGTCGGCAAACGCGCTTATTCTCTGGAACAACTAATCCCATGAATGTTTTGTGTTGCTTAATCTTTCGGCGCCAATGGCGCCTGTTGTCACCATTGAAAACAGTGCTGTCCCAGGTCAGATGCCGCCTTTTTTCACTGTTTTCTGTATTATTTTAGCCAATGCATACGGGTTTTTAAAAAAATTGTTTTACCAATATAGTAAATTTATACTATATACTAATATTATTTAGTTTAGAATTATATTTAATATGAAATTATTATTGCAGACGACACTTTTAAATTTGGCGCCAAAAGAGTAAAATACAAATAGGCTCATGGGAGTTTGGTATTTACAGAGGAACAGATAAGTGCTAAAATCACCCAAACCCTTTGTTGTGACCACTCTTTAGCATTTTTTCTTCGAGACGATTCTAAAGAATGGTCACAACATAGGGGTTTTATGGAGGAATAAAGTATTTATTCTTGAAAATGTTTTAATTCACGCATTTTATCTTGACCTCTGGTATTTAGAAACAGGTGAAGTCTTTTCTGGATCTTGAATGCGTGAGGTATAAAATAACTGTTTGATTTTCTCTCACATTCAGCGACACCACTTTAACCTCCGGCCTACGTATTTTAACATACATGCCTGCATGGTAGTAGATCTTACATGAGTGTTCATTACAAATTGTTTTCTTTAGTGAGTGTAATATTCAATATAGTAAACATTTTGTAATGAACACGAATGCAAAATCCTTTTTATCACATAACACTTAACTATCCATAGAAAATTAAACAGACTATGCTTGACGGCTGTTTCGGCCATTCTTTACAGTGTAGTATAGCCGGATTCCAACTGCTCATTTGCATACAAATGCACTAGTGCATTTCCGCGATTACAGCACTCCGTTCTAGCACCCCCACACGGTAGATTGTGATAAATTAAGTTTCTACGACCTCAGCTATCATTTGCTCAGCAACTGCACGATCTTATTTGTAACAAGATGCGATTTTGTCTGTGCCACGATCATTTGGCATGGCGTTGTAATGCTAGGGACTATCAAAAAATCAAATTCACATCTCAAATCATAATCAGACTAGGAATGTGACTCCGATACAAAAACTGATAGTCACGTGTAAACAGACAATTTGGAAATTCAATGAAAACGGACTTCGACAAACTGGATAAAACGTCAGTCCGAATTCGTTTTGAAAATCATATTTTTAAAAAGAATAAAATAGAGGAGTGAGTGAGTTGAGTTTTACGCCAATAGACGAATGAGGAAATAGAAATAGGAAATAGGAATAGAGGAAAGAGACGTGATTGAAACAACTTCTTGTTGTCTGCGACATCTTACTGAACATGAACTTTATACAGTAAAACTTGTTCTAAGCGGTCATTCATTTAACATAGGAGTCTTACAAAGCACGTGGTATCTTAATGCTAATGCAGGGCTAAAGTAAAGGGACTTTCTGCATTTCTTTTGACCTGCATCAAGCTACCGCCTGCCTTGGATACCCATAATTATACCTCTTTTTGAATGCCGCTTAACCATTTCCCCTATGCAAGCGCATGTTGACGCATCTGCAAACAGAGTAGACCCAGATCAGACCGCTCTTATATGAGCCGTCTGATCAGGATCTGCTCTGTTTGCTTATGGTGTAATATTGATCGGATTCTACAGCTTCTGCCAGAGCCAAACTGCCCTGTGTTCATATGCCATTATAAAAATAATAATCTTATTAATATTCATGACGTCATTATTTCCTACATGAATATTCATCAGGGAAAGGGTTCAGGCAGCTGTTTTGATAATGGTCTTGTGATCCAAATTCAATGCACGTAACACTCGTTCTTTGCGTAATAATCAACTTAAAAGATAACATTGACGGAAACGAGCTTCTACCGCCAGTTCAAGATTAAAGGTTTTATATCTCGAACACATTACGCGGTCGTAAGCTTTAAAATTGGTCTATGGCGGGCAGGTTTTCTTCTTCTAAATTCACAACAAGTGTTTTAAGCATGTGAATAAGTGCATTTATATACAGTGTATTTTTATACTCAATATAGTTGATCTTATTTGAGTGTTCAATGCAAATTGTTTTTTATGAAACGAGTTTACTATTAAATATGATACGAACTTTAGCGAGTGTATTATTCATTATAGTAAACGAGTTTCATGAAAACAATTTATAGTGAACACGAATGTAAGATTCTTTTTATCACATAACCCTTAACCCTTCTCTTGCTGAATTTTAAAATACATTTCTTTACCCATGCCCTGTTGTATAATTACATATATCTTCACTGTGTACACGTATTTCGCTGTGCAATCACTGCTGTGGAGTACACTAGTTGCACAATCAACTTGCAAATAGTGCAGACCCTTCACTATTTACAGGTAGGTATATTGACGCGAATAGCAAGCGAAGGGTTAAACGTGTCATAGTAAGTGAAACAGACTAAATATCTGACGTCTGTTCCATCCATTGTTTACATCGTAGAACAGGCGGATTCAAACTGCTCATTTGCATAACAAATACACTAGTGCATTTCTGCGATTTAGGGCACTCTGTTTCGGCACTCCCACACGGCAGATTATGTGATAAAAGTTAAATTCACTTTGCATATACTTGACAAGTCTTTATATACATCAAACTGACTCGTATTTATAAACAGTATAGTTATATTTGATCAGTATGTATATATAACATAAGTGATATACGAATAGTATTTGTATATAACATAAGTTATAATTGACAAGTATTTGTATGTAACTTAAGTTATAATTGATAAGTATTTGTATGTAACATAATATACTCAAATAAAATATTGAAAGGTCACTGGATAGTTTCCCATAGAGATCTATGTATGCACTACACACCTTTGGCACCAAGTATCTTGTACAAATGTTTCTTAATCGCAACGATATTAGCAGGAGTGATTGATGGAGGTTCAATAAACGGATTAAGAGGAAATATTTACCTCTTTGAGGGTTATGCATCTCAATGAATAAATTGTGAAAAACGTTGTAATTCACAAAGAATGCATATTTTTCAACATATACCTTTTTGTTGAGGATACTGAAATTCTATCCAATAGTGGACATAATGGAACTTGGAAAGGTTTACCAACATGCTTGACATACCAAAGACATGTTGGTATTCCAGATAAGAGTAAATTGAAAATCAATTTTCAGAAGATTTCAGAAATCTCAATTTTCATTTTTTTTATTCCATGGATGCCAATGGGACCTGGGCGTAACTCAATTTCACTGGAAATCGTAGTTTGAAACTGACAATAATTCCTGTAAATTGTGTTTGGCCTTCATCGTAGCGTATGGAAAATATAGGACGCCGAAGTTGTAGGCCATTGCATGAACGCTCTGGGAAATGTACCTCTGACCTTTTAATAGTTTGTTGAGTATATATAATAGACTAGTATTTGAATATTTGTATATAGCATAAGTTATAATTGACTAGTTTTTGTATACAGCATAAGTTATAATTGACTAGCATTTGTATACAACATAAGCTAGAATTGACTAGTATTTGTATACAGCATACGTTATAACTGACTAGTATTTGTATACAGGATAATTCACTAATTTTAAGTTATAAATGACTAGTATTTGTATACAGCATAAGTTATAATTGACCAGAATTTGTTTACTGCATAAGTTATAACTGACTAGTATTTGTATACAGCATAAGTTATAATATATTAATATTTGTATACACCATTTGTTATATTTCACTATTATTTGTATACAGTATAAGGTATAAATGACTAGTATTTGTATACAGCATAAGTTATAATTGACTAGTATTTGTTTACAGCATAAGTTATAATTGACTAGTATTTGTTTACATCATAAGTTATAATCGACTAGTATTTGTATACAGCATAAGTTATAATTGACTAGTATTTGTATACACCATTAGTTATAATTTACTAGGGTTTGTATATAACATTTATAGTTATTATTTATTAGAATATGTATGTAACATATGTTATAATCGAAATGTCTTCATATATCATATAAAGAATAAGTTATAACTGACTAGTATTTGTTTACAGTATAAGTTGTAATCGGCGGGTCGTTATATACAGCATAATATGTGACAATTGAGTACACTTATATATGTCATAGGGTGAAATCTACGAAGCTATTCAAATAATATACATACTGATTTAGTTAGCAATCATGTGCAGTGTTCACTTTCTTTTTCAGTATATAATTCTAGTATTATCATAGTACATGCAGTACAACCTGCCTTTATATACATCATATGTGACAATTGAGTACTCTTTATATATGTTATAGCCAACCTCTAGGGCAGCGCTCGATATAAGATGCGTAAGTTAAAATACTTCCAAGGTATAACTTCTTTATTTCTTCACCTAACCTTATGTTGTGACCAATCGTTGGAATTGTCTCTTCAAGACGATTCTAAAGAGTGGTCACAACATACGGTTTGGTTGAGAAAGGGCGATGTAAGCATTTTAATACGCGGTTATCTGTAGCTCGAAATCTAGGAAGCTATTCAAATAGTACACACACTGATTTAGTTAGCAATCCTGTGTTCAATTTCTTTTTCAGTATACATGTCTAGTATGATTATAGAACAAACAGAATAACCTGCCTTTACCATCCATTCATTTAACCCTTTCACCGCCAATGTCGCAAAACTGCACCACGACAAAAAGTGCAGTCCCAGATCAGACGCCGCCTTTTCAAGGCGGCGTCTGATCAGGGACTTCACTTTTTTGTCTCAAACTCTGTTTCTGTATCTGTGCTTTATTCCTTTGAAATTTGCACTTATTTTTCTCGTTTCCTAATTTTATTGAATGATTTAACAAAATAGGTCTGCAGACGACAATTAGAAATTTGGCACCGAAAATTTTAATGAACGTAGGGGTCTTCAAGGTAAACGTAATGCAGAAAGTTCCTATAGGAGATTTCTGCATTACTTTTGACCTGCATTAAGCTACAACCTGCCTTACATACCCTAACACGTTCTAATATACGACAAGCAATACTTTAAATAAAACAAAATTCGTTCTCGACCTGGCATTGTAGTTAGGAATATTAACCCATTACCTCATAGGCTATTTTTAGACCCATTACCTCACATACTATTTTTAGATAAACCTCTGAATAAATCTACCGAAAATGAGCATTAACTTGAGAAAAGGGAACTTTTAGAATTTTGTAGTTTGAAACCATTGTGATAAATAGAGCATATGCTCCTATAAGTGATTTTTACAGAGTCGTCAAAAGTCGTCAATATGAGTGAATGGGTTAGCGGTCATTAACACATTGATGAGGGTGACAAAATTGAAAACAATCTCTTATCAGACACAAAGCTACACCAACTAATTTGAACAAAAGGGAATATAATCCCTTAGATAATGAATACCTTATATTCGGGATAAATGCAGAAAAGAACTGTAACGGTTAGTGAACGATAGACATCCATTGATAACATTCGCCGGAAGCCAATTTGGCACTAATTTTCTTTCCTGTCTGGTTTTCTTTATTAATGTATCACGGATTACGTGATACCAGACAACTCAAATTACACCAAGACAATCACAAACTGACATTCTATTTAAAATATTGGACACCGTGATGTGTTTTATTTGCCGCCCACTCGCAACTGCCAATAGAAGCACTTACAAGTATGTAAGAATGCAATTTCGATCACAAGCACATTCAAGTCATTGCTTTTCAATTTGTTAGCCGTGTGCCAATCCCGATTCGCAAAGAGAAGGAACAGAATTGAGGACATAAAATCCACAAGTAGTAACATTGTTCTGTAAACCATACCACATTTTATGAAAGCTAACGTCAGTAAAATAACAATCTGTCTATTGAGGTGACCTTTAAACCATTAGTACCCAGTG
This sequence comes from Azorinus chamasolen, assembly GCA_963576725.1. NCBI lineage: Eukaryota > Metazoa > Mollusca > Bivalvia > Cardiida > Solecurtidae > Azorinus > Azorinus chamasolen. The sequence goes on along the minus strand of OY755253.1, from coordinate 62,221,416 downwards.
TTACATTGAAACGGACATAGGCAAACAGTGTAGACCCAGGTCAAAGGGCTCCTGAAGAGCCCTCTGATCAGGATCTGCACTGTGTGTTGAACTCATCGGTGCCAATAGCTTATACTAACAATTATTTCATTTGCTGTGCCTCTGTAACATGATAAATGGATGGATTCCAACATAAAATATTGACGGGAGTTCCTTAAATAATAAAAGGATACGTGCTTTAACTTTAACATGCTGTTATATTTCATTATAACTAGTTAATTAGTTTCGTTGCTTATTGATAAGGACCAGTCGAATACGGCTAATAGTTAACACTGATGTGTTTTTCACTCTTAAAAACAGCTTTGAAAGTCTTGTGACTAAGAGCTAAAGAACAGGATTAACCGACCAAAATATAGGACCACCTGGTACGCTGATATGGGCTCTCATTTGGGCGTCCCTGGATATTCATGTAATAATATATCATGAATATTTATTAGCTGATGTCTTACAATAGAACATGGACAGGGGAACTTTTGACTATGGCAGAAACAGTAGAAGCATATATACATTATATCATTAGCAAACAGCAGACCCTAATCAAATGGCTCCTACAACGTTCGTTTCTGCGTCTTCTGTTTGCATAGGCAAGAAAGGCGTAAAGAGTTAACACTTTGTAATTCATTCTTTCACTTTTTTTTAATCTTTTTAAGAATTAACATAAATACCTCAGCTATAAATGTCTGCATGGGACACCGTATCAGTAGTTGCTGCTGCAATCAGCAATATCAGCAATGTTCTTTAGTTCGGACATAGCTCCCAACATAGTTGATAAGAAGTTCCAGCTCATTTGAATTTTGAATGTCTTTAGATATTGGTAAACTTTTGCTCATCTGCAGTGGTTCGATCTGTGATTTGTTCTGGTATGTTTTGGTTGTTTTCTCCCTGAAAATGCTTCAGGTGATCAATGCTGAATTGTTTCTTTAATATATGGGTGATGTGTTCTTTGGTTTCTTTGTAATTGTTGCTTAAAATTCCCTTCTGTTTGGTTGCAGCTTTTTAAATTCTGCAGAAGAACCTCATCACCAATGCTGAACTTCCTAAAAGTCCTTGTATTACACACCCTTTTCTGGTAGTCGTTTTGTTGTTTGTCACGTGCTTCTTCGATATTTTCTACAACATGTGTCGATGTTGTTGGTGAATTTTCTTGCCTTTAACCCTGCGCTTGCTATTCACGTCAATATACCTACCTGTAAATAGTGAAGACCCAGATGAGACAGCTCCTGTAAGAGCTGTCTCATCAGGGTCTGCACTATTTACAAGTTGATTGTGCAACAAGTGCACTCCACAGCAGTGATAGCACAGCGAAATACATGTACACAGTGAAGATATATGTAATTATACAACAGGGCATGGGTAAAGAAGAAGAAATGCATTTTAAAATTCAGCAAGAGAAGGGTTAAGAAATGTGGTCCTTCATTTCTGTAGGCAATGACTCCTCCTTTACATTCTGCAATGCAAACATAGAATATTTATGTTGGATGGCATATTGATAATAAAGCATTAAGTAAGGGATATCCTTAAGGTTTGACCTTTTGAAACTTATTTGTCAGGAAATACCAATTCAATATTTAAAAGCATGGAAAAGCATCATAAACCATATTTTGCCTTATAAATTCATCACTAAAACGGTGGCCTAGATACTTTAAATGACAATTATGTACTGCATATTCTACAGGAGTTTATTGAAATATTCTGAATAGTTTTGGGTTTATAAACTTTCCAGTGGTAATTCAACATTAACCCTTCTCTTGCTGAATTTTAAAATACATTTCTCCTTCTTTACCCATGCCCTGTTGTATAATTACATTTATAACATAACACGTGGCTTCAGCGTGACGTAACACTATCATTTATTTTTTGATAATCATGGGCATATATTCACTAGTGAATAACATTCGAACGACCGAATGACATTCGAACGATTCATACGCGCTGTCAAAACAAACAAACTGGCGGACGGTGGTCGACCTACCTGTCCACGACTGAGTCACGATAGATGGCAAAGGATTGTTGGCACTTGCGCCTTAATTTCGATAAAATAATACAAATTGTAATCGCTGTCAGGAATCATATACAAAATGTATGCCAAAAAAGACCTACCAGCTACTCTGACCCATACAATCCATTCTACATTTAAAATGCCTCCTCAACTTTGCATTTTCTTCACCGCATGTCCTTTTGTTTATGCAGATTTCTACTCATACAAATATCTCATCAATCAACAACAATAGTCATCTGAATCCAGCACAGCGCAAACATATTTCAAATATGCTATACTCACTAACTCAGCTGATCGCGAAAATCTTCCTCCTGTTCCAACACATTTTATGCAGCAGTTCGTACTGAATCTTTTGTCCATTTCAAACATTTTCACTGAACTTGAATCGAGATTTTTTTCTCTGTGGAAATGTCCATGTCCATGTGTATACATACAACACTAATGAAGGGCTTAATATACCAAAACGAAGGCGCATTTCGAATCCCATTGACAGTGAGTGTCGGACGTGTTGGCGACTGTATGTAGGTCTTCATGTAAATGGCGCGCTTTACATAGACACATGTTGTGTACAATGACGTCATAATGTGACGTGTTTGTAACTATGTATGTCAAAACTGTAACTCAAAAATTATTTTGACGTGTTTCTGTATGTTTTTGTATCATAAACTATCACAGTTAAATTGAATACCAGAGAGGTCTGAATTAGATCCTGGTTGATATGACAGTAAGTAAAAAATAAAGTTGGAAAATTTGGACCTACTTTGTCCCAGTTACCTAGCGAACCTAATAACACCTTTCATTCATCATTTCTATATGTAAGGGGAATGTATAACAATCCACGTTACTGCTGAAATATTGGCTGCAAATAACATTTGTGTGTGTTATGTTATAAATAGGATCTTGCATTCGTGTTCATGATTATTGGATTTATTAAATTCGTCTTTTTAAAACGATAAAAAACTCGCTAAAGCTCGTTTTTTATCGTTTTAAAAAGACTCATTTAATAAATCCAATAATCAAGAACACTCATGTAAGATCCTCTATATATATTCACTGTGTACAAGTATTTCGCTGTGCAATCAATGCTGTGGGATGCACTGGTTGCACAATCAACTTGTAAATAGTGCAGGCCCTGATGAGACAGCTCCTGCAGGAGCTGTCTCATCTGGGTCTTCACTATTTACAGGTAGGTATATTGACGTGATAGCAAGCGGATGGTTAACACTTTCCCTAGTATAAACGCCTTTTTACACCTTTGCAAATCCGAACAGACGGCTCCAATGGGAGGCATCTAATCAGGATCTGCTATGTTTGCTTATGAAATTATTATCAGTTTCTACCAATACCAATTTATCCATTGTACATAAAATCTGAAAATGGGTGATCCTTCGAAAGCAAAAGTAGAAATGCAAAAAGAGAAAATTGCAGACTCGGTTTTATTGAGTCTGTTCATGAGTAGTAATTAAAAGTGCAACACTACTCACGCCCCCTAGCACCGGCTTAAGCAGTATTAAGCAGTATAAGTCGTGCCATTATAAAAATCGCTAATTAATATTTATGACATCGTTATTTCTTATATAAGTTTTCAGGAGGAACGGGGTTATTATGACGATGATTTGCATTTCTCCCTATAAGTCCCGTCATGATTTTATTTATGTTTTATTAATTGTCGTGTAAAATAATGTGTTCTGTACCTTATATAGATAATATAGAATATGCATAACAAGTTTCTCTATAGTTGTTTTTTCAGCAAACAACCGAACAACAGCTTTGTAATTTTGTGATTGCCAAGATATAAATGACATATTGCTCACTTTGCTTAAAAATACACCTGCAAACACGTGAATATTGTAGACAAAGCAGAATCTGTGAATGGCTGAAAATAGTACGATACAGAAATAAGTTTAAATGTAAAAATTCTAAAACCCTTTCCGAAATAGCACTTTGGGACAGACAGAGGGACGGATGGACACCGCCAAAACTATATCCCTCCGCCTTTGACTAGGGATAACTAGTTACAACCATCTCCGGAAAATGAAGATAAGAGGATCATAGTAGTTTTGTTAGAAATAAGATAAATAAATACAAACTTCAAGGGAATAAAGCACATATATAGAAATAGAATTTGAGACAAATAGTGAAGTCCCTGATCAGACGCCGCCTTGAAAAGGCGGCCTCTGATCTGGGACTGCACTATTTGTCGGTGCATTAATGCGACATCGGCGGTGAAAGGGTTAAAGCAATAACTGATGGTCGCACAGCCAGACAAGCAGACAGCTACACGTCGGGCGATCATACTCATGTCAGCTAAAAAGGTCCTTCATAGTCAGTACTTTGTTTCATACTTTATCGTTCCCAAAACCAGGACTGTGAAAATACAAGCACTGGCTTTAGAGATGTGTAACCCTTCCCTTCATACAAACGCATTTAATGCATCTGAAAACAGAGTAGACCCAGATCAGATGGCTCATATAGGAGCCATCTGATCAGGTTCTGCTCTGTTTGCCAGTGGTATTTGATATATGTTTCTGTACTTTCTAAAATGGCTTCAATGAACCACGTTACATATTTCATTATAATTATTTTATCCATGAATATTTAATAGTTATGGAAGTTTGAAAAAAGCATAGAACAGTGAAAGTGTTAACTCTTTCGGCGCCAAATTTCTAATTGTCGTCTGCAATCCAAGTTTGTTCAATCATTCAGTAAAATAAGGAAATGAGATAAATAAATGCAAATTTCAAAGGAATAAAGCACATATATAGAAAAAGTGATTGAGACAAATAGTGAAGTCCCTGATCAGACGCCGCCTTGAAAAGGCGGCGTCTGATCTGGGACTGCACTATTTGTCGTGGCGCATTTATGCGACTGCGGCGGTGAAAGGGTTAACACTGTGTTCTACATGTATCCACAGTATTTGAACAATTTTGATGGACCATTTAATATGTAACGTTGGGTTACATTCTACTGTAAGGTTTCAATTGAGATGTCTTATGACACCAATAGGACTTGCTCAGAAGTTTGCGAATCACTAACCTATCTTCTGATAAACATATTCGTATGTTATGGGAATGCTATATATCGTCAAGTGATTGGTATTACTATGGGTACGAACTGTGCACCACTGGTCGCCGATTTGTTTTTGTACCCACAATCGCCAGAAGATGTCATAAAAGCATTCAATGGAACTTCTCGATATTTGGATGATATTTGTTAACTTAGATAACCCTTTCTTTGATGTTTTGATTTCTAACATTTACCCAAATGAACTCAAACTAAATGAAGCTAACCCTTCCGACATTTATGCAGCTTTTCTTGATCTAGACCTTAAAAGTGACAATGGAAGGATTTCGTCCAAAATTTATGACAAGAGGGACGATTTGAATCGGTTTAAACCCTCAGTGGTGATTTTGCCACTGACCATTCCAAGGCGGTACTCTCTTTGTCAACCTTGCTTTTATGTTTGTTTTGTGTCTTTGTGCTGATGTGTTTGTGCTTTTGTTCGTGTTTGATGATTTTTGTCTCGTGTTTTTTGTGCGTGCGTGTGTGTGTTTGGTTGTGTGAATGTGTTGTTTGCTTTCTGTTGGTGTTTTGGTTGTTACGCCAAGTGACGTCATAGCGTCATAATGACGTCATGTCATATATAGAGGATCTTACATGAGTGTTCTTGATTATTGGATTTATTAAATGAGTCTTTTTAAAACGATAAAAAACGAGCTTTAGCGAGTTTTTTATCGTTTTAAAAAGACGAATTTAATAAATCCAATAATCATGAACACGAATGCAAGATCCTATTTATAACATAAAACACACAAATGTTATTTGCAGCCAATATTTCAGCAGTAACGTGGATTGTTATAAATTCTCCTTACATATAGAAATGATGAATGAAAGGTGTTATTAGGTTCGCTAGGTTACTGGGACAAAGTAGGTCCAAATTTTCTAACTTTATTTTTTACTTACTGTCATATTTACCAGGATCTAATTCAGACCTCTCTGGTATTCAATTTAACTGTGATAGTTTATGATACAAAAACATGCAGAAACACGTCAAAATAATTTTTGAGTTACAGTTTTGACATACATAGTTACAAACACGTCACATTATGACGTCATTGTACACAACATGTGTCTATGTAAAGCGCGCCATTTACATGAAAACATACATACAGTCGCCAACACGTCCGACACTTACTGTCAATGGGATTCGAAATGCGCCTTCGTTTTGGTATATTAAGCCCTTCATTAGTGTTGTATGTATACACATGGACATGGACATTTCCGCCGAGAAAAAAAATCTCGATTCAAGTTCAGTGAAAATGTTTGAAATGGACAAAAGATTCAGTACGAACTGCTGCATAAAATGTGTTGGAACAGGAGGAAGATTTTCGGGATCAGCTGAGTTAGTGAGTATAGCATATTTGAAATATGTTGGTGTTGTGCTGGATTCAGATGACTATTGTTGTTGATTGATGAGATATTTGTATGAGTAGAAATATGCATAAACAAAAGGACACACGGTGAAGAAAATGCAAAGTTGAGGAGGCATTTTAAATGTAGAATGGATTGTATGGGTCAGAGTAGCTGGTATATAGGTCTTTTTTGGCATACATTTTGTATATGATTCCTGACAGCGATTACAATTTGTATTATTCTATCGAAATTAAGGCGCAAGTGCCAACAATCCTTTGCCATCTATCGTGACTCAATCGTGGACAGGATCGTTGAATCGTTGAATTTAGAGCCCCAATTGGCTCGAATGTCACTCTGGTAGGTGTCTAGGTAAATTTTCACGGTAGTAATAATTACTCTGGTATTTCAGTATGTTATGATTAAAGTGTTTTAGAGAGAACTTCTCAGACGATTAGTGTATCTACAGGTAGGTCGACCACCGTCCGCCAGTTTGTTTGTTTTGACAGCGCGTATGAATCGTTCGAATGTCATTCGGTCGTTCGAATGTTATTCACTAGTGATTATATGCCCATGATTATCAAAAAATAAATGATAGTGTTACGTCACGCTGAAGCCACGTGTTATGTCATAAAAACAATTCCATTATAGTGCTTAATTGCTAAACATGTAGTGAAGTTTTAATTACGTGTTATTTCTTGAAAAAGAAATGGGAAGCAGTTGGCTTTTTAACCCATTCCTCCATAGGCTATTTTAGACACAACCTCTTTGAATCTATTTACCGTAAAGGAGCGTTTACTGTAGAAAAGGAAAAGTTTAGAATTGTGTAGTTTTGAAACCATTGTGATAAATAGAGCATTTGTTCCTATAGGAGCAAATGCTCTATTTATCACATTGGTTTCATAAAGTGATTTTTGCAGAGGCGTAGAAATGCGTATTTATGAAGGAAAGGGTTAATGTAATTTTAAAATTGATTTCTAATGCAATAAAATACTTATTGACATACGAGAGTTTTTAGATTTATCAAAGTATTTATTTACTCTTCAGTAAATCATAATTATACATAAATTCAATTTAGTGGGGTTATACCTAACTACTAATTTAATGAGTGGTGTGTCTTCAGATGTATCAAGGTACAAATGTATTTGTTAACCCTTTCCATGTAAATATTTATTCCAATTTTCAATACCTATTGAATAATCATGGACAAAATCGTTGTAAAATTATGGAAGGTGGAATTTGTAGTCATTTTAGAACGTAAAGCTACAGATCTATCCATTAGCTGGCAGAGACAGCCCGTATAGGAAAATCGTCTGATCTGGGTGTATTCTGTTTGCAAATGTTTGAAAGTGTGTTAATATGAAGGAATGGGTTAATTATAATTACATATAAATTTCATTGAATGGGACTAAACATGACATTGCAATGATTGATTTGAAACACCTTTATGAATGTGTTCACACCTAAATGAAGTCACTAAAAGCTCCATTGCATAGATAGTCTTTAAATGTCAGTCATGAAAACGTTTTTCTCACACTGACTTTAATTCGGCCATCATTATAGTACAGTGCTCCCTCTCTACAACGACACCCTTTGTGATACGAAGATTGTATGTGTTGTTCAGAGGGAGTTGTTATAGGGAGGGAAAATCAAACACACTTAGCTTGTTTGCAGATCCCCAGATAAAGTGTATTTCGAGAACTAAAACCGTTTTGCCTTTATCAAACCCTATGTTGTGAGCACTCTTTAGAATCGTCACTTTGTGACGATTCTAAAGAGTGGTCACAACATAGGGTTTGATAAAGGCATAAAGAAAATACGATGGAAAAGTTGTTTCTGGAGTCGTGTTGTTTCGGAAACAGTGACATGCGTTGTTGTAAGGAGGGAATCGTTATTGGGAGGGCCGTTGTAGGGAGGGAGCACTGTAACAGTGACATGCGTTGTTGTAAGGAGGGAATCGTTATTGGGAGGGCCGTTGTAGGGAGGGAGCACTGTAACAGTGACATGCGTTGTTGTAAGGAGGGAATCGTTATTGGGAGGGCCGTTGTAGGGAGGGAGCACTGTAACAGTGACATGTGTTGTTGTAAGGAGGGAATCGTTATTGGGAGGGCCGTTGTAGGGAGGGAGCACTGTAACAGTGACATGCGTTGTTGTAAGGAGGGAATCGTTATTGGGAGGGTCGTTGTAGGGAGGGAGCACTGTAACAGTGACATGCGTTGTTGTAAGGAGGGAATCGTTATTGGGAGGGCCGTTATAGGGAGGGAGCACTGTAACAGTGACATGCGTTGTTGTAAGGAGGGAATCGTTATTGGGAGGGTCGTTGTAGGGAGGGAGCACTGTAACAGTGACATGCGTTGTTGTAAGGAGGGAATCGTTATTGGGAGGGCCGTTGTAGGGAGGGAGCACTGTAACAGTGACATGCGTTGTTGTAAGGAGGGAATCGTTATTGGGAGGGCCGTTGTAGGGAGGGAGCACTGTAACAGTGACATGCGTTGTTGTAAGGAGGGAATCGTTATTGGGAGGGCCGTTGTAGGGAGGGAGCACTGTAACAGTGACATGCGTTGTTGTAAGGAGGGAATCGTTATTGGGAGGGCCGTTGTAGGGAGGGAGCACTGTAACAGTGACATGCGTTGTTGTAAGGAGGGAATCGTTATTGGGAGGGTCGTTGTAGGGAGGGAGCACTGTAACAGTGACATGCGTTGTTGTAAGGAGGGAATCGTTATTGGGAGGGCCGTTGTAGGGAGGGAGCACTGTAACAGTGACATGCGTTGTTGTAAGGAGGGAATCGTTATTGGGAGGGCCGTTGTAGGGAGGGAGCACTGTAACAGTGACATGCGTTGTTGTAAGGAGGGAATCGTTATTGGGAGGGTCGTTGTAGGGAGGGAGCACTGTAACAGTGACATGCGTTGTTGTAAGGAGGGAATCGTTATTGGGAGGGCCGTTGTAGGGAGGGAGCACTGTAACAGTGACATGCGTTGTTGCAAGGAGGGAATCGTTATTGGGAGGGTCGTTGTAGGGAGGGAGCACTGTAACAGTGACATGCGTTGTTGTAAGGAGGGAATCGTTATTGGGAGGGCCGTTGTAGGGAGGGAGCAGTCGTTGTAGAGAGGGAGCAGTCGTTGTAGAGAGGGAGCAGTCGTTGTAGGGAGGGAGCAGTCGTTGTAGAGAGGGAGCAGTCGTTGTAGCAGTCGTTGTAGGGAGGGAGCAGTCGTTGTAGGGAGGGAGCAGTCGTTGTAGGGAGGGAGCACTGTAGACTATACGGTGTGTGTACATGTCAATACTTTTTATCTTTGTTGCAATTACTGTTCTAAGTTTGTGCAACAATTACAAAACTAGCAAATATGTTTTCATAAGAATTATAAATAAAAATACCTCTTCGTTACATACCCAATGCACTTATTTATAGCTAAATTAATCAACTGTAGACATTTATTCATTCTACCAGAATACGTTGACATGAAGATTTTACACCCGAAATGACCAATGTGTATGGGCAGATTTTCGGTACAGCGCAAATGTACATTGGACCTTGTTAAACGTCCAAAACTCTAATGCTGGGGTTGAAGACAGGTTGTAGCTTAACCCATTTGCTCCCTGTGGATTCTTCCATGTTTATATATTGGATTAGTTCATTTGTTTATCTAAGCGGTGCCTGGCCTAAATTTTCAATTTCATTTTGTTTTATATTGAAATTCCTATCAGCAAACAGTGTATAATCTGATCAGACGCCGCTGATATTCTGTTAATCGGCAATGTTTTAGTATCTATTCAGCTTGCGTTTTAATGTCGTTAACTAGATAGACAGAAAAGTTTAATTTAACGTCGGAAAGATACATGACAATCATCATAAGCCCTAATTTGGCTTTTGAACTGTTCGACCAAGGCTGATAATACAGTAGAACCCCGCTAATGCGACCACTTAAAGAAACATGGCTGTTTTCATAAGCAGGTGGTTGCTTAATGCAGGACGAAAGTTATGCAGAAAGCTCCTACTGTATTTCGTTGTAGGACAAAAAATATTAGGACAAACATATTAGTATAACTGCATGACTCAAACATTTACTTTTGAACCGCAAAATAACAGCTTTATCCCCTCGACATTTTAATGATTTACGAGCAAGAAGAGGGAATAATTGTGATATTGTTATATTTAAAGGATAATTTCCTGTCCATCAATACAGACAGTCGGCATGAATAGCTTTGACGTTTAAATACAATATTGCATTGTTTGAAAACCATTTATGTTAGTAAAATGGACTTTTGTCATGCAATGTTCGGTCTGGACTTGAAGGTTCGAGTGGCATGTTTATGCTTTAAACAATGTAAAGGAATACACTGATGTATCATATATCTATTTGTAAATAACGCAGCATTTCGCCTGTCACTTAGGATAAATGAGAGAGTCATTCACTGTCTGAACAACAAACAACGTGTACATGAAGAATTTGTCATTCATTTATTATTTATTTTGGTAGATAATTATGCAAATAATGATAGATAATCATATAAAATGGTATATAACACATAGTAACCAATTCTGCATTAAAATATCATAGTTTACACACGATCCAGTAAACGAATAAACAACATGGCGTGCATTGGATGAAAGAGGTACCAAGGCGGATAGTGATATGCCCAGAATAACACAAAACACCGGGAAAAGTAGTCCTATGAAAATGGTAACATGATCTGGCAAGGCATACGATAAATCTTTTAATTATTTGTACTGGATCACAGTAAATAAGCAAATCTCTTCGTAAAGCGACTTGTGCAATATTTCCAGACGTTTAGCGTGTCGTCTAAAACAATTTAATTCGCCACAACTCCCCTCTTTGTCGAGCTCAAAGTGTACTACTTTTTTGTTTTACGTTACATGCACATGCAAACAGTTTGGATCCAGATCGAGTAAAACAATATCTCATCAGGATCCAAACTGCTTGGAACTCTGTAAATATGTTTTAATCAGAGGTAATCCGAATTGCACAATCTCCTTATTTGAGCAGACATAATTTTAAAGGGTTCTTAACCCTTTATCCAATTAATATTCTTTTCAGAAATTATGACATCATGGATATTAACTGTATTATACTATTATGTTATAATAGCTCCTGGAGAGAGAAACATTTGTCAATGGCAGAATCTATTGAATAATATCTATATTATATCAAAACCAGACAGACCAGACCCTGATCAGATGGCTCCGTTTTGAGCCGTATGATCTTGGTCTTCTCTGTTTGCAAAGGTTTACAAAGAATTATATAAATTATGGAGGAAAGGGTTAATGTGTGAGACAAGATATATCAGATAGAAAACCTCTCTATGATTGGTTAAGACGGACATGCTAACTTTCATATGAATTTTGAACTTTGTAGTAATATTTCACTGTTGGCGATTTCAGATTTAGACTTGTATGTGTACCTGTCAAGGTTATATACAAGAATTGGTATCGATAGGTTAGTTGGGGTCTGTCTGGAACATTAGACAATATAGTAGGCATTTAAGCAAAACGATATACGTCAAATAATGTAACCTAAACTATGTTTAACCCTTTCAGTGTCAGCCATTCGTCTGCTGGAGACATTTTCGTCTGCTTGAAGTTTTAGAATGGGCGCTTGGTCAATGTCTTTATAAAACATTTATTAGAGTTTCAAACAGTTTGGATCCTGATGAGACGCCAAGTTAACCGGCGTCTCATCTGGATCCAAACTGTTTGTATATGATAATAAATACGTGTCTTCATGGTACTGAATGGTTTAAAGCCATAATTACTGTCACAACATTACCAGATTTATACAAGACATTATACCCGATATATGAATATGTATCCGGTATTAACCCTTCGCCTGCTAATCACGTCAATATACCTACCTGTAAATAGTGAAGACCCAGATGAGACAGCTCCTGCAGGAGCTGTCTCATCAGGGTCTGCACTATTTACAAGTTGATTGTGCAACCAGTGCCCTCAACAGCAGTAATTGCACAGCGCAATACTTGTACACAGTGACGTTATATGTAATTATACAACAGGACAAGGGTAAAGAAGGAGAAATGTGTTTTAGAATTCAGCAAGAGAAGCGTTAAAGTGTTGCAGTAATAAGTTGTGATTTGAGTAATTCATATCACTGATGCTTTCTAAGAAAATATTGTCTAATGGTCAACAATTATCAGACATTTGCTCTCTATGAATGTCCATATCAGTCATGATTAGAAAATTTCAGTAACACATCTAACGGCATAATCCTTTACTTATGTAAGGAATAATAACATTAATATTAATTAACCCTTCGCTTGCTGAATTTTAAAATACATTTCTCCTTCTTTACCCATGCCCTGTTGTATAATTACATATATCTTCATTGTGTACAAGTATTGCGCTGTGCAAAGTGCAGACCCTGATGAGACAGCTCCTGCAGGAGCTGTCTCATCTGGGTCTTCACTATTTACAGGTAGGTATATTGCCGTGAATAGCAAGCGAAGGGTTAATTAGGTTTTGTTTGGTTTGCCTCGTGATTAACGTCGCTTTAACAAGATTTCAGTCATATCACGACGTCAAACTAATTACAGGTGGAGGAAGACCCCAGATGTCCTTCCGTGCGCGGAACAAATTGCATTGTTTTGCACACAGAAGAACATCCGGGTAGAACCATCGACTTACTGCAAACTAGCTGGAAGGCTTCCTCCCTTGAAAAATGCCTTCCCTTGAAAAATCCAAACGTCCATAATATTAACTAGATTAATTATTATAATAGCATATTGGCACAGAAACTTTTGGTCTCGGCAGAATCTGTAGAATATATAATAAACAGACATAGCGTACCCTGAGAAGACGACTCCTATATGAGCCATCTGATCTGATTTTACCCTGTTTGCAAAGACGTTGTAATGCGTATTTATTGAGTAAAGTGTTAACCCTTCGCTTGCTATTCACGCAATATACCTACCTGTAAATAGTGAAGACCCAGATGAGACAGCTCCTACACTATTTACAGGTTGATTGTGCAATCAGTGCACTTCACAGCAGTGATTACACAGCGAAATACTTGTACACACAGTGAAGATATATAGAGGATCTTACATGAGTGTTCTTATTAAATCTAATAAATCCAATAATCATGAACACGAATGCAAGATCCTATTTATAACATAACACACACAAATGTTATTTGCAGCCAATATTTCAGCAGTAACGTGGGTTGTTATAAATTCCCCTTACATATAGAAATGATGAATGAAATGTGTTATTAGGTTCGCTAGGTAACTGGGACAAAGTAGGTCCAAATTTTCCAACTTTTTTTTTTGACTTACTGTCATATCAACAAGGATCTAATTCAGACCTCACTGGTATTCAATTTAACTGTTATAGTTTATGATACAAAAACATACAGAAACACGTCAAAATAAATTTTGAGTTACAGTTTTGACATACATAGTTACAAACACGTCACGTCATTGTACACAACTTGTGTCTATGTAAAGAGCGCCATTTAAATGAAGACCCACATGCAGTCGCCAACACGTCTGACACTCACTGTCAATTGGATTCAAAATGCGCCTTCGTTTTGGTATATTAAGCCCTTCATTAGTGTTGTATACACATGGACATGGACATCTCCACCGAGAAACAAAAATCTCGATTCAAGTTCAGTGAAAATGACAAAAGATTCAGTACGAACTGCTGCATAAAATGTGTTGGAACAGGAGGAAGAGTTTCGCGATCAGCTGAGTATAGCATATTTGAAATATGTTTATGCTGTGCTGGATTCAGATGACTATAGTTGTTGATTGACGAGATATTTTTATGAGTAGAAATCTGCATAAACAAAAGGACATGCGGTGAAGAAAATGCAAAGTTGTGGAGGCATTTTCTATGTAGAATGGATTGTATGAGTCGGAGTAGCTGGTAGGTCTTTTTTGGCATACATTTTGTATATACATGTAATTACTGACAGCGATTACAATTTGTATTATTTTATCGAAATTAAGGCGCAAGTGCCAACAATCCTTTGCCATCTATCGTGACTCAATCGTTGACAGGTAGGTCACCGTTCACCAGTTTGTTTGTTTTGACAGCGCGTATGAATACAGTTCGGTCGTTCGAATGTTATTCACTAGTGAATATATGCCCGTGAATATCAAAAAAATAAATGATAGTGTTACGTCACGCTGAAGCCACGAGTTATGTTATAAATGTAATTATACAACAGGGCATGGGTAAAGAAGGAGAAATGTATTTTAAAATTCAGCAAGAGAAGGGTTAAACTGTTTATCACATAATTTTTATTGTCTCCCGGTTAATATAGCAATCACGCATTCTTCGTGTCTAGCATGTGTAATATAAGATGTGACGTCAGAGGATTACTTGGCATCCTTTTCGTATATTAACCCTTTCGCTGCCAATGTCGGATCTGTGATTACCTATGCAAACAGTTTGGATCCAGATGAGACGCCGAGTAACTCGGCGTCGCATCAGGATCCAAACTGTGTGTTACTGTTACTATGTTTTTGAAACAAAAATGAAGAAAATCAAAAGAATGAAAATTTGTAGCAGACGACAAAGTTAGCAGACGACAGAGTGTGGCAGCGAAAGGCTAAAAGCACATATGTATAACGGTACACAGTCTTTTTCCTCAGTCTGTGCGGACAATAGTAAACGTTCGATAACCATTCCGAATGAGCATGTACTCATCTTTGTTACTTAATATAGAATCTAGCAAGCATAGCAAAGACTAATTTTCTACCCCGTCGTCTAAATATTGAATTTGAGCGAATCAGTTACGTGATTCAAATATTATTATGAAACGTTATTAAAAGTACAACACTACTCATGACCCCCTACTGGGATTAAGCGGTATTCAATTTTCAAAATTACTAACATCAAAACTAATGATCCCGAAGGATCAGAAAACGTAATGTGTAACATTTTGATAGCTTACTCAGCGAGGAAACTAATATTCATAAAAGTATAATTAGGTAATATATTGTACAAGTCGTATTGATTATGTTTGAAATATATATGTGACAAATACTGTATAAAACATATTACATTAAAACCCCTCTGAACCGGAATTCTAGTAGAGAAGAAGTTAGATACTTTTAGGCAGTTGGCTGCTTAATGCAGGGTAAAATGGAAAAGTAGTAAAGTCAAGCAGGCAAAGCCACATACAAGACGCAACCACCACCAAAACACCGATAGAGAGCATTACACACATACACACACAACCACACACCCAAACGCACCCTCACACACGAGATGAACACAGAAAACACCAAAAGACACACACGAACCAGAGACAAACGTTCCACACATGAACAAAATCACAAGCACAAAGACGCAAGGCAAACAAACGGAAGGGTGACAAAGAGAGTACCGCATTGGCACGGTCAGTAGCAAAAACACCACTGGGGGTTTAAATCGGTTTACGGACGTCCTAACCTCACACTTCTCTCAAAGTCACCCTAGCTTTACAAATAGTGTAAATAAAGGTATCCCCGCTGGACTTACCCACAACATAGACGACGGTGAACACAGGACAACATGTAAAACATAGCATAATAACTGTGACAATCCGTCAAATATGTACTCAATGACTTTGCTGAAGTCAGAGCACCTGCAGGTAAGCCGTTAAGGGCACGACAGGGAAAAAGTAATACATGAGTATGGTAAGCTCATCCTGTATCCAAGTTTAAGAGTATACCATCATAGAGTACTACCCTCGGCCTGTCATTGCGCAAGCAAAGAAGGAAGCGTAGCTACCGACTGTAAACGGGTCGATAACCAAACATGCAGTGTGTTGCAATATAATAGGATCATAACCTTTCTTTTTAAATGTTTTAATGCGTTTAATAAACAAATCATGAAAATTGATATGACCCCGAATTTTCATAAGTTTGTAGATACCATCCCCATAAAAGTCTGGTTGAGAAATGCCTTGTTGCAGTAACGTCCGTAGATTGCAATTATATTTACTAATGAGTGGTAAATTTCGATAATAAAATCAGAAAGTTTTCCGAAGTTTGTGATATCTATAACCTTGCTTAAGAAGTTTATCAGTTATAACTAAATTACGTCTGTTAAAATCTTCAAGCAAAGAACAGGCTCGGGCAAACCGAATAAGTTGAATAAGTTGAGAAATATAAACACCATAAGATGTAGAACGTGGCACATCTCCATCTAGAAAAGGATAATTAACAATTTTAAAATTAAAATCTTCTCTTTTATCGTATATTTTGGACGAAACTTTATCATTTGTAATTGAAAGATTCAAATCTAAAAATGAAGCTATGATGTCAGATTGATTCGTTTCGTTTCTTTGTTTAAAGACAGCTTTTTTGGGTAAATTGAAGAAATTATAGTTTCAAAATAAGGATTATCTAAATTCAAAATATCATCTAAATACCTTGAAGTTTTATTAAAAGCATTAACAATATCGGTCTGTGTATCAGGTTTTAAGCGAAGCATAAAATCCCTCACATAGCAAAACAAAAACAAATCTGCAACAAGAGGGGCACAATTTGTACCCATGGGTATACCAACAACTTGACGATATATGGTACCCCCATAACGCACAAATATATTATCTAAAAGAAAGGTAAGAGATATACAAACATCAAGGCAAGTCCACATTGTGTAATGTTCACATTCTGAATTCGAAAACAATGAACGTTGAACATTACAAGCAATGAACATTTATTTTTCTCTTAGTTCTTTTTGTTTTCTATTAATTTAATAAGTTTATCCTTTATAAGATGGTGAGTAATATAGAGTGTAGAGAAATCATAAGAGCTCAGTAAAGAAATGTTATACTGTTCATTTTCAAGTTTCGTTAAAACATCATTTGATATTTTTTTTATGGACCAAAAAACATTAATACCAGAATTTTCAAATATTTTACCAAAATAGCGTTTTACATGTTCTTTGATCGTAGTAAGGCAGGACGTCAAAAGTTTAGATAATTTAGTAGTGGTACAACAGCTAGAGTTTGCACATTTTTACATGTTCCGAGACTATATCTTTTTTAGGTGTTTGAACTGTTATATAAGTTTTTGAATCAGTTAGCTCCTTCTTTAAAACATCAACACAATACAATCTTCAAATAATGATTACATTATTTGATGCCTTGTCAGCAGGAACAAGAACATAATTTGAATGAAAATTAGAAATGTTTTTCTTCACATAGCGAAATGTAACTCTAGGTCGAGGTGGTAAAAGATGGTAAAAGTCATGCAGAAAGCTTTTATAGAGAAGCGTTATGCACGACTTTCACACAGCATTAAGCTACCACCTGTCTCCGAGACCGATATTAACCCATTTGCGCCCACAATCCCATATATGGGATATGGGCAAACAGTGTAGACTCTGATTAGACGACGCATAATGCGGCGTCTGATCAGAGTCTACGCTGTTTGCTGATAGGAATTTCAATATAAAACAAAACGAAAATGAAAATATAGGGCAGGCATCCCTTAGATAAAAAATGGACAAATCGATAATGTAAACATGGACGAATCCACTGGGTGCAAATGGGTGAATACTAAATTAAACGTCCGGCTTCGGGTTTTTCTGTAGTTATAATAGTTGAGTAAAGTATACATGATGTAGCTCGAATCAGTTATGTTTGAATTCATATAATATATTCTACTACATCCGATGATCAAGTAAACAATATCTTGTGTTTTTATCACATGCACTTAAACATTGATATCTCGAACTTCAAGGGACCACACATAATAGTTCGAGATAACACAAGTTTGAGTAATCCGATTTTTGATCTGGATAATTGCTTAAGTTCACAGCTTAATGCAGGTCTAAAGTAATGCTGAAAGCTCCTGTAGTAGCTTTCAGGATTACTTTAAACCTGCATTAAGTTGTCACATGTGTTTCTAGATACGCATAGTAATACATTTTAGAGCAATTGAGTATTGTAAGTTTTTAAAGGACTGAAGAGTTTGTTCGAGTTATCCGAAGTTCTAGTTATCCGAATTCGAGATATCGAAGTTCATCGGTACGTCGATACTATTAGCGAGCAACTGGCAGTCAAAAGATGTCGTTGTTTTATGCAACGCAATGCATTTAGTTGCCTGGCAGAAGCCTGTCTTCAAGTCGTCGACCTTTGATATCGCAAGAGTCCTAGAAAAAGAGTTCCAAAAAAGGGTTAACAATTTACTCCTTAAAAACGCCTTTCTACACCTTTCCAAACAGAGTAGACACATATCTTACGACGCCTAAAGGAATCGTCTGATCAGGGTCTGAACTGCTTGCTTATAGAATGACACAGGCATGAGGCTGTAGTTGTCCAAAGGTACTTGTGTTCATGTACCAGGGTTCGTTCTCAAGCTTATGATTGGCCAGATTTGAGCCAAAGGCTCAAATCTGACCAATCAAAACTTGAGAACGAACCACTATTCTTGCATTAAGCTGTCACATGTGTTTCTAGATATGCGTAGTGTTCCCGACGTTATCCGAGTTCTGTATCTGTAATATTTATTTAATAATCTATCTATTTATCTATATATTATTTATTTATTTATTATATTATTTACTTGAATTTATTTAGTTATTATTTTAACACATTTCTTATTTCTTACATACCGGTTATTTCTTACATACCGGTTATTTATTACATACCGGTTATTTCTTACATATCGGTAATTACTGTTAGAAGTCGCAATATGCTCATTTTACACGCCATAAATCAAACGCATCTCTTTATTTGTCATTATTTTCAACAAAAGACCAACTGATCTGCAATTAAATAACATAAAACTACACACATCTTTCCCGTAAAGTGATTGACTTTTATCTGCACGCTGAAACACGTAGGGATTTAACTTACCGAATGCAGGTTAAGTCGCAAAATGAATTATTGCTGTACGGGGATGCATAAAAGAAAGAAATGATCTTGTGCATTGGATTTTAACTCTGTTAGCAGACTTTTAAAGCCAAAACAAGGTCAAAATAACGGCATATACTTATCTCTTAAGACAGATAAATGTTGACACAATGTCAGTCTAAAGAGGACGGTATCCATTATGCAGTCTAGTTTATAGAAATTTATGTCTCTGGCCAGACGGATAGACCACTTTCCCGTCGTTGATGCAGTAATTTACAGGTTAAAAATGGATATACGACCAGCTATTACATTTGTTATGTATTGGATATTTGTGTCTCAAAGTCCGGTTTTTTTGTGTGGTGCTAACTTTGAATGGTGTTTGGTCTTGTTATACAGTAAAACCCTTTAAACCACAATGTATTATAAACATCACACATGGAACAAGTGGCAGCTTAATGCGGGTTAAAGTTATGTGGAAATCTCTAGGATCTTTCTGCATAAATTTCACCCTGCATTAAGCAGCAACCTGCTTAAAAATACCTAAATCTATTTCTACTAGAATTCCGGTTTGGAGGGTGTTCACTGTTTTTGCAAAAGTAATATAAAATAAACTAGAAAAGTGTGTCAATAGGGCACGCATTCCTCCTGGCAATATGTTCTCTAAATCAAGCACTTTTCACTATGGTTTTTATGTTATATAGTGAAGAACATATCAAAATCTCATATCTCATAAATTTTTTCCTGTCTGCGGCGTATTCATGCCCGAGTTTCGCCCGTCGCCCACTATCACCTCCGCTGGCTTGCCGCTATGCGTCGCAGTCGTTCATTGCCTCCTCGTACTCAGTGCCGTACACGGTTACTCGTGATTTCGTCTCCACGGTTTTCTCTCCGAGTCGTCCCTCCTAGTCATGGATCCCCGAGTGCTTTCACACACATGTTCGGATAGACTGCCTCTTCATAAGCTGGTGGTATCTACTAAGCACTTTTCAAATCGGGCTATGCTCTTTCGGACTCACTGTGACAAGCCGTGTCACAAGTCAATGTGCGCTAATGACTACTTTTCGGGCATTTCAAGCTTCACAGACAGTTTTTCTCAGACTCCGTGTGGGTGGGAGACACAGAAAAGCATCTCTGAAATTTTCCGAGCGGACCAAGATTTGAACCCCGGACCTCCGGATTGATAGTCAAGCGCGTTATCACTAGACCACCGCTCCACCTTTTTTGAGGAGTTGGAAATACAATAGTCCACTATGTTATAACTCCGGTACGTAAAATGTCCGGAGCGACAATTCCTTTGTTGTTCATCTGTGAACATTTAAAGTAAATCCTATCATTGGTACAGATGGGGTAAATCCGATGAAATTATTAGCCCTGATGCAATCTCAACTGTGAAACCCAGCTCACTCATTCACTCACTCACTCACTCAACTGTGCTACATCACAACATAATCTTTCAGCATGACAATACCCGGCCCCACGCTGCAACAGTTTGTCGAGACTTTCTCGCAAACCATAACATTAACCCACTCAACTGGCCGTCGTACAGTCCAGGGTCCATGCTTATAAAGCTTTTAGTTGAGTCTGAGTTTCGTTCTCAAGCTTTTGATTGGTCAGGTTTGAGTTCTCAAGCTTTTGATTGGTCAGATTTGAGCCAGAGGCTCAAATCTGACCTATCAAAAGCTTGAGAACGTACTCAGACTCAACTAAAAGTTTTATAAGCATGGACCCAGATTTGTTCCAAAATTAACAACGTTTGGAATAACTGGACAGAAAGGTAAGGAGGTCGCAGAATCCCCGGCTTCGATTGACGAACTAAGAACTGCTTTGTTGTAAGAGTGGAATAATATTCCAATGAAAAGGATAAATGCACTTATGAACTCTTTGTACATGAGAATTACGGCCGCGACAAATGCACGAGGGTGCATACGAGATACTGAGTGAGTCCATTTCTGTTGTTTTTTTAGTTTGGTTTGTACCGTCAAATAGTTTAATTACTCGTGGATTACTGCTTCCAATCTAATGAAAATGAAATTGGGGAATTTGTTAAATTAAAGATTAGTTGTTAAACTGATATAAACTATTCTATAGAGCATGCGAATATGTACAAACTATAGACCTAGAAAGTTCACCTTGCGTTTATTTTTGGTTCAGTATATTTTGTAACGTTAGTTAAGCACGACTGTTAAGCATATTAAACAAAAGGTAATTTTTAATCTGGTAACGAAGGTCCTTTACGCAGCATTCAGATCTCATTCTTTCAAAATACCCATTAATTCCAATCTTGTTTTTAAAATCAATTGCAAAACTAATTTAAACACCAAGCTTAATTTACTTTAATGGGAATTTGGTCACTGTTTTTACTGGATGTTGTTCAACGTTGTGACAGGCAAGAGCATTAGCAGGTTAACCCTTTCGGTTAACCCTTTAGCCAATCCCGGATCTGTGATTACCTATGCAAACAGTTTGGATTCAGATGAGACGCCGAGTAACTCGGCGTCTCATCAGGATCCAAACTGTTTGTTGCTGTTACTATGTTTTTAAAACAAAATGAAGAAAATCAAACGAATAAGAATTTGTAGCAGACGACAAAATTAGCAGAAGAGTTTGGCAGCGAAAGGGTTAATCGCCTCATAACTTTCAAAAGAAAACATTTAGCAAACAATATTAACCCCTTTAGTTTGTTAATATTTAGGCAAGAAATAATGGCATCGTGAATATTAATTAACTGACTTTTTATATTGACATTTTGAACAAACATGTGTTTTAGAATGACAAATAAATTAAATACTGTATGATTAGATCTATCTAAATTATATCATAAGGAAACAGAGCAGACCCTGAGCATATGGCTCCTATAGGATCCGTCTGATCTGGTTCTACTCTGTTTAAAAATGCACAGAAAGACATATTTATGGATAAAAAGATCAGTGCACGTTCTTATCAAATGACTCATTTAAGAATCCTCTATACGAACGGACCGTTTTACTGTCGCACTTAGGGTTGCATAATCCTACCAATGAAGAAGTTTTTGCATAAGTTTTACAACCCTTGCGAACAATTAGGAACAGAAAACTATTGCGTGAGCCTAGCGTAAACATAGTAGCCTTAGATATAACAGAATTGAATACTGCGCAACTGGTTGATTGTTGAATTGGCGCGTGAAGTTTACTATAGAAATGGTGTGTTTTTTTCAGATTGAAAGTACAAAAATGAGTCATGCAGGAAACACCACATACAGAACAAACAGTCGCCCGAACAGCAACACAAGGAAACAGCAAATGTACATAACTATAAAAACATCAAAAGACGCACAAAGACAAAACAAACATATAATAGGGGGAAGATGGAAGTACCGCCTTGGAACCTTAAACAAACTAATCACAATCAAGACAACTGGGTCCATGCTTATAAAGCTTTTTAATTAAGTCTCAGTTTGTTCGCAAGCTTTTGATTGGTCAGATTTGAGCCTTTGGCTCAAATCTGACCAATAAAAAACTTGAAAACGAACTGCGACTCAACTAAAAAGTTTTATAGGCATGGATACTGGTATTGATACCGTAAGGTGTTAGATATGCTCAAACCTAATCATGTACTTTTCCGTGACTGTCAGTGAAACGGACAGTCTAGCCGCGAACATACGTATTTCCCTCAATGTACCAAATTTCGTTGTATATTGTCTTTGATTGAGTTACCATTAAACAATGCCACAGACAATTGTTTACATCGCCTACCGAAGACAGGTGCTCGCGTCATGAAAAAACCTCTATTTGAAGAGTTACCATTCTTACGTATGCAAATCCAACACATTACGAAACTTTAGTAAAACGGATTTACGCAAATCGTAAATCTGAACGTAGGGGTAAATCACATCGAAAGTTACGCCGAATAGTACGAATTGTTTGTAAATCTGTTTTTTCTATACCATTGTTAGAGAAACAATGAATAAATACCATTAAAAGGGCGAAAATATTACCGACTGACATTCTGTTTCAAAGTATATTACTATTTTGTTTAGCAAACTATCATATAACATGGAAAATAATAATACGTATTCCCATGCGTTATATTGTATGTTGTATTTAATCCTCGTTTGAAGCACTTCGCATGCACACTAAGAGCCAAATTTAATATGTTATGTATGAGTAATCCTAGGATCTGATCATTTTATAGCGCTATATAATTGGTACATGAAGATTGAAAAGCTTTTACAAACGAAAACTTGCCCTCTCTTAACCCATTACCTCATATGCTATTTTAAGATAAAGCCTCTTTGAATTAATCAACCGAAAAGGAGCATTAATAAGAGAAAATTTTAGAATTTTGTAGTTTGAAACCATTGTGATAAATAGAGCATTTGCTCCTATAGGAGCAAATGATCTATTTTTCACAATAGTTTCACAAAGTGACTTTTACAGAGTCGTCAAAAGTCGCCAATATGAGGGAAAGGGTTAAACATTTGCTTAATTATTTACGAATTTGCAAATAGAGTAGACCAAGATCAGACAGCTCCTGTGGAGGTAGATCTGATTCTACATTTTCTGCCATGGTCAATATTCTATGTTCAAATGCCGTTATAAAATGTCATGTCTTACATTAACTCCTTCACTGATGAATATTCATGTAAGAAATAATGACGTCATAATATTAATAAGATTATTTTTAATGGCTTATGAAGACATGACATTTTTGCTCAGGAAAAAGCTGTATAATCAGATCTATATTACACCATAAACAAACAGAGTAGACCCAGATCAGAAGGCTCTTATAGGAGCCGTCTGGTCTGGATCTACTCTGTTTGAAGACGCGTCAAAACGCGCTTACATAAGGCAAAGAGTTAATATGCATGAGGTGTAAGTCTGTCGATACAATTCATAAAATATTACAGTAAAACCTCTCTATAACGACCACTTAATTACATCAAGTATTTTGTATTAAAGGCAGGTGGATGCTTAAAGCAAGGTGAAAGTAAAACAGAACGCCCCTATAGGAGCGTTCTGTTTTACATTCACCTTGCTCTAAGCAACCACCTGCCCAAAATACCAATTAATTAACACAATTTAGTGGTCGTTATAGAGAGGTTTTACAGTACGTCTATAGTGATATCAAACATGTTCTATCATTACAACAACCAATGCAGTATTATTTTCGTCAATTTGAAGCAAATATGGTGGAAATGTAATGAAGATATAACGATGGTATAACTCCAGTAAATTATATCTATTCGTAGCAGAGATGTTGATCGTATTACAAACACCTTCACGATGAACTGTGATGTATCACTTAAATGGAAGTATTATTCGATTCTATTACGTACTCAATAAGCGTTGTATATAAAAAAAATATGCATGCAGAGCTTCAAGGTGTGTAAATTAATTTTCAAGAATAACTTCATTATTTCTCCACCAAACGCTGCGTTGTGACCACTTTTTAGAATCGTCTCTTCGAGTGGTCACAACATAGGGTTTGGTGGGGAAATGATGCTTTTAGTATTTGGGAACGCATGGTTATCTGTATTATTGTATGCCTATTTCAAGCGCATGCATTATGGTATGCATATCATACAAAATATACAGTAGAGCTTAATGCAGGTCAAAAGTAATGCAAAAAGCTCATACAGGAGCTTTTTTCATTACTTTTGCCAGGTATTAAGCAACCGCCTGCATTTAAGATTCAAGCGTTTAATAAATGAATGGCCGCTTAAGACATGTTCTACTGTAGGCATGCTTCAGTTAAAAGCATTATTGCAAGCATATTATACAACATGTATGGATACTTTAGCAGGTGAATGTTTTATTGCATGCATGCATATCATGCAACACGTGTGCATACTTCAGTTAAAGGCATTATTGCAATGTCATCAAAACGCCAGTAAGGATGTTTCACACTACCATATTTACGGAACGCTATACTGTTATAATAACTCATATCCGATATCCCGAACTCGGATAACTCGAACTTTGGATTGCTCGAACAAAAAGCTTAGCGTTTCCAAAACTTATAATACAGAATTGCTCTAAACTGTATCGCTACAGATATCTAGAAACACATGTTGCAGCTTAATACAGGTCTAAAGTAATGCTGGAGCTTTCAGCATTACTTTAGACCTGTATTAAGCTGTGAAATCAAGAAATTGTTCAGATTAGAAATCGGATAACTCGAACTTCTGTTATCTCGATCTAATTTGTATGGTCCCTTGAAATTCGAGTTATCGAAGTTCAACTGTATATAGAAATTTAAGTGCTGTCTGCAGCAACATGTTGTTTAAACATCTTAATTAAATAGAGAAATTACATACTTAAACGTACATTTCAAATGAATAAACCGGAGACATAGAACTAGAGGTTGAGGTAAACAGTGAAGTGCCTGGTCAGACTCCGCCTTGAAAATGCGCCATCAGATCTGGTACTTCATGTTTGCCGTGATGCAGCATGTGTGACATTAGCGTTGAAAGAATTAATCACGCTAGCATTAAGTAGCCAGAATAAGGAATAATATTGTATTGAACTAAAAATAAATACAATATTTGTTTTATTTATAACAGTAATCCTAGGTAATCCTAATCGTTTTTCCTTAGATAATGTGTTTACCTTCATATTCTATTATTACTATAAAAAATAAGAAACACAACACAATTCAAGGAAGAGGGAACATAGTTTAATGTTGTTGGCAAATTAAATAATCCCCTAAAAGACTTGAAAGTGTAGAATGCCAACCAGTTCAAAAATGCATACTTGTCAACAATATGATATAAATCAGACTAGAAATACATTAAAATGTAATCCATACCCAAGACTATTTCAAATACGCATATAAAATGATTTTCGTGCAAAAATCCAGTTTGAATCCCGACGTGCAATCTTATTAACCCTTCGCTTGCTATTCACGTCAATATACCTACCTGTAAATAGTGAAGACCTAGATGAGACAGCTCTTGCAGGAGCTGTCTCATTAGGGTCTGCACTATTTACAAGTTGATTCAACAACCAGTGCACCTCACAGCAGTGATTGCACAGCGAAATACTTGTACACAGTGAAGATATATGTAATTATACAACAGGGCATGGGTAAAGAAGGAGAAATGTATCTTAAAATTCAGCAAGAGAAGCGTTAATAACTAATGCTGGCTTTAATGACTATTTTAGAATTGTCTTCGAACAAAAACAATTGTTTAATAATGGTACATTCAGATGCTGCGAAAAGATAACATATCGGAGTCTTGTGCATGTAATTCATTTTAAACCTTATAACCTCGGGCCAAGAATGTAGTCGACAGTAGTTTTGTTTTTGCAAAAGCGATTTATATTTCAGGGACCAGAAAATCAAAGTAGCTTGAAACTTTTCAATGAAAATTCTAGAAGAGAGAGATATTTGATAAATATCGGGCCGATATGAGAGCAACAGATAAAGGTTGGTACTAAAATCGTTATTTGGACACCAAACCATATGGTGTGACCAATCTTTAGAGCCGTCTCTTCTTTGATGGAGAAATAAAGAAGTTATTCTTGAAAATGTTTTATTTTAAGCATCTAATCTGTACCCCTGGATATTGTATATCTCAAGCCAGTCATTAACCAAATACAGTCATGCGATCACCTAAAATAGGTACATATCCTCTATTTATCACAATGATTTCACAAAGTGACTTTTATAGAGTCGTCAAAAGTCGTCAATATGAGGGAAAGGGTTAAAAGAGCTGTCCTGTCAGGGTCTTCTCTGTTTTAACAGGCATGCCAATGCGTATACAGTGCTCTCTCTCTCTCTACAACGACACCCTTTGGGATACGAAGATTGTATGTGTTGTTCAGAGGGAGTTGTTATAGGGAGGGAAAATCAAACATAATTAGCTTGTTTGCAGATCCCAAGATAAGGTGTGTTTCGAGAACTAAAACCGTTATGCCTCAACCAAACCCTATGTTGTGACCACTCTTTAGAATCGTCACTTTGTGACGATTCTAAAGAGTGGTAACAACATAGGGTTTGATGGAAGCATAACAAATTACGATGGAAAAAAGTTGTTTCTGGAGCCTTGTTGTTTCGGAAACAGTGACATGCGTTGTTGTAAGGAGGGACTCGTTATTGAGAGGGTCGTTGTAGGGAGGGAGCACTGTTCATGGAGAAAACGTTTAATATTTTCACATTGAATTATTACTATACATTTATACAAACATTTATAAACACCTTAACATGCACATTTATAATTTGATTTTGCAAACTATACGGACGACTGAAGGGCGTGCAAAATGTGGTGGGATGCCAGGCAGGAAACGATTGTGGGGATGTCAATAGCATGCTATAAATCATACTAGGAATTATTTCAACACATGAAATTCATCTACTACTTAACGCTCAGTTTGGATTCCACTAATCAAATTCCACCAATCAAACCCAATAATTACACTGACTGAAATAACAACTGAGTAACTGTCATTATACCAAGATCATCTTTTTTAAACAAAATATGAAAGTCGGAGATTCTTTAAAAGCAAAACAGCAAAGCAAAAAGAGAAAAATGCAGACTTGGTTTTATTGAGTCTGTGCAATAGCAGTTTTTTAAAGTGCAATATCTCCAGCACCCACTGAAGAGGTATCCATTTTTCATAACTAAAAGCATTGCATTTCACGATCCCGGAGGACCATAAATTACAACACTGAGAATTAAGTACGTGGCGACCTTTAACGAACACAATACAAGCACTTAACACCTGCTGGTGTAAAGTACATCAATTCTGTAAACGTACCAATGATGAATACAGTAATACCTCGCTATAACGGTCACTAAATTGTGTTTTTTAGTTCGTATTTAGGGCAAGTGGCTGCTTAAAGCAATATGAAAGTAAAACAGAACGCTCCTAGAGGAGCGTTCTGTTTCACTTTCACCTTGCTTTAAGCAGCCACCTGCCGTTAACACAAAATACTTGATGTAATTTAGTGGCCGTTATAGAGAGGTACATGCACATGCTTCCACGTGTTTACTAAGTTGAGATATCTAAGTCTTTGGCATTGAACGAATAAAATAGTCTGGCTACAGCGACCGCATACTCTATTAACTTAGGAGAAGTTTTTTTTAACCCATTCCCTGATGAATATTCAAATAGGAAATAATGACGTCATGAATATCAATAAGATTATTTTTATAATGGCTTTCGCTCAGGGAGAAGCAGCTGCTGTATAATCAGATCTATATTACACCATAAGCAAATAGAGAAAACCCTGATCAGACGGCTCCTATAGGAGCCGTCTGGTCTGGGTCTACTGTAAGCAGATGCGTCAAAATGCGCTTACATAAGGGAAAGGGTTAAGTATCCGTGTAAACGCGTAGGCATCCGTTTCAATGCTTAAGCATCCGTTTAAACGCTTAGATGCAAATTAGTTCATATTAGAAAAGTAATAGTTACTATAAAGCAATGCCGTATATCTATGTTTGTAACAATTTATTTCAATATTCATCCAAACTAACCGAGAACTAGTGGAGTATTACAGTTAGATGTCAATTTTCCAAAATTTGTGAAAGGATTCGGTTAGCATGGAAACAGTCGCTTACGGTTCATTGTTTGGTTATCAATTTAGATACTTCGCTTTCTGAGTATTATGTCATCAATTTAAACTACATTTGAAGCTGTTTTCTGATATTGGTCAAAATTGAGAGGTTTACGTTATTCTGTACTTATTTTACTATTTTCTAATTATTCTCATTAATATTCATGTGTATGCAAATAAGGTATTTCCTACATATAGCCTTTGAAGAAAAGCACAAGGTCTTAGCTTTAATTCTGTACCAGTTTTATACAGTTAGCACAAACACTTTCTGTGTTATTGAAGATTTTTGCAGGTAGAGGTCGACTAACGAAATATGTGAACAGAGTGAAATGAATGGTTACTATGGAAACAGTTAAAATGTTACTTAGAGTTAATGTTTTGGTTCTCAGATTTGATATTTTGTTTTCTGAGGAGTTTTTCATCATGTTAAACTCCATTTGAAGTTGTTTTCTGATATTTGTAGGATAAATAGTGAATAGTGTACATTATTTACGTTATTTCTATATTGTTTTTACTATTTTTAATGTTCTCATTAATATTCATGAGTATGCAAATAAGGTAATTTAAACCAACAATCTGGAAATATATAGCACAATGTCTTATCTCCAATTTGGTACCAGTTTTATAGGTTTAGGACAAAAACTAGCTGTGATATGGACGATTTTGCAGGAATGTGATAAAAAAAATAGGTACGGGCCATCAATACGAAAACTGGGGTATTACTATGGAAAAGGTGAACATGGTTCTTAAAGTTAATGCTTTGGTATTGAGGCTTGTTTGAACGTCCGGTTTTTAGGGATGTTACTGTAGAACGTAATGTTCATAACAGAGACATGTTCAATACGACGACACTGTTTTGTGAAAACGAACGTGGTCGTTGAAACGAGTGTTGGCGAGTATTAACCCGTTCAACGCCCCGTAATGCCGTTTTAATCTCGGATGAGTGAATACCTATGCAAACAGTTTGGATCCAGATGAGACGCCAAGTAACTCGGCGTCTCATCAGGATCCAAACTATTTGACACCCTGATTGTTTTTTGGTAGACAAATTGATTATAGCTTGAAATTTTGATTATAGCTGGAATCTCCACCAATCCCTATGTTGTGACAACTCTTCAGAATAGTCTTGAAGAGACGATTCTAAAGAGTGGTCACAACATAGGGTTTTATGGAGAAATGATGATTTTAGTATTTGAGTATGCATCTTTATCTGTTACTTTGAAGTAATCGAAGATTCGCCGTTGTCATCGAAAGGATTGATCTAAATTAGTACTGTATTCACTATTTCAATAAATCTAATCATGAACGCTATCTCGATAATATTTCATGTAAGACATTTATCGTATACTGTGCGTTAGTAGAGCGTATACTGTGACAATTAACCATTTCCCTTATGTAAGCGCATCTGCAAACAGAGTAGACTTACATGTAGATCAGACGGCTCATATAGGAGCCGTCTGGTCATGGTATGCTTCGTTTGCTTATGGTGTAATATAGATCTGATTCTATAGCTTTTGTGTGTTCATATGCCATTATAACAAGAGTTGTCACAGTCACGTGACTAATGCCCCAAAAATTGTACTCTGTGACCTTGACCTTTGACCCACCAGGGAGTTGACACATCGTCTTTGTGTGGTGGACATTTGTGCCAGGTTACTTTGAAATCCATTCGCAGATAAACAAGTAATTGTACCCTGTAACCTTGACCTTTGACATATGGACCAGGGAGCTACATGTAAACGCGACACATCGTCTTTATGTGGTGAACATCTGTGCTAAGTTATATTGAAATCCACTGATAGATAAAGAAGTTACAGACCGGACACGAACTTTGTGACAAAGTAATTGTACCCTGTGACCTTGACCTTTGACCCATGGAACAGGGAGTTGAAAGCGACACATAATCTTTCTCTGGTGAACATTTGTGCCAAATCATATTGCAATCCATTGATATATAAAGAAGTTACAGACCGGACACGAAATTGGTGACAAAGTAATTGTACTCTGAGACCTTGATCTTTGACCCATGGACCTAGGAATTGAACGCGACACATCGTCATTGTGTGGTGAACATTTGTGCCAGGTTATTTTGAAATCCATTTACAGATTAAGAAATTATAGAAGGAACACGAATTTGGGACGAAAGGATGGAAGGACAGACGGACGGACGGACAGACGGACAGACGGAAGGACGGACAATGCAATTACTATATTCCTGCCGTTGGGGACATAAAAATAATCTAATTATTATTCATGACGTCATTATTCATTACATGAATATGCAACAGGGAAAGGGTTAATACCGGAACTTTACTGTATTCTAAGACAAAGAATGGATGAAAGGATTAATACGCATTGGTGTTATATTTGAAAATATTGATCTTTGTATATTATTGTTTTTGTATACATTAAAACCTCTCTAAACTGGACGTCCAATTTTGTATAAATATCGGTCTTAGGGACAGTCGACAGCTTTATGCAGGGCTGAAGTCGCACAGAAAGCTTCTAGGAGCTTTCTGCAAGATTTCATCATGCATTAAAGCAGTCACTTGCCTAACAGTATCTAAATGCTTCTCTACTAAAGTTCCGGTCGAGAGGGGGTTTACCATGTATACTGTAAAACTCAAAATCTCCGTATCTCATCACAGTCATCATCTTGGCTTCCATTTTGTTTTGCAATACGGAATACTTATAATGTATAATAACTTCTAACCTGATACAAGTGTATTTTGGCGTATTTGCCAAACATACTATATACAGTAGAACCCCTCTAATGCGACCACTTAATGAATAAACATGGATATCTGTATAAGCAGGTGGTTGCTTAATGCAGGACAAGAAAGTTCCCCTACGAGCATTCTGCATTACTTTTGTCCTGTATTAAGATACCACCTGCATCTAGCACCCAGAATTATACCTGTATTAGGTGGTCGCATTGGCGGGGTTTTACTGTACCTTACTGAAGGCACTTACATGATCAGGTTATTCTCTGTTAGCTTGTCAAAATATATAGGTCTGGTCATAGGAACACTTCTATGGCGAAAACATGCCTTGCTCTGGTGCCATTATAATATCAATATTTGTGAAGTTTTTATTTTCTATACAGTGCTCCCTCTCTACAACGACACCCTTTGGGATACGAAGAGTGTATGTGTTGTTCAGAGGGAGTTGTTATAGGGAGGGAAAATAAAACATAATTAGATCACCAGATAAGGTGTATTTCGAGAACTAAAACCGTTATGCCTCAATCAAACCCTATGTTGTGACCACTCTTTAGAATCGTCACAAAGTGACGATTCTAGAGAGTGGTCACAACATAGGGTTTGATGGAGGCATAAATAAAATACGATGAAAAAAGTTGTTTCTGGAGCTTTGTTATTTGGGAAACAGTGACATGCGTTGTTGTAAGGAGGGAATCGTTATTGAGAGGGTCGTTGTAGGGAGGGAGCACTGTATTCATATTCATAAGGGAATGGAATCCACAACAACACCCCACAATATTGCCATATAAACCCAACAACCTCGTCAATATTGGTATTTATATACATACAGCTCTGTGTATTATGGGCTTTGATGTAACTAGAAATAGACGGATGGAGCCCGTTAATCGGTGAAATCGGTAACAAGAAGTGATTGTATCCATATTTAATCCGATTTTCGAAAATGTTAACCAAAGGGATTGAACAGCTTTACTGTTTCTTGTTGTGATTGCAATCTTCTTATGTTCGACAGATGCAATGTGATTATGTTTAACAAGAAACGTAGGTAGACAAGTGCATATTAGATGGGGACTACAGTAAAGCACCGGTAAACCGGACGTCCGATTTAGAATAAATATCGGTCTTGGGGACAGGTGACAGCTTAATGCAGGATGAAAGTCATGCAGAAAGCTCCTGTTGGAGCTTTCTGCACGACTTTCACCCTGCATTAAGCAGCAACATGCCTAAAAGTATCTAAATTATTATCTACTATATTTCTGGTTTAAAGGGGTTTTAAAGTACCTGGAAGGGTTCTGTAAGATAAAACGAATGCCTGTGTTTTTTAAATATATTTGCTACTATTAGACCGTACGCACAACAAAAGCATTCCGGTTGATATCAGTTTTTAAAGGTTAACCCTTTCGCTGCCAAACTCTGTCGTCTGCTAACTTTGTCATCTGCTACAAATTTTATTCTTTTGATTTTCTTGATTTTTGTTTCAAAAACATAGTAACAGTAACAAACAGTTTGGATCCTGATGAGACGCCGAGTTACTCGGCGTCTCATCTGGATCCAAACTGTTTGCATAGGTAATCACAGATCCGGCATTGGCAGCGAAAGGGTTAAAAATGTTTTTGAAATATTTCAACATTAAATCAAGTTACAATTCGGCGTAGGCGACGGCTAGCTCCTGTTCGATTAGCCCATTCCTCCTACTGACGCCTTTTAACGCCTCTGTAAACTTCATTTTTGGAAACCATTGCTCGATACATAGTGTATTTGCACATAAGCAGCAATGGTTTCAAAACTATAATGTTTCAATGTTTTTATAATTATATTCTAAACGTTCCCTATATTTAGTAAATGATCGTTTTCAGTAGCTTTATTGAAAGAGGTTGGATCTAAAACTAGTCTAGGAGAAAATGGGTTTTAATCTTGGATTATTGTGTAAACACTCGAACATCCACGACGAGTTCGATGTCTCATGTTTCTATAGTGTTCAGGTTTGTATGCAGTATGGTTATAAAATCTAGTACATTCAAACATATTCGCCGAAGGCCCGACCAGCTAAACATTATGATAGCACTAAGGTAGTTTCAAGGCCATTTTGCGCAGAAATCCATTCTCAGATATTTGTTTCAATAACAATATGGTCGTAATCAAGATACATTTCAATTCAAAGGCTTTGTCTTACTACGCATTGCTGATTATAGAAAATCACATTAAATCAACGTAGGATTTCTTTACAGTTTGTATTGAAATATGAAGTTAACTTTATACACAACTTTAGTGTCCTTCCTGTGCAGTTGTTAACACATTTCCTCATAGGCTGTTTTAGACCCATTACAATTGTGACGGTATCTTCGCTTAGTGGTCGAGCTTTGAGCTGATAACACAGCTGGGTCGAATCCAGACTGGACCAGCCAGAAATTTCATTTCAGAGACGCTTTACAGTGTCTCCCACCTGCACAAGGTTGCCTCCTCTCCTC
The DNA here is from genome assembly GCA_963576725.1 of Azorinus chamasolen. Taxonomy (NCBI): domain Eukaryota; kingdom Metazoa; phylum Mollusca; class Bivalvia; order Cardiida; family Solecurtidae; genus Azorinus; species Azorinus chamasolen. The sequence continues at coordinate 62,187,413 of OY755253.1, read as the reverse complement.
CCAGGGTTTAACCCTTTCAGCGCCAATGTCGCAAAAATGCACCACGACAAATAGTGCAGTCCAAGATCAGACGCCGCCGTGTCAAGGCGGCGTCTGATCAGGGACTTCACTTTTTGTCTCAAACTTTATTTCTATATCTGTGCTTTCTTCGTTTGAAATATGTATTTATTTATCTCATTTGCTTATTTTACAGAATGGTTTAAAAAAAATGATTTGCAGACGACAATTAGAAATGTGGCACCGAAAGGGTTAAAATGGACACATGTCTGGGCCACTAGTCGGTACTGCGGCTGGGTAATCGCGCGGTATGGTAGCAGTGCTCAATATTGTAGTCGAATGACCCAGTGACCAGGGGAGTAAATGTCCAGTCTGAGCGGTCATTCAGATTGAAAAAAGACTATAACTAGGTACTTTCACTACCTCATAGGCTACTTTTAGACCCATCTTCTTTTAAAATATATATCGAGAGAACCATATTTAGAAATAAGAAAACCTTTAAAATTGTGTAGTTGTTAAACGATTGTGATAAATAGTGCATTTGCTCTATATAGTTGAGCAGCAAAGGCTTCAGAAGTGGCTTATTTCAGGAGATAGAATGCCCTAAAAAGGCACAAGCAGTGTCATATACCAAAATGTTCAGGACACATTGAAGTTTATCGTGCAGTATCTAGAAAATGCTCACATTGGGTGGAAAGTTGAAAAAAATCAAGGTCAAGGTCAAATTGATGGTCAATTTAAAAAACGGGTATCATGTTCTTTCTTGTTTTATTTCATTTGAATCCATTTGTTGAATGATAATATAATTGGGTAAATACAATACCACTATATCCAAGCTTCACTTTGGCATACATACCAATATTCGTAAATGTCAAGGTCAATGTCATTTCAAGGTCAAATATGGAAAAGTTACAAAACTATACCATTTTGGTAGCTTTACATCCTCCCTGAAGCTTCATTATCTATTAAAATGGTGTTTTTCTTAATAAATTTGAAGTACAACCAATTCCTTTTAAAAATACTAAATACGAGCATTTCTTGTATGTTATACCATGGATAAATACGTGACAGTTGTGACACATGTTATAGTTTGTATGTTACAATGAACAAATTGGGCATCAACATTTTGTTATTTTCTTTCATATCAATACTAAACACAAGCAGTGTTATATACCAAAATGTTCAGCAAACATTGAAGTTTATTCTGCAGTATATAGAAATGGCTCACCTTTGGTGGAAAGTTCGAAAATTCAGGGTCAAATGTCAAATTGACAGTAACATTAGAAAATACATCTATAATGTTTTTTATTATTCCATTACACATTTATAAGTTTGGTGAATGATCATTTATTTTGTTCTATATGATACTAGTATGACCAGGCTTTACTTTTGGCATACATATCAATATTTGCAAAGGTCAATGTCAAGGGCATTACAAGGTCAAATGTGAAAAAAATGTCCAACATATGCCAGTTTGGTAGACTTACATTGTCTGCAATAATAAACAACTGCAAATGATAAACTGCAATTCATGTCATCTAAAATATATAACTGACTCAGTATCATAGGGGATACGTATGAATTATATATACATTTATGATTAAAAATTTGCATAATCAAATTTATTGTCCACATATCTACAGCCCTGCATGCGTTAAAGTACAGCTTTTACGCACCCGTTTAGTATTCGTTCATAGAGCATTTACATGTGATTAATCCTATATATATCATGTTGTATGCAGTTCATTAAGTATAGCTCCAGATTAGCCTTCCCATGATGTGCTGTCTAATCTGGACCTACTGTGTCTGTTTATATGGCAATGAGACCCATATGCTACATAAATATGTGTTAATCCCATGCGAAAGCATTCGTCCAGGGTTCGTTTAGCATTCGTTTGGTGTACGTTAATGCACTGCCAGCTATACATGTACATGTACAGATGTCTTTATCACACTGATCAGCTTTACTGATTTTACTCTGATCGTTTATTCAATGATTGAGAGAGCTGTGTTAGTGTTTCTACAGCATTGCTAGTTTTCAATGTCTGTTTGAACACAGCTACACATGACAGTACATGGCCGTTGCAATACTTCACACGTACAGTCAGTATCGCAGATATCTAGATCTTTGCACATGCACACTACATCACTTAAAGGCATTTCGAAAGGAATGTTGACCCATTAACCCCATGCTGAGTATTTTGGGAGCTGACTGTCAAGCATCTGATACACAAACTGATAAGGCGGGCTACCATCACAGAGGATCAATGTATAATTGCATAACTTTATCTCTTATGGCTATGGACCCTGACTGGACACTGCAGGATCACAGCTGGATACTGTGTATATAGGGGGGTCACTTATATAAGGAGCTTTGAAATGCCTTTAAGAGTTCGGGGCTGCTGCTGCTTGTGTTATCGAGCATGGACTGGTCAATCCTCATTTATACTCAGTCATGTAACCATAGTCAATCACAGCAGGTGGTGAGAAAGTTGGCACCAAGATATTCTTCCACACAAGCAGTTGCAGTAAACACCTTTGCAAGTGCAAATGCAACCTGTCATCAGTTGGTGGCAAACGTCTCGGTTTGACATGCTCATAAATAATTATAGAGCACCGATAAAGTTGGTACAAATAATTTGTTCAGCAGTAAGGTCTGGACTGTTTCCAGTGTTAGACATGCCTGTGTATAGTTGTGAGCTCTTCATCAGATGTTTGAATACGGACTTCCTGGCAATTCCAAAGAAGAAGCTTGGTTACTACCCGAAATACAGTATACAAGGAGAATCAGATCAAGTTTCTCGGGTGTCAGAACTTAAACAATGTCATGAACAGGGACATAATTGTGTGGGTTGACTTTCTACCGGAATAGAAGAACAAATACGGAGCAGCAATTGAGTTGAAATGGTGAATTAGCAACACCAGAACATCTGAAGATGCAAATTGTACCAGCGCCTTGCTGCACTGCAAACTTCGGGTGAAGTAGCGTGATGGTATATGCCTCCTCCTGTTCATTCACAAGTTCAGGAACAAAGGACACAGCTTCATATGTTATACAAATAACATTCTCATTCAAACCACCACTGACAATAACCACTTTAACAATGCAAAACGTGTCAATGCAAAACTCAGCCAAATACAAAGAGTATAATTTCGACAGTTCTCTCTTAAAATTAACAGATGCGAATGCCTGCTTCAGTCCGGTAATTTCATGTCAGTTTGAAATGTGTATGTTTTGGCTGCCCCCAAATCTCCTCTCCTCTTCCTGGTATGTGACAAGGCGCTGATGTCAAAGTAACGATCAAATACAACATGTATGGCAGGCGCATTTCTACCAACCTAGAGAATGTATGACCAAAACGACACAGCCATAGTCCTGTACAAACATCTTGGAGAGACAGGTGGAATCATCTGAACTATTGCCATTCCATCAAAGATAAAACTATAACCATATTTGACACATGCTCTTCAAACTTTTGAAGAAAGTCTGTCTTCTTTCCACTCATCATTTCACCAGCATCAGTGAAAATACTCACTGTTACAAGGACATTTTCAAAACTCATAACCTGTTGTAGTGAGACCTTTTTGAACGAGTTCAATGCTGGGAGACAAATGTACATCTCTTCACATTGAATAGACAAATAACTGGGCTTGCGTTTGGTCTCTGAACCAGACAGTGCTAATCTTCTGTACTGGATCATAGAAACTCTTTTGAGCTACGCCCATTCTCTTGGGAACTACATACCGATCTTCACCGAAGGACTCAAGGCAAGAGTTGTCTTTGATGTGAAGAGAAGTGAGCCTTCCAGATCTGCTAAATTAGACACTCCTGTAGCAAAATTCACCAATTTACAAGGTGGGTCAATCAGGTAAAATGGATCAATAAATGTTTGATCAAACAAAGCAACCATCTTATTGATGCCCTCATTCAAATGTTGTCGGAATGACTCATTGTCAGTGTGGTGCGACCTTGTTTGGTCAGGGTCATCTGCATATTTTGCACTCATAGGCCGAGGCTGGAACCATCGATTCAGGGTCCCATCACGGCGAGTCAATACAAATATCCCGTCATTTGATTTAGGAGTTTTGTTTTCAGTTACTTCTAAGCAATAATCAATCCACACAGTTAAATTTACCTTAGGTGAGTTTTGCCATCAAATGACCACTGTTGAAACTCTGAAGCACAGTCTGGGCTAGTCACTGCATGAGCAACACCACATAGGGCATATATCTAACATAAATGTTTCTGATTGATTCAAAGAAAAACGGCAAAAACAGAGAGCAGCTGTATTCATACACATCAAAGATGGCATGCCTGGATGCATTTAGATACAATTTGAATGGAGTTGACACTTTTTGAAGGTAATCATCCCAAAAGCAGAATGTGGGTGATGCCTCCCGTCCTTGAGTGCGAAACTCATTCAACAAAGGCATGACCATATCACCAAGAAAATCTGTTGCATTATCCAAGTCAAGTTTAGATGAGTTATAGGAGCAAATGCTCTATTCATCACAATTGTTTCAAAACGTGACGTCAGTATGAGTGGCGTTTCTAGATTTGCTAGCGATATTGCTGAATACCCAGCCAGCACTTTTTCTTGATTTTATAAGGGATATTACTAACTATCCAGCACTTTTTCTGTAGCTTTAAAGTAATGTCACTGAATACCCAGAACCTTTCTCGAATTTTAATGCATTATTGTTGAATATCCAGCACTTTGACTAGACGTTGTTAAAAACGATGTTGTTGCACTTTAATATTAAAGCGATATTGCTAAATATCTGGCATTGTCCTGGAATTTTAAGGTGTGACGTGTGAATATACTGAACTTTTTCTGGGATTTTAATACATTCTAAGGCCTGGTCTGTCTGCAAACTAATTTCAATATCCCTACAAGAAGAAGTAAAACAGAAACAAAAATCCAACCCAACGTTGGTTTATAACAAATATCAATCAAATATGCCTTACAATGTTTATAATCTTTGCAAATACTCCAGAAATGACAACAAAATGAAGCGTGTGGAAAAGCAAAAACAAGTTTGCTATTGAAACAGTTTATCTGATTATAAAGTTCTAAAGTACAGTAAAATCTCTCTATAACGGCCACTAAATTACATCACGTAGTTTGTGTTAAAGGCAGGTGGCTGCTTAAAGCAAGATGAAAGTAAAACAGAACGCTCCTATAGGAGCGTTCTGTTTTACTTTCACCATGATTGAAGCAGCCACCTGCCCTAACTACCAACTAATTAACACAAATTACTGGCCATTATAGAGAGGTTGTACTGTAGTCGGTTTTTCTTTCTCAAACTTAGTAATCAGTTTTCGTGCCAGATGGACATGTCTGTCTGCTATAAATAACACATCATACACAAAGACAACAAACGCACAAGAGTGTTTAAGGCTTTAACCAAATATTATTCTATATATCGAGGGTTTGATGCAAAACTGAGCAAAAAGTGCATCCCCTGTTGCTCCTCTCAACCCAGGTGTATAAATGAGTACCTGTGAGGGAAATAAGACAACATGTCATGGCTGACATGGATGCCGAATGAATATGGCTGACTTACAACCTAGTGATCAGGGGATAAAATGTGAAAGTCGGGAGAAAATTTACATAATTTATAATTTCAGACTATAAACTAAAACTTTACTCTTAATTTTCATGTAATGAATTCTTGTAAACGGATTCTCGAGGTACAGTTTAACCCATTCCCTCATATTGATGCCTTTTGACGCCTCTGTAAAATCACCGTTTGAAACCATTGTGATAAATAGAGCATTTGCTCCTATAGGAGCACATGCTCAATTTATCACAATGGTTTAAAAACTACACAATCCTGAAAGTTTCCGTTTGTCTAGTTAATGCTCCTTTTCGGTAGATTTATTTAAAAGAGGATATGTATAAAATAGCTTATGATGCAATGGGTTAAGAGAACCTTTCTAAATCCCCCCTAAGTGGACGCAATTGGCGTTTATTTGATTGCAACCTGGTTGGAATTGACACAAATTTTAAACAGCTTTTCATTTGTCATGATGATCTGTGAATTAAATGAACGAACAATTGGTGGCAATAAAGGCCAGGAAACTCGGTTTGCAATATTGCACGACATCTGACATAGTAGCTCAACTTACAACCACATCTGTCAAACAGTTTGTAGTCTGATAAAACGTCACATTACTCAGTGGTCTCACCGAATAAAAACTGTTTCCTGCGATCTCGGTGGTGAACTAATTAATCCACTCGTTCATTAACCCTTTCCTTTATGTAAGCGCATTTTGACGCATCTGCAAACAGAGTAGACCCAGATCAGACGGCTCCTATAGGAGCCGTCTGATCAGGGTCTGCTCTGTTTGCTTATGGTGCAATATAGATCTGATTCTACAGCTTATGCCTGAGTCAAAATGCCCCATGTTCATTTGCCATAAAAAAATAATCTTATTAATATTCATGACGTCATTATTTCCTACATGAATATTCATCAGGGAAAGGGTTGACTCTTTCCTTGCTGAATTTTTAAATTGACTATTCCAAACATCAAACAGGTCAAGCTTACTGTGAATATGTATGCACTTTTCTAAAGAAACATGAGATAATCTGTATTAAATTTACAAATACTTTGCTTCCAAACGACTCTCTGGTTCAGTCGACACCTCTCCAGTTTCCAAATTAAATATTCCATGATCATGGTTTGAAACAAAACTTCAGCAATAAACAATTAACAAAATGATCAAGTTTGTCGCAGCGAAAGTATTAAACACGATTTTCGCGTTTTGAGATTTAGAATAGAAAATACAATTTGATTTTTGTTTTATTTAATTAATGTTAGAAGGATGGCGTGTGGTTTCATCCTAAATGACGCAATTTAGTCAAATTGAAGAGGAGTTGTGTGGTATTATGTTGAAAGTTGTCCTGCTACTTTAGGTATTGTAGCTGCTTCTAATTTGTATGCTTGCGGAACATGTGTCCACGCAATTTATAGTTTTCAAACGTGTCTGAGCATAGAACATAAAATCTTTAGAGAGGAAGTCCCTACAATGAATGCATCTTTTATATGATATCATAAAATTTAGTACTTGTTATGCTCAATCATTATTATGACGATTATCAATTCGAACTTATATCGAAAACTGCCACTGGGATACAAAATAAACCGATTTCATCAATACTTATAATTTTTGTTCTACAACAAATTATTATCGGCCTTTTCCGTTCAAATTATCTGCGTTTTGCCGATGATCATCCGATCCGTTTACGTGACAGTTTTTCTCGGAAGTGGTCTGAGAGGCGCGAAAAGCGCTAACAAATACAAAACTAAAACCCAACCCGAATAAAACTGAAACATCGGGGAATAAAATCGGGATCGTCGAGATCAAACACATGGATGTTTTTTCATTTTCAACGTTTATTGGATAGGTTTCCTTGCGATATACTACTTTTCAGCATATAAATAAATTCTGTATATTTTAGGTATTTTTAAACGCCTCGAATGTAGGGACTTCCCCTTTAATGTTTTGGTTGTGGGACACGCCTGTACTTGTATCTGCAAACAATGCTAGAGGAGGCATCTGATCAAGGTATGCACTGTTTGTCATTCAAAATAATCTAACAAGCGTAAACCTGTAATACCGAGTAGGGTCTGAAGTCAACCCTCTTCCTTCATACATGTATTAACGTGTTGTCACGCATCTGCAAACAAAGTAGACCCAGTAGAAACAGTGTAACTAGGTGTCATTACTTTAAATGATAGAAACAAGGAAAATAAATGTTCTTGAATTTATGTTTAACTCCATGAATATCCAAGTAATGACATACTGATCAGTTTTAATGGCACTAAGAACAAGATTTATTGTTATCAAGACAGAAATTGTAGAATAAAATCTACACTATTTCAGAAGCAAACAGAGGCCGTCTGACCAGGGTCTGCTCTGTTTGCAAATGCGTGAAAATGTGCTTATATTAGAGAGAAAGGGTTGAGACGATCATGGAACAGCGTAGAACGACCAGCTGTCATAACTTAACCCTTTCCTTCATATAAACGCATGTTCACACATTTGAAAAAGGGTCTACTCTGTTTGCAAATTTCGCGCGTCTTGGTATGTATATTTCCAAACATGAATGTATTCTGATTACGCGCGTGTATAAATTCAAAGTCTTCGATTTAGATTTAGATTAGAGTTTATACGTTTTTAACAAAACTTGACAGTAGTCCTTTGAGACACATTACACCATCTCCATTGAAGATAATCGTGACATTATGTTCTATTACTCAATCTGCCTGGCATACGAAGGCCATTCTTTCATGACAAGAAGTGTCGGTTGGGCAATTGCCTCAACCTAGTGTCTGAAAAAGTCATTTAACACTATAGCATAGCTACAGATAAAGGTTTATACTCAAATACTAAAATCGTCATTTCTCAAACAAACCATATAATTACTGTGACCACTCTTTAGAATTGTCACATCGAGACGATTCTAAAGAGTGGTCACAACATAGGGTTTGGTGGAGAAATAAAGAGTTATACTTGAAATAAAGAAGTTATTCTTGAAAATGTTTTAATTTACGCAATTTATCTCTAGAGTCAAATCTCAATGTAGAAATATATTAGTTATCCCTTCGCTTGCTATTCACGTCAATATACCTACCTGTAAATAGTGAAGACCCAGATGAGACAGCTCCTACAGGAGCTGTCTCATCAGGGTTTGCACTATTTACGAGTTGATTGTGCAACCAGTGCACTCCATAGCAGTGATTGCACAGCGAAATACTTGTACACAGTGAAGATATATGTAACTAGAGGTTTTTGTCACAAAAACGGATGTCTCCCCTCTAATAAAAACAATATGTAAAGGGAAATCACTAAAAATGTTATGGTCTTGATGAATGATACTTCCCCTCATTATGCGCTTTCCACACTACATTTTTCAAGAAGAAAATGATAACAGCTAATAACTCCAAAAATACTGATACCAGATTTATGGCCCTTGTGCATGACACTTACTTTCATCATGCTCTTTCCAAAAATAAAATGTCATTCCAATAGCATCAGTCGAACAGGAGTTATTGATCGGCCAAAAAATGTAACAAAGGGCAATAACTCCAAAAGTATTGAAGCCAGAATTATGGCCCTTGTTCATGACACTTTCTCTCATCATGCTCTTTCCATGTATGAAGTTTCAATACGATGGCAAGAGCCATGTAGGAGTTATCGTCCGGACAAGAAAGAATTAAACAAATGTACAAGGGGCAATAACTCTAAATTTATTAAAGCTCGAGTTAAGGATCTTATGCATGACACTTTCCCTTATCATGATCTTTCCATGTATGAAGTTTCACTCATATGGCATGTGTCACATAGGAGTAATCATCCGGACAAGAAATTGTGATTTTTTTTACAAAGGGCAATAATTCCAATATTAGTGAAGCCAGAGTTATGGACCTTGTGCATGCCACTTTCTCTCGTTATGATCTTTCCATATATGAAGTTTCAATCCAATGGCATGAGCCATATAGAAGTTATCGTCCGGACAAAAAAATGTGATTTTTTTTACAAAGGGCAATAACTCCTATATTAGTGAAGCCAGAGTTATGTACCTTCTGCATAGCACTTTCTCTCATTATGCTCTTTCCATATATGAAGTTTCAATCAACTGGCATCAGGCATATTGAAGTTATTGTCCGGACAAAAAATTGTGATATTTTTTACAAAGGGCAATAACTCCAATATTAGTGAAGCCAGAGTTATGGACCTTGTGCATGACACTTCCTCTCGTCATGATCTTTACATATAGTTGGCAATCCAAGGTGTAAAAAGTCGCTTATTTTTCGAGGCCCATGGCATTTTTTAGTAGAAATGTTTGAATACAATAATTGTGTTGACAGACACTAATCATTTGTGGTTTTGGTCCATGCCACTGCCAAAACCCTCTTTAAAGGTCAGAAACTAGGTCAAAGGTCAAATGAGTGCCAAAATGTAATAAAATCTCTATATAGTATAAAATAACCGTAATTTTGACATTTTCGACACTTTTTTTGCATTTTATTTCTTAGCAATGTCTCCACAGTAAGTATAGAAATATTTATGGCACATTTAAGCAAAATTTGAGTGACCTGTGATGATTGCAAGTTCGGAAAACATCGTTTTAAAAACGTTTACAGTACATTATCATACAGTATGATTATAACTTTGATTCAAATCTGTGCAAGATACAGTACCTCTTCACGCAGATGTACCTCTTTCGCGCAGATGTATCATTTAGAGATAATAATAAAAATGCCAGAAAATACGTTTCTTATTGCCATAGTCTCAGTGTAATAATGGTCTGTTTGATTGTACACAGCTTATATTAGCTGTCTATATCACTAGTGATTGAAATGCCATAGCTCCTGGTGAGTATGGCAATGTTTTTACATAATGAATTGATATATGTTACTTACACCAGCAGTACTTATGACAAAACCCTTTCGACGTTTGCAGGAAATTGATTGGCCATTTTAACAGTTTCTGGCCATAGGTACCCACTCTCACTCAACAATGAATTCATAGACATATTCAGTGCCACTGGATATGAGTAACCTTCCCTATCCGTGATGACAACATTCTATATGTTATTGCCACAAACGATTACTAGTTAAACAGATAAACCTCAATACCCGGAATAGGTGAGCATGTCATAGTACTGACTAAAATATCTTTCCTTTACGAAGGAAGCCTACCTCACATCTTGCACACCCGTGGAAGGAGGCAAACGCATGCTCTATGACCCATCAAAATGACTCTTGAGTTTGCAGCACACTTGGCAAATCAGCCCCTTTACCAATCTGTACTCTATTGGATATATTCAGAAAAATGTGCACAGCCGCCCTCAAATTAGTGGTCCCTTCTAAGTTAACATCCACCAGGTTCAGCCAGCCATAGTACAACTCCACTACCCGCCATTTCTCACGAAAGAAGAAATGTGCATACAAAAAAGTGCTGAGGACTAAGGTACAGAAGAACTGGGCATATACAAGGAGCTACAGAAAACTTGCAAAGAAGAAGTGCAAGGAAGGTCATGATGGGTATGTGATTGACCTAGTGACAGACACCAGCTGTAAGAAGCTCTACACTTTTGTTATGAACAAGAAATGTGACAGCTCGGGAGTAACCCCACTGAAGAATGAAGACATTTACAATATTGATACACAAATCAATGCTAAAATACTGAACCACTAGTTCTTTGTCTTTACACATGAGGACCCATCTCTCCATTGTGCCTTATTAGGATGCCCTTCCTATTCATCGTTGTAACGTGCACACCGAGAAACCCAACAGCAACAAACCCTGTCGATGCAAAGCTTAAGCTCACATCAAGAGATGTTTGTTGCGCTATACCTCTACTTCCCAAGATACAATGATCTGGTCAGCTTCATTTGCATAATTACCAACGTTCTACGAACGTTACAATGTCATGATAAATAGTGTCTGCAAGGTTCTTCAGGGCCTTAATCTCCACAAAGCTACCATCTAACAAGGTTCTTGAAAGAAGTGGCACATTCCCTGGCTCCTGCTGTGATCTTCTCAACCAGAATAAGGTCCCCAGTGATTGGAAGACTGTCACGTTAATCCTATTTACAAAACAAATGGTCCAGAATAACCCCTTTAATGACATGTATCTCTAACTTCTGTTACATGTAAGATCAAGGAATACATCATACGCAGTAACCTGGTTTTTCTCAGTACCATGACATCATCAGCCAATGCCAGCATCGCCTCAGGAAGCAGCGCTTCTGTGAGACAAAGTGATCAATATGGTCAATGACCTTGTGCCAATCTGGATCAGTCCCATCAGATTGACGCAATCTTGCTAGACTTTTTCCAAAACATTTGACAAAGTGTCTTAGACACCTGCTGCTTAAGCTCCAACACTAAGATGTGTAATGCAAAATGCTTGATTATATCCAACTATAATCACGCTGGTAGGTGTTTCCTCCGAGTCAGTACCGATAACATCCGATGTTCATCAATATGCCGTTCTCAGTCCTTTCCTTTCCCTCATAGGCAATGATGATCACACGGAATTCCTATGCTCTCCCTGTCGACTCTTCGCTGACGCATCACTTTTGTGCCGAGTCAATAGCAGATGCAGACGTCTAACAGAATGACATCGACAGTCTGTAGGAATGGGAAGAGACTGGGTTCAATGCAGAGACGTGCTAGGTCCTGCTTATCATCAACAAGCGGACAAACATAGTGACCAATCATACTGTTCATAGCAAGAGACGGAAGACAACAAAGAAGGCAAAATACCTTGGGATGCTACTGTCTTTTAAATTGTCTTGGAAAGCCCATGTCGATATGGTCATAAAGAAAGAAAACTGATTCACAGCTTTTCTAAATAGAAACTTTGGATCCTGCCAAAAGTCAACCAAGGAGGAATGTTACAAACCCCAGGATCAGTCTGCAGGTTGAGTACACGTCCTGTGTTTTGGACCCACATACCAAGGCTATGACAAATCGTGAGGAGATGGTCCAACATAGAGCTACCAGATTTGTTATTTGAATTATTGCAGAAGACGCAGCGTTTGTGCCATGCTCAACATGGTTTGCTCAAACAGAGGCAGAAAAAAGTAAAGGCCGCGATGTGCTATAGGTCCATGAATGATTTTGATGCAGCTGACACCCCACCTTCTGACGCCCTCTTGGTGCACCTACAATAGGACTCTCCTTAAGATTCGTTCCATGGTTTTGCAGGACCAAGTTCCTGAGGGAATATTGCTTTCACTCTGCTGTCAGTATCATCTGGAACAAACTACCATAACATCAAATGATAGCCTCCAAGAAAACAAAATTGTATTTTCCGCAAGTTATCTCAAGATGTCTGCCGGAACATTTTTGGGTTTCATGCAATAACTGGATGTGAGGCAACCTTTGCTTTCACTGGAATCGGAAAGAATGCCTGTTGGAAGAAATATTTTATATGCCCGATCTGCTTTCAGATATTTGAAGAGGTGTACGGTCGTACAAGGCACAGACGTTTGATGTTTGATGCCAATGGAGAATCCATTGGTTATGCAAGAATTTCACAATATGGTTAAGGTTAAGAAATCACTTGAACTGCTTCCACCAACAAAAGATGCACTAGAACTGAAAATTGCTAAAGCAAACTATCAAGCTGGTATATGGATCTGAGCTGATAGATACAGAAATTAATGTTATTGATGCTAACGCATAGCAAGATGGTGCCGAACCCTTATAAGTGGTTTGGAAATGCACCAACTGCACCTGATGCATGCATTAAACAAGTTATGGGTGCAAAACCAAGTGCAAATCTATTCGCTGTAAATGCTTCAAAGCAGCTTTAAAAAGCACACTAACATGTGTTTGCGATGGTGTTAATTGTACCAATCCAGCAAATATCCATACAAATATAGTGAATTAATTAATGACTTTAAACAGAACTGAAAGTTTTGTTTAGTTATCCATTTACCCCACCCACTTTACTTTAAGAAGTACTTGTGCATAGTGTATAGCTAGTATGACTGCATGCAGTTATTTGTTCCAGTTACCAAGCATTCTGTCGAACCTTTATTTTGATGTCATTTATGCTTGTTAAATAGCAACAATGGCGAAGACATAACAACATGTATCATCGTTACATGTTGATTTTAACGATTTTTTTACTGTTTTTGGATGTAATATATTTTACACAAAGTAAGTTCAAATTAAAGGCCAATGTTTAACCTTCATTTTGGTACCATGTTTATTATTTTACACCTAAAATTGATAAAGATATAATGATTTCTCAAATAACGTATATAAAATATGCACTTAGTTGACCTTTGACCTAATTAGGAGAAACAAGGGCAAAATTTCAGGTGGCATGGGGCAGTTTCTGAATACTTATACATCAAATATTACATATCCAGTGCATGCCAAATTCTACTATTTCATGCCATGGCTCGACACATTTTCCTCAGTTGGATGCCCAACTAATATATGAAGTTTCAATCCAATGGCATGAGCCATATAGGAGTTATCGTCCGGACAAAAAAGTGTGATTTTTTTTACAAGGGGCAATAACTCCTATATTAGTGAAGCCAGAGTTATGGACCATGAGCATGACACTTACCCTCATTATGCTCTTTCCACATATGAAGTTTCAATCAACTGGCAGCAGGCATATTGAAGTTATCGTCCGGACAAAAAGTGTGACGGACAGACAGACAGACGGACAGACGGACAGACAGACAGACAGACAGACAGACAACTCTCACGAAAACAATATGTCTCCCCATATAAATATGGGGGGAGACATAATTATACAACAGGGCATGGCTAAAGAAGGAGAAATGTATTTTAAAATTCAGCAAGAGAAGGGTTATGTTGCTCACCTGTTAAACCATTCACTTCAAAATACGCATTTCTGTGTCTTTGCGACAGATTAGACCCAGATCAGATGGAGCTATAGTAGCTGTCTCATCAGGGTATGTTCTGTTTACTTATAATGCAATATAGATATGATACCACATATATATATGATACCACATTTTAGGTCATGCCCGTGCGTTATTAACCCTTCTCTTGCTGAATTTTGAAATACATTTCTCCTTCTCTACCCATGTCCTGTTGTATAATTACATATAGCTCCACTGTGTACACGTAGTTCGCTGTGCAATCACTGCTGTGCAGTGCACTGGTTGCACAATCAACTTGTAAATAGTGCAAACCCTGATGGAGCTGTCTCATCTGGGTCTTCACTATTTACAGGTAGGTATATTGACGTGAATAGCAAGCGAATGGTTAATTATAACTAGAGTTTTTTGTCACAAAAACAGATGCAGACAAGATGTGCGACAGACATACAAACAAACAACTCTTACAAAAACAATGTGGAAAGGGAAATAACTAAACAATGTAATAACATAGTAATGGACTTGATGAATGATACTTTCCTCATCACACTTTTTAAAACAAGAGATGTCACAGTCACTAGACAAATGCCCCCAAAAATTATACCCTGTGACCTTGACCTTTGACCCATGGACCAGGGAGTTGAACGCGACACATCGGCTCTGTCTGGTGAACATTTGTTGCAAGTTATATTTAAATCCATTGATAAATGAAGAAGTTACAGACCGGACACGAATTTGGGACGGATGGAAGGACAGACGGACGGACGGACAGACGGACGGACGGAAGGACGGACAATGCGATTACTATATGCCCGCCTTTGGGGGCATAAAAATGATAACAGGGAATAACTTCAAACATAGTGATACCAGAGTTATGGACTTCATGCATGTCACTTTCTTTCATCATGCTCTTTTGACATGTCACTCTCCAGATTGTGCAGCTTCATGAGATACACATGCATGCCTAATATCAAGTCTCTATCTCTACTGGTTCAAAAGTTACGGCCAGTGATGATATCAGTGATTTGATCTATATATTTGACCTCTGACCTTGAAGGATGACATTGCCATTGACACGTCACCACTCAAAATGTGCGGCTTTATAAGATACATATGCATGCCAAATATCAAGTTTCTATCTGTACTGGCTGGATCAAACGTTATGGCCAATGTTAAAGTTGTCCTCAAACAGACAAACGGACAAACAGACAGGGCAAAAACAATATGCCCCCAGATCTGATCTGATTTCAAATACACATGTTAACTCAGTACTGACTGAAAGTAATGCAGAAAGCTCCCGTGGTAGATTGTTGCATTGCTTTCAATCTGCATTAAGCAATCGACTGTGTACAACAGGCAAGAAGCCCTTATACAATTGTAACGCCCCGGGTCGTTTATTGAAGATAATGTATAGTAAAAGTAGGAACTGGATACTTTGAATCTTCTCTAAAATAAAATAATACTAGAACAATAGAATCCCTATACCGTAGGGATGATAACATATTCCATATACAGTAGCATAATAATATACACTAAAACCCCTCTAATGCGGCCACTTACATGTAATGCACAAATAAGGCTGTCTTCATAAGCAGGTGGTTGCTTAATGCAGGGCGAAAGTTATGCAGAGGAACTTTCTGCATAACTTTCGTCCTGCATTAAGTTAACACCTGCCTTTGCCACTGTGAATTATGCCCCTTTTAGGTGGTCGCATTAGAGGGTTTTTACTGTATACCCTATCAAGTAAACAGTAATAGCTCGCCTCCACAGTAAAATAATAATAGATCCCCTATACAGTAGAATAATGCTTGACCCCT
Source organism: Azorinus chamasolen (assembly GCA_963576725.1). Taxonomy (NCBI): domain Eukaryota; kingdom Metazoa; phylum Mollusca; class Bivalvia; order Cardiida; family Solecurtidae; genus Azorinus; species Azorinus chamasolen. The sequence goes on along the minus strand of OY755253.1, from coordinate 62,171,205 downwards.
CTACATAAGAAAAATGACAGGTCCCCTCTGGTTCTAGAACAACTATAAATTGCATGTCGTTATATGCAGCGGGATTTCTGTTCACAATATCAGAAACGTATTACGAGTGTTATAAGTCAGTATGTTTCTAATCATATTCCGTTATTTCTTGTTTACCATTGGTCATTTGTACCAGCTCATTTGAATGTTGGCCAATTCCGATGTTAGGCATACTGTATGTTGTTTTTTGTTTTTTTATCTACAGCAAAACCTCTCAAAACCGGACGTTAAGTTTAGAATCCATATCAGTCTTGGAGACATGTGACAGCTTTATGCAGCGTGAAAGCCATGTAGAAAGCTTTCTGTATGACTTCCATCCTGCATTAAGCAGTCACCTGCCTTAAAGTATTTAAATTCTTCTCTACTAGAATTCCGGTTTAGAAGAGTTTTACTGTGTACTATTCTTAGCTTGCGCTACCTCTTGCCCATGTAGTTCTCCGTGCATATCGCTTCATGCAGTTCTCCGTGCATATCACTTCAGACTGCCTTAAATGGTTTCGTGTCTAAAGAAATACCAATTAGCCACTTGGACTAACAATTAACACACTATTGGCGGCTTATGATAACCTTTGCAAGACGCTTGAGTTCGATAAGACGCCTGGTACCTCTAGTGCAACAGATAAATGTGCGTACTCAAATACTAACATCTTCATTTCCTCATCAAACCCTATGCTGTGACCACTCTTTAGAATTGTCTCGAAGAAACATTTCTAAAGAGTGGTTACAACGTATTATTTGGAGGAGAATTAACGAAGTTCTTGAAAATGCTTTAATCTACACATCTTATCTGGACCTCTGTAGTTCAATATCTCAACAGGATCAAACGTGATTTGTAGTTACTATATATAATAGCTATTGCCGTGTTTCACGACGAACCAAAATACACGCCAGTTTTTCTGACTTGTTCTGAACGTTTCTGCCAACAAAAAATCAAACGCTACAAATACATTTTGAAATTAATTGTTTGTGTTCTCGTCCCAAATAGTATCATGATAAATCACCTACTGACGGAAACTATTTCAAGACATTAACGTTTGAATGCATTATTTTCCCGGTATCACGGACAAACCCATTTTCTCTCAAGACACGAATACTCGACCAAACATTCCAAGTACAGTAAAACCTCTCTAAACCAGACTTAAATTTAGTATAAATATTGGTCTTACACGCAGGTGGCAGCTTAATACAGGGTGAAAGTCATGCAGAAAGCTCCTAGGAGCTTTCTGTATGACTTTCATCCTGTATTAAGCAGCCACCTGCCTAAACTTATCTAAATTCTTCTCTTCTAGAATTCCAGTTTAGAGGGGTCTAATGTACGCGACATGTCAGTTGCAAATCCTACACTTGGTCATATCATTCTAAGAACGGGCTAATCAGCACGATCAGCCAGTGTTGACTACAGTTTTTCAAGTCAGATGATGCTGAATCCTTTACTCCTTTTTACGCGTTTTGCATACAGAGTAGACATAGATCATGCAACACCTGTTTTCTTATGAAATAATATGGATATTGTTGATTGTGTTGATTGACGTCCGTATCTGCTCACTATGGGCTAGTTGGACGCCCCAGAGAGAGGGGAGAGGGTACAGAGAACCCCGGGCGCCACGCCCTACTCTTATGTTCGACAGTTTCTCTGGTTCTTTTAGATGCAGAGTGTGAAGCAATCTCGATGCAGAGTTGTCGTTCGTTACTCTCACATACACCTCTGCGATGGGCTCAATGACCAGAATCTTGGCAGAAACCAATGGTTTGTGTTTATGGCTATCTGAGTCGATAGTTTATATTAAAACAGTCCAAATCAACAACAACAAATAGTTTTTATTTTATCATAAAACTTGTAATACGGCTTAATTTCAGAGAATATATTATGATCTATTATCATGCCGCTTTACGCTTCGATTATTTCACAAATGTAAACAAAGTAAGTGGAATGATGTCTGCTTAATTTTTCGATAACAGTTTCTACAAATTGTAGATTCTGAACTGCTTATAATGGCACTTAAATTCTTCTATAACCCAAAAGGACACTCGCCTTTTGATTTTCTTCCGTTGAACTGTCAACGAAGCACAAAACACTTTACTTTCCGTTTTGTATGGGAGTTAGTTGGCTATTTCAAACGCAATGCTGTGATTTCTTACTACTTTCTGAGCCAACGACAGAGGTAATGTAATGTAACCGCGTGCAAGAGAGTGAGTGTGAAGCACTAATACATCAGACCTCGGTTTATAATCCGAAGAACTTTGATATGGATATGATTCTACAAAGTCCGCTATGGCCAAAACATCCTGTGCCATTATAAAAATGAATCTAATTTTAAAGATATCATTACTTCTTGCATAAGTATTCGTGGAGTAATGGTTCAAAATAGGCTCCAAACGTTCTCAAAACGCAAGGATATGATTGGTTTCTTTTGAACAATGCGGATGATTTTGTTAACTAACCGTGCTACACAATACCATAATTATGAATTTAGAGTAAGACCTCTCTATAACGGCCACTAAATTGTGTTAATTAGTTGTTATTTAGGGCAGGTGGCAGCTTAAAGCAAGGTGAAAGTAAACCAGAACGCTCCTATAACCTATAGGAGCGTTCTGTTTTACGTTCACCTTGCTTTAAGCAACCACCTGCCTTTAACAAAAATACTTTATGTAATTTAGTGGCCGTTATAGAGAGGTTTTACTGTAGACTCAAATTCAGGCCATTAGAATCACATGGCTTGATCTTTATATCTAACATTCCCTTTGTCTCATATTTTCAATGCGTTCAATGACATTTAGAGTTAGGTACTGAAACTTTTTATTGTTGAATATTTTACATACATTGTATGCATTGTTGAAAAAATACCAACCTTAAAAATATACAGTCATGAAAAATAGTATCACAGATTAACGTTTTCACTTACTAGCAACAGTCTACGAACTTCCAGATCAACCCTCGTACTTTAGGGTTCTTTTTAAGTTGATATCTAAATCAACACATAACACATGAAACTAAACATATCAAAGTTGATACGGCTCATTACTTTGGTTTATCTTTTTGTAATGGCAAAGGAAAAATATCATGAAAATATTACCACAATGCAAAGAAAATTGCCACCAACTAGAGGAAGAAATAAAGTTGCGTATTCAAATACTAAAGTTGCCCTTTCTCCGTGAACCTCTTTGTTGTGGCCACTCTTTAGAATCGTCTTAAATAGAGTGGTCACAACGTAGGGTTTGGTGGAGAAATATAGAAGTTATTAATGAAAATATTTTCATTTACGCATTTTATCTGGACCTTTGCACCAACAAGCCAATATTATCTGTTTGAAAGCAGAATTTAGTGTACAAATGAACTACAGTAACTGGGTTTTATTTTTGTCATACTATGATTGAAGACTGCGATGGTTGATTAACTCGGCGACTCATCAGGATCCAATCTCTTTGGCACTAGGTCAATAAGTTGTCCCAAAATTTCGAATACATGCACCAGACAAGAATGTGAGATAAGGATTAGCTGTTGCAAGCTGGCATACCTGCACTGGATGTATTAGTGAAGTAACACTACATAATTTGTCATGTATGACAGTATTTCCCTAATGACTTCCGTTAAATATTGCTTAAACAGTCCTCTCCTAGACTACTTTTAGCCCCAACCTCTTTGAATAAATCTACTGAAAAGGAACAATTAGTAAAAAAAAAAAGGACAAATTTAGAATCGTGTAGTTTTGAAACCATTGTTATAACAAGAGCTGTCCGCAGACAGTGCGCTCCACTTTCTTTAGTGATGGATAGTGTAGTGCAAGTCTTAGTCGGAAAGGGGATAGCTATGGCAAAAATAAGCCCTTGTGAAATTGGTCCCCCTTTTGATAGTTAACAAGCATACCATATTTGAATCAAATACCTTGGACCTTAACATACATTTGTAAAACTAAACCAACAATGAACATTCTAAGTCGAAAAAGGGGCATAATTATGGCAAATTAAATTTTGGGTTATCTTCCCTTGTGAAATGGGTTTCACATGTGATAGTAAACATGCATACCAAATGTTGAACCAAACATATTTGATGGTTTCCAACGCCGACACCGACGCCGACGCCGACGAGAGGTCATGACAATAACTACACTTTTTGGAAAAGTTGAGCTAAAACGAGCATTTACTATTGTTAATCACAAATTTTTTAACAAATGACTTTTACAGAGGCGTCAACAAGAGGGACTGGTATAAAATAAGCGTCAACATGAGGGAATGGGAGGGAATGGGAGGGAATGGGACAAGAGCTTCAAAAGGCGTTAAAATGAGGGAATGGTATAAAGATGCGGCAAAAGGCGTCAAAATGAGGGAATGGGACAAAGAGCGTCAAAAGGCGTCAAAATGAGGTAATGGGACAAAGAGCGTCAAAAGGCTTCAAAATGAGGGAATGGTATAAAGATGCGTCGAAAGGCGTCAAAATGAGGGAATGGGACAAAGAGCGTCAAAAGCGTCTGTGGCTTTAAAAGCAGTTGGCAGGAAGACAAAATGACTGTCTTCATAACGTTCGCCTTGCATTCAGCTACTGTCTGCTCTCCTGTTTCGTTGCAGGATTACAGTGGAACCTGTCTAAGCAACCATCAAAAATGTCTAATTATGGGTCTAATTATGGGTCTGTAAGGCAGGTGGTGGCTTAATGTAGGTCAAATATAATTCAGTAAGCCCCCATAGGAGATTTCTGCAATAATCTTGCCCTGAATTAAGCAACCATCTGCCTTTAACACTCCTAGGTTCAATAAATGAGTTTCTTCTCAAAACAGGTCCTACTATACGTTATTTTAAGGTGGTCGCTTTAGAGGGGGGTTATTGAATTTTATTTCTGTATTTTGATTTTGTACAAAATCACATTAATATGCAATCTGATGTATTTGAGTTTTGCTGCATATAATACAATGAAAAAACAATTTACGAAGCAGTTAAGAGTGCCGAAAAGTGTTCATTTTTTTTCGGATAGCATGGCCAAACAGGAACGTTTTCTAAAGAGTACTTAGGGCTAGCATGGAGTACTGAGGTGGACCTGGAGATATGGTGCTCGAGAACCAATTAAACTGTTCATGGTTTTCATGCATGCCAGTATACTGTCTTTTTCAGTGGATTTATTAAACAATAGTGTTCAAAGGAACACATATATCACCTGCTGGAAGAAAGTATGACGGACAGATAGACAGACATAGGACGGAAAAGTGGCCCGCATGTGGCACACTGCTTCTCGGCAGATGACACAAAAAGGTTGGGTCTAAAAATAGTCTAGGAGGGAATGGGATGAGAAAACAAATCGACCATGCTGTGGTTAATTTGTAGCATTAAATCATATATATTAAACGCAATATTTCTTTTAAGGCACAAATAAAACCTTTTCCCAAACGTTATTGTTCTGTTGATTTTCAAAATTGCAAAGTTTGATTGATGAAGACAGTTGACAAGAAATGTTCAGTTATTGATTAACTCTTCGCTTGCTATTCACGTCAATATACCCACCTGTAAATAGTGAAGACCCAGATGAGACAGCTCCTGCAGAAGCTGTCTCATCAGGGTCTGCACTATTTACAAGTTGATTGTGCAACCAGTGCACTCCACAGCAGAGCTTGCACAGCGAAATAATTGTACACAGGGCATGGGTAAAGAAGGAGAAATGTATTTTAAAATTCAGCAAGAGAAGGGTTAAAACATAACTAATCTAAGTCTTGGAATGTTATTATACGAAATGAATTGCTTTATTAACCCATTCAGTGCAGGACACGAATAGCTATTATCCTTTTGCAAGCCGTGTAGACCCAGATAAGAGGCCCCTGGTCAAGGTATGCACTGTTTGTCATTAAAATTCCTCTGACAAATTTAAGCCATTCATACTGAAAGGACTGTGCTGTTAAAGAGGAGGTCCCTACATTGATCGCATATTTTCAATAATATCATAAAACTTGGTATTTCTTATGCTCTATCATTATTATGAAGGTTCCCAATTTGAACTTATATCGAAAAATGCCCCTGTGATACAAATAAATCGATTTCATCAATACTGATAATTTTTGTTCTA